>JAWNNK010001028.1:10027500-12427500 GCA_035045065.1 Hirtodrosophila trivittata | reverse complement strand
GTTAGTGTGTGTGTGTGTGTGTGTGTGTAGACATTCTAAGCGGTCATAGTCCCAGTAAACTTTCGCCTGTCGCATTTGTCGGCTGTTGTGGGCGCTTTTGGCTGCTCGCAAAGTGCGCAGACCAAACCGAGCGCCCACCCACCCACAGAGAACCACCCAGCCATAGACACAGCACCACCCAGGCCACCCAGTCAATCAGACAATCACGCAGTCAGACAATCAGACAGTCAATTAGTCAGTCTGTCAGTTAACCAGTTGTTCAATTAGTTCCTTGCATTTTGTCAATAGCAAAAATCAGGTGCAACGATTTCTGCCTTTTGCCTGACGCCAGAGCCGACTTGCAGCTACCCTTTCGATACGGAAAATACTCTATATAATATCCTTTATTATATTATAACTAACCTAGAAGTGTTACCGCAAAACTTTTATTACCAACGTATAAAAACAGTTAATGAAACGTTTATGAATTTGCTCTAAAAATTAACTGAAAAGTTGCAGACTTTTGCTCTCTCTCTGAAGAGAGTATAAGAAAGTCTAAGGAAAAACCTATGTTAACTGATTTATATCAACTTTTTTCTTGTTATCATTCCTTCCCTATAGCTATTCTTCTTCAACGTTGATTCATATCCTTAAGTAGTAGGCAACTAAGCGATAGAAATGGTATCGCAAAAAATTTAACTTGCTTAGAAATAAAATCTTCGACATAAGCTCAATCAGACTTATACTTATACTTATACTTATACTTATACTTATACTTATACTTATACTTATACTTATACTTATACTTATACTTATACTTATACTTATACTTATACACAGGTATACTTATTTATGCGTGTACTTATTATTATATTTAGTATACGTATAGTCTTATACTCGCATACTTATATAACTATTCTTATACAGTATAAACTGTCTCATAAAGTGGCTGCAGATATTTGTCAGCAACTTCTAAGATCAGAACAGTTCGATAGGTATTGAAGTTTAGATATATAAAGATATAATATCGTATATACATATATAGGATATATCTAAGATTCAAAAAGTAGAAAGCCAAAAGTAGAAAGAGAGTAACTTTAGTACCATAAAAAAATCGAAATGTGCCTCCATAATTATAAGTACCAAACTCTTATAAAAGATACTTTTGCTATAAAAGATATCATATATATATTATCTCTGAAGTCAGGGAATCCTAGCTATAACTTTGAGGTTGAAGAGTTTATTTTGGATTCTCTGATACATTGTAAACTCCTAGCTGATATTTTTTTCTTTTCCTTGATAGAAGTGCATGAAAAACTAATTTCTGATCTAAGCAGAAGGTGAATGCTTTATAATAGAGATATGTATATATATATAGCCCCTAAGATAGGCATTGAAAATAAGTGGAAAATCACATTTATACTGTATAGATAGTTATATATATATGTATATCTGAGAATACATACATATAGTTTGAATTCCTTGCCAGCTTCAAATGAAAAATTGTTTGACTTTGATATTTTCTTCTGTCTGTCGCAGACCAAAAGAACAAAGACATAAGATATTACATATAGGTTTTTATATGGTATTATATATGTGTATATACTATATCCTAAACAGATTGAGATTGTGTTGAAAACAGGCTTGATATTAAGGAGTTTATCAGAAAACAAAAGCAACCAAGCTGAATTTTGACACCAAAGTAAAATCTTAGTTTTTTCTTGGTTGAATTCAGCTTGGGAGAGATAAAGACAGATATGGAAATGGATATATATATATCTAAAGTATATATTCAATGAAGAGATTCTATAGATATGAAAACCTATCAGATATAAACATGATCTCTGTACAGTTTTCGATGTTAAATCTCGAATTGCTGCAAGACTTGATTTTATTTCTGGTTTTTCGTCGTTTTGGATTCGGTTACAGATTTTCGAGTTGTATTTCATTTAACGATGATTATCGTGCAATACGCACTTTGAACTTGATAAAAGTCTCTCTCTCTTTTACACACTCCCTCTCTCTCTCTGACACTGATTAACTCGCTGTCTCCTTCTCTTTCTTTTCCATTTGCATTTGTGCTAAGCGTTAAAAATTTCACTAAACTTGAATTGAAAATTTTCATGATCAACGGCCAACGATGCGATGTAATCTTCCCCCGAAAGCATCAGAGACAACAGCCAAAAGAGCAGAAGGAGGAGGAGGAGGAGAAGAGGGAGACAGAAGAAAGGGGGGGAGAAACAACACTTAAGACCAAAGAGAAACAAAAACAAATAAGACGCAAGCAGCGAAAAAAAAGGGACAGAGCGAGAGGGCAGAGAGGGCGAGCTAAAGGGAGAAGGAGGTGGGTAGAGAGAGACAGAGATATATATGGAGTAAAAGTGAACGGGCAAGTTCAAGTTTATTTTCTGAAGAAAACATAACAGAAATGACAGAAAGAAAGAAAGAAATATGTGAGTAAAAAGCAGCAACAACGCACAACACGCACGAATTAAGCTACAAAAGCAACAAAAACAACAGAAAAAACACCCAAAAAAGCCAGAAAAAGGGTGACAGAATGGAGGAGGAGGAGGAGAAGAAGGAGGAGACCAAAACAAGAAAGCAAAAAGTGTCAGCATGGAGACTGCAGCGGCAGGCGGCGGGTCGAAGCTGTTGAAGATGCGCCTGATGTGTGTGTGAAAGCAGGCCAGCAATAGCTAGAAAGAGAGAGAGAGAGGGGGGGTACAGGTCGCGGGAGTTGCATCTATATGTGCAAGTTGACCCCAAAAAAAAAAACGTAGAGAAAAACAACAAAAAAAAAACTGTAAAAATGTAACCGGTTTCAATTTTGAGTCGAACTAAAACGGCGCCGGGTCGCTACCCTCCGCGAAGTACCGTACCATAAAATAAAGCCAAATTACTAACAAGTTAACAAACAAACAGAAAAAAAAACAAATAAACAAACAACCGCTTAAAGCCAACTTAATGAGTAGCTGCCACTAGGCGAAGCCCTTTGAAGAAACTCAGTGAAAAAACAGCCAAAAAACTTTCCTGCAACTAAAACGCAGTGCAGGCAACCAAAAGAGCTTTGCTAAACTTTTATATAAGAGCTTTTAGGTATAGAATTATATGGCAGATCCAGTAAATATCATGAAGCATAAGGAAAGCAAAGTTATCGAAGTTAAAATAGTAGCAAAGGGCAGGCAAAAAGTCAAAAGGAAGTCAGAATTTCAGACAAGAACAGAATTTTCACAGAGCTCCTACGAGGTCTTATACTGCTTAAGTTAGAGGTCTTATACACTAAAAGCACTCTTATACAGCAGCTTATACAAGAATTACATCTATATCCTATTGATTTGTGCTTTGAAAGAAAGATCTCTTATAGTATATGTGGAATTTATATAAAGTTATTTTACTATTTCTATTTATTTTTGGTGTTTATCTTTTCTCAAATTAGCCCAAAGTGTATCGATTAAACACAACATCTCTACCTATCGATATTTCGATATATTTATCGATATTCCCAGACACTCGCAGTGTATACAAAGTGCGGCTTAAGCAGCTGCTTAGAATGTGCCTTATAACACTTTCTAGTTGAGGGTCGACCCGGCAAGTAGTTAGCGCTCTGCCCGCAGCTACCTCTGCTCTCTCTCTCTCTCTCGCTCACTCACTCTTTCTTTCACGATCTCTAGCTCTTTCACACTCTCTGTGTTCATCTGTAATACGGTTTTAGCAACTGGCGTTCTTCACACTGCATTTCGGCCAGTTGAACTTCCAGTTTTTGGACTTAACTTAACAAAAGGCTGCTGCGACTGCGACTGCTGCCGCTGCGGCTGCTGCGACTGCGACTGCGGCTGCTGTGGCAAAAAAAATAAGGCAAAGGGCGTTAAGTTTGACCATTAACCGTTCATTGACATTGGACGCTGAGCGGTGAAACGGTCAGCGATTGAAATGTCCCATTTGAATGAGTCATATTTAAGGAGCTGTCAGTGCAATGGGCATAAGTCAAGCAGAGATAGAAAGAGAGAGGGGGGGAGGAGTGTACATATGTGTGTGTGTGTGTGTGTGTGTGAGGTGGCAGAGATCAGCAATTTGGGGGAGTGTCAGCTGTGCTTTTAGCTGTCGATCAGCGGTAAATTTCATTTTTGATGGCAGGGCTTGACAGCAGTGTGTGTGTGTGTGTGTGTGTGAGTGTGAGTGAGAGGGAGAGACATGCGCAGGCGTGTAGTTGTACTTTTTTTTTCAAGTACAGTACTTCAACATAAAGCTGCGTCGTCGTCGTAATTGATGTGAAAGTGAAATTTGGTTTCGGTTATTTTTATTTTTTTTTATTATTTTACTTTTTTTTGCTGTCTGTTTTATGCGTTGCGTTGCGTTGCGGGGCGTGGCGTGGCGTGCTGGGCAGAGGTGAAGGTAAGGTAAGAGAGGGGGGAGGGGAAGGGGTCAGTCAGTCAGTCAGCTTGCTGCGAGTGACCATAACCTTAAGTTTCGGACACGACTTGGCCAAAGCAAAAGCAGCAATCGCAGCGACGCTGATCGTCAATTTTAAGCCACTGTCGCTGCTGCTGCCTCGGTCGCTGTCGCAGTCACTGCTGGCGTCGCAGAGGCGGCAGTTAATCAGCAAGTCATACAAAAGTCAGGCAGCCATCGTTTGACCTAAAGAACACGTGCTGGCTGACTACCGGGACCGAGACCGAGACTGAGATACAACGCTGACGCAGGCGTTCACAGTTAACGGTGACGTCGACGTCAACGTTAGCGCAGACATTAACGTCGGCGTCAACGGCAACGTTAACGCCAATGCCGACGCCAGTGGTGCCGTCGTCGCAACGGGTTCAATGGCTGACCCAATTTCGGGCAAAGCGTCGAATGAGTGGAAAGAAGCAGACAAGAGCGAAGCACGCACTCCGATGTTAAGAAAACTGAAGTGAACTGAACTGAAGTGAAGTGGAGTGGAGTGGAGTGGAGTGGGGTGAGGTGAAGTGAGGTGAAGTGTGGTGAAGTGAAGTGAAGTGAAATGGAGTGTAGAGCGCAGAGGAGCGGAGAGAGTAAAGTGCTGCTGCCGCTGCCGCTGCTGTTGGTCAGGCGAACGGGAATAGTTGTGAAAGCCAAAGCAGAGCGAGAGAGGCGAGCGAGCGAGAGAGCAGAACACAAATACCACAGGAAGAATGCATAGCAAAAAAGAGAGCACGATCAAATTGCGCTCTCTTGCATTAGTTCACACTCTCTCGCTGTGCCTCTCTCTCTCTCTCGCTCGCTCGCTGTTTGCATTTGCTTCTAAGCTGCTGTTACAGTTTTTTTTGCTGTCGCTGTTGTTGTTGTTTTTGTTGTTTCTATTGTTAGTTAGTTGTGCGATGTTTTTTTTTTATTATTCCTTTAGTTGATTGGCATTCATGTGATTGTTGTGTGTGTGTGTGTGTGTGTGTTTTTGTGGGTTCGTTGGTACTTTTATGTAATTTCATTTGTTTTCACTCTTTCCGTGTGTCTTGCTTCGTACTTGTTCACTTTCTTTGCCAGACTCAAGTAACAAGCGACACAAACAGAAACAACAAGAGCAACAAGCTGTGCGAAAGAGATAGACTATTGCAAATGATTCAATGCAAAGAAATTGGCAATGGAAAAAAATTAATTTTCAATACTTTAGAGCAAATACAATACGTGTGTGTATGTGTCTGCGTGTGTATGTGTGTGTGTGCGTGCTCAAACGTTATTGCTTGACCGTCAACCGCTGCGTATACGTAATGTGCAATGGCAAATTACGCATACGCCCCTCCCCCCACCTGGCTAAGTATATATGCATGCAAATATGTATTTTTCAGCATTGAATGCGGCCAAACAACAGCAAAACGCACATTTAGCATCCTCAACAACAACAACAACAACAACAACAACAATTGCAACAACTGAAACAACAACAACAACAATTTGTCGATTACGTGAAAGTTTATTGAACTTTCGATTTCGCTAACAAATTTTCAATTCAAAAGGTGGCGCACAATTGCACGCCGAACAAAACATACAAAAACGAAACACACACATGCATACATATGCATACAATTATGGGTATCTGTGTGTGTGTGTGTGTGTGTGTGTACATTTGTATATATATATTTTGTGCATAGTTCGCTCAGTGAGTCGCTCGGTCAACGAGTCAATGGCGTCTGTTGCCAGTTGATAGTCGGCGCTTTAGGCAGCTGCCAAACGAATCAAATGCAACGAAGCACACACACACACACACACACACAAGCATACAATATACATATATATAGACACACATACAGGCAAAACAAGTTAGAGTACGAGTCTCAGGTATACTCTATACTTTAGTTCAAGTAGGACCAGACAAAATTTTCAGGAATTTATATTAAATTTCTAAGTGCAGCTTTTCCAGTGGCTGAGCTGGAAAATTAAGAATTTTCTTATATTTCAGAAAGAAAATTTTTAGATTCTTACAGAAGACAAAAAAAGTTGCTTAAAGCAGCTCTTCTGGTTTCTGAGTTTAATGAAAGAAAAGAGACTGCAAACTTTAGAGTTGCCCTGGGAAACGCAGAGAAATATAATTTTGCGAGGATATAGATTGATATTATATAGAATATATGATAATATATATAAAGTCCAAGCATATAGCTTTACTATTGGCTGAGTTTAATGGGAAGAATGTAGAGGAGATTATGTCTGAAGCAGTGTTTAAAGTAAAAACTCAAGAAACCAGGCAAAGTCTTTCGAAATGACAAATTTCCTAGTCAAAAAAAGTCTGAAATATTCTAGAATATTATTAAGCTATCTAAATTTTCGAAATGCATACGTTTAAGTCTAACAACATACCAAATTTAGTAGCTAATAACTAACCCAGTTACTGAGTTCCTTGACAACAAAAACAGTTACAATCCTCTTAGAGGGGAACAAATTTTTGATTGAAAAAAAAACGAAAATCTAAAACCAAACAGCTATAACTCAAACTGACTGCTTTTCTTTTATAGGTTATGTACATTATGACAAGTTAGAGTACTTTTATATAGTCTCTGGAGCATATACCGATCTTCAGAATACTCAAATACTTTCGAACAGTTCTGCCTTTTTCGCTGTCTGTTTGAATCTATTCAACAATCTGTAAGTCAAAACTTTCAAACTAAGTTGATGTTATGTATATATTGTGTGTGTGGTGTGTGTGTGTGTGTGTGTGTGTGTGTGTGTGTGTGTGTGTGTGTTGTGTATTGATGCTTCTTTCTATGCAATTTTCATGTTGTTTTTCAAGTTGCTTTTCTTTTCTTTATTTTTTTTTTTGCGGCTGCTTTTTGATTCGCTTTGGCACTTTCCATTGCATAAGCAAAAGTTGATGAGAAGTTGAAAGTGGGTGAAGTAAGTTGACGCAGTGTGGTAAGAGCAGCGTGAAAGAGGGAAACAAAGAAAGAGGGCTTGCAGGTAGGGAGGCGGTTGAGCAATACTTGAAAATATAGCTAAATGGTACAACCTCCTACCCTCCCCCTACCGCCCTCCACTTTGTAGTCTTTAGTCTTTTTTGGCCTCAGTGCGCGTTCATTGCGAAAAATGTACTTCCTTATTTGCGATATGCCACACACACACACACACACACATACGCACGCACACAATATGCCTGCCCCGTTTTGTGGCAACAGCCCAATGGCCTCGACAACGTGCAGCGGCCTTCCTGGGTGGCGCAGCAAACAGCAAACAGCAACAGCAACAGCCACCCACAAGAAGCGCCTCAATTGCTTGCAACGTTGGGCTCAAGCAGGTAGCAGGTCTGCCTCAAACCATTAACTGGCCACCATTGCTGTGTGTGTGTGCGTGTGTGTGACTCAGTGTATGTGCGGCATGTCACGTTGCAACCAAACAACAACAACATCAACAACATTCGCACACTACGTGCTACTCGTCATCAGCTTTTATTGCTTTCATCTCGCACCCGTTTTGCCAATGCAACCCAGCCACTCCCACTTGCTACCTTCCGTGCGGCTCCTCCTCCACCTCCTCCTCCACTGTCCTCTCCCCCTCCCTCCTCATCAAACAGCTTCTCCCCGCCGCCACTGCAATTGGCGTCACTGGCGTCGCTGTTGCAGTTTGCATCATCACCTTGTGCCGTTGTCAGGGCATTGGCACAGTTTCACTGCTTCTGCTTCTTCTTCTTCTTCGCCGTCTTCTTCTTCTCCTTCTCTCTCTCTCTCTCTATATATGTGTGTCTGTCTGCCTGCCTATGTGTGTGTGTGTGTGTGTGTATGCTTGTCTGTATTTGTATTTGTTTTTCTTTATTTCTGTGCTTCTATTTCGCCTTTTGATTTTCTTGTTTTCGCAGTTGCCGTTGCAGTTGCTTTTCATGTTGTTTGCTTACAAATAATACCCTAACCTCAACATCCCGAAAAGGGTATACTGACAGACGGTGTGTGCACATGTGTGTGTGTGAATCAACTGCTTTGGTGTCTGAGACTCTTTTAAGTCGAACTTCCTTCTTACAAGCCAAAAACTTGATTTTTACTGCTTTTTCCTACAAACAGTCAGACGCACACCCTGTGGTACAACATGTGTGTGTGTGTGTGTGTGTGAGTGTGTATGAGTGTGTGTGTGGGTGTAGACCTGTTAGGATATATAACTGTAAAGGGAACCCCTTTCATAGAAATCCAAAATCGTTTTCCTATGTTTCTTATAAAGCTTGTCAAAGTTAAGGTACTGCAAACTTTGAAGCACCCTTTAGGGTACTGCTGACTTGTAAACACCCTACTCTATGGTATAAGCACCCTCTAGATACGGTTTTAGCTGCCTTTGATAGTTGTTTACAGGTTACCCTAGCAACCCTTTTAGTCATATCGAAGGTCCTTCAGACTATAGCATCGATAGCTTTCATCTAACAGAAGAGCAGTACCGCTGTAGGGTGTGCATAGCTTTAAGCGGGAACTGTACTTACATCAATCAAGGGGTGGGTAAGATTTATAGGTTGTAATGCTCCAGTCTAGCCTTTATCTGAATATATATATATACATTCTTGATCAATGATATAAACTGAGTTGATATGTGGGAAGATATAATAATCATAGAGAAAGATTTCCTAAGACTTCTCGAATATTATTGAAGAGTTTCCTAGGTATCTTAAGCTATGCTTTAAAGCTGACTATAATCCTGATAGACAAGAGATTCTATATAAATATAGTATATATAGAGAATATATAGAGTATATATGATATATATATACTATCTTTTTCCAATTTGATAACAATTCAATTCAAACAGCTAGAGAAAATCTCTCAGTCGAAATTTGAAGAAAATCAAACTAGACTTATATCAAATATAATATATAGTATTACCTTGCAGTACATAAAAGCTATCTATATTGTAGATCTATATATCTATATTATCTGTAGATATATAACTGTAGCATACTTTCTGGGTAGAAGCTGAACCAATAAGCAGAGGCTAACTGCTAGTCGTACCTTGGCAAATTTTTGTCGATTTGTTTACTAAGCGAATAGTTAAGCGGGCGGATCGGGCGGTATCATTGACCATCGATGGCTGGATTACTGGGGGATTAGATATAGACGGGCATGTTGTTACTTACCGATTTAACATGAAGCGAGGCAACGGCTGCTGCTGAGGCGACGTCTATGGCTTTAAATGCCGCTTCGCGTAAATGCAAGTGGTAATGGCTGCAGGGAAGAGCAAAGAAAACGAGAGTTCTCGATAATTCAGATGGGCGCCGTTTAAGTGGGTGTATATAATAATATAGTAGATATATATATATGTGTGTGCAGGTGCTACAGGTAAAGCTCAGTGTGAGCAGGGACAGCGGGCTGGAAGTCAGTGACCGCAACGCAATGCTGCGCAGGGACATTCGCCTGACCGCGATGCGACCCTGGATATATTTTTAGTACTGCAGCTGGCGCTGCGTCCGGGCCTGCGACTGCACCAGGACCTGCAATGGCACCTGGTGTTGGCCAGTAGCCAGAGCCTGGTATGAATCTAATACTGAACCGAAAACCCCTGAGGCGCGCTTAGATAGCACAGGGACTTTTGGGGGAACTGAAAATCAATGCCTATGTCTGCGCCTGCCTCTCCCTCTTTGCCTAAGTGCGTGTGTGTCTCTGTGTGTGTGTGTGTGTGTGTGTGTGTGGACTATAAAGCTTTTGAGGGTCGCGGTGAGGGACGCTTGCAATGTCTGTGTAGTGCATTCGCGAGAAGCTTCGCTAGCTAAACAGCAGCAGCGCTCTCTTGCAGAAAGCTTTTGTCTGCGCTCTCTTTAGTGCGCTCTCTCTCTCTCTCTATCGGGAAGCAGAGCAAATTGCGAAAAGGAAAACTTAACGAGCAGCGCTGCTAACGCGACCTGCCGCCTGCAGTGCGCTATTGGGATAGGTCCAAGTCCAGGCTATGCATGTATTTGCATGCATGTGTGTGTGTGTGTGTTTATCTGTCGCTGTGTGCGTGTGTGTATTTGCGTCGTTTGTACATGCTGCTGGCTCGTCGTTCGTCGTGCTAAAAATAGCAAAATGCTTGCAGTTGCAAATGCCGTTGCTTCGGCTCTGTCGGTCATTCAGTCATTCAGTCACTCAGTCAGTTTGTCTGTTTGTCAATCCCCCTGCGCCTATTTGCGCCGACACATCCCAAGCATATTCCACCTGGCCATGCACTTTGCTTTGCATTTTTGCTCGCGTTTGTATATATTTATTTTTATTTAGGTTTTTTTTTTTTCCTACAAACAACCAAAACAACAACCGCCACCAAGAACTGCAATACACACGCACACACACACATAGACGCACACAACATATGTACACAACCGCCCCTTTAGCCATGCACTGCACAATTTTGTTTTCATGCAAAAAGGTTGAAGACCTTTCACCTACTTTTGGAGCGTACGGGCGAACGTCGGAACAGGGCGAAGAGCAAAAAGTGCTTTTTTTTTCGTTAAGAGAGCGAGAGAGCAAGAGAGCCAAGCCAAGCCAAGCTAAGGCGAGGCGAGGCGAAGCAAGGCGAGGCGAAGCGAAGCAAGGCAAGGCGAGGCAATGCAAGGCAAGACAAGGCGCAGTGAGACGAAGGCAAACATAACAATCTGACGAAAATGCATGTTATGACATAACGAATAGCTAATACCCTTGCAGGGCTATAAAACTGAAGTGTTGCTTTGATGTAACAATAAAACTTCAAAGCAAAATAGGTTAACGCGCAAGGACATATAAGTTTATTACATATATAAATATAAGTATATATGTATGTATGTATATATGTATATATTAGCATATAATTAATCACTCCTCTTCCTGCGTTACATAATGTGTGAGGGAAGTGTTATACCCTGCCGCAGGAGCGATGTCAAATAGAAACAGATGCAGGCAAGGTGGAGAGCCTAAACTCAGTTTTGGTGCGTGTGTTTGTATATATATATAAATATTCATATGTATATATATGTATGTATAGCTGTACTCACATATTGAGCGAATTTAGTTTGTTCGATTTGCAAGTTTTGTTGTTGCTTTATTTGCATGCATTGAAAGTCAGATCGTTTGTTATTAGATCGAAATCCTATAGGGGAGTATTACTATAATTATAACAGACTGAAGCTACGTTTAATGCTGGTGACTAATTTGGCGGCTCTAAAATTCAGTCGCGCCTCTGTCAACTTGACGCAGCGCTGCGCTGCTTCGGCCTTTCTTTTGTGGAATGTTTTGTTTTCTGTGTGTTTGTTTCTTTATTTATTCATTTATTATTTGTTTTTGTTTGTGTTTTATTTTTTTTATTTTTTGCAAGCCAATCACTAAATTATTTAGGTCAATTATAAATATTAAACGCATTTAGCAATGAAATTTCAATTTCATTATCACCAACGTCGACTTCGACGATGACAGCAACGAAAGCGGGCAAAGAGATTTGAGAATAAAAGAAGAAAAAAAAAATTTGTTGACGACGCGGGCAATGCGACTGATAAGCAGCACTGGACGAGTGTGACGAGTAAAATAGAGAGAGAGAGAAAGAGGGAGAGTCAGGGGAGAGACGAGTTCGGTGATGAGCTGGGCAATAAAAAACGCACGATAAGTGAACTGGGCTGTGGTAGGTGGGCGGGGGAAGGGGGTCTGTTGTCGTCATCATCGTTTGTTCTCGCGCAATGTCAAGATTAGTGTGACCTTAATTTTTTTTTGGACACAGTCAAAATTTGCGTTAAACATTGAAATGCGTGTAAACAACAGTTAGATAAGATGCGCGGGCACAGCGGCATTTTATTTTAAGTGAGCAGCACCCAACGAAACAAACACACGTATACATAAATACATACATATATAAACATATATATATCTACATATATTTGTGTACATATTAAAAGCTCTCCCAGTCGCAGTCCTTGACAAATGCCAGATGGCTTATCGCCTGCAATTTATTCTTTCTCTTTTCTAGCGCCCACCCAAACCACCCACTGCGCCATCATCTTTGCTCTTATTTTTACCTGCACGCCAAATGTCAAAACAAAAATGGCGCAAATTGCGGCAATTGTAAAACAAAAATCCAAAAACACTTCTTTTACACACACACACACACACACGTGTGTGTGTACATAGAAACGTTTGTCCGCCTCTTGGCGGCGAGTTGTTGATTGTCTTTGACTTGGAAATGACCTTAAACTAGGTTAAAGCTCGCTAAAGTTGCCCAAGTTAGGTCGCGCGGTTGGTCGGGGCGCAAGGCAGCTGGGGGCGGGGAAGGTGAAGGGTGTGGGTGGGAGGGAGGTTGCTTGTG
Organism: Hirtodrosophila trivittata; assembly: GCA_035045065.1. Taxonomy (NCBI): domain Eukaryota; kingdom Metazoa; phylum Arthropoda; class Insecta; order Diptera; family Drosophilidae; genus Hirtodrosophila; species Hirtodrosophila trivittata. The sequence continues at coordinate 12,414,813 of JAWNNK010001028.1, read as the reverse complement.
CTTTTGTCTGTGCATTCAACGCGGCCGTTCGCTGTAAATTTGAACTTTCTGTGCAGCTAAGCGTGACTATGACTGCCACACACACACACACACAAAAAGAAAGAAAGAGGGAGAGAGAGGGGAGAAAGAGATAGAAATATGCATATTGAACTGAGCGACATATGAATATGCAGGAAGCGATCCAATGCAATTCGATGCCCAGTTGCAGTTGCAGAAATAGAATGCTGAAAGCTCTTCTAATTGCTCAGAAGCTATCTATAGACGTTCATAGGCATATATAGACATACTTACATATACATACATATATATGCTTGTATGTATGCATGCATACTGTGAGTTTATAATTATTTTCTATTTGCGAAGAAAGTAAAAACAAAAAAACCAAAAAAAAAAACTGAACGCACACAACATCATTCATTGCTCATCAAATTTGACGGCAACGCTTCGTTTTCTATTGTGCGACTCCCTTTTCACCTCATCTCCCCCCGCTGCTTTGTCACTCTCTTAACTCCCCATTGTCATTGTTGCTGTGCCAGCAGCAGCGTAGGCGTTAAGTCAGCCGCGCAGCGCCAATAAGAGAGCGCACGAGACTGCCAGCAATAATAATAAAAATAAAAACAAAAGCAACAACAAAACACACAACGAGCACATAACAAGCCATAACAAGGGCCAGGCAACCAGTTGCCCCTTCCCCCTCCCTTCCTAACACCCCTTTGCCCACACACGCACACAAATATTATTGCTTGCTTTGAGCATAGCTTAATGGCCAAAGAGCGAGTTTGCCAGAGCGAACGGCAGAGCGAGAGAGCGCTAAGCAGACCACGCAGAACACCAGTCAAATGCGAAAAGAGAGCGCGAGAGAGCGACAGCGGCGGCCAAAAGGTGAATGACATGCTAGCTGGCTGCTCATCAGGGCTGCCAATTTTTGGTCAGAAAAAAAAGCTGTTTTTAACTGGAAGACAAGGGGAAAAAAGCTCAAAATTTTCAGGAAAAAGCGGAAAAAAAATCGCATTTTTTAGAATTGACAATTTTATTTTGTAACTTATATTTAGGGTTTTTTTTTACAGAACTGCCATCACCTCATCCAATTCTACGACATTTCTTTCCGGTTCACCTTCGTATGACATGTTTGTCCCAATCATACGTAAATAGTGGTTAGGGACCTGATAGTTAAAACAACATTTTTGAAGCCTTTGCAAGCCATATTTAAATATTAAAATAAGAATTGGTATTCTTGTTTTACTCTATAAAACTTTACCTTATGCATAGAATGCTGTTGATTGTGCTCAGGTTTATAGAATTTCTCAATTTAGATTTGATCAGGTTAACCTGGCTAAAAATCCGTTCAATTTCTGCGTTTGACCAATGAGAGCATTTGGATGGCAACAGTTGCCAGCTCAAAAAATCTGCAGTTGCCACCAGAATCTTTGTAACTATAAACTTCACTCCAAAACTTTGTTGTGTCGTTTATTTGTTCCCATTTTATCAAATGAATGTCATTATATTGGCGTTCAATTTGGGATATATTTTGTTTGTGAGATGCTAGTTTGAATATTGGTGATGGCAATGGTAAATATCGACAAGAGTACAATGAAACAACAAGATTTTTCTATGAATTGTGGCAATCATAAAAAAAGCGGAAAAAAGCCAAACACAGTTCTAAAAAATCCAGAATTCCCGCTTCCCGCAATTTTCAAGTTTGTCCCGCAGTGAGCCTTTCAAAAAAGCCAGATTTGACGGGAAAAAAGCGGAATTGGCAGCCCTGCTGCTCATAGTCTTGGTGCCGCTACAATTCGGCTTTGACTTCGGCTGATATCGAAAATGCAGAGCAGTAGATATTGCTGCTACTGCTGCTCTTGTTGTTGTTGTTTTTATACATAGCTAAAATTGAAGCGACTTTCAAAAAAAAAAAAAAAGATAAAAAAAGACTGAACAGAAAATATAAACGTAATGCAGAACGAGCGCAACAGCAGAAGGCAAAGCTTTTAGCGCCCAAAAGCTTTCGCTGCTTGCTGCTGCGGCTGCTTTCTGCTCGCTGCTCGCTGCTATCGTTCGGCAACGACTTCGGCAACGGCAATGACAGTGTAGCTATGCCTCGTACTTTACATTCTGCCTCTTAGTAGGTCAACAAAATTCCGGACAATGGCCTTTCGCTTTCGTCTGAGCGTCTGCGATGCGTCGCTGTTGCCGTTTCTGTTGCCGTTTCTGTTGCTGTTTCTGTTGCTGTTGCTGTCGTCGTCGCTGCAAATGCAACTAGAAGCGACGCTGACGTCGGCGCCAGCAGAGACTGCAAATGAGCGTCAAAATGTAAATAGAAGCGACGCAAAGGCGACAGAGCAACACAGCCGACCGACCGACAGAACGACCGCCCGCACACACACACACACACACACACACTCACACATACACACACACATGCATATTGCATTTGTTTGTAGTGGCTTCAGCATGGCGACGATAAACATGAAGATATTTCAGTCGCCGCCGCAGCCACTGTCGCTGCCACTGCCGCTGCCGCTGCAGTTTGTTGTTGTTTTTTTTCTTCTATTTATTTTTTTGTTGCATCGGCGATGGCGTAATAGACATGTCCGCCTCCCGCTGTGGCGGGCGTCTGCGTCTGCGGCTCTGACAGCAACAGCAACAGCGACTGCGGCTGCTATTGATTGCCAGCTGGAAGCTTATTTACCATGTGGCATGTGCCATGTGTCCCTCCCACTGCCCCTCACAACGTTCCAACATACTTTTCTGTTCAGATCTTAACTACTATATATATATAGAGAGACAAAGAGAGAGAGAGAGAAAGAAGAAGCTGCAGATAGATTTAAACTATTATTAAGTTAAACGATCTTAACTTGAACTTAGAACAGAAAAGCAACAGATAAAACAAACTAACCTCGAACTGCTGCACATAATAAACACATGTACGTGTGTAATAGTATGTACTATATAGACAGCTGATCCCTAACAATATCTGAACAACTGGAGAGGAAGTTGTTGAAAGCAAAGGGAAAGAGAAGCAATTACAGCTGCAGGCAGCAGATGGTTCTCATTACATGAGATATGCATGTGTTTATCTATATATACAGAGATATATATATAGTGTAACGATCTGTATAGTTCAGATATCAGTTAGTTTATATAGAATAGCTGAAGATAGTAGAAGAAGATACTCCAACCAATTAGAGACTGTTCTTGCAGAGGAACAGCTAAAGCTACATTCCATTTGGTTGAGGAATCTGTAGACTACCTTAGATCCAAAGTATATTCTATATATATATATATATATTCTATATATTCTATATATTCATAGATTCTCATACGATATGTAGATATAGTACTATATAATATGGAATAAATATATCATTTGTTGTGCTGAAGTTTCTTTTAGACTGAACTTTTGGTACCAATATCTTTTCCTAGATCTCAGCTATGTCAGGTCATAACTTTAGGTAATCCTATATTATTCATTATTGATTCTATATCTTTCCTTTATAATCCTTTATAATCCTATATATTCGTACATTGATATTTCAGAGATCAAAAGTCAAATTGCATCGAAAGATCGAGAAGTAATCCAACCAGTCGATAGGAGGGCAATTTATAGAGGAAAAATAAAGGGAAACATAAAGGGAAATATTTAGAGAAATATGTAGGGAAATATTTAGAGAATATATATAAGGATATATAGGGATATATAGGGATATATAGGGATATATAGGGATATAGTGGGAAATACATAGGAAAATCTATCTATACGAAATTTCCCTTAGACTTCAAATTCCAAAGTTCTATAAATAGTCTCTGAAAAAGCTGCCTAAAATGGATCTAAAAATAAGACTATATATAGTCGTATCAATCGGAAATTAGGCTTATAATGTTATAGAATCACAATCCGAAAACTAATCGAAACTTGTAGAGGTTAAAAAACAAGCAGAACTATCGAAAGAAATCAGAAGTTCTCGATGAGAAGCCTCCAAAAAAGGTCATATAAAGAGATCAGATGAAAGACATATATAGATATACCAGATGAAAGATATATATATATATATAGATATACCAGACACCTATGTTTATATAGAATATATATTCATAATCAACAGGATGTGCTGTCCTCTATTTCTATGGGAGTTACTCTCTCTCTTCCTCTATCTCTCTCTCTATCAATCTCTTTCTCCTCTTGATACTTCATCTTTATCTACAGCAGATTGCAAATATATATCTCAGATCATATTTATATATCTTTACTATATCACATGCTATCAATATTTTGACTACTTAGTTTTTCTCTGGGAGAAATGTTCTTCTTTTATATAAAAAACCGATCGACTTCAACTTTCTTCTGGTGTTTAGAATTCTTCTGCATTCATTTCCTATGCAGATTTCAATTGGGAACAGCTTTCTATATCGCATAAAGCGTTTGGTAAAAGCAAAAGAGATGTCTGAGATTGAATCATAGATAATGCATGAGGAGCCGAGTGGGTCGACGACAGGAGCTGTCATATTCAGCTGCAGTTTCTATGGAGGAGAGGACAGCCCGTGCTTAACACCCACCGGAGCAGCCCACTCGAAGCAATGGACTGAACAAAGTAGGAGAGAGGAGGAGAGTTTGGGGTTGGTGTGGCTGCAATGTAGGTTAAAGGGCAGCGTTCGTTGCACTCGCAGACTGAAGGACAGCCTGAGGGGCACAGCAGGGGGGAGGGCATGGGCTGGCCTTACATAAAAATGAAGAAATAAAAGTCAGGAAGGGAAATGCAGGTGGAGGTGGCGGTGGAGGTAGAGATGGGGATAGAGCTTAGTTCTGCCAGAGGCGAATCCTTGACGCTGACGTTGGCGTCGACGCAAAGTCGAAGTCACGTACTTTGGAGTGTGCTTGAAGAGGCGGCGACACGGCAACCTGGCAACCAGTCAGCAGCAGACACTCTGCAACACCCAGGTCCACCCACCCAACCACCCACAACTGCATATTTATGAGCACACGTACGAACATGTTTATTTTCGAATGACTGCGAAGGTTGTTGGCACAGATTTTTATATTTCTTTGTGCCAGTCATGAGACGGAGTCCAATGTACCCTGCGAAGGATATCCAAACGAAGCAACAACCTTGGCGTCCTGCCAGCCCTGACTGCTCCTTGTTTCCTCTATATATATATATATATATGTATATATCCTTAGCTTACCCGTCTGCTCTGGTGCTGAGCCGCTTCTCTGTGCTAATCCTGAATCTATCTCTAGTTCGTATATTGCGTTTTGTTGTGTTTATTGTTGTTGTTGTTGTTGTTGTGGTTGATCTCAGCGCTGCTAGATCCGTGCGATTAATATAGCTGCCAATATTTACATTGACTCTGTGGACGCGGGCAAGACGGGTGCTGCAAGAGAGAGACAGAAATAGAAATTAGCATAAATATATAATAAAATATATCTTCAATTATAATTTTTTAAGTTAATATCAATTTATTTAAATATTAATATAAATACTTTCGAAAAACCTTAAAAATAAATCAAAAGCAATGACTGCTGGCTTGTGTCTTAGCTAAGTCTAGTCTGTGCCACAACCTGAGCGTGTAACAGCTGACTGCACCTGGCGCCAGAGTCAAAACCACACATAAGCGCCGCTGGCTGCCCAACAGATGGCGCTGCTAAGCGAAAGCTTTCCAAAGCTTAACAGCGCTGCCAAATTCTAGCAATAGCGCTGTTAAAGTTAACAGAGCTTACACGCAAACTAACAGAGCAGCAATAATTTGATTATTTAATAATTTTCATGTCATAATATTTTATCTCATAATTTGTATGTCACAATTTTTATGCAATTTTATCTGCTTTACGTCAGCTTTTTTATATTTGTATATATTATGCGCGCACTGTTAACTGCGCTCTCTTAACTGTTAATGCTCTTAAGGCATTGCGCTCTTAGTTTGTAACCCGCAAGTTGACTGACTTGCCTCTCTGTCTCTGTCTCTAGCTCTGTTGCTATCTCCGTCTATGACTCTGAGTCTTTTCATGTTTTGAATTTGCTGTTGTTGTGTTTGTGTGTCAATCGGTTTCATTAACCCGGCAAATGCAACAACGTCGACGTCGACGTCGACGCCGGCAGAGACAACGGGGCAGACACCAGCCAGCGAGAAAGGTCAACAAAGTACGTTTCACAGCACACACACAAACACACACAGACACATACAGAGCACGCACATGGGAACAAACACTTGTGTGTCGCCTGTCGCAACTTGAACTCTAAATTGTCACTAAATACTACATGTGCAACGCTTGCAACGCCCACGTGCATAGTTAACACGCCTCCCCCCGCCCCCTCTAGCCGCTATTTACACCCGCTGCACCCTGTGACCCCACGCAAACAATAAAAACGCAATAAAAACGCGCAATGGCACAAAATTTTAGAAAAATAAGAAAAAGAACAACTAAAAAATAATAAAAAGCAGCTAAGAGCTCAGCAGTTTTCCCGCTAAAACTTAATTTGTTAGGAAAATTGCGAGGAGAGATTGAGAAACTGTCAGCGAAATTGCTTTTTCAGCTAAAAAGAAGTCACAAATTTCAAGCAGCCAAATGAAAAATTGTTATGAAACTATTTTTTTTAGACAAGGCCAGGCAAAAGCAGAAGAAAGAGAAGGCGAAAGAGAAGGAGAAATAGAAAGAAATGAAGAATTGAAAGAAGCAGATTCTCTAGCTGGGTTTAAGCCAAAAAAGAAAAATAAAGAAACTGAAATTAACCAAAAATGAATAATAAGTTGTTCATAATAGATTGTAAAGAGCAGAAAAGATTCCACAGAAAAGTACAGTGAAACCTACCAATGGGCGACTAAAAAAGTCTAAGCACAGTAAGCTCTCTGGGAGTAAATGAGTGTGTAAGTGTGTATCCACCTAGGGTAGTCTTCACTGTAGATTCATGAAAGTACAGCAAGAACTCGAAAAGCGAACAGCTGCCTCCTCCTTTGGGGCTCTCTTTTCTGAGTATTAAGTTAAGTTTCTTATGCTGGCTCTCTCTCTCTCAATCTGTCTCTCTTTCCCACTCACAGCAATATGCTTGAAAGTATAATGGATATATATTCCTAAGCAGCAAGAATCAGCTGAGCCCAGCAGAGTCCTTTTAGTCTGTTCGATATGAAACTTGAACCTTAAGACTTCAAACAAAGGCTTTCTATTGATATGATATAGAACTATCATAGGAACAATCGATGTAGTAAGATATAGTAATATTGATATATATATATATCTTTATCAATATGTATCATATATATATATATATACCTGTCGTACAGATCTCTCCTATGTATAAAGATCTCTTCAAGCCTTCCAAGCGACACAAACAGCAGCTTCAAAAAGTTCCTTTTCAAATATCAAAGAAACTGCTCGACTTTGAAATATAGATATAATATATCTATCTCTCTTCCTCTTTCTTTCGAGGTTAGGTCACATTGTGGTAGGCTCCCCTTTGCCTTAAGTTAAAGCAACTTCTTTTCTAGAGAAAATGGAAAACCTTTTCGCAAATTCTAGAGTAAAAACTTCTATAACATATGTAGGAATTATCAGATAAGATAATGGCAACTAATTGATACAGGAACAAGTTGCGTTTGTGTAACATCAACTGGTGCTAACATAGTTTTATCTTATCTACAGACATAAGTAGAAAACTTAATATTATATATACTATATACAGATAGTTCTCCTAGGCCGCATATCAGGTCTTTAAAATAGGTCTACAAATGATTGAAGAGCTCTTCGGGCTAAGAAGAAAGAAAGCAGACTTTGGATTCTGTTCAAAGGTAATCGCAGTCTAGAGAGCTGCCTATGATTAGGTAATAAATATATGTTTATATATCAGATATATACTAGAATCTTAAACAATTCCCTGATAAACTCTAGACCCTAGGGAGTAAAAGGTCGAAGTTCTAGGCATAACTAGCTAAGTAAAAGTCGTCAACTAAAGGGCATAATAACACTTAAATATAGATAAATACATATCAATACATCTAGATAAATACGTATAGATATATATAGACATAATTCCTAGGCTTATATTCCCTCTTCGAGGTACTCAAATCTCTATCAGTAAAAGTCTCTATGTTACACGTAACCTAAAAAAGTGTTATTTGAGGTTACTTTTAACACTCTGAACTGAGCACCTATAAATCAAATTTTATATAGACTTATAGGCCCCGATATCACTAGACACAATATATCTTTGGAACAGACTCTACAATCTTTGGTTAAGCATTCAATTACAAACTGAATAATTCAGTTTGATTCCTCACTAAAAGTATTCATAGAAACGAGTTGGCTAAAGGAATAGAGCTATATATCTATATATATATATATATATACTACATCTGATAAGCTAACTAACTACATATGAAGTATCTAGGGTTTAGTTCTTATGAAATCAGACCTCAAGTAGATCAGACTCCTTGAAGCTTTCTATTTCAACTGGGAGTATATCTACTTAGACTCAAAGAATATCTAGAAGGCGACTGATATATATACATATACATATATATATATATAGATATATATATTGGTAGGATATGTATGATATGTAGGATGTATATATATAGTTTATAGTATATAGTATATATATATATATAATAGTTTTAAATTGCTTTTTTTTTGTTTTTCAGAAAATTTAAATATGTTAACATAAATTTTTCTGTTATTCTCATTATTTTTATTGCTCATTTTATATAAATTATTCTTATTATTTGTATTATTTTTTATTATTTTTTATTATTTTTTATTATTTTTTATTATTTCTTATTATTTTTTATTATTTCTTATTATTTTTTATGATTTCCATCATTCTTAATATTTCATTAGATTTATTCCAATTTTTCTTATTATTTTTATTCTTTTTATTTAATTATAATCGATGCACTTTAATTATTTCTATATTTTTTTTTTATACTTTTATTTTAATTATTTAATTATTATTTTTATATTTTTATAATATTTATTATTATTTTTTTCTTATAATTTTTTTCTTATTATTTTTTTCTTATTATTTTTTTCTTTTATTTTTTTTATTATTTTTTTTCTTATTATTTTGTCTTATTATTTTTTTCTTATTATATTTTTTCTTATAATTATTTTTTTATTTTTATTCTTATTTTATTGTTTTTATTCATTCGCATTGCATCTACAAATTGAATCTACAAAGGAATACCCTATATATATGCTTAAAATCGTCTCAGTAGTTAATGTTAATCAGGAATATATATATATATATATATATATATAGGTTGTATACCCTGCCTGCTAGGCTTTGCTTTGGTTTAATTTTGTGTTATTTAAAATGATTTAATTTTAAAGGCATCTGCTGCTTCCTCTTCCTCTTGCTGCTCTTCCTCTTCTCATTATGTCAACATTTTTGTTTGTCAACAGTTGGCAGCACCGCGTCATTTGGCCCTCTTCTTGTTGTTGTTGCTGCAGAGTGCATACCTCACACAGGAGTGAAGACAGGAGAGAGGAGGGGAGGGGGGAGGGAAGAAAGGTGAAGAAGAGATGACGCCGTGTTCCGGCCAGTCCTACAGCCGTCCTCTATCCCAAACAGAGGCAGCCACCACTGACGGACGCAATCCCATGGACCCGACAACAACAAGAACGAAGTGAAACGAAACCTGACGAGAGCAGCGACTGAGCGAGTGAGCGAGAGAGGGAGAGAGGGAGAGAGGGAGATGGCAGCGGGCAGAGCTGCCGCCAGTCGCCAGTCGGAGGAGGCGGCAGGCATGCAAAATAAAAATAGATTTTTCTCGGTATATAGGATAACGACCAGGAACGACCCCAAAGCAGCGACACGGGCAACGACCGGCAAAAAACAGACGCAGCGCAAAGCCAAACACACACACACACACAACACGCACACACATGACTTGAGCAAACTTCCCCTCGTTTCCCCCTTGCTTCAACTTCGTTCGGAAAAAAATAAGGAAAGAGAGCGCGAGGGTGAAAGAGAGTGCGAGCCTGAAGAGCGCAAAAACTGTGCTCAGTCGCTCCCTTATGCTTATGCCTGTATGTGTGTGCGTGTGTGTGTGTGTGTGTGTGCCCCTCTTTAGGTCCTACCGCACACATCGAAAGAGAGAGCGCGCTCGGAAGAGAGCTGTTTGTTGTTGTAGGGGTTGCTGACCTCTTCTCAGGGTCGCCAAAGGTTGTTCAACCTAAAGGAGCCGCAATGTATGCCGTTGCCGAGTGGCAACGGAGCGGGCCCCCGAGGGATGGAGGGAGGGAGGGGGAGGAGGGACACACAATCCCTCCCAACTTGGCCCACACACACACACAACTGTTTGGCGCTTGCTGGGCGCCAAATGTGTGCTGGTCGTTGCCCTCGCTTAGTTGCGCCCTCTTCCTCTTCCTCTGTCTGTCTCGCTCTCTCTTTTGTGGCGCTATCTTTGTCGCACTTGGAGCAGCGTGACGTAATGCCGCAACAGGGCATTTCGAGCGCTGCTGCCCCTTTCTTTTATATATTACTCCCTATACCTTTCTCTCTCTCTCTCTCTGTCTCACTCTCTATATCTATCTCTGTCTGGCGTTGTCTTTTTTTGCTGTTTGGGTTTTTGCGCGCTTTTTCGCCGAGCAGCTTAGCTGCAACTGAAGGGAGAAGGCAAGGTTGGGGTTGCTGCAGGAAGGGCTGCTGCATTGTGTGTCTGTGTGTGTGTGTGTGTGTGTGTGTTGCGAGTGTGCATAGTTTATATATTGTCTGAGGTTAGGGTTGAATGCGCGACAGAGCAATGGCATAACTCTGTCTGTGTCTGAGTGTGTGTGTGTGTGTGTGTGTGTGTGTGTGTGTTCGCCTCGGTTTCCAACTGTTTCTGTTCCTGTTCCAATTCCCATTGATATTCCTGTTTCTGCTTTGTCCTGTGCCGTAATTGTTTATTATCCCTTTTTTGGCATTTGTATATCCTTTTCATGTCCTTTATTGTTTCAGCGTAATGGATGCGCCCATTGGAGCTCGTCTATTTGTTATGCAATTTGCTTATTGGTTTCCAAAGGGAAGAGGATAATAAATGATAATCGAGTCCCACTTATGTATGTATATCCCTATACGGAGTCCTTTGTCTACTCATTTTCGATCCTTGACCCTTTACAATTGGCTTAAAAGGGACTACTTAAGTTGGGCTTAAGTTTGTTATAGATGGAAGGAAGCTCAGAGATGCTGCCCATAAAGCATAAATATTGCTAATCAGCATCAATATCCGCCTCTATATAGCCATGTCCTTTTGTCTGTGCATAAGGAGATTCTAGAATTTGAGTCCCAGATCCTAGATCCTAAATCCTACAGACTTTTCTATCGATAGCTCTGACTTCATCTAAGCCTCAACCAAATTCTGCTGCAAATTCTATGAAAATCGCTCATAAAACTTAAAGGATATTCAGGAAAGAGTCTTTCATTTTGCTTATAGTGTGTGTGAATGTGTGTGTGAATGTTTTTATATGTGTGTTGAGTATTCAGATGTGAGTAGACGTAGCTTAGGGGTAATCCGAAGTCGGAGAAACTCTGGATCGAAGTATACTCATTTAGTCTTCATCTAATTTGTACCACTTCCTTTCGTCCTTTCCATTTATAATCTCTATCCTTTCATTATTAGTTCTTACATATATTATCATATGCTATAGGTAGTATCTTATGTAATATTGTAAATATATATACACATATAGAAATAGATATAGTTTTCTTGCCCTAGTCTTAACTTTTCCCGTCTGATGCGAATTTCCTCGCTTCAATTTCACTTCTCTGCATCCTCAAGCGTTATTCTTGACCCTTGAGCTTTTACTTAAGTTTCCCATTTCCTTTGGTCATATTTCCTTTAAAGGAATATTCTTTTATTTTACCTCTTCCTTTCGATCTTCGATATTATCTTTGTATCCTCCTTAATATCGATATTTATATTCCCATTTTGATTAGCTTTCATCTTGAAGCTTTCCTGTTTCTATCGCTTCAGTTCCTATATCTCCTTTTTAATGTTACTTCTATTAATCTTCTCTCTTCTATTCTATACTTCTTTTCATTTTCTTCCTTCGTTGATTTGAATGCTTTCTTTTACATAAACTTCCTTTGCATTTTCCTATTTCCTTTCCAATTCAATTTCTTAGTTCAAGTTCCCTTCCATGTTCTATTCTATCAATTTGCCTTTCGATGATAGCACCTCATTTCGTTTCTATATCTATCTTCTATCTATCTTCTATCTATCTTCTATCTATCTTCTATCTATCTTCTATCTATCTTCTATCTATCTTCTATCTATCTTCTATCTATCTTTTATCTATCTTCTATCTATCTTCTATCTATCTTCTATCTATCTTTTATCTATCTTCTATCTATCTTCTATCTATCTTCTATCTATCTTCTATCTATCTTCTATCTATCTTCTATCTATCTTCTATCTATCTTCTCTCTATCTTCTATCTATCTTCTATCTACCTTCTATCTATCTTCTATCTATCTTCTATCTAACCTCTATCTATCTTCTATCTAACCTCTATCTAACCTCTATCTATCTTCTATCTAACCTCTATCTAACCTCTATCTATCCTCTATCTATCTTCTATCTAACCTCTATCTAACCTCTATCTATCCTCTATCTATCTTCTATCTATCTCATATCTATCTCATATCTATCTTCTATCTATCCTCTCCCTTTTCATATCGCTTGTCCCATATTTCTTTCAATCTTTCTCTTCTATTCGTCTATCCTCTTTTATACTTATTATATTATTTCCACAATATTATTCTCTTTACGTATTTCTACTATATAAAGACTATATCATCTCTTATATTACAGGTATCCTTCCATCTTTTATCAACTCATCCCTGGCTCCTAACGAGGAATTCTCAACGTCGTTTAAACGGTTTTTCTTTTATTTTTCCATTTCTAAGTCCTTCTCTTACTCATTTTTATATGTAGTTTTTCCTTTATCGTTCTATATATCCTGCACATCCTTTATTATTGTCCTGTTTTTTCCTTCTTTAATTTATCTTTTTATCATCTTCTTTTATATCTAATTCAATTCGTATCTTTAGTTCATCAAAGAATCTTTTTCAGTTCATATTTGTATTAATTTTCCCCTTCTACTTCTGTTTCCTTTCCTCATAATTTTCCTCGTTATTTTCCTTCTTGCTTACTTATTTTGCTCCTTATTTTCCTCCCTATTTTCCCCATTCCCTTCTTTTCTACTCCCCCTTTACCTTTCTCATTCTTTCCACAACAATTTACTCCTTACATTCCTCCTTAAATTTCTCCTTACTCTTCCCATTCCTTACTCTGCCCAATCCTTTCCCCCTTACTTTACTTCTTAAAGGGAAACCCATTCCTTTACCCATTTCTTTCATCCTTAGATTCCTCCTGACATTCCTCCTTACATTTCAACCCTTCCCTTCCCTTTTCCATTTCCTTTTCGTTTACCTTTTCAGGACCCCAGCCTAATGCATCTTCTGGTTCGCAGGATCAGTTCGACGATCTGGTAACTCTGGAAATAGGTACCGCCACTGGCCAGCGGTACGCACAATCAGCTCATTTGGGAGTCGCTCGACAACAGCGTCGGGTGTGAAATGTGAAATGGGACTTAGATTGCCCAGTGGACGTCGTCGTATCAGTTTCAGCCTCGTTGACGGCGCGTGCTACGCTTTTATCGGTCATTAGCCTCCACGAAGCTAGCTGAGTGGCAAGAAGAAGAGCAGCCACACCAACACCCCCACACACACACCCTACACCCTACACCCTACACCCGCACAACCAACCGGAGCAAATAGGCAAAGAGGCAATCGCTGGGGCTAAGCGTTTTTTTGAGCCTATGAACTGAGCGCCTACTGCCCATCAATGCGTCACACACAGCGTTGTGGTCGCTATCAATCACACACACACACACACACACACACACACACTCACACACACGCACACACATAGAGACGTACGCACACACATGACGCGTCGCTTACAGCGGAAAGAAATAAAGAAAGAAAGAAAAAGCCATGACCGTGAAGTTTAACGCCCTCCGGGTGCGATGCCACAGTCAGCGGCAGCGGCAGCGCCAGCGCCAGCAGCAGCAGCAGTTGTTCTTCTTCTTCTCATTGTTGTTGTTTCTATTACATTTATTTTTTTACTATTATTATTATTACTACTATTGTTGTTGTTGTTTTGCCGCCCACACGCTTATTTTACGTGCTGCGTGTTTCGCACAAAGGGCGACCCCGTCTTACACTCTCCCTCTCCCTCTCTCTGTCTCCCTCTCCCTCTCCCGCTGTCGCTTTACCGTTGCTCTTTTACCAGCCGCTGTCATCATCATCAGCTTCTTCGTCTTCCTCTGCGTCTTCGTCTTCTTCGTTTTTGTGGTTTGACATTGAACTCGAAATTGACGCGCGCCGCTGGGCAAACGCGCTGCCGCCGCCGCCGCCGCTGTCGCTGTCGCTGTGGCTGCCTTTAACTCGCGCTCCCTTTCTCCCTTAGCTACACCGCTCACACACAAGCTCATGCTCTGCCCACATACGCACAAGCACACACACACACACAAGCACACGCATAAAGAGATGGGGCGCGCGCTCTCTTCCTCTCCCACTCTCCCGCTCTCCCACTCTCTTTTGCTTATTAGCAATTTCGTTTTGACTATGCGACTACCTTTTGTTCTTGTTGTTGTTGCTGTTCTTTTTCTTCTTCTTGAACTTTGCTGTTGTTGTTGCCGCCTTTTGCTTCCTCTACAGCTGTGAGCGCTGCAAGTTCACTGAACTTTTGCGTAGAAAGCGCTAAAAAAACCTTTTTTTTCGGTGTTTTTTTTTTGGGTTTTTGGCTTTTACTGCCGTGATTTCTATGCGTGTCCATCTAAGTATGTGTGTGCATGTGTGTGTGTGTGTGTGTGTGTGTGTGTGTGTGTGGGAACAACGTGATAATTCGCGACGCGATGCCGCTTCGAAAAGTGAAGCCCAACAACTCCAAGCTTCATAATTATGATGATAATAATGATGATAATGATGATGAGGTTGCTGCTGCTGCTGTTGACCTCTTCCCACTTTATAGACTTTTAGTTCAACCCCGCCTTCATTGCTTTTGGCCATGTTTACTTAACTGATTTATACAGTTTGTTGATGGCCCAACGCAGTTTTGTGACCTCCCCCAAAAACCACCCACGTTACAGCAAACGGTTAACGACTCCTTTCAGGTTTAAGGTTACATTGTAACCACGACCCCCTGCCTTGAAATCCCTTACCCCCGTTAAGGACTCAAGGGTGATACCTTGGCAACACCCACTGCACATGTCAAAGTTAAAGCTTAAAGACGCCTTTAACTCAATTAAAAGCTTTTGTTGCCTTTCTTTATTCTGGGGTAGAAATTTCTATGTTAAGTATATATAATCTCAATATTTGGCGAAGCGATCCATAAGAGTTAACAGATCCTTTCATATATTCTTAGGAACTAAGCTCTATAGATCTCGTATAACAAAACCTTTCCTTAGCTGTTGAAACTGCTCATCGTATGACGAATAAATACGAATAGGAAAGAGAATCGACAAGGGATAAGTATATATATTATTATTTCATCAGAATATGAGTTTACTCGTTGGAGTTAAATGAATCAGCAATACGTGTGTATTGCTTTAACTTAATGGATCTATCATATAGTATAAAACCAAAGGGAATTTGTCACAGGAAGTGAATAAAAGGAAATAATTATGAATATACCGAAGATATACTCTGTATTCTTTCCCTTCATTCTTTCTAAGAGATACTTCGTATCCTTTCCTTTCATCGAAGGATAGTAAGTACATACTACAGACTGAATATTCTAATACATGAGATAATATCTACATACATATATATGCATGTATATATCTATAGAATGTGTATGTAAAAAGCTAACATATTGCTTAACATTATCTTAACAGCAGAGTTAAAGCTTAGGAATTCTGTAAGCTTTACTTAGAGCTCGAATTCTGGTTCGTCTGGAATTTTAAATATTCCCCAAAAATTTCCATTTTAAAATCAGACAGCTTACAACAAAATCATAAAAGTTGTATTTCTAATTTAAGAATTTTAAATGTAAGCTTTAAATATATTAAAAGATATTGTTTGATTGGACTATAAAAAGCGAAGTTATTCAAGAAACTATCCCCTATGTGTGTGTGTGTACTATATACATACAAATATATATCTGTACACATGTACATATATGTTAACATGTATGTGTGTGTGCGTTTAAAGTACTTGGAAACAGGCCTAAACTAGCTATGCTTAGATAAGTCTTATCATATTTTTGGTATAAGTCTGGAAAATGAAACTATTTTAAGCAAATTCGTTTATTATACAAAAAAAAAGTATATAAACTATTTAACATGGTATTTTTCAAAAATAACGACAGAAATAAGAACGACAGCAACAATAACAGCCCCACAACAGCAGCGGCAACAGCAACAACAACAGCCCAATAACAGCCGAAAGCGACAGCAACAGCAACAGTAACAGCAAGAACAACAACCAATTTTATGAAAGTCACAGTCAAGGTCAACATGCGTGCAAAGCATACAGCGCAGAATGGGAGAGATAGAGATAGAGAGTGTGAGGGAGAGACTGATATAAATGCATACATACAAACATAACATAAATGTTTGTGTGTACTTGTGTATGTGTATTTGGTATGTGGGTGCGAGTGTGGGTGAGATTGCTGATCGAGAACTGTTTCGCCACTTTTAAATTATATTTCTTCACGCTTGCTTTCACGCATTCGCCTTGCCTATGGATTAAGCTCCAAAGAATTCGCATGAATCCCAGCATGACGAGAGAGTGAAAAAAAGAGAGAGAGAGAGAGAGAGCAAAGTTAAGTAAACGCTTAAGAGTGGGGGTTGGAGTGTATTGTGAACGTGAGAGTGTGGGTGCGGCGATCGGTTAAGCAGACGGCGACAAGGAAGTGCACCACAGCTTATTGGCATTTTGGCATCGACTTTTGTCGATTTCGTCAGAAGAAAAATAAAAAGAATTAAAATAAAACAAAAAGCAACAGTAACAACAAAAGACGGCAAACAAACATCGGCAATAAATGAAATCAACGTAATTTCATTTTAGCATGGGCCAGGCTGAAAAGCTGTCTTCTGCCTCTTTCGAAGCCATGATAAATGACTCACTTGCTCCCCATCAGTTGGCATACACACGGACACACACATGTGTGTTCATATTGGAACACACTCACACACGCTGATGCAGATGCTCTCTCACACACACGCACTTGCAAGTCGCACAAAAGGAAAACAAATGGCTAGGTCGGTCGTTCACCTGCGGTTGCTTTGGCTTTGGGGCTTAAGAGAGCGTGGCGCGCTTAAGTAAAGAGTAAGAGAGAGCGTTAATGTAGAAATCATGTGCGCGCCCCCACACAGATGAGAGTCTCACTGTGTTTGTGTTGTTTGTTTGTGTGAGTTTTAGTGTGTGTGTATGTGTGCGGGCCGGCCGGCCGTTCATTGCTCTCGAATGTTGCTCTCTTCGGTTGAGTATTTCATAACGCTTCTGGTTTTTTTTGTTGTTGTATTCGTGTCAATGTTCTATCGCGTTTTGTGTTGTTGCTTTCGCTCTTGTTTAGGGTTTAATGACATTGCCGGTTTTCTGTTTTCTGTTTTCTGTTTTTTTTTTGCGCTCGTTCGTTTGCCTGCTTGTTTATTTATTCTTGCAAGGCAAATAGCAGCAGCAGCAGCAGCAGCGTCACCGCACAGGCGGCAGAGGAGGCAGCACTATATTACATACACATACATACAAATATTTATTTGTATGTATGTACATATATAGTTTGTTGCTGACTCCATTGGAGCAGCCACAAGGGCCATTCGCTGCCTGACTGTACAGTAAAAGCTCGGCCAAGCGTGCCCCAGTCATACTTTCCAAAAAAAATGTTGTAACCATTGCCAATCGCAACCAAAAATTACATTTTACCAACCGACAAAACGCCAATAAGGAAGCCACATGTAAAAATGTTAAAGATTCAAATTTGTTAAAGGAAATAATTACGACACTGCACAAAATACTTAAAGTATGCGCCGCTTAAATAGCCACCAATTAGTAACAACTAACAAACTGTCAAACAAATATGTTTTGTGCATACATGTATGTACATATGTATGTATGTATGTCGTCGCATGTAACTGGTCTGACAACAGTGTAAATGACAAATTTGTGGGGTGTGCAGCGTCAACAGCAGCAGCGTTGATGACGCCGCCAACTTACAACGACGCTGCAACTTTGCAATGTCGTATTTTCAATATTTCGATACCCTGTAAGCGAAATCGAATTGAAAGGGTATGCACGAATTAAGGATACAGACTTGCTGACCCAAAGCAAACTATGTAGATATAACGAAATTACTAAATTAAAAAAATATATATATAAATAATAGTATATATATCATAAAAAACTATAATATATAGTTTATAAACATTATTGTATAACATATTATCAACTTTTTACAGGGTATTCCTACGTTGAGCCGTCATAACAGCAGACATTTCATTTACTTGTTTTACTTTTCTGTTGTTGTTACTGCTGCCGCTGCCGCTGCCTCTGCTGCTGCGGCTGCTGTCAGTCGTTCGGTTGCTTCGCTTCCTCGTATTCGATGCTGCCGACGTCGCTGCTTTGAGCTTTATTTTTTATTTTTTTTTTGCTTTTGTTTTAGCGCTCGCACAAATGTGTGTTAGCGGCGGTCATTCACACCGAACGTGCCCTTTCGAGAGTAGTGCGCGCTCTCTTCCACGCTCGCTCTCTCTTTACTCACAAGAGAAGAAGTGCGTGAGTAAAGTGTGAGTCTTTCTATATGTGTATATGTTTGTGTGTGTGCGTAATGTAGTAGTACAATGGCAACAACCGCAAAAAAGGCAACTTCAACATGCTGAAAAATGTACATTTAACAAAAATGTACATATGTATTTATATGTATGTGTGTGTGTATCTTTGATATGTGTATGGATTAATAATATATTTCGTGCTCTGATCAAATGCATTGCAAGTGCTTCTTCTTTTCTTATATGTATATTTAATTTAAGAATTCGCCTTCCGCATCCGATTGACGTCACTGTGCAAAAAAATTACGCAATTTGTGCGCCCTGGCGACGACGACGAGTGACTAATTTAACCATATCTTTAACGCACACACACACTAACCACACACAAACGCACGCACACGCACACGCACACAAACGTACAGTTAAGCGATGGGCAACAAAAACAAAACATACACAAGCACCGTGGAATAGTGTAAAAGTAAAAGGTCATTGAACGAACATTGTACCTATTTCTGCTATTTACACACACACACATATAGAGACACATGTATCGTAGGCGATTGTTATTACTACATAAATATACACACACACACACACACACACACAGATAACATACATGAATGTATTTGCAAAACTAAAACAACAATAACATAACGAATAAAGCCAAACCAAGTACTTTGCCTTTAACACACACACATATACATTTTTATACACACACACATACATAGATAGCTCACATCCATATTCGCCGCACTAAGCGAAAATGGTGAAATTGGAGAAATGGAAATGGAGAAATGCTGAGCTGAAATGAAATGAAATAATGGGCAAGGGCAAGCGTTGGAAAGCGTCGTTGCCGCTGACAAGCGGAAAAAGAAAACTATGAATTAGACAAGTGAGAGCGCAACATAAGATTGATTATGAGCGCGAAAGAGAGAGGGAGAGAGTGTAGTATGAAAGATGAAGATCAGCAGCACAGATCCCTTGCACATTTTGAATGTGTGTTGAATGAATTGTAAGCACATTCCAAAGCATTTGGGTTTAGGTCGCTGACCGTTGCCTTTAAGTGTGACCAACTACAAAAATACCCTGTAAAAGGAACTATATATAGTACTAATAACAAGGGTATACACCAAGCATAAAAAAACTTGAGTTACTTTTTGGTTAATATCAAAAATATTCAAACTACTTTCTGTGGCTGCCAATTTTAAAGGGTATCTGCTGGTCTAGGCACTTTCGCATGGAAAATTCTTTAGAAGAAAGCAACAAATTGCAACATGCCCAACAAGGTTACCAGCAAACAGTAAGAAAACGGCCAAGTCGACAATATGCATGCTAAGTTTCCAACTAAAATATGATGATACACACAAAGATACACACAAAGATACACACACATACACATACACATACATATATATATATATATATGTATATATATCCAATTTTGGCCTATGACTCAGAATGAGTCCCGGAATCGGACACTCTCTGAACTGCGGCTCGCTTCGATTCGCTTCGATTTGATTTGATTTGATTTGATTCGAGCCTGATTGCACATTTGTTGCCGTTGCAGCAGGCAGACGATGACAAAGACAAAGACGACAATAAAGAAAACTAAAGAAAATCGATCGAATAACTGCCAGGAAGTTAGTCAAGTGCATGATAAATAATTGAGCAACTTAATTGGTGGTAACCCTTCAATATGGCAGTGAATGGCAGACATCGTAATGCACTATAGTTTGTCTATAAGTATGCTTATTATAATAGATTATAGGGATATTACAGCTATGACTTTATGCTTTACGTCTGGCACCCACCATAACCTAACCTAAAAGTCATACTTAACCACCTCGTTCCTTGTTGATGTCTATAGATATGTGTAGAATGTCCCTTAGAGTTATAGTCAAAAGCAAGAGCTGCATCCAAAGTATCTACCACTACTCAGAAATAGTAAGAGCCCTGCCTTAAGGCCATATATATCTGACCTTTCCATGGGAGTGCCCATATCTAAGTATATAAAAGGTATCCTGGTATCACGAAGAAGTTACTGTACCAGAACTCTTACGATATATGTTACGATATATGCTTCTGTATGCTGGAAATCTTACGATACGTGTTACGATAATGCTACGATATATGCTTCAATATGCTACGATATATGCTTTAATATGATACGATACATGCTACGATACATGCTGCGATATATGATACGATATGTGCTTCTATATGGGAGAGCTCTTACGATATATGCTACGAAACATGCTTCTATATGCTAGAAATCTTACGATACATGTTACGATATATGCTACGATATGTACTACGATATATACTACGATATATGCTACGATATATGCTTCTATATGCGAGAACGTATTGTCATATATGTTACGATGAATATATAGAGGATATATGCTACGATATATGCTACGATATATGCTTCAATATGCTATGATATATGCTTTAATATGATACGATATATGCTACTATACATTCTACGATACATGATGCGATATATGATACGATATATGCTACGATATGTGCTTCTATATGGGAGAGCTCTTACGATATATGCTACGATATATACTTCTATATGCGAGAACGTATTGTCATATATGTTACGATGAATACATAGAGGATATATGCTACGATATACGTTACGATATTATGTTACGATATACTATTTCCATTAGCTATTAAGTATCTATACATTCCATTCAGTTTACTTATCAAATATTGCCTTGATCTTAAGTCGTTCGCTGACTTCATTTTAGAATCTTGTGAAATGAAATCGAATATATGCAGCTAAAACTAAGCTATCGATAGACGATAACAAAGCAGAGACAATTTCAAAATGAAAGCAGAGAAAAGTCAGAAAGCAAATTGTTGACTTCCGAGGGGAAACGGATTTAAATGTAATTTGATTTGATTTGAAGTACATTTCAAACTTAAACCGAAACGCATGAGTTAAAAATGGTTGCGCTACTCAAAGAAAAGAGGGTGGCGAGAGGGAGGGTAGAAGGAGGGGGGCATAGGGACTGCGGTAGGGGCACTTGAGGTAGTTGCCCTACAACTAACGATGATGAAGTTTATCGTAGTTTATCGAGACACTGACCCCAGAATGTGTATGTGTGCGTGTGTGTGTATGTGTGTGTGTGTGTTTATATTCCAGGCATGTTCCCTATGCTCCCTATAGTCGGGAAGTATTGTCACTGCTATCAAATAGCAGCGACAACAACAACGACGACAATGGCAAGAACAATAGCGATAAGCGCTGAGGCCTCTGGGACCTGACGATTGGGATCAAACAACTATATATATATAATTATATATATATATATATATAAATGTAGTATATATAAATGGCTGCTCCTGCAGCAGCTCGATAAGCTGCACTCTGTTTGAGCTCTGCAGGTGTATACAGTTGCAGCAAGAAGCGAGCAGCGAGAAGCGAGCGAGAAGCAATCAGCAATGCATTATATAAACGTCAAGTTCATTGGCATTGATTAAAATGCAAAGCAAAAAAAAATAAAGTGAAACAAAACAACAAAAACAACAAGAAAGGAAGAAAATAAAAGATAACAAGCAGTCGTCGAGGTTGTCGTCAACGTATACGCAATGCTGATTGGCACCCACTCCCCTACTACCCACCACCCACCACCCCCCATCGTTTTTCACACCGCCCTACTGTGAGCACGCCCTTGGCTTGCCACGCCTGCCGAAGGGTGAGCTGTGTATAAGACACCAGCTTATGGCTTACACAGCTCAGAGCTCACAGCTAACAACTTACAGCTGCCCTTGCCCTTGCCCTTGTCAGCTCGTTCCTGCTGCCGTTATAGCTTCTATCCTGGCTCTCATCCCTCGTTTTTGTAAAAGGAGCAGCAGCAGGAGCTGTTACAGGAGTTGGAGTATCAGCACTTGGGTGTAAAGATGTGCTCAACCCGAATGTTGGGTTGCTATAAGGAACGAGTATCGAACGCGTTTACGACTCGAGTGCATGGGCATTTCCTACCTCATACATACAATAATTGGGTGCTCTGACAGAGTGTGTGAGTGTGCGTGTGTGCGTGTGTAAATTCTCTCTTCCTCCCTTTTTGTTGTTGTTTGTTCTCTCGCATTGCATTGTAAACTGGGGGTTACATGACATTGAAACCAATTTTGAAGGTTTCAACCTTTACTTCTTGATGCGCTCCTTCAAGATAGACGCCTGCTGTACAACAAGGACTTCAACCGAATATATATAAAGCAATATATACATAAGTATGTGTAGGTACAGTCTTATGCTTCGATAGGGAAACGTTTGAAGATACATTTTGAACATACAAAGAGCCGAAAGATACTATTAAGAGATACAAACGTATCTGCAAAACTTTCGACGACAACTTTATGGATACATATGTAGCTGGTTGTCAGGTAGCTGGACAGTCGAGCAGCATCCAAAATGGATACAATATCAATGTGTATGTGAATGTGTGTTTGTGTGTGTGTGTGTGTGTGTGTGCCCTTGTCACTACATTCAGCAAATTGCAATCAAGTTGCTAAAAAAGAGGCGACTCAATTCAATTCAACTCAACTAAATAAAAATTTAAAGCAAAGCGAAAAATAAAGAAAAGTAAAGTAAAGCCAAGCATAATTCCCCTAGTTGTTCCTCTTCTCCTTCTTTCTTGTCGCTTCTCCCCGCAAGACGTTTCACGACCATTTGTTATCGTTCGTTCATTCGCTCGCCAACCCACCCGCTATATATATACACACACACACACATACATGCGCACGCACACATTCGCACGCAAAACAATCAGGAAGAAGAAATGGAATCAAAGCAAATAACATATAACGAAATATGCATGCCCTTTCCATGCTCTCTCTTCACAATAGCAGGTATTAACACACACACACATACATATGTATGCTTAATATCAGCAAAAGGGTTAGATCATAATCTCAATCTGTGTCAAATTGATGCATATTACGACACACACACACACACACACGCAAACACATGTGATTGCACTTTATGAGCATGGGAAGAATGACGAAAAAAAGAGCATACAAAAAGCAGCTACAAAAACGAAATGAAACGAAATGAACCACAACAACAACAGGGACGAGCAGAAGATGAAGAACAGCAACAGCAACAGCAACAACAACAACAAGAACAACAGCTCGCAAGTCAACAGTCGATTGTTTATCAATGTGTAAATAAAAGCGCGTTTGTATTTGTGTGCGTGTGCTCCATCTCTCTCTCACTCTCTTTGTATAGTTGCCCAAAAATTTCAATAGCAAAGGTCAATGAACTCGCGCCGTGCCAGTGCCTGCTTGCCTGCCTGCTTGCTGTCGTTTGTGTTTGTCTCTCACTCCACACTCTCAGCTAATACTCAATGCACACATACATCTAAATGACTGTATATGTGCGAGTATTATTGCGTTCCGCAATGTGCGCTCTCCAACTCACTCTCTTCGTCAGTGTTTAATGCGCTCTTTGGCATTTCACTGTTGACTCTCTTTTGCTTTTGCTTTGCTTCCTCGTTGCGTTTCATTCATAAACAGAGAGCATCAGATATCGGCCAGGCCAACGAACCAAGGGCCCCGTGTGCGTTTAACATGTGCTTTGACCCCCAGTTCAACCACATACACGTTCATCTCCCCCACCCAACCACCCTCCCACCCATTACAATAACATCAAACAGAAACATTTCGATACCATTCAACTTCTGTTGTAAACCGTTGCTTTAATTGTATATATGTATATGTAAAATGTAACGAATTAAATTCGGCCAAAACGTTGTTTGTTTTATATGTACATATGTATATGTATGTGTATATGGTACTTACATCAACTGTCGACGTCCTTGCAGCGGCGGCATTTTTGTGGCCGGCTGGCGCTCATTTAATGTGATCCTTTTTTGAGCTTTTCCAAGGCTGCGGCTGCAAATGCTGCGGCTGCTGCTGCTGCTGCTGCTGTTGCTATGTTGAAGGCGTAATCCATGCTCTGCCAGCGAGCGATTTAAATTTAAGCTTTAACCGTTACAACACTGTTTTAAATAACAGTTCACGTTGCTGTTGTTGTTTGTTTTTTGTTTTTTGTTTTCTTTCTGTTATTTAGTGAATTCTCTTAAGTGTTAAACTCACTCACTTAAACTTTTGTTTTGCACTCTTCTTTGATTCAAGATGCAGCAGCGTTGATTTGTTTTGTTTTGTTTTGATCCGTTCTTGTTGTTGTTATTCTTATTGTTGTTTGTGTTGTTGTTGTTTAACTGCAGTTGTTATTTATACACGTTTGTATGTGTACGTTTTATTTTTTTATTTAATAAATATACTCGTATGTACGTATGTATGTATATACTTATCGGTAACTTGCACTATATTATACATGAACTTAAATTACATTTATGTATATTCTTTATAAACAATTGTGATGAACTTTACTTTTTCTTTTTGTTGTTGTTGTTGCACTTTTTTATTATTTACAGTAGTAGTAGTAGTAGTAGAACAGGGGCATATGAACACATAGCGGGGTATCGCTAATTCCGTTTTACATCCTTATTTAATATTTATTTATAAATACATAAGTATATGTATGTATGTATGTATGCTAGGCTTAGATTAAAGCACTAATGGCTCTCTCTTCTTCAGTTGAACATTTCTTTAACGGTTTTGCATATTCTTTGTCACATTTTCTCACGTCACTTTACAAATAAATCTGGAAACAGAAACAAAAACACATAAACAAAAATAACGATATGATTCCAATTAATTTGTTGTTGTTGTTCCTGCTGCTGCTGGTGCTGCTGTTGCAGTGATGCTGGCTATAAGACAAGAGGTTTGTAGCTAGCTGGAAGGGGTTTGCGTGGGGGGAGCAACTATTAGAGTGAAAGGCCAGTTGCAGACAGCACAACAACAAATGGCGACAACTGCATTAGTTGGCAACGCCGGTCACCGGTAGCGTCCTTGTTGGCGTCTTGGCGCCTATTTCGGGCTTTTGCTTAACAAACGGCAATAGGTGGCACACAGAGCCAAACACACGCTCACTGACACTATGGCACTTGGACACTCTGTACACTCTTCATATATTGTTGCCAATGGCCAACACTTTGTTAATTATCATCATATACATATTAGCTGCAAAATACGAATTCGTAAAAAAAAAACAACAAAAAACCAACTGTAAAATATCTTTATCCGGGCGCGAACGACAACAGCTCGCGGCGAGTGAAATTTTAAGAATGAGAGAGAAATTTGTTCGTTTTCTTGTTTCGTTTCATGCGCTTCGATTCCATCTTTTGGTTCGGTCGGTTCGTTTGCCGTTTGCAGGCCGAAGCTATTAAGCGCGCGCTTGAAAGCATGCAACATATCACATTCAATAACAGAGTGCTTGTTACATCGCTCTGTTAACCAGTTACATTCATTCTCTTAACGTTCATATCTACTCTTTCCCTCTCTGTTTCTCTTTCAGACAGCATCGTTTACGTTTAATTTGTTTACGTTGTTTTCAAATTGCTTCCCAGCTGTATGTTATGCTCAAAATGGCACTCTTAAAATTAAAGAGACGCTAAATTAAATTAAATACGCTCAAAATTCAACTAAGAATCGATCAGATCGTAACATAAAAATTTTATGTTTTTGTAATTTGTATTATGTTAGATTAAAAGCATGTACAATGCGCGCTTCAACAACTGTTATAACCAAAGGAAGCTTACCTAGCGACGATATTTCGTAAAGCGTGTAAAACTTACAACAAACGGTTCGTGAACTGAAAAATGTATTTACTATGTGCACCCAATACACAAACCAATGCTTGATTGTTTGCATGTAAAGCGTGTGTGAACTTGCATAAATTGGTCTCATTTGCCTTCAGTTACAAGCTAGGGCATTTTCAAGACATAGCTGTTGTGAAAATTATTATATAAATAATAATAATTATATACAATAATAATAATATATAATATTATAATATTTTTACACCCATTTGGCTTAACACTGGCCTGCATTTAGCTGGCCATTTGGCTAAAAATGGAATACGCTGTTACCCTTATCATATGTATGCTTCGGCTGGAATTAAATATTAATTTAAAGTCTTAAATATTTCTAGAATTATGCTATTTGACAAATTATAAAGCAAAAACTTGCATAATTCTTAATAAACTTCCATATTCGAAGATATTTTTAAATTACGCGCTTATTTTAACAGCTGTCGCGTGTTAAAGCTTGCATCTCGATAACAGTGCTCATTATGGCGATAATTATGTTAACTTGTGCGGCAAAACGATTAAACAGGAGTTATCGGTAATTGTTTCCATTATTTAGGTGGTATTTCCTTGGATTTTAACTTTGCATTTCATATGGTGTGACATATTAATTATCTTTTAATTAATTTTTTTCTGACATACAATGGAAAATAATTAATTTGTTTATTGATGTGCAGAGCTGGCTGCCTGGCTATCACCTTCAGATGAATATGTACAAAGCTATAATTTTGCAATAGTTTTCATGTGTTAGAGAAAACATTATTATAGTTAACGTTTTTAAGTGGTATAAAATTATATGTGATGTTCACATTCTGCCGAGTTGACTGTTTTTATATAGACCAACTTGCATCCAAATGTTATTGGACGTGGCTGTGAACGCAAAAGCTGCATCGATAAGTCGCGCATGCGATAAGAAATGTTGGAGCTACATGAATGTGTATCGAAAAAGCGATGTCGAAAAAGCGATTTCGAAAATACCATATGCTCGATGATGGTCGTGCCGAAACGTTCGAACTCCAAGCCCGTCAAACCGAACAGTGAGCAGCAAGTTTTCAACGCTGTTGGTTGATGAGCGGCTGGTCGGGTAAATATAAAAAGCACGTGTTTCCACCCGACAGGCAGATGGACATTCTAAGGGCTCCTTATTGCCCAGCTTGCCCTACTGCCTGTCGCCACCCCAGCCTCTCCTCCCCACTCATTTACGACTGTGCTCAATTGTCGCGTTTAACCTTCTATATTTTCATTCTTCTATGTCTTACAGTCAACGTAATAATTAACAATTGCAATTGAATTGCCTTTTAACTGGCAAACGAAAACAACGTAAAGCTGCGCAGCCCCAGCAAACAACGTGCAATTTGCCAAAAAAGAAAAGAGAAGCAAAAGCAGAAAGACAAAAGAAAAAAAAGAAGAGAATATATAAATAAATATTAATACAAATTAACAGCAACAACAAGTCGAAGACAGTCGCTGTATTTGTTGTTGTTGCTATTATTATTATTATTGTTGCTGTTGTCGTTGCTGTTGCCGCGGCGGCCGTCTTCTATCTATTTGTTTACTTTTGGAGCCTGCCGCACTTGCCATCGTTGTTTTTTCATTCGTCATTCTACGATTTCTGCGACTGAGGTAAACGCTCGCATGGCGCACAGCAACGCAGCCGCCGACGCTGATGTCGGCGCCAACCTGAAGTCAAAAGTCAATGGCTTAATAACGGGCATGGGAGATGAGCTCGAAACTGAAACCGATGCAGCGGAGGTTCTGCTCGATGGCCTCACCTGCAAGCAGCTCTTCAATAATGGCGACGGCCTAACCTATAAGTAAGTAAAGTATTTGACCAAAAGGTGATTGCTAATTTCTATACACAGTTAATGCTCATATATAGAATATACCATATACACCTGTATATATTTATGTATACATACCTGTATCCATAACCATATGCCCATGCACCATGCTCATGTCACCTTTACTTCTCCTCTGTTTTTGTTTTGGCCATTTGCCGCTGTCGCCGCCGTCGTCGTCATCGTCGTTGTTGTTGTCGCTCTCTTCGTATAGCGATTTTCTCATATTACCCGGCTATATAGACTTCACTGCCGAGGAGGTTGATCTTAGCTCACCGATAACGAGGAACATCACATTGCGTGCACCGCTGGTCAGTTCGCCCATGGATACTGTAACCGAATCGGAGATGGCCATAGCCATGGCGGTAAGTGATATATACAAAAAAAAGAGATATATATATATATAGAGAGGGAGAGATGCTCTGGACAAGGCTGCAGATTCAAATGCAGCGTTTATTTTGATATTGAAACCGGATACTCCTCCCTACTCCCTACTCCCATCTCCCTCCCCTCCCGCGGCGCATTCATTCGGTTGCCTTAGATCTCATCTCGTATAACTGTTAACGTAACACTGTTAACTGTCACACCTAACATACTAGATGAATGTTAAGGCCTGAGAGTTTGATTTGCAGCCTTGTCACAAGCAGAGTACAGCACTCGGTAGGCTAGATTAGTATCGATAACTTATAACGATTGACAACGCCCCGATGCACATCGCCTTTGGTGTCTTGGTATCGGTGTCGCTCCAGTTGTGGTTGTAATTGAACACTCTTATGCGCCTCTATTATCGCTAACGTTTCCCCTTCTGCCCTTGACTTGACCAACAAAAACAAAAACAACAACAACAAAAAAACATTAATTATATTAATAATAATAATAACAATAACAATAATATGTAATGGCATCCACGCGCAGCTGTGTGGTGGCATTGGGATCATCCATCACAACTGCACGCCGGAGTATCAAGCGTTGGAGGTGCACAAGGTTAAGAAATACAAACATGGCTTTATGCGTGATCCATCGGTGATGTCGCCGACCAATACCGTTGGCGATGTGCTTGAGGCTCGTCGCAAGAACGGATTCACCGGTTATCCGGTTACCGAGAACGGCAAACTGGGCGGCAAGCTGCTGGGCATGGTCACGTCACGTGACATTGATTTCCGTGAGCATAATCCAGAGATATGTCTGGCCGAGATCATGACCACTGAACTGATAACTGCACCCAATGGGATCACACTGCCCACGGCGAATGCCATTCTGGAGACGAGCAAGAAGGGCAAGCTGCCCATTGTGAATCAGGATGGTGAACTGGTTGCGATGATCGCACGTACGGATTTGAAGAAGGCACGCTCCTATCCAAATGCTTCAAAGGATTCCAATAAGCAGCTGCTGGTGGGCGCAGCCATCGGTACACGGCACGAGGATAAGGCACGTCTGAAGCTGCTCGTTGCCAATGGCGTCGATGTCATCATACTGGACTCATCGCAGGGCAATTCCATTTACCAGGTGGAGATGATCAAGTACATCAAGCAGAACTATCCTGATCTTCAGGTCATCGGTGGCAATGGTAACTAACCTAATTGTGCATGTTAATCCTCAACTAACTAAACATTATCATCACATCCCCAAACCAATCCCCATCATTCCCACGTATCGCTTCCCTTTCCCTCAATTCACAGTGGTTACTCGGGCTCAGGCAAAGAATCTCATCGATGCCGGCGTTGATGGTCTGCGGGTGGGCATGGGATCCGGCTCCATATGCATTACACAGGAGGTTATGGCCTGCGGCTGTCCCCAGGCCACCGCCGTCTACCAGGTATCCACATTTGCCAAGCAATTCGGTGTTCCGGTCATTGCCGACGGCGGCATCCAGTCGATTGGACACATTGTTAAGGCCTTGGCGCTGGGCGCCAGTGCTGTCATGATGGGCTCACTGCTGGCCGGCACCTCGGAGGCGCCCGGCGACTACTTCTTTTCGGATGGTGTGCGTCTAAAGAAATATCGCGGCATGGGCTCTCTGGAGGCCATGGAGCGTGGCGATGCCAAGGGTGCGGCCATGTCGCGTTACTATCACAACGAAATGGACAAGATGAAGGTGGCCCAAGGCGTCAGTGGCAGCATTGTGGACAAAGGATCCGTGCTGCGCTATCTGCCGTATCTGGAATGCGGACTGCAGCACAGCTGCCAGGACATAGGCGCCAACTCGGTCAGCAAGCTAAGGTAAGCAGGCATGCCTTATAGAGGATCCCCAGCAGATCAAGCTTATATCTTCTCCCGCAGAGAGATGATCTACAATGGGCAGCTGCGCTTCATGAAGCGCACCCACTCGGCCCAGCTCGAAGGCAACGTGCACGGCCTTTTCAGCTATGAGAAACGTCTCTTCTAACATACAACTCTTGCTGGTGGCATGGGCGCACCCGGCCACCAGCAGCAGCAGCAGCACCAGCAGCAGCAGCAGCACCAGCCGCAGCAGCAACACCAACAGCGCACTACACAACAACGACAACAGCAGCAACGCCAACACCAACAACAACAACAACAACACCAAGAACAACACCAGCAACAACAACAACAAGACCAGCAACAACAACAGCAGCGAGCTGTTTACTCCTCGAGCCGCGAATTTGGACGTCTCTTTGGAAGGGAGAACAATGTGGCAAATGCTATTTTAAAAAACAAGTCCCCTTTTCCACGTTTTATATAGTTAATAAGCTTTGAATAGCACCTTAAGTTAAGCACTTGTAAGCAACGATGTTATTGCATGTTCATGTTAACTTTAACTTGCAGTTAAATTTCACAACTTAAACCAAAACATTTACATAGCTGTAATGTTAACGTTATTGTTTATGGCAAATGCTGTTAACAGGGTTAACAGTTAATGTTAACATGTCAAGAACTAGGCTTTATCTATCATAGGCAATAGAAGCACGTTTTGCAAAGACGAATCTTTAAAAAGCACTTCCTAAAACACTAAAATGGAGTCTAACTACCAGCAACAGAATGGGACAAACTACAAGAGAACCTGGTTTATAGTTACACTCTCCTTCTAACTGTACTTACATATATTACAAAATATATGTTCACGAATATATATACATATATACAATATATACACGCACTCTATACATATATACATACATATACTCTATCTCTTTATGCCAAACTTATTAAATTTACAATTTTTTGAAGGAAACAAACGAAAAAACGCTTGAAATTATTGTGAACCCACAGAAAACGCTCGCGTTTCTCCCCTCACACAAACTCATTTAACAACAATTAGTAGAATTTAGTAAAGCAAAAAAGCAGTTAAAATTGTTAATTACTTGATGAAAAGCGTTTTACCAGCTAGCGCATGAAATCTAAGAAATCAAAAATACGCTTAAGATTCAATTAAATGCCGCTGGCTGTTAGCGTTTTTAGACCTTAGCGTTTTTTGCAGCAGACAAAAACTACTTAAAAAAATAACAATATATTAATCTATATATTTATATATACCTAAACAATAACTGCGAGTCAGCACACTTACATGACAACACTTAAAAGAACTAAAAACAGAAATCAAAAGAAATTGTTGAACGTGGCAGCAAAAAACGCGCACGGTTTTGATACCTAGCGTTTTTACCCGCTATCTCACTGGAAACTTGAAACATCGAATTACACTTAAGAAAATATATACATATATATAATGCGTACATAATGCATTTACCGTTAAATATTTTAAAAGTTTTAGCAGCGTTCACAGCCTACTAACAAACATAAATATACACTTAAAAAAAAAATTATTAAATGCGCGACGGCAAAACGCGCGCTCAGACATAGCGTTTTTAACAGCTATAAGCAATAGACCAAATAATTTACAAATAATCTACAATTTGCAACAAACACGAAAGTATTGAAAGCCCGTTTATACCCAAGTAAAGAAAATATATAAAATAAATTTAAATTTATGTAGTACAAAAAAAATATTTATTAGTTTTTCTAGCGTTTGTGGCAGCTGGCGTTTTTAGCAGCGTTAAGTTCCCAAACACGCGCGTTTTTAACAGCATTAAGTCTCATAAGAAGTGCGTTTTTAACGACGTTCAGACACAAATAACGCGCGTTTTTAACAGCGCTTAAGCCTACGCTGATTTTTTGCTCATTTTTAGGGTCTTTTTAGGAGCCCATTTTAAATGGGTTAAAAATTGTGCAGAAAATTACAGATAGAAATATGTTCAAAACCATGTAACATATATATTCTTGACCAAGATCAATAAATAAGTCGATCTCCAAAAAAGACGCGTGCAGCTAGCGTTTTTAACAGCGATTAAGCCTTTGCTGATTTATTTATTTTTTAAGAGTCTTTTCAGACGTTTAACCCATTAAAAATGGGTACAAAATCGTAAGAAGGTATGTTGAGCACAGAACAAAACAGGTTTAAAGTCATGTTGTATATATATTCTTAATCTGGATCTATAAAACAGACGATCTAGCCATCTTCATGCATTCGTTAAGTCTCAAAAAACGCGCATACAGCCTGCGTTTTTAACAGCGCTCAAGCCTTTGCTGATTCTTTGCTTTAAAGACGCTTAACCCATTAAAAATTGGTAAACAATTGTGCTGAGGTATATCACAACAATCAGAAAACAGGTGTAAGCCATATAGTATATATATATTTTTGACCTGGATCAGTAAAAGAGGCGATCCACCCATAGTCTGAATGCATACTTCGATCGATAGAAACCACAAGAGCCTGAGTCTAGCTGCTAGGTTCCTAGTTTCCCAGTTTCCAGATGCAGCTCAGATCTATTTCAAATTGTGGAAACCAGCATCCACCCTTTACCCAGTATATAGACTTGTTTTATTATGGCTAAGGGTATCTCATCGTCGTATAATAATTAAAAACTTGAATTTAGTTTTTTTTTTTTTTGGTGTTTTCGATTTATTTTGTACATTTACATAAATATATATAAATAAATTTGCATTTGACAAATGCTTAACTAATTTGTTGCCTTCTCAGTTGATTTCTCCTGCTCTGCTTCTTCTGCCATTCTCTGCCCTGCGATCAGTAAGCTTAGGGTATTATAAATATAAATATATATATATTTATTTATCGTATGTATATATAGTGCTCTGAGAGAATAGTTTGAATAATAGCTCTTTGAATATTAATATTATATATATACTATATAAATATATATGTTAAGCATATATATATACATATACATATACGTATATATACATATATGAATCAAAAATATTTGTTTTTTTATTTATTTCTTAAGTATTTTTCGCCTATTTTTTATGCTTTTTTTTTATAATTTTGGACAAAAGTTTTGTGCGAAAAAAGAGAAAAATATTTAGTAGAAAAAATTTGTGTTGTTTTCTTTGTTAGTTGATTAACCCTTTTTAAGGACACTTAAAGCTATATACATATGTGTGTATGTGTGTGTATTTATGTGTGTATAGAATCAGTTCCAGAAACCAGTTCCAAATCCTTTCCGAAATTTGGCAACTTTCAAAGGTTTATTTTAAGCCAGCGCCTTCTATAGGATAAATATATATATATTTGTATATGTGTGCGTGTGTTTGTCGTGTCTGTGTGTGTGTGTGTGTGTGTGTGAGTGTGTGTGCGTAGCTATATATAAATCTGAAGAAGCTCGTGCATAGCAAATTGAGGTTAAGTTGTGCCAAATGATATGCAAGCAATTTGAATAAGAGAATAAAAAGGAGAAATATTTTTAACACCCGCACACTCACACTCACACACACACACACACACATGCAAGCTGATTTATCAAAAATATATATATATAGATATATATATATAGCTGTGGGAAGGATTGGAATTGTTTGGGCTAATGGGTTGGATTGTCGGAGGCGAGGGAATGCCACTTCTCATGGAAATGATCGGGCAGACGGATGCAGTCGAGCCACTGCTGGAGGCGTTCCCCTTTGCTCTGGGCGCCCAGCTGTAGGCTGCCTAGGAAGTCATTGCTCTTGCCCAGATCCTTGTCCCAGACGGTCAGTATGAGCATCTCCTTGTTCAGATCATGCGGACTCGCCTCAAAGTAGAACTCCTCGTTGTAAATCGGATTCAGTGTGCGCCACTTGACGCTCGTCTTGTGCTTCTTGTTCTTGTGTGCATCCGGTTTCAGTTGGCTAAAGGATAAAGAATATGATAGTCACAGAAAAGCTTGAAGGATTCAGTTCCACTTACAGTTTGACAAACGGATCGGAACTGCCATTGTTGTCCATCGCCAGCAGATTGATGCACTGCTTCACATTCACGACCAGCGCACGACGTTTCGTATTGTAGCACAACGAGATGAGCATCTTCCCATTGGGCCAATTCTGTGCCAGCTCCGCCTCGTTGCTGTACTGATCCTCCACGCCCAGCGGCACCGAGACCCGATACTGCGTTGTGCTATGCACCTGTCCGAAAGGAAATACACACTCAGAATTAGAGAGAAAGTATGGCAAAGGATATCTAAAGCTGGAGAGGATTGGTAGAGGTCTCACCTCTGTTTCAAGGTTATAATAACAGATCGTTAACAGATCCCTTACAGATCCTTTAATGATCGTTTACAGATTGTTAACAGATCCTTTCTAGATCACTCACAGATCCTTTACAGATCCCTTACAGATTCTATATAGATTCTTCACAGATCCCTTACAGATTCTATACCGATCCTTTACAGATCCCTTACAGATTATATACAGATTCTATACAGATCCTTTACAAACTCTTAGCAGATCCTTTACAGATTCTTTACAGATCCTTTACAGATTCTGTACAGATCCTTAACAGATCACTTGCAAGATCTTTATAGATCACTTACAGATCCTTTAAAGATCCTTTAAAGATCCTTTAAAGATCCTTTACAGATCACTTACAGATCCTTAACAGATCCTTTACAGATGCTATAAAGATCGCTTACACCTCCTTTAAAGATCCCTTAAAGATCCTTATACGAGTCTAGCATTAAAAATTCTAGTCCAGAGTCCAGCAAGGATCTGTTTCTGTAGTCAGAAACTCAACTTAATCAAAGAGGTCCTTAAATTGTGTCCGCCCTTCAAAAGTTATTTATGACCTTTGATTTCTCAAGGACACCAAAATAAACTTTCCTTTTACACATGTCCTGCTCATTACTTCAACCTGACAAAAGGATAACACATAAGGATTGCGGGAGTGGGTCAAAAAATGGTTTAATCTCCAGGGCAGTTGCCAGCAATTTGTCACGAAATTCATTCATGCACTTTATCCACGGCAACTAAGCTCCTGTTGACCGTTGCGTTGTCCTGAATGAAAAATGCATTTGCCTGTGCTATTTGTAGTCCTTTTTGTAAGCTTTAAATCTGCATTGAGTTGGTCAAAGAGCTCTGTATACATTTTACGGGTTAACCTTGTGACTCTTTCAAGGTTATCGATTTGCATAACGCAAAGGACATGCCAATGAAATGAGCTAAACAGGCGAAGGATGCTTGACACAGGGTGACACAGGCAGATGAAACTTTGACTGGAAATGTTAGAATATAACAAAGTGCAGGGAGAAGTTGGTAACTTTTCAACCAACCCTCGTAGCTGATAACTATATACGATCTATATACGATCATAGGTGGAAGTGATGGCAACTTTCTGTCTGATGAAAAGAGGTCTCAAGGGAATCAGTAGATAAATCCCTTTCAGAGCAGGAGATTAGGGTTAGATATTGTATATATATCATATAGGATCATAACGATATATATAAGAAGAAGATAGTAGACACAGAAGATGTCTATATACTCCTGCTTTATATTCCCTTTCTTTCTTTCACGTTATAAAAGATCTTAGAGAATCCCAAGGAAAGAGCTCAAGGATCTCTTATCGAATCCCTAGTAAGATCCCTTTTAGGATTTCCTATACATTAAATGATCTTTCAAGAGCTGGAATCTATGTTCCTTCTCTTCGAACTCACCGTGGATAGACAGACCTTGGCGGCACCAAGGAAATCGTGGCCGTATTTGTCGTCATCGAAGAGGGAGACGTGCAGGAGGGAGTTGCCCAGCTCCTCGGGCTCAACGCCGACAAACTGGAGCGTCTCATTGAAGTCCGGATTGCGGGTCTTGTGCACCGTCTTGGTGCGTTGCCAGCGCGTGTACTTCGTGTGTCCCTCGGGCGTGACAATGTTGAGCTTGCAGTAGGGATCGGCCAGGCCGGAGGCGTCCATCGCCGGCAGGTCCCGGGCACGGACCATGGTGCAGTCCAAGCTGTGGAAGCTCTCGCGGTAGGTTATGGCCACTTCCAGCCAGCCGAGCAGAGGATCACGACAATGTTGCTGCTGCTGCTGTTGTTGTTGTTGTTGTTGTTGGTGTTGGTGTTGTTGGAGCTGTTGCTGGAGCTGTTGCTGTGGGGGTTGGGACTGCTGGGATTGTGTGCCGGAGTTGCCGGAGCCGGAGCTGTCGCTGAACGACCAGGATGAGCTGATGGAGCTGCGCCGCAAGAAGCTGCTCTCACGCCGCAGCTGAGCCACGGTGGAGCCATTCGAGATGCTGATGTTGTCGTAGTCCGGACAGTCGGATTGCCGTTGCTGCTGCTGGCGGCCGAAGAAGAACGAGTTGGACAGCTTCCGCTCGCCGTTGTCGATGAAGCTGCGTATGGAGCCGTAGGCGCGCAGGCGAAAGCTTTCGTCACGCTGCAGACGCGAGGAGGCAGCACCTGGTATCGCCTTGGCGCCATCCACCTCGTCCTCCGGCTCCGACTGACCGCTGCCATTGCTGCTGTTGCTGCTGCTGCTATCGTTCACGCGTATCGTCAGCTTCTTGATGCGTGGCGCCCGTGTGGGCGTATTGTGGCAGCTCTGCACGGCGCGTCCACCCGCAGCACCCACTGCCCCATCCGGTGCCGTGCTCGTTGTGGGCGTAGGCGTGGCACTGGCACTGCGCGGCATATCGTAATTGGGCAGACCCTTGAAGAACCAGGCGCCCGACTTCTTCCACATCTCCCGCGTCTCGGAGCAGATGCGACACAGCCAAATCTCCCGGGTGCGCTCGCTATTGTTATACCGTATGTTGATGTCTACGCTGCACTTGGTGCACACCGCCTTCCGGCAATCCTCACAGATAATCCTCTGTGGCCGCAGCAGGCCAAACGCATCGCCGCAGAGGCGGCAACAGTTGGGACCTCCCTCGACCGCATGCAGCTTGATTTTCTCCACACGCTCGACCAGACGTCCGACCCGCTGACGTTCCGCAATCTCAATCTCCTCATTGCGCCGTATCACGGATATAATGGCCTCCTGCTCCTCTGGACGCAAGGGTTCGTTGGTCTTTGAACTGCTCCAGCCGGCTTTCAATCTGTAGAGAGAGAAAAAAACGCATGAAACACCCACCAAGTGTTAGTGTGTCAATAATTATGAGTGTGTGTGTGTGTGTGTGCGTGTGTGTGTGGGTCGCTGTTCGCCTAATGAGCGTCATTAGTGCTGGCTGCTAATGTGGTTTTCATGTTGTTGTTGTGTGTCTCTTCTGCGGCTGGAGGCCACCTCAGTCTCACTTCCAGGGCCAAAATGTCAAGTTCAAAGTTAATTAAGAATCAGCGGCGCCTCTCGGCTTAGGGTCGTCTCTGGCTACCGTTATGTGTACTCGGGTTCTCGGAACGCATTCAGGCTCCGGCTAAAACTACGGCTACGGCTACGGGTCCGGGTCCGGGCTTGCGCGTTTTATAGCCACTTTGGAATCACTTACACATGGGCGTTAAAAAAAAGCCAGCTACAAACAACAGCAGCTATACGGGCACAACAACACCCAAACACACACACACACACACACACACACACACAGGGATAGAGTCATGGTTATGTATGTAAATTAGGGTGGACCGTTTAGCAAAAGTTCAAGTTGAAAACTTCTGCGTTTGCATATTAATTTAGTTACTTCTATTTACGTTCATTAGAGAGAGACAGAGAGTGGGAGAGAGAGGGAGTGAGAGGGAGATCTTTCGTTTTGTTCAAATTTATATATACTCTATATATATATTTATACTTTTCTTGGAACACTTCGGCTTGCACATGAAAACTTTGGCTTTACTTTCTTGTTGCGCTTTGAAACCGTTTCAAGTTTTTCTTTTTTGTTTTCTTTTTTTTTTGTTACGAAAATTGTTTTAAAACTAAACGCAAAATGGGTCAGAGTCTTCTTTGAGTTATATTATAGTTTGGATTGGATTGCTGGCAGGATTTGTTACTTAACAAACTAGTCCTGTTATATATAGATTCTATATATATATCCTTTCTTTGGGAATATACTTCCTTTCCTTTCTGAGTTCCCTAGAGCAGCTTTTGCTTTTCTCTCTAGAACTGGCATTAACTCTGTGAGACTTTTAGTGAGAGCTGAGACTCTAACTACTAGCTGAGATTCTCTTTATATGAGAAAGCTGTATCTGAAGTATCAGCTATCTATATAAGATACCTGAAGCTGAGCCTCTAGAGCTTCTCGATTCTCAATTCTATGCCTAAAAATTAAAAATTTTCCCGTTTTGGCCTGCTCCTTTTTATCCTATAAAAATTTATATATAACACACACTGCTTGCTATAAGCTTCAGCTTTAATCTAATATATATATATTTATCTACTTTCTAGTTTAAATATATATAAATATATCTTTTATATGGGGATAGAAGAGAACTCAAGCGAAAATCCTTTCTAAGCTCCCTAAAGCAGACTATGCTTTTCTCTTTAGAACTAACATTATCTCTGTGAGCCTCTCAGAGAGAGCTGAGACATCGCCTGGTAAACAAACTACTAGCTGAGAGTCTCTATATATGAGAAAGCTATACCTGAGCTATCAGCTATCTATATAAGATACTGAAAGCTTAGCCTCTGGACCTTTCCAATGCTCAATTCTGCGCGTAAAAATATAAAATTTTTTCTGTTTTCTCATGCTCCTTTTCTTCCTATATAAAAGTATATATAACACACGCTGCTAAAACCTACAGCTATAATCTAATATATATATAAACCCAATCTCTCGTTAAATTATATACATATATATCTATACTAAACTCAATCAAAATCAATCCATTTTGCATTTAAGCGCTGCTCTCATATGATTTCTCTGAATTGAAACACATTTTAGATACAAAACGAAGGCAGTAAGTAAAAGCAAATAAAAGCCAGTTATAAAAGAAGTTATATGCTGCATTTGGCCTAAATGGGCAGATGTTATAGTCTATACAGAAGGTCAGAAAGAATACATGTTAATAATGCATACGGTCAAGGCTCAGAGATAGACAAGGCAAAGGAAGTTAAGAGAGAAAAGGATACTCCAGAGCTGTGGCTGTAGTTCTGCCATACAAACAGGAGTATGTATATATATAGTATATACATATATACATACATATACACACTATATATGCCTTATATAAAGGTATTATATATACATAGTATAGCTCATCTTTTATGCCTTAAATCCTTCAGAGAGCCAGGCTTGCATGCATAAGAGCTGCATCTAGTATAAAATCCTCGATTGCACATAACCTCAAATTTGGTAGAGGGTTGCCAGTGGGGTGGCCAGTGGGGTTGCCAAAGGGTTCACCACCCGGAATCGACATATACATACATTAATGTTAACATACTCGTAAATACTCGTAGTAGCAGTTCGACATGCAAATCTTTTGACGTGTTTTTATTCACGTTTTTTTCTCTTTCATTTTGTGTTAATCGTTTTGTGTCTGTGTGTCGCATTCGTGTTGCTTGTTGCTTGTTCTGCCTTTCTTTGGGTTTATTGACTCGCACGAACAGTTTTCAGTACCACACGCACTCGCTATGACGAACTGCTTACAGTGAAACTTTTTGATTTAAAAAAATATATTTATAATACAGTTTAAAGTTGTCGTTTACTTTGTTTCACAGCTTGTTGGTTCGCCTTAACGAGTGTCTACTGTACAAGCTGGTAAGTGTTCTATATATGCATGTGTGTGTGTGTGTGTGTGGTTGTGTGTGGTTGTGGCCGGGCTCGCCCTTGCCGTTTGCCTTGAATGGTTTTCAGCCACAGCTTTTGCTGAAGTTTCAACTGCTGTCGCATGCAGTGTCAGGCTTTGACAAAGGCATCCGGCTTGCATCCGGGTGCATATGGGCGCTGTTTGGGTGGCATGTGGCATGTGGGTGGGTGCAACAGGCGAAGGACGTGCATTCCATAATTTGGTTATCCCATTTGGTGCACTTAAAACGCAACCTCAAAAGGCACTTAGCAACTCTCTGTGCACTCAACAAAATCCAGCACAAAGGACTCACACGCAACACATTCGCTGCGTTTGTCCAGACGATAACATCCTTGAGACTCACACATGCAACAAAGTTATCGATTCTTATCGAATTTTCTGACCAATTATAGTTAATTTATAGCTCATTAAAAGCAGTTGACGAAACTTGAATAGTTTAAGCAAATGTCGAACAAGAAATTAAAAGGATAAGCTCACACACACACACACAGACGCACACACACTGCCTAATCGATTATATTAACACGATTAAATGTTAAGCACATCAAATGATTGTTTGGTGTGGCTAAAGCTTAAAGTTAAGCCTAAAGAACGTTTTGTTAGACATTGATTACTTTCCTTAAGCTTCCTCATTCTAATCAATCTAAGCATTAACTAGTTTGAGCTATCGATAACTTTATTTTACCTCTTTAGGTGTGTTATATCTGATCTAGTAGTATCGTTAGCTTAAGACTATCCCAAAGCGTCTTATGAATCCTAAGCAGCTATGATATAGGAGTTTCCTGACATTTACCAATCGTCTCTTTGTTATCGATAACTCTATTTTTGTTCTTAAGCTATTTTGTAGCTTTATTGGTATCGTTCCTTGTAAATTTACTCTCAAATGGTCTAAGAAGTCCTTTGTAGGTTTCACAAAGGAGTTGCCTTTCAATTTCCAAATGACTCTTTGTTATCGATATCTTTATTATAGATCTAAGGCCATGTTGTATCTGTTGTCGTAGTATCGTTAGCTTAAGACTATCCCAAAGAATTCCAAAGTATTGTTTAGACTCCTTTGGGACGTTTTGGGATAGTCTTAAGGTAACGATACTGCGACTATAGGATTTGACATAGGATTACCTTAACATTTCACAATACCTCCTTGTCTTCGATATCTTTAAGCTCTAAAGCTATTGTGTAGCTGTTCTATTGGTTTCATTGCTTATAAGTCTATGAAAAACCATCCTCAAGCGTCTAGGGAGTCCTTAGTAGCGATTCTATAGGAGTTCCTTAGTATTTGCCAACTATCTCCTTGTTATCGTTACCTTTATTTAAGCTCTAAAGTTATGTTATGTCTGTTCAAGTAGTATCGTTCTATGTAAGTTAACTTAAGTTATCCCAAAGTCTCCTAGGTGTTCTTAGCAGCTCTGACATATCATTACCTCAACATATGCCAATTCTTTTTTGTTGTCGATAACTATTGATATGTTGGCTTTGAGTTTTCCCCCACATTTTGGCAAATGCCTGTTTGTTGTCGACAACTTTTCTTGAGGTTTGCCCTAATTTTCTTAACTTGAACCTGTCTTTAAAGTGACTCCAGGAAAGTAGCTTTGAGACATCTAATCTGTGTGTTATCGATAGCTTTTAGTCAGCGTGCGATCCTTTGACACTTTATACTTGCCACTTCATTCTGCAACAGTTAATTTAAACCCTTTTGCTCAACAGCTGCGTGTTTCTCTTGAAATGTAAATGGTAAAGTACTTCTACGTTCGCCACTTCAACTGTTCGCTGGCAGCCCCGAACCCAACCCCGGCTCATATCGCATGTCCAATGTGCATGCGTCACCCACAGAAGACGAGGACTACCGCCCCCAAGTATCATGGCACTAGGTTCTATGCTTTTTATGTACAGCCACTCGTAATGCTGCGAAAATTGAGCGAACGGAAGTGTAAATTGAGCACTTGAAACCTGCTGCCAACTGGCAACGGGCAACGGGCA
This sequence comes from Hirtodrosophila trivittata, assembly GCA_035045065.1. NCBI lineage: Eukaryota > Metazoa > Arthropoda > Insecta > Diptera > Drosophilidae > Hirtodrosophila > Hirtodrosophila trivittata. Next base: position 12,372,567 of record JAWNNK010001028.1, on the reverse strand, counting down.
ACGGGCAACTGGCAACTGCCACCCAGCTGCTATGCGGCGCGTCGGACCTGCTGTGCGTGTGGCATTATGCATAAATGTACTCAACAGTGTCTGTGTGTGCGTGTGGTGTTAGTCTCTCTGTGTGTGTGTGTGTGTGTGTGTACTTGTATTTAATTCAGCGTAAAGCCCCAATTGCCGAAAATCAGTCAGCTGGGATTGCGCCTCGCAGTATGCTACACGTTTTGGCTTTGACACAAACATATGCTGCTCTGTGTGTGTGTGTGTGTGTGTGTGTGTCTGTGTGTGTCTCTGCGTAGGCGTGTGCTAATGTAATTGTAAATAGGCAAGTCCCATACCCTCCCCCTCACAGTAAGCCTGCCAATTGCAATAAATTATTTCGTGCTATAAACATGACGTTGAGTCAGTTCATAAAATAAGAAAATAGGAGAATATAAAAAGAGAGAAAGAAAAAGGAAATGAAATTTATATTGAGCATTTATTAAAATGTAATTAATCTGTCAGCGCGCGCGCGGCATGGCAGCAATTATGATGAGACGCCTAGCCCAGGACTAGAAGGACAGAGCGTAGGAGACAGCTGGGGGTCCTTGACAGTCAGCACGCTGCCAATTCATGGCCATACGAATGTCTGTGTGTTCGGCTTGATTAAGCAACACTGTTGTGCGTTTTTAGCTGCTAATCACACACGCACACACACACACACACACACACACACACACACACATACAGCGACATTCGGCGACTGACGCATTCAGAGTTAATTAAATTATAACTAAAGCTTTTGTCCACACACAAAAAACGCGACAATTGGCTTTGTGATTGTTGTTGTGCTTAGCGCTAACTGTTGCGCGCCGCTTGTCGCCTTATCAGTCACCAGCAACAACAACAACAACAATAATAGTAACAAAAACAGTAACAACAACAACAACAGTTAACAATAGCTGCTACAATATAAGCGAGCAGCTTTTGTTTCAATGACGCGCAACACACATTCCTATATAAAAGAGTAAATACATGCACATTGTTTAGGTTAACGTTATTGTTTAACTATCACACACACACACTTATACACACTCATACAGATAGTCAGTCGTTAAGCTCGCCCAATTGTTGCATTGATGAAATTCCTATTGCCTACTTTTGAGCGCACTCTGCAGGACCTCGCTCTAGCTGCCTGTCTGTCCTTGCTCTTGGCCTTATGTATGCCCCGCCACCCGCCCACCTACCGCCTCCCCTCGCGCTGCTGCTCTTTTGTTACTTACTTGGCACGCAAGGCCAGCTGCCTGTCGCTGGGACAGACAAATTTGTTAGCCGTATTATTGCGATTCGCGAAATCCATCCTCTCACATTATATTGTTTACCATTTTCTGCACACGTTTCAAATGATTGTAATTATATTTATTTTATTTAAAAAAATTAAATAATAATTTATTTAAACTGTGCACTTTTATTTTGTATTTCTCCCTTTTGTTTTTGTTTATTTCTTAACGGTTGTTTGCGGCATGCAACATGCAAACAACAACAAAGTGAAAACACGTCTAAATGCGCACGCAGCTGGTGCGCGTCTATGGCTATGGAAGTTCTGGTGCTGCAGCCACAGGCCACAGCTCCAGTCGCCAGTCGCCCCATTCGGTCGGCCCGCAAAGGCCGCTAGCGATGTGCTAAGCGCTGCCCCAGCGAAACTATCGGAACAATATCGATTATGCGTACTATCGAAACAATCGCAAGAAACAAAGTGAGCAAAGACTTTTTTAGGGAAACCTGAAAAACTTTTGCTGTAAATATATAATTTATATACAAATTGATAGATTATATTATAATTTACTTAATTGTTTGTTAATTTTTAGAAACATATTACTTAAATTTCAAACTGAACGCAGGCAAACATAAATATTATTTATTTCATTTAAAATGAGTTATTTTCTATAAGAAAAGTATCTAACATGTGTTTAAATATATATTTTATATAAAATTAATATTATATATTGTAAATTAAGCAATTTAAAGTCTTAATTATCATAATTAAGTTAATTGTGTTCACTGCACATCATTAAGTAGGCTCTTAATAGAGAACAACCCAAGACTTTCGCTTGGCTCTGTCAATTTTCAGCTAAGACGCGATCGATAACGATAGACTATCGCATTTAAGCGATACATATCGCTTGTGAGAATGTCAGCACATGCAAGGGCAGCTGGTTGTGGGTGGGCTAGCTGGCTGGCTGCCTGGTTGTGGGGTTGCCGATGGGGTTGGTTCACAGAACCGCTTCAGTTTCAGTCCCCAGTTTAACATATTTGCACGCGCCGAGCCAAAGCAAATCTCGTTTGGGGAGCACAGCACTTGAGCACGCGCTCTCTTTCTCTTTCTCCCTCTCTGTCTTTCTCTTTCTGTATTGGTCTCTCTATGGTTTCCCACCTCTCTTTCCCGCCATTCAGGCTCGCTCTCTCTCACTCGATGCCTGTTTCCGGCTCGGTTCAGCACATGCCACATAATTTCATTGCATACTTTTGTGCGCCGACTAAAATGCCCATTTTTTTTGCTATGGAGTTGCGTTGTCCGGCGGAGCGAGATCTGGGCAGCGGGAGGAGGTGCATTAGTTTGGAGACGGTCCTGCGTTGATAGTTCAGGCTTTTGCGACAATTGCCTTGCCAAACACGTAGCAGCCACAGCCACAGCCGGAGCCGGAGCCGCAGGCTGTGCGTAGGCCTTTGTCGTCTATCACTTTTGGGGTGTGGCCAGTGCGCGCCTCCTGTGCATTCAACTGGAATTTATGTGCGCCCACCTTCCATCATCTGTCACCCGCCATCACCACCCACAGCCCACAACCCACCACCCACCAGCTGCCGGCATTTCACATTTTGCAGTGTCGCAGCTGAAACCTGTAGACTTTAAGCATGTGTCCAATGATTTGAATGAAAACTGAGACGCCCACAATATGTTGTCCTCGCAATGTGTGTGTGTTGGTGTGTGTATGTGTGTGTGTGTGTGTGCTGCGTGTGGCTATTCTAAATAAATGCTGACAGCTAAATGAAAATATTTAATGTACGTGCCAAGTTTTGAACAGTGACATTTCGCATGTCCTGTCTTGTCCCGTCCTGTCCAGTCCCTTTCTTCGTTGGCGCTTTGTGTGTCTCCTTGTTGACACTGTGCTCCACGTCGCTAGCTTGTTATACTCTACAACCATTAGATAATTACAAAGGTCATGCTCCTGCGTCCTGTCAAGGATGTTCATTAACTTATATATATATTTATGTTCCTCAGCAGCAGCAAGGACCAAGCAGTTCTAGAGCTGCTCTGATAGAAGACTTCAATTTTCTTTCCTTTTTTCTATATGCATAAAGTAACCCTTTGGTTCAACTGTACCCTACAAGGTATCTGGGAGTCGTTTACTATATCCTTTGGAGCATACCTATTTGTTAGTCCTTGTTGTTGTTGACTGAATTAGGAATTCCGAGCGCGTCAGCATCGCAGTCGTAACGACAAGTGCGTTGCCAGCAGCGCGAAACTCTTGGCCGAAAGGCAATTGTCCTTCGTGGCAGCATTCGGCGATGCAACCAGCCATGCGATGGGGCAGGTGAGCTGCTGAGCAGGTGGACGGTGCTGTGGCCTTCAAGCTGGTTGCCTTAATGAGTCAATGTCGTCAGAGGAGGCGCAGTACAGCGGAACCACTTACGTATAAGTCTAAAGGCTCTGGCATATCGGATGAGAGAGAAAAGCAGCGTAAGGATGTGAAATCGAGACTAATTGAGCAACACACAATGTGTAATTACGGGTTTGGTTTAACTTGAACGATTCCTCAGAACTAAGCAGGATATTAACTAGAATTACACGTTATACGCCGCACTCCAAGTCCTCGTTGAAAGCTATTAAAGGACTCTATAAACATAATTGGCATGAATAGCTGATGCGATTTATGTTTATCCTGCGCGAAGCAGAAACGCAGCGATTCCACTAGGGGAACAAGGTAGAGAATTCAGTATACCCTATCTTAAGAAGGAGCGTGGTAGATTATAGCTTACCCTTTATATGTATATCCTGTACCTATACTCCTCGTAAGAAGTAGGGTACTAAATGAAGCGGATAAGTTTATATGGAATTTTCCTATAAGGACATATGGGCATTTTAACGTTTAAACTTTTTTTTATAACTATTATTTATTATCCAGAATCAGTCTGCACTAATAACTCTAACAAGGCATGGATCTCAAGTTGATTAAAAGCACGCTTAATTTAATTTTCTAATTAGATTAGGCAGAACTCACGCATTTAAATTGAAAAAGAAAAGTTACAAAAACATAATTTAAAAAATGTTGTTTTTGGTATTTTAGTAGTACTATTTTTTTGAAAAAAAAAATTCTATAGCTTTGGCGTTTTCAGAATACCTTTTAAAATTCACGAACGCTACAAAATAAAGAAGTGTCAGGAAAAATGAAAGAATCTGCGAATTTAATTGTAATATTTAATGGAAAGTAATTTCAAACTATAAAGAAATAATAAAAATAATAAAACAATATATATTTATCATTAAGCAATTAAACAGATAGCTTAAAACAATAAAAAAATTAAAGAATCGCGAACGTTACTTTTTTCCATGACGGTTATTATTATTATTATATTATAGCTTAATAATAAACAAAAATAATAATAAAGTGAATAAGGAAACAATAATTTTAGAAATAAATTTGACAAATATTTATTGATTTATTTATTTTATGTATTTTATTTTAATTATTAAATTTATTTTATTTTATGTATTTTACTTATTTTATTTACTTTATTTATTTAATTTATTTGATTTATTTTATTTATTTTATGTATTTTATGTATTTTATGTATTTTATTTATTTTATTTATTTTATTTATTTTATTTATTTTATTTATTTTATTTATTTTATTTATTTTATTTATTTTATTTATTTTATTTATTTTATTTATTTTATTTATTTTATTTATTTTATGTATTTTATTTATTTTATTTATTTTATTTATTTTATTTATTTTATTTATTTTATTTATTTTATTTATTTTATTTATTTTATTTATTTTATTTATTTTATTTATTTTATTTATTTTATTTATTTTATTTATTTTATTTAATTTATTTACTTTATTTATTTTATTTATTTTATTTATTTTATTTATTTTATTTATTTTATTTATTTTATTTATTTTATTTATTTTATTTAATTTATTTACTTTATTTATTTTATTTATTTTATTTATTTTATTTATTTTATTTATTTTATGTATTTTATTTATTTTATGTATTTTATGTATTTTATGTATTTTATTTATTTGATTTATTTTATGTATTTTATTTATTTTATTTATTTTATTTATTTTATTTATTTTATTTATTTTATTTATTTTATTTATTTTATTTATTTTATTTATTTTATTTATTTTATTTATTTTATTTATTTTATGTATTTTATTTATTTGATTTATTTTATGTATTTTATTTATTTTATTTATTTTATTTATTTTATTTATTTTATTTATTTTATTTATTTTATTTATTTTATTTATTTTATTTATTTTATTTATTTTATGTATTTTATGTATTTTATGTATTTTATTTATTTTATTTATTTTATTTATTTTATTTATTTTATTTATTTTATTTATTTTATTTATTTTATTTATTTTATTTATTTTATTTATTTTATTTATTTTATTTATTTTATATATTTCTTGGTCAATTCTTCTACTTCTCAGTTAAATGTAGAGATCGGCCTTTGCTTCATCTCTTTTCATATTAATTTTAATTATGTAATGTATATAAATGTAAAGGGTATCCGCTAGTCTAGCAACTACTTAGACTTGCTGCAAACATAGCATTTACTTAGCTGTCACGCCTAGGGAGACTTCCCCTTGGGTGTTAGGGACAGCGCCCGTATATCAATTGTAAATATTTGACTTGAACTTGGGTAACCAATAGCCAACATTGTCTGGACTCAATTAAGAGGACGCTCTACATTCATGATTTATGGCTGGAGTACTCGTACTTGTAGTCGTCATTTGGGTCATCTATCATTATGCATACTACAGGCAACCCCCGACCCCGCAGACAGAACAACAAATTTTGTTTACTTTTCATATTTTGTAATTTTGTTTATTTTTCAGCATTTACTTTTTTTTTTTCAATTGTTTCTTCTATTTTTGATTTTCGATTCTAGAGTTTTTCATTTTTATTGTTATTATTATTATTATTATTATATTCAATGTCTTTGATTTTGTATTATCCTAAAAGCAAATTTCCTACATAACATTTGCGATATACTTTTCCGTTTATCTTAACTCAAATGCGATGCGTAGCAACACAACAAAAACGATCAAAAATAATTAAATAAACAAGAATAAACTAAAAACTTTATAGCTAGTTATACATTAATCAAATATATACTAGCATTATTATAATATAAAAAAATAAAGACCTATATATTTATACATATACATATATATATATATATATATATATTATATATGTATATATAACTTTATTAGGTTCTGCTCTGAACTCTCACTTTTATTTGACAATTTCAATATTAAAATCTGCCGCGAAAGTGGAGTTCGGAACAACCCGTAAAATTGACTAAAACGAGTAAAAATAAGCGATTTGTAGGAAGCAAAACAATTGTTGGAAGAAGAAGAAACTATAAACAAGTAATTTTTTTATATATTGTGGCGTCCCCGGTACGGAAATGGAAAGTTGGGATGCAGCCGCAGGCAATGTGTATTGGCGTCTAATCCCGCAGTGCCCTCTGCTTGCCCATTTTCTTGAGGGAAGCGTTTGGCGCATGGTGTATCGCTTGGCGTGGCTTCTTGTGGAGCCGCTTGTGATAGCTTTGGGCAAGCGAATTGACAATCGAGACAATGAAATAGCAGACCATGCCAATGACAAAGGTCTCGAAGATTTTGGATAGCATATTGGCTGAGTCACCGCCAGCGGTGGCGTTGCGTCCACGCTGCTGTCTGTGGAGTCTCTGCTTTTGGTTCTCGAGGAATCCCTTGAACGGCTGCTGCAGTTTGCGGCCAAAGATGGGCACCGTGGCCAGCAGATCGACGGCGCGTTCAATCAGTGTCTCGTTGAATGCGATTATCACAAAGATCTTTTGTATATGCATCTTAATGATGGCCTTGCCAATTAGTGTGGCACCGAAGAAGGTCCAGAATGGTACCAGGAAGTGACCGCATGTGATGCCGGCCAAATCAAACAGAGGATTGGGAATCTACAGTGTAATTAAATGTGAATGGACTACATAAGGATGTGTAAGGTTACACTACTTACGCTTGCACAGGCCAAGATGCCAAAGAAACCAACGCGCTCCACAACACGTTCCATAAAGAGCTTGCCCTTGTCAACGAGGCTAAGGTTCTTCTGATGACGCTTGGCATTGAGAGCCTCAAATTCTGCCAGTTCTTCGGCATCTTCCGGATCGTAGCCAGAAAGCCGTGCAGCCTTGGCCATGAAATAGGGCGGCAACTCACCGAGAGCGGTGCCAGCGCCCCAAAGGAATGCCTCTAAGCGCACCTTGGACATAATAGACCAAATATCAGGCATACGCTTTATATAAGGCTCCTCCGGACATATAATACTACAAGTAACAAATGGCATTAGTTAAATATATGGAATATAAGGATAGTTTAACTTACTCATCGGGATAGGGCGGCTTGGGAAAAGCCAGGGAATTACACTCGTAGGCGGCCAGCGTGACACTGGCTATATGTGGCCCCAGATAGAGAAGAAAGGTGTGCAGGCCCGTGCCGAGGCCGACCGATGAGAGGACGCCTAAGCCCAACCAATAGACAAAGAACCATGTGTTGCGCCGCACTAGCTCGATGGCAAGTTGATGGGGTCCATCAAATTTGTAAATTATGCTAAATATTACGCCTAATACTATTAAAACAGCCAACAGGCTGCGCTGCTGCAGTAAACTACAAATGAGAGGGAGAGAGAGAGGGAGAGAGAGGTGAATAAAACATACTTCATGTTCTTAATAAATTTTACCACCTGCTCTTGCATGTGGTGAAAGTGCATAACGCTTTCTCATGTACCTAGCAAATGCTTTCAATGAGGATAAAAGTGCTGCCAAGTTGCAATTAATTGCATATATGCAAATGTGGCAGCACTGATAAAAACTGCATATGTGTCAGGTACATGAGATAAGAGCAGCACTTAGTGTGACGTGTTATTACCTGCTGCTCCATGAGCGCAGCAGTTCAATCAGTTCGAGTGCACAGTACTTGGACGTCTGAATAGGTCGACGCCAGAGCACCAGCTGTGCGCGCTCATTGCGCTCTTTGTCTTTTTGCTGTTTATCTTTTTTGCTTAATTGCATTTTGATATTGTTGCTGGGTTTTGTGTGTGTTGTTGCGACCGTCGGAATCTTGGCAGCGCTGCCACTACTGCTACTGTTGGTGCTGCTGTTGCTGCTGCTGGCGGTAAGTGTAAATGAGGTGTTGCTGTTCGAACTACTGCTGCTGCGCTTTGCGCTACCGTTTGGCGCCTGTTTCTTTTGGATCTTGTTGCTGCTGTTATTGCCCTCGTCCTGTTTGCGCTGGCGTATGCTATTTCCATGGCTGGATGTGTCCTTTTTGGTTTGTTGTGACATTTAAGCGCTTTTTTATGGCCTCAAGCTTTTGCTATAATACAAAAATACAAATTCTTCATTATTAAAATTAAAAACAAGTTTGTTGTTTGCGTTGTAGCTGAAATATTTTCGTTTTGTAGTGTGCCCAGCTAGCTACGAGGTGATAGCTTTTGTTTTCTGACATGTTATCGAGCGGATAAATTGTATATCGATAATCAAATAAGTTAACATCATTTCAAAATACGATATTTATGTTAATTTATGAAAATACCTTATCGATCAGTTTAAACTTATAAAATCGGATCAATATATTTTATATTGATATTATATTTCTAAAATCCAAAAGGGTATTAATGATGCGGCGTAGTCAGTTATTTGTTTGCTACTGATCTTGACAGCAGCTGTAGCGCCTTGCGGCTGGTTATATCTGGTAAACTACAATTTGGCTAGTTGGCAACGCGTATACTAAAAATTTACATGTGTTTGTGTACATGTGTGTGTGTGTCTGGGCCCGCAGGCTGCCAATGTATGTGTTTAGTGCGCGGGAAAAGCACAACAACAATAGGAACGAATTGGGATTATCATACGATACTCGAGCACCAATAAAACGAATCCACATGCGTTCGCAACTAAAACAGAGCACACACAGACACACACACACACACACACACACTGATAAACACATACTAGCCCGTATATTTATTCATATGTAAGCAAGGTTGTATGTCTGTAAGTACATACACAGCGTGCCAGAAGACAACAAAAACAATTGTAAAAATCATGCTGATCAGCAGCAAAGAGTGGACATTAACACATATACAGCTAACTCACACATTGTTATAACGTGACACTTATACGCACACACAGGCATACACTTTCACATGTACACGAACTCGTTAAACAGTGGGTGGCGGGTGGTAGGGGCACTCGTTTTGTAGCTTAATCAGCTGTTTGTCCGCACTTTGTTTTTGTGTTATTGCTACAGTCTCGCCATGCACTACGTGTGTACATTTTAAATGTGTGTGCGTATGTACTATTGTAGGTATATATTATTATGTATTGTACATAGTATAATACTATAATTGAATAAAAACGGTTTACATCGTTTATGCAGGAAATTTTCTTTGATATGCGAGTAGTGGTAATTGCCGTTAGTCGCTCTAGCTGTTGTTCTTGTTGTTCTCGTGGTTGTTTTCATTTTGGGGGTGGCAAATGGCGCAGAGCCCCGTCATAGCATTGACAACAAAGCCAATATTCCAAAAGCAATAACAACAAAAAGACAGCTCGAAAACAAAGAACGAATGCGTCAGAAGAATCAACCAAATACAAAAATCAATTGCACTGCATATACACCAGGAGATGACGCTTTGCCATGACGACAACAATGACAAATAAATAATCATAATATATATTACAAAATAATTGCGTTCAATTTCACATGTCACGAGATCTACACGCAATCACAGCAACAAAAATATTAACAAACAAAATAATAAAAAGCTGCTTTTGGGCCGCTGCGGCGCCTGTTTTGTAACTGTGGGCGGCCGACCGACCCATCATCTTGTAAATTGGAAAACATCGTATTAGTTTTTACCTGTTTTTTGATTTTTCCTCAAATTTCGAATGTTAAAACGATGCTTATTTAGCCCGTAGCTTGGCCTTAATCGATTCCACTTAAAAACAATAACTTAATTAATGGATAAATGTGCGAAGCCAACGCTTGCATTAAAAAACACGTCCAAACTCCGGCTAAACAACAGTGGATGTTAGTGTTAAACTCAAAATGGTTATGTTATGCAGAAATCACACGTTATTGCGAAAACCCACTGTTAACTGCTCTGTTGTCGTTAACATAATATGTTATTTACATGTCATTGAATTTATTTAAAATAAATAGTGCTGCCAATTTGCTCCATAAGTCTTATTGCAGGGCTGCCTATTCACAGTTGATAGCTTACACCAAAAAGAATCGTTGCATTTATCGAAATAATTTTTTTAAATTTGCAGCAAGACTAGCTTTTAATTTAAATTTGGCGCGTGGCGCTCTGTTAAAGCGCAATAACATGTGTCACAATGCATCCAGGTACTATGTTTTTGCAAATTGTCGGGGTAAAGTGAAATTGTCTAGCCACAGACGGAAAAACAGAAAAATTGAATTTAAGTTAACATTTAAAAATTTTTTTTACTAGAAAACATTAAAAAAAAAATGAATTTTTTTATTTTTGGTAACGGCATTACCTTTATGTTGTGGGTTCTTGCATTTTGTTAACCATTACCAAATGAGTAAATATGTTAAAAATAGTACAGATTTTTGGGGAAATTAAAATTAGTTTAAATTGGCTGGCATAATATATTATCTTGTATAATATCCGTAATTTCAATATCTAATTCCGCATTTATTTTTTCCACCCAGCTTCAGGTACTTGGAAAAACCTTTCGAGTCGGACGAGTTAGGATGCTGCGCAAGCAAACATTATAGAGGTAAAGTTAAGCACCTGACGTTCGTCACAAGAAGTCACTAACAGAAGGCTATATATAAATTGACTAGTGAAAAGGTAAGTTTGTTCGTCTTTCTTTTTCATTTCTTATTTCTTATTTAATCGAAAGAATTATTGGATGAAGGTTCATCCTAAACGTAAAGGAAAACAACTTGCACGCAATAAACTATTTCACATATTTTGAAATCGTGGGAATGATCCAAAAACAAGGGGGCTGTGTTCCATACGAACTGCAGTGAAGAGACATGGAGTATAAGATAACATAAAGATAAGATAAAGGTTCCATTACTGCATCTCTTTAGAAATGAGTCGATTCGTCTATATCCTCTAAAGATAAAGAGTTCTTGTTAGTAGAAGTATCTTGTAATGGGGAATACTTTGAATGAAAAACGAGGGGATATTATTTCTATCTCAAGAATTAGCCGCATCGTGGCTTGGATAATTTGTCGGGGGTTTTAAGTTCGCAGATAGTGTGTAAATGTTTTATTAACTCCTTATCTGAGGGACTTTACAGCCAGTCATAGAGAAGTTTCATTTATTTGCAAGATTAACAGTCATAGTTATAGTTATAATGAAAATTAGTTAGGACAAATTCTAAGCTAAAGCTATATGAAAAAAAACTAGTATATTTCTTTTATTTTGTTTTTGTTTTTTTTTTTATTTATTTATTTAATTAATAATAGATTAATTACTGTACGCTTAACCAAGAGAGACCTATTCGTAACCATACACACTAAATATGCACAAAATTTTGTTGTATTATTACACAAAGAAAGGAAGATGTTAAGGTACCACGCTCAACATATAAATCGTAGGTACTATCAAGATATATAGTATAGCAGGGAGGTAAAATGAACAAAAGGGTGCCAAATAATTAATGTTAAAGCATAGGTAATTTGAAATACTAGCGCGTATAGAAAATGTTTTTATATAAAATAATTTTTCACATAACATTTGTTTTTGTCTTACACATTTTTTTTTTGTTTTTTGTATTTTTTTTGTCGTGTTGTTTTAACTTTTCTAAGATCATTTTTAAGTTTTTTGACTTTTTTTTTTTCTTTTCTCTCAATATTTTTTCGCCTTAGACCTGCACAATATGTTTAGCTATCGTTACCTTTCTGGCTTTAATATTTTAATATTTTCTTTTAATATTTTCTTTTGTTTTGTTTGCAATATATTTTAAAACTGCATGCTAAACGTTAAATATATGTTGTTATATATATTGTTTTCTGTATAGGTTGGTTTTTGCATGGTTTCGAAACGCCTGCCGTTAGGGAGATGCAGTCCGGTGTTTACTTATCCAAGCCATAGACATTCTCATCCGAATAGGCTATGTACAGGAAATAATCCTCCTCGTGGTGTTCCTGCGCCAAAAAGAGAGAGAGAAACGAAAAAACGAGAGTGTTAGAGAGTGAGACAGAGATATAAAGTTGAGGGTGTGTTTTAATGAAAATTGGAGCAGGGACAAATTCAGGATGAGCACCTACCTGGTACAAGGAGCCCATGGTTGCTGATGTTGGGGGAATGACATTGTTAACGAAGAAGAAGAGTGCATCCTCGGGACGCAGATGAATGCGTTTACGTATGAGGAAATAGAACTGGCCAACGGTCAAATCGGATGGCACCAAGTACTTCTTTTTGTCCAAGTCACCTATGCGCGCCTTTGGTGCCTTCTCAACAATCACCTGTAAATGCATAAAAAAAAACAAAATGCATGAGGGATTTGCAATGTCCAAGGGGGTGGATGTGGGTGACAGGTAAGAAGCAATAAAATTATGAAAACAAAATAAATTGCGTCTTCCAGAAAAAGAATACGTGACTACATACAAATATATCAAACATATATACATACATACTTACACATATATATTATATATACATATATATATATATAAATGTATACACATACCCAAATACGTGTCTACACTCATTCTGAAATACTTATAAATAAGCGTAATTGCATTTTGAAAACAAAGCAAAACAACAAACAGATACTGTAGGACTGTAAGGAATGCATGTAACTTAACAGTTCTGTTAAGTTTATCTTAAGGGCAATCTAATATATTGCCAAATGATGTTTCGGGCGTCATTGGCCGCTCTCAAGGTGAAGGTGGGATATAGTTACATTTACATACATATATATATATACAATATATATATATATATATATTTGTTGGTATATCTATATATGGATACATATTATCGCCACTGACCAGCTGGCCTTGCCTAGCTTTGATTTGTCGTCAGCTGTTATGTGATTTGTATGCGCTGCTTGCCAAGAAAAAAAATAAAGCCAAAATAATCAAATTGTGAAACAAACAAAACAAGCCAAGCAGAAATTTTAAGAACAAATATAAATGAACGAGAAATAAGCAAAAATGAGGATGCATTGATCATTATTAAGAATAACAGAGCCTGACGTTGCTGCTGTTGCTGCTGATAACGGGTGAAAGAGCTTTCACTGTGTGTGTGTTTCTTTGTGAATGTGTGTTAAGTCAAGTATAACAAATACATATGGCGAAATAGGCAAACAAACAAAGAGAGCAGCAAAGTCGCAATGACTAATACCAGATTCAATGCAAACGAGAGAAAAGAACAACAAATTAAAGCGCAACAAATTTAGAATTTAGCCAAATTCAATGGCTGTAAGTTGATTTTTTGTTTTTGTTATGGGCAGTATTTAAGCAGTCGAGCAAGCCTTTTGCAAGTCAACAAGCAAGAACAATTCAAATTAAAAACAAAAACAAAAAACAACTTATTTTAATTTAAAATTCAGAAAAACAACTAGCTGGTTGGCCGTGTGTTTAAATGATGAGGCAGAGGGGGGCGGTTGACGTAGTGGGGTGAACCACCACAGCCAGCCAAGTAGTGAAAAACAACACTACAACAGCTGAGAGAGATAGAGCTGGCAGTAGCTCGCTCTCCCGCACATTGAGACAGAAAGTAATACATACTCACAACTGGCTTTGTTCACAGTATATGTGTAAGTATATGCCTTCGTTTGTGTATATGTGCATGAATATGTTTGATTTTCACTTTGATATTTTACAAGTGTTCAACCGAACAAGTGAATTTTATTTTAGTAGAATATACGCGAAAAATTTCTCTAGCTAATGAAATGTATAGACATGGTCATAAAATTATTAACTTTTAATGATAGACTCAATTTGCGCATTATTGATTTTCCTCGCTAGGTATATGTGCGTGTGTGTGTGTAGCAACAACAGCAGCAACAACAGCAGCAACAACACACAATCAAATAGAACGACGCAAAACAAACGCATACAGACAAACAGCCCAACACAAGCACACAACACTAACACCGCAGAATACACATATATACATATAAATAAATAATAAAAATATATATATTTGTACTTACGGGCACACGGTCGGGATATTTGCGACGGATCTTGTCGCCCTCAGCACGACGCTTCTCAAATGCATGCTCCTCTTTGTATTGGAACTTCATGATTGTGCTTGTTAAATAATTAAATACGAAACGCAGTTTTCACTTTTTACTTTTTCAACTAAACAATTAAAAAAAACAAGCTGTGTCTCTGGTATTTGGTTTACTTGTGTTGGCTGCGCACTTTGGTATGACCAACCTGAATACAATTAAAGAAGCCCAAATACTAAAAATAAGTAATTAGTGTGACCAAACTCTCTTAACATAAAACACTGAACAATTCTGTAGTATTCGGTATACCAGCAATTACATTTTCAGTGCTAGAAAACGTGATAATAAAATCAGTGTGCAACAAGCAAGATAATAATCGAAAATCACCTCGCAGAAGCGATAACTAAAGTGCATCACTAGCTTTTGGTTCTTTTCCTCCGTGGTTTTCGAGTAATAAGATGGCTCCAACTGTAAGTGCTCGTGAATAATCATTAAAAATATCTGTCATCACATGTGAATTATGCCAAATAAATGTAAAATATGTAACCCAAAGCTATTTTGCGTGCACCTTAAGTGCTATTTGTGCAATAACACGACAGATGGCGTAAATATCGTGTGTTAAATACTAAATTTAATAAACGTTTTATATGTAACAGGCCAAGACCAACAAGGGTGATACCAAGGCGTCGGCTGCCAAGCCCGCCGAGAAGAAGGCAGCGCCAGCTGCAGCCAAGGGCAAGGTTGAGAAACCCAAGGCCGCTGAAGCAGCAAAGCCAGCAGCAGCTGCTGCTAAGAACGTGAAGAAGGCTCCGGAAGCCGCTAAGGACGTTAAGGCTGCCGCCGCAGCCAAGCCCGCTGCTGCTGCTAAGCCAGCGGCCGCCAAGCCCGCTGCCGCCAAGCCAGCTGCTAAGGAAGCCGCCAAGAAGGCTCCAGCACCAGCTGCAGCTGCTCCCAAGAAGGACGCAAAGGCTGCTCCCGCTGCTGCTAAGAAGCCAGCTGCCACCCCGGCTGCTGCTCCACCAGCAAAGAAGGCTGCCCCTGCTGTAGCTAAGGTTGCTGCCCCAGCTGCTGCCGCCGCCGCTCCAGCTGCGCCTGTTGCTAAGCCCGTTGCCAAGCCGGCTGTAGCTAAGCCCAAGCCCAAGACTGCTGCACCAGCTCCAACAAGCAGCAAGCTTACAAAGAAGAACGTGCTCCGCGGTAAGGGCCTAAAGAAGAAGAAGGTTTCTCTGCGTTTCACCATCGATTGCACCAACATTGCTGAGGACAACATCATGGATGTTGCCGATTTCGTAAGTACCCAAACGGGGCACCAATCTTCGCTTCTAACACTGAACACATGCATCATGCATCATCAGGAGCAAATTAACGTAACCTCAATGATTGCAAAAGCAACAGTGACGTCGCAAAGTAACGTCAGGTACCATTACAAGCTGTTCATTGCCGCAAACAACCAGAGGCTCTGGATAAAAATGTGTGGTTATATTAATATTTCATTGGCGATTAAACTGAATATGGCCAAATTAATGCCGTATTCGGTTAACAACTTCTGGAACAAAGCCATTCAATCAATTGGCACGTCACTGTCTGCCGCTAACAACTTTCGTCCAAGTGACATGGATATTTCTATCGATACTTATCGATTTTTCTCAAAAGTGGCTTTCTTGATCATTTTATATTTTCGTTTAAACGAAAATTTTCTGTCGCATTATGCGCTTATATTCTCGAGGGGCTCTGGACACTGCACAACGGGGTAGCCACTGATCGCCAGTACCTGGTCTGGCCAGTTGGTGCAACCGTCTGTGAACAGCGTCAAGTCGTGCTATGTGTACCGCCACGTGGTGGGCCCTGGGTTGAACGTACCACACCCGTGGTACGTCAGGCCAAAATTCATAGTGCGCCCTGCTAAAAGCGTTCACAATCTTATGACGCTGCAGGTTTCTCCATGAGCAAAGATAAATATAATGCTCAAGCCAAAGGATAATCACTTTTCCGAGGTGGGGAAACCCATTTGCGCTGCACGCGCACGCTACCAATATATTAATTTTAGCAGGGCGCCATCTTTGCCCCGACATCGCTGGAACGGATCAGGTAATACAAGTTATAAAGCACATAAGCTTCTGCTCCCATATAGATAGTAGTAATAGCATTACATTTAATAACAAGTAAAACAGTTTATTTGTGCCACGACGATTTGCCGTTAGAGAGTGAATGCTTCGGCTAGTCGCTTTAATGGCAGTGTACTCAGTGGAAAATTAAAAAATTGGTCACTCTTCTTTATTTGGGCCTTTCGTTCTTATCCTTTTGACTTTTGGCCTTAACAAAGAAAGAGACAGCACTATAAAAGTAACTTTATTTCATGCATATGCACAAAGTTATTGCGTTCTCTTTCTAATATGTGTTTGTATCCCTTTCACAGGAGAAGTACGTGAAGGCCCGCCTTAAGGTTAACGGTAAAGTTAACAACCTGGGCAACAATGTCACCTTCGAACGCTCCAAGATGAAGTTGCACGTCAGCTCCGATGTCCACTTCTCCAAGGCCTACCTTAAGTACTTGACCAAGAAGTACTTGAAGAAGAACAGTCTTCGTGATTGGATCCGTGTTGTGTCGAACGAGAAGGACTCATACGAGCTGCGCTACTTCAGAATCAGCTCCAACGATGATGAGGATGATGACGCAGAGTAAAGTAATTTTTTTAATACGCTCTTGATTTTTATTGTAAAACAGACGTAAAAATATAAGGCAGTTTATAATAAAAATTGTATAAACTTGAGTGCGCTAACTTTTAATGTGATGTTACTGTGAAAAGAGGTTCTTGTTCCAATACAGTGATATCTTGTGAGGATTTTGATCTCCCAAACTCTTGATCTTATCTATCAATCAGATTAATCACATTATAGACGACCTATAAAGTTTACTGTTAAAGAAACAATTACCTTTTTTTTGTATTAGTTTTGTGTTATGATCATTTACTTCCACTCTTATAATTCATGAAATTTATAATCATTAATTATTTGAGAGAAGAGATATATCAGAGCTATATAGCGCAGATCGAGGAGAATTAGTGTAGTGCATAAAAAACATTCAGTGGGAAAATAAGTGTAGCCTTGGGCTCTAAGGGAAATTGTTAAATCTATATACATACATCAGGCTGTATTAGGAGGAAAAAGACCGTTAGGAGAATTGGTAAATGAGTAAGATAGTTATATTATATGTCAAGCTTTGATAAGAAGTATCTTTAAGTCTGGCTTGGCTATACTATAGCTCGATGTTTTCCATGATTTGATCGGTTTTCGGCGGAAGACATGTGACGACGAATACCGATCAAATCATGGAAAACATCGAGTTGGACCAGCATGTGATATCTCGTGACATCGTCCAGGAGATGGGCGTTAGTCACCAAACCATTTAAAACCATGTGCAGAAGGCTGGATACAAAAAAAGCTTGATGTTTGGGTGCCGCATGATTTGAGGCAAAAAAAATTCTGGCCCGAATCAACGAACGGAACGAACTCGACCCATTTTTGAAACGGATGGTGACTGGGAACGAAAAATGGATCATATCCGACAATATTAAGCGAAAACGGTCGTGGCCAAAGGCCAGTGAATCGTCCCAAACAGTGGCCAAGCCGGGAATGTCGGCCAGGAAGATTTTGCTGTGTGTTTGGTGGGATTGGAAGGGAATCATCCACTATGAGCTAATTCTACCATCTACTGCGAACAACTGAACCGCTTGTAGCAGCCGATCGACCAGAAGCGTCCAGAATTGGCCAATAGTAAGGGTGTAGTGTTCCACCAGGACAACGCCAGGCCACACACATCTTTGGTGACTCGTCAGAGGCTACGGGAGCTCGGGTGGGAGGTTTCCATCTCATCCACCATATAGCCCGGACATAGCGCCAAGTGATTACCATCTGTTCCTGTCCATGGCGAACGCCCTTGGATAAAGAGCAAAAAAGCGGAGGGGCGATATTTGACAACTTTTATTGCACCTATGAGAATGATAAATAGTACTAGTAGGCGAGTTTTTTGTAGGTTGCCAGCCCATTGATTTTTTGGCTATAACTTATTATGAAATGAATTTATCATCGATGTGAAGAGAAGAGGACTTATAGAGCTATGATTCATTTCAAAGAATCGTTGAACTTCTTTAAGAATAAAAGTTTTACAGACGATTTTTCAAGAAGGTTGAAGTGGACACCTCAAAAAATTTTAGTGTCGGTTGCCACCTCCTAGAAAAGTCGCTAAAAACTCAAGAATCCCTATGTAAAATGGATGATTGTCAAAATTTATTAAATTTAACAACGATCTTAATAGAAAATAGCCAGAAAAATTTAAGTTACACCATGTAAAATGGAAATATAGAAAAAAACCTTTAGTAGTATTGACAGCTTTTGAGGGAGTAATCCATCAGCGCAACTTTCTGATTTCTGTCAAAAACCTAAATATAATATATGCAAAAATTTATAAACAAAAAAACTAACCAATTTTGGTGTGGAATACGATGCAATACGGCGAACTATCTTAAGGAAATCATCTTCATTAACAACTTAAAAAGAGCTCCCCTATTTATAGTCGAGTCTTTTTTCGACTATTATTCTGACCATATTTCCTACATCTGTTCCTAAACAATCTATATGACATATTTGATATATTTATATATTAGTTAAATTTTAATAGTCTAACTGTATTTTTGATGGGCCGGAGATGTAACTACGTTATTGAAAATCATGGTTACTCAATTAAATATTAAATTTGTTTAACAATTATTATGGCAACTTATTGAAATTGTGCTATATCTGTGACCCAAAATATTGATCTTCTATCTCTTTTGTTTCAAAACTCTTAAAAATTTTTCTTAACTAATTTAGTTAGTTAATAAATAAAGCTATGCAGAGCCAAAGTTATTTTATTTTCAAAAACTATTTTTTAAGTAAGAAAATCATCCCATAAATTGAACATTTTGTTGTCTGTAAGTAATCTTTTGATCTAAGGTGTAAATTTCATAACGATCACATCATCATATAGATCAACCCGGGAATATCTATATAACAAATGAGCCCCTCGCGCCGCAAAGGTCGCCACGCCAAGTGTTAGCTTTAATGTTTGTGTCTTAATGATATGGAAACTTGGGGTATCTCAAAATGTGTACTTCCAAAAGAAGTGTTCCTTCTGTATGCTTGACCTTGACCTTTGTCTATATACTTCGACATGCAACTTATTTATGGATTGCCACCCTGATTCATATTTATAGCTGGTATAGGTAGTTCATTTTCCTAGAAAAGGTTAGATATATTCCACGTAACGTAGTTAGATAGATTCTCAGAACAACGTAGTCGATCATCGCTCCAGCTGCCTATTAGTATAGGTTTATGGCCTTATATCTCTAAGTATGCTTAACGATCTTGTCCAGAGACTCATCCGTATTGATCTGCCAGCTTGAAAATCTGTTAAAATAATCACGAGATAATTAAAAAATTTTAAAACAAAGTTTTTTGCTCCATTGTTTTGAGTAATCCATCAACGATCATTGGATAATTGTTGTGAGATCTGTGGATAACGTTATGCTTTTGTCGAGCTTTAACTGTACCCAAGCTTTGGATCAAGTCGAAAGCTTCATTGTGTGTCTCTTAAGCCGTTAAAGTGAAAGTTGCGATTGCTCGGTGCAG
Source organism: Hirtodrosophila trivittata (assembly GCA_035045065.1). Classification (NCBI taxonomy): domain Eukaryota; kingdom Metazoa; phylum Arthropoda; class Insecta; order Diptera; family Drosophilidae; genus Hirtodrosophila; species Hirtodrosophila trivittata. Next base: position 12,352,414 of record JAWNNK010001028.1, on the reverse strand, counting down.
ACTAAGAGAAAAACGTCTTGCGAGATCGGCTAATTCCGATGATTCATGCTATATACAGAAGATATATGATATATAGAAAACCAGCTTGTAGCTTGGAGTGCGGCGTGATGTTAAAGCTTTTATTGAATTAGAATAACAAATACAAAATTAACAACAAAGAAATATAAATATGTTCATAGAAAAACAATAAAAAATACGGATAACAGTTGCTTTTAGCTGAGAGAAAGAAAAAAAAACCAACTATTTCGGGGCTGTCGTTAAGCAAATATTAAATACTAGTTACTGGGCGGCAACAATTGCTACAAATATACATATATAGATATATTTATATTATATATATATATATATATGATAATACGTTAGACGTACACTGAGTGCTATCTTTTATATATATTGTGGGAGTATATGACTCCAACATAAATGGATTATGAGTAATAACATCATACGAGATTCACAGTAAAGGTAATTCCCTTTGTATTCGGGAAGAGCTGCCACACTATCACCATCATCATCATCAACATCAACATCATCATCATCATCATGATCATCATCAACATCATCATCATCACAAGTAAAGGCCATCGGTTATATCAGACGTAGTTATCTACGAATACGAATGTGGAATACTCTAGGGAAAAAATTCTATATAGCAATGCATAAATTGAATAATACGCAACAACGCGAGGGGGAGGTGCCTGGTAAGTGTGTGTGTGGTTGTGGTTGTGGGTGGTGCTGTGCTGCTGGGGTTGTTTGTTGAGGTTCAAAGCTTAGGGTTGGAACGTTCGCGAACATTCCACTTAATTGCCAGCAGCAAAACGCAGTAGGTAACCGCCGAGCAGAGCTGCTAACAGGGGGAAGGTGCAGAGTTGGTTGGTGCTAAGGGCGCCACTGGTATTGGCTCGCACTGCTGCCTGATCGGGGGGCAGGACAGCCGGTGGGGGCTGGGAGGCCATTGGTGCCAGGGGTACGGGCTGAGCGCCTTCTGGTGCGGGTTGTGGCGGCGGTGCCGGATAGCAGGCAATCTTCTCCACTTCAATCATTTTGGTGCTGTCGGCTGGATCCGTTTCGTTGATCTTGGTGGGCACACAAATGATGCTGCCGGGTTGAGGCATTGGTGCCATATCGGTGCCGTTAGTCATGGGCATGGTAGCGTTTTGTGGTGTGAATGGTGCCAGCTGAGCGGGTGGAACGGCCGGGGCAGCTGCATCGGTATGGGTAGCGGTCATTGGTGCTATGGGTGCGCCAGCTGCATTGATGACAGTGGTGCCATCGGTGGAGTTAATCGGTGTGGCGCCATTGTTGATAATAATGACACGATCCTGGCCACCAGCCGCAGCTGGAGCTGCAGCCGCGGGTTGGGATGAGCTGCTGCCGCCAGAGGGCGTCAGCGCGTGGCCAATCAGAGCACCACCCAGTCCACCAGCGAGAAGTCCAGTGCCTGGAATCAAAGCGTTCAATTAAATGGTGAAATTCTTGGACATATTCAAATGGCCTTACCGAAGCCCAAGCCGGAAGAAGATTGCTGCGGCGGCTGAGCATAGTAGGTAGCGCCTGGTGGAAGAGCAGAGCCAGCCTGGTAAAAGGTGGCGCCTGGTGGTGGACCAGCAGCCGGTTGATACGGCATATGTCCAGCTCCAGGATAACCGCCTGCCTGATAGCCACCGGGCTGATAACCACCGCTGGGCACATGACCAGCTGAGGGATAATTGGAAGCTCCGGCTGGTAGATGACCCTGTTGATTGCCGGCTGGATAGTAGGAAGCACCAGGTGGTACACCGGAATACTGCTGGCCATGATTTTGGGTGGCCGTTATGGGTTGATGGACATTGCTACCCGGTGCGGCACCATAGTTGGGAGCATGATACGATGGAGGCGATTCATGCATGTTGGTGTGCGCGCCACCAGCCGGATTCGAAGCGGAGTATGCAGGAGGTGGACCCTGTGGAACATTCCAGCCGGGAGCCGGTGCATTGTTGTTGTTGTTAGGGGTAGCCGGACGATTCGGTTGTGAGTTGTAGTTGGGATAGCTCAATTTGGCGGCATCAGCGTGGGAGTTACCACCGCCATTGTTATTGCTGCTGGGGTTGTAACTGGGCTGAGTCACATGACCAGAGTTGGATGTTTTGCGCTGGTTGTTGCCTTGGTTACGGCGGGCATCCACAACACCACCGCCCCCGCCACCGTGTGTCAACACCAGGGCAAATATGGTGACGAGTACAATTGCGCACTTGGAAGCGAAAGCCATCGTCACAGTGGCAACGTTTAACGATTTTCTATAATATAGATGTATACGTTTACATTGTTATATATATATATATATATATGTACACATTATATACAGACAGACGACACTGACACTGACAATAGATGTGTAAATTGCTGCAAATAATTATTATTGCTAAACATCAAATCAACTGACTAAAAGTTCCCCCCCAAAACGATAAAAATGAAATTCAATATGTGCATGCTAATTACCAAAACTTGTTTTTTTATACGACTCTCGTTCGTTCGCTGTTTTTTGTTTGCTTCTTACTGCTTTATGGTTAGCTTCAATGCACGATATTATTAACCGTTTTGTACTAGCGCAGGCAACGAGCGCTCTGCGAGTGTCAAGTGAGGTTTAACAATGATCTAAAGCTCAACTCAATTCAAAGCTGTTGATGGTAAACAATATTATTCAACTTATCGATTCGAATATTATACCATACATTGCTTGTGTGAGCGTTGCCAACTACGTCAATGATTAACAGTGTGTGTTATCGATATAAGTATCGAGTATGTTTGAACTGTTTTATTATTGTTTGTTTTTTGTAATATTTGAGATCTTGCTTTTTATGATGTATATTTTAGATATTATTGGTATGAGTAATATTCATGTGACTCATTAGATATGCAAAGTTATTTTAATGTATGAAACATAGTTGTTTTCTTGCTTGTGTAAAATATCAATGTTGGCAATGAAGGCGCATATCCTGATATTGAACATGGTTTTATTTCTACCTTTATGGACTCATTAACTATATATGTTTCATATAAAATCAATAAACTGGAACGAATAATACAATTTATATATGTTCATACTAATAAATAAATGCATCTATGCCGCACGGATAAAAACGGATAAAATCCTATACAAACATCGTGTAGTTGGCAACGCTGGATACGGCAGCGATTACTATCGAAGTGCTTGATCGGTATATCGGCAGAATATCAACAATTCAGCCGGCAACGGCAATTACTTTACATCCAACGATATTGTTATGCATATTTGAGTAGAATTTTGTACATTGTTTTCTTTTTTTTTTAACAATTGATATCAGATTGCAGTGAGCAATTGCGCACTAGCCGCAATTAATTGGAAGTGAGAACGTTTGGAGTGCACGCAACGGGAATTCGCAGGGGGCGTTGGTGGGTCTACAACGTGGGAGTACGTGGCAATGACGGATGATGTTGCCGTGAAACGGGACACAATTAGTATATAATTAACTAATTTTAAATAATTACCATTGGACTGTATCAAATTTAATTGTCACGAGACGAGATGACAGCCACGCTACGTTACCGCGGCGATAAGAGTAATTTACTCGAGTTTGCCAAGAATCTTGATGCCTTTAAAAAGGTGCCGGAGAAATACACAGAGACCACGGAAATTGGCGGCACACGTGAGTTCAACTTTCGTACATCTTAGCTCATTGCTAATCCCGTACTCAACTTTGTTTTAGTCTCTCTGCTGAGCCGCCTGTTCATCGTTTATCTGGTCTATACGGAGCTTCGCTATTACTGGCATGAATCGGAGGTCATTTACCAGTTTGAGCCAGACATGGCGCTGGATGATCAGGTGCAGATGCATGTAGACATCACTGTGGCCATGCCATGTGCCTCGCTATCTGGCGTCGATCTGATGGATGAGACGCAGCAGGATGTCTTTGCCTATGGATCGCTGCAGCGCGAGGGCGTCTGGTGGAAAATGTCAGATACAGATCGCCGTAACTTTAAATCCATGCAAATGACCAATCACTATTTACGTGAAGAGTATCACTCTGTGGCGGATATACTATTCAAGGACATACTGCGCGATCGCCACGACACACGCACACAAGCAGAGGCCGAAGCACATGCGGCTGAGCAGTCGCCAGCAGGTGCTATATTGCACCAGAACCAGCTGATACAAGTGGGACAGCCGGAGTCCAAGTTCGATGCATGTCGCTTGCACGGAACACTGGGCATCAACAAGGTGGCCGGAGTGCTGCACCTGGTTGGTGGTGCACAGCCAGTGGTTGGCATGTTTGAGGATCACTGGATGATTGAGTTTAAGCGGATGCCCGCCAACTTTACGCATCGCATCAATCGCCTGAGCTTTGGCCAATATTCCCGCCGTATCGTGCAGCCGCTGGAGGGCGACGAGACAATCATCACCGAAGAGGCAACCACCGTCCAGTACTTCATCAAGGTGGTGCCCACAGAGATCAAGCACACTTTCAGCACAATCAGCACATTTCAATACGCCGTCACCGAGAACGTGCGCAAGCTGGGCAAGTTGCGATGCAGTGTATCTTAAGCAGTTCAAGACTAACTATTGATCGATCCTTTACAGACTCGGAACGCAACTCGTATGGCTCGCCTGGCATCTACTTCAAATACGACTGGTCCGCCCTGAAGATTGTGGTTAGCCACGATCGCGACTATTTGCTGACGTTTATCATACGCCTCTGCTCCATTATCTCGGGCATCATAGTCATCTCTGGAGCTGTGAATTCCCTGCTCCTGGGCATACAACGTCGACTCCTACGCATCTTTATGCCGCAGCTCTACCAGCGCCAGCCCGTGTCGAAGTCCTCGCCAGCGCCAACTGTCAGCGTTGCCAGTGTCCCCGCACCGAAAGCGATACAGAAGCAGAACGAGCTGCTCCACACGGCCAATCTTATGGCCAATGTGGATATATCGGCCTACCTGCCCACTGCAATGCCCAAGTCGAATACTTAGCACTGGCCTCTGGCTACCGCTGGTCAGCGATATCTACTAATCGAAATCTCAATTGAAACCATTTGCAATCTTTTTATTATACGCTTTTTCGTATGCAAATCGAATCTACCCGCCTCCTGCTCCACCTCTAACGCGCTTTATCCGTAATTTACAATAAGCCAAAAACAAATTTATCAAAAAAACGACACAAAAAACATTTGTACATAAAATATACCATAAATTTAATAGGAAAGTTATATTCATTGATTGTAATCTCTATCCTGATCCTGATCCTGTTTACTGTTCGTTGCCCAGTATGCCCGTGTCCAGGTTGCTGTAGTAGCGTGCACCGGAGCGGCGATAGCCGAACATGCTCTTCAGTATCTCGAGGCCAGAGTCGACGGTGGTGCGCACATCATGCTCGCTGCCCAGCTTGGGATTGATCTCCACCAGATCCATGCCTTGCACTCGCTTCGTATCACGCAGTGCCTCCACAATGCTGATGCCCTCACGCAGCGTCAGACCACCGTGCACCGCTGTGCCCGTGCTGGGTGCCACATTGCTGTCCAGTGCATCGATATCGAAGCTCACATGAATCTTGTTCAACGGACTCAAAGCGTCCAGCGTCATCTCAATGATCTTCGGCACACCCACGCGATCGATTGACTAGAAAAGAGAACAGAAGCATAAGAAGCAGCAGATGAAAAAAAGCTCTTGCAAAGCTCATTTGAACCCGGCGCCTAGCGGTACTTTAAGCTTTTGAGTACCGCACGACGTTCGGCCAATGGGCTTTGAATCAAGATGCTTATCGCCAGACGGCGGCCATTATGGAACAGAGGTTTCGGGTACAGCCAACGATTTGTAGTTGGGAATCGAAACCCTAAGCCGTAACCCCTCTGTGTCGCATATTGCGATCGAACTAATGAGCTATAATAAATTTGCAGCTCAGGGAGCGGCGACCATTAAACCATTTTTCAACAGACGTCGATTTTGCACGAGCCATAAATAATGGCACGATATATACGGAGTAGACAAGGAGTAGACGAGGCGAACAAGGATGCCGGATGCGAACGGATGTGGCTGGGCACGTAGCCAGCAGCAGCAACCACCCTATGACCCTATGTGCGCGATCGGAAGTTGCTAACGTGTGCAAATGTAACGAGCTGAGCTGCAGGCAGAGGGCAGGGCGTTAGGGGAGGATGAGGAGGAGGAGGAGGAGAAGGACGAGGACGTTTGCATTGTCGTTTCGCTAGGGAGAATGTCCTGTAACTTACGCCGGCTGCAGAAGGGTGCAGCTCCGACAACCCCTATAAATGCCAAGCTTACATTTACAACACACACACACACACACACGCACAGACAGAGACACACATACATATGCGCTGGGCCAGGATACTGCATGTAATTCTGTTGAGTCTCCTGTCACGCACGATCGTCATTTGATCCCTGCTACAAAAACCGGAATTTTACAAGTTTTACAACAGCCGCGAACGAGCGAGGCAAGGATCGTTGCAAGGATGTGTGTGAGCCTGTGTGTGAGCCTGTGTGTGTGTGTGTGTCTATTCTACTTACATCCATGGCATAGTAGCGTATACCAAATTTATTTAATATGAACGCCTCGTAGGGGTCAATGTCCCGCAAGCCAATGTAAATCAATTGATCCTTCGGCAAACTGAAATGAGTCACAAAATGGGAAAAGCGTGTGAGAAAAGTGTGAGAAAATTGTGAGGAAAATTGTTTACTGTTTGCTGAGAATCACATTACAGCTGGAAGCCTAACAAGCGCGCTCCTCTCTCTCTCTCTCTCTCTCTTGCTCTCGCTCTCTTCTCTTGAAGTCTTAGTTTATGTTTGCCTGAAGAAAGGATCTATTTCAACTAGTCAGAAGGATCAGGAATTCTGGAAATGTGCATGTCAATTCTATCAGACCCAATCCTGATTAGTAGGCCAGGTGGTATATTTTTATTTTACCCCGCTTGGTGACAGCCAACTGGAACTGGATCCGCATCAGGAGCAGCAGCAGGAGCAGGAGGAGTAAAAGGTAAAAGAAACACATGCCACGATTAAAATGGCAAGCAGCATAGAATGCGTCCCTCTACCCAATGTTTTCCTCCCTATTCCCTATTCCCTACTCTCACTCTTACTCTCCCTCTCACCCTCTCCATCCTAGACTCTAGTGTCGATCAGTTTTCACCGCCGTCCGTCCGTGTGTGTCTTATGGTAATTTTTATGATTATAATTATTAGTTTCGGGGAAAAGTGCATCTGTCGTGGATCGCGATTCGTTGTGCAGCGAGACGTGCAAAGTTAAAAACCGCCCTAAGGACCATTATGTAAAAGGACCAAATGTAAATTTGCCTCAAGGCAACTGGAATTGGGAATTGGGGTTGATGAATCATTGCCTGGACCAGTCTGGCCAGTCTGATCCTAAAAGCCATCTATCTCCTGCAGGACGAAGCCTTTTTTTGTTGTTAGTTATTGTTTATTCAAAATACACACGAGGAATCCCTAAGTCGGTTAAGGGTGCGCCTCCGGGTACAACCCCCAATTTCTGCTCTCGGCTCTAATCTTTGTGTTGGTTGCTTTTTTAATCCCGCTTTGTTGTAATGCGGCCAAGGTGCTGGGCACAATGCATTTGTTTTTGCTCCAAGGCAAAGGATTAGGGCTGCAGCCATGCCCATGGCACCATTTCCTATACCAATCCCGAACCCAAACCCAAATCTAAACTCAGTCCTGATGCACATTTGAAGCAATAAAAGGCGAGAAATGTGTTGCATACTGCTTGGCGCCGACAATGGGCGCAAGACCAACAGCGAGAGACAAAGAGGGCGAGAGTGGGGCGCCAAGCACGTGGCTGGCACACACAGAGCACACCCACATACACACACTCACACACATAGAGAACGCGGAGCATGCGTCAGCAAAAACAGAAGTTGGCGTAAATTAATTTTTATCAAAAACACTTATCGCCATGCAAATGTATATATGTATGTATATAGTGTGTGTGTATATATGTATGTATATAGTGTGTGTGTGTGTGTGTGCATGTGTGTGTTTGTGTGCTAATCGCGAGCTCTCCGTTTGGCTAGCAACTCACTTATTGCCAATGCCACCCCCAGGCGCTGGCAGCAATAGTAACAGGAAAAACGCACGAGATTGTCATCACAATGCAATAGGAATACACATATATACATACATATACATATACATATATATATATGTATATAGTGTGTGTGCACATACAATTGTATTCGTACACAAGGACGTATACAGCTAGTCACAAAGGGGGCCAAACTATAGATTGAAAGGAATCTATCATTTCTATGGAAACAAATAATATAATATATAACAATGAGACCTTTAATGTGGAGATATTGGAAACCCCCAGCCGCTCCCCTTATACCAGCCCTCCGCCTCTGTATGTAGATTTGTATGTGGAATACATAAATTATGCTTATCTGGCACAGGACAAACACTTGCTCGTCGCCGATCTGTCTCGGCTGGCCACCCCACTGCTGGACCGTCTGGCAGTCGAAATCTCGAGAGAAAAGAAAAAAATAGTGATTCGAAATGAAGCCCAAAAACCACCCTAGCAAAATATGTTAAGTTACATTTTTAATGTGTTCTTTTTTTTTGGCGAACTGCAACAACAACAATTGGAACAGACAGGCGACGGCGTCCGTGGTGGCGGTGGCGGCACATTTGTAATGCCGGGCCATAAAAATCAGCACATGGAAACCGGTGAGCTGCAAACAGGAAGTATACACACACACAGGCACACACACAATCAGATGGCGAATACAAGCGCAATTAAGCACACGCACGCACGCATGCCAAAAACCCTGTCAAAGTTCTATAATACTCACTAGTCAGAGCATGATACTGGATTCGGATTCGATATATATGTAGTGCATATGTATATAGGGGGTGTATGTGGTACAGAAACCACCCCGGCGTTGGTGGTTGCAGTGCAGAAAAAAAAAAAAGAAAACCACACGACAAACAGCCCTCGTGCCTAGCAAGGATAATACATACAAATGCAAAGAGAGAATGATAGAGAGAGAGAGAGCGAGAGCCGGAGTGCGTGCGGCAGGAGCGTCATAAAACGGTTGTCGACCTTATATCTATCTACACGAAATTCGTAGAATTTTTTTTTTTCCACTTTATTTGCAAAATACATAGTAGAAATTCTTAAAACTTATTTGAAAAGTTTATTTCATTGAAAGTTTTGCCATTCACCGGACGATCAGGTTTGCAACTTTCTGGCAACACTTTGTTGTTGACTGATAGCGGTCGGGGAATAGGCGTGGGTTTGATCGCTGGCTGCATGACAGACATGCCTGCCAGTATTTACATACATAAATTTGTTTGTATGTTCATATGTATTTCCAGGCTGTTGGAATACTATTCAGCCATTTTGATTATACATTTATCTAAGTATTGAATATATTCTCTTATTCACCTATTCAAAATACATTATTTGTATGGCGCTCTAAATTCAAAATTTGAATTAAAAACATTTTTGCTTGAAATTTGTTGTTAAAAGACAAGCACAAACAATGTGTACAAAAGGCGATTCCTTGCATCAGATCACCCACCATTAGCACCCAGGCCTCCGATAGGAGAGTCGATTTTCCACACAGGAGCGGAATACCTGAGAGTGCGAGCAGATTGAGAGTGAAAACTGGCATTGAGAACTAAAACAAAGCAGGAAAAACAGCAACATCAACTGCTGGTCAACACGCCGAATCTCTCTCTCGCTCCCTCTCTCACTGTTTTGTGCTCTTCACATGAACTAACACATATCTATATGTACGTAACGTTGTATATGTGTATATTTATGTACATATGCCGCCGAGGGTAGCAAGGTTTGTGTTTGCGTTCGCGTCATTTTCATTTCCACGCTAGACGTTGTACGCCGCAGTACGTTTAACGCTCGTGTGCGCTGCCTAAGCTCGTGTGCTCAGCTCTTTTTGCAATTGATTTTTTATTTTTTTTTTGAAAAGTAATGAAACTAACGACCACAACAGTTAACAATTGTTTAAACAAAATAATAAACGCATTGCCATTGAAAACAACCTAAAGTGCAAGAACAAAAACAACAACAATCAACAAGATCAACAAAAACCAACAAGATCATCAACAACAACAACAACACAGCCACAGCACAACGTAAGCGTAACGAAAATCGACAACAACAAAACGCTAACAAAAAAAATGCTACGAAAATTGCCAAACGATCTCTACGCGCTGCATAATTGTGCAATTATATATGTATATACAAACATGCGCATATACATTTGTATTATTTGTTGTTGCTTTTGAGTGTATACCTGTGTGTGCGATTGTTTCTGTACGATGAGTGTATGTGTGTGTGAAACAGTTTTATATACACACAATGTATGCTAAAACTCAAATTTACAATGTGTAATAGGTATAAAAAAACGTAGACAAGACGTCAAACGGGCAGCACCAAACAGCAAACAGTTCAACAAACTCAAAAGAGAGGCAGGAGAGAACGATCGGTGCCGGGAGGGCTGGAAGGCGGTGCTGGGCAAACTAGGCAAAAAGTAGTAATAGTAGTATCTATGTAGTTTTTGTTGTTGTTATGTGTTAATATCTACTGCTAAATGCAGCACTGTTGCCTGCTTTCTGTGCTGTGTATCTGTAAAACGGGTGCTGTGCCTGCTAGTGTGTGTGTGTGTGTGTACATGTACGCTGCTGTCAATGTAGCTGTGTGAGTAGCAAAAAGGGCGCAGCATATCGATTTTATGTGCAGGAAGGAGCATTGTACGCCGAGAACAACAACAGCAACAACAATAACAATCCCAACGACAACAACAACCAATAGTAGTATACACTTTGCATAAGAACGCGCTCTTGAATTAACTTGAGTGACAGATAACAATACGTAGTAAACTAAATGCCGGCTACAATAAATAATTTCAAAAGTACATATAAACAAATTGCGAACGCAAAATATTAGTTGTGGTTGAACCTGTGAATGATTAAATAGTAGTAGTTGTATTATTGTATGTAGGTATGAGAGCGTAGTTTTTTTTAGTTGCCACAGCAACACTTCAAGCTAAACAAAAAGTAGTGCGGGGGACAGGAGGCAATTGCGCGGAAATACAAATTAGAACAATTCAAAAGCAGCGAACCCTTGAACAAACAGTGAACAGTTCTATTTTTTTATTTTTTATTTTAAATTAAGTAAGAACAACAAACATCACAGCAACAAAAACAAAAGCAGCGCGTGTTTTAATTTAATAAGCGCGTCGTCTAGCAACAACAACAAAAAAACTTATAGATACTAAGTGTGTCGGTGTGTGTTTGAAACATATACATATTTATGTTCATACACTTATATTTATATATATGTATAAATTTATGTATATATACATACATAAATATATATATTTGTGTGGTGAAATATGCGCGCTAGTTAAAATACATTCATAAAAAGAACAAAAACATCGAAACCAACAACAATTGAGGGAGCTGCCATACATTGTATGGTAAAGGGAGCAAGAGCGAGGGCGGTAGGTCACTCGCTCGACTCTCTCTTCCAAATGGCGCTCGCTGCCATAAATTAGCACAGTGGCAGAGACGCGGCAGCAACAACTGAGAGATACTGTTATAATCATCATCAGTATTTAAAAAAAAAAAACGCAACAAAAATCAAACGCAAAATTACAACAATAACATGAGCAGCGCATACATTGTCCGAAATTGTGTAACAAAAAAATATAAATTCACGCTGATATTTTTCAATCATATGTATATATAAATATGTTTATGTATGTCTGCGCAGAAAATATTGCTAAAATTCTGTCTTTTTTGTTGTTGCTTTTGTAACTGCTTTTACTGCTTCTGCTGTTGCTGTGATAGCTTAGGTTATTGGAAAAATCGATAAAATCGATTAATACGATAACACCAATGCCAAAGACGAGCAGACAAATTTACCGTTTTTTGTTTTGTTTTTATCTACTTTTTTTTCATACGACAACATTAGACGACGAAAACGACGACGCCAGCGTTTGTTTAACTATTAGCAACAATATAGCCGCAATTATAGCCAAAATATCACCACGGCATTAGAATATATCCTGGATAAAAAGAGAGAAATCTTACTGAAAGGCGTTGGCAAGAGAAGAAAGAGGAAAGGAAAGAAAAGGAGCTGCGAGTTGAGTTTGAGCTGCGCCGTGTAAAGTGCGCGCGCGATTACGACGAAGAATACAAAACATTTTGTTTAACGAAACGGCAGCAAAATTCTAACTAAAACCAGTGAGTATTGTAAAAAATTTGTAATATATATATATATATATATATTTGTACAATAAGTACTGTAATAAGAATAAGGGAAATGGTGGTTTGTAGGGGTGTCAGACATTTTGAAATTTCAGCTAACACGATAGTTGAGAGATGACACGCTCTGCTGTCGGCATGTAGGCGTGCGAATATGTATGTATATACATATACATATACATATGTATGTACATAGAGAAATATATATGTCTTTGCATGCAAGTATTTGTGTGTGTGAGTGTGCATGTGTGTTAGATTTCGTTTGACCTTTTGACTTCCGTGAATCGCGAGAAACGAACCCAACAGCATCCACCCAAAGTGCAAGTTCACAGATCATGCAGCAGCCGTTGCCATGGCGTTGCCAGATGTTTAAAAACATTTCACCGAATATACAAAACGAACGCACAGGCACAGGAACAGGCACATGCTGCTTTTGTGTTAACCCAAAGAGGGTGGCATTGTGTTTGTCGTAACGTTGTATTTGTATTTAACCCTTATGCGAGCCAAGTTTACGTATTTTTGAATGTTAGTAATATTTGCAAAAGAAATATTACAACTTGTTTTTGATTTTAGGGGTTGCTTCGTCTCGCTGTTGCACACGCTACTCTTACCTAAGGGGCGGGTGGGTAGGTCGTCCTTTTTTTTTTCAACGGTCGGGTGTTTTACACGATTTAAGCGGCAGTTGCTCATTTTTAGTTTTAAACATTCTTGTTTTTTTTAAGGACTCTTTTTCAGAAGGGGGTTGTGCTGCTGCGTGAGAGTTCGTTGATACTATGACTGCCGCTGTGCGAGCAGTGTTTGTGTGTATGTATAGTTGTTTGTATGTTTTACATAACTGGGTTTGGCCGTATTCGTGCTTTGTTACAATTTCCAGCAACAACAACAACAATGGCGTTAGCTACAGCAACAGCAGGAGCAGTAGCAATGGCAATAGCAATAGCGGAAGTAGGAGTGGGAGCAGGAGCAAAAATATGTAACAGCTAGCAGAGTATAAGGGCGAGAGACGCCAATGAAAAGCATAGCACGAAGGCGTAGCAAGGACCTGCGCTCAGTAGCATCGCGAGCTTGGGAAGTAGCGGGTCTCGCAGCGGCAACGACACACAACCCAAATAAAATCTCGGAAAACTCTACACCTCACAACTCTCCACTTCTCTCTCCCTCTACCGCCTACACGCAGTGTGCGGTGTGCGATAGGTGTGCTTGAGTCTTATTGTATGTGCCTGTGTGTGTATTAGTGCAAACATAAATATATATATGTATGTGATTGTGCTTGTGTGCTTTGCCTTTTAAAGTGACTCTGTCTGTGTCTGAGATTCAGCTCCAATCTCTCGCTCGTTCCCTTGCTCGCCCTCTCTCGTTTCGTCTTCCTCTCGCCCAGTCTTACTCTACATTCTCTCGGCTAAGGCTGTGTGCTTGTTTATACGTGTGTTTGTGTCTGTGTGTGCAAAAGTAAGTTTCGAAACAAATTAACATAGTAGTAAAATAAACTGAACTGGGCCGCTAGGCGGCGCCAGGGTGCCAACCGTTAACCGTTAAAAGAACAATAATTAAACCTAACCTAAAAACCAAACCAAACCAAAAATATTAAGTAGAAAACTAACTTAGATGTAGATTGATCCTAACTTCCCGCTACTAACACACCTTTCAAATGGTTTAATCTTGACATTTAACTCTTCTTCTTCCATATGATGTGCCTGTGTTGAACCTAACAACCACCCTCACAACAAAAATTTCAACAACAACAACCACGACGACAATAAACAATTACCTATTGGTAATCCAGTGGACTTTATGATGGCAAATACGGGCGCCACGGGCGTGGATACACAGGCCCAACTAATGCAGAGTGCAGCCGCGGCAGCTGTGGCAGCAACAAACGCGGCAACGCCCGTACAGAGTGCGGCCGCTGTAGCTGCTGCCGCCCAACTGCAACAACAACAGCAACAAGTGCAGCAGGCCATATTGCAAGTGCAGCAGCAGCAGACACAGCAGGCGGTCGCCGCAGCCGCTGCCGCCGTCACGCAGCAGCTCCAACAGCAACAACAGGCAGTTGCCCAGCAAGCAGTTGTCCAGCAGCAGCAGGTCGTTCAGCAGCAGCAGCAAGTACAGCAAGCAGTTGTTGCCGTTCAGCAACAGCAACAGCAAGTGCAACAGCAGGTGCAGCAGCAGGTCCAGGCCAATACAAATGGCAATGGACCACAGAACGGTAGCAATGGCAGCACAGAGACGCGCACAAATCTTATTGTGAATTATTTGCCTCAGACAATGACAGAGGACGAGATACGATCGCTGTTCTCCAGCGTGGGCGAGATTGAGTCGGTGAAGCTAATACGCGACAAGTCGCAAGTGTACATTGATCCATTGAATCCTCAGGCGCCCAGCAAGGGCCAGAGCCTAGGCTATGGCTTTGTTAACTATGTACGGCCACAAGATGCCGAACAGGCGGTCAATGTGCTTAACGGGCTTCGATTGCAAAATAAAACCATAAAGGTGTCATTTGCGCGACCCTCATCGGATGCAATTAAGGGCGCCAATCTTTATGTATCTGGACTGCCAAAGACCATGACACAGCAAGAACTTGAGGGCATTTTTGCGCCCTTTGGCGCTATTATCACATCACGCATTCTCCAAAATGCTGGCAATGATACACAGACCAAAGGCGTTGGCTTCATACGCTTCGATAAGCGGGAGGAGGCAACACGCGCGATTATCGCACTCAATGGCACCACGCCCAGCAGTTGCACCGATCCAATTGTGGTCAAATTCTCCAATACACCCGGCAGCACCAGCAAGATTATTCAGCCACAATTGCCTGCTTTCCTTAATCCTCAGCTGGTGCGACGCATTGGCGGTGCTATGCACACGCCCGTTAATAAAGGTCTCGCTCGGTTCTCGCCCATGGCCGGTGACATGCTCGATGTGATGCTGCCAAATGGCCTAGGCGCTGCGGCGGCGGCAGCAACGACGCTAGCCAGCGGTCCTGGCGGTGCCTATCCAATTTTCATATATAATTTGGCGCCTGAAACGGAGGAGGCGGCGCTCTGGCAGCTGTTCGGCCCCTTCGGCGCTGTGCAATCGGTTAAGATCGTTAAGGATCCAACCACAAATCAGTGCAAAGGATACGGTTTCGTATCCATGACCAATTACGATGAAGCCGCTATGGCCATTCGTGCCCTCAATGGCTACACCATGGGCAATCGCGTGCTGCAGGTCAGCTTTAAGACCAATAAGGCCAAGTGAAGCGGATGGTTATGTACCACTCTCTCTCACCTTTCCCTTTGATCAATAGCCACTGGGATGGGAACCGCAACAAATTCATGAGGAGAGCAAGTACATTAACAAATACACACAGCCACACCCACACCCACACACATACATACTTATCTAGTTTATACACACAGAAACACACACACACAGACAAAACTAACCGACGTATACATATTTAAATATGCATGGTATGACGGTAACTAAGCGCAACAAAAATGTATGTGTATAACACACACAACCAACCAACCAACACACACACACACACACTTACACACACGCATACACAAAACACAAACCAAAGGACATCCGACTTGGATTGTCCTTTGGCTAAAAGTCTCGTCTAAACAACGAAACGGCGGCCAACTCTCGTCGGCCGTTGCAATAGCAAAATTCTTGTTTAGTATTTAAGTAAGAAGGTTAACACAAAATCTCGAACGTGTGTCGAATTGCAATATATACAATTAATGAGAAAAACAAAAAAAACAAAAAACAAAATGGCTGACCCTATTGGGCGCCCGAGCAGGGACGTCAAACCAATTTAGCAGCCGCAGTCAAATTAGTCGCAAAGCAAAACAAAGAAATCAACAAAACCAAAAAGAAAAAAATATAAATATATTATAATAATAATAATATACAAATTTAACTAAACGAAATTACTAGCTAAAAAAGATAAATCATTTTTAAAATTATAACTAATAAGGTACACAACAATGAAATCTTCCAGTAACAAGAAAAACAAAAACAAAAATCTAAAAAATCTTAAAAAAATGAAATGAAACCAAAAACAAAAAAAAAAACCCCAAAGCTGTTTAGTTACACTCGAACTTTTCTACAATATCAATTTAACGAAAGACAACCAAAAGATAACCAAATAGCATAAACATAAAGTGAATAATATTTGTGCGTTGTGAGTTAGGATCTTTAGCTCTTTGTTCTTAGAGATTTCCACTCGTCTGGCTTAAAGAAAGTATTCAAAAAAATATAAAAAATATAATGAAAAAAAAAAAAAAAAAACCATATAAAGGATAAACACATATGGAGACATGTGTGTGCATACATGGAGGCTGCTACAGTATTACTTAATGAAAAGAAAATAATGAAAAAATAAGAATTATAAACAAAAATTTAATTATTATTATATAGATATATACAATACTTCTATATATATATATGCGAGTATGTATATGTGTATATGTATGTGGTATTTAAATTTTAATGTTTTGTGTTTGTTTTTTATATTATGAAACAAAACGAAAGCCAAGCAACATCTAATGTCCCGACTCACACACGCACAACCATAATACACACACACACACACACAGATACTCACCCACACACACATACAAACGCAAGCAGCTAAAAATTTGGGACAAGTGTGCAAGAAGCAGGAAGCAAGAAGCAAAAGCAAAAGCAAAGCGATAAATGAAATGAGTATAGAGAAGCGAAGCGAAATTAATAGAAGAAGAAAGTAATACAATAATTTATGCGCAAATTTGAAAAGTTTTTACTAAAGTAAATAATTGTTAGTGAATATTATACTATAATATTTATACATGCATATAGATATATACATATATATATTAATTATTATATATATATATATTTGTTTATATGTATACCTTATATACTTTATATAATGTATAGTTAAAGCAGCAAGTAAGAAGCGTAAAACCATTTGCTAAACATTTTTAGCGTTTAAAAAGCGTAGCACAAAACTCAGTAACTAAAGCAAAAACAAACAAAAACAAAAAGCAACTTTATTAACAAACAACAACAAGAAACAACATCATTTTTTATATGACAAAAGTCTTAAAATACCAAAACAAACAAATATTATGAGTAATACCATTAACTATTATAATAATAATAAGCATTATTATAATAATAAGAAGCATTAGCAAACCGTTTTTCTAGCTACGTAAGTGAACATTTTGTTAAATATTGACATTGGAGAAAATAACTTTAAATAGAAACCGTTTTGAAATTGTAATATGCCTACCGCTGGACATATATATATATAATGATACACAATGAAGTGCTGTATGCTAGCTAGAGTGCGCTATGTGGTGCCGTAACGTACGGACAGTAGCGTACAGTACTTCGTATAACATTTTACGGCACTACACCGTACGTAACTGTACCATAGCATACCATGGGGTGTGCTATAGCGTGCAGTATATAAACTTGCCGTACACGCTGGTGCCTTCAAGTGTTGTACAGTTATCATTCAGCAGTGTACCGTACGTAATCAAAATGTACGTACGGTACGGTAGAGCATAAGTATGGATGAGAAGTTGTCGCGCAAAGAAGCTCACTATAACTAAAAAAAAAAACAAAAACAAAAACTATAACAACAAGTACAACCTCCGAACTCTCCTCCCTGACACATTGATCTATTCAATATATTTTGCGTTTAATCCAAGAAATGAAAACCTTTTTTATACATTTGGTTTTTGGCTTCTTTTTGATTCGTTTCGTTTCGTTATTTCGTGCTGACAGTTTAATAACATTTATATTATTATAAGTTTCAATTGGATTTGATATGTATATGTAATGTATATGCGTTTTGTATGATTTCTTTGTTTCTTTGTATTTAACAAATATACATATATATATCTCAATATATATATATATGTGTGTATTTATCGAAGCGCTCGTTGTTGATTTAAGCCATGCATATTTATTTATCGTATATGAAAGAGACTATTTAAATCGTTTCTTATTTCATTATGTAATACGTAATATTTACTTACTTAAAAAACCAACCAAAACATATTTACTTTATCTTACTTTCGATGATGATTTTCTTTATACAGTAGGTACAATACGTCTAGTTACAATTAATTTATGGCAACTATTTAAGTTCTAACACACACACACACACATACACACACACACAATACCTTATGAAACTTAGCAAAAAACAAAAAAATGAAAAACAAAAAACAAAGATACAAAAATAACACGCAAAAACGAGAAAATATGCTATAAAAAAGCAATTTATATGAAAATCTATATCAAAAATATTCTCGTAATTATAACTATTATTATTATTATCATTATTATTATTATTATTTGATAATTATAGGAAACAATTTTTTGTTTGAACAAAATTTGCAACAAGAAATCTAGTCAGCAAAGTGAAGAAGAAGAGTAGAAGAAGATATAGAAGAGACACGCGACAAAATGAATGAACATGAAGTATAGCAGTAGTAGAGCAGTAGAAAAGAAGTTAAACAAGGATGATGATAAGTCAAAGTGTAGGAAAAACAAAAACAAGCAAAATATTTTCAATATACATTACGAATAAAGCAAATTTATATACATACATATATATATATATATATATAAATATTATATACTAATTAAAAATATACCATAAACTACCATATAGCAAAGAAAAATCATAAACAAGAGGAAAACACACATTTGAAAATGAAAACCCCCAAAAAACTCCTCCCAAAAACGAGACTATAACAAAAGAAAAAAAACACCACTTAAATTCTAGATAAAATTTAAGCATAGCAAAATTGAGCGCGCCAGCCTATAAAAGAAGAAGAAGAAATGAAACAAACAGAAAAAAAAATAATTTTCTTCATAATTTACAATTATTTCACACACACACACACACAAACACCCAAAACGAAATTATAATTTATTTCAATTCATTTATAATATCTAAAAACAAAAAAAAAGTATCCAAAGATTTTTCTTTTTATAATTATTAATATACTTATAATATATATATATAAAATGCCCTCGAACTGTACCAATTTTCCTCTGAAGAAAGCAAAAAAAAAAAAAAAATTATAACTGTACGCAAAAAGCAAAGAAAAACACAAGAAAAGGGTTAGCGTTAGAGAGAGAAGCGAAGTGAAAATGAGTAGAGAAGCAAAGATAAGATAAGTTCACTTTAGCTTTTTGTGTGCAACAAATGAAATTTGCAATAATTCTTGCTAGTTTTATTATGTAATGTCGTATGTCGTATAGCTAAAAGAAGAAAGAATGATAAAGATGAAGAAGAAGATGAGAAGAAGCCACTTAAGGTTTAAGTGAAATAATGTACTTGATTTTGTTTAATTTATTTGTCATATATATATACATATATATATATATATATATATATTATATTATATATATTATTTTTTCATTAATTTTATGTAATATTCTATAATATTGTGCAATAGTTTTAAAATGCGGCAACAGCAGCAACAACAACAACAACAGCAACAACAACAAAACATGCATCTCAGCTAAATTACAATTATAATTTCGTTAAGGAAACAAAAAACAAAAAAACAAAATGAAGGAAATTAATTAATGAAAAGTTTCATTTATGTTTAACTTAAGTATATATATATATACATATAATATATATATACACCTTAATATTATTATACAAACAAATCAATATAACTATTATTTTTTTCATCTAAGCAAATTTGATAGAAATTATTATATATTTATATACATATACTTATATGATTTTTTCTTAAAAATTTAAGTGAAAAAAAGAAGCAAAAAATGAAAAAAGAAAAGAAGAAAATATTATTTATTGTATTTTATAATTAATTTAATTTAAATTTAAAAATTTACATTTCACATGCAAAAATATTTCCTTTCCTTTCATTATTAAAACAAAAACAAAAGCATACAAAAAAGAATACACAAAAGAGAGCTCACATTCTGTGTGGGAGAGCAGCAGAAGAAGCAAAAACTAAAAAAAAAAAGATGGCGAATTACACACACAAGAACACAGCGGCGTTGCCAGATCGTTTGCTCTTACGCTCTCCCGAACCTCACTCTGTTACTCTCTTTCTCTCTTGAAGCGCGGAAAAAAACAAAGATTTTATTTTTATACTTTTTATTTTAATTTTAATTCACTTTTTCAACTTTTTGTGTATTGTTTTTTTTAAATTTTATTTATTTTTTTTTTACCTGAAGACACACATATTAACACACGCTCTGACACAGTTGTCGCATATATATATATACGTACATATATACATATATATGTTATACATGTGTGTATCTAACATAATGTTAAAGGGCAACCACTTTGTGTATTTGTGTTTTCCGATTTTAATTTCTTTTTCGATTTGATTTCTTTGAATTATGATTACGTTTACTACTCATTATTATTATTAAATTTATGTTTAATTTTATAACTTATGATTTTTATAATTTGATTCAAGTTTTTGCCAACAAGAAACCAACAGCAACAACAACAAAATAATATTTATAATTTTTTCAATAAAAAACACTTGATAATTTTTTCGCATAAGTTTTTCGTTTTTATTTTCATTATTTTCTGCGTCTCTTGTATGTATTTTTTTTTCTTTCTTTGTTTTTCCTTTGTTTATATACGTTTCTCCACCCCTCTCCCAAAACCAAACTCTTATTATGTTATGCTATGTCTATTCTTCTATGTAAAACAAATTCGTAAACGTTTCCAATGTGTGTCCATAGAGCATAGAGCAGACGGCCAACGCCCGCCCCCAACAATTTTTATAACTGGATCTCTAAGCGTCTGCTGCTCCCTGCCACCAAATGGGCCTGGAGTGATAATCATTCCAATCGCCTGCTAGTCAACTCAGCAATCCAATGATCTCAAAAGCTCGTAACATTCCCGTTAAATGATGATGACATATACACACACACATTTACACACCAACACACACACTTGCACGTTTAACTAGTCAAAAGAGAATTTACATTAACTTTTGATTAAGTTCTCTCTCTCTCTCTCTCTCTAAATGTCCTTAACTTTAGCACATTCCACGTACAGAACTTGACGAAACTGGACGAAAAGTTGCAAATTTGCTTCTTACTTATATATTTTTTTTAACTATTTTTATATACCAAATGCGATATTATTTTTGTGTGCAAATCCGAGAAATACTTTGATTTTGAATTGAATTGATTATAAATTATGAGTGATTAGTTCTAGTCTTAGTCTTATGCTTAGTTATCATATAATATATAGTAGTAATATGCGCTTATTATTTATATAAATAATTATTTATACAACAAACAACAAAATGTTTTCTAAGGCGACAGATTACGGCGAACCTATAAACTATATAACTAAAAACAAAACAAAATCTTTTAAACCAAAAACAAAAACAATATAATATTAATAGCATTATAATATATAAAAAAAAAAAAGAAAAAGTGAAAGAACAGAACCGCATAACACACAATACGCCAGATATATATAATGTATATTATACATGCAAAATGATTATGATGAAACTATTTAATTTTTTATTAACATATTTATATCAATTAATTAATAATATTTATCCAAACATTTCAAATGATATTTCAAAACCAAAAACAAACAAAGAAAAAAATGGAAAACATTGCAACCAAAAAAAGTACTTAAAAACAAAATTAATATTATAAATGTATTTGCAAAATATATAATTATGAGTTTTTCTTGCTTTGTTGCATATCAAATACACAAAACTTGGTTCAGTTCGATTTCAGTTCAGAACATTTAGTCCCCATTTGGTTCCATTTGGTTACTCTCTTTTTCGGTACATCCTTTCTTTCATTCTTTGTGGTTATGTCAATTCTTTAGGCTTCTTTTTGCTACACATTTTTGTTGTATCTAATTTCTTTCATTTCTTGTCGTCGTATTGTGATCCATCATCTTTGGTTGATCTATCCCCAATTTTTTTTTTTTTTTTTTATTACATTCTACACACTTTATTTTCTTTCTTTTGCTTCATTTTCATTGACTTCAATTTCTAACTCATTTTCCTTCCGATTTTCTTTCTTAACATTTTATATCTATCATTTTCTTTTTTTTTCTACAAATTCTAGACAATCTTTCTGTGTTTAATTTTATTTCATTCCAATTAATTTTCTGTTCTACTCTCTTTTCTTCTACATTTCATTCTTTACTTTCTTTTTTCATTCCAATCCATTTTCGTCTATACTCTTTTCTAATACAACTTTATTCTCTTTACTTTCTTTTTTTCATTCTAATCCATTCTCTATTTGTTTTTATTAAACATTTCATCATCGTTATATATTATTTTAAACATTCTTCATCTCATCTCATTTTATTGTTATAATTTTTTTTTTAACATTTTTCATCACATTTTATGGGTATATATATATATATATATATATTTTTCTTTAAAATTTTTCAACCCATCTTTTATTTATTTTTTTTGAAAAATTTTTCACCTTATTTCATTTTTTTTTTTTAATTTTTCATCTCATCTTATTTTATTTCATATTTCACCTGATTGTATTTTATTTATTTTTTTAACATTTTCACCTCATCTCATTTTATATTTTTTTGTATTTTTTTCTTAACATCTTTCATCTAATTTTTTTTTTAAGAATTTTTCATCTTTGCTGTGGTTTCTTTCTCTGGTTTAAAGTTAAATCGCGCTCTCTTAATTCTTTGCTAAGTTCAATGTCGCCATTTTGTTTTTTTGCTCTCTTTGTGCGATCTTTTTGTTCCGTTTCTCTTATGTTTAAGCGCTCGAACGCGTACTCTCGCTCTCTCTCTCTCTCTCTCTCTTTCTGTCTGTCTGTGTTCTGAGGCGCTCTTTTCAGGGATCGCAGTTCAGTTCTTAACAGTTTACAGTTTACAGTTCTTTTCTTTGGGTAATTTGTAACTTTTTTTTACTGTGTAACTTGTGCTCAGTTCTCTTTCAGTTATTTGTCATATATACACACACACACAAACACCCACACACCCATACACCATAAAACTCTTTTATATATATATATATATACATTCATATATATACATTTTCTCCAAAATGTTTCAGTTGTTGTGCTACAATCATACAAAAAAAACGAAAAAAAAAACAAAAAAAAAAAATACCAACAATGTGTTCCGTGTTTATACATGTAAAGCGTATTTGTTTTTTTGCGCAGTGTATTCACAAAGTACTTTAATTTGATTTTCATTTAGTGTGTAAGTAAACCAAATGACAATTAACCTTAAAATCAAAAGAAAAAAATCAAAAAAAGATGAAAAATTATATAAAGCTTTTCGTTTTCATATGCAAAGTTTTCCTTTTCAATTCACTCAGTTTCCATTTTTTTATATTTTTAGCGCAGTGTTATCGCTCACTCTCTCTCTCTCACACACACGCTCTCTTCCTTTTAAGTGGTTAACGGTTGTCTAGGCTCTATTCAGAAAAGAAGAAAAGATTTCACAAAAAAAAAAAGAAAAGAATCGCATCGTAGAGGGTATCGTTTCTTCTTTGTTTCTTTCGTTTCTTCTTTCAGTTTCGTTGTTGTTGTTGTAATTCACGCAATTTTTAATTGTTTTGTTATTATCCGGTAAGTAAAAAAGAAACAGTTGAGGAAAAAAGAAAGAGCAGAGGATGCAAAAGAAGCAGCAGAAAATGGAGCAGAAGGAGAAGACCGCTAACAGAAAACCCCCCAGGCTAATTATCAAATTTAATTTGCTTTTCCTCTTGTACGGCTTTGAATGTTTTAAATATTTTCAAAAAAATGTTTTAAAAAATATTTAAATAAAGTATTTTTTAGAAGTATTTTTTTTTTTTAAATATTTCAAATAATTCAAATATATTTGTTATATGTTTTTTCCACAATAATAAACATCGCCGCCCTCAAACTGATGAGTTTTGAATTTATAAATGGTTTTTTTCCAACTTTTTTTCTAAACAAAATAATAATAATCTTTTTTTAGATACAAAACAAAAAAAAAAAGAAAAGTTTTAATGCATTTTCTAATTTGTTTCTTTCTCTTGATTTATTTTCAGGCGTGTGTTGTTGTTCGATTTTCAATTGAATTTGACATTTAACATTTACATTTAACTTGAATTAGTTAATTACATAATTACATAATTAATTAATTAAAAACACAATAACAATTGTATTATTATATAATTCATTCGATATTGATTGTAATTACTTATTTACATATGCATTATACATATAAATATATATATACATAGATAGATATAAATATATATATATAAAAAGAAAGTAATATATTATATCTATTTGTATATTGATCGTTGTGTGTGCATGTGTGTATCTGTGTGTATATTCTCTCTTTATGCTTTGTATGTACACGTATACATACACACACACACATGCATATATATTACATATAAACACACACACACACACACACATATATGTATGCCCGTATATAAACACGAACACAAATTATAAATTGTAATTTCCTTCATTTAATTACTATTAATGCAACAATAATGTGACAACTTTTATAAGTTTTCAAAAGAACAGCTAAAGTAATACCCCCAATCCCCACCCCCTACACACATATACACACATCCACAACCACACACACACACACACACACACATAAACATATCCCCAATTTGTAGCTTAAACCTAAACTTTAAATCTAAACAGAAGTTTTACATAACTTTTCAACAACTTTGAACTTCCAACAGTTTTCCCCAAAACTTTTCCGCTTATCACATAGAAACACATATAGAAAATTCATAGAAAATTCATAGAAAACTCATAGAAAACTCATTATACTTAGATATTAGTATAGATTAGACTATTCTGATTCAAAACTATTTAGGAACTTCCTAAGAAATCGAAAAGTTTTCCATTCAAAATAATCATTTCTCAAATATTTCAGTCTAGGATAATGAACTAGGAACTTTCTCTTCTATATATATATATATATATATAGAATCTATATCTAGGATTATGGATTAATAGCTTTAGTTTTCCGTAACGTTGTCTCAGCACGAGAATCCTTCGGAATAGTATACGAGAACCTGAACTAATATAAGGAAAATAGATTGTAAAAGTTTGTTGTAGCTGGGAGAATTTTGAAAAATTTACATTTTATACAATAAATATCATTCTTAGAAATGATATATGCTAGGATTATGTCAGTAGTATCTAGTATTTAGGATAAATAGTTTGAGATACGCTGAACTTGGTCTTACCATAAGACTTGTTCGGAATAGTATACGAAAACCTGAATTAATGTTAGGAATTTAGAATAGAAATCTTCTAAAAATTAAACTGAAATTTTCAAAATAATTCTAGGATCATTTTAGGATAATTTTGGGATAATTATAGGATAATGCGAAACATCTTCATCTCGATAATAGTTAAGGCACAATAGCCAAAATTTCCGACTTCAATTCATATTGTTCCAGTACTTATCTAATATCTTGTAAATTTCTGATTAAGAAAACTTTTAGATATATAACTTTTATTAAAGTCCGCAAATCGTAGAACATGTCACACTATATAAACTCAAATATCTACCGACAATACAGATACTATATATATAAATATATAAAAAAGATGTTAAAGAGCGAAGTTGATCAACAGAAATCCATATTCAAATCCACCGATATAGTTTGATTAATTTGCTCCTTTAAAAACCAATTTATCAGCTTTAATTTCAATTTCGATTTCGATTTCAAACTGATCTCAATTTATCGTATAATTCTGTGTATTATTCTGTATATTCTGTGCCGTATTTGTATTGTATATAAGTATTATATATAAAAGCAACAACAACAACAACATTTATCTATTTCTTTTCAAACTCTCTCTCTCTCTCTCTGTTTTCCAACCAACCACCCACCCATTCACACACACACACCCACACACTCACACACCCTCTCGATGAGCACCGAACAACGAAAAACCAACAAAAATTATTTCGTTTTTGAGTTTTCATCGGTTTTCGATTTGGATATATCCGATATATTATTGTGATCTCATAATTTTAAGTTTCTCCGATCCACAGACAGATTACTCGTAATACTCTTACTCTTATTATCAACATATATTGTATGTGCATAAAAAAACAAAGAAAATAAGAGAAAAACAAACAAAACCAAAGACAGTTATTTAAGCTAGAGAATTATTTCGGTTTTCGGTTTCGACTTCGATTTCGATTTTGATTTGATTTGATTTGTAGCACCAGCACAAAAAAAAAAATATATATATAGAAGGTGCCCCCATCAAACCCAAAACCATTATGCACCACACTATATACATATATATATATATTAAAAAAAATATATATATATATCTATATATATATAGAAATAGTTTTGTTTTTTTTTTTTTAGTTACGAGTGAAAGCTAATGGGTTTTGCGGAGCTGTGATTTGAGTTCATTTGTAGATCGATCCTATATTGGATACATACACATATATATATATATAAATATAGTAAAATATATATATATATATGTATATATATTTATATTTATTTTGGTATTGTTTTTAAAGCCTAATATAGAACGCAAAATATGCAGCGCAATTCTGATATGATTTCAATAATTTCATTCATTTTTCTATATATTATTTTCAAGATCTTAAATTTATTTATTTTTTTATATGATTGACGTCAGTTTTATTGCGTTTTGTTTTGTTATTCTACACACACACACACACACACACATATATATTTTATTATTATGTTTATATTGGGTTTTGTTTTTTATTTTTTTTAAGGTAAACAAATTTCTTATCATTTTTGTGTTCTTTTTTTCTTTAAGTTCACTGAGTTTTTTTTGAGGTTAGGTTCCTAAGACTTGAAACAGAAACTGCCAAAATAAAAATAAAATTTTAACACAAGAATTTCTTTGACAAAAAAGACGCAACAAGAAAACATTAAAAAAAAAATAAATAAAATAAACAAAGACTGAGACCCAACGCAGCTCAACGCATAAATTAATAATAATAAAAAAAATAATAAACCAAAGATAAAATTTAAAAAAGAAAAAGAAGAAGAAGAAAAAGTGAGATAAGAGACAAACAAATCAAAATCCATAAATCGAAAAGCAAAATCAAAAACTTAGTCTATAAGGACAACTGTGATAAGGGGAGCTCACTCCCAGCTCCACGTAGAATCTAAAATCTTTATCTATATGTCTATATCTATATATACTATATCTATATACTAGATATAACGGTAACTGAAAGCAATGAATTTTATGTCTAGCTCTAAGGAAAGTTTTCTATAACGATAACTTTGCGTGTGTAATAAATAAACAAGAAGTATGAAGAGATTGAAGGAGATCGATTTCGACTCACCAATTGGGCGCGATCTTGTCCACCTCCGCATGCTGCCATGTGGCACGCAGCTGTTGCAACAGAAACGAGACGGGCATCCCGTGTATGTGCCCCGACTGGGAGGTGCTGTGCAGATTGATGTCCGCGTGTGCGTCGATCCAGACCAGCGACAGATTCGGCGTATGCTGCAAGTGACCCGCCACGGAGCCTAAACCCAAATTGGATTTGGATTTGGATTTGGATTGGGATCAATGGATGCAATATTTAAAGTGTTTTCTCTCTACCCACCAAAGCCGATCGCATGATCACCTCCAATCGTGAGGAACTGGGCGTTCTGCTGCAGCATCAGCTGCACCTGGCCAATCAGCGCCAGATTGCAGGCCATGAAGTCCGCATAGTTCTTGATGTGATGGTAATGCTGGCGCTGCTGTTGCAGCAGCTCCTCCTGCACCTCGTACTGCAGATTGCCATAGTCCGTGATCACAAGTCGTTCTACCAATAAATCAAATCTCAAGTATAAACCATTTGCTGTTTCATTTCGTGTTCAGTTTTTCAGCCTCACCATCGCTGCTCTTCAGCACCTGGCGCAGATTGCTCTGACGCAGTAGATCCGGTGCCAGTTCCACGCCCTGCTTGGACTGTCCCTTGGCAAAGGGTACACCAATGATGCCGAGACTCTTCTCGGCCACATCGCTAAAAGAACGTCGCTGCCCATCCAGGCGTAGGCACTTTGAGGCTAATTTCCGCATCCACGACATTATCACAAGTCTCTGTGCTTTGGACAACTGAGATCTCTCTCTCACTTTCGCTGCTGTCAACTATCATCTGGTTCGCAGTAGCTGGAGCTGACGCTGCCGCTGCCACAATGTCACATTCTTAACGACAGTTCCTCATTGGCTCCCCTCGCTTGGACCCGCCTGATAGCGTCAACCACTCGCTGATAACGCAGCGCTCAACGCGTCGCGATAACCTTGATCCTGTCCATATGTATATGTATATGTGTATGTATGTGTGTATGTCTGTCTGCGTGTATAACCGTGACGATGTACTTATAGTTGTACGCTATGAATCTCTGCGCAGTTTCCCCACTGACAAGCCCCATCCCTCCATACATCGACGCAGTCAACCGATGCGGTTAAGTGACAACTGTCTACGAGGCCGTTCGATTGCCCCATTATATACTACAATATATTCCTCGAGATAATCAATTCACATAAGAAATCGATTCAGACAGCAGAAGAAACTATTTAATTCTACCAGAAAGAACTCAAGATTAGATTAGATTCTTTTTATATTGTTTTCTTCTCGCTGCAAGAAGAATCTCTTCCTTCAGCTAGAGATAAATAATCTACTCTAATTTAGATTAATCTATCTATGCTTTCAGGCAAGTTGTCTTTACCATGAGACTGCTCTGGGGTGTGTACAGATTACTATTTTTAGATTAGGGAACACTGGAATGGAACATCTTAAGCATATAACATAAATATGATTCAATTTAAGGAGTTGGAATTAATTGAGTGTAAATTGTGTCGAATCTTTTCGATTGGAACTATTTCAACAATTTTCTTGGTTTCTTCAAGATATTCAAAATACAAATTGATATAATTTATACGAAACACTGGGAAGGAACATTTGAAACATTTTTCTTTGGATTTTTTAAGATATTCTAATTAAATTTGTTTAAAGATATGGAGACTATATTTGTGTATAGATTTTATTAACTGGATTGAAATTTAGACAAATAATTTATAGGAAACACTGGAATGGAACATCTTAAACATACTTCTTTAAGATATGCGACATAAATTTGATTAAATTTCAGCATATCAAGACATTTCTATATCATATCTCTATATATAGATGTCATTGATCCGGTATAAGCCAAGACGTATTATTTATAGGGAACAGTGGAATTGAACAGTTGAAATAATTTTATTGATTTTTTAGGACATCCCACAAAAATTTGTTTAAATATAAGGAGACCATATCTTTATCTAGATGGAATTAATTGAGTATAAATTGATAGGGAACGCTGACATGAAACAATATAAACAATTTTTTTTTTTCATTTTCGTCAAGATTTTCCGAACAAAAATTGAATAAATTTATAAGGAACACAGAAGTGGAACATGTGAAACAATTTTCTCTCAAAGATATTCCACGTAAATTTGATTAAATATAAGGAAACTATATCTACAAATATATATCATTGATTGAATAGCAAATTCAGTGGAGTAATCTATAAGGAACACTGGAATGAAACGCTCAAAACAGCTGATTTTATACAAATTATGTTCCTTAAGGAATTGATGCGCAGAAATGATTTCATATGGAGAAACTTGTTTATACTCGAAGATAGCTGCAAAACTAGAGATAAGATTGTTTTCTTTTCTTTGCGAGGGTATCTCATCCTCCATCCAGAGAGATAATAAAGCTACTTTCAGGTTGGATTAATCTATAAAAGTTTTTGGCATATCAGCACTATCAACAAATTTATTAATAAAGCCGCCTGCCCCCACCCAAACATCATTTAATATTTAAAAAAAAAAGAAAAGATTTTGTAAGATTTGCTTTCTGTCATTTATTTTGGTTAAGGTACATACTGGTATTTCGTATTGATTGTAGATTATATTATTAGCTAGGTCTATATTATAACATATATATATGTATATATATGTATATATATATATAGTACATATGTATATATTCATATATTGATAGTATTATAGAATGTGTTTAATTTTGATATTTTACATAGCTAAAAGTGTGCAGCATTTGGAATATTTAGCTTAAGGCGGATTTTTGAAGAGTGCTCATTATATAACAGATATAGATATATATGTATATCTATGCCTATATTCCTTTCAAATCGTGCTTTATATTTAGATTTAAATATTATATTTATAAGGGTGCATTCACTTTAGATTTTGCTTTCAAGCTAAAAGCATGCAATTAAATATGAAAAGCGTTACCCGATTTTAGATTTGTAAAGATATAGAAGATAAAGAAGTATAGATATAGTATATGTATAGTGTATATATAAAGATATAGATATGTGTTTGTATATTTTATATAGTACAGTATAGGGTATAGAAGTTGGTTTATAGGGTACAAATTTGAAGGCTGCAGCTGCACTTTAATTGACTTGGAATGTTCTATATGCGATATATATATGTTTTCCTGCTCTTCTTTATAGCTATCTTTATCGTCTTTTCTCTTTGTGTGTGTGTTTGTGTGTGTGTGTGTTGCTCTTTGTTTTCTCATTCTTCGCTTTAGGCTAGTTTAAAGTTTCAGTCTTTGAAAGTAATTACATTAATGGTATTGGACTCGTATATCATATATATAAATATCAATTGGAAGAAGAATTCTTTCTTAGAGACGCGCCACAAGATCGGGCCACATAATATCGCATATCGTATATCATATCATATATATATATATATCGTGTATATATATATATGAATGTAAAGCTGTAGATCGAAATAATAAAAGAATAACTAAAGAATGGAAAATCTTGTAATATTATTATAAAAAACAAAAAAAAAGAGCGCTTCGGTTTTTGAAAACTTTTGAATCACAGTTATGTTGTGTGTGTGTTGTGTGTGTAGTTGTGTGTTGTTGGACCACCTCTAACGCTTGCGACGATTGTGGGTATGCAGCATGACAATCTCATCGCCACTCTCATCAGCCACATCCGCCTCAATCTCCATGGTCAGATTCTCATCCTCCTCGTCGTCGGTGTGCAAGATATGCTCCAGCTGCTCGTCGTCAAAGTAGGGCTGTATGGTCATGCCACCTGTGCAGAGAATGGTATGAGTGGTTGACTATCATTGGGTAAAGGTCAGACTTACGTTTGATGGGTGAGCGGAAGAGCTCGGTTTCACCATCGTCGCCATCGACGCCCGCGTCGTCCAGCTCGAACTGCTCCTTGCTCTTCTGCGGCAGCAACGAGAAATTGTAGTAGGGCATCTTGCCGCGATGTCTGCGATAGCACCAGAACTGTGCGCACAGCACACAGATGACCACGCCCACAATGATCAACACACTGACCACAATGATAAAGAGGAAGCGTGGCAAACCTAAGACATGGGCATTGAACTTCAGGTGGAAGACCACATTCGAAGTGGGCTGACCTGCCTGGGAGAGGCGCAGTTCACGTGTCGCCTCAAAGTGACGCGGTGCCTCCACCTTGAGGGTTACGGCACCCACTGGCACGGCGGCCAAGTGATACTCGCCCAGACTATTCGTAAAGTTGCGCAGATTATTGAGATCTGCTGGCAAGATGACGGATACCTTGGCATTGCGTATGGGATGATTGTTATCATCCAAGACGATGCCTTCAATGCTGGTGGTGCTGCCGCCAGCTGGTGTCCTTGGATTCAGTTCGGTTACCTCGCCGCGTATCAGGGAGTAGCCGTGTAGCTTGATGACGCCCAGATCCGTGATAATTCCCTGTTGTACCTGAATCTTGACCACCTTCGACTCGTAGTTGGGCGCGCTGACCTCCAAGCCGTAGAGGCCCTTGGGCAGCATAAGCTGGAAGCTTGCAGCATTCCTGGTCACATTGTAAATGAACTCGTGCTCCAGCAGCCGCACGAATGCCTCGCGCAGGGGCTGTCCCTTATCATTCTGCACTAGGCCACCAACACCCGTCTGCACCAGGCCAAAGAAGTTCTTGATCTTCTCAATGTTGGTGCGCCAGACGGAGGCGATGTGTCCATTTGTTGGCATACGGCAGCAGGACAAACCCAAGGTGTACATTGGAATATTGTACATCTTGTAGAAGAGATTGGTCAGGCGCTCGGTGGTGTCGCGGTGCAGCTGTCGGGTGGCCGAGTTGGAGCACTGCAGCGGCGAATAGTTGAACTCCGTGCGCTGAATGCTATGGGCGAATCTCTCCAGAATGGAATCTCCCTTGGGATAGTTCAGCTCCGAGCTGCCAGCACTGAAGGTCAGCATCATGTCAAAGCGTTCGCTGTGCAGGAACTGCAGCAGGAGATCTCGGGATGTTTCCGACTCTGGGCTCAAAATGCGCTCGGCCAGCTCATCCGGAATCATGGGATCACAGATGGAATTGCTATGAAATTGAAATGAAAATGGATTATTCATGAGCTTCTCAGGATTGCAGGGATTCACTCACTTGAAATTGTACATCTTGAAGACGCCGGAGAACATTTCGGTCTGCGGCAGGAAGTAGATGATGCTGCGCTTTAGCAGCTGGACAACAGATGCATCCTGCAGCTTGTAGCCCTCAATAAGATGACGCACCAGATTCAACATGATCTCTCTGCCCAATGGCGCTGCTGTATCGTACAGCGAGCTGACCACCAGCAGCTTGTACTTGTGCTCCTCCGGTTCGCCGATCTAAAACAAACTCAAATTAATATGGAAAGTGGGAGCAGGAGCTGGAGCGGGTTTACTCACATTGGATGTTAGTTTGAGGTAGTTAAAGTGGCGACTGAACTCGTTCTCCGCATAGCCAAAGCTGGCGACCTCAGCGTTATCATTCTCCAGCTCGGCCAGGCGGCTGCGCACCTCGCTGTTTGTATGGTATCTGGTGTTGACGACGTTCTCGATGATGCGGAAGTCGTTGGCCGAGGCCCAGTGCTGTGGATCGTCGCGCATGAGTGTTACATCCAGGCGCATGCCATAGGGCTCCGCGCTGGGCACCTCCACCTCGACGCGTACCGGTGCATAGCCATCGGCCAGGACGGTGACATTGTGTCGTCCGGGTAAGGTGAGCTTCCAGTAGTCACCGAAGGTGCCACTGTAGGTGGTCTGATTGCCACCGTTGATGGCGATGGCGGCACCGGCAATGGGTGTGCCAATGGAGCTGCGCACAAAGCCATGAAGACCGTGATGCACCTGCTCGATGAACTGGAGCAGCGGCTCACGATTGTCATGCCAGTACGCTTTCAGTTCTTTGGCCATGGGGAACTTGTCGCAGCCCATCTCAATGGTTATCTCCAGGCAGCCGGCGCGCACATAGTTCCAATCCTGCATGCCACCCGTCACGCTGTACCACTGGGCGCCATTGGTGATGCCATCGGCGAAGAGCTCGTTCTGGAATAGGGCACACGGCTTGCCCAGATGCATGGTGGGATGTGCACGCGAATAGACCAGTGCCAGCTTTCTGAACAGCTCATTGTCTTCGGTGGGATTCAGCTTCCTGCCACTGATGCTGGGATCCCTCAGGCGCGCATAGGGATCATTAAAGTCGTTCTCATTGTCATCAAACGGATAGTTGGCCACCAGGGAGCCGCCATGAAGATTGGCCGAGAGCACAAACGGCAAGGAGAGTGTCCAGTTCATGACTGCGGCCACCTCCGGCTCGGTAACCTTATTGAACTTATCCGTGCCGTACTGATCCGGAAAGTTGCGATTCAGATCAACATTGTGGGCATTGGAACGACCCAAGCCGCCCGTGCGATCACCTTCATGCGATATCTCATAGCCATCCGGATTCATGCTGTAGAGGAAGTGCATCCGTGTGCCCTTCACCAGCTTCGTCACGCGCTCATCATTCTCATAGCGTTCCAGCAAGTACTTCGTCAGCAGCAGTAGCATCTCCCTGCCGACAACCTCGTTGCCATGCATATTGGCCACATACTTGAACTCCGGCACGCCGGGCACATGGGCGCCAGGTGCACTCGATATCTCCATAACCCACAGATCCCTGCCCTCAACGCTCTTCCCAATGCTGTAGAGACGCGTCAGCGTCGGATAACTGCTGCTCAAGTTCCTCAGGTAGCTGCAAAGGGGCTGTTTAATGCAGCTGCCACGATAAGCTGAAGCTGGCCGGGACTCACCTCTCCATGGACGTGAAATTGTGATGCTCAAACTTGGTGGGCGTCAAGAAGCCATCGTATAGCTCCTTCAGCTTCTCTGGCGGCTCGGCACGCTCCACCTTCTGCTTACGAAATTTGCCTGCATATGGAACAAAGATCAGGGATTTAAAAAGAGATACAAAGCAAAAGGTAAAAACAAAAAAGAAAATAGAAAAATTAAATCCTGGTGGAAAACAACAACCAAAGCCAATGCTGGAATAAAGGATCAGAAATGAAAAGGATATAAAAACCAAATATATATATCTCGACTAATCTGAAGCAATTAGATCAATTTTGAGTTCGGTTTTTGATTTAAATATTTATTTCGCTTTCAAAATGAGATCAAATAGAAAGAGAGACAGAGGGAGAGAGAGAAGAAAGAGAAAGTTATTTCGGCCAAATGCTAAACTGTCGGTTTATGGCCCAAATCGTTAAAGCTTAAGCTACTACCTGAGTATTTTATACATATATGTGAACATATATATGTATGCCAATTTAACTTTAGCATTTTATAAAAATAAACGTTTTTGGGCTCAACATAACCACAAAGTGATCAAACATAACCTCAAAATTGTACCAGACAGTTTTCAACATTTCGGCCAGAAATAAATTTATATATATTATCTATACACATATATATATAAATGTATATATACAGATATTTAATGCATTTTTATATATAATATTAGTATAAATATTAGGAAATTCTATAAAAATGTTGATCGTAATAAACGTATGATATATATATATATATATATAAATATATGTATATATATATGAAGTAGTAGTATTAGTAATATTAGTAGTACATATGTTATATATAGTATATAATAGTATAATAAAATTTAAGTTCATATTCCAATTGATTACATTATGTTCTATATAGTATAATGGAAAGTTTTTTATATATATTATCTAGAGGATTAGTGTTTCGGTATATGGATTTTGTTCGGGATTATCTTTAATGCAAAAATAAAACGCACTACGCAAAAATTATAAAATTTTATTTTGCCGCTTTGCAAAGGATTTTGGTATTTTGTTTTTCTCTATATCCATTATCCATTATCATAAAAGTTATAACTGGTTCTTTGCTACGATCGTAATTGTATATTGTTCTTGTCATTCATTTTATATAAATATGATATATACTATATAAATGGATATATACATATATATATATATATATTTATATATATATGTATATTGGTATAAATATAATAAACTTGTTAACACTTTACCAGACGTTTCGTTTGCATACGCAGAGGGCTAGCAAGGAGGGGGGCGGGGGTCGGTATAACAGGAAGTGGTTTCAACAATTCATCCTATGGCTATATATATATATATATACATATATATACATCAGGATCTATATATATGTATATATAGTTTGTTCGTTAAATTTAATATGGATTGTTATATAAGGCTGTTTATATATAGTACATATTTCGATTAAAAGTAAACCGCTCACTAATCCTTATATACATACACATATATATACATATAAATGTATGAATTTGTATTAGTGAGCGGGAAATTAAGGCCATTGTATGGCGCCTGTGGGTAGGGTGTTTTTCTACAGGTAAAGCATTCCTTTTATATCCTAGTTGTATGTACAAATCAAATTGTATTGTCTATAATCTTGTGCGTGTCTGTGTGTATGTGTGTGTGTGTGTGTGTGTGTGTGTATATGTAAGGACGGGGCGAAAGAAAGAGAGGGGCGATAACAAATGCTTAACTAAAAAAGCTTTCTGGCAGTGTATGTTTTCTTATATAAAAAGAAAGAGAGCGCAAAGCCGCAGAAAGAGATTCAGTAGAAACCCAAAATATAAAAATAAAGATCAATAAAGTTGAGCGTGTGTGTGTGTGTGTGTGTGTGTGTGTGTGTGTGTGTGTGTGGTGTTGTGTGTATGAGCAGGCAGAGGTGCGTCTAGGATGCAGAGATGCATATGGGTATACAATGTTAGTAGTCAACAGTTACGGATCAGCTAATGTTAGGCAAAATGTTGGACAATTTGGTGGACCGATGGCTTTAGCGTTGGTTGCTGCTGGAGTGGATTGTTGTTGTTGTTGCGGTGGTGGTGGTGACTTCTTCTGTTGGCGCGGAATGGGCCCCGTTTAGTGCCTAAAAAAGTATGGATTGTAATAACTGCTTATACCATCAAAGTTGGTCTCAACGGGCGCCAGCAGGAAGTCGGCACGCAGCGCCTCAGCGTTGTCATTGGTCACGTGCAGCTGCTGTGGTGCACTCGGCTGGTAGCTAATGGGTTGAAGAAACAGAGGTTTGCATAAGTGCAACTGGAACAGTGCTGGCTGACTGGGAAGGCTTACCCAAAGGCCGTTGCATATACGCTGTAGATGCCCGGTGTGAGCAGGCGCCAGTATTCGCCGCGTTTGGAGGTGCGCATGGCTTTATCCTCCAGACCGGAGACAATGATGTTGGCATCCGCAATGGGATAACCGCTTGTATCCTTCACCAGACCCTTGATGCCAATGTGCGCCTGCTTTAGAAGCTGCAGTAGAGCTGGCTTGTTGCGTGCCCACTCCGTGGGCAGACTGCTCGCAGCTGGATACTTGCAGCAGGAGAGCTCAATGGTCAGCTCAAAGCAATTGGTAAAGGCATAGTTGAAGTCCTGCATGCCTCCCGAGAGCTCATACCAGTTGGCACCATTGGTGATGCCACCGGTGAAGCTATCGTTGCAGTTGGTGCCACGTCGCATAATCGGATGATTGTCGGCGTAGGCATGTGCCAGCTGTTTGAACACTCGGTCATCCGGTGTCAGACTCTCCTCGCAGCAATCGTTGTGTGCGCTAGAGGATGAATCGGTGGGATGCGGACATAAGCCTCAGCTCAGATAGAGACAGTTACACTGACTTACATGGAGTTGTCATAGGGATAACTGGCAACGACGGCCCCGCCATGGAAATTGGCAGACAGCACAAACGGCTTGCTCACAATCCACTCAGCCAATGCTGCGGTTTCCGGCTGACGCGTGTGGGTACGCAGCTGATTCACATGCTGACGCTCCAGACGATCTGGAAAGTCACGATTCAAATCAACACCAGCTGCATTGCCGCGACCCACATAATTTGGCAGTGATTCGCAGTTCCCTTCCTGTAATTGACAAACAAGCAGTGAGAAGGAGATAGAGCTAGAGTGCGTTAATGGTTGGTCTCTACGCGAGAGCGGAACAGCTTCATGTAATTAGTTTATCGATTACGTGATTTATCGCTAGCTGCCTTTCTCTTCAGTTTATTCATTATGCAGTCAAATTGTCATTCAGCACGCGCGCATTCGACCATAAGACTTGACCAAATAAGTCTTTAATATGACAGTCAGGTGTCAGAGCTCTTGCAACATCAAATATCGATAAATTATGCATTAAGAGACCGATTGCCAGAGAGCGAGCAATTGGCGAGAGAGAGCGAGGGGCAATTTGAGAATTGGGTTAAGGCTGCACACAAAAGTTCAACCTGATTGATATTCTATATCAGAAACTATTCAGACCAGCTGTCAATCAATCATAAACCGAGGGAGATAGAGCGAAAGAGACAGAGACAATTGGTAGATCTTAATTGCATAATAAAAAAAAAACTGGAATATATATATATGTATATGTATGTAGCTGAACATTCATTCAATTTTGCACACACACATACATACACACAATGGACGATCACGCAATGTGCTGAATTCAGATTCTTCCTCTCTTTCCTCTCGGAAAATAATATCTAGATTCTAGATTCTAGATATATAATGGAAAAATAATAATTGGCTACTTGTTAAGCAGCTGTAACAACTCTTAGTACACACGTCGTTAATTTACGACTGCCAATTTGTGGGGTGGAAAATGAAGCTGCGTTAGAGCGAGAGCAGAGCACACGCTAAAGCGAAAGTGAAACAGCAATAGCATATTAATGCAGGTGGAAACAGTCAAAGTTCATAATTGAATTCAGAGACGCGTAGAAGGATTCGGGATTTCAAATGCAAAACATCTGCTGTCCAGCAGATGCGAGTTACAAGTTGCAAAGTATTCTACAAGTGTGTGTGTGTATGTACGTGTATGTACCTGTAATTCTATATCAGTGTGTGTGCGTGTGTGTGTATATGCAATTTTAATTGCGATTTCCTGAAGCGAAGGGACTTGTGTGGTTATTAATAATCATAATCAGAAATAAACAAAGTGATAAATAAAAACAGTTAATAAAAAGCAACAAGCTTTTCGTGTTTGCGTCAATAACAATAAGGCGTGGCAATGGGCGTAACGCTTGGCATGCGCTGCTAACGTCAGAGAAAATGTTATTATATGAGAAAATTGTGCCCTATGGCAAGTGAAAAGTGAGTACGCAAAGCAGCGCAGCGTCAGCAGCGCAGGCATCGAATTTTCTGTAAGTGAGAAAAGTGAAAACCCAGCAGAAGCAACAACAACAACAACTCCAATTGAAAAACCCACCAACAACAACCCCAGCAGAAGCGACACCAGATACTGCGTGGGCGGCGGCGGCGATGAGACTCAAATTGACACTTATCGATTTTTCCCATGATGCGCGCAGTTTTTATTGGAGCGTGTAAACATGTGAGGTGGTGGGATGGACCTACCTGGGATAGTTCAAAGCCATCAGGATTCATGGTGGGCATCAGATATATATCCGTGGAGTTGACCAGCTGCGACACCTCCAGATTGCGCTCGTAGTTGCCCAACAGATACTGGGCCAAATAGACGAGCAGCTGTCGCCCGACCGTCTCGTCCCCGTGCATATTCGCAATATATTTGACGGGTGGTGTCAACAGAGGACGTTGACGTGTAGTGCGTGAGATTTGGAGGGCCAACAGATTGCGACCCTCTAATGACCGGCCGAGATTGTGAACACGTGCCAGATCCGGATAGGCTTTCTCGAGCCGTGCGAACAAATCCTCCAGCTGCACCTGGCTGCTGTAGTGTGGCAATTGTAGAAAGCTTTCATCCTCTTTGATAATATACCCCTGGGCAACTAAAGCTATTAACGCCACTGGCAGGCACAATGTAACAACCCAATGCATCATGGAAATGGAAATGGAACTCCTCGAACTGGTAACCACCGTTAGCTAATTTTTCTCTTTCTGTTTTTTTGTCTTTTTTTCTTTTTTCTGTGTATTTTATTGGTGTTGTATTTGGCGTTGCCGGCGGCAGGCTTAGTTATCACTGGCGCGCAAATTAAGCGAGGCGGGCCCGCTATACAAACAACTCAGGCTCCAGGCGGCGTGCTTCTGTTTTGTTGCCTCTGGGTTAGCGTTGCCGTTGCCTTGGTGATGACCGATGCCGACTCGGATGCCGATGCTTTTTGTTGATGATGTTGTTGTTGTGCAGCAGCAGCAGCAAGCGGCTCCACTCGGTTCGGTTCAGCTTCAAAAATTGTACTGTTTGAAAATTTGCTGCGTTGATTGGCCTTAAGCCCGTGCTGCCCGCCCGCTGTCCCACTGTCGCCGTCAGCGTCGCTGCTACGGCGCCACTGCCACTGCCTCTGCTGCTGCTGAGAGAGAGACGGTGGTAGCAGCGGCGGCGGTGACGTGCGATAATTGTAGGGAAATTACACGCCAGAGAGCGCGCCGAAGCTTTGCGGTTCAGTCAGTCACGAGTATTGTTGTTGTTCTTCTTCTTTTCGTTGTTGTTGTTGCTGCTGCTGATATTTGTTTTGTTACTGCCGCACTGTGGCGACAACTTCGCGTTTAGGCACAAATTAATAGTTTTTACAGTTTTTGTTTTATTTTTTATTATTATTATCTGCTTTGTTTGGTTTCCCTTTATAACAGCTCATATTCTGTTTGTATATGTGTATATATACTCACACATGCACACACACACACAGAATATAATTGCGGCTTTGGTTTTTCGCACAACTTTGCAGACTGTGCGCTATGCGGGCGGCGTTGCCAGATCTGACTCAGGCGCCTGCGCAAGTCAGTCAAGGAGAGCTACGAAAACAATGTGTAAGGGACAGACAGAGAGAGGGAGAGAGAGAGAGAGATTGAGTGAGTAAGTGAGTGAGTTGGTTGACGCCTGCAGCGCTGTCGGCGACACGTTGTTCAATTGTCAACAACGTCAACGCCGACGCACGTTAGATGTGACATCCGATAAAAGGATAAAAGAACCGCACACACACACACACACACATACACATACACACGCGCGCACAAGAACAGAAACCCAATAATTGAGCTTGTGACGCCATAACCATTCACATTGCGTTTGCGTGGGTTCCGAATACATTAAAGTCATTTGCTCGATTACACACAGACCCACACAAACACACAGGGAAGCACAGCCACAACCACAACCACACGCACACGCACACACACGCTCACGTGGATTAAAGTGGGCAAAGTGAGGCATAAGGAGTGCGACTAAGTGTGTTATCAAGCGAGCGTAATTCGCCCAGCTGCTTGTTCGCACAAGCGAAATGCCAAAGTTTATCGTTATCACCAGCAGTTCTTAATCGAAATCGAAAGGGTCAGATCAATTTGTTGCGATAACAATGTAGTTCAAAAAGCTTTTACGAATTTACAACTAGATTTGAACGTATGAACATTTTTAGAGAGAGAGAAAAGATCGTCTAGACGCTAATTTCATGACCTATTAAAAGCTGTTAAAATATATTTGCATGTCTGTATATATTGGCACGACCAAAAAAATTAGCTGGCATATGGAAAACCATTCGAACAGGTACACTGAGAAAAACAAAACCGAAAGCTAAATGTCAACGTACATAACGGATATTGCATTACCATAGTATACACATACCATGGTTGGTAGTAAACTCGTACACTATACACATGTGGGGCTTTACCCGGCTAAAAAACAAAATAAACAAAAACCCAGTAAACTGATCTCGTTAAGGGTATTCCACTGCAAAATACCCTGTGCCTAATTAAAGTCTTTTAAGCTGAAACCTTTTGTTTGATTTAGCGTTCTTTTTGAACTGAGATTTTAATTTAATGGAAAGTTTATTAAATTGAAAACCCACTTTATACTTCTAGGGTATATAAGAAGCTTTATATCTCTTAAGTATATATGAAGCTTTATGCTTTTAGGGTATATTAAAAGCTTTATGGTGATAGTATATTATAACTATATACATATACTAGGCTCTTAGCAGCCTTACTACTATCCTGACTACTTAATAAGCATAAATATCAGAGCTGTATATAAGTTATATACACCCTTTACTCCTTAGATAATTACAGGGCATATTGGTAGCAAGAACAACAACAAGAAACCGGTTGCAAAAGTTTGCTTTAAATTGCAAGAAACTGTTTCAAGACTTGCCGTTAACATTATCGTCATCATTGACGTAGTTTGTAGCTGCCTGTCCCATACCCGTAGATGTACTTGGCCACATTTGTATGCCTTTTAAACCAGTTTATTGTGTGTCCTAGATGTAATTGCTGCACGAGCAGTGGATTGCAGCAACACATGGCATCAGATGTGACAAGAACAGATTAACTGCTAGCCCAATATTATCTTGGCCTTTGCAAACGTATTTATAGCTTGCCTGCCCCTCGTTCCACCCACATAACTGTCAACACAATCGAAAGCAATTGGCAAAACAGATTTGTATAACCAATGCAATAGCGTCGGGTAATCATGGAAAGGTCATTGTGAGTGGTAACCAATTCAATTTATTTTTAAATTCCTGTCCATTGTTATATCCGTTTTCCATGGAAAAGTCTTACAATGAAAAAGTTTTTCTATGCAATGTCTGTTGCGTGGAAAACTATCTGTTAGCTTTCTTACGTACATAGAAAAGCCGGACAATAGCCAAAATTCTGGGGATCTGTCGCAACTAAGTGCACCGTTAAGATTAGATTGGAAACTCTTCATGGTTCTATTATTAGGTGATAGTTAAACTAGAGCGATAATCGCGAGAAACTAACAAAATATATAGCACACAATATAACGAATTTAGAGATTAAAATAAAGTTGAAAAAAAAGAAAACAAAAACCATCACAAACGCGATAAGTCAGGCGAAAAAATGCAAACTGAAACGGTTCAAGTGGAACGTCATCATATGAAAGTTATATATATACGTATATATATATATATATATATGTACTATATGTGATATCTATAAGAGAAAATATGTTTAAAAGCTTTCAATAAAAGCGAACAATAACCAATGATAACTGCAAATGAAGACAAGTTTTTGAACTTGACCTTTGTTGTAAAGTGTAATTGTTGTTGTTGTTAATAATAACGAGACGGCTATATGTATTCGCTGTCTGATAAGTTATATATATGTATATATATATAGTATAAGGAAAGACATGAAGTAGACGTGTTAAACCCCGAAATAAATACAAGATGTTCAATATACCAAATGTTGGACACATGCCAATTTATGGCTTGGCTTTTTATCAGCTGAAACTAGGTTCGAGTATTTAAGTTTACGCCTCTCACCTACACATATTTGTCGTATATGTTAGCGCTTTGACACTTTACATGGCCATTTTGCAATTTTGAGTAAATAAGTTCCAAAGTAACTGAAAAATACCTCAATAATTAACATTCATTTAACCTTATGTTAGTTTACAGTGCTACTTTAACATCTGATTGAATTCCCCTTCGGTAATAGATATTGAAATGTTAGCGCAACTTAAAGATTTTCTTTGATGCTTTCTCGGGGACAAACTAGCGCCGCAATCATTGCTTTTGATACATACCATGTCGTACACTTTAACACCTGTTTTAATACCCCTGGCCGTCGCTTAACATGAACTCGGCCTACAGGATTATACGATTGGCCCCTTCCTCCTTTTAACATATATATCATGCTTTATAAATTCTGACCCGCTTATCAAAAGACAATCAAAATTGAAGAGAAAGTTGGAAAAAATATCCTTTTACCTTATAATGAGTGCTAAAAAGAAGCTTTAAAAGCGACTAAAGAATCCAAAATGACTAAAAACATATTGAATATTGCTTTTACGTTTCAAAATTTTACGTTTTTATAAACTTGATTTGTTAATGAAGCTACTTTTTTCATTTTTGTTTTTGAAACTATTAAAAAAACAGCTCAAATTCGAAGAGCAAAAACAGATTTTGTTTAACTTTTTTCTAAATCTTGGAACTTGTCCACATATTTTATACTGATTCTATGGTTCGATTTCTAGGAACGCAATATGCTTTGATGCCTCTTTTGAGGAAAGTTAACAGAGGAATCATTGATATTGCATACCTTTTCGATGAGACCATGGAGGTAAGTTTAAATTCTATTATTTTGTAGTGCCTTCGGAGATAAGTTTACATTAAAGTTAACAGCGGTATGTTAGTGCAACCTTTGTTGATATGTTATCGCACCTAAACATTAACTTCAATACTACTTCTCAGATACAGAGGTAGTCAAAAGTATTTACACATCGTGCAATTTTACGCACCCTTTTCTTTAAATGTTATTTATGGTTTTTCTTGCAACTCTTTTACAAAAACGACTGATGCTGTTTCATAGCTTTGTCTATGCAGTAGCAAATGAAAGAGGAATTGGAAAAAAAACGGTAAAATGATAAAAATAGAAGTAAATGAACTGGTGCTTACCAGTTGTCAAAAGTATTTACACACATTTTTTTCGCGACAAAAGTATTTACACATTGCAAATAATCAATTGATTTTTGGAATTCGTTTAAGTAAGTATAGTCGTGAGTTGCAATAATTAAATTTGAAGCTTTTCGTGTAATTCTGTGTGTTTTATTTTAGAAAAAATACTTATTAGTATGGTGAAAACAAAGGAACAATCAATTGAGGTTAGAAGTGGAATTGCCACAAAATTCAAATGTGGTATTTCCGCATTAGAATTGTCGAGAATTTATAAAATTTCACGGAAAACAGTTTATAATTTAGTAAAGAAATTAAATGATCTAGAAAACTTGGAAAACTGTAAGAGATCGGGGAGAAATTTGATAATGAACACAAAGGATTGCAGAAAATTGTTAGATGTAGTGGCAGATAATCCAAAAATAAGCCCGGTAAAAGTTGCAGCAGCGTCAAAAATGATAATTGGTAAAAAAGTTAGTGATTCTACAGTGCGGAGAATGTTCAAAGGATCCAACTTGAAAACGTATATTGTCCGCCAAGTGGTCGATATTACGC
This sequence comes from Hirtodrosophila trivittata, assembly GCA_035045065.1. Lineage (NCBI taxonomy): Eukaryota > Metazoa > Arthropoda > Insecta > Diptera > Drosophilidae > Hirtodrosophila > Hirtodrosophila trivittata. Next base: position 12,307,904 of record JAWNNK010001028.1, on the reverse strand, counting down.
CGACAAATCAAGCAAAACGCCTCGAATTTGCTTTGGAATACATGGATAAGCCAATTGAGTTTTGGAACAACGTTTTGTGGACAGATGAGTCCGCTTTCCAGTTACAAGGCTCATTTGGCAAGACCTATATGCATTTACCACCATCGAAAAAGAATCTAGCTGTTCAGCCTCTTAACAGATTTGGAGGTGGCACGGTAATGTTTTGGGGTTGCTTCTCCTACTATGGATTTGGTGACCTATTGCCGTTGGAGGGCACTCTAAATAAAACCAAATACGTTGATATTTTGAATGATCACGCATTCACCTCTGGAAATAAACTATTTCCAACCAATGACTGGATTCTGCAGCATGATAATGCCCCTTGCCACAAGGGATGCATGCCAATAAAATTTTTAAATGGCGTGGGTCAGGTTGTTTTACCATGGCCTCCTTAGAGTCCTGATTTAAATATCATTGAACATGTGTGGGCCTTTATTAAGCGGCAAATTATAATAAACAAGAATCCCAAACGAGAGGAAACTGTCAAAGAAATTAAGGATATTTGGTCAGAATTGACGGTTGAATTTGCTCGCAGGTTGGTTGCATCAATCCCAGAGAGATTACAGGCTGTCTATGATGCTGAGGGTGGGGTTACCAAATTTTAATAAACATTAACTATTTAAATAAAAATGTTGCATAAAAATTTTAAGTTATAATGTTAAATAAAGTTGAAAAAATTAGTTCAAAGTTTTGTGTAAATACTTTTGTCGCGAAAAAAAGTGTGTAAATACTTTTGACTAGTTTGCGGCACTAGTTCACATACGTCTATTTATTTCTTGTTACCCGTTATTTTTCTAATTTCTTTTTTATCTGCTTCTTCATAGATCCACCAATCCAACAATATCAATTTATATGCAATCTGATTTCAGCAACATCAATAAAAAAGCTCTCAAAGTTAAATGCGTGAAAAATTGCCCGATGTGTAAATACTTTTGACTACCTCTGTATATATTGATATGTTACCCCAACTTTCATATTAAAAGCGTTTGATTTGATGCCTTTTCGTAGATAACTTAACAGTGTAACTTCAACGTAATCAATCAGATAACAGATAACCTCTTCTAAGATAAGTTTACATTGAAGTTAACAGCGCTGTGTTAGTCCAACTTAAACAGCCATAACCATTTACATTGAAGTTAACACCGTTATGTTAGTGAAACTGTAACATTTATAGCAATGTCTTCTCGAAGATAAAGGGATAAGTTTAGCATTTAATCTACCTCTTATACCTCCCCGAAGATATATCTGTTAAAATTACAGCTAACAGCGTAATGTTAACTCAATTTTAACATAGCGTTCAATACCTCTTAAAGGCTAAATTGAGTTTGAAGTGCTTGGAAAGGCGCTTATATTCATATACATAACACTTGAACAGAGCATAAAGAAGAGAACGATTTTGGTATAATTTTTAATTTTTATTTGTTCAGCTGTCAAAATGAAGAGCTCTCGAGTGGATCACTCGTATTGAGGATCAGTAGAGTTTAGGTACATATAAATAAGCAATTAGCTCGATTGCGATCTACTACAGATGCTAATTAGCCGATCGTGCTGCGTTGACCCAATACAACTCCAAAAAAGTGGAACGAACACTTCATTTTCTGCTCTTTTCCATGAGTATTTGCCTTGTGGTCCGGAATGCCACGGCTCAGTTTTGATTCATTTGTGAAAGAATGCGCATACTTGTAGTCACTCTTCCATGAGGGGGAGGGGGTCTTGAAAATGATTACAAATATGATCGAACAATGGCGAGACCCAGCTGTAGGTAGTCAAAGTAAAAATAGCTTAAGTCATTTAGTCAATAAATTCTTATATATAGGTTGCTTTACATTCACTTTTTTCTGGGGTTACGTTCGATCCGCAGCTGTTTCCAATGAAATTTCTTTTTCTCTTTTCAATCTAAAGATTGAACAACTGGTATACAAAAAATAACTCCAAATTGTGTAGACTGTACCCATTAAAAATGTATAGACGAGGTGGATAAGTGCACATGGAAATCACTCCAAAACATAACTGAGAGTATAAGATATATACAAGTATGATCAATCTTGTCAATATATATATACGCATCGATCTCAGAGAATCTAAGAGCTGGAGATCCATATTAAATAGCTTGGATACAGGGCATCTTATAGTCTAAATAAACAATCTTATAGCAATCACAGGGCACACAAGTTCTACCCAAATCTAAAACCCTTTGTACTACCTAAGACTATTTCTTGGAAACGTTCTTTGTAGGGTGACTCACCTTGGCAGCGGCAAAACCATCCGGATTGCAACTAGGCAGGAAATGTATTTCAGTTGTGTTGAGCAGACGTTGTACCTGATCGTCTGACTCGTAGCTGCTGGCCAAGTATTCGGCCATGTAGAGTACCATCTGACGGCCGACAGTCTCGTCGCCTTGAATGTTGGCCACCAGTTTGACCATAGGGCGCAGCAGATCGCTGCCGTCGCCATCCTTGGCGGGTGCGTTCAATGCTAGCACATGCATGGAACGTCCCTGTGTGGTGCGTCCAATGTCATAGGACTGGGCAAGAGTGGGATAGTCCGTGCTGAGGCGGGTAAAGAGCTCGCCGATCTCATCATTGTTCAGATAATGCGGGTTATCCAAGAAACTCGCGATCTCACCGACAACTTCGATTTGTGCAGTATCGGTTGAAGTTGTGGGTGCGGATGCGGGTGCTGGTGGGTTGGTTGTGGTGCTGGGACGTGGGCTGGCTGCGCAGAGGCACGTAAGAGCGACCACAACTACGTAAGCGCAAGCGTACATTTCGCGACACGACACAACACGACACGACACGTAAGCAACGTAAATAATAACAAGAGGCGTAGGCGCAGGCGCCCGCGCCGCGCGACGTACACAAAAAGAGCGGCAGGCAGTGAGTGCGAGAGAGATCGCAAGTACTTGTTGCACTTGTCGATAATTGCAATTGTGGACACTTTCTTTGTATTCGATATGCAAATCGATTGTAATCTTGGATAGCTTTACACACTAAGCACCTGTTTTCTAAATTGCCAACGACTGTAACGAATTCGCTGACTTTCTTTTGCAACTGAGATAGGAACTGGGTGACTGCGACTTGGGCTTGATGACGTGCACTCCAAGAGCCGCTCTTAACTTACCTGCTAGATACGCAACCTACATAGACACTGCACAAATTAAGCGCTAGCTGCTCCAGACAGCTGCCAATTTGCATTAAGAACACAAATTAAACATAACCTCGTACTTAATTAGAGAACAAAACACATAAAAATATACATTTATGCATATAGTCGAAAGTGCGAACCGATCGCAACGTATAGCTAAAAAACAATTGCTGAAACTATCGATAAACATGCTAGATTCTAGTGATGCGCATTGTAGTTATCGAACACGGTGCAAGCGTGTGCACAAGTAGATTAAGTATAACCTTTGGCGCGGGATTGAAAAAGATTTGAAATTTTTATATCTTTATTGTTTTAAGTGCTTTGCATTATTTGCTTATACAATTTAATAACAACAAATATAAAAAAAAAAACAAATTAGATCATTGCCTATCATTTTAATAGATATGATGGGCTTAAAAAATGTGTATATATCAAAAATTATTAAAATATGGTTACGTTAAGGCAAATTTTTGAAAAAGTGCATTCTTTTCAAACGGTATCAGACATTTGGATTTGCATCATAAAGTATTTATAGTTTCGGAGTACAATTCCTACTATGAATATGTATAAAGTTACGTGTATGTGGTTGTGTAGGTAATATATATATGTTGGTGTAGTTGTACATATAAGTACATATTAAGAGTAAGTTTATATAGGATTCAACTTGGTGTTGCTTGTGATATTTTCTGAAGGGGTATAAAGCGGTACAAAAGATTGGCTTACTGGGTTTACCCACAATTTGACACGATTTCAATGTACGGATGTATGTACTTATTGGTGTAGGTTATTTGTATGCTTGTATTGCAACAGGTATGGATACACGATACACTCTTTTTCTCACTCTCCCTTAAATATATACACATATGTATATAATTATATGTACATATATATAAATAAGGGTACATATGCATATGTGTATATAAGAATGTCTTTTTCACGCTGACAAACTATCACACTACCACACATGCAAAATCAATAAAATTCATATCTAATTCATTATTCGCCTGTTCGGGTCAACTGCAGTCTCACAACTCACGCCCTGCACTTAATTGAAACTTAATTTAATGCTCGTTGGCCACCACGGTGGTGCTCTGCCGCTCCCGCTGTTTTCGTTGCTGGGAGGTGGCGATGCGCTTCTTCAGCATCTGAAACGTTTGCTGCATGTTGCTCATTTGATAGCGTATTGAGGTGCTGACGTCACGTTGCAGTTGCTGCACCTCCTGTATGTCCTTTCGTAGGTTCTGATACTCGTTCTTTACCTCAGTCATTGACTCGAGTAGCTCCATTACCTCCATTTCGTCCATTTGCTCCATGGTCGTCTGGTCCAAGCTACGCTCCACAGCATGCAGCTTGTGTGCCATCGTATACAGCTGTGACCCAGCATTGGCCACCTACACTCATTGTTCGATTAAACAATTTTTCCTTGAAATTTGAGATGTTTTCACTTACCGATTTTTCCAAGGCGCTTAAGTCCTGATACCCCGTCATCTCCATTTTACTATGCTGCGCGTATTATCCTGGCATGCTTCAATCCAATGACTGTTAACTGGTCTGTAGCCCTTGGCTACAAACTGCGCAAATTACACTAAAGTGTTATTCGCTGCCTACTTCTAGGCGTCCTGGTGAGCGACTGGCAGCAAGGTTGGGACGTCTAAACGAATCGAAGCACGCAAATGTAAGCGAATCCTGTAGGTCGCTCGGCTATTTATACACACAGAAGCAGGCGAACTCACACACATGCACACGTCAGCCACAGACAACACACACACACACACACACACGCACATACACATATCGTTTTCTGTTTCTGGCATTTAGCTCTTCCGCTTCCGTCACCAGCAAATGGTCTAAGGCAACGAAGAGAGGCACGAGGCAACCTATTGAATGTCAAAACTAAAAAGAAAAGGTAAATCCTGGGGCAATAAACTTTTAATACTCTTCTAGAAGAGAAACTATCTTATTTATGCTACAAAGTTAGGTTTATGCAAACCATATTCATTCTAAGAGGGAATAAAATAATATTTTTCGTTAATCGCACCTCAAATAACAGCAAATATCATATAATATATTGTATATATATATTATATATATATGTGCAGATCCTGTGCGTGGTTACGAGGCGCCTGAGTAAGCGATACGCTCTACAATGCAAAGGGTATAAAAAAACGTTTTGCCCAACCGTCTGTGTGTGAATGGCTGTGGGTGATGTACGTTGTGTGGTGAATGGCAACTGTGACCAGCGAAAGTATTTTAATTATGATTGTGTACACATGTTGACCAGGAAGCGGAAGTTGGCTGCAACTTTCCTTTGTCCTGTGTTGACCTCATAATATGAAAAGTTTCTTTTTCTTTCAATACATTTTCATTTTCTCTCATTTATCAAGCAAATTTGTTCAAAGTTTGTTCGAAAGTTGTAGGGAAATACTAAATTCAAAGTACCCCAATGGAAGGTGAGCCTAAGCATCCCGAATCGGATAAGGATGAGGATGGTGATATTCTACCGCGCTTTAAAGGGCTGCCTAATATAACTGAAGGTGTAGAGGACATATATGCTCATTTGCTGAAGCGTCATGTGTATTTATATCCCGAGGATGGCTCCCACAAGAAGTGGTGCTCTCCGCAAATAGTTATTCTGTTCGATACGGGCAACCTTAATAAAGTTATTGAAGCTGCTGTTACAGATCTAATGCACCCGTTTGGCTCATCCCAGGTAGCCAGTATACTGGTACAGGAGCCATTGCGCCAGAAACTAATAAGAAAATTACGTACTCACATGGAGCTGATGGATGAACAAATTTGCAAGCATCCAAACTTTTTGAACACACTAAAAATGATTGATCGTATGAATTGTAAGACCGTATACATAGAAGAATTCGATCCTTCGGACAAACAAAAGCTATATCCTAGAATGAAAGAAAGATCTCCCATAGTCGCTCTGGATTTCCCTCAAATATATTTTGGCGACAAGCCCACTGCCATTATAACGCTAAACACTTTTCGTAATATAAAAGAGGCTATTAAGCTGTGCAAGCGTGAGGGTCTCGACTTTGATACGGTCTCCGTATGGACTAACAAATTGTCAGAGGGATATGATATGATCCCTGAACTCTCCATGTTTCCAAATTTTAGATTCAATTGCATTAACATTCCATTCAGGCCCCATGCGATGGTAACCGTCAAAAATCAGTATCATTATGAAGTACTTGCCGTGGACGGCGAGCTAACGACCATTGCCTTTCCCTTATAGTATATTACGTATGGTGTCAAAAAGAAATAATAAAATTATAGGAGTATTTGTGCTAATTTGTTGTAGTATTATTTATTACTTCCCAAGTAAGGTTGCCGAATATTTGAATTAAATATAGTTGATAAATTTATATTTACGAATCTTTTCTGGTATTTTTGGTATTTTTTCCCAATTTTAACCAATACCAATGAAACGTAAATTGTTATCGATAGGTTGTGTGGCTAAACAAATAACCATCGATATTTTACTTAAGGAGCGACATCGATTGCGTTCTTAGCTCCAGATCCATCCGCAACTTTGGAAACAAATAAAATAAATGTCCAAATAGTGCTAATGTTGTTCTATTCCGAAATAATTGGTTAACGAAATGATTTGTCGCCTGTGCTTGAACAATTTGGGCGAGCAAAATGCTGTGCTCTTGTTCGCTGCCGTCGACAATGAGTGCAAAGACTCAAAGACAACACCGGAAAACTATTTGGTTCAATTGATATCGACACATTTATATCTCTGTGTAAGTTACCTGGGCTCAGTTGCGCCCACCTGTGTCCAAGTGCATCGGCAGTAACTAACCCCTGTCCAAATATCATATTGCCCACACGCACAGCTCTCGCGCGACGATGCCATTTCCACTTCCATTTGTACGGACTGCTGTGCACAACTGGAGAGTTTTCATAACTTTTGGAAACTGGTGGAGGATAAGCAAACGACGCTATGCAGTCAGTTCTTAGAAATCGACTGCGATGTGAACTGGTCAGAGGAGGGTGATGTCGAACAGCAGGCGACAGGCATCACTGAGGAGGATCAGGAGCCTGAACCAGAGCTTGAGATGGACGTTGGCGGGGATGAAATGCCCACTAGCTGTTTTGTTAAAATGGAAACCGAATTTCACGAGTCATACATTAAGGTAGACCCAAAGGCAGCGGCGGCCCACAAGTTTCCCTGCATGTTTTGCGAAAAGTCATTTAAAATGCGCCGCTATCTGGAGGAACATGTGGCCACACACACAGGCGATCGGCCCATAGCATGCGCCTACTGCAACATGGCCTTTCGCTGTCGCTCCAATATGTACACTCATGTGAAGACCAAACACAACAGCCAGTGGCAGAAGGCGCGTGCCGATCGCGAGTCGGCGAAAGTCAACAGTAACAACAACATTCAAATCCAAAGAAACGTCAATGGTGACACCGATAAGTTTCTCGATGCATTAGCGGTGCCGCCCAGCGAGATTCAAATAATAAAGGTAGAGCCGCAACAGCCACCGGCTCCGCCTCCTATTGTTGCACCCCCTCCAACACCAGCACTTCTGCCAGCACCAACGGTGGCGACCACAGTGGTACCACCACCAGTGATCACAGTGTTACCATCGGCAGTGATACCGCCACCTGCACCCGCAGTGTTACCGTTGCCTATCATGACCACCATTAAGAGTGAGCCCATGGAAGCAATAAATTTGACTGTAGCCAAAACGTGTCCAACGCCAGCCAAACGAGTGACACGCTCCAGCCGCCGCAAAACGCACTCACCCAAAAAGGTGCAGCATACCGAACGCAGTGGCAGCGCCAGTGATGACAGCAGCCACGAGGATCTCGTCGATCTGCAAAGAAAACGGCTTAAGACCGAGCTGCAAACGTGTAAGGAAAATGAGATCATGTTGGCCAACTACAATGCTGTGGCCGCCGTTGTCGCAGCCGCCACACAGCAGCACTTTCGCGCAACACTAATGCAGCAGCAGGAGCAACTTTTTACAGCCATGGCTGCTGTCAGCACAAACACCACCAGCAGCAGCAGTAGCACCAGCATCAGCACCAGCACCAGCACCTGCACCAGCACCAGCACAAGCACAACGACATCAGCTCCAGCCGTAGCGTTCCCCAGCCAAAGCAGGTGCGTGATTTATTCTCTCTCGCGCTCTCTGGGGTATAACTAACCACAATTCCCTTGATCTCCTGTAGTCCGTCAGCTCATGCTCCCTTACCCGTTCCGGCAATGCCTGCTGCAGAGCCATATACGTGTAATATATGTGGGCAGCAGCTGCGCAATCAACGCGCCCTCAACAATCACCTGCATAACAAGCACAACACGATGCCCCTGTCATTGGTGACGCCTGCTCCAAGCTTGTCCGTCTCCATTTGCATCAGATGCAGCGAACTCTCTGGCCCGAATCATCGCTGTTTAAGCAAAGCCAAGTACGAATGCGACGTCTGTGGCAAGTCATTCAAGATGAAACGCTATTTGGAGGTACAAAGCTTTGGCATCTTATGTTAAACAGGGTTTGACCTTTGACCTTTCCTACTTGTTTTCTCAGGAACACTTTGCCACACATACTGGTGTCAAGCTGCACACGTGCGCCTTTTGCCCAACTGAATTTCGGTCCAAGTCGAATATGTATCATCATACCAAGCGCAAGCACAAACTTGAATGGGAGCGCTCCCGAGCCAGCCGCAATGCGGCCAAGTCAGGTGGTTCCGAGCAGCAAGCAAATACGGAGCCGGAACACCAAACCGATGACGACGCAGCCACAAATTCCTAGAGTGTGATGGAGAAACATTGCCCGGTTGCCGTTGCTGTTGCAGTATAGCAACCATTATACAATATAATCAGTAGTTACTCATAAACCATGTCTCTGACCCCATGTACCCGCCATGTACTTATATGCGATGTGCATTCTTATTGTATTCCGGGCAACGGTGACATCAGATCATACGATTTGCAGCCAGCGATGCTGTCTTGTATATATAAACTCTATATACTACTCCTTTAATGCCTTACCAGTTAGACGTAAAGCGGCGCTTAATCTCCTCTCCCCCACACCCATATACCCAGGACCACCTCCCACAGGAACTAATATATATTATGTAATTGCCACGCTCTCACTACAAGTTTAGCTCTAAGAAAGAAGTTGAAGAAATATTTAAAAAAATATCTTTTTTTTTATATACGTACATACATACATTTATATTGATTTCAATTCTCATTTACAATAAGTTTATCTGTAAACATTTTCCTTTAACTAAATGTTATTTAATTTATTATTATAAATTGTTTTACACAATTGCGAGTCGATTGCCTTTGATGACTCATTTTTGAACTCAGTTTTGGAAAGATTTAAAACCGAAATCTTTAATTATTATTCGTACATAAAAAATGATTGTTACGCTCGTAATATACATATATGTATCTACAGGAGGATGAGAACGAATCATTTCAAGGATCTAAAAAGGATTCCTCTAGTAATAAAAATATGTAATAAAAAATTGTTCCATAACGCAATGTTAATGTACAGCTACCAATGTAGTTAAGCAGATTATAGTTATAGTTTATAGTCATCCACTCTCTCCCTCTCTCTCTCTCTCTCTCTCTGTCTATGCTGCACTCTACATCTAACTATCTTCCGTTCTCTTTCTGTATCCCTGTCTCACTCTCTATTCGTACGTGCTAATGCGTTCCTAATCTCCTTTCTCTTCTTGGCCAGCCGTATTCGAAACTCCCTCAGGGTATGTTCCGGTGGATGGAATGCACCCTGGCCTTTGGGCTTCGGTTTCTTTTTCGGTTTCGGTTTCGGCTTGTTCTGTGATGCAACCATTCGGCTGTCTGTGGGTTTTACGATCTTTCTGGGACACCTCGCAATGGCGTTTTGTCATTTGGCAGCACTGCGCCGTGCATTTGCAAGCGCCGTCGACGGCACCGAGAACACAAATGCAAGGCAGCCAAAACGCAACAGACTCCCATGAGCAAGCACTGCGGTGCCCTCCCAGGCACCGGATACCATTGTCACAGACTTTCCCGCTTGGCATCGGCAGGGAGGCTTTACAATGGGTGCCAAACTGAAATGTGAGCAAAAAAGTTTTTGTTTTTATTATCAATATTTATGTGGGAATGATATCTAGCATATGTTGTGTGCTGCTAGAGCGAGACAACATCATATTTAAAGTAATAACTGTTAATGTTCATTATAGGTATAAGACTTTATAAGGCTTTTGCTGGGGCTGCCAGTTTGGCTGAAACTTATAGTAATGGTATTCCTGCAAGCAATTTAAACCTATGTATAAATATACAATACAAATTTACCCTAATCAAAATACTCGAATCAAAATTAACTTAGTAAAATTCGGTTTCTAAAACTCTTAGAAAATTCTGCTTTTCTATGAATATTTTATAGAACAGAAGATTATAATAGAACTATCTTGTAACCTGTGCTAAAAACAAAGTTTGTATTTCGATTTTATATTGCATAGGAAATCATATTAAATAAATAGCAAATAAAATACTTGGACATTTTACTGCCCACAAATTCACTTTCTTTGTGCCAATTAACGTCAATTGATATCGATAATTTTGGGGCAAATTTATCTACAATTAACCACAGAAATCGATAAATCAGAACCAAACAACTGAAACCGTCAATTATTTTGAAAGATAATTTTGGGTACCCAAAATCAAATTTCATTTTAGGGACATTGTCATGGTTTTTGAGTGAGGGACCAAGCCAGAACATGGATTCTTACCTGGACCTCCTTTCGCGCTTGGGATCATATTGGCGTTGGATGCGACGACGCTTGTCGAGAAGATGATCGACACGACGCTTTAGTTCCGCATCGTCGGGTCGCATCCGCTTGCCGGCATGCGTGGGTGTGTACTCAGTGACATCGCATGTGTAGAGCTGTCCATTGACCTCTGTGCCAAATTCTGAGTAGTTGATGAGCTCAAACGACTTGGAGAACTCGTCATAGAAGATTATTGCGTGTTGTGGTGATATGCGTGCGCAGTAGCCAATGGCTGACAAGTCCACTGTTTCCGTGTGCGCCAGCGTTGTGGAGGGCGTATAATGGCCACCATAGCCCACGTATAGGGTGCGGTAGCGCATGAATATGGAACGATCCAAACTGAGGTTGCTAAACCAGCGGCTATCCTCCAGCATGTCGCCTAGTGGGGTCAGCACGGCTCGGGATCGCACTTTGCACTTTTCCAGTTTAAGCTCGAGCCTGGCGGCCAGCTCATGTGCTTTTTCCGTATCGCTGCGCACACGCGGCGCGTAACTTTCAGCGGCAGTGTCCGCTGCCACAATGGCAGCTGCTGTGGCAAGCGCTGGATGCAGCGCCAGCATAGGATCCTCATCAGCGGTGCTGCCATTCTTCTGTGCCAGAATCGAAGATGTTTCACTGGTGAAGAGCAACGAAAAGCGCTTCATATCATCCGGCACCATATTGCCCTGTAATGCCGTCTGGTTTCCTTGACCATTGGCCGCTAATTGGCGCAGGCGTCTCGCTGCAGTCCGGTTATTATACTGGGTAACAATTTCTGGATGCTCTTGGAGTAGCTGCTGCAGACGCTGATGCGCCAGCTTTTTGATTATGTCCACATCCAAATGGCAGAGGTCCGCATCGATAACAACTTTAGATAACTTGCACTCCTCCTCATCATCCTCGAAACTTATCTCCAAGCAGTCATTGGCTCTTGAGTTTACTTTTTTCTCACTTTTTATATTGTGGTTTTCCGTGACTGCGTTTGACGACACTGGCTTTGTGGGCGTGGAAGTAATATCAGTGATCCCCCGCAGCTGGTCCAGTGGTACTTCCTCCATGTCACTGTCGCTATTGTTGGCATCCAGCTCGGCATTGTTAAGCTCCTTTTGAATCTCACGAAATTTGGCGCGCGCACAACGCAACGCCTCCAGATCCTTCAGCAGTGATTCGGTGACACTCTCCCGGGATATCTCCTCGACAGCGGTGGGCAACTGCTTGCGCCGCTTCACAAGATCATAGCGCATTGTTTGCCGCATAGAGGGCAGCAATGCCGGAGGATGCTCGTAGTGGTAACGCACCATCGCTGGCACCTCGATGTGGGCACGGGTTCGCACGCTCACCTTCATACGGAACGGCGGATGCCGCGTATTAACACGCCGAAAGAACTCCATCTTAACATTCTCGTGGTCCAGTGGCTGATGGAAGCAATTCCACAGCCTAACACGCTCGGTTGCCGATATGCTGTTGGTCATGCTAGAATCCTGGAAGAGAGCGATTAAAACAGGCGCAAGAGGCAAGGAAACATTGGGAAGACTTACTATGAAATTCTCGACATGATTGGGACACATCCACAGACCGGCCGGCAGCGCGGTCAGTGGCGGATTAAGGCAATCTTGGTGATAATACAACGGACAGTAGTCACAGGATATAAGTGGAGCACGTTTACAGCTCCGGGTGCAGTAGAAACATGTCTTCGCCGGCAGCGGCACCAGTCCTTGAGTGTCAAGTTCAAACGGCTTGGAGTTGCGCCGTTGGCTACTGGGCTTACGAATTCCATTGAGACTGGTGCTACAGTGCGCTTGCTGCACGGGCTGCACCTTACCATTGCCAGGAAACTGGGTATGCAACTCCAGTTCGGGTGGCAGCCAGAACTGCTGCGGATTAAGCATACTCGCGGCGCGTATAACATCGTCCAGTGGCGTTGGCTTTCTATTGGGATCGAGAGCGCGCTGTATGGCCAGCGGCATCTTTGACAGCAGTTTCTCGGTGCTGTTCCGTTCGCTGTTGCTGCGCTTGCGCAAGTTACGTATCTTGAGAGGAATAGATTCCAAATCACCGGAGGAAGGCGTATTGGCGCGAGATCCAGCCGACGGTACTCGCTCTACAGAACTGGCCTTAGACGTGTTTGGAGGCTGTGATACCTTAGCCATGCGACAGCTATGGCATAGCCATTGACCAGTCGGTATATCCTCCTCATTGAGCGGCGGATCACTGTATACACAAAAAATAAAAGGTTGAAATTTAACTGGTAAGCTCTGCTTTAGTTGATTGATACTCACTGGCATTGCAGGTGAAAGCTGGAGGGACAGCGATCGCAACAAAGTAAATTTCCGCCCTCCTCGCAAGCATCACAAGAGTCATGGTTGTGCCCGCGGCCGGGACGCCTATAGTACGGATGCTTTGCATTGCTGTTGCGCTGCGATTGTTTCTCATCCTCATTGGGCGGAGGCTTTATCAAAATCTTGATTTGCTGCAAGGCGGGAGAAGGTGGAATCATTAGTTTTTGCATCCGTTTCTGTATCTGGTATCTGTGCGTCGGTATCCAAGTCGGGCAACAGCAGGGGGCAGAGCCGCTGAAAGTCACAGGAGCTGCCGGCTAGGGATCCGATACGTACCTCCATTATACTCAGCGAACCAATTGGGTCCTGGTCGGCCTTTGACATCTTCTAAAATTTTTCGGTAACACAATTTTCTGGCTTGGAGGAGATGAAACCAAAACCAATCACAGCGTTGCCTTTGTTGCAATTAGGATTGTTGATGATTTATCGATATATCGCTGCTCGGTGCTCCAATTTCATCGATGTGCGGCCACACTCATACCTTTGTGCCCAAGCCCAGCCGATACCCGACAACCGATAACAGTTTTGTCAACAGGAAAACAAAACACATCTGCTGCCTACAGCCGTGTTGCTGCGTAAATATTTGTAATTTCATTAAAATTATCGTGTTACGCTCCAGTTGGAACTCTCAGTGAATAATGTTTTCGCTGTTCGGAAAACGTAAGCCTGCCGAGACGCCCAATGAGAGCCCATTCAGGGCCCAGCCGCGGCACCGAAGCAGACCCAGGGCGATGATTTCATATTTGTGGAACGCAAAACTGACTCAGATCCAAACACAGTACCTGGTGGCATGATGATGATGTACCCACCTATGCCACAATCAGCATACGGCGCATTGCCCTATCCGCCTGCCCTCAATACGAGAGTAGCAATGGGTTCAACGGGGCCAAGCTCAAATACGCCAGTCAACTATCTGCAGGATATACCATTTCAGCTGTCGCCACAGTTGACCGTTAAGGATCGATTCAATGGCACCCAGATGCAAGTGGACGGCATATTGGCCCTAATGACACGTCAGGTATCCGTCGATGAACTGGCCGAGGACTACACATTCGCCTTGGAGCGTTCAGTGCAAAATGACTGAATCGAAAGTGACGTCAACAAAGCTAAGGCTAATTTTAATACTATATATAGAATAATTTGTAGATTTGTTGCGTTTGACCCATAGAAATTTTATTGTTAAGTTCAATCACAAGTTAATATAACACACTCAAAAGGACACACTCCAAATGTGGTTTTATATGGGATTCCCCTTTCTTTAATCGAGCATTAGATGACCCACTCGAAAGTAATATCGTTTTTGAGTTGGAGAAATTTGCTGGGATCTAGTTACCTTTGATCCTTTACCTGTTTCAATCCCAGTTTCATATTAATCACAATTCATTCCATGTTCGACAACGTAACATTAAATTGCCAGTTCCATTAATCCTATGAAACGAAATCTTTTTCGGTGTTTCATTTAGAGCCTTTTTGGTGTTTCCGAAAATTTCGCGTTTATTTTTCTTAAATTAAGTGGGACTAAGCCCGAGTGCGTAAATAATGGCAAGCTCGAATATATCCGATTGGGATGAGGCACTTCCTTCCTCGACCACCGAGGAGGAAGAAGAGGATCCAGACTACTGTAGCCCGGAGAATCGCAAGAAACGGCAGGAGGAAAATGTCTCAAAGCTCCAGTCGTATGTGCGTCGCATGGCCTATCAGCCGGCGCTGCCACCCAAAACTAGAGCCTACGATGTGTCGCTGTCAAAGCCCAAGAAAACCACACTGGAGGACAACTATGAGCAGTTCAAGGACTACTATGATCCAAAGCTCAGGGCCAAGCGCATTAAGCGCATGTTGGGCAAATACAATGCCATTACCACAGAGTAAGTTACATCCAGTTCCGTCTCTTGACCATCCTAACATCTATATGCAGGCAGCTCGAGGAGGTGCTCAAGAATACCAAGAACAAGGAGCGTCGCAAGGAGGACTTCCTAAAGCGCAAACAGGAACTATACTATAACATGCTATCCAAGATGGAGCGCCAGTGCCGTACACAGTATCTGAATGTGCTCATTAAGAAGTTTGCCAAGTTTATTGCCCATTTGGCCACAACAATGCGCATTCCACCACAGCTGGTGGATCCATATGCGCGCATGCAGCGAGGTATCTTCTGTAACATCCTGCTGGCCATTGGAGTGCAGCCCACATCACAGTCGGCCATCTATTATACCAGCCAGGATGCCATTGAGTATGATGTGTGCCATCGCTTGGCCCACGCACTGCTCAGTCTAATCATTAAGGCGCTGGATACGGCGGCCACACGTGAGCCCAATGAGGGAACCAAACCGCCACCAGACATGGACTTTAAAATGGATAATTATATCAAGGAGCGTCTCATGTGCGCCGCCAAAAAGAAGCTTAGAAATGAGCAGCGTCGCAAGCGAAATTGCACATTCAACTACGATGCTTTCCAGAAGTGCTCCCGCCTGGACTGCGAGTAATCATGTGGCTACATTCTGGTCAAATATCGTTCGTGTCAGTTTCTATATTTTATTTTACCTTCCTGGGGTTATAAACCCCCCAGAAATACTTAACAATGTGACAAATGTTAATCCTAAAAACTAAACAATGGTCACACATAGCCACTTCTCAGGCACCTCAAAGCTATCCGCCGGATTCGGAGTATAGACATCACAGTAGGGCAAATGCCATACGCTGCCCACCTTGTGTGCGCATAGTCGATGGCGTATCGGCTCCTTTACAATTATCTGACCAGTTTGAGTTTGTGTGACCAGTGAGTATTGGTGTTCCTGCTGCCAGCGTCGAAAGACGGACTTCAGTTCGGTGCCCAACAGAAATGCATGACTCCTCATCAGATCCCTCGAGAAAAAGTCGGTTTCTTGGCCGCTGCGAAGCGTAGCATACAGCAGAAAAGGATCGTCGTGGGAGCTGAGGAGATCAATAAATTGGATTATTTGAGCTTTGATTAATTTCTTTTTCTTGGGATTGGGTTGGTTCCAACCAGTGTACTCACAGATTGTTGGTTAGGAAAACGCTGGCGTTGTTCTGTATGTACTGCATGGCCGGTTTGGACCAGTTCCGCATATGCTGGCGACCCAGCACCAGCACGCGCTTGCGCTGATCCTTGAAGTAACGCACCACTGTTGCCAGCAGTTGTGCTAGCTGCTTTGGGGGCTTCTTGGTGCCCGCGGAGTAGGCCACGTTAAGACCATCTATGACACAATCGTAGGGCGCTGTTTGATCCACGTACTGCTTGAAGCGTGTCACCTCTTCCGGCGTAGATTTCTGGAACACATCGTTACGTATGAGCACTTTGGACAGAAAGGACTCCCTCAGCTCGGCAAACTGTTCATCACTGATAGCCACGTGCTGCAAGTGCTGCTGGCATGAAGCACATTTACCCAAGTGTTCCAACCGTGTGGAGGCCACCTGCAGTTGCTGGGGTAATCTTTGGGCCAAGTCCTGCAGCTGCTGAGCCACCTTGTTGGTAATTAGTATGTCGTGCCGCTCAAGGAATAGCAGCAATCGCTCCAGCTGTACACCAAGCGTCTGTGGATCCTGTGCACTTCTTTCCAAGTGAGCTAGGTACACTTCACACTTGGGCAGTTTACGCGCCTGAAGCATTTCCTCAAGCAGGCGCCAGGCGAGTTCCGGCTGCCCTGCACTAAATGCTTTGGCAGTCAAGGCACTGTAGGCTGTTACGCTGGGTGTACTGGTTATTTTCATCATTTCCAGCAACGGCACTGCACGTTCCCATTGCTCATTCGTTGCAACCAGACCATGTATCAAATGCTCACAGCTGGTGGCATCCAGTGTCTCATGAGCACCTTGTAGTGTATCACAGATGTGCAGAATCTCCGACTGCTCCTCCTCACTGAGCTTGCGTTCGTGGTAGGCAGCATTATAGACGCGTAGTAGACGGCCCATTGACGCCGCATTTGGTTTTATTCCCAGTGTTTGGAGGTAACATAGATAGTTTTTTGCTAGTGGCAGCTGGTTCGCAGTGCTGCACATACCCAGTATAAGGGCATCCACATTGTGCCCATTGATGTACTTGGAGTTGTCAGTGAGCGTGTGCCGCACATGGTGCCATTCTTCATTACTCAACTCGTTGCGTCGCTCGAAGTAATCAGCTTTTAGCTGATCCAGCTGATCCGAGTGCGGCGCCCCCAGCTGAGGGCGTCGTTTGTGTTGACTTCCAAGGAGACGTTGAGAAGATGAATTTACCAATGCTGTCGCGGAAGTTTGTGTGATAAAACTGTGGCGCATTTGGCGCAGCAAACGCAAATTGTACATAATTTGGTTTGTTGTCAGTTCTACTTTTTGCCGGTTGGGCAATCGAAAGCTCATCGATAGCTTCAACCAATTAATTAAGCTCAAATGCGATCGATAGATGGCCATCAATCGAACTAGTAAAGAACTTAAGCGATAACTTATATTTCGGTTCTATTGAAATCATATCAAAACAGCTAAATTAGGTACTTGTCCAATGATTCATAGAAAAAAAAATTAAAAATATAATTCAATAATACTCTGACTTTTATTCATTAAATTCAAATTCAATAATTGCGCGTTTGTTGATTAACAGCCGTGCGTGCAAGCTAGTTATCGATACTATCGATAGTCTTGATAGCCTGTAGCTTATCAGATTGCGTTAGTATTGCTTTGCTTGCTGGAACGATAAGCTGTCGC
Organism: Hirtodrosophila trivittata; assembly: GCA_035045065.1. NCBI lineage: Eukaryota > Metazoa > Arthropoda > Insecta > Diptera > Drosophilidae > Hirtodrosophila > Hirtodrosophila trivittata. The sequence goes on along the minus strand of JAWNNK010001028.1, from coordinate 12,289,917 downwards.
ATTGTAAACATTTTTAGTATCATTAAAATAAATCGCACGTGCAGTTCGTTCAGCAGTGTCCGTGTCCAATAACCCTAGTCCGCACATCCGTATCCAACATTATCCGTTATTATGCTGATGTAAAATGAATGCATTGCGTAACATATTCACCTCGCGTACCCTAAATTATCTCCGCCAAAATGGACAGAACGCAATCATCAATGCGACGCAGCAGCCAGCGCCTGTGTCGCTGCCCGATGCCAATGCGGACAAATCGCTGAAGGATGGCCAACAACCGGAGCCGCTATCCATACCGCGCTCCATACTTGAAGCCTGCCGGTTTACTCCAAAGCCGTTTGTTATAAATGGCAAAGGAACCGGGTCAAAGCCAACAGGTTCACTGTCACCCACCACAATGAAACGTTTGCTACGTATGCAGCGTCGCATAGAGTTGGTCTACCTGTGCAAGTTGTGCAACACGCGCAACACAAAGACAATCAGCGAGGAGGCTTATTATAGCGGCGTGGTTATACTTCAGTGTGATGGCTGTGCTGTCGATCATCTGATCAAGGACAACCTGGGATTGTTTGCCAATGGCAAAGGCAAAGCCAGTGCCAATGGCAATCGCAACGGAAGCATGGACATTGAGGAGATTTTAGCAAAGCAACACGAGCGTGTGCGTGTCATCAAAGTGAACGAGCATGGAGAACTCATCTAATTCTAGTCAGGACACCGGCGCCGTGTCGTCGTGCCCACCAACTCGGAAACGTTTAAGCTCCACTCACCGCTGCAGCCTACTAACTACCTTCAAACAATTCTTAACTCGTGTTTCGTTTTGTTTTGTTATGTACATACATATATGAGAGCCGTTGGCTAAATGTATATATAATTTGTTATCGTTGATTTACCAGCCGGTTCAACCAGCCATGAGTAATGCAAAAAAATAATAACAAAAAAATTATCGGAAAACAAAAACAAATCTTTTAACTTTCAATCATTGCAATCTTATCTTTCATTATACAGAACTGGTCGATAGACCCGGCGCCCGCTCGCTGATTAATATGTTTACTGAAATTTCAAATTTGTGGGATTCGCTATAAATACCACCCACATATATATAGGTATCTTATGGCAAGAGCACGCGCCAGCCACATTGCTTTTTATACATAGTATAAATTGTTCTATGTATACAGTTGAAACTATACGAGACTATTCCATTAGAAAGTACAAAAATAAATAATAATAATCTGCCGGCAGCTCTATCTGCCCGGAGCTTGACGTTTCAAATTTGCTAATTGCCAGACAGAAGACGCAAATGAATAACACTAATTTTTATCTTATTGACATACTCGTGTGAATCTTCCGTCATAAAAAACGGGGTCGGGTTCGCTGTCGTTCTTAGAGAAACTGCTTGAGTGCAGGTCAGTGGTTGCACTGCTTTATCGGCAAACTGTTTTATCGATGCCTTTCACTCCATTTAATAACCCAATACGCTGACCTTAAGATAAAGACATAAGATTTACATATGTATGTGTATACAACGTTTTCTTGTTTGTCCGGAAATTAACTGATACAGCGAGATTTCTCTGGGACCATCTGCTAGTACGAATATTACTAATACGCCACGTTTCCCCACAACCTAAAAAATACTGATAAGCAGCGGATGCTTCTACGTCAATGGGAGTAGCACGCACAATCTAATGGAATCTAGCAATAACTATGTGTGTATATATACATATGTGTATCTGAAGTATCAGGAGTGTGTGAGAGAGAGAGGGAGTTGGTTAAAAGCAATATGAATGAAAAAGTTTAATGTTTAAAAACGATTGGTTAATACTTTTCTATATAAATAAAATTATAGTTTTATTTTTATTAAAATTTACATGTGGTGGAATTTATGCGCTTAATGATAATCTCTGCGCGCGTTTTCAGTTTTATTTTTATATTTGTTTTATTGCAATTTGTTTTGTTTGTTTTTTTCGCTTATATGCATACATATGTTATTATGTATGCATTTATATTGTTTATATGTTTTGTTTCTCTTTGTATATATATTTTATAGATAACGGAAGCGCACTTTGTTACGGCCTTCTTATGTGAATTCTGTTGGGAATCCGCTTAGAAAATTTCTTACAGCTGCTGTTAACTATTTATTTCACAAGTGTTTGTTGTTGGATAAAACACTAATTTAAATTTAAATATAAATTTAAATACGTAAACGTATCTTATCAACTGTATACACACACGTATATGTGTGTGTATGTATTAGGTAATTCTTAAAGCATAATGAGTAAGCAAATTTTAATCAATTTCTTAATTATAACGCTGCTGCATGCATTAACATTTTAACTGCCGCTTTAGCTTTCGTCTTGTCAATTGTGCTAAATGAACTATGCTTAAATTGAATTGTTGTTGCTTAATTGTACATTATTGTTAACATACGTATACATATATATTGCATGTATGCATGTGTTGTATATAAATATATATGTATGTATAATATATGTAAATGTATATGTATATGTTTTGTATTTGTATGTATATATATATATATATTTTTTATTTATATTTATTCCCTTGCTTTTTCTGTGTTAATCGTTTTCTGTTAGCGGCTGCAATCGTCTGCATCTCGATATCGATATTATAACGATACCTGAAACTGCAGCCGAGCAGCCTTTAAATGCACATCTCAAACTATTTACAGTTATTGTATGATAACGAACTATGTAAATGTATGTATGTATGTGTGTATATGAGTGCGTATATGAAGTGAACATGAAATGGCGGGTATAACAAAAATACCCTCCAAAACAAAGAAGACTTTAGGAAGATCTTAGATAATGAATGAACGAGAAATGAAATATGAGAATGCTTTAACTAGAATGATATTTTTTGATAAGTACACTAAATTTGACTTGTAACTAATCCAAAATATGTTTCTATTATATAATATAGTCGTTAAATAAGCAAGCTTTTAATGTATTGAAGCTACGGCATGCCGCAGTTACAGGATTTTTATCATCTTGATTTTCTTTACATTAATGTTATGTATGTATTTATGTATGTTTATGTTTATGTTTATGGGTGTGTAAATGTATTTTTCAGATTCAGTCGTTTATGTTGTTAACTAAAGCTATGTATTATTATATATTATATTAATATAAAGGTAAAAGTTCTGAGCTTAGTAACTGTTATTGTAATTGTTGCTGTTGCTGTTATTGTTGATTCAGTTTGATGGCTCTCATTTCTCGTGTGCAACTCCAAGGCATTATTGTTTACTTATATTCTTCTCCCTATCTCTTTTTCTTCTTACATTTTCTTTTCTTCAAATAAATATAAATTGTATGCATACATAATTGTACATAGAATACTTTAAGAAATACTTATAATTTTTTGTTTTTTGTTTTTTGTTTTTGATACCTATCAATCATTTAACTAGTGTGGAATGTGTTTGCCTCGTTCACCTCACCAGGATACGCATTTTGGGGAATGTCTTTTAATAATTTCAAATCGAACCAAATATATGTATAGTATATGTATAAAAAGTATATATATATATATATATATAATAAAATTATATAATTTTTAGCTGTAATTAATTTCTTGTATAAATTTTGTTTTGACATTTGTTTCTTGGCATTACCACCAAAATGCTGCGGGGAGCAAGAGGGTAGATTTTGTAGATTTAGAAGACACAAGTATATATACATATATATATAAACTTTTATATATATATATATATATATATATATATACCAAAGGCGTATGTTGTAGTTAGAGGTACATACAGTTACTTTTGATTTACATCTATTCAAGTTCTTGACTTAGTGCGGACAATGTGAAAATACTTGAAACTTAAGTACAAATGTGAACAGCGCTCCGTTGAAAGGACGTGCTAATTGGGTAGCGAAAACAAACAAAAAAAAAAATTTAAAAATAATTATAATAATAATAATAAACTTAAAATATATATATATATCTATATAATAAAATACAAATAGAAATAATGTAAATAAAATTAAATTAGGGGGTTTAAAATAGCTGCCGCACATTGGAGGCATTGGAGGACATTGCAATAACTTACAAATGGTGAATGCTCATAGGGTGGTGCGCCCAGAACGCCCGACGGCGCCGGTGGTGCCATTGGGACGATTGTGACGGCGCTTGTGCAGGTAGAGGCCAGCGGCCTGGGCGAATGCCGAGCCGCATATCTGGCAGACGTAGCGTTTGACTTTGTCGTGGATTTGTTTGTGATTCTGCAGATTCTTTGTAGACTTGAAGATTTTCCCGCAGATGTCGCATTTAAACTCCTCGTTGCTGTAGTGCTGTTTCAGGTGATCGAAGAGACTGTGACGTGACACGAAGGATTTGTTGCATTGCGGATAGTCGCATTTGTAGCAGCGTTCTCGCTCATCTTGATGCACTATGCGATGTGCATTGAGATGTCCTGGTGAAGCGAACGTGCGATGGCACACCTCGCATCCATATGGCTTTGCTCCGTCTCCTGTAAATAAGTCTTCATCATCGCCACCATTACCCGTACCGCTGCCACCAGCTGTGGACGTGTCCATGCCGGCATCACCCGCATCGCCACTGTCCAGTATACTGTGATTGAGTGCCAGCGTCGGCAAGAACAGCTCGTCGTTGTGTCGACGCAAATGCTCATCGTAATTCGATTTCTCTCGAAAGCTCGCCGTACACAGTTCGCAGTTGTATTTGACCTCATTGCCGGCACCCAGATGCAGCTGCTTGTGATTTTCAAACTCATCTCCGTTGTGGAACTGTATGTTACAAACGTTGCAATAGTAGCTACCGCCCTGGCTAGGCTGGTGGCTCAACATGTGCAGGTCAAGTTCGCGCAGCGTTTGTACAATTTCCCCGCAATGCTGGCACTTAAATGGCGGTATATCCTCATCCATGAAGCTCATCTGGTCATAATAAATATAATTAGGTATAAACTTGCGTCCCATCCGTTCCGCATTTAAGCGTTCCATCTTCTGTTTGGAGTAATCAAAGCGCAGCTGGGAAATTCGCTTCGAGATTTGTATTGTGGTTACATCGATTAGCTGCTGCAATTCCATCGCCATCTGTTGCAATCCCTCACCGCGTCGCTCCTTACTGCGATAGTCCGGATCAAAGCGATTGTAAAAGCACTGATATCGTTTCACCATGACAAGCAGCTTGGCAGTGGACGTATCGTTCCATATGGCAGAAAACCGGCGTCTATATGATGTTTCCTATGAAACGAATAAACAAACAAAAGCCATAAATATTAACCAACTTCCGGAACTATCAGGTAATTGAAACAAGATCAATACAGAATCGTTTTCTTTTAACGACAACTCGAAAACGACTCCCATCTAGTCATACGAGAGGAACTACTAGGTACCTAATACCAGGAGCGTACATGCAGCATTCCAACATAACTTTAAACTAATTAGAATCTACAGCTATATTCAATGTAGGCTTTCCAAGGATTATGGACTGGATAGTCGCACATTGTGTATTCTCGATAACATCCATTAGCTCAGCGGGTTCGCATGGTCGCAGGATTAGACTACTTCTACTATTACAGATCAGGTTTTCGAATCAGATGAATAACTTGAATCATAGATTTTATGAAAAACCTGATCAACATGAGTATTTAAACGCATTTAGCAGTATATATATATACAATATAAACAAAACTTTGATATATATACATATATATATATATATGACAATAAGTTTGTTCGCCTTTGTTTATGCTTATCCTATATCCAATGACAGTACCCAGTAAACAGTAAAGAGTATTGGCATTTACAGTCAGTTGAGGCTGGGTTTGAATTACAAGCGTGCGCGCTCACCTTGACAACGGCATCGGACATTTTAGTATTATAACTATAGAGCTCGTTGAGGAAGTGTAACTCCTTGAAGTACCACAGCGTGCTGATGTTAGTCTTTTCGAGGGCCATGCGATTGCATTCTCGCTTGTAGACGGTGCGCAGATTGTCCCATTTGCGTGTGATTGCATCCTTGGCTAGTGAGATGTTGAAACGATTCTTAAACTCGAGCACAATCCAGTCGAGGAATCGTGCACGTTTCACACGATCCCGAAACTGGGCGTGACTGTGATCCCAAAGGAATGGATTGCGCTTGTACGAGTGTATCAGAAATTGTATCATTTTTCGATCCTTTATGTGCATGGTTAGTTCTCGATCACGCTACAGATAAAGAGAGAGAAATGGGTTAAGAGATTTTGACGAATTCTCTGGGTTATGCTGGATGGTTGTGAACTTACGCCAAGCAGAGATTCTTCGACCATTTCGTCATAGCTGAGGAAGTCGGATTCACCGGCAGGAGCACTGTTGTTTGCATTACTGTTGCTGCCCCGGTAGTCTTGATATTCGCCGGAATTGTCATCCAAATAGCTGACTTCCCCATCCGCATAATCGTCCATAGATTCCTCACCATCAGGTGCCAGTGGTTCATTCTTAACGTTTAATTTCGCCGCACTTCGCTTACCTGGATTCGGCCGCGCTCCTCTCAGCTTCATCCTCGAACGTGTGCTGGCTGCAGGAAGGTCACTTTCGGGCAGTATAGCTTCAGTATCTTCGTCGGCATCATTGCCATTCTCATTGTCATTGTTTTCGGGCACTACTAGATTGTCTTCGTCATCCTCCTCGTTATCACTACTTTCAGCTTCATGGAGCTCCTGTTTGATGACCATTTGAGGCTCTAACAGGGCAGTATCAGCATCGGTCAAGTCTTCAATCTCATCAAACTGCTGTATGCCACCATTGCCATAACTAAGGTGTGCATCACTATTACCCTCGGCTATTTCTATCGAAACGGGCTGGGTAATATCGAGGTCCATACTGTAGCCCATGTCAGTACCCGGGTTTGGGCCATCCATAGTGCGTTGAGCATCATCCAGATGGACCGTCTGCATGTGGCCAATGAATGCATCGAAATAGAGAAACTTCTCACTGCAGAAAATGCAGCGCAACGCAAAATACTGAAAGTCCTCTGTAGCCGTCACAACACCACAGTCCTTTGTGCATTGCCGAAAAATGTCCTCATCATTTGTACGTGGATATGCCAATACGCTCATTGTGTGCCAAATGAGTTTGTTTTTTCCCCCTTTAAATGTTTGTTTTCAATTTTAAAGCGTCCAGTTGCACGCTGGATATGAGGGAACACTGCACTGATTTAATTTTTTTTTTATTTTTTTTCCTTTTAATAAAAAAAATTGTCGCCGAATTAGTTTCGTTTAGTGATGTGTTCTATGTATAATTTCGCTAATCGGTATCGGTATCGGAACATTATTGATGTAACAGCAAGCCAACTGACAAATCTGAATTTCAGCAAGCATTTAAGATTGGTATTTTTTGTACTAAGAACTTGTATACGATGGGATAACTTGTAAAGTGCCCGGGAAAACGAAACCGATAAGATGGTGTTGGTTTAAACAATAAGTTAATACAACATAAATTATTTCCCATCGTATATATAGCACATGATATTTATTGTTTAGTTCTAGCAACACAGAATCTGCGGATAACAAGATGCACGCACGATTTTATATGGTGCTGCCCACTCGGTGATTACGATTGCTATATAAGAAAAATGTCAATACTATCGATTATGCCTAACAGATTCTTAAAAATAATGAGTTAAAGTTGAAAAATTTTTCTTCGTGGCTTAATTGTTTTTGATTTTATTATGTGTGCCTCACCACTCAGCATAAAAACCATTTAAATTATAACAGATGGCAAACATTTTGTTTGATCAGCTTACTATCCTTGATATCGGCTAACAATATGAGAGCAATAACAAAACACCGCTGATTATCGATATACTCGATTGAAACAAGCAAGAGCCGCCAGCAGTTTATCATCGAATATTCTGTGATTCTTCTTCGACAATCAGTCGGCGTGTGTGTTGAACTTGCATTTAATTTTCTTAAATTTATTTTTTGGTGTACCTAAAGTAAAACACAGAAATGGCTTCCATCAGCTTGTTGAACCCAAAGGCTGAATTTGCCCGTGCCGCACAAGCACTTTCCATAAACATCAGCGCCGCTAAAGGCTTGCAGGATGTGATGCGCACCAACTTGGGACCAAAAGGAACAGTTAAAATGTAAGTTTGTTCGGCTAAACGTGTATTTATAGTCCATCTCCTGCACATCCACAAGGATTGCATCTCAGATCTGACTACAGCTTTATATTTAACAAACATTAAGTGACAGCTGCGGCGCCGTCGCCCAAGTGAGGTTAAAACCGGTCATATGGCTTGCTATGGCAAAAAGCGGCATGCGTCATCGGGCGACGGAGATAGCAATAGCGCAGTTAGCCTGCAAATAAAGATCACAATTCGAATGGCAATTTGTTTAAGAGAATTTGCTAAATGAAACTATTACTTTTACGATTTGCTTAATTTATGGCTAAAATGTTTTGAGCTCACAGAGTTTTCTTGCGTTTTTTCATGGGCTTGTCATGTCTCACGTGCATGTGTGCATGCATTGAGAGAGGGAGAGAGAGAGAAATGGAATCATAAGTTTTGTTTTCAATCTCGAACATTCGGTGCGGAATGGTTTTTTTTAAAGTTGATATATGAATAATATATCATATTAAAGCATATATCATATTAAAACTAATAAAATTGTTTCCCAATTGCAGGTTGGTCTCTGGCGCCGGTGATATTAAAATTACTAAGGATGGCAACGTCCTGCTGCATGACATGCAAATTCAGCATCCTACCGCATCTATGATTGCACGCGCTAGCACCGCACAGGATGATTGTACTGGAGATGGTACTACAACCACTGTCATGCTTATTGGAGAACTGCTGAAGCAGGCAGACATCTACTTGTCGGAGGGCTTGCATCCACGTATTATGACTGAGGGTTTCGAGAAGGCACGCGACAAGGCTCTGGAAGTCTTGGAAAAGGTCAAGGTGCCGGTTGAAATCAACAAGAAGAATCTAATGGAGATTGCCAACACCAGTTTGAAGACCAAGGTTCATCCTTCGTTGGCAGATCTGTTGACGGAAGTGTGCGTTAACGCTGTACTTACCATTGCCAATGAGAAGCACGAGCCTGTCGATCTACACATGGTCGAGCTGATGGAGATGCAGCACAAAACCGACACGGACACGCAACTAGTGCGCGGTTTGGTCATGGACCATGGTGCCCGTCATCCCGATATGCCCAAGCGTCTAGAGAATGCTTACATTCTCACTGCTAATGTTTCGTTGGAGTACGAGAAAGCCGAAGTCAACTCTGGCTTCTTCTACAAGACTGCTTCGGAGCGTGAGTCATTTGTGCGTGCTGAGCGCGACTTCATTGACCAACGCGTCAAGAAGGTCATCGAGCTGAAGCGTGCTGTATGCGATGGCACCGATAAGAGCTTTGTGTTGATCAACCAGAAGGGTATTGATCCCATCTCATTGGACGCACTGGCCAAGGAGGGCATCTTGGCCCTGCGTCGTGCCAAGCGCCGTAACATGGAGCGTCTGGCTCTGGCCTGCGGTGGCCTTGCCATGAATTCGTTTGACGATCTGCAGGAGGAGAATCTGGGCTATGCCGGCTCTGTCTACGAGCATGTGCTCGGTGAGAACAAGTACACGTTTGTTGAGGACTGCAAGAACCCACAGTCGGTGACGATTTTGGTCAAGGGCCCCAACAAGCACACAATCGTTCAAATCAAGGACGCTATTCGCGATGGTCTGCGTGCCATCAACAACACCTTGGCTGATAAGGCTCTAGTGCCTGGAGCTGGTGCCTTCGAGGTGCGCGCGTACAATGAACTGACCCAGTTTAAGGACACAATTAAGGGCAAAGCCCGCCTGGCAGTGCAGGCCTTCGCCGATGCGCTTCTGATCATACCAAAAACTCTGGCTATTAACAGCGGCTACGATGCACAGGACACCATTGTCAAGCTGACTGTCGAGGACAGGCTAAGCCCCGAACTGGTTGGTCTCGATCTTGCTACTGGAGAGCCCATGAAACCGACCGACCTTGGCGTCTATGACAACTACATTGTCAAGAAGCAGATACTGAACTCCTGTTCCATCATTGCCAGCAACTTGCTACTTGTCGACGAGGTGATGCGTGCGGGAATGACAAGTCTCAAGGGCTAGTTCTCCTCTCCAGCTGGTGTAGCGTCTATGAGTTTCACTTAATATTAACCAGGCTAACTTAAAACTGCACACACACACACACACAAACACATCTATTCACATAACAACTTAAATTTACCGGTTATCGACAACGTAGATACCGAGCTGCTGGCGTTTGTGTTAAATGCTGAAAGAAAACAAAAACTCACCAAGTATTTCTCGCTTTTTTTTGTCTCACAAATAATGTTTACTAAATATGAACAGAACCATTGGTTTAAAAAATATATAAAAAATCATTTCACAAGACCTATTTAATGTTCTACTTATTTGAAATCAGATGGGCCGAAAATATATATGCCAAGATTTCGAAGTTAATTTGTATTTCTATATAAATTTAATTGTGTTTATTTCTATATATATATATTTATATATGTTTATATATAGTCCTATTTTGTGTATTTTTAAAATCCTGTTGTGGAATCCAGAATAACCGATCACAGTTTTCCACCGTCTAGTCGTTGGTAAGAGGCCTGGTTATGTTGGATCTGCTGGCGGTAACAGTGTTACTTGCACGCTTTGTAAGACAAAGGTCAAAACGAAATTTTGGTACCTTGGAAATCGAGGGGGGTGATGCTGGTATGGATGCCAATCCCTTCGAATCGAATAAAAGAGTAGAGCGGTTGGGCGGTTGCACGCTTGCTTGTCGCACAGAATCCCCACCAGCTCATGCGAATAGACTCCATCAGCTGTTCGCCGGCAACACTCTTCATAAGCCAGAAGAATCAAGAATGAAGTATCCCAGACTGTGCAGGCCGTTCTCAGAAGGTTGGGATGCAGAAAACAGAGGAGAAACTGAAAAAAGATAAAATAAATATAATATAATTATGCGAATAACACACATATTTTATACAATACCAACATATCTGTCAGCTCGTATCCTTTGCCAGGACCTAAGAAAAGGAGAAACAATAATATAAAAAATTCTGATATTTAAAGAATTTTCATTTTTCTTTCAGAGAAGAGAACTGTTCTCTGTTAATACCGGAACTAAACTCCAAACTTGGTGAAGCTCCTGAATTTGATTTTGGCACAAAACCACGGGAGATTCCATGTTTGGCAGTGCTTCCTGAAAGGTAAAACGATACAAAAATACCAGGTAAATTGACGAAAATATACATTTATATTATTTATATATGCATACTTATATATATATGTACATATATATTAATATATGTTATATGTATTTATTATATCAAAGGAACGATGCGATACAAATTGAGAAAACCCCACAAAAATGGGGTTAAGCTATAAAGTATAGTAAAGGTATATTAAAGTTTTAGGAACATATAAGAAAGCACTCTAACCTCATTAAGTATATATTCTATACATATATTCTTGATTTTGATTTTTTAAAAGAAAGTAAATACATTTTTTTAAATTTTAGAATGAACTTTAATCAATTATATATTTTCCATTTTGTTGGATGACCTTTCGCCATCTTTCCTGCAAATTTATTATCCCACGCTCATAGAACTTCTGGCAATTATCTGCAAAAAACTGAAGCAAGTGCGATTTTATATCCTCGTCCTTATCAAAAGCTTTACCATTTAAGGAGTTTTGCAAAGACCGAAACAAATGGTAGTCTGAGGGTGCAAGGTCAGGACTATATGGTGGATGCATCAAAAGTTCCCAGCCAAGCTCACTCAGGTTTTGGCGAGTGTCCAAAGATGTGTGCGGTCTAGCGTTTCCCTGGTGGAATATGACACCTTTACGATTGACCAATTCTGGTCGCTTCTCCTTGGTGGCTGTATTCAATTTGTCCAGTTGTTGACAGTAGACATCCGAATTAATCGTTCGGTTCCTTGGAAGCAGCTCAAAATATACCACACCCTCCAATCCAATCCATAAGTATGCAAAATCACCGGTTTCTTTTCGGTCAACCCAATATGGCAATAGCTCAGTATAAGCAGGGATTTGTTTGTGGTGTCTGTGTGTTTATGCATGTGTTCATAAAAAGTGTGAGTGAAGGCATATCCCTGCTGGGTTAAGGGTTTTGCGTAGTATATAGGTATAGTTATAGGGTATACTCTATAACTATAACTTTGATGTTTGGTACTGGTTTTCCTTTTAACCACTTTTGAGCTGTGGTAGAAATTTAACTGGGATTAGAAAATAAACGAAAGAAAGATTTCCGAAAACTTATACGTATCCAAGGTTCCCATAAGATCAATGTACTCCTAATTCCTATTGTAATTCCCAAGGAATAAGCACTTAAGACAGAAAAAGAGAGGAGAAAAATCAATTCAAAATCTGAAAATCTAATTTGATAGACGTAAGCAAAGGTGACCCAGTGTGTGAGCTGGTTAATTTATTATTCCAAGTCAAAATTGATGCCGCAAATTCCTGTTTTTCCTGGGAAACTCATTTCGTAAGACACATAAGAAATGCATAGCAAATTTTGGGTTGACAGTGCCAAAACCAAACGAAACTAAAACCAAAGCAAAGCAATCAGTACTTTGTGAACCTTGACAGTGAATTATGCAAATGTTGTTGTTAACGTGTGGGTGGAAGGGTCATATCAAAGCCGGAACTTGACCGGAGACAGGCACATATGGGAAAAGGCTTAGAAACAGCTGATAGCATCCAATTTCCCCACACACACACACACACACACGCATAGAAAAGCACACAAGAGGCCTTCCATTTAAAATGAATTCTTGGAGCATTTGTAAAATGTCTAAAAGGATTTCTCATGTCTGCCGCAAGTACGATATATACGGAAATTGATATTGAAATCTGTATGATAATGAGCTGCAAATTTGTTTTGGGTGTATTTCACATTTGATGTCTGTATGTGTGTGTGTGTGTGTGTGTGTTGGGCCTATAAACTATTTTACTTTCTTATAAAGTGTTTAAATGTGAGGCAAATGTATTCCATTTGGTTGCAAATCCATTACAAACTGGTCTCCGGGTAGGCACACTTGAGTATCTCTCTTGTGGCTGCCAAGGACTTCAAGGATTTATGTTTGACATTTACTTTTTATACCCTGCTTGTGTAAAGCATAATGTAGGCTGTCTTAATCAATTCTTATAATAACTGCAGATACTTTTTGAAGCCTTTGTAACTATTGGCTTATAGCTTAAATCAGTTGTGGCCACGTTGTAGCTCGCGAAACTCGCAAGACTCGCGCCGTTCATCTCCGGGCAATTAAAAACAAACCTTTAGGTTCCATTTTATGTACACTGAGGAAACAGGGAAAAAAATTGATAGGCTTCAATAGTTTTGTTTGGTTTTTCAACGACGTTGCATTAAAATGCATTTCGACTTTTACTTCATATTTCTCTCATATATTTTTGCATATTTTTTGTATGACTTTTTTGGCTGGCCACCACTGGTTTCCAGCTTAGATTAGGTAAGTTCAGTCTAATGAATTGACTCCTCGAAGCGAAGGGCAGAAACTATGCTAATCGATAGCTCAAACTGATTAAGTCCAGTTTGATTGGATTGATTTTGATCAAAGAAATTGAACTCCTCATGCTTAATTTTCAATCATTTTTCAAGCACAAGGTTTGGTTTTGTAAATATGTTTATAATTGTGTTGTTATGGTTCTTTTTGAATGTACGGCTTTTCCACTTAATAAGTATATATGAAGATAAAAGATTAAAGACACATTATGCAGATCGATAACCCAGTCCTGTGCTCGGACTCCATATAAGTTAAATCAGATTGAAAACGAAACAATGCTCTATCTAAGCTGATCGATAACCCACAATTGATTGATTCCGCTTCAAGGTACAAAAGAATATGCTGAAAGATCTACTGAATTAACCTTTAGTCTTCCCTTTAAAGTGCATTAGGAACTCTATTCTGAATACCCTTAACCTTTGTTATCCATATAAGTTAAATCAGACTGAAGACAAAGCTATGTTTTACCTATGCTGATCGATAGTCCATAATTGTTTGAGTCTCGCTATCGATTTACTCCGCTTAAAGGTAGAAAATTCTGATCGATCTGCTGAATTTCCCTATTAATCTTTCCTCTGAAGTGTAAATGGAACTCTATTGTGTACACGCTATGAATTCTACAAGTTGTGTCTTCCACAGGATATCTAAAGGTCTATCAACTAGCTTAAACTAATCGAGTGACTTTTGGTTCAATTACCTGTCCGATTGTGGAAGTTTATTGGGTTTTGGGTGCACGGGCGTAGTTCACAGATCGAGCATCAAATTGGCTTTTGTGCAGCGCCCAAATTGATGGGCCTTGCATAATATAAATGGTTGGATATTTGTAAGACGCTTTTGTAAGTGGCAGGAGGATGTCACAGGGTGCGGAGGGGGTGGGGGTGGGTGGAGTAGGTGCTTATCTGGAGGCGTTGGACCTGCGTTAAATGCAAATTCTTGTTGCATACGCGCGGAAGCCAAGTTCAAAAGTTTCCATTTCGCTGAGTTTTTTGCAAGATTTTCGTTGGGGTTTTTTCTTCTTATCCGTTTTGTGCCTCTGCCAAGTCCACCGCTTCCTTTCCACATCCTTGGCTAAGTTTTTCTACGGCGACTTCATTACCGATTCGTTGGCAAGCAAAAACTTGGCTGCCTGCGACTTAAATGAATTTGTCGGCATTTTTGCGCAACTTCTTAGTTTAATTAATTTTAAAGCCTGTTCGTGAAGAAATATAAAAAAGAAACACAAAATAGAAAACAGAAGATGAAGCGAGGACGCAGAGAAAAGCAGAGGGAGAAAGAAATGGAAAGGAAACAGGAAAAGTTCAAATTTATTTTTATTTGCTTATTTGATTTATGCGCTTAGCTGAAAAGCCAGCTAAAGTAAATAAATTAGTGCAGAAAGGATTAGGCTGAGAAAACGCACAAAGAAACATCAACTCAAAAGCGTGCAGCACCACCCAACCACCACCCAATCCAACCACCCAACGCTGCCAGTGCCTGCCCTTCACCTCGTGCCATAAATCATTCATTTCCGTCTGGCCAAAAGGCACAAAAAGCGATCCAAGTACATTTTTATTTAATTTATTTGTCGCAGCTCTTGGCGCTGTCTGTTGTGGCACACTGCTCCTCTCCCTCCCCCTTCCGCCTGCTTTATAACTTCTCTTTTGAATATACTTTCGCTTTCTTCACTTTGCTTTTAGCCAGCAAGAAATTCTCTTGTAGGCGGAAAGAACTCAAATTGCAGGTAAATTGCATGAAAATTAGACAAAACAATGCAAGGAACTAGCCCAAAAGCCCGAAAACTGACATGACAATGGCATGTCGAGTCTAAGGGGAGGGATGGGGATAAGTGTTGAGATTGGGGTTGGGGTTGGGTTAAGCAGTGGCAGTGGTAAAGAGTAGATGACATTGCGTGCAAATAGCTTTTCACATGCAAAAATGTTGCAACAACAACGAGAATCGGCGTGGAACAACCCGAGGATGACGATGATGAAGGCCTCTTTGCCTGAAGTGGCTGTCAGGTGCTGTTCATCTTCTACTCATCACGTTGTTGTTTCTATTGCTGCTGGTGTTGCATTTGCTGTTGCTGCCTCTGTTGCAGCTGCTGTTGCACTTGTTTAGTATCGCGTAATTCATTTTGGGTGCATGCAACGAGCTCGCCTGTCAGACTCTATACTCGTATAACTGCGCAATTCTACATGCGACTGTAAATACGTAGTTATGTTTCATATACAGTGGAAGCTTGCTATAACGAACTAATACAATACATGCAATCCATTTCTTTACATGGCAAAATTTGAAGTAGCCAAAAATTTCATTCAGTTTTCTCAATTTAAACTTTTGATTATAAGTTTCTAGACTTCTCCCGTTATTCTCAATAACAATTGGTCGTTGCACTGAAGTTTTACTGTACTGTAAGCTGTAGGTACTATATAAGCTCGACTTGGGTGTTGCCAAAAATAGTAGCATAATTTCTTAGGTAAGACTTTGAAACTGCATTTTGTCAGGTGCATGTGACCAATAAAAGTAAAAATATTTGTATTTATGGTATGTATATGTATGTGTGTGTGTATGTTTATGTATATGTGTGTGCATGTGTGTATAAACAACACTATATTTTCCCCTGAAAAACCATTTTAATGAACACTTCTGCCAGCAAATAACATAACGACTAACAGCATAAAGCAGCTATTGTGAGGGATTCCTAGCACATCCTGTAGAGGGGGAAGGGGGGCGTTGGAACACTTCCTTACACAACAAATGCATGTGCATGTGTGTGTGTGTGTGTGTGAATGAATCTCGTCTATAGCTGCTCTACATTCAGCCAAAGCGAATGGCCAGCAAACAACAAAAATATAACTAGTCTAGTTAAAGAATGACACTCACTATGGGACATGCATGTGTGTGTGTGTGTGTGTGTGTGTGTGTGTGTGTGTGTGCACATAACATGCATGCTTACATATGTACACACATGTGTAAATGGATATCGTTTGGCAGGTTTTTGGCACGCATTGAAAGCTCCACATTGCGAATCGATTAACGATTCATGTTGATGCAAGGACATTCCATTCCCAGCTATTCACAAGGGGGGTCCAAGGTACTCCAAGAATTGGAAAACAATCTATGGATTCTATGCAAACTTGGCTGCGGCCTTGGCTTGATGCGCAATATTCGAGCACAGCTGTTATTCGGGTAATTTTGGGTGCGAGTCAGCTTCAAGTGAATATTAAAGTTGAAACGAGATGTTGCAAAATGAAATCTTAATGCAGATTTAATACAACCACCGCAATAGTAGCTACAACAACAACAACAACAACAAGAAGAAGAAGAGCAGCTGTACGTACTTCGTATTACTGTCTCCATGTCGTGAATGCCAAAGGAAAAACTCAAATAAACTTTCGTCTTGGCAAACACGCGTCGCAAATGCCAAAGAGAAAAAAGGGCAAACAAACATTCGGATTCAAAGGCAAAGGCGGCTTTAAGTCTTGCCATCCACATATGAGCAGGAGTCAGGCCTTCTGTGCAACCCCATCCTGCGGCTCCTCGCTCCTTTCCCCCTTTACATACAATCACAGCGCACAAAGCACATTTTAAATATAAATTTATATAAATGTTTGTCGGGGAGTTTGCCGTTCTCTCTGGGAGGTGTTTGCTATGTGCTCGCTTGCGTGCTAAATTTTATTTGACTTTGCATGACTTTCGTGTGTCTTTGAACTTCGAAGCTGTCGCCCCAACCCAACCCAAGCCACCCACTCCTTTATCACACCCACCCCCAACTCACTTCAAACGAACTACTACTTATCGGTCGATCAACTGGCGATTCAGCAACAAATCAAAGTCAACTGTTAACTGAATGTTAAAGTTAACATAGTGCAGTCGCAGTCTCAAAGTTAAAGCCTTGCGGCGCTGTTAACCAATTTTAAAGCCTTTCAGAATTTATTGCAGCGCACACAAATCAGCCGAACAACAGCTGGCAGTTTTAACTGCGCCGCAATTGGAAATTCCTTAGGGCCATAAAACTCGACACTAATTCTTGCCACGCCATTGACCATTAGAATGTGGCCCGAACGCGCAGCGATTAGGCTGCCACTCCGCCCACACATAAATGTATTCATGAATAAATGTGCACACACACACACACACACACAAATACAGCGAGCCAGCTCTAAGGTATGCAGCAGTAAAATACAAAAAAAAACTTGGCTTAGAAGCAATTTTATGAATAGCACTTAATTAGCAATATGTATTATTAATTAGTATAATTTCCATGCTCTGGCACACATTTGACTGATGTTGCGGGACCTGTGGAGCACACAAACACACAGACAGGTTTATTGGAAACGATGTATAATAAATACCTTATGTGTGTATGTTTGTGGAATAAAATGTGCAAATGTGCGCGCTAAAATTCATGCATAAAACATATTTTATTTCTGTCTTTATAGCGTTGTCCTGCAATCAACATGAGACTAACATGGGTCGCACCTTGTCATGGACATCCATAACTGTGACGATCGGTGGTCATCGGAGAAGTGTTGCCAACTATCGATAAGGTAGATAAATTGACTCATGAAAATAGCTATAAAATAAGCCATAAATTATCCAATTGATTTTTATATCCAATTAAAATTTCATTTCATAATCTATCTTCAACCAGGCTCGACACAGCGTATCCCACATGCACTAGAAGCAATCAGGACAGGTGTCCTGCCCACCCACACCCAGCCTTAAAACTGCTACGAAGGAAACTACTTCAAAGAGACTACCATCCCACAAACCAGTTGGAAATTTACTTCTCCACAATCTGCAGCTGTTTCAGCCATATATCATATAATATCATTTATTAATAACATTTAGACATATATAATAATATGTAATACATATAATAATAATCAACATATAACAAAAAAAAACATAAAATATTAATTATAATAATCTTATGAATATATAATAAATACTATAGCTTACAATATTTAAAGGATTTTGTACATAAACGTAGATAAATTTATATTAGCCATTACTTGTGATAAAACATGTAAAAATAATTGTTTAAATAAGTAAATATTAATAAATATTATATATTAAATATAAGAAATTAACATGTTAAAACAATTATGTGCTTAAAATAATTATCTATAAAAGTTTTCATTGAATAAACATTTGAAAACTAAACGATATTCTTTTATTTATTACTTAAAATGCATTAAAATGGGCTTAATGGCTGCCAATGGCTTTATAACTTATAAAACTCCCCTCGCTGGAATCGGCACCAATTTATTAAACTTCCCGCGGTCGCATTTATTGGAAACTTTTCAAACTCCCCTCGCGCCAAACTTTTCTAGTAACCCTCGTTAGAATTCTCAAGAACTTTTCGACCACCCCTCGTTATGACCCATCCCTGGCGTTGGCAGCACGAATTTGACCGAAAATTCACATGATTTCTACGTCCAGATACCAGGCGAACAGAACCCAGCAGACGGTAGCTGCACTCAATTCAAACGCAAATGCGCGCTCAGCATTTCCCCTTAAAGGCGCCCCTAAGAGTATGCAACACTTTTTGCCCACTCTCTGACTGGGGAACTGAGTGTTTATAGTAAAATTTTATGGCAACAGTTTATAGCAACATTTTATAGGAAAGTTTTATAGCAAAATTTTATAGGAAAATTTTAGTGCAGCTACCTTCTGATAGGTTCTGTTCGCCTGGTATTTGGCAGCTGATTTCAGCTGCATTTTCCCAAGGAATTCACGCTAATTTCAGACACACACACACACCGACAACAGAATCGGTGTAAATGCCAGCCAACGAGGGAAGTTTGATAATTAAGAGTTCATGCTAGCGAGGGGAGTTTGATAAGTTTGCATTAATGTTAGTGAGGGGAGTTTGCCGTACATTTTAGCGAGGGGCGTTTGATGAGTTTGCGTTGATACTAACGGGGGGAGTTTAAGAAATTAGCAGCCGTTTTTGCAAACGAGGGGAGTTTGATAAGTTGCCGTTTAAGCTATCGAGGGAAGTTCGATAAGTTGGCGTAGATGCTAGCGAGGGGCGCTTAAAAAGTTTGCTGCCCTTTCATGCAAACGAGGGGAGTTTTATAAGTTGGCGTTGATGCTAACGAGGGGCGCTTAATAAGTTTGCTGCCCTCTTATGCAAACGAGGGGAGTTTTATAAGTTGGCGTTGATGCTAACGAGGGGTGCTTAAAAAGTTTGCTGCCCTTATATGCAAACGAGGGGAGTTTTATAAGTTGGCTGCCTTTCTTACCAACGAGGGGAGCTTGATATGTTGCCACTCATGCTAATGAGGGTAGTTTGATAAGTTGGTGTGCATGTTGACGAGGGGAGTTTGACAAGATTGTCTACCAAGATAAGTTCCTTTTAAAATGAATAAATAAAAACACAGGTAAATTTTACTATTTAAGTTTTATTTCATACTTTTTTATATTAAGTATTATTTATATATATTACTTATATCTTTTATAGTATTTATTAGTTAATTAAAATTAAATTATATTATTTTAGTTTATTAATATTTTATTGCGCCAACTTCTGCCAATATTTATAGGAGGAGGCACCGGAGCAGCATTCCGTTATACAGTTGGATGTGTCTTCTGCCGGGTAGAATGCTTCTTCCACGAGTAATCCTGGGGGACCCCGCCTGATGTAGTATTAGTATCCTTTGGCAATGTGTGAGTAAAGTCGCTCTGTTAAATAATCCTATGGGAAGAAAGTTGTAGAAATGATTATTATTCAAATCGTTTTGTAGACTTCGACATTATTTTCTTTATTCTTACAGGCAACGCTGATCGGCAGATATAATCACTAGAAATAGGTGATATATAATAAAGTATAGATATTAATTAAAAAAGTCTCATGATTAATTGTAATCAATCGATTTTATCAATAGCTGTAGCTGATCAGAGGTAATCAGTATATGGAAGCAGTGACGGCACTCCTTTATATATTTCGATTTGCTGGAATCAATTTAGATGGAAATGGAAAAGCGTCGAAGGCGTGACTTGTCAACCCTACGGTCAGAGTTGAAGAATTTAAGTTTTGCGAACTATTTGCTGTCCTTCCTCGACTTTCTGCTGCATATATACTACGTATAACGTTTTCATTAAATTAAAAGCAGCAAGTGACAAAAAGTAACCAGCTGAAAGTGGAAGAAGATGGACAAGGAGAAGACGAAGAAGAAGGAAATGAAGAAGGAGAAGGAGCAAAAGTAGCAGCGAGGGGAAAACTTGGCAAATGGAAATTGAGAAATTAAGCAAAAGCCAAATGAATGAAAGTTGTACGGAAAAACAGTTTGTTAATTATTTAGCAACGCCTGGAAAAATTTACCTACATAGAGTGTCCTTTGAATTATGATACATACAGACACACACACATACACATATAGTATATCCTCCATCCATGAACTGAATATATAATTTGCCTTCATAAAAGTGTTTGCATATGACTAACGCTGGTCGCGCTTCTGTTTACAATTTTGTGGGGCTTTCACAAAGAAATTGCTTCTAAGCTTTATGCGTTTCACCTCTCCTCCTCCTCCTCCTCCTTCCCTCGTCCTGTAATCTTTCATTTCAAGGCTTTTACTGGCCGTTTGTCATCTGCGCAAAGGACGCACCAGCACGCACAGAGATTGGGGTTAAAGGTTACCTTCCGCTGCGGCTTTTACCAAATCTGTTCCTCATCCGCCACAATTCGGGGGACATTTAAATGCTCGCTTTCAATTTAAATTGGATGCTTTTATGGCCGACCTTGAGCATGGGCCAGAGCTCCGCTCGCAAATGGAATTTGCTCTGGCAATATTTGTACCTGAAATAGGCAAATACCTTACCATTGTCTAGTTCAATGTCCTTAAGGCTCCAACTTTTAATTGCCCGCCATCAATCAATATCGATGCGTACCATCAAAGAGGAAATTCATTTCATATTCATAAAAGTGCAGGGAAACCCCTTTTCGAGGCACAGGCGACACTCACCAGCAAATGGAACAGGAACAGGGACTTGCTGGTGGATGTTATTGAAGGACCTTCATGTTGCCTTCTGTTGCCTTTCATAAAAAGGACCACACTGTGTGTGTGTGTGTGTGGGTGTGCGTGCGTGCGTGCGAGTCCTTATTATGCACATAGTAATAACTTATTTGTATATTTCCAAACTAGACAGAAAGTTCCCTTGACAACACGTTAAAAGAACAGACTTAGACAGACTAAGACGATCTTCCTTCTCCTTCCTCTGCACTTTGTGGGCTTAGAAGTGTTTCACTTAAATAACTTTAATATGTAAAGCTGAGGAAACAAGTTTCTAATCGCTTCCTAAGTTTTTGGCTGTACACAGGATCTCTCAAGGATACTCAGACTTTAATTCGTTTACTTTGAAGTAGCTGCACGATGCACCTAGGAAAATATTTATATGAAAATCTTTTCTTCTACTTTAAGTATTAAGATTTAAAGATATTCCGTAGATCTTATCTCTGCTAATTTAGTGAAAGTCACACAGCAGATAATCTACTCTTTTTTATTCCTTTTTCTACTCTGGAAGGATGAAAATGGGTTTTTCATTTCGGGTGTTTAAATAAATGTCCTGGGCGAGCTTGCAGTCGCAACTGTGTCTTTAATTACGAACATTAATTTGCGTACTTTAGTTGTTTTTTTATCAGTGTACACAATCCCGAGGCGCCGCATAATTTGCCCACAGAACACGGGACAGAAAGATATGAATCCTAAGTAATGGCGTTAAAATGGAAATTTATGTTTGCCTCGCCTGAAGATGAGAGCACGATGATGATGATGATGAAGCTGATGATGATGGAATGCAAAATTCCATTTCATTTGCATGACATTAGGCGTTGGCTCGAGTGCTATATCATTATATAGCTGATCGGTCAGATCGGGTTCACTGGCAAACTTTAAGTTAAACTCAATGTTGCCTCCTTAACAGCTGCCATAATCCTTGACCCCAACTCCTCCTCAACCATAATCCCCCGCGAAACATATGCCTAAATGGAGGCAGGACGCTATAAAGCAATTTTAGTTCAGCGCCTTATCGATTCCTTTGAATGGCAGACACGCGGCTCAGAGGTGTGGCTGGAGGTGGAGTTGGTCGGAGGTGATGGTGCTACCTGCATAGCGATTCTATTGTCATCGGGAAAATGACAGACAAATTTGAAGGAGTGTGAGGTTATGGATAATGAGAATATGGATGGGATAGGCAGGAGTGCAAAACAGTAGCACAAACCGCGTAAATTTATGTGGAATGAGGCAATTCGCGGTTGGTTGACAGAATGATACCCTGTAGGCAGCCTTTCAAAGAGAGAAGGATAGAGATAGGGAAAGGTAAGAACTAGACGTAAGCAGAAAGGTGTCTGAAAGATCTGTCAAAATGTATATATAAACATATGATATAAGCTTCTATTTCCATCGATAATCTATCGATAACTTTCTGAAGTGCAGGAAACACAGCCAGAAGTCGCAGTGGAATGAAAGTTTAATTCTTAAAGCTTATAGATTCAAATAGAACCAAGGCAACAATATGTATATTTGAGTCGAAGCATAACTATATGTAATCCCTAAGAGATAATATTTTACTCTATGCTTAAGTCTCTTCTGTAAATATTTGTTGATTTCACTTATTTTTGTTCCAATCGCTCGGTTTGCTTTTGTGTTTCTTTGGTTTTTGCTGCGAAATTTTCAATTACAAACACATCGTGCCATGTCGTATCCTTATCTTAACGACAGTGTGGATATGGGGACAGCTTATTGGATCCTTGGGGGCCACTGGGTATAAGAAGTCGAATTATTTTTCACAAAACACAATGCCAAGCATTGGGGCGTGGCAGCTATAATACATTTCCGACAGCTGTTCAGTGGCTGCCTGTTGCCCGAGCGTAGCTGGAGGTGGTGGAGGAGAGGGAGGGGGAGGGGAGGGGGAGTGGTATCTCTGTTTATAAATTTTTTTACTTTGCACTTTGTGTATTTCCGCAATTTGTTTACTATCCGCAAATCGTAAGCTCACATCAAGTATTAAATCCCATTTGTGGCAAGAGCGGACAACATGGCGTATACGTCATGCTCGTAATACATGGCGTATACGTCATGCTCGTAATGCGTGACATATGTTGCATTGAGCGGGTCTTAAAGGATTGCAGTCTCAAAAGTATCGATGCTTCAATTTCATGCAGCTTACCTTTGGGTCCATTCAATTGGAAAACTTTAGCTGGAGCAGCATTTTCGCACTGTTTTAATTTGATTCGCCAAAAAATACGATAATCAAGAGGAACAGACTCATCTTAAGCCCTAAGACTTAAGACTATAGCGAACACTCTATTCGCTGCCAGCAGACGAATAAATACACTTTCTTTTTAAGCAAGTTTTCTATCAAAAATATATATGAATCCAGTTTGAAAGGAATTACATGAAGTTGAAGTTGGTGTTGAAGTTTTTTGTTGTAAATAAACAGCATCAAAGTTTTTCATATTTTAAGGACACCAAGACGCCTGTCACAACGTGTTACAAATGTCTTGTAGCATCTAAGAGACTTTGCAAAGAAAAAGTAAGCATAAAACAAAATAATCGCAAATAAGAAAACAAAATAAAGTTCCAAGTTGTGAGCTCTGTGAAGCTTCTAAATGATGACATTATAATATTAAAACATGAACAACACACAGGCAGACAAATGAGACTGCCGTATGAGGGCTTCTCCATATGTGTGTGTGTGTGTGTGTGTGTGTGTGTGTGTGTGAGTGTGTGTACGTCTTAGTGCCGTTGGCGTTGAGTCTGAGATTCCTGACAGGCAGGCTCAGGCGGCACTTATGTAATTACCGCATTTGGGGGGCATTTATCAGACGCTTCTGAATAAGTTATAAGTGCGAATGCTGAACTTAAAGATACCCTGTAAATAGGTGTAAGGCATGCCACTATATTCTACAATAAATACACACGCTACAAGCAGTACACTGCTTGCAGCCAAAGCAGTTTAGAGTTTCAATTTGTTGTGTTTAGTTCTTATGTTCTCTGAGATCGATGCACATGACTATAAAGTATATCTAGCCCCACAGACGTATAGACAGACGTTTCAGTAGAGAAATTGGATAAATATATATATATATATAGAGCATACATTAGAAGATATATACGAGACTATAGACCTAATGTTGCGTCTCCAACTCAGAAGCCTTTAAAGGCGACGCGTTTCTTTTGGAGATTTGCCATTGACTTCACTTCTTGGAGCAACTGTTTAAGCTGATCGGAGATATAGATATATCAGTTATATACGTTGTATATACTATATATATAGCACATATACCTACATACATGTTTTCCATCCCGATATGCCCTTATTTGTAACTGATTTTCAATGAGCTTAGGGTATCAAAGGAAAAAAAACAGCAGCGCCTGTGTACAGGTACGCGCCTATGTATGTGTGAGGGAGTGTGAGTATGAGTGTGTGTGTGTGTGTGCGTGTGTGTAAGCGTGTGTGCTACAATGCCCCTTGGCGTTAGAAGTCGTCAGCTCTTTTATTTCAATTACGTGTCGACGACGATGAAAACGACAACGACTGCGACAACGAGAGCGTCGCGACTTTTGGTGTTGCGAACTCTTTTGAACCGCTTCCAGGCAGCTTATGTGTCCCCTTGCGCATTTAATTAGTGCCCCAAACTTATGCACTCCTCAATAACTGCAAAAACAACAAGCTAAATAACAACGAGGAGTACAACAAGCAGCAGAGCCCGCCCGCATCGCGTGCTTCAAAACTTTTCACATGCGCCTCAACGTATGCAACAGAAAAGTTAACAAACAGCCAAACAAAGCGGCAGCAACAACAACAACAACAATGAGTATACAGAAAGGTATAGAAAAGGATATAGAATTAACTGTCAAGCCGAATATTGGTGACTCTAAAATAAACAACCAGCTGCGGTCTGCTATTGTCCTGCGACCACGTTGCCACGCTACAGCGCGCTGTAAAAGCGACAAATAAATAAATGAAGTCTATAAATAGTTGGCCCGAAGGACCTCGAATAGTTCGGACTAAGATGAGTTCGCTTCTCCATATATAAATACTCGTATCCTGTTGTCATTTTGACAGAAACCTATTTTTAAACTGACATATCATAATGGCCCATTAAATGGCTGAACAACAAGCTGTCACTTCGGAACAGAGCTAAAAATAAACGAGCATGTTTGTTCTGACCAGGACTCTTACATGGAGCTATACAATACAAGTATATATATGGGAAAAGCACAGAAAAATAGCAGTTGCAGATATTAAGCAAGACATTATGGCAAATCAGCAGTGTCAGGGTGGCGTAGGAGTCACAGCTTGTCTTACACCTGCGAGTTGTATACATCTATACGAAAAGTTTCTATATAATTAGCTTAAGCTTCAAAGATATGATATTATAATATATATTATTGTTTTACAGACAATACAATAATCAATTCAATGACTAACATCACATCCAAACGGACTTATTAGATGACTGCGCAATATCGGACTACGCGTAAAGAGAAGACTCAAACGACATCAACACTCAAGGCCTTCCCCTTCGGGTCTTGACTTAATCCCTATAATATCACTAGACTTTAAATATTAAGTAACTACCATCTCTACGCTGTAAATAATGTATACATTACCCTAGTTTATCTTGTCATAGTTCATTCTTAGCTTAATCTCACATTAGCTTAAGTTGCCTGAGTAAGGAATTAGTACTCTAACCAGTAATAAAATTTCATTTAACACATAAAAACAAAGAAAAAGCGAAGAAAAATCAAATGTTTACTTCTATCAATCAGGTCTTATAGTAATGCTTATAGGTTATATTTTGTACAAATTAAGTATACCTAGTGTTACCCTAGGTCGCCCCGAAGAAAGGATTTCCTCTAATATTTTCCTTCACTGTCTTTTTTATACAAAAAGAAGGTTGATACGATATATATATCTATACATATATTTAAATATCCATTATATCTTTTAGGAGCACGTTTTTAGTAAGTTCCTTTTCTCAGTTTCATAAATGAGCTGCCTAATCAGTTCCTTAGACGAACCAGATGGAATCGCTGTCAGTTTAGTTCCTTCATCTACGAGCAGCTCCTAGCTTAACTTCTTAACTTCTTCCCATATACAAATCAGATAAGGATCACATGTTGTCCCTCAATCTGAGATACTTTAGGGTATAGACCCCACAAACAGCTGAGATGTTCACACAAATTAGTAGAACTCCCCGAGATGGGACATAAATCCAATAAAAAGTAGGGACAAAGTCTGTAACGAAGCTGTAAGACCCCATTGGAATAGACTTGTCTTCAAGCAGAAATGATTTAAAATCAGTTAAAGCTACTGCCGCACTCCAGTCGAGGGTTAATCTGCAGTACCTGAACCCACACCTTTCCACACCCCTCCACCCATTTCCCCCCGATTTCATATCACGTGTGTGTGCGTTGTGATACACAAATTTCATTAGAATCTTATCAGCCTGGGACGAGGGAAGAGAAGAAAGATTTTCATTCCCCAGTCGCTGTCAATTTTTAAAAACACTTTTTTTTTGTTACCCCATTTCCGTTATTCGCGTTATTTCTCTCTCTCTCTCTCTCTCACTTCTGCTCGTTTCTCTTGGATTATTGATGTTCTTATGTATATTTTAACGTGCGGTATATAAAATATTTCGCTTGGCTTAATAAAATAGAAACATTTTCCTGTTGCGGTTAAGCCAAATGCTGCCGCTAGGCTGATTGTGATAATACCCTGTATCCTATAAGTGAATACCCTGTAAAACAAGGAATAATTATCTATTACTTAGAGGCTTCTACTCTTACCTAGCATATCTTCTAGTCTAAGTCCTCGCTTTGTTTTCAATTTTATTTGAATGCTTCGCAATTTATTTGAATTTTTATAGCTTAGATTTTATAGCTCGTATATGAGAGGCTTAAGGACTGAAGACCATTAAAGGTTCGACAAATACTCAGTACTCGTTGAGGTTATCTTTATGCCATAAAAGCATTAAAAATTCTCCGTACTCAACGTTATTTTCATTGTTATCCCTTTCGCTTTATTTTCGCTTCCTTTCTGCAGGTCCTTTATTTTTTTGTTTATTGCCCCACTGGCATTGCCAGCAATTGGCGACCAGTTGCTGTTTCATTTCCTTTTGCCCCATCCCCAAGCCGACCCTGTGTCCTTTTCCCCCTCCTGTTCTCTTTGTCTACAAAGTTTACAGGAAAAACATTGAAAATATTGTAAGCTCCTTGTAGGACTTTAAATATATAATGCAGAGAGTGTTAAGTTGAGTTCGGATTGTTCGAGATTTGATTGTGCCATAAGAAAGAGTCTCTTAAATTTATTTATTTGACTGCACAGCAGCAGCAGCTAAATTATTATTATCCTGTTTATTTGCAAGTCCTTGTTCAAGCACCTGTATTCGATATCAAACAAAGTGCTGTTTCTATCGATTTCTCTTGACATTTGGCAAGTTTATTGCCCTTCTACTTTAACCATTGATACATCCTATCAATCCTTCGATATTAAGAGAAGTCTGATTTGGATATGCTCTGAGTATGGTCAGGTTTTCCTTCTTCCACCAAGTACTTTCTATCAACTCGTGAACATGAAGGGTTCTTCACTGGATATGCTCCGTATATGCTTAGGATTTTCTTAGGATTTGCTTAGGATTTGCTCTAGATACGTCTGACTATACTAGGATATGCTCTGAATATGCCCTAAACATGGTGTGAATATGTCCTGGTTATTCTCAGGATAAATTATCAGTAGTTGTTACCTCGTGCAACCTATCGATTCCTTAAGGATTGGAAATTATATGAGTAGCAGCTACTTTTATCCATCTTTCTTTCAGTGGAAGCAGGTTTTCCACTTGGAAGCAATCCAAGCATCGATCCATGCTCTCATTTCATTCATGTAAAGTCGAGTCCAGAGCAGTCAGGACATGACCAATGAATGAGAAGAGATGGTAATCAGAAGATGCAGTATCTGATATATAAAATGTATAAGGTAACCCATACCATTTCAGGCTTCCCTGGAGTATTGGACTATTCTGAGAGCAATGTGTTCATGTTAACAAACGGAGAGACAGAAACAAAGGACGGACAGGGCTCGATCGACTTGGCTGTTTATATTAATATAGAAGCTATATACTTTATGGGATCGAAGATGCATCCGTCCACAAACTTCATAGTTCCCTTTTAAGCCCTATTCCAATAGGTAAAGGGACTAAAAATGTCAGAACTGATGGGAGAGTATCTCAGCTGGCAGTCAGACCCAGGAAGGTGCTAGGAATAAATCAACAACCGATCTGAGAAAAGTTAATCACATATAATAAAGAAGCTGACAGATTTGTTTATACATTTTATTTTTGGACTAACTTTGGTCATTATTTTAAATACATATTCGCATTTGATAATGCTGTAAAGGGTTTTTATATACGAGTATCATTGTTTTTGGGTTAAAGTTGCTTAAACATTTACAAGGTGGATTCAGCTACATAATTGGGTTGTAGGGCAAACCGTTGAAGAGAATTCGATCTGTGGGGGGTTTCTGTGGGGAGACTCGTTAGGATGAACAGCTGCAGCAACAACAAGCCTTGTTGGTGGGTTCTTGGGGAGACGCGACGGCTACAGCTGTTGCTGTGCCAATTCCTCTATGGTGCGCGCATTGGTAAGGGTCACCCACAGGGGCGATTGGATGCTGGCCAGGGCGAAGCTCTCGGCGGCATCTAGGGACTGTGACTTGCGCATGGAAACTGCTGTTGATTCGCTGCTGCTGCCGGAGACATCGCTGGAGCCGTGCCGACGATCCCGCTTGGAGTCCCGCCTGCCTATGCCAAAGGCGATGGCGGCTTCGCTGGCCTGGCTGCTGCTACTCGAGGCACGCAGCTCCCGCAGGCGACTGCGTCGCTTGGCCAGCGCTGCGGGATCATGTGAGGATTCACGCACGCTGCCCGCCTTGCGCAGTGGCGGCGTCAACGTCAAAAGGGTCTGCAGCTTCTGTACGGACGGAGCTGTTGACTGTGGCTTATCCTGCGACGGTTGAGGCGTTGAGGCTGACGCCGTTGGGTGCTGCGACGTTGGAACTTGCTGCTGTTGTGCTGCTAACTGTTAGCTCGAGGAAATGGACAACTTATAGGATGTGGTGTCCATAGGCGACTCGGGATTGAGTATTTCTGTCTGCGTCTGCTCTATGTCGCTGCAGCGCTCTTCTAGCACCGTGTCCAGCTCGAGCGAGGTGAAGCCCTGGCTTAGGCTTCGTTCAGGACGTAGACTGATAGCTCGCGACGGTCGGTAATCTGCAAATTGTATGAGGAATAACAACAGCAAAAAATAAAATCAAATTAGTTACAAAATTGCTCAAGTTGCCAGGCGTCAAGTGGAAATTGAAAATGCTTGTGTAAAAGGCCAAAATCAAATTGAAAACGTGCGTCGACGAGCGAGTTGAAATTTGATGTGGAATGTAAAGGACGTGCAAATCGCCAGCGCAAACGCCAAAGCTAAAATCGCCAATCCATAGAGCATACACATATAAAACGTGCGCACAGTGGGACAAAATTGAGGTAACAACAGTTCAAACTGTCAGATAAAGCGACTGTTCTGTATTATCCTTAAATTTGGGCTGAAAAGTAGGCAACATAAATTGTTACACCACTTTGAATACAAAATATGCATGTTAAGTAACACACACACACACACTGTAAGCACACCACGGTGCAGTGTGGATAGTTACTTTTTTGCTTTAAAGCTTTCGTCGGTTTCTTGCGGGAAAACGTAATTGTTCTCAAAATTTATGCAGAAACAGAAAATTCGCAAGCACCGAAAACAGGAAAAACATCGTGTTGTTTTGTGGTTGCTAACGATTCATTATCGTGTCAACAACGTCATTTGCATCATCATCATCATCATCATTATCATTATTCCCATTCCCATCATCATTATCATCATCATCATCGTTGTCGTCGTCTCATAAAAAGCCAGCTCCCGCATCCTGCAGCTAACCAAACACTGAATATAAAATGTACAGCTGTTAAAATACAGCTGCCTGTGCGTGCGTGCATAAAGCTGGTGTTTGAGTTTGTAGAGTGAAGGTAAGTATAAGGGGGAGGGGGCTGGGTTGATGGAGGGTGTAAGCTCGTTGCTCATAAGCAAAAACGAGGGCAAGGGCCCAAAGGTATGCAGCGCAGTATGCGAATGCAGGCAACAGCTGCTTGACACATGCAAAACAGCATAAGTATATGTGTGTGTGTGTGTGTGTGTGTGTGTGTGTGAGTGTGTGGTTGTGTGTGTGTTTCTGACTATCTGACGTGTTGCTGTGTTTCATTAAGTGGCTGACTCTGCGGCGCAACAGTCACAACTGCCACTCAACTTCAGCTACGACTTCCAGCCACATGTATCTCTGGCTTCTGTCAGGCTTATACCTATTTTATTCATGCAAGAAACAGGTGTAACTGGCTAAAAGGTTGTTCTCAAATGCAAAATCAACATTTATGCTGGCTAAAACAATAATCCAAACAGCATAAGCACTTAACTAAAACTCAATTTTGCGAAACTAAAGAATTTTAAATTAAAAAATATGTAAAACCTTTTTCAGATTTAACAACAAAATAAATGGCAGGGTTTAAGTGGATTTGGAATTGGGAACGTGACTGAAATGCGGTTGTTTCATTTTCAAATTCGGTTTGTGCACTGATATTGCAAAGTGCAATTAGTGCTTGGAGGAGGCAGACACAATTTTCCATGCGGGCATAACGCCAAGTTGTGCCTCAGATGTGTCAGGTGCACCCGTATTTATGCAGCAGAAACAAGCCAACAAAAATGGAGAATTTTTACTCGAAAATCGACGACGATGGCAGCTGCTAAGCGACTGGCAGGTATGTGTGTGTGTGTGTGTGTGGGTGTGTGGGTGTGTGTGTTAAATGGTGAAATATGTCAAAAACTACGAACTGTTAGACACATAGAGATCTGCGATATGCATAAAAAGTTAGAGATAAAGTTAAGGCTAAACTGTGCTTGAGACACACTCATAAAAAGAAAGAGATAGAGAGAGAGAGAGAGAGAGAGTATGTGTAGGAATGTATATACATATATAGCTTGCATACTATATATGCGAGTAGTGATAGTCATTCGATCTAGAAAGAAAAGAACTTCGTACACACATTACAACATTCAAACTCACTAAGCCTATGAATTGGACTAAATCTGACCAGGCTGACTGCATGGTCCTGCATGTCATAGTTACGGCGCCTGTCCCGCTCCCTGGCCAGCTTGGCCCGCCGCCGCAGACAGCAGATGACAATCAGCGCCAGTATCGGGAATCCAAAGATGCACGATACTATCGGTATGACAATCGACTCTGGTGAAACTGCAAGAGAACATCGAAAAAAAACGAAATGTTAATAAAAACTGAATTATATTTAATTGTTATTATTCTTTTTAAATGTGTTAAAATAATTAAAATTTTTTATTTTTATTTAAATATTTATGTTGATTTAATTTTATTTTTTTATATAATATTTATGTTTTTATTTAGTTATATTTTTATTTATTTTATTTTATATTTTTTTATTTAGTTTTATTTTATTCTTTATGGTTTTATTTTTATTTTAGTATTCACTTTTTTCATTTACCTATTTTTTATGTGTTACTTTATTTTTATATATTTTTTAAAACATGTTTGTAATTTTTATTGATATATTTTTTTTTTTCTTAATTTTTACTTATTTTTATAATTTTTTTTTTAATTTTCGTTTTAATTTTTTTTTGATATTTATTTATTTTGTTTTTTTACTAATTTTTATGCACTTTTTTTTTATTATACGATATTTTTAAATGTTTTTTTTTTATTTATTGGTATTTATTTTTAAATATTTATGTTGATTTAATTTTATTTTTATATATAATATTTATGTTTTTAATTAGTTATATTTTTATTTATTTTATTTTATATTTTTTTATTTAGTCTTATTTTATTCTTTATGATTTTTTTTAAAAAAATAGGTAAATAAAAAAGTGAATACTAAAAGTGAATACTAAAACTTTTTTTATTTACCTATTTTTTTATGTGTTACTTTATTTTTATATATTTTTAAAAACATGTTTGTAATTTTTATTGATATATTTTTTTTTGTTTTTCTTAATTTTTACTTATTTTTATAAATTTTTTTTTTTAATTTTCGTTTTAATTTTTTTGATATTTATTTATTTTGATTTTTTACTTATTTTTATGCACTTTTTTTTATTATACGATATTTTTAAATGTTTTTTTTTTATTTATTGGTATTTATTTTCCTTTTTAAAAAATTTTGTTATATGTTTGAATATATTATTATAATTCAAAGTATAATTGAATCGTCTTTGCAAATAGACTTTATATATTTAAATTTTAATATTATATCTGACTAATCTTGTTTATAGAGTTCCCACTTACTAAATAATAATAAATAAATAGCACTACTTTAAAACCTTAACCTTAATGCTGCTTAGGGACAAAATAAAGGGAAGCTTAACTTCTTTATTTGCCATTAACTTAATTCTAATATTTATAATTGAAAAAGAATCAGTAAACTTTTAGTTTATACTTGTTATTGTCAGAGATTATAATAAAAGTATTTAAGTATATTTTTGTGATGTAAGAAGTTATTTTATTTTGTATTTGTTCTGTTTACGAACATAAATAAAAGTGGTATTAAAAAGTTCTGGTAAGCACGTTCTACGTACGTGAATGCAGCTCTCAAAACTTAGAGAAATTGATATTTATATGAGAAAGTTTGTTTCCTTATAGCTGGCGTATATTATCGTAAAATATATATTTTAAAGCCGGCTGACCAATAAAAAATAATCGTTTTTCTCATAAAAGCCTGTTTCATATGATTTTTAACTAATTGCTGCGGTCAGAGGCAAATTATGCAAACGGTTTTCACTTTGTAGCAGACCGAAAGTAAGCTTCAAATTATTAATGCATGCGCTTATTTTACAGGACAAGCACACACTTACACACACACACACACTAATACAGACACATACAAGCAGTAAAGAAGTCAACAATTTTGATCGCCTTTTTTTAGTCATAATTCTTGGCTTATCTTTTTGCGGGTTCATTTCCATTGCCCCTGGAAAGTAGTCAACACTTATTTACGCTGACAGTCAATGGCCCGAAGGGGGTACAGTGCGGGGGAGGGGCAAGGGTGCTGGGTTGTGTTTATTGTGGACAGAGGGCAGTCAAGTTTATTTGGGGCAAAAGGCTTTTGGCCAAATTCTGACTGTTGGCATCATTTGCATTTCGCTTTCGTTTTTATTTCCGTTTTTATACCCTACACCCATTAAACATGGGTATAATGGCATACAATAAAAGTGCTCAAGTGCATGGAACAATCAGTCAAAAGGGTATTTCTCAGCTCTCTATAAAATGAACCTAAACAAGGACCAAGGGAAGGACCTCATCAAAGTCTGGATTGAGCTCTGTGCGTCCAAAGGATATATAGACCTTATCTGGGTATTGGATTCATATTGAAATCTGAGTATGTGTTTCACCATGTTCCGGATCAGAGTGCAGGGTATCTCTTAGTCCAGCTGAGATGAAAAAAACGCATTTAACTTGTGTAATTTGAGTGCCATCCGGTCCCGTTTAGCACTTAACCCGCTTTCACCTCTTTTATCTTAATGATCAGTGGACGCTTGGGAAGCTGTACTTATACCACATCGTGCTCCATACGGAACCATTCGGAAGCATTTGAGCAATTTGTGCAATTTGAGCCGTTGTCGATGCTATCTCAGCTTCTGTTTTAGTTAATCTTTTGTTTATCTCAGACAAAAGGTGAAACGGAGCTAACAATGTGTTGCGCTTTTGCTAGGCAGACATTTTTCCTCTGCTCTTCCAGCGATAAAATAAAAACAAAAGGCAACAAAAATATATGCTAGTATATATATCTAAAGAGTATGCATTAAGTATACATATATATTTGGACAGTAAGGTACCACAAAATTACCTTGAACGTACACTAAGCGAAAAACATGAGACCCGACAATATGAAACAAAAGAACAAAAGAATAAGATTTGAGAGGCGTCGAAGAGCTAAGACCCTGAATCCTTGTAGAAATTATATAGTAATCCATTAGACCTATATAAGACAAGCCTATATATATATATACTAAAGCTATATACACTTCAATTAAAGACGTTTAAGTTGCCTTCTCAAGTTCATTTAATTTGTATAGCAACTTTTTTGTAAGCCAGAAATAATACTTGAGCTCCTTAAGTAGCTAAACAATTTTCGCTCAGTGTAGTTGAGCAAATATGTACAGCGGGAATTGGAATACCCACAGCCGAAGAGCGGCCACGTCAAGAAGGCACACAACGCCCTTAATCCAAGCCACAAAAATCCATGGCCCAAAATGTTGTTGTCGTGTCCTAAATATAGCTTAGCAAACATACATTGGGCGATTTGTGAAGGGCGCGAAGGGGAGTGGAAGGGAGGAGGAGGAGGAGGATGTATGGAGTATGGGCTAAAATGGATTTGCCATTACTAACAGGGCAGATAAACAGACAAGGACAGCTGCTGGGTGACTGCTACTGCCACTGCACTTGCTCCAACTTCTGACATTCGCTGCTTGACATTATTGAATCCAATTAACGCCTTCAAAGTGACAGTTCAAATTTACACAAATTGATGGCAAAACGGGGGCTACATTTGGCTGGAGCGGAGTCTTTGGGGTGGCCAAAGTGGTTGGTTAGAGTAAATGCTTCGACTCCAACAACAAATACCAGCCAAAGGCGCTCCACTACCCCTACCCCTCTCGCTCTGCCTGACAACTCAAGTTGTAATCGCAGCGCAGAATTAGCGACAAAAAAAATGGCTTTCTCTTAGAGATGGGCACCTGTCGAATTCTATCAATACGAGTCGAAAACGACTCGCAGCGACATGTAGCAACATGCTCGAACTTGCTGAATGTCAACACGTACATATACAGGCGTCGCATTACATAGATACAGCTCTATGGAACAGTCTGACATCGATACTTCAACGCGCCTCTTGTTGCTTTTAATGAAAAGTCTCACAAATTAGACTTAAATTTGGTTTGAAAAAACGAATAAATTTTGATAATTTCTAAAAAATTTCTAAGATACAACTAGAAACAAGTAAAAATACTTTAATATACTATACTAAAGATTAAATATAGGTTAGCTCTTAGTCTATTTTTATGCTATAAATAAAGAATATTTCAGTTATTTAAGCATTTCCAGAATCCAAATTTCCCGCTAAACGAAGAGGTTTTAATTTTGAGTTTCCACTGTACTCTTTAGGATTAGAGCTTATCCCTATAATCCCTATTGTAACTATATACTTGTCCAAGTTTTATATACTTTTATTAGGGGTACTCTTTTTAAAAATTAAAAAATAATATCGTATTATCCCAAGGCTTAGCGTCTTTGATCTGCCAATAGTATACAAAATACTGGGAAATATTTGAAACCAATAAGAAAGTGCCTGGGAATCAGCTTTATCATTGATATCGCTGGAAATAAAAATATATGATATTATATATATGCAATAACTGTAAAATGTGTATTCTAGCCTCTTATTAAGGGTACTCTATACTCCTAAGGTCGGGCTTGTTGGATCTGCCAATAATATAACAAATACTGGGAAATACTTGAAACCAATAAGAAAGTCATTATCATTATCGCTGCGAATAAGAATATATATAAATTATATATGTAAAATGTTATATATTTACATAAAATTTATATACAAATATCACAAATATTAATATACTGTCAGCTCGTGCTAATCGCGTGACAAGAAATCGTGTCACGTGTGACAATTTGACACACGCGGCCATCCCTAGATCCTTATTATTGTTGCTGCTGTTATCACTCGATGTGCGACCACATACTCCAGCTCCAGTTGGCAGTTGCCCCTTCTGCATTTGGAGCTGAGTCATCAGGGAGCAGCGTTTGATGCTTGAAATATGCGATAAATACAATAAAAATAATGCGCGGCCTGCGAATCTTCCCTGAGCGACCCGATGGAAATTGAATGTTTGCATATTTGAAGTCAACTGTGGAACGCGATACAAGGGACACGAACAACAGCGGAAAACCATCAACAAACACCAGCAACAAAATGAATATCAGCTAAAAGCTAAAGGACAAAAAAAAAGGGGAAGAACAAAAAGAAAGAAACAAGCAAGCAAAAAGGGAGAAATGTTTTTTTTATTCGTAAAGTTCAGCTCGAAACAGTCTCGTCAAAGTCAACTCGGTGGAGAGGACTGTCTCTGTTGACAGTGGGCGTGGCCGCAGTCTGCATTAACAGTGAAAATCTGGATGAGCTCTGGTAAAGTTCAACTTTGGAACGCAGTTTTTTTTTGTACAAAGCTTTTGAAGTAGTTGATGCTGAAAATTGCGACAAGCGCCGCAGGAATTCACTTCAAGTGAAATAGTTTCCCTCTTCCTCTTTTTTCCATCATAGTTGCAAAAAACGTGCATTGTGCCAGACAAAGATAGCAACAGCCGGAAAGTGGGTGGGCAAAAGTAAGTGAAAGTGCGCCTGCCAGAGAGCTCCTTAGCGAGTGTTGTTAAGTCTTTAAAAGGACAATCAACTGTTTACACACTGAATCACAGCTAATTTTATGGAGAACACTCGCAAATTTAAGTGTCCAATAGGTTTAAGTGTTGGAGGAATTATAGTCACATGTATATATAATCATATACTATATATATTTTTATTATATATATATTATTCTTCAATATGTTATAGATATTCCTAAAGGCTTACACGATGATCGATCAAGTTCTTGCAAGAAATAGGATACACAGCCTAGTCGCGATAACTTGAACTAATTGAAGCACGTCGTGTTCAAGTTAACGAATTGTTCACTTAAACATATCCGAAATGCACAGCAATATATATTAGATATATATATGAGGTATTATATATTTCATATTATATATTTCCATATATCGAAGCACATACTTTACTCAAGTCTTACAGCACACATGGAATAAAAGTCTTGCTTAACTTCAGGAATTATTTACGTTATCGAATGAAACAACTTTTATTTTTGTTAGACACATAAAATATACAAAAATATAGAAACAGTCGTCTTTTCCTCCAAATTGTTAACGAATTTATATGAAAATATGTTTAAAGTAAGCAAAATTTCAACTTAAGTCAAGTTATAGCATACTTCAGTTCAGGTTTTAGATAATAAAAGACTTGTTTAACTTCACAATTTGTTCATGTTATCGAGTGAAATGGATTTCTAAACATATATGCTTATGTTTTTTTTAATGTTTTCATGCAGCAAATACTCAAAAGGATAGAAAAAACACAATAGAATCGGATTATCATACAATGTGTATAGGAATGTATAAGTAAGAGAAACTAAATACGTTTAAGTTATATACTATAGTAACATACTAAAGTTCAAGTTTACAACAGAGTATGGAACAAATAACTTGTTCAAGTTAACAAGTGTTCAAGCTAACGCGACTGCAGTGTATTGCGGTCTGGAAAAGCGATGGCAGCACATAAAATTCACACGTTTCACAGCACCTAAAAGTGCCACTTAAAACACTCGTTAGTGTAAATGAATGTGCACATACATAAAGATATATATATATATATATATATAGTTAGTCATAAACAAAATCGAAGCAAAGAAAATGTTGAAAATTCTGGCAATTTGACGACAGTTTCACTTTAGATGCCGCATATTTAACAACACTTGCAGCAAATCCTTCTCAAATTGTCAAGTTTTAGGGGAAATCCTTGGAGATCTCAGGGAAAAAGTTATTTGAAACTAGACTAAAACTGAGTATCATGTATATCGAATAGCTAAGACGGGGCCATGTGCTCGTGTGCATTGCTCTGCACTAAATTCCAGCTACACATACAAAAATGTTGAAATTATTTTGAAGTAACATATTAGTTTTAACAGCTTTGAAAGAATTTCAAGAGAAAATGCGCAAAATATTTGTAGCCTTGGCAAAAAGTTTGCAGTTTCTCGCAACTTTCTTGTTTCATGGCAAACTATCAGCAATTTAAATAAATACCTTAACAAAAATCTGCTACACTCGTTTATATATAGACTTGGCCAGCTTAGAGGCTAAACATTTTCATTGAATGAAATAACTGAACTACTCGTGTTTATACGCTGTATCCATTAAATGGGTGGAAATTGCTATAATAAAGTTATGCAAATCATATGATATATGCTCGTCTGATGGAATACTCTGTAGTCTGGCTATAAGTGAAGAGGTCAGCTCTGGTCGGAGATGCTTCACGATGGACAAAAGGAATTCCTTTGGGATACATTTTATACCATAATTCATATTTCTCTTTAACCTCATATGAGGTTAGACAGAAAGAGAATGAGTGCCTTAACAAGGTTAATGTCTACAGCCTTTTAACCTGGTTCTTCCTTAACAAGGATAATGTCTACAGGCGTTTATGGCCTGCCTGAATGCTGTTGAATCTGTTCTGCTCTTTCAGTTTTCTTTTCTCTTTTCTGGCTCACCACATCAAGAATCGTGCACAACTCCATTTAGTGCTTAACTTATATCAAAAGTTCTAAGTCTCTAAGTACTGGGTATCTATTAGTCGTTGACGTTCTTTCAACAGCTTTGTAGCTTGTTATATTATTATTGCTGTGGTCGTCAGCAGCGTTGTTGCTTTCGCTGTGGAAATGGACAAGTTTGGTTGGCGTTGTCGAAAAGTATTTTTATGTCAGGCTGTCCTCCCCCAGCTCGAGTGTTGGCCAAATTGGAGGAGAGCCCAGGGCCCAGGGCCCAGAGG
This sequence comes from Hirtodrosophila trivittata, assembly GCA_035045065.1. Taxonomy (NCBI): domain Eukaryota; kingdom Metazoa; phylum Arthropoda; class Insecta; order Diptera; family Drosophilidae; genus Hirtodrosophila; species Hirtodrosophila trivittata. The sequence goes on along the minus strand of JAWNNK010001028.1, from coordinate 12,250,605 downwards.
CCTTTCAAAGCGCTGACATTGACATCGTCGCTTGTCGATGCTGATATAAAGTAAGTAGATGAGCATGAGATGATGATAAGGATGAGATATCAACGAGGACGTCGGATTGCCTCTAATAAGGACTACAACTGACTCAGCACCCAGCGACTTTTACAGCTTTAATTTGTGAGTATCTTAGGGAGTAGCCACTTCTAGCTAAACTTTTTGGCTATGCGTAACCCCAATCCCCTCCCCTAAAAGGAAACCCAACAAACTGCTGCTTAAAACAATCAACGCGTCGAGTCGCGCGAATAGTCCAGAAATCTCTGCAATTAATGCGTCTTAAACTTGCCTAATTGCTGCACGAGGCCCGAAGGCTTATAAGGTCGCAGGTTTCCCTCCCCCACGCACTTCCCCTGCCCTTTGACGGATGCAAAGCGACTCTACAGAGATAGTAGTACAATACAAGTAACTGTAAAATGAAGACAAGAGTTATTATAGGGGGCAGGGAGTTGGCGCTTTGCAATCCGAGCCACTGCGGATAATGAGCGAATGGCTGGCATCATGCAAATTAGTCCCTAATTGGGGCTGGCACGCGACATCGCTGACTGACAAACTGACTAACTGACTGATTGACTGACTGACTGACTGACTGACTGACCGACGGACTAACTAACTGAGTCGAGCTGAGCTGATTTGAACTGATTTGATTATTGGCAGGCGGGAAGCTTCGCGTAGGCGGCGGGTGGCGCAACCGAATGTTGCATGTTGGGTGGCGCCTATTTCTGGTATTTGATGGCTGACACTGACGTGGCAGGCGTGCTAATCAGCCCGGCGGGTGCCAAATTCTAATTAGCTGACTAATTTATTGCCAAATTCAAAATAAAGTTGTGCGTCTTCGATGATTGGCTGACAGCTCGGCCAACAGCTTAGCTGACAGCCAAAACTTATGGCCAAGGACTCTGACAAATGACGTTGCTCCTTCAAGTTCATTGCCAACACAAGCCGAAGGAGGAGCACATCGCCAGTCGAAGCCGCACCAAAGGTGACTGCCAGCACATTCCTGTGGTCTCCTTTACATATTTACGACCATTTCGTGTGCCTTTATGTTAATTTCAGCTTTAACATTTCAACGTGCTCGTAAACGGCTTTTGTTGGCCTTAACACAAACAATGTAAGAGAACAGTTTGTAGAGATATCTTATTGGGTAAGTCAACTATCTATATCTTTTCTTTGGGTATGAAAGTACTTTGTTCCAAAATGAAAGTTATGTTTGATATAAATATGGTGGAATATGACGAACTGTAAGTTAAAGTGTTGAATTCTGGCTCAGACAGTTGCACGACCAACAAATTCTTTTTACTATTAGGATTATTATATATATTATTATATATTATATATATTATATATTATTATATATATGTTATATTATATGTAAATATTTTTGTTAAAAGCAGGGATTATATACGATATTCATTTAGAAACAAATTAAAAGCACATTTAAAAAACACCACATATCCTTTTTTTGAGCAGAAAACTGAAGAAACTGGATACATTTTGTCCTACATTTGTTTAAATTAAACTGTATAATAAAAGAAAAATAATAAAAGAGTAATTTATATTAAATATTGATGTAAATATGTAAAAGAAACACCTTTTTATTATAAAGTTGATAATAAAAACTTCTCGCCGGAATAAATGTTTTCTTTTCAAGTTTGATAATAAAAATTTATAACATAAATTATTTGCCAACTTTTAAAGTTAAAAAAAGCTCGAAAAAGAAAATGTATTTTTAATTTATTATGTTAAGAGTTCTCGCTATATATTAAACAGGATTAAGAGTCGACAAATATAAATAAACTTTCCATAGGCAAATCCACTTTAACTTAAGCTAAAATATTGTTTATTTTATTATTGTATTTTTAAACACTTTATTGGATCTGCTATCAGTTTGTCTTTAGGCAGTAGCAAATACTCGTTGAGACATAACAACTCTCCTTATTTATTGCAATTGGACCTGCATTTGTTTTTTTCTTGGTGTCAATGCAACTTGTTGTTTCTGAATTGCTCTAAATGTTCAAAGCCTTTTTCATTCTATAGAAGTTCGCCTCACATATTTAATTACATGATCGACCGGGTTTCTCTAGAGAGTTTAGACTGTGTCCCCGATTTGGGAACTCTTCTCGATTATAGATTAAAATTTGACAAACATATCACAAGGCGACTCAATCTCTTGGATTTATCTCAGGACTTCGACGACCCTTATACGACTAAGCTGCTATAGACTTCTCTTCATCGACCTATTCTGGAATGCGGATCTTGTGTGACGTCTCCTCAATATTCGGTACACCAAGACAGAAAAGAAGTTTCTTCTTTAACTGGGTTCCAGGTACTGATTTGCCTTCATACCACAGCAGATTGCCTTTAACTAACCTCCCATCTCTTAGTAACCGTCGCCTGATGCTGGGAGTTCTATTGTTACATAAGTTAATAGGACTCATCTCTGCTATTGAGCCAAACTAACTTTTCTGTACCTTTGAGACGTACTCGTAACTTCGCACCACTTTCTCTAAATACTTGTAGCACTAACTACACCCAACTCTCTTTTCACACGGCAGATACGTTCCTCAGAAATCCGTGTAAAAAGAAACCGTGTAAAAAAAGAGGCATTTCCTATAGTAATGGATACGTTCCATGTGATTTGAAAACCGTGTAAGACGAAATAAAGAACTATATTTATCAAAAAACCGTGTAAAAAATGTTGAAAACTATAAAATTTCAGATATGCATACAAATTGTATGTTTATATAATAATATATATAATATATATATATATTTATTAAAATACATAATTCATACTGGTGAAAAATTGGTAGAGCAAGCAAAGAACAAAAGAAATCTCTTAATCCAGAATTGAGAACAGAAAAATTAGAATAGAAATAAAGAAAAAATATTTACATAGCTACATAATTATTCGTCGCTACTTGATAACAAGAGCAATTGTTTGCGACGATCTGGACTAAAGTCGGTATCAACACTGGAGATATCCATCAAATTATCCAATGGAGAGTTTCGTCCGGTAATAGAGTTTTGAACTGTCGGACTATGTATGTTCATTTCAGCAATGGTGCCAAGTGTTGTAAAAGCAAACATAATTACAAAAAAGTGATTTTGAAACCGTACTAGATAAAACAATTTCAACTTCAAATCCGTGTAAAAAGAAACCGTGTAAAAGAGAGTTGGGTGTACTCTCTGCATGAACCTTTTCGAGTTCTCTAACAGACTTTTTCGAGTCTTCAACTCAGAGTCCTCTTTCGATACGATTAAAAACCATATTCTTAACGTAGTAACATAGTAAATCATTCCCAATCCTCGCAAGAAATGTTGGATCATTTGGTATTCTCATTTTGAACATCCCATTTTTTACTCAAATATTTCATTTTAAATTTAAATTATATTATTTCAGTTTTAATTTATGTTTAAGATTCTAAGGTTACTTCACGTTAAATAAATAAATAAACAACAAATTCTGTTTTCTCTTTTAGAAAGCTCTGAAACTGCCCTTTTCCAATCGATTTTCTCTTGGTGCACTGCATGGATTAAAGCTTAGAATTTAATATTAATCAATAATAATAATAAATTTAGTTTTATTTTATCTATCAAATATATATATATAAAACAACTCTCACATTGAACTCGATCATATTTATTGTGGATATTTATTTAAAGAGCACTTCAGAGGAGACAAACAAATTGTAATGGACCACCGACTGGTGTATGGGCAGACCTATTGTACATTGTCCCATTCCATAAGGTCTGCTGACTGATTCGAATCAATTTTCTTGTATCATTTGGAAAAAGTCGTCAAAGAGGAGGAACTATATAATAATTTAGTACTCACCCGTTGGATAGAGAATTATGGCGGTGGGGCGATTCTTGTTGCCAGCTGCAATGAATGTGGCCAGGGTCTGGGCGGGGAAGGTGGAGGATGGGGGTCCGGTAGTAGTTGGCAGATTGGTAATGGCACTATTCAGGACAGTGGTGGCTGCCGTTGTGGAGGACTCGATGAAACCGCTGAAATTGCCAGACGGCATGGCGCTAAATGCATTATACATATCCTCATCGTTATCTATGCTCGGATGGGTGGGGGTGGTGGTGGTGGTGGTGGTGGCATTGGTGTGGGACACATGCTTGATGCGCTGGCCATTGGTCACGTCAGCGCCAAGGCTACCATGCAGCAAGAGTGTTGGCAATGCGGCATGCTGTGTGGCACCCATCGTGGCCAGCGTGCGGTTTAGCAGCGTTTTCATTTTGCCGGTGGTGGCCTGCAGCAGCTTGGACGTTAGATTTGTGGTCAACGTGGGATTAGGGCTATCCGTTGGCGCTGGAGTTTCTGCTGGTGCCGCCTCTGGTCCAGCCTCTGGTGCTCCACTGGCCAGATTATTAATGATCGTTGCTGTTGTTGCGGTCATATTGTTTAATATTTTCGCAGCATAATCGTAAATTTCAATGAGCATTTGGGCAGCCACACGACAGTGACGTCGCTGCCGTCTCCCCCTGTGCTTCAACTGTGCCTCCTGCTACTCCAATCCTGCTCCTCCTACGCCAGTCCTCCTCCTTCTAACGTTGCAGCCGTACCAAATTGAATTCCCGCTCCTATTGCCGACTGTTTGCGGTTCCAGCTGCCTGTAATAGAAGTGAGCATTGGTGGCATTGGTGGCATTGGCTGCTAATTGGCTTAATGAATCATTTGGTTGAGTTCTCCCCAGGCTCTGGCCTGCGGGATTTACAACCATTTCCAGTTGAGTAAACACAAATGTCTAATAAAGCTTAAGTATTTAAGTAATCATAGATCCTGCTTCGTTTGGCCTGAACACAAGGCAAAACTTTCAATTGAAGCTAAATTTCAATTTGTTTTCTCTCACGCAAATGTAACACCTGTGGTCTATGGCCAATCAACGACGAGTCCTGCCAGCCGCAGGATGTGCAGAATGTACACTTAATATGGATATAAGCTCTGATCGTATGGTGAGGTCAAGTTGGGGAAGTTGAGGAAATGGATTCAGTTTTCAGATTGAGTTAGAATACGACATTAGAATTGAATGCTTTATAAGAACAGCTGCTGAAGCAATGAGTCCTGCGCTTCTGATGTCCTTTTCTGTTGCATTTATGTCTGGATGGACATCAGATACCGTCGCAGTGCAATTTATTTCAATTTCCGTTTGGCTAACTGACAAAAAAAAAGACCTTAAACTGTAACAATTGAGTTAGTTCCTGATTTAGATTGTTGCCCTACTGTTTCATTGATGTGTTACCTACACACACACACACACACACACACACATACATAGAGAGTGACACAAAGAGGCAAACCGGAAGACAAACCCCCCGCCGTAGTCGAGTAGTGGCCAATCAAGCGTGCAATCGAAAGGGCCCCCCGGCAAGTGGCACTTGAAGCTGAAGTTGATGCTAAAACTGGAGGACACTCCGGCGACAGCAGGGCCATAAAAATATGTTAGCTATTGTGTGTGTGTGTGAGTGTTTGGGTGTGTGGGAGTGTGTGTGCGTATGTGGCCAGTACAAGTGCTGGCAGGCAGGTTCATTACCAGCAGTCGGACTGAATTCAATCCCAAACGAAACGATATGAAACGAATTCAATCGAAATGGAAATGGAAATCCGTATAATGAAAGAAGACTGGACCAGGGCACACTTCCTCTGGACCTCGCCTCACCACGGGACACAATTAAATGACTGGGCACGAAGCATCGCTCCAAACGCCACTTTCTATCCTCTCATATGGACAATCACAAGCCGCAGCCAAAGCAACTAAATGAATGATACGGGCAATGGTTCTAGCTCCATGGCAAAGGAGTCAAAAGGGAGCAGGGAGTAGGGAGCAGGGAGCTGGGAGAGGGTTGACTAGGCTGCGGGGGGCAGGGCACAGGAAGCACGCGCCGCTTGCTATTTTGTGGCCAGTTCAATTGTTTGTTGTTCACAATACAAAAGCTTTCTTTGTGCCACCAAACGAAGCACTTTTATAGCGACATTTTCAAAAAAATATTAAAAAATTTATATAAAAATTTAATAACAACAATAAAAAATTAAACACACACATGGATGTCGCACACCTACTTTTTTTTCTCTTTATATTCCAACCGCTTTAAGGATCTTGTTGCATACGTTGAGCCGTTACTTCTGCCGATATTCAAACTCGCTTTTAACGGTTAAAAGTTACGCCTTTTGCCGCACGTTCAACGCTTGCAACGGTTTCTTTTTCTTTGGGTCTTTGGCTTCTGCCACGTCGCGTTTGCCGTCGATTTGTGGGCCGCTGCAGCGCTGCCGACGCGCTTTTATAGCCGGCTGAGGGCTTAAGGGAAATTCTGTCTGGCTTCCTCTAAGAGAATATTTCCCAACAACCACTGGAAATTGGGGAAATTTCAAATTTCAAGTACTTTTGCTCTTCGCACTGGAAGTAAAACGTATCTCGCAGTGCGGCTCATTCAGCTTGTTTATCGCCAGATCTGGCGGGAATCATACGAAGGCAGTTGATATCTTTTCCAAAAATGAGTTTAGCTTCTTTTCCGCTTTGTTTTTAAACAATATTTTATTTATTTAAAAGAATTTTAGAGTCGACTACAGGCAGTCGACTAAGAGATATAATAAGATATTATAATAAGATAAATTTTAAAGATTAATAAAATATTTATTATTTTATATAACTTTAATTTTAAATTTAAATTCGAAGTATTAAATTCTTAAGTTCAGTTTAATTTTAATAGTTTCAATTTTATTTAATGTAATTTATGTTAATTATTTTTCAATCTTTTTACTTCCCAATCTTTGGTCGACTGTTCATAGTTGGAATAAAAGAAATAAATAAATAGATAGATAAATAAATAAAATAATGAAATGAATATAGATCTGAATATTAAATATTACATTTGTTTAAAGTTGACTCACAATGGTCGAAATTGATTTGAATATTGACAGAAATTAATATCTATAACCTGTCTTTTGTATATAATTAAATTTTTTCTCTATTTTACTTTAAATTAATTATATTTAAAGAATATCTCTGGTCTTAAGTAAAGCCTTTGCATCGAAAAATAAATCACATAAAATACTTAAACAAAACCAAATTAAATTTTAAGCTATTTTTTCAGCTTATTTTGTGAGTCACATTGATTTCTGGCTTTTTTGTCTCAACACTGTCTCAACGCTTGAAACGTCATTTTAGAATATCTGTATTATATTAAAAAAATAATAAACATAAAAACAAATATCTCTTTTGTATTGGATTAAGGCTCGTGGCAGTTCTTAATGAGACAGCGATAAATATTATCGGAGTGGAAGTATCAGAAATCAGAGTCTATCCTCTCTATTTCCTTTCATTGCTGATGATAGATATAGTCTTTGCAGCGAAGACTTTTAATACTTTTTGGCTTTAACTTAAGTGATGGAATATTGGCAGCAATAGAGGAAAGTCCTCTTAACTAGCTTCTGCCTATAAGTATAAGTACGATAAATGGAAACCTTATTCCTACTCACATCTTGGTTTGACAATTGACACGAGACTCACATGGAACTCTCATAAACTGCCACGATGTAATCCTTTATGAGACTTAGCTCCAAACTGAAGTTGGAAAACAAACTTCTTATTTAAAAAACCCTTCTAAATCGGTCTGATCTTAGTATAAGCTTCTATAGATTATATATGCAGACGCTAACTTGAATGTTATGCCTTGCTTTCAGCTGAAACTATAAATGAGTCTTGGTAACTTGCTTTAGTATCTCTCAACTACATGAATCAATTAGATTGGAAACTCTTGTGAAGATTGTCATGACAATCCAATAGTCTAAATAATCACAAGACTCATTTAGTTTTTTGTCTCCTATATCCAAATCAGAGCGATGCAAGGTTCATAGACTTCTTCATACTACAAAACATAAATCTCTGTTTGAACATGCAGAAATATATTGATTGAATTGTTCTCACCTTTACCTAATATACAGTATATAAACATATATATTCATATATATAGGAAATAAACAATATCCAAATTCCTCAGAAAAATGTATTTTAACACCTTCAGTTTTGCATTAAATATTTTGTCCAAAATGAAATGTTTTTATTGCTGTGCAAATTGCATAACTATTGACAACTTAAGTTTTAAGTAATTAAAGTTGTTTTTATACCCTACGAAAGGAAAAAGGGTAGTTAGAAAAAAGCATCTGAGAGGTCATAAACTATATACTATTATATATACTTGATGAGTATGAATAGTCGAGATAATCTAACCAAGTTTTTCTGTCTGTTTAGCTGCATGATTGCATTGATTTCATGCCCATAGGAGCTGGAGACACCCAATCAGGTATTTAGGTTGCTGTATGCCCTACGCAGAGCAAGCATATTTCACATATTAAACTTGGTACTCCATACTTATTATAAAAGAAGATATCAAATAAACAGTTTTCCATTAGTCAGAGCAATGTTAAGTTAGGTGTAGGGTATCAGCTAGTCGAACTGATATGCTCAACTCTCGAATTTCTTTGAGTACTTGCTGTGTGCGCTATGTATGAAACATGAATGCTTAAAATTTGTGTCGAGTAAATATTTTGCTTTGATATGGAATTGTAATTGATGAGGTCAAGGTTGGGTGGCGAGTTGGTTTATATCCGTTCTCTTGGCCAAAAAAAATGACGGCAAACAAATCTCGGAAATTTTTTGGCTAAAAATGAAACGGGCTGCAAAGAAAAAAAAGTACGTGCCGCTTGATGAATTGGATTCCATCAAATTCCTGCCATAGTGCAGCTGCCTCACGTGGCCTCCATGAGTGTGTGTGTGTGTGTGTGTGTGTGTGTGTGTGTGTGTGTGTGTGTGTGTGCGAGTGTGTATATTTATTTAACGTGATTAAAACATTGAATTTAATGAGCCTGATGGCCATAGACAATGGACACGACCATATGGTCACAAGGAAGCACACAATGGACGTGTGCACTCTACTCAAACGGCATATCAGTTCTATATATATAAATATATATGTCAATCGGTGTATAGAATGAAATGATTAATAGTTTTGGGTAGTCCAAAGTTTCCAGCTGAGGCGAGTTGAATTTTGAGTCAAAGCAAAGTTCGTAAAATGGAAATCTAAATAGAAAATATATATTTTAAAATTCATTTGTTTACCTGATCAGTTTGTGAACACATAATATATAAGTTTTCTTGAAACAAAACATAGAACTTAGAAAGTCATAGGCAAATTGTCATTGTTTTTTACTTTGGATTCAAATATTCATTTATTTAGTAGACGAAACAACTTCAACACAACACTTCAAACATCTCAGAAAAACTAAATTTCTTCTAAGCTAAATTTTTAGATCCTTATAGTCAGGTAAGCTATATATACATATATATATATATATATGTCTATTGTTTCTCACTTATAATCTTACGCTCCAATGGGTATATTGAGGTATTAAGAACAAAAAAAATAGAAGCAGAATATGCTTAAGGCGATTAAGTGTCGAATTGGCTGAAAGCCTTCATAAATGGTAAATTCAATTTCTCTGCTGAATGCAATCAATTAAAATTTCTAAACAAAGAAAAGAAAATTCAGAAAACAGGAAAACCTGTCAAATACATTGGTTGCTGCTGGTTGAGCTTGAGAAGTGTGTGTGTGTGTGGGTGTGTGGGTGTGTGGGTGGGGCTAACAATTTAATTTGCATTTGTTTAGACGCTGCAGAGAAGCTTTTAGCCAGAAACCACTCTAGCAACTGCTTTGGTCAACCAAATAAAATAGTTTAGAAATTGCACTTTGGGGGTTAGGTTGAACCAGTGTACCACTGTGCAGTCTGAATATATTCATGTGCATTGTCTGAGTATTTGCGTATTTGTTTGGGTAGATAAATAAATACTCGAAATATGTTTTGCTGCAATTCATTTGTTTTACAATCGAACAGAGACAGGACACACGTTTATTCTGTGGGAGAGGCGGCCCATAAAGGACAAAGGATAGAGTTTGGGTTTTATTCTAATCTTAAATATGAATCCTGTTTCTCTTCTCTCTTACAGCCGCATTTAATTTCGGAGTACATATTGTGGTTGAAAGTACTGCACAGTTTAGGTACTTAAAGCACTGAAAGCAAGGGAGTAAACGTTCGAAATCAAAATTATATTTCTTATTAGCTAGTCTTATTGATCTTGAAATTTTATAAGGGCAGCTACCTGAACAATTAAGAGAGTAGTTATTGAGCAATGGCGTACAATGAAGCTTCACCGATAGCCAAGAAGCGCAAGGCGATCAACGTGGTTGTAACCCATTATTCGGAGCCAGTTTCCCGTCACGAGATATTGGGCTGGTTTAACAAAACCTTGAAGCGAAGGATGATCAGAAGGATTGAGGAATTGTGCACCGGTGCTGCATATTGTCACCTGATGGAGATTATATTTCCGGGTTCAGTTAAAATACGTAAAGTGAAATCGGTGTGTAATCAACCGGTAGAATACATACACAACTTTCGCTTGCTGCAGCAGAGTTTTAACGAGCTCAAAGTGAATACACCGATAAATATACAGCAGCTCGTTAAAGGACATTTTCAGGAGAATTATGGTTTCGCATTGTGGTTTCGTCAATTCTTCAATGCCAATAACAAGCCCGACGAAGCTGATAATCCCAATAATAACAACAACAACAACAACAACAACAGCAACAATCAAAATAATAGTAATATCATTATTGAATGCGAGACACCATATGCTAGCCTCACCGATGCGAGTCCTCTGCTCAGCCAAACAATGCCAGAGAAGAATCTTGGGGCATCCTGCCAGCGGGCGCAACTGCCTCAGCCGTCTGGTCCTCAACCATGCCTCGATACTGCACTAGGTTACTCAAAGAAGGTCAATTTACAGACTAAAGATGCCGTTCCAAAAACAAACGTGCGCTTCAATGCGAAGCAGAAGCGGAAGCATCCCGCTGCCATACAACTGCCCTCATAGGAGATTTTTCGCATTTTTTGGATAGACGCACACGACACTGGAGAAGAAGGAGGAAGGATAATGATACGGACACGGACAGGAGTTAGTTAAATGTTGTGAATTATTATGGAGCCTAGTGATGTACCGATTGAACTGCGGGCGGATGCCTATAAAATTCTAAGTCTACCATCATTTCATAATATAACTGTAGTTTTTACCAATTGTATACACAACAATAATGGTTCTTAAGACTAATAAGCCAAAAATAAAAGGATTCTTAGGCTTAAGATCCAATCCATAGCTGTAATAAGTACAGTTTTAAAAGAAATTATGGTGACATGCTAAAAATATGCGTGTGAATTCAGATTTTTGTTCTTATTCTTCTTTTTTGTTCTCCACATTATTATCCTTTCGAATATATGTTTCTGAAGGATCAAACAGCTTTTCTTTTCTATCAATAATCTACATATTATACATATCTTCTATAGATTCTTAATCAGAGCCTCGTGAAGGGAGAGCTCTCACATTGGGCTCTCTGTGAAGATCTGATCAGGCTTCGGGGGCTTATACTTATAATCTTGGACTAGCTGACGGCTGGCAGTCTCAATTTTTTCACATTCAAAACAATCATTATAGTAAGGTAACACCAGTTTTGAGTATAGGCACGTCTAACCATATTAAGAAAGTTAAATTAAGTAGAGTAAAGAGTTGCTGAGGGATTCTAAACAGAGACTAGTTCCACTGATAAAACTAAGTTTATCGATGTATTGATTATTATTGATTTTTATATAGTTCTATAGCAAATCTCTGAAAGTCAACTTCTTGTTGGGTTTCAATCTCGCCAAAGCTAAGTTCAAAGGTAAGAAAATCCATAGGCAAATTTAGGTAAATGATGCACTGTGAATTCCTTCCACCTCGCCAAACTGTTAATAAGGAATATCATTTGAGCGTTATGCTACGTTTGTGTTAAGCAATTCGTCTAAAAAGACCGCAATTATGGGCCAACAAAATCTTGGTTTTGCATAACGATTATGCACCGTCTTATACTGCACTCGTTCTTCGTGACTATTTCGCCAAAAATTCGACGCTTATCGTTCCGCAACCACCTGATTGGCCTGAATTGGCTCTGTGTGACTTCTGGCTATTCCCAAAACTCAAGGGACCACTCCGGGGAACGCGTTTCGAGTCGATTGAGGAGATAATAGCTAGATCGAAGAAGGCGCTGACGGCTAAACCGGGAAGGGACTATTTGGCATGTTTCGAGGATTGGAAAGAACGTTGGCATAAGTGTATTTTATCGGGAGGGGATTACTTTGAAGGGGATGAAATTGATTTACAAGAATAAATAAAGATTTTTCATTTTACAAACAAATTCATCTTATTTTTTACTCTCAGTAGTAATCTTGGACTAGCTGACGGCTCTCAGCCTCAAATTCTTCTTACTGACCTATCGAAAAGCATGCAAAACTAATTTCACGTTTAGGCAAGTCTGGCCACATTAGGAAAGGTTAATTTTATAAAGTAAAGAGTACATTAACATTAATGAGGGATTTTAAACAGAGACTAGTTCGAAGGCAACTCAATGATATAATTAAGTTTAACGATGTATTGATTATTTTTTATATAGTTCTATAGCAAATCTCTCAAAAGTCAACTTCTCAAGGTAAGTAAATCCATAGGCGAATCTAGGAAGTTATATACATAAGCTTAGATCCTAAGATATATCCTAATATTAAATCAAATATGATTTTAAAAGGTTCTTAAATTTTAAATTTAAACTATCAAAGAGTTGGCTGCTCTTTATTTCAAATCGAGGCACCTTGATTAAATGAATCTACCCGGTTCTAGACTGTAAGCAGCGGGTGTATGATGTGTGTACTATGTATATATTATGTTTGATTTATGTATGTATTATACCAGTAATTCAACTATGCTTATATATAGTAGACATATAAACGAAAGAAATCGGAAGCACCTATTCGCTATCTCTAAACATTCATTAGGCAAACGTTGTATAAAATCTTAGGAAAAAGTTAGATTCCAGCGAGTTTTTCAATTTAATGATTCAATCTCTGCCTAAGAGATTGTACTAACAGAGCTACTTAACTGGTTCTTGGAGATAAAAAAGCAGTAATATCGATTCATTTTAAAGGACTTACACAAGATGGCGTAACTTTGTCTGTTATTAACCTATAAATATCCGCATGTGACACTGCGTTGAAGTGTAAACAACAGAGTTTTTGACCATCGAACATGTCGAACTTTGTATCAACGCGATTCGCGGGAGGATTTGCTTCTTTGCTTTCTTTTGCAGAATGCAAATACACTTCACTTGAAACAAAACTATATTTTTGCTGAAAAATCCTTTAAAATTAATCGATTGTAATTATTAAATATGTCTAGAAGTTATTTAAATACGAACCATATTCTGAGCCTTTTTATCGCAATGCTGAGGAAGCCTCTCCACGATACATAATGAAAGCACGAATAAACTATAATAACAAAAAACAGTTAAGGTAAAACAAGAGTCAATACAGCTTAAAAGTAGTAGAGAGATACACATAGAGTTAAGTTAAAGTGAACAAATCAGTCAAGGCAAAGCCCACACTTGGCCATAAGAAGCGCTTCCGTTTAAATCCTTTAAAGCTGTTTCTGATATGTTTTGAATACTACGTGACTAGGAAAGGACTTCTACGAGGTCTGTTCAAAGGTAAAGGAGAAGGTTTTGCTCACTGTTTTCATCGATTATAATGAATATTTTCACCAGATTTGGCTCCCTGCGACTTTTTCCTATTCCCAAAACTGAAGAGACCAATGGAAAGTGTTCTGGCACAATTGATTAGATAAAGTCGGAATCGAAGAAAGAGCTGATGGCCATACCGACATGACGTGCTTCGAGGATTTAAAGAAGGTTGGCATAAGTGCATTATATCTGAAGGGGATTACTTTGAAGGGGATGAAATTGATTTACAAGAATAAATAAAGATTTTTCATTTTACAAAACAAATTCATCTTATTTTTTACTCTCAGTAGTAATCTTGGACTAGCTGACGGCTCTCAGCCTCAAATTCTTCTTATTGACCTATCGAAAAGCATGCAAAACTATAATTTCACGTTTAGGCAAGTCTGGCCACATTAGGAAAGGTTAATTTTATAAAGTAAAGAGTAACATTAATGAGGGATTCTAAACAGAGACTAGTTCGAAGGCAACTCAATGATATAATTAAGTTTAACGATGTATTGATTATTTTTTATATAGTTCTATAGCAAATCTCCTGAAAGTCAACTTGTTGGGTTTCAATCTCGCCAAAGGTAAGTAAATCCATAGGCGAATCTAGGTAAGTTATGTACATAAGCTTAGATCCTAAGATATATCCTAATATTAAATCAAATATGATTTTAAAAGGTTCTTAAATTTTAGATTTAAACTATCAAAGAGTTGGCTGCTCTTTATTTCAAATCGAGGCACCTTGATTAAATGAATCTACCCGGTTCTAGACTGTAAGCAGCGGGTGTATGATGTGTGTACTATGTATATATTATGTTTGATTTATGTATGTATTATACCAGTAATTCAACTATGCTTATATATAGTAGACATATAAACGAAAGAAATCAGAAGAACGAACCTATTGGCGATCTCTAAACATTCATTAGGCAAACGTTGTATAAAATCTTAGGAAAAAGTTAGATTCGAGCGAGTTTTTCAATTCAACTATTCAATCTTCGCCTACTAAGCTAACCAGAGATTGTACTAACAGAGCTACTTAACTGGTTCTTGGAGATAAAAAAGCAGTAATATCGATTCATTTTAAAGGACTTACACAAGATGGCGTAACTTTGTCTGTTGTTAACCTATAAATATCCGTATGTAACACTGCGTTGAAGTGTAAACAACAGAGTTTTTTTGACCATCGAACATGTCGAATTTTGTATCAACGCGATTCGCGGGAGGATTTGCTTCTTTGCTTTCATTTGCAGAATGCAAATACACTTCAATTGAAACAAAACTATATTTTTCTGAAAAATCCTTTAAAATTAATCGATTGTAATTATTAAATATGTCTACAAGTTATTTAAATACGTACCATATTCTGAGCCTTTTTATCGCAATGCTGAGGAAGCCTCTCCACGATACATAATGAATGCACGAATAAACTATAATAACAAAAAAACAGTTAAGGTAAAACAAGAGTCTAGAGGCAATACAGCTTAAAAGTAGTAGATAGATACACATAGAGTTAAGTTAACTGAACAAATCAGTCAAGGCAAAGCCCACACTTGGCCATAAGAAGCGCTTCCGCTTAAATTCTTTAAAGCTGTTTCTGATATGTTTTGAATACTACAAAAGTAAAGTACTATAAAAGTAAAGGAGAAGGTTTTGCTCACTGTTTTCATCGATTATAATGAATATTTTCACCAGATTTGGCTCCCTGCGACTTTTTCCTATTCCGAAAACTGAAGAGACCAATGGAAAGTGTTCTGGCACAATTGATTAGATAAAGTCGGAATCGAAGAAAGAGCTGATGGCCATACCGACATGACGTGCTTCGAGGATTTGAAGATGCGTTAGCATAAGTGCATTATATCTGAAGGGGATTACTTTAAAGAGGACAAAATGGATATTGATGAATAAATAAATAAATGAAAATGCACCTTTTCTGTTGAACAGACTTCGTGTATACTTTAATCACAATAGTTAAGACACCTTCCTATTTAAATCTAATTCAGCAGATTTCAAAATGTTGTTGCATTCGCTGTATAAGAGTGTCTTATACTAGCTGTGTCCTTACTATTCGTATAAATTATGGTACCCAAGTCGTGAACCCGGCGAATTGGCTACAACATGGTTTTAGACTTAGATTTAAGACTATCTTAGACATGAGTCAAAACTGAGCTTAGACATAAACCCTGTATTTCATAGTTAAAGCACCCAAAGACGTGTATAAGACCGTAAGACCAATTGCATGTTCAAGGGGCATAAGATTTGTTGTGCCACAGTTTTATTTGAAGGTGGAAACGCGCTGAGCTCAAAAGCATCGCAATTAATTGATTATTTGAAAACCAATTGAATTGAACCAATTGTCCAGACTTAAAGGTGCAATCGGTTCAGCTCTTTTCTTGATTCTTTTATTGACCACAATCAAAGGCTACAAATACCAAGATGTGGCATGAGGCGTACAAAGGAGGACTTTGATGTGGATGTATGTTTCCTCTAAGGCAACTCGCAACCCAAACGGAGATAAGTCCTGACTCTTGAGTGCTGTGGCTTCTGCGGGTTTTTGGGTTCCCTTTCGTTTGGTCTTAAATCATTTATTTCATATTTTTAACATATTGAAAACTGAATTAGTTATAAAACTCCTCAAATTTTAAGCACATATATATTTACTGTACTCTTAATCGATGCTGTGAATCCCAGCACAATCGGTTAATAAACACAGAAGTTATTCATGAATCAATTTGACACGGCGCTGCTGGCGTCGGCGTCGGAGCAGAGCACGTAGAAGCGCAAGCAGAGACTTGTGTGTAGTGTGTGTGGTGTGTGTGAGCTGTCCAGTAGGAATAATGTATCATAAGTAGGTCATCATACAACGGCTCTGCTTCTTTCTGACTGAACACCACGAGTTTTGGTCGAAAGTATAGTTTTTGCCAATCTGGCAAAGTACCAGGCGCACAGAGTCCGCAGCAAGTTGCTGAGCGAAATTTTTGAAACCTAACGGCTATCGTTGCGGCCGAATTTATGCCACTTTCACCCAACTAACAGCAACTGTTAACGCTCTCAGCCCCAAAACTATGCAACGCACAAAGCGCATGCTCCTTCCATAACAGCGACCAAAGCTGCGTTGACGAAAGGCGTCAAGTTTCGTTGATAGGTTTCAGTTTATTTCAAATTGAAAAGTTTTCTTGTCTCAGAAAAACCATAATTGAAAGAGAAATAGATTTTTGACTAAATGTTTGAACTTTTATCTCATAACTTTATATATATTTAGCTTTTAATTTTATCATTTAAATTTTTTATATTTATTAATTAAATTATTTTTATGTATTTCTCGCATTCTCGAGTGTCAAAAGTTGACTCTAAATATATAAATAAATAAATAAACAAATAAATGGGTAAATAAATAATTAACTATACCTTATAACTAAAAATAACTATCGCATAATAAACAGAGACATTAAAAAAAATAAATTCGTAGAAGCGCAAGCAGTGAGTATAGTAGGAGTGGTAGATAGGTTAAGGGCTATTCGTAGTCGGCTACACTCGTCTACAGCATTTTTACTTGATTCTCTGATAAACATATTTTTGTTTTTAAGCGTTTCTTAATGCTTTTCTGTTCATCATTTATAACACTTATTTAATTTCTACTTTTATCTATAATATTTTATTTATTTTTTTAGATTTTTAGATTTTCTAAAAAAAATTGCAAAACTGCGACTAATTAGACTAATCTGTTTATTACTTTAAAGTCTTTGATTTGATCTCATTTTGTAGAGCCAGAGCTTGTGGCATGTGGCATGTGGCATGTGGCCATTAGTCATCGATCATTATGGATTCGACGCATAAACAAAGAAGTGGAGTGGGGCAAGCTTAAGCTTCGCCCATATCCAGAGTTTCCCCTTGGTGCACGCCGACCTTGAATACAAAGCGGAAGGTCATTGATGACGTTATCAACGAATTTTCGTATAAATTGTTTTTCACTTTGCCCAAAACATTGAATGACCCTCCAAATACCCCTTCTTAGAGACCCCTCTATAATGATCGTCCTACTGTACTGTGTTAATAAGTTCATGTAATTGTTTTATATTTGAATCTCAACCCATTATTAATTTCTTATAAGAAGAAGTCACGCTATAAAACGTAAAGCTAACTTTATATAAACTTTTATAATAACAGAAACTAAGCTGCCTTTTCCCAACCTTTTTCAACGCTCTCTGTGTATTTTCCACGATTCTAGTTTCTGTCTCCAGTCTTAAGAACGTTCATAAACTCTAGTCAAAAAATTCGTTCTTCCAAAATAAGAACTATAAATTGATTTACGCGAGAAGCTGCGTTATTTCCCCTGGGCTGCCATCTTTTCTACATGGCTTTGGATATAATTTATACTTACGAAATTTATTTCAAATATTCTTTTCATAACATTTCATAAATACATATTAAAACTTGACTCACATTATCTTGAATCCTGTTTAACTGAAATTTTTAATTTAAAATAATTATAGGATCTATCTATTTTCTAGTCTTGTGTCGACCATAAGTTACTCTTTACCCAAGTGTCAAATACTAACCACACCCTAAGACTGACCTCAACCCTAAGACTGACCTCAACAAATATACATACACATTTTTAGATACACTGAAATAAATCTGTGAATACATAAAAGGGTTTAAATAAGTGTTTATAAATAACTTTGTATAAATTTTGTAGAGGTTATGGTACAAGACCCTGCATCCTATACCTGTCTAAAACTGATCAATTTGTCGATTGTTTTAACTCGTATTTGGGACACAATCATAGTTGAAGGTCTGTTTCCAAGTACAAATATTTATATATAGCTGGTCATCTGTTGTATCTATGCATAAAAGAGGGTGCCAAAATGTCTTAAGGAACACATTATGTTTTTTATTTTCTATATTTTTTATTTCACGTCTTCTAACATTCCATTGATTAGCATGGAGCTTATTTAAGAGCTCCAGATTTCTGTTTATATCAAGCAGTCGAACTAGCTAAATGGAACCGGTACAACTTATAGAAATTGTGATACCTTTACTCACTTGGAGAACTAAGTACCTCGAGCTTTGTAGTGGGGGTGCTGCTTCTCTCTATGCAGGCAATTTCCTCGTTGCCGGCGACTGTACCTCTTGATTCAGGTGCAAATGGTGTAGCGCAAAATGATCCAAAAACAGTAGCTCCACCTACACGCAATGACTCTTCAGCGGAATCTTGTTCAGCGGAATCTTGTTCAGCGGAATCTTGTTCAGCGGAATCTTGTTCAGCGGAATATTCTTCAGAGGAATCTTCTACAAAGCGATACATTAGTAGCTTGCCACTAAAAGCTTCAACTACAGTTGACACACCAACAGACAGTCCAGCGACAGGAAATTAGGCAAATGGTACAACAGCAAATGGTACAATGGCAAATGGTACAACGGCAAATGGTACAGAGACAAAAAGTTCAGTTAGCTTTAATGGAAAACCAATGGAAACTCCTACAAAGGGCAACGCTGTAAATAAAGTTGGTAAACCGACAAACTCTTCAGCGATAGAAAGTAAGGCAAAACGTAAATTGGTAAAAAGGAAACTGCGGCAAAGAGAGACAAGGAGAGAAGTAAGGTTCCAACTGGTACACTGCCTGCAGTAAGTAAGATTACAGCGCCAGTAAGTCCTACCTCTGAGACAGCACCGCCGTCATGAGCACCTGGAGGTCATGAATGGGATGACTGAGAAGCAACAGTCAGATAATAAGAAAAACGGAGCTGTTAGTTCTATGGCTCATTGGAGTGCACTGTCAGCCATAGTGACCCTTGTGGTGGCCTACGCCTTTTAGCTGCAGTTACTGGATATCGGCTTAGGCTGTTATTTGCAATCAAAGATAAATGCCAATGCATTAGACTATGGAAAATATGCTTATCAACAAAGGACAACAAAAACTAAAACTTGGTGGAAAAAGTTCCTAGGGAAAATGTGAACTAATAAAAGCCCACAACTGTTTACAATTTTAAGAAAAAAAGTATAATTTTATCTGGATCTTAAGTGTCTTTTTCTCAATAAAAATAAATGTGTTTCCCTAATAAAAATAAATGAAAACAAAAACTTACAACTCTCTGTGAGATTGCTGTTGTACTCTGTTTCTACTTTAAGAAATAATTATTGGATTATAATATGAATTATAAATGACATACAGATAGCTCGGTCTCTTTGAGTTGCTTCTCATGTTCTTTTCAAGCGTTACACAATTCAAGTTTTGTTAAGGTTTAACTACTACTTTCATCCCCAACGCACTTCATTAAGTTTTTAAGACTCAAGAGCAGAGTCTGATAAGATTTTCACTCTGTAAAGTGATTCAACGTTCTAGTTTAAAGTGTAATCAAATCTGAGCAACATTAGCTTGATTTGTTTCTTGATATAGTGAAACAATTATTGCCAGGCCTATTCACAGTATCAAAGCTAAAGTTTCTGCTCGAAATACACTTTGTGTAATATATCAATTCAATATATAATTCATATAAATTAGTAGGAAACAGAAATCTATGTTTATTGAAAGAATTGGCGAATAGACGTTAGCTTCTTGAGCAACTTTTTCCCGTAGACTACGAGATTTTTACTTGTCTACCAGCATAATCAGAGCTCTTGTTCTCAGCACGTGCGATAGCTTTATCGAAACTTCCAATAGATTCTTTCATTTCTGATTCCATCTCTTACTATTTGTTGCTTTCTTGAACATTTTTCTCCGTTTTCCACTATTTAGAGCACTCCATGTATAAATTCATAGTTCACCATTTCGAGATATTCACTAAAACTTTATACGACTTTATATAGTTTATATATGTTTAGATATTGATATAAGTCAAAGAGTCACAGGCCAGGCCTATAGCTTGTACTTTGTTCCTTAATAAGATATTATATTAAACATATATATAGTGAATAATTCGATGTAGTGAACTATATATATAAATAAACACTAATGTATACATATCTATACATAATATATTAAATCAGTTCTTAATTAAATCAAAGACTGAAAACGAAATCTTTACTCAAAACAGCATCCACATGAGTCTTAGGCGTAATTTTCGTTTAAAGTGTTATATTTGCGCATGTTTTGTGGTTTATGTCTTGGCTAAGTGGACGCTAGACTCCTTCACGAAAGGATTCAAGCTCTTTGGAGGGCAACCAGGCGCGCAGCTCTCTCTTAAAAACACTCTTAATACTTCAATTAAAGCATTTAGCACATTTACCGGTAACGAAAGCTGTCTATTTGGACACACACCACAACCGCTTAGAACATAGCTAAGACACACACCTCAAAGTTATGCTCAAGTCCTTTAGATAAAAAAGCTGGAGCCGGAAGTAATTCATAATATCATATAAAGCCAGTTGATATGAATCGACTGTTAGACTGCTTTCCACATGTGTGGGAAAACTTCCAAGAACTTTTCCTACTGAATGCAAAATTTTCAGTACAAATTTTTGAGTTTCGATTTCGATTTCGATTTTGAGCTCGTCGGAGAACTTGGTAGATTTATTCTTGTTATTGGCGAACGGAAGGCAATTAAGGTACTTGTAAGCGGCATGTGGAGAATGCAATTGTTGATTTGTGACTTGTGATTCATTCACTTATTCACTATTCATAATGCAGCGCCAAATGGACAATGGGTGAATGTGCCAATGACTCATTGCAGCCATCAAACGATCTTCGTCGCAGTCTTTGGCTTTGCCTTTGCCTTTGGCGTTGTTAAAAAAAAAGACAAAAAAATATATCAAAAATAATAAAAATAAGTACAAAAAAGTTAAAAAAAAAAAATAAATAAATAGAAACCGCAACCGATAAAACTGAAGTAACAAAACAGCAACAACAGCAAATGCAACAAACAACAATTACAAAATCAACAATTCTGGTCTGGTGCTGCTGCTGTTGCTGTTGCTGTCGGTGTTGCTGTTGGTGTTGCTGTTGCTGGCGACGTGTGCAACAGTTGCCACAGCCACAAGCCACGAGGCATGAGGCGCTTGAGGCAGTCAACCAAGTCTCAGTCTTTGGGTACAATCAAAGTTGCAGACTGCCCAGGCTTGTCCTACTATATATATATATATATATGTATATAAACGTACGTGTGTGTTTGATTTTATGGCACACTGCACCCACACACACACACACACACACAGACGCGAGCAGGTACACCCCCAACCAGCTGCAACTGGTGACTGCAACTCCAACTCCAATCCCAGTTTAGCTCCCAATCCCAAGAAGTCCATTCCCGGCACACCATACATTTATTTAGTTCATAAAGTGTGTGTGTGTGTGAATGTGTGTTTGTGTTTGTGTGGAGTTTTTTTTTCCTTTATAACTTCTTTTTTTTGTCTTTTGGGTTTTCAGTCGCCAGTTTTTGGAAATTCGAAACATTAACGGAAAGTCTGTTGAGGTAATTGGACGCGTTTAAAGAGAGCTCCCCGAATAAAAGTCGGGGGAAGTGAGAAAAGTGATGGGCGGCAAGAGAGTGTAGTAGACATGTGTGTGTGTGTATATATATATGTGTGTGCACGTCTCTGAACTATGCAAAATTTACAACAGAAAACTATATATATAAACATTTCTTTTGATAAACAAAAAGACAATCAAATGTGACTTTTTTCCACTTATTTTTCTATTTTTATTTATAAATTATTTTTTTAAGTGCTCATAAAAAGTGAAAAGGGCGCTTCGTCAACTGCCCAAGTGTTGTTGTTGTTGTTGTTGTTGTAGATGTTGTTGTGATTGTCAAACAGATTGTGAATTTTGATCAACATTTTACATTATTTCACACAATTTCCAATTGGTAACCGCAGCTTGATGAGGTTGTCAAAATATCTTCAAGCCGCCGAAGATTAGATACCCTAGCAATTGGAAAGGGAGAGCTAATCCAAAGCTGTTCCCAACCAAGATCTGAAGCATAAGTTGCAAAGTAGAGAATTAGTATTCAAAATGTGACTCAATTATCTTTCAAGACTTAAGACTTAAATTGTTCCTATAGAAGGCATAAGATATAGTCTGTATAAAGGATAAACTTATTTGAAATTTACTTGGGCTACAACATTTCAAGCAATCCCTGCGATATTTCGATCTGATCAGATCAGCTATAAATATGTTCAAGTTTCAAAACTGAGAGTCTAGTTTACAGACTTGGAAAAAGAAAGTATTTCCCTGATATATATCTTAATAGTATTTTATATACTCCACAATGGGTAACACTTATTTTGTGACATAACTTTAGTTCCCTCTGCAAGTGCATGAAAAGAGAAATGAAAGAAAAGAAAGAAATTGCGCACCAAAGCTTGAATACCCTTAAGAGACCATAAGCCTGATCGATGTGTGGCCTAAAACTTAGAAAGTAATATTGAATTGCATAATACTGTCAACTGATCTACAAGGTTGATACATTATTTAAAGATAAATATGCAATAAAATTTCCAGATGTTAATAAATTGGGCTAAAGTGAATAGTTTTGAAATTTGTATAGCTATGTTAATATTAGTATTATATTAAATATAATATAGAACATAAAGATCATTTCTGAATCGTTTCTGAAGCAGCTTTTTGGGTCTTTACTCTTATGCATATCCTTCGAGAAAGCCTTTTGAGGACTCTTAGAGAGCTCTTAAGGACTGAGCTGCGATCTTCAATTGATTGCTCAGAAGTCTTCTAGCTTCTACTTAGATCATCTCATAGGAACTACGTCAAGTAGGAAAATTTTGAATCCGTTTTCAATGAGTTTATATATAATTTTGATCCTATTCTAAATCAGCTTAAAACTTTACTGGAATTAACTTGAGCAAATATTTAACTAGAAAGGCTTCATACAAATTAACTAATACGAATAATAAATAATAAAATCTTTAAAGAAATTTATATATTAATTTAAAAAAAAATCCAACATATAATGAAATAAAATATGTATCAATAAATATATATATATAAATCGACAAGTAAAAATACAAATTAAAAAAAACTAATAAAAATATATTAAGAAAATTTTAAGAAAAACAAAATAATATATAAAAAAAATACCTTATTAAAAAAAAATAAAAATAATATAAAGAGCATAATATATAAATAACAATAAAATAATAATAAATAATAATATATGTATATAACAATTAAATTCATATCTATTTTATATATTTACATGCTATAATTTATATTTATTCATTTATTTATATGCTCGCACAATTAAAAATTGTTGTGGAAAAGATTAACTAATATTTTATTAACACTCGATAAAATGTTACAAAACGCATGATTAATGCGTAATACCCTTTCTCGTGAAGTTTTGTCAAACGGTTAATACAAATAAATATATATATTTATTTTTTTTTACTGTTTTCACGGTCTTTGCCATTTAACTGCATTTCGCTTGAGTCCGAGTTACAGCAAACTCGCGAGTTTACACAAATATGCCACAACCAAATCACACACACACGCACATTGTTACACCTATGTGTGATTGTTTGTTTGTTTGTTTTTGTAGTCTGTCTGTCTGTGTGTGTGTGTGTGTGTGTATTGTATTTATTGCCGGCAATTTCTTAGCTTTTGCCAATTTCCAAAAACGCTCATCGATTGTTCAATCGGTTGGCATCGAATAATGAAAGTCGTCGCTGGCAACGAGTTTTCTAAACATTTCCAACCAGCGGCAACTGTAACAACTGCAACAACAACAACAACAACAACAACTTGTTACAACTATCAACAACATCATCTCAGAGGCAATCCTCATGTCTTGGACCAGATCCGACCAGGCGACCAGGCGACCACGAGGCCTCTCGGGCAGCAATTAGCCTTGAAATTTTCAATTGGTATTTTTAGAAAACGATGCGACTGGAGGATTGAGTCCAGATATGGGATTAGCCGCTGATTCCGAGTTATGCTTCCAGCTCCAAAGTGGAGGTGGAAGTGGAACTGGCCAATATCAATCATAAGCAAATATCTTATACACTCTTTGGGGAATGTATATAAATTTTCTATAAATTTCTAATAGTCGCGAAGTAGGAAAAATCTTTTTCTAGAGCAGCTCTTGGGTTTCCGCATATTTTTCATATACATAATAAAAATGCTTGTAGATCGATTAGGCTCAAAGGTAAAGCCGAGCTGTGGGTTAGCTCTTGAATAACGATCTTAAATGATCGTTTATCGTAATAATTCACAATCAGCAAGACGATTTTCATTTGGATTTGAATCTGAAGAGTGTCTCACTAATTGCTTGGCATTTGATTGCCTCGGTTCGTCTTTCAACTTTCATCACAATCTTATGGCGAATCTTCATGCACTTTCCTTTCTTGCACCGCTATGCAACGCACATGCCAATAAACCACCAGTAAAAACAAACCACCAACCACATTTTGTGCCCATCAGTTTATTTTTTTATTACGTCAGCGGCCAAAATTCAAATTCAGTTCCAAAGTGCGGGCCACATATAATTAGTTAACACTGTAGTCAAAGCCGTTGTCAAAACTTGGTTCGCATGCCAAATGCATAACCTGACGATCCACAATCAGCGATCACCGCTCAGTGGATCGACGATCAGCAAATGGAAACCGGAACCATCGACTTGTTGCGCTCGTTAACTGAGCCAGAAAAAAAAAGAAAAATCAAAATAATAATGACCAAATGCGTGTAGGTGTTGACAAGTAGATCACGAACACTTTAACTTGCTCATCAGTTGCCACTGCTCAGCAGTTACTTGTTACTGCTAACTGATCGCTGGTCACACCGATCACCGATCACTGGTCATCGATTTAATCACCTAAAAGCTGACAAAGAACTTACCACAAGAACTTTCGATCTTTATTTCGATCTCATCAGCATAGACTGAAAGCAATCTCATTTTCAGAGATCGTTGAATAATCATGATAAAGAGGATCAATGATCTTTTTATAGAAGCACATAACGAGTTCACTAATTAGTGATCGCTAATGCAATAATGCTGAGGAAGGTGATAATCACTGATCAATGATCGCAGACATTCTCGAGTTCGATCACATCGAATAATCCATAGTTTAGTTGCATAGCTAGTATTCAGCAATTCGAATAATTAAAATAAATATGATCACTGATCGAAGAGTAGACTCGTTCTTAATAGAAAGGTAGACAGAATGCGAAAAGAGCTCGACCTTATCTAATACATGATTAGTATTCAGCAGATCGCTGATCGAAAAGTAGACTCGTTTTCTATAGAAAGGAGAAGAGAGTTCGATCTTATCAGTAGTAATATGAGCGCGTGTGGGACAATGATGATAATTAAAGTTTGGCCATTGATCGCAGACATTCTCCATAAGAAAGAAAGAGAACGAGAAGAGAGTTTAATCACATCCAATAATCCATAGTTTAGTTGCATAATTAGTATTCAGCAATTTTATCAATTCCAATAATTAAAATAAAGATGATCGCTGATCGAAGAGTAGACTCGTTCTTCATATAAAGACTGACAGAACGAGAAGAGAGTTCAAACTTATCTAATGCATGATTAGTATTCAGCAGATCGCTGATTCAAAAGCAGACTCGTTTTCTATAGAAAGATAGATAAAACGAGAAGAGAGTTCGATCTCAACTAATATAATTGAATAATCAAGATGATAATGATCTGTGATCGTAGACTCGTTCTCTATAGAAAGAGAGAAGAGAGTTCGAACTCATCTAATAGTCTCCAGCACTTTATTTGATTTGAATAATCATGATGATAATGATCAGTGATCGTAGACACTGATAATGATCAACGAACATAGACTCGTTCTCTGTAGAAAGAGAGAAGAGAGTTCGATCTTATCAGGTGTTCAAAGATTCAGCGTAGATTTAAACGCGTGTGGTGTTAAGTGATAACGATGATCATTAAAGTTTGGTCATTGATCGCGGAGAGTCTTCGTAGAAAGATAGACAGAATGAGAAGAGAGTAGAGGCAAGTCAGTAGATCGATGGCGAACCGGGCCATAGCCACAAAAATCTAGTTGAACTAGTTAGTTAGCATACGAATCAGTCTCTAAGGCTGCGGCTGACGTCTAGGCCTGGCCTTGAGCTTCAGCTAAAGCTATTCAAATGGCCTGATCATAAATACTAGATCACAATGCGCTGAGCATTAATGCAAATTACCAAAATACCAAATATATATTTTTTATGGTATTTTTATTTTTTGCTTAACTTAACATTATTTTTTTTTATAAACTTGTCGTCAGCCTGGGGGGAACTACTGAAGGGGAACCAAAGATCTAGCCAAGACGGAAGCCAAATGCGAGACGAGTCGAACGTGTGTGCAGCGCCCCAGAGATTGATGATGATCCAATGATCAATGATGATGATGTTCATCAGATCATGTGGCAATATAATGTCAAAGTGTTAAATGCCATAAAAAGCAATGCGAGAAAAGTGACTTAGACTAAAGTGAAAAAGCAACAAATAAGAGACAAAAAATATGGTAAAAAAAAAAAAATGTTGTTCACCTTTTAAAGTTGGTTCGATTGGATCGTATGGATCGGTTCGGTTCGGATCTGTCTCGTCACTGCAGTATCTACCTGCAAGATTGTTGCTGTTGTTGCTGTAGTTCCACCTGATCGATACACACACACACACACACACACAACCGCAGAGACTGTGGTATGCAAATGCCAAATGGCTGTTCGTCTTTAGCTCGCATCAGGTTTTCGCCTGTGAAGCACCCCCCCGTGGTCACCCTTGGCTTCCCCCTTCTCCCCCTCTCTCTCTCTCTCTATGTATCTTTCTCTCCTTCTCCTCTCTCTCTCTCTCTCTCTCTCTGTCTCTCTGTTCCTCCCTCTCGTACAGTTATGCTTGGTCCCCACAACTCAATCTTTGAATCGTTTTAATGCCATTTTATGTAACTTCGAGGCTGCGCAGCCGACGTCGACGCCAGCGTTGCAGCCAACGTTGACGTTGACTGCGCAGTCAGATGCCGTGACTCAATTTCAAGTTAAACAATTTAAAATTAAACAAATTTTGTAATGAAAGAGCAGAGCAAAAAGGAAACAACAACAACATTCCAAAGTGGGTCAAAAACTACAAGGCGATTTAAGACCGAATTACAAACACACACACACACACACAAATATATGTATATATATATATATTATGTATATATATACAAACACACATACATACAGCGAAGCTTAAAGAAACTTGATCATAATTTAATAATTAATATGTGATTATTTTTTTTAAAGTATTTTTTGTCTTTTGCACTTTGGCTGAGAAAAGGAAAAGGAGGAGTCCGTTGGGTGGGCGGGAGGCAGGGCGGTAGCAAGTGGGCTATGCTGCTGTTTGGTTTTTCAATGGCGCTTTGATTGATGGATTGATGGATTGATGGATAGATTGATTGATTGATTGAGCAAGTGAGTGAACGACTGCAGCTGGAAGCAGTCGTCAGGGTGTGTGCTCAGTTCAGTGCTGGCATTTAAGATTAACGATCTAACGGTTTCGCAGACTGACCCCAGTTTGACCCAAAGAAAAGCTTAAACTCTTTTAAACTCTATTAAACTCCAAATTGATTCATTAATAAGACGCTGGAATGTTAAGAGTGATAGTTCATATGGTAAATATCGCATTTAAAAGACTGTGGAAGATCTGCAGCTGGATCAAACTTTCGTTTCTTTTGTAGAGCAAGAACTCTAACTATAAACTGGAAATGATTCTAAAGTATAGAGACCCATTTAAAGCATTACTTAACGCAAGTTCTAGAATTGTTTTTTCGTTCCATTCATAGATATATAGACCGATCTACCGTCTTCTATATGTATCTTAGCCTATTTGTAGGCTTCTTCTCCTATAGAAATTCCTGTAAAATCTTGTCTTTCAGCTCTATATACGTTCTCTTTTAAACTCTGTCAAGTCTTCCCTGTTCTACTGGAAAGTTCTTGCTGCTTGTCTCTTGCTTCTTAGAATTGTTCAAGCTCTTCTCTCTAATATTTCTGTTCTGTTCTGTCTCTTCCTTCTTAGAATTCTTCAAGCTCTCCCCTGTAATATTTCCCTTCTAATGAATCTTCTTTCTGTTTCGCATAGATATTTTGTCTCATTCTTCTAAGAATTCTTCAAGCTCTCTTCTGTATTATTTAACATATAAGTGTCTTTGCTTTCTTTTTCTAAGTATCTTACATCATTCTTTCTTTTCTATAGATACCTGTTCTTCGTTTTATACTCTTATTTTTTGTCTAAAGCCCTTTTACTTTCAAGAAGATTTGGGTTTCAGCTCTTTCTTTCATATGTCAAACTCTTGCTTTCTTCTCTCTTCTGTATTCTACTGTACCCTATAATACTTGAAGATCTCTGTCCTTCTCGACATTTTGGTTTGGTATGCAGTTAATTTTGCAGTTTCCTTAATTTTTTTTTAGTTTCGTTTTAATGCAAATTGAAAAGACCTCCGGATCAGCGCAAACTACTTCCAACTTAATTATGCACTACTCGAACTAATCAAAGTGAAGACTGAGAATACTGAAACATATATATAAATATATATCGTATATGAGAAATATATAAATAAATAAGAGAAGAAAAAAAGCCCCAGACCGGAAATTGCGGCAACGTCAATGAAGGTCACAGAATCTGCTCAATTTTTTGACGGTTGTCGCAAAAAGTTGCAGTGAATCATTTAATAGCAGCCTACATAAAATCCATCATCATTATCATCAATATCATGAAGACTTGATAATTATAATGATCATGATCAAAACACGATCTTTTTTTTACTGTTGCCGCCGCTGCTGTCATTATTCTGACAATTGGCGCCCCACACACGCACGCGATCCGACTTTGAGATGGTCTTCAAGGTGTTCTTGGGGTTCTTCAGATTCTTGAGGCCAGGCCAATCGACGTACATTGAACCTGGGCCGGGTCCGAGGCACTCCTAAGAACACGATCGGCCAATGGCCAATATACTTGTAAGCCAAGAGTGTAAAAGACCAACAAATAATACACGTAATATAAAAAAAGAGTCATCAAATAATTGACAGGCTCCAGCGAAACAAAGGAAAACTATATGAACGTATTATGAACTAGAAGATACCCTGTAAGCGTAGAGTATATGGAATATAATCAAATATTTGTATAATGGAAAAAGTTATATTAACAATAGCTTTTTATATTGAAAGGTTTTTCATAACAATTTTTAATTATTTGTAATTTTATATTTTTATTTTCTTTTCAATTTACTAGGGAAAAATATTATATTTTCTTTTATTTATTGAATAATATATTTAGATAAAAGCATTATATATTTTCCATAGTTTTTCCAGTTTAATGCTGGGACTTATATACCTTAGCAGACTGTAAGAATACCCTTTACTTGCTGGCCACATAACTTTGGGGTAGCGCTTGAAATTGTCTTTTGTTATAAGAATATTTTGAACAAAGACGAGAATCAGTTAAGAGGCGAATTCTTGGTCAACGGGAATGGGTTTTAGGCACTGGACACTGGCTTTGGGTTTGGGTTTGGGTTTGAGTAAGGGGCAGGGAGTATTGGGTACTACGTGTTCCGATTAAGCGAGTGGATTGCGGTTTGTTTGTTATTTGGTTAGAGTTGGGGGGAGGGATTTGAGGCAGGGGGTCCCATACTCTGTGTGTGTGTGTGTGTTGGTGAAGTGTTTATAACTCTGTCGCCGGTTGGGTTTGTCTCTACGTTCGGTGGATTCGGGTATTTCCTGATTGCTTTTGCGAGGCGCGGCGAGGAGTCGCCTCCAATGCGCAGCTCACAACTCTTGCATAATAATTGACAGTTATAAATTTTACTTGGCTTCACATGCGACTACTGTGAGACATGGAGGAGAGGGGGGCGACCAGAGCAGGGGGAAAGGGAGGTGGGAGTATGGGCCAGTTGCAGGCCGGTTAATTCTTTTGGCTTTTGTCCAGTCGCTACCTGTGGAACGGCCACTTATCGCACTTAACGGACAGACAGACGAACCCTCCTCCTCCGCCTTCTCCTCCTCCTGCTCCGCCTTCGCCTTCGCCCCACCCTACGCCCTCTGCAAAGTTCACGTAACTCTTGTGCTCAGTGCAACAGGGCAGAGCGTTGGCTGCGCAGCTGACTTGAGGCGTCGGCAACGGCGTTGGCGCTGGCGTTGGCGTTGGCGTCCACATCTGCCTCTACGTCTGCGTCTGCGTCGGTCGGTTGCCTACATGCGGCTCTTTGGGCTTTGGAGTGGCCTCTCGGCAACACCAGCGATTGCAGCGCATTAACATTCCAAGTTTGCCACTCCTGTTTATTTTTACACACACAGGCATAATATATATATATATATATACAATATATATAACTCTTTTTTGTTGTTAACACACACACACACACATTTAGCGCTCTGAACACTTCCAAAATGTTGAATAACAGTTGTTGTTTTATTTTTTTACTCCGTTTTTACAACTTTATTTTGACTTTTTAACCGACTCACAGTGTGTGTGTGTGTGTGTGTGTGTGTGTGTGTGTGAGTGTATGTAAATGTCTGTTAAGTTCCTTCGAAAATGCTTTTCAGTTTTATTTATTTTAATTTTAATTTTATCGTGAGCAGCTCGTAAAAAGACAGCAACAGGCGCGCATACCAAAACATCAAAATTTGAATGTCATTTGGATTTTTGATTCGCCTTTTGGATATTGGGATTTTTGATTTTTTATTTCAAATTTCTGACTCTCGTATCTGGGATCTTAGAGTCTCGTCTATTCCAACGGATTACAAGCTGTTGACAGCCTTAATCCAATCATCTGAGTGGAACTTAAGTCCCACTTAAGCCTCAAAGAGGATATTACTCATAAGAGCTTTTAAATTGCCAACAGCCCAGAAATCTAATCAACATACAGGAAAATCATGATCACATATACTAAGGTATATGTATATTCTATATATAATATATATACTATATTTTAATATGTTATTTTATAATTTTAACCATGTGACATAACTTTTTTCTGGATATATAAAAAATTCACTTGTTTCTTCTAAGAAGTCATGTCACAGCCCATTTCTCCAATCGATCTTATGTTCCTCCGATGTTCTTTATATAAAATATATATAAAGGGATCATTCCTGTATATTATATAAAAAGCTGAGATATGACTTATGTTATATTTCATAAATTAGGGTGTGGTCCCTCCCCATATTACAGTGGATGGCAAATATTTCATCTAACTGCGCCGAATTAGAAGCTGAGATATCATATCATATCCAGTCTTGAAGTTTTTCCTACAAGCACTTGACTTAGAATCGGATTATTCCTATATATATTTAAGTTTGCAGAAGAACTTAACTTAAGCTTAAGGATAACTTGTTTTCTTAAGCCTTAATCAAAAGAGAAGACCTTATGATGTTCAGCTTTTTAGGAACTATCGGTTAAGCTTTAATGTGGTTTTGATAGGCTTTTGTGAACTTTGACAGTTTATACTGTTACCAATAAGTTGAGCTTTAAGGAACTTTCATTACCACTCAAAGCTGTCAGGTGCTTTCGCTAGTGTTTTTTGCAGTCTGTTGGGCTATAAAGGATGATCAACTATATAACTGCTCTGACATGTAAAGCTGTTGCCTGTTAGTTGAGCTTTAAGAAGCTTTCAATATTACTTAAGGATTGCATGTGCTTTCGATGGTGTTTGTTATAGTTTCATGTCTTTTAGAGAATGATCAATTGTAGATCTGACATTTAATGTTGTTGATTGATATTTCAGCTTTAAGCAGCTTTCAGTTATTGTTGAAGTTTTCATGTGCTTCCATTGTGTTTTTATGGCTTATATGAATTCAGACAGTTTATGCAGTTCCTTAATAGCTAAGCTTTTAGGAGCTTTGAGTTACCCTTAAAGCTTTTATGTACTTTCGATGGTGTTATCTATAGTTCAATGCGTTACAAAGGATGATCAACTATAGGTCTAGTCTGACATTTAATGCTGTTGCCTGATGGTTGCCCTTTAAGAAGCTTTCAGTTGCATTTAAAGCTCTCCATAGTTTAATTATACTTGATGATCAACTCTAGATGAGATCCTGATGTGAATTCTGACAGCAATCACTTCCTGAATTCCATGAATCATCGCGTACGTAAAAGTCATTGGAAATCAAGAAATCTTTCAGCAAAAACTAAAGTTCAAAATATATATAGTACACACGTATGTATGGATATTCATGATTATAATCATCAGCATTGTGTGGAGTGTCCTTCGACTGTCGCCACGCCTACCATGCGCGGCATTTAAGAAATGAAAAACTTAAAAACTTAAAGACAGTCCTGGGAGAGGTTGTGGCTAGAAGAGGAGGCAGCGAAGTGCAATTGTTGTTTACAACCATCTCACGGCGGCATCCATAACAAAATATATGTTGTCTGTTGTCAGATGTCTGGTCGGGTCTGGTCGGGTCTGGTCTGGTCTGTCGACTGTTGACTGTTAACGAGGCTCTCCACTTGGCTGGTAACTTGATCAACGTGACCTCGGAATAACTTGACTCATTTCGCACAGCTCGACTGAGTTTGAGTTCTGAGGCCTAAAAAGAGCTCCAGGCGACGATCACTTGAAATTTAATCACCCTGGCAACTTTGCCATCTCCAAGGCCACAACAACAGTAACAAAATATATAAAATTAAGAGCAATATAATGAGGGGGAATGATGGTACTCGAAAAAAAAGCCATCTGTATCTAAATTACAAGACCCGTTTTTGGGCATGGAATGTCCCATCTCTGAAGAGTGTCGAAACGAAAGAAACGCTTCCCGGGTCGCTGGCCCGTCTTCCAAGCCAGAGATCATATCATATACTCATATGTACTCGAACGGGTACTCAAACTACTTCGAATGTGTACCAAGTTGAGTCTGAATATTTGCCCTGTGTCCACACACGTTTTCGCAAGCATTTCTCATATATAATAAATAATTACAAATAAACAAACTAACAACGTTTCGAGTGCCAGTTTATCGATCAATGCTAATTAGAAAATCGATTGATCAATCGACCAAAACTAAACCAATAGCCACTAGGGAGTAAACTATAGATATTATATCATAATATCTATGAGCTAATCGTGTGCACTGTGGGTGTAGATTTAGAAGAACTAAGAAATCAGTTGAACTAGTTGCAAACTAGTTGCAGAAATGAACTGGTTATATTTGTGTTGCATTAGGGCATTGAAACGATCTAATTGGAAATTTATATGCAACTTATTTATATATATTTCAGATTTTATGAACTTACATACCAAATTTTATTAACACGTCTTAAAAGCTGCATAAAATATGAGTTTGAAAACACCTTTAAACTAGTTTACGAAGCGAATCAACTGGTTGACATGCTTGAAAGTGATCTTGAACCAGTTCTTGAGCTGATTCATGGTTTTAACCAAATTGCGTTCAAATCAAATTTCCTTGGCAACGCGATTTGATTTCATTTTCTTTAGAAATGAATCACAATAAGTTACTCAGAATGAAGTTTGCACTGAACCAGTTGAACTAGTTCCACTTCCAATGAGATTGAACTCATCTTTGGAGTGCATTCCGCAGTCCGTGCAGCTGACACATTTCACTCTGTGGTGGCAAATAATGAGAAAAAGAGAGAGAAAAAATGTGGCATAAATAATGAAAAGGAAATTAAAAGAAAAAAAAAGAAATAAATTGCATAAATAGGCAAATGAACACAACGGTTAATCAATAAGCTAAAAGATTGAATAATAATATTTACAACAACAACTGTTGCTGCTGTTGTTGTGGAGATTGCGCGAGTGGTCAATTTGGTCAGAGCTTGATCAAAACTGGCCAAGAGCCGGCCGGAGCGTAGCCAAATCTTTGGCATAATTTACATGACGACCATCTGCGTTGATGATGTTGATGATTGTTGGCCGGATTCGAGCTCGGATTCAGATTCGGATTCGGATTCGGAATCGGGTTTTTGGTTCGGGTTTTTTTTCTTCATCTTCTTATATCTCTATATATATAGTTTTTTTATTTGGGCTCGGCATTCGGCAGGCAGTCAGTCGGCGCCCTGCTAATTGCAGCCAACGCGTCGTATGTGTAATGCGGTCTGATGATGATGATGATGATGATGATGGTGACTACGAACGGCCTTGAGGCCAGCAGCAGCAATCAGCCGCAGCAGCAGCAACAGTTAACCAGTTTGTGCTTATGAAATACCAGCTGAAGAAAGAGGGTCTTTACAAGAGAGAGAGAGAGGGAGAGAGGGAGAGAGAGAGGATAGAGTAGAGCGCAAAGATGCACAGAATCCAACCAAAATGCAAGTGAATGTCGCTGGGTTTTGCCCCGCTGCAGCAGCAACCACAGCGACCGCAGCAACTAAGTGCTGCAGCGCAACTGGACTGAACTTCCTAGTATGTCTCAGCGCCATTGAAAGTATAACACACCAGCACCAACAACAACAACAACAACAGGAGTTACAACAACAACAGCAACAGGTGTGAATGATTTAGTGTTAACATGGCCATAACCAAAGCCGAAGCAAAGCTCCTGCAACGATCGAGCTGCTGCTGCCGCTGCTGCTGCTGTTCGCCTTTTGTTGCCATCTCTTTCTGTTATTTGTGTGTTGCTCTGGTTTATGTTGCTGCCGGCGTCGCTGTCAGCGCCGACTGCGACGCCGACTTAGCAACGGCAACAGCCAACGGTTTTCGATGGTTGTTGCGTTCATCATTTTGCCATTTCACGTTCAGCTGGCAGCGAAATCGAAAGTGATTGCTCCGAGAGCTGCGAGTTTAAATTGAAGATCACAAAAACCAAAAACACAATTTTTTAAACGAAATATACGAAGATCGAAGCCAGAGACGAGCCCAGAGACCGCAGACCCGCAGACCGGAGACCGGAGACCCCAGATCAGAGACGAAGCCTTTTTCCATGGTATAAAAACCAGAGACATATATATACATTATATATATGTGTGTGTGTGTGTGTGCGTGTGTGTTGAATGTGTGTATGAGTATATGTGTGTTTGCTTATGTATATGCCTATGTGTGTGTGTGAGTTGGCCATATAAAGGCAGCCGCTACAAGAGCCGCGACTTCATTGCATGCGCCGCGAAGAAACTCAAAACTCAAAAGTCAAAAACCAAAAAAAAAACTGAAGAAACGAGCTGAAAAATTGAACCGCTTCGTAGCGGCAAAACAAAAAGTGCAATAAATTCAAAATTTAATTTCAATTTTTATGTTTTTTGGTTAATTTTTTAAACAGTCGAAATTTGTAATACACACTCGCACACACACACACATAGGCACACACACATGCAAATGCTGGAAGAAAATTGGAGTTGAAGATTTTTGTAATTGATTTTGTCGTCAAAGATATTTGAAATAAACACAAGAAAAAAACCCAAACAGAGTGAAAAGTGAAAGTGCAACAATGTGAATAACAACAATACACACAAAAAAAGCAAAAACGTAAACAAACAAATAAAGCAACAAACAAACAAACAAATAAACAAATCAAATAAGCGAAAAAGAAACAAAGTTTGCGGGCATTTCAAATTAATAATCAAAATTTCATTTCTGTCAATATTCTATTATTATTATTATTATTACCCACTTTTTTTTTTATTTTCAATAGTTGAACACTTGACTTTCAAAAGTGCAAATTTAATAAACAACTAACAAAAACAACAACAACAACAACCACAAAGCTACTCCAGGAGCCGCCAACAACAGAAGCAAAAATGCTGCTCAAAATGTGAGTATAAAATCAAATGCAAAACAATAAACAAAATCAGCCCATAAAGAGTTACAATTTGGTGCAGAGAGAGAGAGAGAGAGAGATAGAAGGAGAGGCGGGCATTAACTTACCTATCAATTAAAGCTCGCTTTTATGGCCCAAACATATCTTGGCTAAAACTAATTTCGAGTTAACAATATGTGAAGCAGCCGAAAGATGGGAGGACCAGGCGAGGGGAAAGAAGCATAAAAGATTTCAAGACCAACAGACTTATGTTATACAGGTACTTCACGAGAGATGTTGTAAACTACACTGAGAAAAATTTGTTAACAAAACTTGGCCAACAATGGGAAAACTTTAAGCTGGCTTAAATGCAGCTTATTGATTTGATGCCATTAAATCTTTTGGTAAACGGATGAAAGAAAATGCAGTGAAAATATCGACAATCGGTAAAAACTAATGCGATTTTTACAAATTAATGTTAAGCCATATAACTAGCATTATAATTCGTTCGAATTAGGTTAATTTGACACAACTGTACCCAAGTCTTATGACCATATCTCAAATATGAAGCAGGTCAGTTTAATCAGCTCTAAGAAAGACATGAAATGCAGTCAGATCTCAGTGTTTCACAACTTGATTAAGAATCGAGTTTATATAGTCAAATCTTGAGATATATAAAACTTTGATTTATATATTAAGCCCTGACTCAACTGTACCCAAGTCTCATGAACATATCTCAAATATGAAGTAGCTCAGTTTAATCAGCTCTAAGAAAGATGTCATTGTTTCACACTGATTAAGAATCGAGTTTCTATATTCTATTGAACAGATATAGCGATCTTTATGTACATACTAAAACTCTGATCATAATCTACGATAAGTTAAGTTAAGTGCTGCTTTGCCTTGTGCAGCCGCAGCTGAGCTCTGTGTCAGTATTTTCGCAAGAAAAGATTCGCAAGGAAAATGTTGCGTATACGCAGCGTGTGACCAATTAAATGCACCCTAGATACCAGTTACCAATTGCCTGTTGCTAGTTGCCATTTGCCACATGCCATTTGCCAAATGCACTTTACCATATGCCATATGGCATATGCCATATGCCATTTGCCTAGTGGCCCAGTGGCCCATCGCAAAGATTAGCCTAAGGGGAGCTGCTGCTGCTAACAGCCAGTGGTCAGTGGCAGAGAGACACACACAAATGTGCACAACAATGTTTGTGTGTTTTTGCTTGGCCAGGCCAGTAAACCGACTTCACAGGACGCAGCTAGCCAGGTGCCAAGCTGCTTGTGTCCTGCAGCAGCCTGCCGCCTCCTGCTTTCTGCCCCAGCTGCACGTCATTGTTGCTTACATTGTAAGCAAAAGCTTAAAAAATGAGAGAAGATGCTGCAGCATACTGTGGCAAGTTGGAAGCAGAGCAGAGCAGAGCAGGTCAGGTCAGGGCAGGGCGTGGAGTGAGTGGCGGCTTCCCACTGTGCGTTGCAGTGAAAACAGCTTATTGAATTTGGTACATAGATTGTTGGCCTTGGTCAACGACTATGAGTATGTTTTGCATTAATGTTGGCCATAAAACTGGCTTAAACGGCCAGACTGACTAATTGGCAGACAGAGAGACAGACAGACAGTCAATCAGTCAGTTAGTCAATCAATTAATGTGACGTAGATGAAAAGCGTGAACAGCTCTTAAGTTTCATGTATTGATGCCAGAAAGGCCAAATGCTAAGGCCAAGTCCTAAGCAGCTTGACTAGAGGCTGCACCTCGTTCGCTTTAAGCCAGACTGCAAAAAGGTCAACACTAGGCGCAATGCTTGGCTATAAGAAGTCAAAAACCTTATGCAAAGTGCGACGCATCTAACAATGCAACAAACAAACAGCAGCAGCAACAAAAATAAAAACTTATTTTACATTTTTCATGGCTTTTTTTTGTTGTTGCTGTTGTTGCTGCCTTTGTGCTGCTTCACTGCTCTCAGCGCTTGCCTCGGCGTCAATGGCCTCCAGTAGCGTCTATAAGCACACACACACACACACTTGCACACATATATATGTATATGAATTCAGCATACACGAAAAACTAAACAGGCAGCGCCGCATCTAATGGCCAAAAACCGTCAAAAACGCAGCCACTTTTTGGCCAAAAATGAATTGCCAAATGAATAATACAAATTGCACATGCCACACCCGCCCCAGACAGAAACACAACCAAGTGTCCAACTCGTGCCACTTACCCGCTCACTCCTTCTATCTCACTCTCTGACTGTCTCTCTCTCTCTCTCTCTCTCTCTCTCTCTCTCTTCTCTCTTTGTCTGTGTTCAACCGTTAAGAAAAGCGTCGGCAGTTGACAATTGGCCTTTCCAATGTGATCAGGCCAAGACATGCGAGAAGAGAAGACAATGGGTGCCAGAGCTTTGGCAATGGAGTCGAAGTTATTCATTCATTCATTCATTCACTTGTTCACTCATTTATTCAGTCAGTCAATCAAACATTCGCCTAGCCTAATGTTACATGTACGAATAATACTCGTAATACACTCACAATTGCCCCGTTACTTGCACACCAACACACACTCACACACTCACACACTCACACACCCAGTAAGCAGTTAATCAGTCATTCACATTCACATCACCTATTAACTGCTCTCTGACATTGTAACACAGTGGTACATAATCTGTTAGGCATTGCGTGAAAATTCTACTCCGATTCCTTGAAAATAGATTGTTGCATTGAAGAAGGAAGTAAAAGTGCACTCAATAATTATTGACACTTGTCACTTACTAGTCGCAAAAAGGGGCGTGGTCATAACCCTGAATAAGGTGTATAATAGATTTATTTATAGAACTGAAAGTTCTCTAAAGAAACCATGTAACGGGGTCAGTTCTATAATCTGAATACAGTGAAATGTTTATAGAATAAAAACTAGAGTTGAGCTTCGAGAAATTAAGAGGGAGAGTTGATACAGTGAATGCTCGAAAAGTAGAACTTGAGGTTCGAGTTTCAGAGCATTTCTTCCTTTTAGTTGATATTTTGATTTCATTTTGATAAGAAAAAGTTCAAACAACAAGAGAAATTTAGAGATTCTTATTCAATTTTGATACCTTTATAAAAATAATATTCAAAGCTTAAAATGAGATTTGTAGACAGGGAAATTTAGCTTTTTCCCAATAATAGAATATATCCAAAACTGGAATTACTCAAGGCACAAAGTGGTACCATTATATGAGTGTCTACTGTACTCGCTGTGCCTCATTAAGCGACTCTTCGATGGAGACAGTGGTTCCTCAAAGTAGAAGTAAACTTCCTTTTCATGTAAAGCTATTCTATATATACCTCATATCCAAATCCAATTCGCTTCTTTAGCAACTGATTTCATCACTTGCTTGCCACATGTGGCGCCACTGTGCCGCAGCCAATACTAATGTTGCACATACGCTTCAAGTTGTGCGAAGATCTTAGGGCATTTGCTGCTGCTTGTGGCAAGGTGATAAGCGCATTGTCACCTCATGCATAACATGGCCAAGAAGTCGGACAGCTGCTCCCCCGTTCCCCCTTTGGCCAGCTCTGCCTGGTGCACGCCCCCAAGTTGCAGAATGGCTCTTCGGCTGGGCAATTTGCACGTTGAGTGTGTAGACATAATTATAACTTTTCTTAAAGCTTTTGTTGCCTGGGCTATTTGGGCTGGCTGGCAGCCCAGTTGTTGTTGCTGTTTTTTGGTGTTGCTGTTGCAATTAAAATAAGTTGAAGTTGTCTACCTTTACAGCGAGCTGTTGTCGAAACTTGTTCGACTGAAACAAAAACTAAGCCCCAGCGGCGTGAAAGAGAGGGGACAAAAAAATAAAAAATATAAAGAAAAATTTAAGCGAACGGCTTCAAACGACGCCAACTGCACATAATTCAAAATGTTAAAAGTTATCGTCAAGAGCGCAAAACATGTGGGGGGAGGGGGGTGGGGTGGCAGAGCAAGAGACAATGCAGGAGGAGGGGTGGGGCTGCAGCTGGAGCTGGACCCGAAGACGAGAAGTGGCAAGCAGCAGGGAAGGGAGGACGGCGACCCGACCCGAGTCTGGTCTTTAAATATCGAACAATCTGTGCTGTGGAATGGTGTGGTGTGGCCTGGAGTGGTCTGGAGCGGAGTCTCGTCTTGTCTGGTGGGTTTTTGCTGCAGCTAGGCTCAAGCTGATGCTGCGAGTAGGGGGGAGGGCTGGGATTGGGTCTGAGGCTAGGCCAGGTCTCTGTTGAAATCGCCTACGAAATCGAAATCGAAATTGAAACTGAAATCGAAATGGGTTAACACCTTTACTTGAAACCGGTTAAACGATATACGAATATTGTATCTGCATTCGTAGTTGTATTCGTATTCGTATTTGTATTCGTATACGTATTCGTATTCATCTGATTCCTGTCTCTTGGTTTCTCGATCGACTATCGAACTGCCCTGTGGTCAATTTTCAGTTACATTTTGTGGTTTGCCTTGAGCATCGTCTGTCTCGTTGTCTTATTTTCGCCTCTCCCTCTCGCTCTCACTCTGTTTTCCTTTTCTTATATATGCCTCTCTATCCACTATCTCTTACTCTTGACTGCATCGCAATGCGGATTCGCAATTCGTAAGCCAAAAGCCCAATGAACTATTGCTGCAATTGCACGATCCATGCAACGACATGGCGATCGCATGCGCAATCTCTAGATACAATGACAGCTCCATATGGAGTTGGAAAGGGAGCCAGGAGAGAGGGGAGCTGGAGTCGGAGGACGGCATAGCTAATGAAATTGTGAAAGGTTTTTTCATGCCACATTTAGATACCACATCGACAACATTAAATGATGCAGTATAAGGCCCGACTCAATGATTGATCATTAAAAGCACGCCATGATCTTGGGCTCAGCCAAATCGAATCAATCCGGGCCTTATTCGATCGAATGACTCAATTGTGTTCAATCCACGATTAATTTTGATTAGCAGCATCTGAAATTGATCAACAACCAAAGCTGCTTATTGAGCTCACAAAAAGTGGACTCAACAGCAGCAGGATGCAGCTCACAAAGATAATCTTACGACCTTTTGTTGAGACAAAAGCTGACCTTTAATCATAATTATGTCATACGCAGATCATTATCATGTTTAATCAATGAGCAATGTTGATGAGTATCTTAATCAAATTCAAACTTAAGTCTGAAGAGTCTCCAAATAGTTGAGTAGATCAAGGCCTGGGTCAGCCCATCTTAATTGGAATCGGATGCGTTTTAGTCGAAAAAATATTGAATAATTCGCATGATTAAACATCGGAAACTTATGTGAGTAAAAACTTCGGCGGGTTTTTCAATAGGAAAAACTACCAGCAAATGATTACACCACTTCCTACCTTCTTAAAAAGGCGTCATTTATTTATCTTAGCTCAGTATCTTTTCACTTTGGTTCTTTTTTGGTCCAATTCGGATAAGAATCTTAACTTTCAAGTTGGCAGGGAAAATGTATTTTTTTTTTTAGGAAAAACGACCAGGAGACTTCTATACCACTTCATGCCTCCCTTATATAAGGCCTCTTTAAAGGGTCCTGTGTTAGGTCAGTACCTTTCACTTTCTCCCTATTTTTGATGCAGGAATAATTTAGGGTAGGGTTAGGAAGGGGTTTAGGGTTTTTAATAGGAAACTCAATCAACTTAATGATAGCCAAGAGATTCTCTCTACTACTTTCTTTCTCTTCTATAAGAATAAACAGGCACAGTTCTTTTTCTTGATCCAATTCGGTGAACGATTTCGTTACTTTTAAGTTGGCAGGGAAAAAGTCGTGGGGGTTTTAGTTAATAAGAAAAACGACCAAGAGAGTTCTATACCACTTCTGCCTCCTATAAGAAGAT
This sequence comes from Hirtodrosophila trivittata, assembly GCA_035045065.1. NCBI lineage: Eukaryota > Metazoa > Arthropoda > Insecta > Diptera > Drosophilidae > Hirtodrosophila > Hirtodrosophila trivittata. The sequence continues at coordinate 12,208,452 of JAWNNK010001028.1, read as the reverse complement.
TTATTTAAAGAGCTTGTGTGTTAGGTCAGTACCTTTCTCTGATCTGATCCCATTCGAATAACACTCTTTTCGTTGGCAAGGAAAACATCTTTTTTTTTTATATGAAACTCGATCGAAATCAAAATATCCAAGACATTCTCTCTACCACTTTCTTGCTCCCTTTTAAACACAATCCTTTTGGTGGAACATTTCCATTTCTCGATCCATAACATTAATCACTTTCATCTTCTTTTAGTTGTCTACTGGGCTGCCTGGCCGTACTGGTGGCCACAGAGGAGCTGGACGGAGCAACGAACAAGCAAGTCGACTCTCAGACACAAGTCGAATTTGAGACATCGCACAAGGTGCCAGATGCAAACGTGTTAAACGATGAGGGTTTCCATACGGCCCATAGGATCAGTACTCGTGCCGCCGATGCGGCTGACTATTCAATGAATCTGCTGGCCACAAAGGAGCGTCCCGAGCTGAACCCTGTGCTCAGTGCGCTGATCAATGAGGACGTCATGAAGAGCATTGAGGCCAAGCGTGCCATCGAAGAGGAGGAGCTGGCTGAGGTGCGTCGCGAATATGAGGATGCACTATCCCTGAAGCGAGCTGTTACGGAGGAGCCAACGCTTCAGCTGACCACACTGCCCACAGCTGCCAAGAAGATTGACCATCTCGATGATGACATGATGGTGGATCCACATGATGACTTCGTCAACACCAACATTGCTCTGCAGGGAGCCGGCAGTGAGGTCAACAAGAAGTCTCGCATCGAGATCAAGAAAGGACCCAATGGCCAGGACTACGAGTACGAGTATGTCTACTACTACGAGGAGGACGATGATGAAGACAGCAAGGCTAAGCCAGCCATAGCCGCACCCGCCGCCGTTGAGGCACCCGCCGATCTTGCACCCGAGACTCGCGGAAAGTCCAGGTACTCCAACATCGATCGCAACACGCCGGCTACTCCCAGCGAGAACAGCCTGCAGACCGGCAAGGCCAAGGGACGCGCCTCGAATGCCATCAGCGAGACCTCTGAGAACATTGAGACGGAGCGTCTGCCCGTCAATACGCGCTTCCCCAGCCGCGGCAAGAACATCGATGTGCAGCCCACACCAGCGCTGGACTCGCTGGAAACGGCCGCCGAGCGCAAGAAGATCAGCGTGAAGCGTCCCAGCCTGGAGCTGGTCGACAGCGAGACCTTCAACACGGACGAGAAGCAGCAGAAGGGATCACGCAATGGCGAGAAGGAACTGAAGCCAGTGATTGCCGTGGAACAGGAGCAGGCAGCAGCTGCTGCCGCTGCCGCTGCAGCTGCCAAGCGCGAGAAGGAGCAACAACGTGAGATCACCGCCAAGCTGGAAGAGGAGGCCGAGCAGACGACACCATCAATGGAGAAGGCAGCCCTCGATCTCTATGCCATACTGACCAATGAGAACCTCAACATGGAGGAGACCACCGCCGCGGACCTGAGTGATGCCACCACCATCGGTCCCGACAGCTCCAGCACAAACACCGATGACGCCAGCCTGACCACAATACAGGAGGAGTTGTCATCCACAACGACCACAACGACTACCACCACAACAACCACCACGGAGGCACCCACCACAACGACGACAACCACAACTGCGGCACCTTCACTCTTCGGCGGCAGACGCTCCGGACTGAACAGCCTGGCCGGACGCAATCGCTTCAAGCCACGCGAAGGCTCCCTCAGCACCACCACCAGCACCAGCACTGAGTCCTCACCCACCGAGCCCAGCAAGACAGGCAGAAGTAAGTGGAGTGAACTAAAGATTTCCTCAGCTATTTCATATTTCCTTTATCCTCTTCCATCCATAGATCGCTTCTCGCGTCCTTCCATCGGTGGACGCTCACGTCCAGGCGCTCGCACCACCGCCAGCCCCGAGCAACCCGCTGAGCCTGCAGCCGAGGAGGAGATCGTGCCCGCCAAGGAAGTGAAACCCGTCAGCTCCGGCTTCGCACGTGGCCGACGTAAGTAACAAAGGGTTCACCCACTTGCCGAAAGGAGAAACTAAATTAAACTTTACTGGCAGCACGCAACCGTTTCAATCTGAGAAGTTCGACGACAACCACAGAGAAACCCGCTGCGGCTGCTGCTGAAGAGAGCGCCGATGGCGCCAGCTCTGCGGACGCTGTGCCCAGCACAACCGCACGCAGCAATCTGCGTAATCGTCCTGGATTGAATCTGCGTGCTCGCAGTCGCACCACAACGACCAAGGCACCAGCTGCTGAGGGCGCCAATGATGAGGCCAGCAACACGGAGGAGGGCAAGTCCAATGCGGCTGCTGCGCCAGCAGCTGCTGCTGAGCCAGTGCGTCCGTCACGTTTCAATTTGCATCGCGCTGGCGGCAATCGCCTGCTGCCACGCGGCAAGCTGGGACGTGCGGGAGCCAGCACGGAGGCACCTAAGGAGGCGGCCGAGGACTCGGCAGCGGATAGCAGCCACCACAATGATGTGAAGGGCACGGAGGCGGAGGGCGGCGAGGCCGCTGAGAAGACTGAGGAGGGCGATGCCGCTGCCGGCAACGCTGCCAATCATGCTGGAACCGTTTCCAGCCTAAATCGCCTCAAAAACCGTCCGCGCCTCAATGCGCTGCACAAGACTGACGCGGCCAAGCCCAGAGCAGCCGCAGCTGCTTCAGCTTCCACCACGGCAGCGCCAGCGGCGGCGCCGCGCAAAATCAACCCGCTCCTAGCCAAGCGTCGTCTGCATTTGGGCGGCGCTGCGGCCGCGGCGGCTACCTCGACCACAGGTGGGTTCAAAGAACTTCAGAGTTCATCTTAAGCTGAACTAAATATAATTCCGAATCTTGCAGAGGCGCCAGCTGAGGATGAGCAGCGCTCAGCGTCCGATGCGTCCGGCGAACAGCCCGCCAAGGAGAATGTGCCGGCCAGCAGCTCCGATGAGTCCGGCGAGAGTTCGGCCAAGGAACAGGAGACAACGGAGGCCGCCGAGGCCACCACCAAGCAACAGGCACGCGGTCTCGGCCTGCTCGGCCAGCGCCGGCGTCTGCCCCTGCGAAAACCCGGTACCATACTGTAAGCCGGGCAGCCCCTTTCAATGACAAAAGCAGCAACTGCCTCCTCTTCGTACAACCAACCCCCGCACCCCCCACAGCCTGGAACACCCGAATTCAACATCAAGTGGAGCTGGAGCTGGAGCTGATGCGGAAATGAAGCTGCAGCCGGATGTGAACTGCGTTCGCAGTCCCCAGACCCAGATCCAAGCTCAAGCCCAATCCTGAGCCCGAGCTCGTTCCTTGCCTAGCCAACTACTCCTGCCAATGCACCTTTCCCTCTCTCTCTCTCTCTCTCTCTCTCTCTCTTTCTATCTCGTTCTGTCTCGTATCGTTTGCTGCTATATTCGTACTTTCCTAATTGGGTGGTTGCGTACACCCGTCCGGCGATAATAATTTTTACTCTTTTCCCTCACTTTCTCCCTCTCTCTCTCTCTCTCATATATATCTCTCTGTCTTTCTCTATTTGTCGTCTTTTATCTGTTGTCTGTTCTTAAAACGCGATTAGCTTTTTACACATACAATAATTAAAATATTGAAATATTATTTAAGTCACCTTTTGAGAAAGTCACCAAAACGAAAATGAAAAGAAAATGGAAGAAAAAAGAAAAAGAAAAGCAAAAGCGAAGCCACTTGTAGATCCTTAAGCTGAATATGTAATTATAAAATTCTCTCCATATATATATATATATATATATATATATATCTGGGCAAGACCAAGGCCTTGCAGCGTTCGACTAAAACATGATATATCCCAATCGCAAGATATATTATACATTTCCCAATCTCTTTTTTTGATACAATATAAACAAACGACTTTTAATTATATGTTTTTAAATAAAAACAAAACTAAGTAAAAACACTACATGAAATACTAACACTGGCTTTGAATATTATTTATGCTGTTAATTACAGAAGCAGAAGTATAGGTATTATGCTTCAAACAAGTTGGCAGCACCATGGGTAAAATTTACCTGAGAGATAGGCAAGTCTTGGCTGTGTTTCGATAAGCCAAGTTAAGATGGAATACGGGTAAAGTAAAGTATGTAAAAAGTATTCAGCACCAAAGGATTTTCATTTGTGAAACCCCGAAGGAATTTGGAATGAGTTGGCAGCACCATGGCTGAAATTAACCTTAGAGCTAGACAAGCCTTGGCTAATTTGCGATAAGCCAACTTACGATAGAATAGATAGAGAGAATATGGATGATGTATATGAAAAGTATTCAGAAGCAAAGGATATTATTTTGCGTTTCGATAGACATCTAACTTCTTAATGAGTTGGCAGCACCATAAATACAATCCCCTGTAAAGATGGACGTGTTTTATCTAGGTTTCAATTGACCAGGTTAAGATTTCAAAGGTCTGAAGTGTATGAAAAGTTTCCAGCACCAAGGGACTTTCCTTTTCGAAAACCAAATGGCAGTTCGTTAGACATTCTTCTTTTTAATGAGTTGGCAGCACCATGCATACAATCCGCAGTAATGCTGGGCACGTCTCGTCTACTTTTCAATTAGCCAAGTTCCAATTGCATAGCGTTAAGCTGTATGAAAAGTTGCCGACACCAAAGGAATTTTCTTTAGTGGACGCCTCAGAAGCAGCTCATGTGTAAATAAGAGAAACTTTTTAATAGGTTGGCAGCACCATGAGTACAGTTAACCCGAAAGTTACACAAACTTTGCATCCTTTTCAATTAGCCAAGTTATACACAATCTTAACATAAACAGTTTAAAAGATGGCAAGCACCATGAAAACAATTTACATAAAAGATTGACAAGTGCTTTGACTCAATGAAAATGGGATTTTTTAAGTGATTTTCTAAACATTTGATAAGTTGGCAGCACTATGGAAGATTTCCTTCGCACAGCCATCCATAATCAGGTCATTTGTCCTGTTTCTGACAGGATGACAGCTTAGCATAGCTGCATTCCATGAATCATTCGAAAGGCTTAGCACTTAATACGCCAAGATTGTATAAGAAGTTAGCTCATTCGTCATGCGGCTGACAAGTTGGCAGCACGCTAAGTATATACGATATGAAATATTAAAAAAAGGGTTGGCATTAAAGAGCCATCGATAGAATATGGAACAATAATACCTTAAATACATGTTATTAGGTTTTTCTTCACGTAGCAGAAACTCGAAGAGGAGGAGTCGATTCATTTGTCAGGCCTGAGCTGGTCAAGTTGGCAGCACCATATGCTCGGCATTTGTCCCAGTTGGACAGGAAATCAACACGTGCCTAACATTCATTGGCCCTAAGGGTTCTGGCTGCGTAAATTACCATTCCAACTAGACCGAAGTGCCGCCAAATTTGCAATTCATAAACAAGTCGAGACAAGCTTGCGAGTAGGACAACAAAATTTCCCACTATTTTTGAGCTGAACTCAGGAAAAACACGAAAACAACTCAAAAGTAACTCAAAAATAACTCAAGAATAACTCAGAAATAACTCAAAAGTAACTCATAAATATCTCACTCGACTCAAGACAGATTTTCACTCAAACCGTTTTGGCCAATGAGCGATTGTGCGCATTGCCGAGTCGCCAACGGATGCTTGAGTGGACTCCGAATAAGTCCCAGCTCGCCGGCAGGTTGAGTTGTTGAGCAAATTTACCGTTATAATGTGTGCTGCACGTGCCGGCACAAGTCTTCCGACTCAAGGGCCCGGCGGGCGTGGATACAAGGCCAATGGCCAAGTGGGCGATTGGATAAATACGTGTAGTCGCGTTCTGTTGTCATTTTGACCCAGTCTGAATAAGGCAGCGTCAGCATCTAGTGGCATATTAATGGCCAAGACAGGAGTTCCCACTATTAGTCTGCACCTTGGTTCAAGAATCGCAGGCAATCAGCCAAAACTATGTTCTTTCAATTTGCATGAGATCTGTCTGTGACTGAATCCATGGTTAAGTATTAGAAACATTTTTGGGACTTAATTGGGTTTACATAAGACGAAAAACTATTCTCTAGACAAGCTTCCGATGTTTCAACGTTGAGTTATGTCTCCCTGTAAGAATTCAAACTTGATCACAAGGCATACCACAAAACACTTTGGTTTATTTCAGCATCTTGGCACTATGGTTAGAAAGGCCACTTATCAAGCAGAGGAAGCTTACTTTGGCAACTAAAGGGAGGATATAGAAAGCATGGAATTATGGTTCCATTTATTGAATTTATTGAAAGAATGACACAGGCTAAGATATATCTTAGAAACTCCCTTCAAACTCTCTTGTCTTTTATTCGTGATGTCATCAACCAAATCTCCAGGAAGTCTCGTCTTGAACTTCACCCAATCTCAGTTGGCAGTAGATTGGTTCACCCTTCAGCAGTCCTTTTTCCAGAGGTCCTTATAACCACCGTCGACGGATTCCTCTAATCTACCTTTTCTATGTCGGGTACATTCTTCTTATGTAATTTTTTATTTATACCTTATCCTACTGCTAAGATAGTATAAGAACCAGTCTAGGTACTTCAATATACCAATCCCCTAACATATTCCATATATTTCATACATATTTTACTCTCATAACAAAGGCAGCTGCTGTGTTCTTTTGTAAGTTTTAATCCAATTTTTCATAAAAAAGTATATCATACTTTTAGGATCGACAACAAATTACATAAAAGTACGATGAAAACCTAGGCTGACCTTAGTATATATAAAAGTAAAGATATACTGTACAATATATACATTGATTTCAATTAAATTGAAATAAAATACCAAGATCTAATATACTTTAGAAGAATCAATACTTAAAACTCCAACGAAATCTCTAAAAACTCTCACAATATTTCCAGAGCAGAGTACGACTTATATGATCATATATCATGAAATATATGTATGGAATGAAAGTTAAAGCTATCCACTAAAACTTCTCCTGATATAGCAAGAGAATGACTTTTTATTTACTGTTATATTAATGGAAAGTTAGATTTAATGTGTTATGATATATCAGATGTTTGTGTTAAAAATCAGCTAATTATTTCTTAAGAATCGCTGGTTTGGGCCCTCAATTTCTCAGGCAGGCTGAAATACCTAAAAAGTAATCCTTAATGTTGTATTGAGTCCTTATATCATACCATTATACGATTATACGAATTGACTTTTCATTAGTTTTGTTTGAAGAAATCTTCGCACTTTTTGGAAGTAAACAAGGGATATAGCAGTACAATTTTTAGATATTGTTTTCTTTAGCTTTTAACGCTTGTTTTAAAATATGGAAGCAACCTCATTTGCTTACAGAACCTTCAGACCAAATGTGTTTTATCTAGCTCGTCGAGTTTCTCGAACGTGAAATGGATTAAGCAAGATTTTTATAGATGTTTTATACTATTTATTATCAGAGTTGCTTGATCTTGACCTTTTCTCCAGACGAGCCTCTATTTATTGGAGCTTGCATAACAAACAATGACGTAACGCAAGTACAGTTGTAGCACATGGTCGTTACGTTACGTAAGAGAGATTGCAAACATTCTTCTTAAAAAACAGTTGTTGTCGCTGGAGCACAGAGAGAGAGGAAAGAGATGGAGGGAGACGAAGCACAGAGGAGGGGACAACCACAAGAGTTTAAATAGTATTAATTGATGTCAAGACTTGTCTAACATTGGCCCATTCGGCTATTGCACAGCGAGCGAGTATTTATTAATTTATTTATCTGTTTCTCTGAGTCCCCCTACTAAACAGCTCCCCCTACGCCCCCGCTGACTGAGCTCAGCATTTAGTAAGCATATAAAAGAAACGAGTAGGCGTCGAGAGGCAGGCAGAAGCTACAAACAGTTGCAGCAACATGCATTTCCAGTGGATTATTGTGGGATTTGTTATCATCAGCCTGAACAGCTGCCAGACGGAGACCAGTGGAGGCACCTTGCAAGCAGCAGCTGTTGCCGATTCGGAAAATCAGGAATTTAATCTTCTATGGGCAGCCGCACTGCAGGCGATTAATGAAGCCGAGCTGCAGCGCCAAACCCAATCCCAGTCCCCAACAGATGAAGCTGCTCCACAGCGAGCCAACAGTAAGCGGATGAAATGGCGTCTAAACAGCAAACTGCTCCACAGGCGGACGGAGGGGAATGAGCAGCTGGAGCCGCGTTCCGACAACGTTAACCCAAGTTATATCGATCTGAGGGATTACGAGAGTAGTCCACGTTCCTGATAAGCTGAGCTTTCAATCCGATTACCTTTTAAAAGTATTATAAATTTGTTTTGCACCAGAAACTATACAAAATCTTGAGTAAAAGATTAAACTTCATTCCTGTGCTTTATTAGCAACGACACAAACCAGTGACATAGCAGGCAGCTTCTGTTTGCGTGTGAATTAAATTGCAAGCAAAATATGAATTTGCACTTTAATACCCTGTAAACTGGGACTACAATATAGAGCAGGATGTGTATAGCCTCACCTCAATCTATAGAGATTTATATATCTAAACATTATCAATAGTTGGATTATGAATATATATGTATATACGTATATATTAAGAACTTGAAAGAACACTCATCATTGATTTATGTTCTTTAGCACCCACAAAACATATTCAATGCCCAAAATCTATCGATTACAGGGTATCTGCAAGTCTAACAATTTTCGCCTGAAGCATTTTCGCTTTTGTTTTCTTTGTAATGCTTTTGTTTGCTGATAAAGTGAAATGTAAAAAATGTATATATATATTTGATTGATTGATCGAATGCTGGCCAATAATAATATTATCGCCAATGCCATCTGGGGGGCAGGCAGGTCACCGATTCCGCACTTTGTTTGCATTGTTGGTCAATTTGTAGTTCGATTTAGCCGATTTTCTTGGACCATTACGTAGCAACATCCGACTGACTACACAGTAACTACAGTAAGGCAAAAAAAAAGTAAGTTCACAAGCAAATTCAAAATAGTTGTTTGGCTTGCTCGTTGTCAGCCTTGACGCATGGGCGTATACGTAATCAGTGCAAAAGAAAAATGAGTAAGAGTAGGCAGTAGGGCAGAGATTAGCCCAGTAAGCAGATACCCTATAGATATAGGCACAAATAATACATATATATATATATATATATATAAGAGTTTATATAAAACTTCCCAGAGAAAATGTTGTATTCTTTTCAGCTTAAAATTTGTTCTTAGCGATGAGGAAAGAGTTCAATGAAAATTGTGCTGTTTCCAAATGAAAAGTTGCCTATATAGAAATAAATATAGCACAATTTCTAACTCTGACTTCTATAGTGATTGGTATCTTAAGAGCTAAAAGGTTTATGTACATATGTATTCTAGATTAGTTTGTACTCTTGTTAAAGATTTAAATGGGATTTTTCAAAGTGCTTTAAGCTGTTTTCGATCTGTGACAAATTTTAAATAAACTCAACGCACATTTAGCTATTAACAAGTAATTGCAATCGAATGCTTCAGTTATTCATATATACTAAATATATCTATATATATCTTTAAATATTTAATATAATACATATCCATCAAGCTGACTCATAATAACTTCTATTTGTTACATATAATTGCCAATTGTTTTATATACCCGATGTGTAAGTTATTTTTTTGAGAATTTGAATTTTGTGTACTTAAATTTTGAGTTTTGATTTACGATTGCAATTTTCAATTGCCAAATGCGTTAATGGTAGGAATAATTTATTTTTAAATTTACAGTTTGTGATCGCATTGTCTGTCGTCAAAGAGAAGCAGAGCAGAACCGTGGCAAGGTCGTCATCGACATCCAAATGAGTGTGAGTGTGAGTGTGAGTATGAGTGTAAGTGTGTGAGTTTGAGTATGAGTATAAGCCCCACCAGAACTTCATTTAACACAGTTTATGAGTATAATGCTGCCGCAAGTTTTTGCAGTTGTTTAAACAAAAGATCGTAGCATTACGACTAGACTTACCCGTAATGCTCTACGAGTCAATGATTCTACGTTTATTATCCAAACAAGCTGTCATTTTCTTGCAATACTCGTACTTAATTAACTGTTGCCCAGGCGTAGCTCGAGTCTTACTTAGTCTTAGTCTTTGTCTAACAAATCAATTAGATTTCCACCATAATCAACTATTGAGGGTATTCAAATTTTAAGTACTTCTGATTCGTTTCATTATTCGCAAGAACTAGTTAAAAGGTGTTGAGAGAAAACACTGAGAGTTATTCATAGCTCGGGTAGTTATCTTATATGCCAAGATTTACGTGCAAAGACTTGAGATAGATAATGATAATGAGCTGATGACTTACAGTGAACACTGGCTGTGGTATTTATTAGAAAGGAGAACACTGAGAGCAAAGATTCTGCAACCTCCAGCAGATAAGAGCTGAGATAAAGATTAAAGCCTGATTAGCTACAGTAAGCCCTGCCAAAACTGCACAGTTCTCAGGGTATATGAGACTGGGAAGTCTTGTTAAAAATCCAAGTAAAGTCAGCTTTCCAGTTTGACAGTTTCTTAAGAAAAAATCATAGACCTAAATCAATTAGAACTCTTACCGAGTTGAATATTCCATATGAGTTCTTACTGTATTTCTGGCATCGTATCTATTAGAAGTTGTAGTTTAGACTAACCTAGTTTCTCATCCCTTTTAGCTCCCTATAAGTGTAAGTTAACGTTATTTATACACTACAAATAAATATTTCTTTAAAAAGAAAAAAGTTCAAGAAATATTGAAAATTATTTAAGTTCCTCCTAAATTTTCTTTATAAGCAGCTGAACTTTAAAAAGAAAATCACCCCACGAATAAGTGCTCTGAACTGCTTGTAAATGATTCAATGTGTTGAGTTTGATTTTCCGGTTTCGGGAGTTTCGGATAAGTGGGCGGAGAGTGTGGAAGAAGAAGCAGGCCTGAAGCAATTCCAAGAATTTATTTAATTGCGTGAAGGAAATGGAAACTGATAAACAGACAACGTTAGCAGCTGTCGATTTAAATAGTTTTTAATTGAAAACTAATTGAGCTGACTAAGTGCCTATGGCTGGACCAGTGCGTGGCAACTGGTCGACACGCCTTGTCTCCTAAACGTGCAGCCAACTTTTGAGGCCAACATTGACAACGTTTCACCAGGAAGCCAAACAATGCAAAAAACAAAAAAAACTGCAAAATGTAACAAAAATATCAAAGTAACAACAACAATTTGCACGCACATTAAACATGCAATTAAGCAAAGTGTCCAATTTTCGATTCGAATTTCTCATTTCAAATCTCTCATTAAACCTGCCACATATAGTTTCTTAGCGTGCAGCCTCTGTCTGTCTATCGCTTTACGGAACAGACAATTAAACATGATATTTGCCAAAAGCTGAATATATATATATATATACATAAGTATAATCATATAAATCTAAGATTTGATATATGTAACTTTAAGATTTTTATGACATTAAATTCGGTTTAAAATTTTTATTTTGTGGCAACAGAAATGGCTTAAGAAAAGATTAAGATAAATAATAAAAATACATTTAATTTAAGTAACAGACAGTTTAGTCTCTCAGCTTGCAAGATAATACCATAAATACTTAGATATATTATATATATATATACAAATAAGTCTATATGTAAGATGCTATACAAATGTACCATAAAACGAGGCACTTTTTATAAGATTCTAAGCTTGAAGCTTTACTTGAAACAGGAAGCTTATCTATTCGAAAAGTTAGGAGTTATATATATACCTTAAATTGTAGATAACTTATATTCTCATTCAGGGCATTGTCGATGCTCTTTTAAATGGACTTTTCCAAATTGAATGCAGAGTATTATCGTTTTTTAGTCACAATATGTGAATGCCTTGGCGAAATGCGCAGCTTATACCAGATCTCAGCAGTTTAATAGCGCCTCTTTAGATAACACACTTATAAAACAGTTAGCACAAGTATTAACACATACATATATATACATATATATATATATATATATATATATACGTATGTGTGTGAAACCCAAACATTCAACTCTGATAGCCCGAAACTAAGTAAACAATTTGCATACAAAAACCATAGTAAGTTGTAAAATAGAATGTGTGTTACCTAATGAACTCTCACTCTCACTCTCGTCTGATATGATATAAAAGCAGGTGAGCTAAATAAAAGCGGTGCACATCTTTAATTAGCAGCTGACAGCGACTAGTCGCGCCTACTGGAGCCACCTAAAGCCACCTCTTGCAGCCATGAAGTGGCACATCATATTCGGCCTCATCTTCGCCCTGGCGCTACTTGCCCCATTTGCTCTGTCAGCGCCGGCTCCTGCGCCGTTTATTGACCCCGACAAGGGTGCGCAGGATGGAAATGCAGATGGCTCCCAGTCGGATTACTCTGATCCCAATGCCGAGGAAGTCAATAGCGACTACTTCATTGACGTCAACGATCACATACGCCCACCACATCCCTGGTGGTGGTAAGCCACAATTGGAAGCAATTTAACTAAATAATTATATACGTATATCTTTTTTTTTGAAAATTATTTATTAAATTAAATAAGCTAATTGTAAACAACTGAAAATTTATGAATTGGTCAAATCTATTAATGTATAGATTGTAGCTACAAACGTGTACCTTGAACATTCCCAACTCAGTTTGGAATCCAACTTTAAATTAGAAATCATTAATTTAACTACGGAAAGTGTTAAATTTATATAAATTTAATGGTATTTTCCTAAACAAAATAAATTCAAATAATAGAAAATTAATGAAGCAAAAATATGTAAATTTTATTTGTATAATATATAAAAGAAAATATATTGTATATAAATTGATAATTAGGAAGTTACTTTAGACCCATTTCCAGTCCAAAATCTTATCTAAAAAAACTTTTTCTCTGTGGGCTCATGAAATCTTTTTTGGAATTGAAGCACTGCTCGATCAAGAGATGCCTTTTTTATAGATCTGAAGAAACTCTTATGTGATATATACTTATGATATATATATGTGGATTGTAGATATGTAAATATACTTTCATTTAATTATACCTTTTACTTCCCTGCAGCGATTCAGCTCAGTCGATTGAAATATATTATCATTAAATGATTAGAGTCCCAAAGCAATTCACTCAAAAATGGCATTTAAATATAATGAAATTAATATAAATAATCACATTTAGGATTATTCCGAAACGTAGTTTAATTCGTTCAGTTCAATTAAACTAGGTCTAAAAGAATATAAATGATAAATTTGTATATTCGCCGAACCATCTCCAAAAAGCTTACACAAAACAAAGACCGCTGCAGTCGAGTATGAGATTCGACTGCGAGATACAGTGAAGTCAGCTCGTGGTCAGCTTCACATACAAATACAACCACACAGACTACAACAACAATATATATAGTTTATAATTTCATTTTAGATACACCCTTTGTTAGCAGTTGAAATGTGTTTAGGGTATAAAAATGTCAAGTGCAGATAAAAGGAAGGGCACACGAGTGTGGAGAACAAAGAAAGTCTTTGGAATGACTTTGGGCTAATGTCAACTGTCTGAACACTTGCAATGACTCTTATCAGATCTACATATACCATATATCATGCCGAATACCCGTGTATATATATATATATATATATATATATATATGCACAATTTATTAAGTGTGGAGTGGTCAAGTGTGGAGGTAATTAAATTGCCGAGATACCCAATGGTTGTGGAGAGACACAGAGGCGTCTCTGTGGGCGAAGGCGAATGCAATCAATTTGCAGCAACAAAGTGTTGAGACAATCACCAAATGGCGGCAAGCGGCAACCACTTTGAATTGCCACAAATTACACGTATATTGGGGCAATTTGCAATTGCAGTTAGCCGAATGCAAGTGCCAGAACAGACTGGAACTGTCCTCATCTGACTAAGTGATTATTCATTAGCATTCGCATTCACATTCACATTCACACTCGCAGTCGCAGTCGCAGTTGAAGTCGCAACCGCAGTCGCAGTCGCATTCACATTGGGATCGGAGCAGGAAATCTAACAGAGAGAGACAAGACAAGACACAGCAATGTGGATTTTACTTCGGGACCAGCAGACAGGGAGACAGGCAGTTGCCAAAAAACAACAAAACAGCTAAACAAATGAACAAACAAATAAATCAAAGCCGAGAGCTAAAAGCAAACAGCTAAAACAAAAGAAACAACTGGCCAAAACACATACACGCAATAAGTACACATGTCACGGCCAATGACATTGAACTTGAATGGGGAAGCTGCAGAGCTGCAGCGGGATTTGGCTAATGCGATTTGGCTTCTGCAACTGGTTCCAGTTCCAAGCCAAATCGATGCGGAACATGGAAAAGTTGTACCATTTACAGCTAAAAAACATAATAAGACGTCCCCCCCAAGCAGCAACAACAATCGACAAATTCAGCTTCAACTTCAAACCAAACAGACATAAATAACACTCATTAGTTTTCATCGAAATCTCTGGATTTATGTAATATATGTATTTAGTTAAGTGAACCGTCAGTTCCACTCGACTGGATACAATTTAGAGAATCGATAAATCCCCAGATCCACGGATAAGATTAAGTTGTTTCATATTTGTCACTATGGCTGTGGCATAAGATTTGTTTTGATTCGTTTTGATTTGTTTTGATTTGCTTTTGATTTGCTTTTGATTTTGTTTTGATTTGCTTTTGATTTTGTTTTCGATTTGTTTTGATTTATTTTTTGTTTGGCGGAAAACTCGTTTCAATTACTGGGAAAATTATTTGCCATTATTAAGTGATGCGTACTTCCAGGGGGGACTTAGTGACAGTTCGGGCTTGAAAGAAGGTGGAAAAGTCGCAGTCATAACTCGTTTGTGTCGCCAAGCGTTGAAGTCAAGTCATAAATTAAACATAAGTGCACAATATAAGCTACAGTGCACGCTCGATAGAGTGAACTAACAATCTACAATCTAACAATCAAACAGTTAACTCTAACTATTGTTAAGTTGAAAACATAAAAAATGCATTTCAAAGTTATAGAAAGTATTCCCTCTTTCACAGTAGTCACTTTTTAGACCCTTAACCTAATATGAAATGGGTCAAGGGAGCGTATTAAGTTTGTGAAAATGCATGTAACAGGTAGAGGGAAGCATCTCTGACCCCATTGGGTATACGAGTATATATTCCGATTCACGATCAAAACCCGAATCGATCTGTCAGACACACCAGGGTGTATAGTATGTTGTAGGTGTGTGTGTGTGTATGCATATGTATATGTGTGGGAGTCCACTAAGAGTGTAAGTGAAAGCATATCCAAAGCTGAGTGAAGGGTTAAACGTAGTCGGGCTCAGCATTCTTATTTGTTTTGTCCGAACAACATTTGTTCACACTTTCCAGTTGTTCAGCTTATCGACCGCCTACTGTATAAATTTAATAGTGCTCGCTGCACACGCGATTATCGTCATGTGGCGGCTGTCTGCCTGCCGCAGAATCACCTGCCCCAGCACCGCACCACTTCGCAGCCGCTGCACCACCAGCAGCCACTACAACTGACCCAGCATCCAATCCATTTGTCGATGCTCTTCAGAGCGAGTGCATTTGGTGGCAGGTTTTCCTTTATTTACAATGTTGCAGGCTGGTTTTTTTTTAAATTTATAAAGTTGTCGTTGTTGTTGTTGTTGTTGTTGTTGTTGTTGTTGTTGTTGTTGCTACTGACCGCCTGTCAATACATTTGTCATTAATCATGTTTATTATTGTAACCCGTACGATACAAATCCAAGCAAGAAAAACTAACGAAAATTGTGCAATTTTATCGCGTCAATTAATTATATGAAAACGCACTTGAAATATGTGCGGAATGCTCTAATAGTACCATTAGCATGGGTATTACGAGATTCCAATTTTGAATTATATACTACCTACCTCTTCCAATGAAATCGATCAAATACGCGCAAGAATCTTTCATTTGAAACTTGTGTATACATTAGTATTAATTCATATCTGAGATATTTTCATTAATTAAGAGTTAACAAAAATAATTATATATAACATAAACTAATTTAGTTGGGGACTGACAGAGCTCCTTTATAACGAATCGAAGAGTGTGTGAAAACCTTTCAATAACAGCAAAAAGTTTAATTTTATGAAAAGTTTTGTGCACAACAACGAAATACTTACATATAGTCCTAGTGTATAGATATATACATACATACACACATACACATACATGTATATATATTTATCCGTCCATATAAGGAAACGACTTTGCTTCATTTGACACTTTAGCAACCAGCTTCTTGTATAACAAACGTGTCTATAATCAGCTTAAAGCTGTCCAACATTTTCAAATTTGATAAAAATATTGCTGTCTTTTGCTCATAGAAATAGAGTTTTTAAGCAAAGGTGACGTATATAAGTAGGCTAGATACACTCAAATGTCGATCAATCATATATATAGGAATTATTTTACAATCCTCCAACTAGTTTATACAAGCACATTTATATTAATTACAGCATTTTAAGCCTAAGACCCACTTTTTACCCAACAATCTAGGAACTAGAGATCCAAGCAGAAAGAGATACAGTCAAACCAAACTATCTCAAAGAATCATTGAGAGAATTTATATAGACTTCTAAAGACTTTGACCTTCACAAAATGAAATTATTACTAAATTTTAATTAAAAATGTTGAGCAGCTTTTTAGAACTTGGAAATGTTTGTCTGGCATATTTTTAACCTTAAAATGAGCAAAAGAAAAAAACGATATAATAAAGATATGTGAAAGGCATAATAAAGTAGGTTTCGATCCTATAACGAATATATAGTCCGGATTTGAAAGCAGAGTCTATGAACATATATCCGTATATCCTTTCCTGCGGATAAACGCTTCCATATCAAAGACTATATGACAATTCGAGATTATCAAAGAGACACCAAATACACTTGAAGCAAGTTTTTCCAATCGTTGTTGAATTTAGCCATTATTATATCTTTATTCAGGTTATTCATCGAGTTTGTTAACAAACCAATTATTTCTATGACAAAATAAATAATTTGAAGAAGAAAAATAAGTTGATCTTTTATTATAGCGATGCTGTTTAGGCCAAATTATTTGAAATTTGAATTTGAATTTGCTTTTATAAAAATTCTCAAATTAGCCGTGAATATTTGCTGGAGCCATATCGATATATCCTTTAAATTAGTGCACGATATTTGAATTATCTGTAATCTCGATATGAAAATACTAATGTTTTTCAGACTATGTAAAGAATACATATGTCATACTTATTACAAAATTCTATAAAAGTTAATAATAAAGCCAAAGATATTTAAATAAATTTAACATTAAATAAACTGACACTCAGACAATATATTCAAGAAACTTCCGTGTTATGCTCATAAATATTAAAAGTATTTTTCATTATTCAAAGCTTAATTTTAAATTCAATTGGAAAGGAAAAACAAATGTATTGAAATACAAGAAATATATAAAGAATCAGGTCTTATGTTTATCTGAATTTCGATCGAACTAATGTTTCATTTTCAGTCCCCATTGAAACTGCATTCCCCAAAACCCGATCCGCCTTGTGCTCAAATGATTTTTCTACTACACGCACAAAAATAGCAACAAAAAAAAGAATAAAATCTCATTATAATTATATGCGACCTATGGAAAAGTCTTAAATATCGTTGGCCAGTTGCCAAGCCGTAATGAATGTGATAATTTACATAAGAAACTGCAAATCAGACTTAGCTCTGACTGGCGGCGTCAAATGGGGCACGCAATAACACCTGCCACTAGCTTCGAGCCAGTGGCAGGTAAATCGGCTTATGGCCAGTGCAAAGAGACGGCCAATTGCATTTTGACGGCTTTTATCAGGTGGGTTAATGGTTTACTACTTCGTTTGAAGAAAACAGCATGTAAGATTGGCCAGCTGTCTGTAAGTTCCCAATAAGGCTAGACTTTAATTAGATGCAGTTGAGCAACAAGCCAAGCCCAATCATATACATACTATGTATTCCGATAACATTTATACTTCTTTAGCTTGTAATGAGGCTATAACACACTCATAGGGGCACCTGCTTTTGAATACCAGCCCTAAGCATGGCCAATACCTTCGTTAAAGACAATCAAAAACATTTGCCAAAAAAGCAATTACAATCGAGAAGTTAACAAACAGCTCTACCGAATTATCTTTACTCTACCTGGCGAAGGGCTTGCATGAATTTATATTTATATTTAGGCCTAATGCTAAGACTTTGGTATAAAGTGGTTTGAAGCTTCAGTATACAATATTTATATTGAAGCAAAAGGAATAATTCTCATCGAAGTTAAGTTGGAAGTAGAAATTTAACAACATAGAAAGAAGGAAAGAAAGAATTTAATAAGAAAAGATTTGTTGTGTAGAACCAATAAGTAAGCAGTATCCAAGTATAGAGGTACAAAAATATAGAAATATTGGATGATTATAATTAAAAAACTGTATTATAATATCATTAATAAAGAATCGAAGCATTCAAGTAGGGAAGTAAAGTAATATCGATCCATAAAACAATTGAAGCTAAGCCGTCAAAATATAGAAGCAAAGAAGTATCGAAGCATAGAGGGAGTACTGAAATATATGCAGTATCGAAGTATCGAGATATAAAAGTATCGAAGTATATAATATAAGTATCAAACTGTCAAAATATCTAAATATAGAAGCAGCATGATTATAAGTATCGAAGTAAAAATGCATAAAAGAAGAGAAGTATGCATGAACATAAGTATCGAAGTATCTAAATAGAAAAATAATGAAGTATGGAAGTTCGAAGTATAGAAAAATCGAAACATAGAAGTATCGAAATATTAAAGTATCGAAGTAAAGAGCAACGGAAGTATCAAAGTATCGATGACTATAGCATCGAAATATTGAAGTATAGAATATATAGTATAGAGAAGCATTGAAGCATAAAGGATCAAATATCGAGTCATAAAACTATCGATATGTTAAAGTATCGAATTATTAACATATCGTTATATCGAATCGAAGTATTGAAGTATGTATGTAAGTATCGAAGTATAGAATTATCAAAGTAGATAAGTATCGAAGTATAGATGTTTTGAAATATAAAAGTATCGAAGTAAAAATGCATAAAAGAAGAGAAGTATGCATGAACATAAGTATCGAAGTATCTAAATAGAGAAGTAATGAAGTACGGAAGTTCGAAGTATAGAAAAATCGAAACATAGAAGTATCGAAATATTAAAGTATCGAAGTAAAGAGCAACGGAAGTATCAAAGTATCGATGACTATAGCATCGAAATATTGAAGTATAGAATATATAGTATAGAGAAGCGTTGAAGCATATAGGTTAAAAATATCGAGTCATAAAAGTATCGATATGTTAAAGTATCGAATTATTAACATATCGTTATATCGAATCGAAGTATTGAAGTATGTATGTAAGTATCGAAGTATAGAATTATCAAATTGGATAAGTATCGAAGTATAGATGCTTCGAAATATAAAAGTATCGAAGTAAAAAGGCATAAAAGAAGAGAAGTATGCAAGAATATAAGTATCGAAGTATATTAATATAGCAGTATCTAAGTGTATAAATGAAGAAGCATAAAGTATCGAAGTATCAAGTATAGAAACATATAAATTTAGAAGTAGCTACCCCGGTTAAAGAATTGACTAAGTGAACGAACAGGAAGGATCATGGGTTCGAGTCCCCGCTAGGCTGTGGGTGTTGTCTAAGTCGAGGGCTTTGGTGTTTCTAGGTTTCTAACCTTCTGAGAAAGGAGTTTATTTGGCAGACAGACAGATAGACATTGGAAAATCGACTCGACTATAGAAGCTGAATATATACTCTTCATCGGCTTAGAGATGCTTCCTCTTGCGCTTTTTTATACTCGACCCTAGGAAAGAGATGCCGGAACCTGGAAGCATTTAAGCCACCTTCCTGAGCGATTAACAGACATCATGACATAGTTTGTATACCCCGTCCGTAAGAGTATCGTAATTTATTTTAGCCGGAAACTACGGCAATTTGACCCTCAGCAATGAATCATCGCAACTAGCCCAAAAAAATTGCGCACAATTTTTTGAGGCCAATTAAAAACGCAGCGAAAGGCGTCAATGGCGAAGGGGCTCGCGTGGCCAGTGGTCAGCCGGGTCACGGGTGGCATTTTTTGAGTCTCCGAGCTCCGATCGCCGATCGCCGATCGCCGATCACCGATTGCCGATCGCTGGTGACCAATCTCCGCTTTGGTCCGTCACTTTGATGAAAAGCAAATTCATTAAACGGAACTGTTAAATGCCGGCAACAAAGTGGCAAGAGGGAAACAGGTGTTAATGTGGGCAGCTGTTGCAGGTAGGGGGCGGGTTAAAGGGGTTGGTTGGAGCTAGTCTAAACATGCGTAAAAATCAATCATGGGAAAACAATAGCCAAAGCCGAAGGCAACCCGAAGAGACCGCAACGCGCGCGTGTGCCTTCGGTTACTTTTGCTGCCACAGCGGCAGCTTTTGCTGCCTTTGCTTCTGCCTCCGCCTCTGCCGCTGGCTCTGCCTCTGCCTCAGCCTCAGCCTCAGCCACTGTTTTGACGTATGCTGCGACGCGTCTGCTGCTTTGGCAGCAAAAGCGACTGCAAAATAAGTTTATATAAAACATGAACGCCATTATATGGGCAACAGTCTTCAATGCGCCAGCCGCTTGAGCTGAATTAGAAAACATAAACAAAAAGCAAATAATACTACAAGAGATACCTTAAAGCCCATAAATAAAACCGTCTTGAAAAATCCTTAAGAACGTCACAAAAAAAAAACGCCTGCTGAGACATAACACAGACAGGACATAACAGTTTAAAATTTTAACCATTTTTTTGTGTTGCAAGTGTTGCAAGTACTGCAAGTGTTGCACTCGACAAGGCTCAAAAAGAGCAGAGTAGTAGTGAAAGATTCTAAATTGCGTATACGCCATGAACGCCCACACAATGGGTGCGCCCCTAGGACTACTGCTTGTCCTGCTACTGGCTGCCAGCACACAGGCCGCCTACAAGCTCCAGGAGCGCTACAGCTGGAGCCAACTGGACTTCGCCTTCCCCAACGAACGCCTCAAGGAGCAGGCCATCGCCAGCGGAGATTACATTCCACAGAACGGTCTGCCCGTCGGCGTTGAGCACTTTGGGAATCGGCTCTTTGTCACCGTTCCTCGTTGGCGAGATGGTAAGTACGAGTAGGAGTAGTCCTTGGTCACCCAAGGATAGGGCCCAACTTAGTCTGCAGATCATTAGCAACAGCCGAGCAAATGAGATTATTTCGCTCCTTGTTACGGCTTAATTAAGAAGTGAAAAATTGATTTGATTTATCTTAGATTGATCTTAAATTGAGCTGCAAGCTGTGATTGATTGATTTATGAATTGATTTCTTGGCAATGCGAGCTAATTAGCATTTCAATTGATCAATTTATAGATCTCTCTATAAAGTTTAAAGTGGAAAATATGAATGGAAAACTCAAAAGTAAACAGAATTCTGTAATTTTCTTTACTTCAGCCTAATTTTGGCAGGATATAAAATATATTCGATTGTTATATCAGATTATTTTCAATCATTCCTCAAAGCTATTGAGCCAATGACTATAACCTAACCTATACCCGACTTCCACTCTATATATAGAGCTTGTTATATCTGATTGGCCAGGAAATGGCAAATTTTTACGATTTGTTCAATTATTTTGCAAATATACCTCACAAAATCAATCGTAATGCTCCAAAAGTGTGTAGGTAATACTAGAAATACTTACGAGTTTTGAAGGCTTCTTCACAACCTTGACTATTGTTTTACCGTTACAATTGAAAACTAAAGCAATAAAACAAAACAAGAGAGAAAAAAAATTAATTGAATAGAAATAAATTTAAATGTTTTGTGTGCGTTTTTAAAGCCAATAATCAACAATTAGCTTCGAGTTCATTCAAAGTGAGAGTTGTAGCTGAGTTACATGCGAATTGTGGGTTAACTTCAATGTTCTGCACGCAATGACAATTGGCTCGGGAAATGGTCAAGGAACTGGCCAATAACTGAACACAAGAAGACAAGAAAATCTAAGAGATATATGTATGAAAATATATATAGAAAGATATAAAGTAGACATGGTTTGGCTTATCTAAACTGAAACCTTTCAAATTTATTTATACTTATTATTCATGAATATATTTTTTTAAATTTTTTTTTCCTTCTTTTGTACTTTTTAAAGATCATCAAAGTGTATATAGTTAGGCCTCATTTTCAAATCTGTTTTCATCTGTTCTTGCTTTAAGTATCTTAATCATTTTCAATCTAATAGTTGATAGTTTTGATTCCCAATCCACCAACTTTAGGCTTTTATACAGAACTTCAATATCAAAAAATCATTTTCAATCATTGGAAAACTTTATCTCTTTAAGCAGATTCCAGATCTTTCCAGATTGTATCTTCAACATTTCAAAGTAACTGAAGTCAATTGAAAATTATTTCCTTGCTTTATTAAAATATATAATAGAAAAAAGTCTCAGGTAACCCAAGTCCAACCATACTATTAAATAGCCTTAAATCAACTACACAAATGTGAAAACACATGGAACTTCTTTTGACTTCTATCAACTATCCATATTTCTTCAGAAATATATGACATAACTTTGATATTAAAATTAGAAATCCATATAAAAGTAGAAGCTGCCTTTCCGGATGTGAATTCCGTAAAAAATATATATAGAACAATAGCTTATATAATAATAGATTCAGCAGATTACAACGAAAAATATCGTAACTCAACTGAGCTTATTTAAATTTTGATTGACAAAGTATTCTAAAAGCTTTGTTTTTTTGCATTGGGTTGGACAAAAGCCTTGAGTATTATTTGTATATTACATTTATCTTAAGAATGCCGACAATAAATTGGAATGTTAATGTCGAAAAAATCCTAGAAGGCCATTTAACTAATGAGTCAGGCCCCATAGCCGCCCAAGCCTAAACACGCTTCAATGGATTTTGAGCCGCAAAAGGCGATTCAGTGAAAGTCCCAAAAGCCGCAAGAGTCGAATCTAAGCAAATCCAAGTCAATTAGTTAATCGAATCTAAATCTCATAAATTACCAGTAATCAGTTGACAGTTATGAGTTATAATGAGGTACAGATAACTGAAAAAAATACAACTGAATAAGTAATAAATGAACTGAATGCATAACGCATATTGAATAATATTCAAAGAGGTCGCATTGAAATCAATCAATTAGTTGTCTCCTTTTTTCTGTTTTTTTTTTGGTTGTTTATAGACAATGTACTTTTGTTGTTAGCGAATTTTGACAGAATTGTGAGTTTCTCACATTAGTTAAGATCATAACTGGAATCGAAGTGGAAGCGAATCGAATCGAGTCTATTATCTCGTTTGCAATTTAATGAGTTTTATCCATTGAATTACAAATCGATTTGAGCGATTTTAAGCTCCTTTGGCTTCATGGGAGTTTTTTCATGTAGGTATCAATGATATTTTATTTGACAAGCTGGCCAATACACACACACACACACGCACACACGCAGCATTTAAATACTTGGCTAATTGAAAATTCATTGGTTATTGACTGTAACAATTTGCAAACGCGTTAACGATTTGAAGTGCGCTCGTTTGAGCTACTGTTCAAGAGACATGGTAACAGGTCCAAGTCCGGGCCCAGACAGACAGCGAGCTGCTACCAACATGGATGATATTCACAATTGGCAACACATAACAGAAATAAAGTTGTTTTACATTATATTGCAACAAAGTGTTACCGCTAACTAACTGGATAATTGTAACGATTTATCAACTTGAGCTCGTAACTTGAATCGATGCAATAAATACGTTTAAGATTCCAACCAGAACAGTTAAATTTAATACGCAAATCATTAAAGTCATGCTTAAAGATAGTTAAAGACGTTACAAGCTGTGACTTGATGCTGGCTTTGAAAAAGGAAAAGCTTTTCTTAGCAAAAAGAGTCGAGAGATAATCAAGTTAGTTCCATGAAAATCTTAAATTCATAAACGAAATTTGTTACAAGAATGCTTTTAACCATAATTTATAACTTGATAGAATTGAGGTAATCTTTACAGTTGCCAAGCGTTAACTGAAACGCATAATTATTGCAGCAATCCAATCAAGAGTCAAGCTAAAAAAAGAAGCCGCAATTGAAGTTTTATTGAGGCTTCCACTCATACTATATAGTACTATATAATGCTGCAATCCGTGCAAAACTGGGCTTAAACCTATTGGCCATAGTATAAACCACAAACTTTATATCGCACGCGTCAAGAGGCATGTTAAGCTGTAACCTGTTGGCAAGTCTCCTGTGGAAAAGAAAAACCACGAGGGGAGCAGGCCGTCAACCACTTAGAGAATTGGCCAAGACAAGTGTAACTATGTTGCACGCCCGCAACGCCAACTGGTTGTGGCCCGGCCTGGCCTCGGCCATGCTGTGGCACGTTGTGGTGGTGCTACGCGTCTTGTCAACTGGAGCGGAAATGTTGATGGTGATGACGATGATGATATGAATGGAAGTCATTGCTCCAATGTGGCTAATGACATCGGAAATTGCTCGCATTGCAGAAGGAGAAGGAGTGGTAGAAGAAGAAGTAGGAGAAGAGGAGGGGGAAACAGGGGAGGCGGGCTACTTGCAACAGTCACTGCTCATTAGCTAATCTGTACACGTTCGTGTGTTAATAGATAAAAATTATCTATCTATTGCCTTTCAGGTATTCCGGCAACATTAACCTACATCAACATGGATCACAGCCTGACGGGCTCCCCTGAGCTGATTCCGTATCCAGATTGGCGCAGCAATACGGCTGGTGATTGCGCTAATAGCATAACGACTGCATATCGCATTAAGGTCGACGAGTGTGGGCGGCTCTGGGTGCTGGATACGGGGACTGTGGGCATCGGTAATACCACAACCAATCCCTGTCCCTATGCTGTCAATGTCTTCGATCTGGCCACAAATACGCGTATCCGTCGCTATGAACTCAAGAATGAGGATACGAATCCCAATACATTCATTGCCAACATTGCTGTGGACATTGGCAAGACTTGTGACGATGCCTTCGCCTACTTCTCGGATGAACTGGGCTATGGACTGATCTCCTATTCCTGGGAGCAGAACAAGTCTTGGCGCTTCTCCGCCCACTCCTACTTCTTCCCAGATCCTCTGCGTGGTGACTATAACATTGCCGGACTCAACTTCCAGTGGGGCGAGGAGGGCATCTTCGGCATTGCTCTGTCCCCCATACGCTCCGATGGCTACCGCACCCTCTACTTCAGCCCCCTGGCCAGCCATCGCCAGTTTGCAGTATCCACCCGCATCCTGAGGGACGAGAGCCGCACCGAGGACAGCTACCATGAGTTCTTGGCCCTGGATGAGCGTGGCTCCAATGCCCACACCACGGCACGTGTGATGAGCGACGATGGCATCGAGCTGTTCAACCTCATCGATCAGAATGCGATCGGCTGCTGGCACTCATCGATGCCCTATTCGCCTCAGTTCCATGACATTGTGGATCGTGATGATGTGGGACTAGTGTTCCCTGCTGATGTGAAGATCGACGAGAATAAGAACGTCTGGGTACTCTCAGATCGTATGCCAGTCTTCTTGCTTTCCGAACTCGACTACACCGATGTCAATTTCCGCATCTACACGGCGACCCTTGGATCCCTCGTGGAGAACACCGTCTGCGATTTGCATAACAATGGATATGGACCATCCAATGCCGTGTCCCTGCCCAAGCCGCAGCCTGTCCAGCCCGCTGTGCAGCCACCTCTCTATAAGCAGTATCGCCCCTCGATGATACCACCACAGCAGCAGACCCGCACCACTGGCTGGGGGCCATCACCGTCACCCGCTCGCAGCTATCTGCCCGCCTCAGCGGCCAATGTCTCACCCGGACAGAGCGTCTCCACTGTCAGCGTGTCCACCTCAACGGGCTTGTCGAACAATGGTCTCGATGTACCCAAGGCGTATGTCTTCAACCAGCACAATGGACTCAACTACGAGACGAGCGGTCCACATCTCTTCCCCTCACATCAGCCTGCCGCGCAGCGGGAGGGACTCAAGAGCTATGTGAATGCTCGGCAATCCGGCTGGTGGCATCACCATCATCATGGTTAGACTAGCTCGGATTAGGGATATGGTCAAGAGCCGATCACAGCGACACCATAAGGACTCACTCACTCACTTACACATACGCACACACACACACACACACACACACACACTGAAGATACTCACAAATATGTACGATGTTTTTTTTTAATTTCTTGTAAATTTTTAAGCAATTTTAGCATGCAATTTTTTCTTCTTTTCCATTTTAGCGAAGTAAGAAAAATAAAGTTTTTAAATCAGTTGTAATTGTAATTTAGTTTGAAAATGGTTAAAGAATGATCCGTTCTTATTCTCTGCAGCAACAAGAAGAATTTGTATCCAATCGTCTAAAGGAACTCTTTTCTTTCTAAGAGAAAACTCTTTTATTACTGTCCCAACGATATGACATCATATTATAAAGGTTATAAAAAGATTAAATAAGTCAATAAGGCGACTTAATCTCTTGAATTCATCAAACGATGGTGTAAGGAACTTGACGACCCTTATTTGACGATCCGACCCATTCTGGAATATGGATCAATATTCGGAACAGCTGGACTGAATTGACTCTGCACAGAAACAGTTTCTCTTTTTGCTTTTCGTGGCCTTAACTGGGCTCCAAGAACCGATTTGCCTTCATATCACAGTTGACTGTTACTAATTAACCTTCTATCTCTAACTAATAGTCGCAAGATGTTGGGCGTATTATTCTTACATAAAATAATAGTTGGCGAAATTGATTCAACTTTGTTATTAGGCCAAGTTAACTTTTCTGTACCTTCGAGACCAAATTTTTGGTCGACTGCTAAAAGTTGACATTAAATAAATATAGAAAAATAAATAAAAAAAACTTTTTCAGTATAAGATTTTTAATACCCTGCAGCTAAGCATATGTGTGTTCAAGACAAAAGCAGGCTAAATGATTTAGCTGAGTTGGCGACCCTTAGACTAGGCAGGACCTACAAGTTCGATGCCACACATGGTATTAGATCCTAAGTTAGTTAAGATGATGGAACTGTTGTGGATATATATTCCTATACCATCTTATAGTGCAGTCCAAGGACCAGCTTACTTTGACCTATCCTATGTTCTGGTAATGGCAGCAGAGCTGCATCAAATATTCGGAATCTTGTCCAGGACAAATTTAGAGGTGATGTTCCAGGGTCGCAATAGTGTCAGACTGCGAGCATTTCTGCAAGTATTGTTTTGTTCGTAATACCCAGCTTAGCTGATGGTTAATTCAGACAATAACCACTAAAAATTCCCACTTAAAGTATGCACCTCTTGAGGTTGAGCTGCAACTTGTGATTCAACTTGAACTTTGGTACATAATAGGGCTAATTTTAGAGGGTATTATAACGAATTATACTATAACAAAGACGCAGGTTGAATCTATTTAAAATGGTGAAATCTTTTACCACATACAGTTATTTAAGAGCGTATTTTGAGGAGTGCACTCAAAGCAATAGTACTATTAAAAGACGCTAGCGGGCGCCACGAATGCGCACAGCTAAATTTTATTGCATACTTTTAGGAGACATTTGAAAAATTACAAGGAAACAAATATTTCGAGCTGGAAATTAAACAATAGATTTAAAATTGTACAAAACAACATTGTCAATAGATACTTCATGAAAATATGGGAAATTATATCTGAATATTACATTGTATATACCGGATATACCTGGATATCTGTTCATTATTCTTGGATGCATCAGCGTTTGCAGCAGAAACTCGTTTGACCAGTGGCCCCTCTTCATTTGCATGCACACGCCTGCTTTTGTTTAGAGTGTTGGCCAAGGGGGCTGGAAAGGGCTGTGCGGGGGTTGCGTGGATGCTGTGCGAAATGATGGTTGTGCCAAAATTCACACATAATTACAACTGAGGCTGTTGACTTGGCGAGTGAGGGGAGGTTGGGTTGAGAGAAGAAACAACTGTAGCTGGGTGTACTGGTCGTATACAATCCCCCACATGCTGGAGGAGAGCACAGTTTATGCGTATGATTTATGCCAGGGTCTGGGCGGGCGTGTTGTTGTGGGCGTGGCATGCGCCTTGTGACTTTCGCAACAGGAAAAAACAAACAAACGAGGCGAAAGCAGGCAGCAGGCTGCATCTCAGCAGCCCAGCAGCCAGCCGCTTGACTGCCGGCATTTATTTACTTTTTGATTACGAACGAACACAACTCGATATGTGGCATGCCCCCTTAAGTCAGCACACCTCCCTCCCCCCTCAACCCATTACTCTTTTGGTATAAAGCTGCGGCTGCTGTGCGAAACACTTAACGCCAAAAGTGAGCAAAACAACACTTGCTCTATTAACGCGTCTGCTTTGGGGCTCTGCTGCTGGGAGCTCCCAGTATGCAGTATGCAGCATGGAGTACGCACAGTTCGAATCAGTTCAGAGTCGACTGTCTGAAAATTTATTTAAAAACATTAAGGAGAACCGAGAGTCGCCGAACTGTTGGCCCGTTGTTGGCCAAGTTAACGAGAAACGTACTCGGAATTGGACAGACACAAGAGCCACGATACGTGTGGCTAATTTGCGGTTACCCGTTGATGATTTACATAGGAGCCAACCTCACACAGCAACAAGGATCAGCGGCCCGTTCAAATCCCAAAAAAACCAAAAACAAACACAAAAAAACCGCAGCAAATGCAAATTATAGAAATTTTCATTGAGCTGGCAGCTAAAACAAATATTGAGGATAGTCCCGCACTTCGCGAAGTATCGCCCCAAAAGCCACTGGCCACAAGAACTATCATTAGTGACGCTTTTTCGCTTATTCAAATGCAATAAATCGTTTACCAAAAATGTTCGACTTCGGTTGGAAACAAAACGAAACACAAAAATAAAATACAAGAAAAAGAAATAAACGGAAAACGTTGCTAATTTTATGCTAGACGGCGCGTTAATATCAAGCTGCCATTTATGGCTTCCGTTTCGGCGTCAGAGCGGATGAGTCTTTGGTAATGAATTGCACGAATGATGCTGATGATAGTGAGAAGGATGTGGAGAAAGGAGGTGGGCGGCTGGCGGGGATATGCAAATAGAGCTATTTAATTGAAGGCGCCAAGAAACAGCGGGAAAGACACTTTGCATGAAGGCGTTCGGTTGGGATAAGGCGTGGCATTTGTGACCTGCTGTGCAGCTGTTGTGATTAACTCTTAACAAGCGGCCGACAGGCAAGAAGCCAAGCCAAGCTTGTTGCTTAAGTCATCCGCTTGTTAAGTTCGTTGCTTAAGTCATTCGCTTGTTAAGTTCGTTGCTTAAGTCATTCGATTATTTTATACATTTTCATATAAAATTGTCGTATTTTTCAATTAAAAGTAAACAATACAACAAATTTTAAGCGTACTTAACGAAAATGTAATTGATTTTGACAAAAGTGAATGCATATTTAATACCTTCGCTTGCGGCATGCCACAACTACATAAGAAACTCCGTATATATATATATATATATATATAAATGTGAGTACAAGAGCTCATGAGTATATGAACATTCGTCCTTTAATTTCGTTGGTATTTGGAGTGGAAAAAAAGAAAGTGCAACTTAATCGCTTAATTCACGCGCGGCCCTCTTTTGTTGGGTTCAAGCAAACCACCAAATGCTGCGTTTTGTTAAATGAAGTTGCACAGCTCCAGAGTTGTCAGCGCTCGCAATTTAAATGTCTGTGGGGAGGAGAGGAGTGCAGCGCAGCGCGAAATTATCTTGATTGACATTTTATGTCTTTTTAATGAAAGCAACTTCAAAGGACCAACACGAAATTGTTCACATCGCATCGCGCAATCGCCGCACAGCCCACTTTTGCCCTCAAACTTTGTTGGTGGCAGGCGCATAAAAATGTTGATGCTGATAGCCAGACCAACAAACAGACAAGCAGACAGACAGACAGACAGACAATCAGACAGAGAACAAGTGTAGCGTGTAGCCACACACACAGACAGACAGACACACACATCTATATACACATCGCATAGCAGATACAATTGTATCTGCTGCTATCTGCGGCCAGGTAGAGATCACAACGCAGCTGTACAACTAATGTACTTGCCCAGATCCAAGATACTGGAACACACTCGTACTCATACCTGATATGCTCAACTTGGTAACGACTGAAATATACCACGTCTAATACTTTTAAATACCTTTACTTGATAGATACTCTAACTTTACTAGAGTAAGAGGGGTTTAATTTCATATTATTTAAGTATATTTCAAGCTCATTCATCAAGTTTCCTGAGTGCCTCAAATATACTCACAGCATATTCAAAATTTAATCAACATTGTTTAAGTAGCTCTACATTTTTTAGAACTATTCAGTTTTAAGCTATATTTAAGTCTTTTAACTTATTTTTATTACCAATATATTTAACTTAAAAAAATCAACTCACAAATCAAACTTTAAAAGCTTTATACCCGAGTCACATCAAAGCTGTAAGCAAAGCCTTTAGACTCAGTCAAATCTCATACTTTGTTTCATTTGGGAATCAGGCATACCCATATTAAACGAACTGCCTACAGGGTATTATAACGCAGCCAATCTAATCGCCGCTGCTTTGGCAAATGTCAGGCAGCAACCTCATTCATAAAGTGAGTTGCTTGGCATAGGAAGAAGTTGGGTCTGGGTTAGGTTTTGGGCTGGGATGGGAATTGGCCTCGAACGAGGAGAGTTCATTGATAAAAACGCAAGTGCAACGTTCAACGCTGCATGCGATAAGGCGTGGCCCCAGGCCAAGCCAGGCCAGGACACGGATACGGATGCGGATAGCGTTTGGGCAAGGGTTCGCTTTAGTTCAGTTTGAGTTGAGTTGGAATCGGTTTTGGTTTTAGTTTGGGTTTATTTTAGATATGACAAACACGCGTGAAGAGCGATGAGAGCGTCAAACGATTTTGTTATCGTTGTCGCCCCTTAACCGTTGCACGGTTTAATTAAAAGGTTATTCTTGTATGTCGCCAGGCGGTTGGATAGCAGCAGGATAACCCGCTCGATGATAACCGCATTCAGCCAGAGCGAGAGCCACAGGCAGAGCCAGTGTCACACATCTTTGATTGAGTTGTAGTACTCGTATGCCAGGCCAGGTCTCAGTTGAGTCTTTATCTTAAAGAGGTTTTTCGGTGCCCCTCTTATCCCCGGTCCGACCTTGGCTTTGGCTCAGGCAAAACTGAAAGTTAGCCACAAAAGTGCCACAAGAGGAGAAACAAAACAAAATAAAAGCTTAACGTTGAGGTCTTTGGTGCCTGGTGCCTGGTGCTCTGTGCCTTGTGCCCTGTGCCAGTGGCTGAGACCACAAAAATGTGACTCGGTTTTCTGACCATATGCCAGGTGAGAATTGACAAATTTCCATTTCGTCAATACAATCAATAAAGCAACAACAACAACTACCCAACAACTACATTTAAAACAAGTGCAGCCTCTGCTGATATAGCTCACACCTCGGAGCATGCCAGAATGGACAGTTGTTGTTGTGGTTGTGGTTATTGTTGCTGTTGTTGCTGTTGTTGCCATCAAGGCCGTTACTCAAAAACCGCTTTCAATTAAACTGGAGCACACTTTTGCCTGCGGTCAATCATCAGCATAATCATCACGATCAAGCTCATTATGAAGATACCTTGCGGCTGCGCCCAGAGTGAAAATGAATTTCCAATGTGGCCCGCGGCAACAATTGAGTGGGGAGCATGCACTTGTTCGCCAGCGGCCACAGCGCGTAGTTGCTCATCCCAAGTAAAACAGAAAACTACAGAAAAAAACAGGTAGTTACTCACTTTTACCAGATCCAAGCAGCAATCGTCCAATTGTCCAATCGTCCCCAATCGACCAACCGTCCGACCAAGCGATCAAGCGACCATTCGTCCAATTGCCACTGTCGCATCGTAACGCAACGCGTTTTAATATTGAAATTGAAACTCTTGATGGAAAGTTATGGGCCCAGCAGCATTTATGATTCGATATATCAGGCTACTGCTGCTGCTGCTGCTGCTCCTGACGATGACGCTCACAATGATGATGATGATGAGGTTGATGGATGCAGATTATGGGGCGGCAATCTATGCCATTGATAACATACTCGCTGACGACCCATAGGCGGCCAATTAGCTCAAAACTTAAAACTGAAAACAGGCAGAGGGCAGCCGGCAGCCCTCAAGATGGAAAATCAGCAGCACAGGAAACATAAATGGAACGTGCAAATGGCTTTAAGAAATGCTCAATAGGACTTTGATTGCAAATCTAACTGAAATTCAATAAAAAGAAACATCTAAGAAGAGAAGCAGAAGCTCTTATAGATCATCATACAATATCACTCTGAGCTCCCTCAAAAAAGTTGCTAAATAATAGACTTAAGACCTTAAGCACACTTTACTATCATTGCAAATAAAGTTTACTGAGATTATAAGCCTGTAGAGTTCTTTAACTTCGCAAATAATGCAACTGAAATCATGAGTAAGAGTTTGTTGTGCAAGGCAATTTCTTTAGAAAGTGATCTTGATGATCATCAGAGGCACCAAACCTGATCAAAAGTATTATAAGTGAAACGGAAAGTTCTGGGAAGCTGCTTGAAATTATAAAGACTTTTCGAAAGATCGGTTCTTCTTAAGCATAAAGAATCGAAAGAAACTTTAAAGAAAATGATCTTGAAGAATTTAAAACTGAATTGAATTAGTTGATCTGAAAGATCTGCAAATAGTTTCTTTGGAAATTCTTTAAGACTTATAAAGAGTCTTCGAAGTATCGTTTGAGATCTTTTTAATAACGCAACGTTCATTGGGAAAATCACTTCTAAACTAACTAAATTTCAATTAAAGAAGCCTAAAAGCAACTTGAGAAAGATATTGTGGATTCCTTTTCGAAGTATATAAAGTATCTATCGATCTAAGAAAGTAATCATATTCTGCGAACGAAAGAAAAGTGTACGAAAACCTGAAGTACATCTTCAATCTAAAGTAATATCGTCCTCTGGTCTGGATAATCTGTTAAGTTTCCATTAACGAAGATTTTATATATATATAAAAAATAATGGAAGAACTAAGAGCAGGTTTCGTGATAATTGGCTCATGAATATTTAAGTCCTTTTAGGGTCTGGCAGGGAAGTATTCCGAATCCCCATAAAACAAACATAGGAAATCATTTTCCAATTGACGTTGGGGCAACATTGTTTCAGTTGCAACCAATAAAAGCGGCAAAGCCGCCACCAATTCAGTCCAGTTTAGATTGCAGCTGTCCGTCCGACAGTCCCAGAAGTCTGTAATATCTGCTGGCTACTGTGTGTAGCTTCGGCCTGATCTCGAGTGTTGAGTGGAGCTGCGTGTCGTGACCCGTCTGCCATTCCCATTCCCATTCCCATTGCCATTGCCATTTGTCAGGTCTTGTAATGGATTTTCTTTCAGTTACGCGAGGATTGCGTGTGCCCCCAAAAAGGCACCCAACTTGGGATGGGATGCTGTAGTTGCGATCATTGCGTGTCGTTGGAATTGCTAACTGGCCGGCAGCCCAGTGCTTGGTGCACTTACAGTTGGCCAACAATTTGTTAACAATTAGCGCTCTGGTTTTGGTTCCAGCCCTTGGCCCATGCTCCCTGCCACTGCCACTGCCAGTGCCACCAGCACATCATGCAACACAGAGTCTAAGCAGATCGCTGCTGCTGCAGTTGTTGCTTCTGCTGCCTTTTAAGGGGCGCACATTAAGTTCCACATTCCGCAACGCTGGTGGTCCTGCTCCATCTCCAACTCCAACTCCATCTCCATCGTCCATGTCGCATGCTCCATGTTTGGAGTGAACAACATCATACGAGTATCAATCATGCCGTCGGTTTCATATGCTAATGATGGCAATTAATCAATGAAAATCAGTTATGTCCGACGGTGACGCCGGCACACGCAATTGCCTCATTGACTGTGGCTGCTCCTGTTCCTGTTTCAGTTCCTGCTCCTACCAATGGATCTGCCTGCTCCTTTGGCAAGACAAGTGTGCCCTTAACGCATCTAATGATGTGCTAAGCTGCAAACATTGGCCAAAACTAATTGCAATTGACCTACATTTAATTGCCAACCTTCGGTCTAGTTAATTTCGCTGATCTCTCGACTCGCCTCGTTGGCTCACACAGCGGGTGGCAATATCCTAACGAGATCCGTTACTGTCTGCCCTTTGCCTGTGTCCAGGCAAACTCTCTCTCTCCGAAATTGTGCATCTTCTCGTAAATTAGGTACCTAATTAGCACTGACCCCGGGCACAGCCCACTTTCGTTCTAGGCGCGCCCAATGCACGTGGCACATACGCCATTTTCAACGCGTTACATCAACTCCAAACCAGTTCCTAGATGCACAGCCACAGCCACAACCAGAGGCAGAGTCGGAGTCAGAGTCAGAGTCCAAGCCAGAGCCACAGCCAGACTCGGCTTCAGACTTGGTTTCCAAGTAGCATTCAGTCAGCAGCGATGCATGCAAATAATATAAGTTACTGTGTCAGCCAATGCAACAGGTGAAATTGTCGCCGTGTACCCCAGGTTCACGCCCCTCACTCCGCTCACTCCGCTCACTCATCCAGCCCCATCCTCCAACCCCAGGCCTGTGGCCACTGGTTACCAGTCAATGTCAAAGTGTTGCCCCGTCTGCTGCCTTACAACAAAGTTAATTGCGCTCCACGCGCACGCCAAAGGCCTCGTCCCAGGCTCGGGCCAAGACTCGTGTGTGCCATATCAAGTTTCCATGTCAACTTGCTCTGAACACACTGTGCACACTGGCACAAAACTACACACAAATTAAGCGTTTCAAGCAAAGCTGCTCTAGTTTTAATAACATTTTATATGGTATTGAAAAATAAGAAATTTAATAAAATATAAAAAAAATAAAAATAAAAGTAATAAAAATATATATATAAATAATAATAAAATAATAAAATTAAAAATAAAAATAGAAATAATAACAATAATAAAAAAAATGAATATAAAAAAATATATGAATATGAATAAAAATAATAATATAAATAATAAAACATAATAAAATAAATAA
The DNA here is from genome assembly GCA_035045065.1 of Hirtodrosophila trivittata. NCBI lineage: Eukaryota > Metazoa > Arthropoda > Insecta > Diptera > Drosophilidae > Hirtodrosophila > Hirtodrosophila trivittata. The sequence continues at coordinate 12,173,425 of JAWNNK010001028.1, read as the reverse complement.
AAATAGTAATAATAATAATAAAATTAACATAAATAGAATATAAAACAAAAATAAAAATAATAATAATAATAATAATAATAATAATAATAATAATAATAATAATAATAATAATAATAATAATAATAATAATAATAATAATAATAATAATAATAATAATAATAATAATAATAATAATAATAATAATAATAATAATAATAATAATAATAATAATAATAATAATAATAATAATAATAATAATAATAATAATAATAATAATAATAATAATAATAATAATAATAATAATAATAATAATAATAAGAGTAATAATTTTAAAAATAATAATTTAAATATAAAATTATTAATAATAATAAATAAATAATAAAACTACGCCAAAAGTTACCAAAAGATACTCATGAGTATTAAGAAGCTAACAGTTCCTGATGGCTTCTATTGAACTTTGTTTTTATAGGACTTGACCCACTGTGCAGCGGCTGACTGCCACCGTCGTGGTTGTCATTAGTCTGCTGCACTTGCCGTTGTAATTGTGACAGGAGCAACGAGCACGGATCGCCAACGGGTCGGCGCAATGGTGGCAGCCCATGGGCGAGAGGGGGAGAAATGGTGAGAGGTGGGGTAGAGGCAGGGGAAAGGAGGGAGGGTAGTGGTGCTGGAGCGTGATCGTGAGTGCCAGAAGCTGATTTCAGCACGGCTACCGATAAGCGGCTGAGACTGAGACTGACAGACGCGTTGATTGGTTTTGTTGAAGAAGCAGCGGGGCGACGCGGACGCAGACGCAGACGCAGACGTCGGCAGAGAGTGCAGACAAGAGGTGAGGAAGGGGAGTTCAAGCTGGAGGCAGAGAGGGAAGCGGGGAGCTTACAGCGACATGTAAATTGCTGCTGAAAAAAAACTGGTACAATTTTCGTATTGGTACAATTTTTGGGTCTTTTTTTTTTGAACGTCATTTGTTGTTGTTGTTGATTACATTTTGTTGATAGTCACAGCAGCCACGCCCCGCACGTTGCCTGCCCTGTGCTGCTGCTTATCCCCCCTGCCCCTCCCTGTGCCTTAACTGCATTTGACAACTTTTTGCATAATTACAAAGATTTTAAGACAAGGCAATGCAGAGGCAGGAGGAGCAGGAAGAGCGAGGCGGAGGCAGCTGATTTAGTTTTCATGATTGTTGTTGATGTCGGGGCCATTCATAAATTTTGGTAAGCAACTCATAAATACTATCGGTATCGGTGTATCGATATCAAACCAGACCAGACCAGACCAGGGCAAGAGCAAGTCAACTCAAGGTGTTGACCATACGACTATCACACGAGCATCGTGGTGCTTGGAGGAGCCCCATCGGTGGGCTTCTCCCTGTTGATTTAATGCAATGCGAAAACAAATTGTTATGTTTTGGGGCCCGTAACGTGGCCGCAATTAATCAAAGTTCTCGCATTACAATTAATCAAAAATCGCACTGGCCATGGCCATGGCAATGGCCAAAGCCGGAGTCAGAGTCAGGGCCAGATACAGAGATGCCAACGCTCGCCCCTCCCATGTCCATCATTTGGCCAATGGCCATAAATATCATTGCGAATGTGGGCAATAGAATTGACGGCGGCGGCGTCAAAATGCGCACCTTAGAAGTCAAACAGCCGCTGACAGGCGCACATAAATCAGATCCTTAGCGAGAGAGAGAGAGAGACAGAGAGATCTTCACAAACGGGAGCCAGCGGAGTGGGTGTCACTTGGCAGTTGAATCAGCCTCATCGACTTCAACTCTGCTCCAATTCCAGTTTCAGTTATAGATCTGGGCGCGGCTTTTGCGCTTTTATGTGACCATCAGGCGGCAATTTGATGGCCATGAACAGTTGACAGCCAAGATATCAAATATTTAATGATGAAGGAGGCAGAAAAGAAGCAGCACGAACAAGAAGCTAGGGGAAGCAGTCGCATAAGATGTCAAAAACCTATTATATATGATATATACAGACATTACTATGCTTCAGCTATAACAATATATGTTTATTGCTATCAATGTTTATAGTATCTCTATGAGGCCAAAGGATACTTCGAGATACTTAAAGATATCTCAAAGATATCTAAAGAGTAGCTAACTAAAAGATTGCGAAAGATTTCTTTAAGATCTTTTAATGAAAATGTCTCTTTCCTTCGATTGAAATCGCAAACTTCAACTTTTTCTATAAATAATATCAGCATTTCTTGGACTCTTTTCCTTCAGCTTGAACTCTGTCTTGGCTGTAAGCTAGCATTATGAACATTATATTTAAGACTAAAGATGACACTGTCAAAATGTGATTTACATTAAACTTATGCAAAGTGAAACAACAACAAATACCTGGAAGCTCGACCTTGGCTTGGGGCGCGTCAAAAATCGTACAGCAAAGTGTCTGAAAGTTGCAGAGCAAAAAAAGCAAAGAAAAGCAAAAAAAGGCAAAAATAAAAACAAAAAATGTGGAACTGAATGTTCGAATGAACGTGGTTCCAGGAGCTGCTTGAAGAAGTGTGGAGAAAACAAAAACCAAAAAAATGATGATGCGATGTCAAGTTATTGACAGGCCTGAGTCGATATTAATGACGACTTCATTCGCGTATATTGCCGCTTCTTTGGCTTTAGCTTCAGTTCAGTTGAGTTTGTTTCGATTCATTTCGATACATTTTTCGAGTCAGTTTTGAATTCGTTTTGTTTCTGCTGTGCCTTACTAGCAATTATGTATTGAACTAGTTAGGCTCTTCGGCCAGCTTCAGCTCAATTATCCGCCAAAGATCGCCAGTTTTTTTTCGTTTTTTTTGTTTTTTTTTTCGTCCCCTCAATGCCAGTTGCAGGCACAGTTCCCCCCATAGTCAGTGCCATATTTAAGCCAACATGTCAACATAATTTATATTAAATTTTTGTGTCAGATAATGATAGCGCCTGCTGCCGATCGCTAAATATATCTGCATGCTGTGCTGTTGGCTCCCAAGATCTTTGAGCCCTGTCTCCCTGCCTCAGTCTCACCTAACCAATGGCTTAAAGCGGCATCCACAAAAACAACAACCAAAAAGCCAACGGTGGCGGCATCCACAATTGTTGATTATGCCTCAACTTATGCCTGGATACATTAGCTAAGTGTTCAGCTTTGTTGCAAGATGAAGAGAATACTCAAAACTTGTGTTCAGTTAACATCAATCTTCAATCTGGGATTATTTTCTGCCCTATAGGGCCTACATCATGAGTCATCCGGTTTAAAGGGACATAAAACCACATATCAAATTCAAGATTAAAAGCTCTTTGAGACTCAATGAACCAGTTTACTGAACATGAACTTTGATTATGGGAAAGAAACCTTTGAAGTTGAAATATATCGAAAATTATATATCCTCTGCAGCTCTTAATATTCGTTGATACATCAACCTGAGCCTCTGTTGAATCGGTTCAAAACTTATTGTCAGGGTATTCAGATGTCTGTGTATCGCTTTCATTCCCGTTACTGTGGCCTGCCCTGGCGGCATTAAGCGTGCCGAACCGGACGGTTAACGTTCGAATGGAACGCGAAACGCTAAAAACTTAAAATAATTCACAATTTATATGAACGATGCGAGCAGCAAACACGCAACTGAACAAAACTTAAGCCTTTCACCAAAGCATCGTTTCCAATGTCTATTGCACCTACAAGCGGATTATATATATATATATTTATATATATAGTGTATAGTGAATTTCTAGTATAGTATAGAAGTATAATCCTTTACAGATGTACAAACCGATCTGAAACTTCAAAAGATGCACGTAAAATGCAAACGAAGAAAAGAAATTCTGCTTGGGGCGGGATTGAAGATGCTCAGAAAGATCAAGAAATTAAGTTCTTAAGGAGAATCTCATATAATAGATATAGTATATATTATTAATCTGAACAGACTTGAGACCTTTTATGAACTGATATATGAACAGCAACTGATGTATAGAAGTATTGAAAGACAAATATTTTGAAGCAAATCAGATGAAGTAGAGCAGCTCGAGAGGACTCTTTTCTTATATCTACATGGACAGATCCTCAGACTTCATACAGATCAACTAGAGCAGCTTGAGAAGACTTTCTTCTTATATCTTCAAGACAGATCCTCGGACTTTATACTGTATATGACTTCATATAATGAATATAGTCTGCTGCGATACGAATTGCAATGGCCAAAGATTAGCCAAAACGAATTTCTATTGCATCAACAATGATTCCACGGGTTGGCCTGGATCAAATCTGCCAACCAGTTGACCAGTTGTCCAGTTGTTTGGTTTGTCAGTTGTCCAGTTGGTCAACTTTGAACTAGAGGACAGGACATCTGGCTTGGCTGGATATGTGCAATACGATGCAATATCCCGCTGATGTGGCTGCTGCTGTGGCTGCAACGAAGTGCTAAATGAGGCACAGCATGCGATAGGGCCGGGTTGAGGAGGAGATAGGAGACAGGAACCAGGAACCAACGGCTAAGTCCCAATGTCAATCGCTTTGACACGGTCGGCATAGCGTGCAACCAGAGGCAATATGAGTATCATAAAACACAGGTCAAGTCAACTATTCTGACCTGTGGACACAATTCACAATGGATTGGGAATCAGCATATAACACAAAATGCTAAATACTTTTAAAATGCTTTCAAGTGCGATGCGATGCCCGGGGCAACCGTCCTTGACACAACGGGTGCCCAGAGGCAACGTTGGACATAAAGGCCATCATGGCATTAGGAAGTGTTAATAGATAACTGCCTCCGACGGGACGAGGTGTTGACATGCTGATGGGAGACCTTGAGTCTGAGTCGGAGTTCGAGTCCAAAAATGAACTTGAGTCTACTCCAATTTATACATAGTCCATGTCTCAGACCAAATTCGAGTCCAAAATCGAACTTGAACTCCAATTTATAGTAGGCCTATGCCCGGTTTTTGGGCTATGAATGCATTAAACGTCTTTTCAGGGGGAACTGCTCCAAAGTGCTGGCAGTCGCCACACGACCAAGATCAGGAGCACTAACCGGTTCGCAGCCGGCACGCGACAGCGACAGCCAAAGCCAGAGACTGCCAGAAGGAGGAAGATACACTTAAAAAAACAGAGAGAGAGATAGAGAAGGCTGGAGGGCAGCCCGTCAGTGGACACAGACATATAATCACAGGCAGCGGATGTGAGCCCCAAGCCAAAGAGCAGCATAAAAACTCTTCCCAGTCTGCGCAATCTTTGCACTCAAGACACTGCGCTCAAAGAGAGAAAGAGAGCGAGAGAAGGAGACAGAGAAAGAGAGAGTGAGTGTGAGTATGAGTGAGTGTGCGGATGAGAGAGCGAGCGGCTGAGTGAGTCTCTACGTGAGTGAGTGATCCTTGAGTGATGCTGCTGCTTGCACCTTTTGTCTGATCACACACAGGTAGCCGAGGTAAATGCCAGGCAGGTGAGATTCGTCCGGGCCTGCTGCCTGGCCGGCCCCTATAAATAGCGCGCACGGCGCAGGGAAGGGCATCAGAACAGCGACAGCGTTCGCAGGGCAAAGTTACAACTAAAACCAAAACCCAAACTCGAAACAAGAACAGAAAAATTATTTCTAAAAAAGAACGAAAAAGTATCTTCTATCTCGTAACTTGTATCTTGTATCTATATAAAAATGGCACTAGGCAGCGAGAATCAGAGCCAAAACAAAGCATCTATCAGCCCTATGGAAGCCCGGCTACTACCAGCAGGGTCAGCATTCGCCGCTGGAGGAGCCACTGTTGATCGGTGGCGCCTCCGTGGTGCGACGCAACGCCAGGGAGCGCAACCGTGTCAAGCAGGTGAACAATGGCTTCAGCCAGCTCCGCCAGCACATACCAGTTGCAGTCATTGCGGATCTGAGCAATGGCAGGCGCGGCATTGGCCCCGGAGCCGACAAGAAGCTCAGCAAGGTCAGCACTCTGCGCATGGCCGTAGAGTACATTAGGCGTTTGCAGCGAGTCATCGACGAGAACGATAAGAAGCAACAGCAGCAGCAGCATCTGCCACAGCAGCAGCAACACTTGCACCAGCCGCACTCACAGCAGCAGCAACAGCAGCAATTGGCACAGCAGCAACAGTTTAACTACCAGCAGCAGCAGTTGCAGCAACAGCAGCAACATTTCTATGCGCTGCAGCAGCAACTGCAAATGATCTCGCCCAGCGGCAGCACCTGCAGCTCCTCCTCCTCCACCACATCCTCCATTAGTGGCAGCAACTACTACATGACGCCGCCAGCTGAGCTCAAGCAGGAGGAAGATTATCGCAACAACTCGTGCAGCTCGGGCGCCGAAGACGAGGACATTCTCGACTACATCTCCTTGTGGCAAGATGACCTCTAAGCCTCTGACAGGCCCTCCCATCTCCAACGTCATTTTAACTAGTCAGACCTGCCCCCACACACACGCCCACACACACACGAAGTATTACCTCAATAACCACAAAGTATTTATTTTAGTTTTAAGAATTTATTTCTACACAATTTTTTTTTTTTCAAAGAACTTTTGTACAAATTAGTCTTAAAAGCGCTGAGTGTGCCTGTTTTTATATAGTTTATAAGACTGCTAATCCTAAGATCTAGTTAAGAATTTTTTTTAAAAAACAAACGTCATTAAACTAATAGACAAAAATAGATAAAATGAAAAAAAAAATGAATTTATGTTTTCAATTTGGGAAAATGCAATGGGAATCAAAAGAAGTTGCGAGATGAACAGAGCAAAATATTAAGGAAAGAAAGAACTAGAAGATCTTAGAATGATATTTTCTTTTTTAGATTTTGCTGATCAGCTATAAGGGATAGCGTTTTATGCTGTTTAATTGGTCACAACTTGCTTAGACTTGGCTTTAAGCAAAGAAAGAAAACTTTCTTTCTAAGCGAAAAGTCGAAGAAACTTATGCTTCCCATATAATATTATAGTAATTATATAATATATCATAGCACAGTAGAAGCATTTATATAACAACTACTAGAAATTGCAATTTTTATTCATATTTCCTTTATTTTCATTAATTAATAATATATTTTATTGAATAGTCTAAAACTGAAACTTGAGGTTTTAATTTCACAGAATTTTCACTACTTTTTTGGCTTCCAATATTTTTCAAGGTTCAATAATTAAATTTTAGGGTTTACAAAATTAAATAAAAATAAAATAATTATATAATGCCAATCACATTAACCAATCCTGTTAATAGAAACGTGCTATCAAAGTTATTAAAGCCAAAAAAAAACATAGAAAAATTTCTGATTTCTATATGATAAATAAACAATATTTCTTTGACAATAACATTTTGTGTATAAGAAAGAAAAATTTATATGTATAAGAAATATTTTCCCATTTTGTCTACTATTAACAGGAGCTAATAAACCATATAGAATATTGAAAATAATACAATAAAATAATACAAAAAATGATATAATTTGATTAATCGTAGATTTCCTGAAGAGAAGAATTTCAAATTTGATAATAATTTCTTAGAACAAAAATATAAATTATAAAATTAGTCCGGTTTAACGAACCATTAAATGCAAATACGTTGAATCAAATAGTTCCTTATTTCGAGTACTCAACTAAGGACCCTTAAACGGAGTGTACGTTAAACTTGACTTCTACCGTATTATTATATGCTATAAATACCATTATTATATACAAAAAATTATTAGTTATATATTTATATATAGTATATGGAACACATGTTATTGTTCTTTATTCAAATTTATCATTTACAGAACAGAAGTGCGTTTCGTCTTCAACTTTATCTACTACTACTATTTTTTCGACATCACAAACAATCCTATGAATTACCCGTTTTAAGTGGAGCGTCAACGGCCCTTCTCCTCGATTCTCAAATGTAGTACTTAAGCTCATATAAGGCCAAGCTTTTTGTGGTCTCTTCTTGTGTGAATGTTTAGGTGGGTGAGTATGTATGATGTATGATGTGTGTGTGATGTATGATGTATATATGATGTACGATGTACAATGTATGTATGATGTATCATGTGTGTGTGATGTATGATGTGTGTGTGATGTATGATGTGTGTGTTATGTATGATGTATGTATGATGTACGATGTATGATGTATGTATTATGTATGATATGCGTGTGATGTATGATGTATGTATGATGTATGTATGATGTATGATGTATGATGTATGATGTGTGTATGATGTATGATGTATGATGTATTATGTATGTATGATGTATGATGTATGTATGATGTATGTATGATGTGTGTATGATGTATGTATGATGTATGTATGATGTATGTATGATGTATGAATGATGTATGTATGATGTATGTATGTATGTATGATGTATGTATGATGTATGTATGATGTATGTATGTATGTATGTATGTATGTATGTATGAGTGAGTATGTATGTATGCTATGATCGTGTTTTTTCCTATTTTATTTTTAAACTCTATCATTGCATTGTTTCTTTACATTTTTGCGTTGATTTTATGTTATGTTCATATACAATTCATTTCCCGTTTCGTTCGCTAAATTGAGTATAAGAGTTCGTTATATAAGGTACTCAATGTACAAATTTGACAAGAGAGTACGTTAAACCTGACGTCTACTGTACTTTAAAATAAATTTAAATCATATTTTAAACTTATATTTGTATAAATTAACTTTAAATGCACTTATAAAAATTTCTATGTGTTTTTTTCTTCAAAAAGTTCAAAAATTTGTTTCAGCTTTGACAAGTTGAAGGAGCTGGTAAGAGTTCTTCATTGTATAAACTTGTGATAGGGATGTCCATAGTGTTTACCGTTACATTCTTGAAGTAATTTTTTATTGAAGAACTTGTTACTTGTTAAATTATGTAAACGATTCTTTGTGCTGATCGAAAAGGAGTCGCTGGAGGAAGTTAAATTACCTGGTGCATTTTTGCATATGCAAAGAGCAAGTTAATCAATCGAAGTGGTCGCAGTCATTGAATGCCGCCAATTCCGAGAGATCGATCGATCGATTTGTATAGCTTCTCCCAGTAAGCGTATCCAATTGAACTAATTTTGAGATATGCGCAAAATGCATGCAAATAACACAACAAATAACACAGAAATAACAGCAAAAAAATGAACAGACAAGTCGGAAATTTACAGATCGCCCCCGACAAAGACAAAGGAGATGGGGATGGGAATGGGGATGGGGATTGGGAAGACTAAAGATTTAAGACTGGGGGATTTTAAGTACGAGTATGTTGGATTTGGGGGATTGGTGTGGAACGGAAGCTGCCGCTGCGACGGCCGATGCAATGTGATTCGCGATGGTTTGCCCAGATAAACAACAAAAACCGACAACGGACACAGCCGACAATGGACACCGGACTCTGGACAACGGACAGTGGATAACAAAGACAACAACGACGACGACGATGCAGCCAGATCCTGGTTAGCGGATGCCAGTTCTAGGCACAGCCCCATCCGTTCAGTGGGATTGCAGAGAGCTGTAGAACAACTGAAAGACTCCCACGCGCATTTCCGGCCTCTGTCTCTATCTCTTATTGTCTACCTCTCTCTTTCTCTCGTTTTATGAGGCGGCTCATTAATAGATAAATGAATTGGGATACGCATTTCCGTCACTTGCTGCACTTGGGGGATTGTGGGATTGTGGCATGGGGCCGACGTTTTGTTTTAATGCCAATTTCGCAAAGTTGTTGTTATACCCTGCGAACATAAAGTGTCTCAACAGGGTATGCTATACTTAAGCAAAGGTTTGTAACGGACACATATAGTATAGAACTAGCTTTAGACTGAGGTATAACTAAGTTTTAATATATATCCTATAAGATATGGAATATATTGATAAGGAGCAGCGGATCATGGGAACGTGACCATGTGATTCCATCTGTTTGATTTTAGAACTCCAAAAGGATCTTTGTTTGTTCTTTACAGCTATCCAAACTATATAAGGTGCCTTCCAAAGTAAACAGAATATTTTAGAAATGTAGGAAATAGAATTGATTTCTTGGCAGACTTAATAGTTTATTTTTACAGGAATTCGTTTTAGATTTAGTTTATTCTATAGGAAAATAATCAATTTCCCAACTCAAAACGAAGTTCTGCACTGTCTATGGCCATCGAATGTCCCACTAGAGCTTGTTACAAGTCCTTGAAATGACTTCAATGTCCTTGTAGGGCTTTTCTTTCATGGACCAAAGCAATTTTCCGATGAGTTTGTGACCATTAACAGAGCAAAATGCGGCAGGTTGCAACTTCATCTTTTACTTTGAATCATCAAATTTCAGTTCACTTTTCATATTAAAGGAAACTCATCTGCATATACGCTACACACAAATTGGTAATCCCTATCTATGTATATTGGGGTAGTATAGAGTATAGTTGAGTAGAGGATATCTGCTAGTCGTGCAGACTCCACTCTAGATGTTTTTAACATACAATTCGCAACGCAGCCAGCAGCAAATCGAACGGTTTCCAGTCTGAAAGCCAAGCTCAACCTGAGATTCAGCTATAGCTTCAGGTTCAGCCGCTCGAGCTCCAACTTCAGCTCCAGCTTCAGCTCCAGCTCCAGCTTTGGGGCCGCATCTTCATGGCGCATTTATCGAATTATTATTTCCGGTTTTATTTTTATTTTTATTTTGTTTTTTTTTTGGTTATTTTTTTGGTTTTTGCATTGGGGAATCATAATGTATGCAGCAGTTGAGAGAGTGCAAGGCGAGAGCGTGATCCGTGTGCAGCACAAGATCCTTAACATCATCAGATGATCATCATTATGATCATCGTTATGATCATCATCATCATTGTGAATGTGGTTGTATAAGGCTGGGTCTGGTGGTCCCATTGGGCGACATATACGACAAAATTCGGCGACAGCAAACGGTGCAAAATCGAACGCTTTTTGTGTGAAGTTAATAATACGTCGTTTGACATGGACATGGACATGGACATGGACATGGACAACACATGGATACAGCCAGAGACGCCAGGAATATATGCAGAATTATGTGCCGAGCCCAATCGAAGCCCAGGCAAACAAATGTGAAACCGAACCTCGAGCCCTCGAGCCCAATGCCTGGGGACATGGGACACGGGTGCTGGGTATGGCAACTGGGAGCTGGGAGCTGGGTGCTGGTAGCTGGGTTATTGGGAGCTGGACACTTGGGTCTCTCTCCATTTTACATGCAATGCTTTGGGGCCGAATAAATTTATGATTTATTAAGGATGCTCTGATTACAACACGCCATGACTGAAAGAGATCTGAGACTTGGGACCTGAGACACTGGCTGACTGATGTCTCGTAAATAACAGTCGCATAAACAACAACGACAACAACAGCAATAAGAAGAAGAGCATCAGCAAGTGAGTTATTTGTTTAACATGAACATTGAACACGTTTTTGACTCACAAATGTTGACAAAGAATAATGTAATTTATGTTTTAGGCTGCAACGCTGACATTTTTGCTGTCATTTTCCACAAGATTTCACCAGTGTGAGAAAGCAATACAAAGAAAGAGATAGACAATACATAGATATATATATATATATATATAAAGAGCACAGAAAATGTCACCAATTCAACCGCATTGCAATTACAAAGATATTTGCACCGATTGCAGCTCTTTATTACAGGGCGTAACAGCCAGAACAATTGCTCAGACACAATTGCCGGCAAGATCTTAACCAACCATAGTACATATATATATATATATAATAGATATATAATAGATACATAACCCTAGTTTCTGGCGAACAAGTGCAGCGATCGAGGAAACAAAAGATGATTCCACTTGTCGCTGTGATCGTAAATTAGGCGCTTATTTTTTTTTTTTTTTGTTATTTCTGCTGTCATTGTTATAGTTTTCCCAGTTCGCCAGTTTTCCACATTTTCCAGCAGTTCCCCAAATACGCAGACAATTAAAACGCCCACAAATTGGGAAGGGACATTTGAAAAGGAAACTGCCAAGGATAAAGGACAATTGCGTGTTTCGTGCATTGCGTGCAATGCCAGGGAAGAGGGGAGAGGAGATCCGAAATTGGGTTCGATATTGGAATTGTTGCGATATAACAAGTACACTTAGACCAATTTTTTGAAGTTTTCATTAGGTAAGCTGATTAGGCTCGTTACTAGAAAGGATCTTCATCTACTTTTTACAGCTGAAACCTTAATAAGTCCTCTCACGTTTATTGGGATCATATATGGTATCTGGGGGGGCCTTTCCGATTGTTCACGAAGTGTGCGTAGCAAAAGGCAATTAACTTGGGGATTAAAGATCGGGAGGGGAGAGTGCTCATAATTGGATTGTCCAGCAACTATTTCATTGAGCTCAACTCTGTGACAATTACACAGGTCTTTCAATGATCTTAGGGTATATGCCACAAGTGCTTAAAAAACTAAGAAAATTTATAGGAAGATTATATTTTGTAATGCTTCTTTCTTCAAACTCTTCGATCTGAACTCTTTGCTCGTTCTGTTGGATTTGACAATGTCTTGCGGCTTAATTATGTCTTAAATGTCTCAATTTGCTTTGGGGCACAGGCACTTTCACTCTGCCCCTGCCACTTAATTGGGCCACCGAAATTATTTAAATTAATTACCCAAACTAAAGTCGCGCATTCATCAAAAACCTTCTCAGGTCTCTTAATTGTAGACTTCTTGGGCGGATGAGGATGAGCAAATGCTTTTAATTGCCGGAGAGAGAAGCTAAAGTTAGCTCAAGTCGAATACTGAATACGCTAATGGAATAAAGAGGTACATAGAATATGCTTCTGTGGAATCTTTATTTATACTTTAAATAAATTGAAAGTTTGAGAATTGAGATGGAAAAGGAAATGGAAATCAAAGACAGATCATATTTACTATAAACAATTTTGAATAATACCTTTAAATTTTACATGACTTTCATATAAATGCTGAATATCCTATATCCTGCTCATAGAAATCCCATTAGGTAGTTTTTATGTTTTCATGTTTAAAAATGTATTATAAGTTTATATATAGTAGTATATTTACCTCACCGGTTATCAACAGACAGAAGTTTCCAGTAAATCATTTTAGATTATGATCCAAACAAACCAAATTTCATTCTCATATTTGCCAGCAATAATTATAGGTCGATTCTGTAGAGAACTTCAACTGATTTCTATCCATCAACTGAAAGATAAAGAAAAGAAAAACGTTATTAAGGGTGAAATTTAAGAAGTGTCTCAAAGAGTTACAAATTAGATGACAAAGTTAAAGTTAAGACCTGATACGCTGCTGGTAGGGTATACAGTTGCCTCGCAATGTGGCAGCAACTTTCACATGAAAAATTACGGGAGGTCGGCAGCTCTCGAGAGGATTCTTGAACTAGATTAAGCTCATCTGCAGAAGGTTTAAGATATTGGAACTGAACCAGAGATTGGTATTAGATATAGAAGCTTGAAAAACAGAATTATATTGAGAGTGAAACTGTACGAAATAGTTTGTGTGCGGTGGCTAATGGTGGCTATTCGTGATTGATGTGCTGCTGCGTGCTGATTTTAAGCTTTTTATAATGAAATTTATAATATTTAATTGCCATCCACTGAGTGCAGGCAAGGTGGGGCCCTTGGGCGCATTTTGGGCCAGATCAGCGAGCCAAAGATCACAAAAGCCGATGCATAGAACAGAAGCATCATTAGCCTAGAAAATAAAAAGGACGTGTGTGTGTCATCAACGAAACAACCAAGAAACCAAACCAAGATCAACCAATGAAGGAGCCAACAAACGAAGCAACTGTCTGTCCCATGGACATCGGACATCCATTATCATTTCATCATTCCGGTATTACATATTGCATATGAAATGTGGAACTTCATATGCTGCGTGACTGTCCCAATTAGTTGTCTCCTCTGCATGTTGTTGTTGCTGTTGTTGTTTAAGTTGTTGTTAAAGTTGTTGCTCTTACTGCTGATTCTCTCGTAATTCACTTTTGATTTCATATGCATTTCATCAAATTGCCGCTGCGCACGCGCATGCCAAAAAGATCGCCTCCAGTCGCTGGACAGCCCCAGACCTTGGTTTGATTTGAAAATGACTCAAAAAAGATTACAAAAAAGCATATAAATAAATATATAAAAATACAGAAAAACAAGTGAAAAGCTACAGCTTGTATATGCACGACTGATGAACACTCTGTAAAGTCACAGATTTCACTTATAAGTGAGCCTCTTGCTGCTTTTAGCTGTTGCTTCTCTTAGGGAAGTTCCTCTGGAGTAACTTTTCTGTTCTCTGCTCAATCCCTATTAAATCTTGGGACTATGCTCAGAATAGGTCAAGCTGTAAAAACATATACTTAATATAAAGGCTGTGTCTATGATGCTGTGTCCTTAGATAGGACTTATAAGACTTCTTTCGAGACTTTTGAGACTTTTTCTCCTTTTCAAAGGTCAGAAAGTTGGGAGTTCTACTCCATTTTAGGCTCTCATAAAGAGTACCCAAATATGTCTATATGAACTTAGATGTTGTATTTCATTAAGAATATATATATAAGAAATATTTTCTATATATCTTCTCACACTTTTTAGAATCGCAACCACCTTTTCGACACACAACTTTGAATAGCTTTATGACACCTTTTTTGCATTCAGTTAATGGGCACAGGGTATCGAATTGAACAACTGAGAGACTGATAAACTGACAGACTGAGAAACTGTTAAACTGGACGCTGTGCATTAAATGTTACCCACAATCTGAATCAAAAACAACAACTTAAAAACTGAAAATTGTAACTGAAACATAAACTGCATCTACTACAACATACCCCTCTCTCTCTCTCTCTCTCTACCTCTCTCTCACTCGCTCTTGCTAGCTGAACTCTACGTGTCTGGGTTGACCACTATTCCGATTAAGCTTTTGGCCATTCTCTCCTGGTCTGGTCGCCTCCGATCCCTGGTTTCTGCTCCCTGGTTGTCATTGCCGCGCGTCGCGGCTCACTTCAAATGGGCGAGGCGCGCGCGCGTCTCTCGCAGAGTCAAAAATTGCAATCATTTTGAAATTTATGATGAAAAAATGAAGACTGTCGCTTTTTTGAACATTTTAATTATATAGGTGCAGGTCGGTCGCAAGTCCCGAGAGTTCAGAGATTTTTACAGACGATACAAAAGACGCCCAGACGGTTCCAGTTCCAATCAGACTCGAACCGGTAGCCACATCTTTGGCAACCAGGCAAACCTGGCAAACTTGGCAAACTTGGTAACAACTGAAGATTTTTTTTATATTTTTTCTTCTTTTTTTTTTGGAGGGGGCATTTGTCGAGTAATTAATAAATTCGCAACGCTGCCACAGGATATTTGCATAAGAAATTATGGCAATGAAATGTTATGACCGCACCAGATGACAGACGATGACCAATGAAACTGAAACTGGAAGCACTGCATCCAAAATATACTCGTATGTATATGATGAGGCAAGGTCAGGAAATGTCTACAGCCGTGTCTCCTGTGGATGTGGATGTGGCTGTGGATGTGGCTGTGTCGGTATTTAGTGCTTTGAAGGCGCTTCCGTTGAAAGACGAGGCCATTGCATAACGTTTTGACTATACAACCAGATCCGACTGAAGAAGATCCGACCAGATTCCAATAGCTCCAGTTCCAGCTGTGGGCCAGTGTGACATTTATGCATATAATTTCTGGGCTGCCGTTAAGACAATTGCAAACAAATGAACCATGGGCCAAAACATCCTAGCGCAGCGTGTGGTGAATGTCCGAGAAACCGATTTGGGCAAACAAAACACACGCACACAACACACACACACAGCACACACACACACATAGGTGAGGTGCATCCTTTTAGGACCAAGGATCAGCGTTTTAGGACGTGCTGCAGTGCACGTGGCTCTGGTTCTACTTCTGATCTCCCTAAAAACTCTCTGAAAAGCTAAGAACACAATGGGCATTGCCCAAACTGGAAACAGGGCCCATTGTGCATTGACAAACTGACAATTGACAAACTGACAATTGACAATTGTTAATAATGAAAAGTAGTCGGAGTAAATTGCATAAGGCCCTCTCTGCGCTCCCTCCTCCTTCCTAAAAATTGCTATTCATTGCCCTCCACTGGCTCCGGGTCAGGGTCCGGGTCCGGGTCTGGGTTTCAGTTCGGCAAAATGTAAGGCGCTTGTAAGGCGTGTGTAAGCCTCTTCAGAGGTTGCGCCTAGAAAGGAATAGTTAAAGAAGAACAAAATGTGTTTCTAATTGACCAGAGGGATACTCGGTAATCGGTTCTTCTGATGATCTCTGTTTAGTGCCTCC
The DNA here is from genome assembly GCA_035045065.1 of Hirtodrosophila trivittata. Classification (NCBI taxonomy): domain Eukaryota; kingdom Metazoa; phylum Arthropoda; class Insecta; order Diptera; family Drosophilidae; genus Hirtodrosophila; species Hirtodrosophila trivittata. The sequence continues at coordinate 12,157,204 of JAWNNK010001028.1, read as the reverse complement.
TGCTTCCTCTTCCTATCCAGCTTGACACGCGGCAGGAGCAGAAGCCACAGCCTTGTCAGCAAGGACAACCCAAAATATCTGCAAACCTTTCAACTTTGGCGCGTTTCTTACACAGAAGTCAGTGGGTCGCCCTCAATACAATGATCATTTAGCATTGGGCCAAGTTTCTCTAATGAACAGAATCTATTCAGCTTGGATTTCGAGCGAAAAGAAAACCCATAAAGAGTTCCACTTGATAGTTCAGTAGGTTTTTTTTTGGGGGAATCATTAGTTATGTGAGATGACAACATGCACCAATATTATTGTGTTTCTCAAGTTGGAGAATTGGGCTCTTCAAACTTCTCTTTCTATAACATTTTCCTGTTCCAAACTAAATAAATAGAGAGTAGAGTCGAATGGGAATGGGGAATCCAGCTGAAGACTGAAGATTTCTCTGTATTAGTTTTCCACAAAAACGATTCAGAAATTGCCAAAATAGAGTTCTTTGATCATTTTTGCTTCTTCTTTAACTGAATTCCAGCTCAGTACTATATGTCTTTAATTATATATAACTACTTTATCCAGTTAACTGATCGAGTACAGCTAAACTACTACTTAGAGCAGTTCTAAGTCTGCTTCGCACAATCCTTTTCGTGTTTTCTGCAAACTTTTTAAGTGTAATTTTCACGCTTTTTCTTCTAAAGACTCCCTCGTTCAATTAAATTTTAATTTTTTTGTTATCTTCAATGATAAATATTATATTAATACTGATACTTTTTGGTTTGATTAGGTTTTTTCTTGGTTCTCTCCGATACTTGCAGCAAATGTTCGATAATTTTAATATAAAATCTATTTCTATTCTATTTCTATATTCTATTTCCTATTACGCCAGATTTTTATGGCTTTAATGTTGGCCAAGAGTGAAACAAGTTTGCAAGCAAGATCTTCTGAGAAAAAGGTATATACCCTTGATCTTAAATAGAATTTATGTCAATATATATCTTATCTTTTGTATAAGTTTACGGCAGATTTACATCGAGTCGGAGCCCCTGCCACAGTATATAAAACAAATAAAAACAGAAGTAAAAAGCTGCGAAAGCAAGAAAATTGAAGTAAGGAAACTAAAGGAAAAGTTGGTTCAGTTAGATGGTATTAAAAAGAGTTAGGAGCTCATATAGAATCCTAAGTTTTTAATAGAAAAGCCTATGAACCAAATCAAGCGCCGTGCATATAGGTAAATCCTGTCCAGAAATAGTGTTAAGATGTGTCTGAACTGTTTCTTTTTTTAGTAGCAACTCCAGAACTTCGAGGAGTTGTCTAAATTGAGCAGTTGCCTCAATTCATCCATCGGGGAGTAAAAGGGCCTACCAAAAAGGAAGGCTTGTAAGAGCTGAATATATTTGTACTGTAAGAAGTTAAAGGCTATCTCGTAGTCGAGCATTATTACTCGCTCTTCCTCTATATCTGTTCATATTTGAAATTGATTTTTCCTTTTCCTTTTTGCCTTCTGCCTTGATTATGTACACATTTCGCATTGATCTCGCTACCTTCTAGCATAAATCTATAGTTATATAAGTATTTAATTCTTTATCCCTGATCTGCCGCGCCCCAGCTTCTGTTGCTCCTTCCTCAGTTTCTGGATTTAATGTGGCGTGCGTGTGAATCTATTAAAGTGGCAGCCGGAGCGGAGTGCTGCATCGATGGATCGATCGATGGAGGATCCGTTTTGGCTGAGACTCTAAAAACCTAAAATTCAATTAAGCAAATCGAACGTATCCGAATCGATTTCGTTTCTACGAAAAACGTCCTTTTGATGATGATGATGATGATGATGATGATGATGATGGCCATGAAGCGCGTATGCGAGGCACCTGTGGGTCGGCTCCTGATCTCGCTTGGTGTGAAAAATGGAAGCAAAAATTAAATGAAATTCTGTGGCATGCACGAAGCGAATGCTGAATGTGGATATGGGTATGAAGTTGGGAAAGGGTAATGCAGGGAGGAAGTGGCAAAAAGGGTTCGACATGCAGGTCTCTCAGCCATTGATTGTTATGCTGATGAGCTGAGGCTTAAGGGGCGGGCGTCAAAATCAATTTTCAGTCAGTCAGTCAGTCAGTCAATCGGCTGAGGGAAGGGAATGCCGCATCGGATCGAAGCGAACTGATCAAAAATCTGTTGCTTTTATTGATTTTGATGTGGGTTACCATTTTCGGAATATGTCCTGTTAGATCTTTCAGCGATTTACCTTTAGCAACAGTACTTTGCCTGTTTGTTTAGCAGTTCACAAAAAAGGAGGAAGAAAAACAGCTAAAACGGTGAGAAGGGAAGTTTCTAGCGGTTTCGATTTCCGGTTTCCGCAAAGGCTTATGCAAATATTTGGCCAGACTCTTGAGGCAAACACTTTAACAGTTCGACTATTTAGACTCACCACTGGCTAAGTCCACATCCTGGCGATCCTTGAAGCAACGATTAATGGACATTTAATATGAGCGTGAAAGGCGACGCATTTGATGCGGCAGCGGCGTGAGAATAAACGAAAGCAAAAGCAATTGAAGATCCTTTAGCCAGGATCATTAGTGGAATGTGGGGCGTGCTGTAGCCCTCGTACTCTCACAATAGAAAATGCGTTGAATTCGATGCTGCCCCTGGTGAATGCAGCCTATTCAGGTGATCTAATAAGCGAGTTCAAAGGATGCCGCATGCACCTGATCCGCGCCGTAGCGCGCCACAAAAAGGTGTTAAATGGGGCGTACTAATGAGATCAGTGCACAAAGGACAATGCCAGGATGCAAGCGCGACGATTGAAAAACGATTTACGACAATAACGCGATGAATGTAACAATGCCGATCAAATTATGCTCCTTTATAGTAACAGCTCGCATAACAATTATTAACAAGCCGCAGGATAAATGAACCTGCTCTACTCTCACACCTCTTCAAGGACAACGCGCTCAATTTATAAGGTCGCAACAATGGAAACATCGTTCAAATCTAATGAATAATGACTTTATTATCGAAAATCCGACTTATCAGTGTGACTCCAAAGGAAAGATTGTAAAAAGAAAGGCTCAAGTCAAGTGAAAGACTTTGTAAGGGATCAATACTTGTCTATATCTATTCAAAAAGGAAGCTCTGCGGTTTCTAAAAGAACTAATTTAAATGTTGGGTAAAGTCAAATAAAACTGCTTTTATTAGCTCAAAGCAGGGAGAGTTGAAAGGAAGAAACTTTCCTTTTGTTTTGCTCAGGAATTCATAGATCAATGTAGGGGTCTACGGGGAGAATCGAAACTATTCCAAGGAGCGTTTTTATGACCTTTCCGTTTATTACCTTTCTATAAGTTTCAGTAGAGATATTTCCATCCATCACAATCCAGCTCAGTGCATCCCAGCACATCCTATGATATCTCCCTACACTTCCTAAGAGCATCCTTTGGTCTGACATCTCTGAGATTCTCTATGCTCTTCTCTCCATTTTGAGTACCAACGAAATCTTTAGACGTATTCCTATCTAACAAGGAAGCTGTTTGGTTTCCAAAGTAAGAAATTTAGTCGAAAGGAAAGAGACACTGCCTGCCCTTTACTTTTATAATTTGTATAAATGTTCAACTGATGGGATTGCACCTCCCATGCACCTCCCAACTCCCCTCCAAGCCAAGCACATGCAATCCCAGCTCTGTGCTCCTTCAATTTACAGCCAGAAATCGCATGTCATGCAATTTGTGGTGCAAGTTCGATGGAGCTGCCAATCGGCTCAAAAGACGCTTCGCCACTTGTCACTTGGCCACTCAGCGGCTTTTTAGGCTCCGGAGCTGTCAGTAATCGGATCTGTTCAGGATTAATGTCGCTCACTTCTCAATCTTGTAAGTCGCACGCATTTGGCGACATGAGATACGAGTGTAATAAAGTAGATGTGTACACCACCCAAGCAGAGCAAAGGACTCCAAAGTTGCCATCAATGAAATTTATGGAAAAAAAAACTGAGTTCTTAAGATTTTCCAAAGACAGTTGGACAGCTGAAAGAGAACTTTACATACGAGATTCTTTATAAAGGAAACAAAATAGAAATTTTTTTGGATTTCTTTGGATCTATGAGTTGAGTTGAGTTCTATCATAAGGACAATTGAGTTAGTTCTGAAGGAAGCACTTTCGTTGAAGGCTTCATCAATGTCGACAGCTAATAACTAGACAACCTGTCAGCTATCTCTTTTCCTACGATGAGCTCCAACAGCTCAACTGCAACGTGAGCTATTACAATGCATTTATATTGAAGCATCTGAAGTCTGGCGAACAGTGGCTGGTAATGGTTAATACCTTGAGGATCTACTGGGCTGAGAGGGTTCATGGTTTTTGCCGAGTCAGCGGAGGAGGTGCGAGAACGTTTAACGCCTGTTGGCCAGTTTTCAAATTTGAGTTTGAGAGTTTTAGTTTCGGTTTTTTCTAGTTTTCAAGTTCGCGTTAATTGGGCAATGTTTGTGCGCGGCGGCGGCGGCAGAGGCGGAGGCGGCTGCAAGATTCGTTAGCACTTTTGCGGTTGCAGCAAGGATAACAAGGATAAGGATACGGCAGCGGCAGCGGCGACGCTTGAGACGTCGGCACATTACAAAGGTCGCACTTGTTAGCTCAGGAGTGTGGAGAGCTCTTGGAATTTGGAAAATGCAATATAATTGCGCTGATTATGGGCCGCTCATAAATGCCATTAACAAGCCAAGTTAGCCAAGGACCTTCCAGGAAAACCGCAGACCAATACTCTACTCGCTGTCCTAAAAAAACCCTTTCGACTTGCCAGCCAAAAGAAAGTCAAGTTGCACGTGATCCTGAGCCAGTCACAGCGGGTGCAGAAAACTCTCCTCGAATGTTTACAAAATGTTTTCCCTAAACCTATCAGCGCCCACAATCTTAATCTTAAATCTATATTTTTTGGTGGGCGTGTGACTATTTTTATTGTGATTTGATTGGATTTGGAGAGACTTTCACCCAAATAGAGCAATAAATTTACCGCTGTCCACGCCTTAATATTTATGATTTAATTATTGTTTTGGCCACAAACCTTGAGGACAACCAGCTGTGTGCCCTAAACGCTCTCTATCTTCAAATGTTCCGCGACATTTATCCAGGTCTTTAATCAGACTTTGACAAAGCATTAGCGGAGCCTCCTCAACCCGCTCTCTATAGCCAGAACTGGAACCTAGCCAGCCTAAGCCAGGCGGCCAGTCGGGCAGTGACCAGGCGGATGCATAAATCGATATGAAAATCACCAATTATCTTATGCAATGCATTGCCAGAGGAATCGACTGTAACAGAATGGGACAGAGACACTGAGAGACACGACACACACAACTCATAAGCATTGGCAACTTGTTAAGACCTTTCGTTCCTTAGCCAAAGACTTCACTTCCAATGATCCAACGACACATGGACACAGACACGAGGAAGAAGATGTCCACGGGCTTGCCATACTGCCATGATGATATACAATAATCGAGCACTGCTCGCGATCAGAACATTGCCACAAACGAGCAAATAACCAAGTAACCAGACATTATATGATATACGGCTATATACGAACTTTGCATGCACTAAAATATTCGATTTATTTATGATCTAAGATCAGAATTTTGTATTGGAAAAGTATCAAGTGCTTTGCTTAAAGATTGCGAATTGATTTGAAACTGATTGAAAGATAATCAGGATCAACGTTTTAAGGATCTTTTAGCTATATATAATAGAGTTTAAGATAAAGTTGTGTAAATAAGACAAAGCTAAAGAAATTTGCTTCTAAAGTTGATTCAACATTTACTAGAAACCATTCGAAAAATACCCTAAAATGTAATTCTAGTTTCGGTTGGATTGGAAAACATGTATAAAATAATACTAGTATCATCCGATTTGGATACATAATAAGATTAAATAGAAATATATATATGCCGCCATAATGCTTCACATATCAAATGGACTCTTTGTATATAGTAAAAATGATGATGATCAGCTCAACTCTTGCAATGATGCAAATGCTGGAAAGATGACGACGACCAGATCGAGACCAAGTCGAAGATGATGATGATGATGATTACGTCGCTAACGACGACTCCTACAAGAGCCCGTTAGTGTGTTGGTTGCACTGTTGGATCTGTTGGAGCTGCTGGTCTGGTCTGGTCAGCGCCCTTTGGGTACGACAGGCAGCAAGCAAGAAATGCGTTCATTTCCCTCTCAAGTCAAATATACAATGATATAATAAATTGAATGACATTCATAAATAAACAATATAAGAACAACAACGACAACGTTGTCCAGCCGCTCTGCGTCCCTCTCTCTCTCTCTCGCACAGGTTCTCTGTCTCTTTCGCTGTCTCTCTATAAATCTGGGTAACATCAGCCGTAATGAAGACATTAAACGTCCTGCAATTCTGAAATTTCTGCAAAACGAACTGCTTTCTCACACAGTGAAATGAGAGTTAAGGTGGAGCAGCAGCTAAGGAGGGTGGGGGATCGGGAGGGGATCTCAGTGTAACATGCAAAAACAACATTTTAACATCATTATTAACAATAACAACAAGTTCAAGAAGAGAAAAATATAAATAAAAATGGCAAGTGCGAGGCCAAACCGCTAACCGGTAGCCAGTGGATCCGTGTTCAATGGGATTCAATATGGAAATATGGAAATGGGATACGATTCAAACCAATATCAGGCCGAAGTCTTCCTGCTGATGTCTCATTTAACTAAGCAGCGGGGTAGCAGTGGCCAAGAGAAACAACACAAACATTTGCCCCAAAATGCAATCATAATAAATGCGCTGCCTGGGTGGTTGGAGCCCTGACGATGAGACCATGAGACGACCATCAAGTTGATAATAATGATTATGATCATAATGCTGATGATCAGCATAGAGGAGCTGCAGATTGAAAGAGCGCTCCATTTGACTACTCGGGCGGTCACATTAACATACACTTCGCATACAAACCGAGCAGGGAGCAGGGAGCTCTTGTTGGCTCTTCGGATGGATGGATACATCCATGGTAGCTTTTTGATGAACCTAATTGACAACTTTTTGTCAGCCACTGTGTGGGGATTATGATTGCTTTTATGTTAAACTTTTGACTGCAGACAGCAGACGGGGTTCTCCTTTCCTCCCTCTCTCTCCTCTCTCCAACGAAGCAGCTCGAAGCTGCTTTATTAGCTTAAATATTTTATGCAATTTCGTGTGCATTCGTTATATGTCGTTGATATGTCGATCAAAGCGCATCAATTTGATTGATTGGATGCAGACGACATCCAGTGGGCATTATAAATGAAAACTGGAGCAGCGACAGAGCTTTGGCCACAGACTTGTGTATAATCAAATGACTTAGGCAACAAACTTGCTTGCATATACAAATGACTTAGGAAACGAACTTGCTGGCAAGTCATTCATCTGGAGTAAGTTTCAAGAACCACAGCTATACTCATACCTGACACAACTCTAAGCCGATTTTGATTAACACTTCGTGGTGGCAAAGTCAAGCCAAAGGATCAGATCTTGCAGATCTAGATCTAGATCAGCAGATTTCAAAAAGATATTTCACAAAGATTTGTTGACAAACCTCAAGCCAAGTGACAAAGAGAGTTACTGTTGCCTTTAAATTGGCTCAATTTCAGTTGCTAACTAGAGCGCTGGACAGGCTAGGTTGGAGGAGGATAACCTGGATAGTCACCATGCCATGTAGCATGTCACATGTCCATAAACCGCTTTGCACGCCTTCGAAACAAAGAGGAACTTAATTGCCTTTGACAAACTGGCAGCCTTAAGACTTAAGACGATTTGCTCGGTGTACGCCTCGCAAACAACGCCCACATGTCACATGATTCGGTTGCCTGCTGATCCTCGAGTGCCTGAACAATACGAGGGCATAAAGGACCCGGTCAGCAACAATGGACAAACGACCAAACACATGTGACAATTGCCGCTCGGCACGCACCACCACTGGACATGAGTCCCAGCTAGCCGCAGAGTCAGCCTCAACCTCTGCACTGACGTACCGCTGGCTGTCCACTCACGCCCGAGGCTCTTAGCTGCAGATAGAGACTGCGACAGCTCCTGGAATTCGCATGCACAAACCCAAAAACACAATACTCGTGCGATTACAAACAGAAAAAAAAAGTAAACTAAAATAAAATGAAAATGTAATTATGCGAGCGCCCAAAAAGTGGGCGTTGCACAGTAGTCCCTGGCTGCCAACGCCGTCAACCAAAGATGGACAACAACTGGCGGCAGTGAAAGCCACTGCCTGATCCAGTACAGTGGTGCCAGATACAATTTGGTCAGAGCAAAATGTAATAGAAAAATATTGAAGGAGTAACATCAAACAGATGAGAGGAGATTGAGAAGAGAATCATGATACGATATGATATTATTATATATGTATAAATGATCCAGAACCCAGGCTTTATACCTACAGATCTGATCTATATATAGTATATTATATATATTTATATATTATTTAAGATAATCTAAGCATTCTTTTCTTAACAGGACATTAAAGGTTAAATTAACTGCAAAAACAAGAACAAGTTTCATCGACAAAGATTTTAAACGGAAAAACCTGCCGGAAGCAATGATCTCATATGGCAGATCCTTAGAGATCCTAGATCTCCCAGAGGTATATGCATAATGAGCTATATAAAAACTGAACTCTAGCAATTTTTTCTTGGCTTTCTTTTATACTTTATTTATATATTACACTTTCTGTATGAATTTTATCTTATATTAAACACAAACAGGTGTCTGAAATTCCGTTTAGAAACTCAAATTTTTGTTATGACTTTTGTGTCAGTGTGCGACCATTTGCATGATGAATGTCCGGGTTGGTTCTGGGACAGTGTTTTGGGCTTTTCTCACGCTGCTTTTAAGGCGTCGTCTCGTATGTTAAACTGTCGCCTTCAGCCAAAGGGCAATTAAACAAATTGCAAGCCACCGCATAAAGATACACAAAAAGAACTTTTGTTGCAGAATTATTTAATTGTTGAAGCAAACGACTTAATTATTTTGGCAGCCGGCCCAGAACTGCTCCCTGAAGCTACCTCTGGGTTACCCCCAGAGCTGTGCTCATATTATATATAGCACTCTGACACGCCAAAGAGATGGATTCTGTTGCGTGAATCTGCATCTGATTCCACAGAGATTTGCAGCTCGAAAGGCAAGAGAAAAAAATTAAAATATATATCAGAATTGAGTTTCTTGCCTCGGGCTGACTTCAAGCGTTTGGACGTGTCTGACTTTTGCTGGAAGCTGATATTTATCGCTCGGGACTCGTGTCGACGGCTCAGGTTACACACAAGTTACACACACGCTATATATGTTGTTTTGCATGTAAACAAATCCTAACATATCCTGGCAACAGCAGCAGCAGGCAAGGCTGGCACCAAGGGCCAAGGACTATGGTCATTGTGTGCTGTTGTTGCTTTTTCTACTCGTATTTTCTACCAGAAATTTCCCTAGAAAACTGTATTTGAAATTTTGCCGACAAGAGGAACAACAATTGAGAGCACAAACACACAAATCTCACGCCTAACAAGACTGCTAAGCCGCATTTAGTTGCGGCTAAGCTGCAGGATCTAGTCTACAGGACTACAACCTCAATCCTCTGGGGTCTCATCTGGAACGCTAATCTAAGCGGCAATCTTTAAGAACATTTTGCATAATTTGCTGCTGTCGTAATGCAAATCCCATTTCGTTTTCTGCTACTGTCGACGACCACCGAGACTCATTGCCAATTATGACATGTACATTATATATAGAGAATCTGCAGTACGGTGTGTACTCATCGCTGATGAAAGATCTAAGATCTTAACTCATAATAAGCATTAACCACACAGTGGGCATTATAACATTTAATACCCTAGAGAAAAATAGAAAGAAATATAATAAATTTTTAAATTTTCTTAGAGAATTAGACATTTGCTTAGATAAATATAGAATGTATATATATATATATATATATATATATACATTACTAGAAAATTAGAATATAATATAATGAACACTTCAGTCAAACTTGATATGAAATATTTAAAATATATATTGTATTACTCTACTAAAAAAAACTTTGTTCATAGGACTTCCGATACAATATTATATATATAACAATTTTAAGTAGCTTTAATTAATTTTTTAATTTAATTTCATAATTTCAATAAATTTAATGTGAAATGTAATTTTTTATTTCCAAGTACTTTTTGGTCGATTGTTAATAGTTGACATTCAAATAAAATAAAATTAAAATAAAATACAAATAAAAATAAAAATATAAATAAAAATAAAATAAAATTAAAATTAAAATTAAAATTAAAATTAAAATTAAAATTAAAATTAAAATTAAAATAAAAATAATAATAAAAATAAAATAAAAATAAAATAATAATAAAATAAAAATAAAATAAAAATAAAATAGAAATAAAAATAAAATAAAATAAAAATAAAAATAAAAATAAAAATAAAATAAAATAAAATAAATATTAAATAAAAAATAAAATAAAAATACAAATAAAATAAAATAAATAATAAAAATAAAATAAAATAAAATAGAATAAAAATAAAATAAATAATAAAAAAGAGTCTAATAGAAAAGAGTCTAATAGAAAAAAATAGATTCCAATTTTTTTAAACCCCTAAAATATTGAATAAAATATATTTAATATTCAGAGATTATATTATAAAATTAAAATGCAATAAAATTAAGTTTAAATATACAAAAATTTGTGGTATTGCTTATACTTTTATTTCCCTTGGTAATTCGAACCTTTAGTTAACTTTTCATTAACCGAATTATCGAAATTAAATTGTGTATAAAGGTTTTTTCCCAATAGTTTTCATATAAAACCATATAATCTCTATACTATCATATATTGCCTGAAGAATCTTCTTTGCTGTCTATTGATTTAGTAGTTATTTCCATATACATTTTATCAATAGTATTTGATTATTATTTCTTAATATATGCCCTGACAAATGTTCTTCTTTTCTGATATAGAACGTTCTTTTAATACAACTTTTATTTATTGTCTTTGGAACTGAATGAATTTCCTTACGTATGGCTGAAATAGTCACAGATTAGGTTAAAAGGATCCTTTAAGATCATTAAAAGCAAAAAGATTTTCCGATTTGTTAAAGTATTTAACGTAAATATAAATTCCTTTTATTATATTCTCTTCTAGATCCCAAATCAGTTTTTGTTCTTGTCTTCTTAACTAAATCAAAGCTGTTTCTATCATCCGCATTGAGTTGAAGCCGCTGGCAACATTGTTGCCATGTTGCTGGCAACATGTTGTTTGTGGCGTAATTATCATAATCATAATCATCGATGATCAAGCTGCAACGTAATGTTGCACATGTCGAGGGCGTTGCTTGTCAACTGCAGTTTTGGTGTCTTTGATTTCTTGTTCTTGATTCCATGTTGTGGCAAGGTGGCAAGGTGTGTGCTCTGCTTTGCATGTGTATAAGTGTGTGTGTGTGTGCGATGGGGTTAGCAATGCTTGAATTTCAATATTTGCCTGGCAGGACGAGGACGTGCCGTGTCTGCAGATGCACCTTGATTGTCAAACGATTCTAACCCTCCTGCTTGCAGCCCTTTAATGCCTCTCGGGCAGCTGATATTGCAACCAATAGCAACAACAACAGCAACACCAATAGCAACAACAACAACAAGTTGTGTAAATTAATATTTTCTTGGTGTCGTAGTCCTTTGGGTTCTTATCACTTGAGACTGCGTCTAGGACTGGCGCACGCGTTTGCACATTTGCCGTCGTCTTCCTGCCCCTGCCCCTGCCCCTGTTTTTTGTCTCTGTCGCTATGCCCGTGCCTGATTCTAGGACTACATCAAGCCTTAGGCCTAGCTCCTGGGTCTGAAACGTGGCAGGGAGGAATAGGGATCGGGCTTAACGGAGCTCTTCGATATTTTGCAGCTTGTCTATTTTCTTATTGTTGTTTTTCTTTCTGTCTGGCGCGTGTGTGTCCTGTGTTCTGTGTCCTGTGCCTAGTTCTTGAGTATCTAAAGTGTCCTTAGGTGCTCGTGTTGCGCTTCCCTATAAATATTTATTTATTTGTTTGTATATCCTTCATGTCCATCACCCCGACTCGATTGGGGCTTTGCTTGCCGCACTCCTCGCGCTGTTTGCACAGCTTTCAGTTGATTTTGGCCTGGATAGACAACCTCTAGGATTAACATATCGATTTAGAAACAAGGAGAGAGAGAGACAGATATGAGGTATGATAGACAAGACAGAGATGAAAAGAGCCAAGTACAGAGTGTAAAGGAATTCAAGCTAAGATATAGCTTGGTAAAGTGTTAAAGCATTAAAGTAAAACAGATATCTAGAGGCAAAAAGAGAGAGTGGAATACAGAGATAGAGAGAGAGGGAGAGACACAGAGAGTTCTGAGACTATATTGTAACAGTTCTTAAAAGAAAAGACCCAGAAATAAAAAAAAAGATAAACAGCAGCAATCATCTCTGAGCTCGCATTGAAAAGATGTCTTCAAGAAAAGAGTTTCGATTGGTCTTTAACCAAAACAGAATCTTGTTGGTATCTTTATATAAAATATTAAAATAAGTTATAAAGTTAAGTAACTGAAAGATCGGACAACTGAATAAGAGTCTGGTCTGATTAAAGAAAGAAAGTAAATTATTGTTTAAGATTACAAAAGGATTCTAAGCTTTAGACAAGAGTCGCTTCTGATTTTATTTACTGATCCTCAAAGATATTCGTTGATCATATAAGTCTGATATTTATCGATTTCTTCCTTTCTATATTCCATTTTCACCCAGTCCTCAGTCAGTCTGATGGGTCTACTAAATCACAGAGAGTAAATGACAGAGACACGTCATAAGAGACACATCTTTAGAAGCGTGAGACGACAAGTGAAGTGACCCAGCCTGTTATTACTAGCGTGATAGTGATGACCTTGTGACTTGATAATGATTATAATAATGAGCATGATGATGACGTTGGTGCCGATGCTATCGGGTATATATTGATTGATATATTGTCGAGGCATTTCGCCTTACCCTTTCCTAGCAGCAACGAGTAAAGTAGTTTATTAAATATTGCAAATTGATAACGTTCATTAAAATCAATAAATTCATAATTGAGTACTTTTTTCTTCTCAAGGAGGGAGATCCTAACCGAGCGCGCTGCTGGGACGCCAGTGACAGGCCAATTACAGGCTAATCAAACAAGCCTGACAACAATTGCCATTGCCATGAACATGGACTTCGAGTTGATCTTGGGACTTCGACTTGGTCTTGGACTTGGACTTCCGACTGGGACTTGGACTTGGAGTTGGACTTGGAATACAAAGTGAAGTGCAGCTCCTGAGAGGAGAGCAGCCATTGGACACCTAATTGCAGTCAGTTATGTGTCCTTGCGCTTGACAAATTCCTTGCTGCCAAAGGCCGTACACAGAGCCACAGAATACGTTAAGTAAAACCCAATAAAATAGCTAAATAGACCCGCAAAAGAACCCAACACACGCACAGTGGGGCCAGAGTTGTAAACTAGTTGCCAAAATAGAAGAGGCTCTGGCTAGTTAGGGTTAAGAAGAGGCAAATCTAAGGATTTTCGATTAAAATTGGTAGAAAAAATATGAAAAATTAAAGTGAGTTTTATATCAACTTCAACTTTGTTTAAAGAATTTATTTGGGAATAAAATAAAAAAATAATTTATAACTTATAAATATAAGAAAAAACTGATATAAAAATTATATATCAAAAATCTAGAAATCTACACATAAATTCTTTGAATCTCTACCAAGACTTTACGTATCTAGGATCTCGGATATTTGCTAGGATTATTGTCTATGTGGTCCCACTGTGGCTGTGTGCGATGGCGGTAAAATGCTTTTGTTCTGGACCGTTGGGTGGGACGACAAGTGTTTAATCGTTGCTAATTATACCAACTAGGCAGCAGCTAAAAGATCCACAAGCCTTAAGCCTTCAACCTGCAGCATGCAGCATGCAGCATGCAACTTGCAACTTGCAACTGCGCGTGTCACTGTCAGCAGTGTGGAATGAAGCTGAAACTTCGACTGGAGGCTGGAGACTGGAGGCTGGAGGCTGGGAGTCGGCATCGAATTGGAATGCCAAGCGTCAATTTAATTATGCGAACAATACAAATTGCGGCGCACAAAAGAAATGATTATGTCGGCAACAAATTGCTGTTGCTGTTGTTGCAAGTTGCTGCAGGTTGCCGCAGTTGTTGCTAGCTGCATATTGTGAGCTTTCCTCCTGGTTGCAATAATTACAAAAACCGCACAAATAAATCAACAGTTGGCGGCGAGACAAATTAACACATAAATTCTAGCGCATTTATGAAACCAGATCCTGCACCTCCTCCTGCTCCTTAAATCTCATGCCAAAATCCATATCTGGATCCAGTTCAAGCTCCAATGCCAGTTCCAGTGCCAGTTCCAGTACCAGTTCCAGTTTCAGTTTCAGTTCCAGTTCTCAATCCCGTTCCCGTTCTATGGGCAGCCAATTAATAATATGCGAGCATCTGACACGATGACAACGCCAGATACGCGTAATGCATGGCGCATTACATGCCGCTTATAAGTACGTCCATCCCCCTCTAACCATAATCCACCCCTCTCACTCACACTTTCCCAGTTGATGCCTGACCTCATAGCTGTGTGATCTTGATCACGTGTCGGCGCAGAGTCGGCGGCGGCGACTCCAATCATTGATCATCGTCAGCAACGAGGGGGAATGGCGCAATGGTTTTAACTTAAGCTTTGACTTTGGCCGCAACAGCAACAGCAACTTGCCACTTGCCACTTGCCACTTACCCTCCCTCCTCACTCGCCTCGCCTTCTCACACGTTTTATCTCTTCCTCCTCCCGTTGCTGATGTTGTTGCTGTTGTTGCAATCACCAGAGATCAGCCGCTGTTGCATTTTAGTCCCTTCTGAGATTCGAAAATTTCATTTTAATTAAATTGTTGAATGCGCAAGTGCAACGTTAAGTTGCCATTTAGCTTGGTGTCTCCTCTTCACTTACCCCTCCCCCTCGATATTCCCCCTTCCATCGCTCTGATAATATCAATGCAACGGTTTATTACTCGCCGCAAACAGCCTGCCAAAATATATACATATATTTTTTATATAAAAAAAAAATGCCCAAAACGCAAAACATTTCGCGGCTTAAATTACATTTTAATGAGCTGTGAAAAATATTTGGAGCACTACCAAAAAAAAACATATACAAAAGATATAACCTCAAGCAGCAGATTACAGATTCCGAGTCCAAGGGCATTATTGGAAAACATTTTATACTAAGTGGGGGCAAATGTTTACAATAGCTGAAGAAAACTACAGGAAATTTAGGTTCAATTAACAAATACTTCGAGCTTTATAAGAAGTTGACATTATTGTCGCTATCTGAGATTCAAGACAGATCTAAGAGATCTCTGGCACTTTGAGTGTTAAAGTAATAAAATTTGGTAAGGAAGTTTCTATTGGAAGAAGTATATTTGTATACTATCTGAGAGTACTACAAATATGATCATCAGCGCATTGAAAGTACAGCAGATATTCCAGATATTTCTATTAAACAGATTGTCTATAACTCAACTGTATGATTTAAAGGGTAAAGCAAAGACTCTGAATACTCTTTGCCCTCTAGTTTAACTGAAGTATCTAAGAAGTTCAAGAAACTAAACTTTCATTTCATTCATTTAAGCTTCATTTTCAGTCGTTCTATCTTTCTACTCGTCAAAGAAAAAAGTGAATTAAATAAGTTTTATTCACAACAATTTGGAGCCTCATCATGAGTGATCCAATCTCTAGAATATCCTACATCCTATTCTAATTTGAAGCATGTCCCAAACCCTGAAATGAAACTATTTTGTTTTTACACTAGGAATATAATTTTTCTCTCTTTTGGCTCCATCTTACTTAGTCTACAGGATCTACTTCCTATAATCTGCCACAGGAAAGCATACGAAGCTTCAAGTTCTTAAATGAAGATGTGAATCGAATTAGTTAAATAAACGAAGCTAAGAAATGTCCTACTTCATTATAAGAGAATAAACCAATCTCTATCCCAAACTCCCCAATCTATCTTCCACTTCTTCTTTTAGACTTTCCCATTCCTAGTTATCCCATTCATTATCGTTTAAGTCTTAGTCTGAATGATCCAACTCCTATAATTATACATCCTATTCATCCTACATACAACATCATATTCCAATTTGAGACCCTTAGAAACAACATTGATCATACGCTTAGCTCCATGTAACTTAGTCTACAGAATCAACTACCCATCATTTGTTCCAGGAGAGCTCTCGATTCATTCATTTGAATCATTTTATCTAGGAAACTTCAAGCTCTTGTATAAAGATGTGAATCGAATGAGTACAGCAAACGAAAGTAAGACAAAATTTTACTTCATTTTTCCAAAGATCAGAAGATTATCTTCGGAATGAATAAGCCCAAGTCTAGTATCTCCCACAGGTTATCTTCCACTTCTTCTTCTAGACTATTCGATTCCTAGTTACGATTTTATATATATCTTTTTGGGCAGTTTTCTTCACGTCAGCTGTAGAGTATTTAATGGATTTGTGGGACGCAGCTGACCGGTTCCCATGGTGGAACTGAACTTGTTTATGTTTTTCGTGGCGATGGTGGCAAATGCACGACGTCATGGAAATCGAAGGATCATCAAAAGGATGCCAAAGGATCAAACAGAAAGGCGAAAAGGCCCCATTCAAAGAGACTTGGCAGTTGAACACAAATTTTGCTGCTGTTGTGCGACCAACAAAAGCAACACAATGACACTTGTTGCGCCAAGCAACAGCAGCAACAGCAGCAACAACAGCAACAACACTCGAAGTTGCCACTTGGCATGATTGACTTATCAAAAGGAGTAGTTGACTGAACAACAACAACGCGAACAACAGCAACAACAGCAGCAACAACGAAATGAAGTGTTGACAAGTGGCAAGCCAAAGGAATGTGTGCCGTGAATCAATGAGCCAAAACTGGACAAAGAGGGGCCGCCGGGTAGGGCGGGTGGTAGGGAGGAGGCAGTGTCAGTCGTTGCATGAATGAATGAGCGCGCTTCAAAGCTGACTGCCTCTTGCTGCAATGGAGCGAGCGGCGGCAGCGTGTTGCATGCAACTGCCTGCCAGGTAGGCAGCCAGGCAGGCAGCCTGAATTATGCGCACGCATTGTGCGCACGTCATGGGGCAGCCACCAGGAGCTGCAACCTGGCAAAAGCCTGGCCAAGCTGGCAACCTGGTTGCATGGCTGCCCAGTGGCAACGGCAGCAACAGCCACAACACTTGTGCCTGTCCATAAGGAGACGCGTTTTCTGATGAAATTTACAACAAGTGCAAGCGTAAAATGCTAAAAAAGACGTCGACGTTAGCAGCGGCGTCAACAGCGACGTCAACGTCAACGTCAACTTGCAACTTGTTGGGTGATTTATGATGTGCTTCAGCGGCAGCAGCTTCCACAACTTGCCCAGCGATCAGAGACATGAAGTGAAATGGCATTGATCGTTTTCCCAAAATGCTGTTGTGACAGTGCCTGATCCAAACTCTATCCCCTCTCACCCCTCACCCCTCACCACAGCTCTCCTCCCCTCTTGCACTTTTAACCACTTGGCAGTTTATATATATTTTTTTAATTAAAATGTGAAGTGCAGTCATGTAAAGCAGCTCCGGAACGCAATTACATAACTCAATCAATTTGTAAGCTACCCAAAACAGAAACCCCAAGAAGCTGGACCTCTCCAGGGGAGGAGAATGGGAATGGGTATAAGTAAAGTATCTCCCGACTAACCATAAAACTTTGCCAATCACTTAATCTGAACTACAAAAGCCGAAAAACACAACAGCAACAACAGCAACAACAAAAAACAAAAAGGCTACAGGACAAGGCAAAAACTGATCGGTTTTAAATGATTTTGGCTGCTGTTGCGGCGATAAACGAATTTATTGCAACAACGCACACAATAATTGGACGATCTCGTCCAGAGAGCGAGAGAGATCAGCATCGAGATCCTTAAACTTTATTATTGCTGCCTGCTGCTGACTACTGCCTGTTTTGCCTTGTTGCCCAGTTGCCTTCGTCTTGGGTGTGCTGGATCCCCATTGTTTCCACCAGGAGAGCCAATCACCAAAAGTCCAGGACAATAACAATAAGCCGACCGATTGAAATTAAGTTGCTCCAAATGGCCACCAGAGACGCCATCAACCCAGTGTTCCACCATTTCAAAGAAGCGCTATCGCTTCTGTGGGGGATGGGGGCGGGGATGTGGGGTATCAAAAGTTTTCATACCCATTCACAAAATGCTCTCAATTTATCACCGCAAAGGACAAAAGCTCAGTTCCCATTTGCAGTTTAATCGATTAACGATCTTACATTATCCATTGATCCTCACTCGGTGTTTCGTAAATTAGTGCATTGTCAAATGGCTGACAAGACGATATCTGTATACACCCCTGCTGTACCCAGATACACACATACACACACATACATGTAGGTATAAGTACGACTGCAATATACGATATGCATATGCATAGCTGCTAGGCTGATCGTTAAAAATGCCAACAACATAATCACGATTGCCACAGCGATTCAGACGATTTACTCGATCGATGGAGCGCCTATCGCGACAATGCGAAAACACCAAGGATTCACTTCAAGTCGAAGCCGGAATACACTATAAGCGGCCTCAGTTGAGCTGATCAGTTGATCATTGGCAACCGAAAACTCAATAAAATATGAGAAGTTGATTGGTTCATTAATATGAATCAAATATTGGGAAATTGGGAGGGAAGATATCTATTTATATTAATTTAAATATATTTAAATTTAAATTTAAATATATTTATATTTATTTATATGTTATTATTATATTATTCATATAAATTTATTTATTTTTATTTATATAATATTTATTTCCGTCGATTTGCATTTATTTATATTTCTATTTATGTATTCAAATGTATTAACATTTATCTACATTTTCATTTATATTTTTTTTACCTTCCACTAACATTTTTTTATATATTTATTAAGTTTTATTTTTATTAATTTTTATTTATATTTATTTTTATTGAATTCTATTTATGGATATTTTATGTTGCCTGTTAAATTTTTTTTTTTATAAGTCTTTATAATAATTTAAATTAATTTATATACATTAATCTATATATTAACTTATATTTATTTATAATTATTTATTTTTGTTTGTATTTATCTATATTTATTTATATATATTTATAAATGTTTGTATTTATTTATATTTATTTATAATTATTTATTTTTGTTTGTATTTATTTATATTTATTTATATTTATTTATAATTATTTATTTTTGTTTGTATTTATTTATATTTATTTATATTTATTTATATTTACTTATATTTATTTATATTTATTTATATTTATTTATATTTATTTATATTTATTTATATTTATTTATATTTATTTATATTTTTTTATATTTATTTATATTTATTTATATTTATTTATATTTATTTATATCTATTTATATTTATTTATATTTATTTGTATTTATTTATATTTATTTATATCAATTTATATTTATTTATATCTATATATATTTATTTATATTTATTTATTTACATTTATTTATATTTTTATATATTTATATTTGTTTGTATTTATTTATATTTATTTATATTTATTTATATTTATTTATATTTACTTATATCTATTTATATTTATTTGTATTTACATATTTTTATTTTTATTTATTTATATTTATTTAAATGTCTCTATATTTTTATTGACTAATTGGTCTTACAAAGTGCTGTTACCCATAATGAAAAGAGTAAGAGAAAAAGCTTAAATATAATGAAGCTCATAAACTGACACTCGCTAAGATTTGAAGCTGGGGCTGAGCTGCTGTTGCCAGAGAAGATGTCGACCCGATGATGTTAAAGATGAAGATGATGATGCTGTGGATGCGGATGACGATCGGTGTGAGGGGGCAACGCCGAAGCGCCGAAAGCCATGATCAAAGTCATGAAGATCAGCGACGACAAGCGGTGCATATAAAATTCATCAAAACATTATTAAAACGTTGGCGCAAAGGCACAAAAAGTTGTAAATTTTTAAATACAAATACAAAAAAGTGGAGGCAACGATCAGCGATCGAGCAGAGGTTTTGGGTTCAAGCGACGATCGATCGACGATCGATAATCTGGCTTTGGCCCTGGATCCGAGGATCCAGCAGCAGCAGCCTTGTCCCTCTATCCCTATCTCCTGTCGTCTGTCGTCTGTCGCCTGTCTCCTCCTACCTCCTGTCGCTGTCCCTGGCCATGGCCCTGGCATACTTTTACTAACGCTAATTTAAACGATGCGACGAGGCGACGTTTCGCAGGAATACGAGTAAGTAAGAGCCCGGCTAAAATAATTTGCATATCAGCTTAATGTAAGCTCAGAGATCTACAGTTTGTAAAGCGCGTCTTATCGATCCACAGCGATCATGTCTGAGATGCTCAACGACAAAACTGTCCACGTACCACCAAGTCCCAGGTTCGTACCAGGTCTCCGGTCTCCGGTCTCAGGTCTCAGAGGTGCCAGGCATGCCCACAGTTTTGTGCCTGTTGCATTAATGAATGCCACAGGCTGACACTTTAATTTTCAATTACAACAAATTGCCTATAATGTCTATGCTTATCGCCCCAAACCGCAAGATCCGCCGATCCCCAGAGATTCTCAACTGAGACACTAAAAAGTGTGTGTGTATTTGTGTGTGTGCGTCTGGTTGTGCGTGTGCTTGTGCTTAATTGCAATCGAGAGGCGGTCAACAGCAACGCGAAGTTCTAATGACAGCTTACAAGACAGAGACAAAGACAGAAGGAGAGGGAGACAAAGAAAGAAAGAGAGAGAGAGAGAAGGAAGGAGAAGTAAAGAGAGGAGTAATTCCATTTAGTTGGTACTGTTATCAAAATCTACGCAATCTGAAATCAATTCATCAAACTCAAAGATTACAATTGATTTTCAGCGTTCGATGATCAGTAAACCATAAGAGAGAGACAGAGAGGTACAGAGCGAAAGAGAGAGGAGAGCAACAACAGCAGCAGGCGGATCCATAAATAAATGTAGTGCATTCAGCTTGTGCGTGTGCAGCATATCCGGTCCAGGCTCGAGGTTCCAGATACCAGATACCAGATCCCAGGCCTTCAGCTCCAGATTCATCCAGGTCCATCAAATGTGCAAAAAGAGGCAGCGACGTGCTGCAACGATCAGCGATCGTTTGAAGACATGCCCTATAATAATGAAATGGCACTGCTGAATGAGATCTGCAAAACATCGAGGAAGAACCTACAATCCAATGGACACTCACTCACACCGAGAGCCTACGTCTGAGTATCTGTGTTTGTGTCTCAGTGTGATCGATGTGGCAATAATTTTTAAATAAATGATCGCCGTCTGTAAATGATCGGTTCGTTCCTGACTCTCCCTCTCTCTCTCTCTCTCTCTCTCTCTCACTCTCTCTGTCTATCTCCCTCTGCTCCTCTCAAGCTGTGCCCTGCTGCGGCTACCTGGCTGCCTACCAAATGTAGTTCGAGTGATCTTCTTGTAGGTGTTGTCATTAACTCGCCGGTTAAGTAATTTGCCATGTACACGAAAAACCATTAAGCACTTATCCGCAGACTAAATAAAATGAAGAACAGAAACTACAAAAAAAAAATAATAATAATAAACGGAAAAATAAAAGATAATAAAAGAAAAATAAGTAAATAAAAAAGGCAACACTTAACCATTCAACGCTTTTTTTTCACACCTTCACAGACAGTTGGAGCAGCCTGCGGCGCTAGCGATTCAGGAACCCAGCAAAACTCTGAAAGCAATCCAATTCGCCAATTCGCAGCTTAACGCCTCCGCACTGGACTCGGAGAGGAGTAGCACGGGGAACCTCTGCCTGCGTATGGACAACTTAATCCAATTTAAGCATATATAAATTATGAGCACGAAACTGAAATAACAAATCGCTTTATTAACCAACGCAAACATTTATCGCAAAAAGTATAAATATTTGTTATTGCATTAGGACACCGAGCTGAAGCCCCCAAAACTTCAGCCAACAACCAAGAACCAATGGACCAACGCATCCTGTGTGCTTCAATACAAACAACACAACAACAACAACAACAACAAGAAAAATGTTAGGCATTCAAGAGTTGGGGGCAGTTGGAGGCTCTGAAAAAAGAAAAAAAACCCCAACCAGGTCGCTTTGTTGATGACAATCTGCAGTGCAGACAGCTCACTGAATGGGTCTGAGGAGGTCTCCGGCGGAGCGGGAGGATGTTAGCCAAGCTTTGCGTGTTGCTCGCCTGAAATGAGTGCCCAGTGGTCAATTGGCCGGAGACTGAAAACTTTTGAGTATCTCTATGATAAAGTTAGAATTAAGTCTCAGTCAGAGCTCAAGGACTCTCAGTTTCAATCAGAAAAGTCAGAAAATTTCCACCTACAGCTTATTTATTAGCAACAGTTTTGAAAGGTTTATAAAGCGATTGGGCTGCACTTTTACACATTCTATATTAATAGGTCAGATTTATTGAAAATACTTTCATTGATACCTCAGTTAACATCTGATCTGGGAGTTCTTTCTGTATCTGTTCTATAAAAGATATATTTTAAACGCTAAATCTATCGATCTGCCTACAACATTTCATAGATATTATCTGGAAAACTGTTTAAATTTTAGCTCTGAAATTTGATTCAAATCAAGCTGCAGCCATTACCTGAATAGAAATGAATAAACTTTATATGTAACAATCAATTTCAATACATATGTAGTATAATATCCTGTATCAGATACTTGGTTGAAAGATCATTCAAAACTCATAAATAACTTCCTATTCTTTTGGAAACCACAAAAATTGCTTTTGATCGTTTGTGAATTAGAACCAAAAAGTTATCGATTAGGTTCCGAAATCATCCAAACTGTTTAGAAATAATCTTTATTCCAAAGCAAACTCTCAGATTGATTGAGTACATCTAAACATCCATTGGTATTTTCTCAAGTTTTCCTATTAAGACAGTATTTTAATAAGGATATAAACTCGAACTGTTTTCCAGACATAAAAAGCTTCTGTAGATTTCTCATGGGGCACTCGGTTGTAGTAGAACTAACGCCTTAATTATATATGCAAGAACCGCAATGGGAGATATATCACCAGAGAGGACGCTGCAACACGCAATTGAACAAGAGCTGGGCAACTGGAAGGCAGGGAACAGGGATGGGGGGAGGGGAGGGTAAGTAAAGGGAAAAAAGAAACCTCCATTGAGGAGCAGTTGATCAGCGTTGCTGCAGCAATGCTCTATGCTGCTGGAGACTTAATCAGAAACAATTTAAAGGCTGCCACAAAGACTCGCCTGAATTGAGGCACCATAAAGATTTGAGAATCGCTGCGAAGGTGTTGAAAGTTTTATATAATAACAACAACAGCAGCAGCAGCAGCAACAAAAAAAGAGGTGTAAAAGCCGCGGGCGTAAGTTTTGTCTTATTGCATGTAATCCCCGTAAGACCACTCGTCCGCACCCGACCCCGCCCCCGCCCCCCACCCGATCCACTGGCAGAATCGTGGGGGCTGCTGAGTAATGTTTTGCATATAATTCATGCAATTTTATTAGTATAAATTGCAAGAATTGCATTTTGGCCTTCGTCTGTCCGATTGTTGGCGTGTTGGATGCTTGATTGATGGCCCAGAGCATCCAGATTCATAAAAACAATAAAATGTACTACATATATATATAGTCGTATGTATGAAAATATATGTACAATATATAAGAAAAAGCGAACCGCATGTCAACTTCGTTTTGGGCATTGCGTCAACGAGCGTAACGTTTTAATTTCTCGGCAATCAAAGGACGCAGACACCCAATGATCGACTCCACCAATAATGATCCTCTAGTGAACCGATCCTCCGACATACACAGTAGACATGCTTCCATTTAGGCCAGACATGGACTATCAACTTGACTTTTTTCTTCGTTGCCGCCGCAGACTTTGGAAGTAAATCACGAGGACTTTGACATTTTGTGACAAAAGTTGATCTTGTTTTTTTTGAAGCGATTCGTGTTCAGGTCGTCTGCTCTACAGTTTCTCTCCGGGGTTTTTATGAGAAGTCCCATTTAAAATTTATAATGTGTGGTCGTTGAATAATTTGAAGGCACCTAAATTGGTGCATGTCTAGATTTAATGGCTTAATTGGCCAAAACATCAGCCCAAAGCCAACTCGAAACATGAAACTTTGACTAGAACACTTCCAGTTTCTCTTCTCTTCTTTTGGTAAGGATCCTATGGAAACGTCGATACGCGTATCCGATTTTCAATTCCGGGGAGCCATTAAGTCAAGTGTTGTCAAGGTAGAATAGAAACAGACTCTAGATAGATACGATACGATATACGATATAGCATTAAGAGACATACGATATAGTATTAAGAGAATTGCAGTACTTAAGATAAGATATATATATATATATATATAGGACTATAACCACGTTCATTTAGATACATATTCTACGTCTCTAGCTATAGCTATAAGCTACTTCTATAACTTCCGATCTACTGTAAAGATATATATATAGATTATACGTGAACCATAGACAAACCTATACGATAACCCTACTATAGCTAGACTCTGTTGAGCTTTCATTTTATAAAAAAGCAGCTGCTTCGATACTTGTGTAAGTATCGATTAAAAGAGGGAACTGAGTACTGTCCTTGGCATGAATGGCAACTGGCAACTGGCAACTGGCAACCCACTGATGGATGATCCATTAACTTGGCGCCGCTGCAGGACGAAGCGACGAGGCAGACCAATTTGCTGGTAGGCGTGAAATTCATAGAAATTACTCGAAACTTGGGCTGGGCAAGAGCTCGTTTTGGGCCAGGTCCTCGTTACGGTCGGCAAGGACTTGTGGCCAAAAGAGCCGAAGAGCCGGTCTATATGCCTATATGCCCGGTGCAAAGGGCAGGGCCAAAGGGACGGCCAAAGGGACGTGCCAAAGGGACTTTTGCCACGTCTGAGGTGCAAATTGGTTCGCACCTTTTTTTCGCAATATTTGAAATCGATCTTGGAACAGAGCTAACTGATACCCAGACGAAGACTGGGATGAGCACTGAAACTGAAACTGGGGTTTAACCTGGCCATAGTTAAGCGTGTGATTAATGAGTTTTTAAAAGGCTCACTTGGCATTTTAGAGAACTTTAATTGGAACATGCTGCTGCGTAAATCAGCTTAAAATTGCCACTAATAGGCTAGGGACTTTGACTTCAACTTCAACTTCGACTGGGACACGGACCAAGAGCTGATGTTTGTCTCGTGTGTCTGTTCACACCTAACTCTCTGCAAAGGTGTCAGAATGTTGCCTCGTAAAAACAACAACAACAACAACAACCAAAGGCAACAACAACAACGAACAAGAAAAGGTGTCGATGTCGAGGTTGAGAGCACTTGAAACAAATTAGCAGAAAATTAGATGCACAGCCTTTGATTGATGATTTGTTGCCAAATATTTGGCTAGACAGGACTTCCTGGGCCTAATATGCTACCTAAATTCGGTTAGTAAGAAGTTCCCCCGTGTTTGCTGACCTTCTTTCACCTTTGATCATATTTAAAGTGATCATTGCCGTTCGCTTCATTAAGAATCAATAAACGGCTGCCGGACTCCGACGCCGACGTCGACTCCGCCTCAGATTCCGATGACGCCGACGACGACGACGACGACGACGACGACGACGGGGGACAGATCATTGAGAAAAACAAGTTCCAGCTTTGTAGCCCATTAAAAGGCGCAAAAAGTTGAACGATCGTCTTTCTAGGCCGATCCTCTAGATTTTCACTGAGAGGTGATCAGTGGTCCGCTCTGGTCTGGACTGTCTCAGACATTGTTACAAAGTTTTATGCGTTTTTAAAATTAAACGTTATATGCGCTAATCCCGAACTAAACTGCGATTTACGATCACAGGCCAAGCAAAGCGAAAAATTGATTAAAATTTAATGAGCCGAGCCAAGAAACAGCAAAGCCAACAACAACAATAAACATCAACAGAAACTGTGTAAAGCCGTAAATATTCAATACCAAATGGCTTCATTTGCATCCACATAGACATCGACATCCACATCGACATGGACATGGACATCCTCCATCCCTCCATCCACTTTGCAGATCAAGCTCCAGATCACTTAAGACCTCTTGAACCTTGTCGCTTTGAAACTTTTCAATTCCACGCTTCAAAACACTTTTCATTTCAATTCTTTCCTTTTTCCTTTTGCACTATCTTCGTCTCTTTCTTTTCTTTCCTTTCCTTTCCCTTTTTGTTGTTTGGCCCGCGCCAGTTCCTTTTATATAGTAGTTCCTATCCCTACAACGATGATGTTGTTGTTGACCCCAAAGAATACACAGAAGAGCAGATGTTTTCATGTTGACCGCATCTAATGGTGCGTGCTACTGCCGTTTGTTCATGCCTCTTGCCTCTTGCCTCCGTGCCTCCTTGCCACCTTGCCACCTTACCACATTGCCTCTTTACCACTAGCCTATTGGCTCTTAGCTCTTGGCTCTTGGCTCTGACTGTTGCTCTGCTCGTCGTTTCCTCCTCAAGATCATCAACATCATGATCAGACACTGAGACAGACTCAGGTTCAGTTTTAGGTTTGAGGTAAAATAAACCACAATATAAAAACAAAAGCAAAATACACACACACACACACACACATGCACACATGCACACACAGTTCGCTGCGGGTAATGATAGTTATCAGTTGCGTCTGTCTCTGTGGGTTTGTCCCTCTGGCCCGCGACTACTACTACACTCATAAAGCAAATCCCCCAAAAAAAAGCAACAAAAATATAAAATAAAAACTTTTTCTATGCACAGTGGAACCGAAACACTTAATGCTCTTCTTCTGCGGCTATTAAGACCTTTGAATATATCCTTTGGATAGGCCTATTCGATTGGAAGTATCTTATTATATTTCATCTTTTTATGTACTAAATTCCAGCTGCAAAGCTGAAGAGCTGTCTGAGTTATATATAGAATATATGATACTATATAATATCTTGAAACATATAAGAGTATGAGTATTCGATACATAATTAACCTATATATTATATACTATATTTCTGCATTTGAAGCTATAGATTCTAGACTGAAAGATTGTGCTAAGAGTCATATATATTTTCTTTTATGTTTCGATCTGTTTTCTCTTAAGTTTCGATTTGGTTTCTATATTTGCTGGTTACGAAACTGCCTTAAATATCTAATGTGCCCATTTGAAGTGTAGATTTGAGGAATCAAAAAGCTGAAAGACGATCTCAGTCGCAGTTTGATTTGGCGTCTTGAACTTTTGCTCTGTGCAAAGTTCAATGAGCCGCTCGCGTGGCTCCGACATTGGCTTTGGTTCCCCTATTTTATTTATTTTTTTTTGTATTTTTTTGGATACAAATGCAACAACCCCTAGCAAACGTGTGTGTATAACTATGGTGTGTGAGTGTGTGTATATTATGTGTGTTCATTTTCAGCTGCAGCAGTAGAAGGAGATAGGGAGAATGTGGCGTTTAAGGAACTGAGAGTGAGAGGGACGGCTGTCTAAGCCCGTGCCCCGGCCACGATCCCTGGTGTTCGGTCGCGTAAATACACCTGCCACGCGTCAAGTCGTCGAGTCCGGGGCGAGAGAGTCCTGTGCCTGCATTTAATTAAAATATTAACTACGAGAAATGACTGGGGGAAAAGCAGCGGCAACAGCAACAACTACGAGCAGTGCGTTGCCTGGACTACGCAGCGGCAGGCAGGCAGGCAGGAAGAGAGGCGCAGGCTAATGGCCAGGAGCAGGAGGAATATGGAGGAGTACGGCAGGGGTGCGGCCGGGGTAAGCAGCAGCGGCGACGACGGCGGCGGCAGGTCCTTACGGAAACTTGTTTCAATTAACATTTAACATTCAACATTCATTTTTGCATTTCAAGTTTCGAGGAAAAACGCTCAACTCGCGCCCCAGTTCCAGTCAGGATATGCCTGTCCTGTGTCTGTCTCCCTCTTTCTCTGCATCCATCTCACTTGCATGCAATTAACGCACGCGCCCTGGTTGCAGCTCCCTAGTCCAGTTGCCGGTCGCAGTCCCGGAACTATGCTTCATATCAAAATAATTATGCATTTAAATCTTCCAAGCGTTGCAAAAGGATATGGCGCGGGCGGCGGGGGTGTTGTTTTTCAGTTGCCAGGGGCAACTACTTCCAGAGGAGCAAAGAACACAAAAAGGTAAAGAAGAAACACAGAGGAGACAGGGCACTTACAGCTCTCATGGAGTAAGTCACCGATCAAGAAATCCAATCCGAACATACGAGATCTCTGCAGATCTCTGCTTTGCATAGATCAGTTGATAGCTGATCTACTTGATTCCTGGCTTCCTTTGTAGTCCATAGAGGAACTAAGCACCTAAGATTACCTGGATTACAATTGCTACTGACCAAAGCAACTCATATGCAGGTAAACTCTGATACGATCAGAGATCAGTTCTCATATGTAGAAGCACATAAAAGTTATGACTTTTCGATCGCACCGATCGTTTGAAACATACAAAACTATTTATCAGGCTACGATCAGGAGTGGCACACTTTGATCATAAGATGATCCTTTGGCACGATCCAAGCAAGTTCCTATTATAGTTGACTTTCGGATCGATGCAATCTTTTACTTGTAACTAGGAACAAAGCATCTCACGAATGTTACTGAAGATCAGCTTATAGATGAAATATTGAATTGTGAGTCGTAGGTGAGTGACAGACTAAAGCCACGTCGATATTTGTGATTGATTTCAATATTGACTCAAATATTGACCTTCAATCAAAAAGCTGAACCTAAGGCGATCTGATTGATGATTAAAAGTACATAATTCTGATTCATTGACAAATGTTTCGGCCTTATAAAAGTAATTCGCAGTTCTGATACTGTTCAGAGAGTTCAGTCAGGCGATCAGAGCTCCCGTTTGTACTCATAGAGCACATGCCGATCCTTTTGCATAAACAATTCTTTCCACTCGACGATCATTGCGCAAATACACTCCAAGCAGAACCATGTGACGCATATAGAAGAAAGGAGTAGCATATAGAATATCAGTAACAATGGGACTTCAACACATTCGCAGGGTTACAAAAGCCAAAGAAAACACAACCCCATTTTTAGCATTTCAGCAGGATTTTGTACGAAATGTCAAAGGTAAAGAGCCAAGTAGCATTTATCAAATCAATTTGAATAGCAAAATGGAACGACGGCTTGGGCCAAAGGATGTCAAAGGACAGGCCACAAAAAAAAGGGGAAAAGAGAAGAAAAACGAAAATCTGCCTTGCGAACAATAAAAGTGTTAATGATGCCAAAATAATGGAGTCTCAACCGCCATAAACCGGACCCTGGCGTACACTTGGTCCCCGAGCGGCTCCCTTGGCATTACAATGCATAAAAATGTGTAGGACAAAAACTGCAGACAGCCAGCCAGCATGCAAACAAGGACGACAAGGACTGCGCAAATTGTCAAAGGATGCAAAAATATACGAGTACAGCGCCGGTTGTCAGTCATGCCTGCAAAAGGATTCGATACTGGCTGGGTACGCCAAATGTGAAATGCTAAAACGAAAATGAAAATGGAAATGAAAATGGAAAATTGACACGGCTACCGGTTCAATGATGGTTCAGCAAAAATGTGGGCTACCAGAACCCAAAACCAACAATGGGAACGAGTTGAAAGAGTGCAAAAACAAGAAAAACAATACCGAAAAACCGCCGCAATGTGAGTTGCCAGTTA
Organism: Hirtodrosophila trivittata; assembly: GCA_035045065.1. Lineage (NCBI taxonomy): Eukaryota > Metazoa > Arthropoda > Insecta > Diptera > Drosophilidae > Hirtodrosophila > Hirtodrosophila trivittata. Next base: position 12,127,414 of record JAWNNK010001028.1, on the reverse strand, counting down.
CACCTGGTCCCTGTCGATCGATGGATGGATGGATCGCTGGGTCGCTGGATCGATTGATGATATTAAGTTGTAGAGTATAGATAGAAAGAGATAGAAAAAGAGAGTGAGAGAGAGAGAGAGAGAGAGAGGGGTCGAGAGGTGGTTGTCTGTCTGCGCAGATTTTGTCAAACGGAAGCTGCAGCAACTTGCGTGAAAAACTTGTGATCTTGTTGATCGTTTAATTAGAGGCATATGTGAAATTGTTTGAACACCTCCAGAGACCTGACTCTGCATAGTTAATCAGCACGATCCGCCGACTTCACGTCAGAGCCTGGTGACACGCGCATGCCAAAGCGTTTGCGCTTTAGTGGGCGCGTCCGTCCAAGTTGAATGGAATCGGTAGTCCAGAGATGCCCGTTGCCCAGTTGCCTGTCGGTAGAGTTCCTGCACAGTGTTGCTTCAGTGGCCCGGCGCTAATGAATAGGGGCGTGTGCGTGAGCTGCACATGAAATGGGGCTGCGGGGCTGCCAAAGAACAGGAATGGCCACTGTGGACTGTTTGTAGTCTCCAGCTTTGGGCCTGAACAGAAAGATCGCGAGTTTTGCTAAGTTAATTAACACGGAAATCAAATTGCTGGCATGCCATAAAGGACGGGCCAGGACAGGACAGCTGCCACAGCTACTGATCCTGAGCTCAATCAGAAAAGCCAACCAAAAGCCGTCGAGTGACGTTTTTGAGTGTTATCCGTTTGAGTGGGTGCAGTTAAGATTCACTCAAAATCCCAGAGATTTACAGTTGAAGAGTGCAATTTAAGTGGGAACAGTTGAGTGAGTTCTGTTCTGGAATGCAATCGTGTGCCTGCCTGTTGTTCGTTGGGAACAGTTAAGCGGAAATTGTTGAGCCCTTAGTGAGTGCTGCCTGCGTCCGAGAACAGTCAAAGGCAAGGAACAGTTGAGCCAGTTTATTTCTCCTGCCTATTGAGAGGGAACAGTTTTGAGCATTCGCTTATCAGCAAAAGAGGCACACGAGCCCAGACAGGCAAGAGGAAGCGCAGGCAGTCGGCAACGATCGCGAGAGCAAGAAAGTCGGCAGAGAGAGAGAGCGAGAGCCGAACGATGCCGAGCCGAAGTGGTTAACTATTAGAGCCGCAAGCCGCAGGCACGCGCTCTCTCTCTCTACCTGTAGCTTATACGGGCGGCGCTTGAGTTCGACTCAAATTGCCAGGTGGTTGCTGACCTGTACACACGCACGCACACAGGTAACACAGTGAGAGAGAGAGAAAAGGAGAGAGCGGCCTGAGAGAGTGAGAGTGGGCGACCGGCGCTTCATTTGAAAAGGTACAAAACATGAAGGTTTAGGACGAAGGGACTCATTCTTGTGCAAGGTGTCATACGATCAACTTGAAGATTCACAGAGACGCAACAACAACAACAACAACTATAACAATTACCATAACTATAGCGATATATAGAAATATATTTTTTTGAACTTCTCGACTAAACAGTAGTTTATACGTGCGTGTGTTGTGTGAGTGTGTGTGAGAAAATGTCGAGCGTGGTGTTCAATGGTAGCGCCGTCGGCAAATCCACCGGCGAACTATTTCCCACAACAATTGGTGGGGCAGCGAAAATGTATCGCTATCAGCACATAATGCCCGCACCCGAGCTGAACACAAGTGGTTCCATGTCATCGTCCTCATCCTCCGGCGGCAGCAATGGCAACTCCCTCACAATCAAGACGCGCAAGTATACGCCGCGTGGCATGGCGCTGGCTCCATCGACGGCCACATCGCCCTACAATGTGGATCAGTCACAATCCGTGCAGCGGCGCAATGCTCGGGAACGCAACCGTGTGAAGCAGGTGAACAATAGCTTCGCTCGGCTGCGCCAGCATATACCGCAGACCATCATTGCGGATCTGACCAAGGGCGGCGGACGTGGGCCACATAAGAAGATCTCCAAGGTGGATACGTTGCGCATTGCCGTGGAGTACATTAGACGGCTGCAGGATCTGGTCGACGATCTCAATGGTGGACCGAGCACCAACAGCAGCAGCACTCTCAGTGCGGCTCAGCTCAATTTCTGCCTTGATGAGACCAGCAGCAACAGCAGCGCCAGCTCCAGCCAAAGCAGCCACAGCAGCCAACTGGGTCACACCCTCTACTACAGCAGTGCACTCCTCTCCGCTGCCACGCCCACGCCCACTCCGCTGCAGCAGCAGCAGCAACTGCAGCGCCAGCAGTATCCCAATCATCCGTTGACGCCAATATCGCTGAATGGCAACACTCAGACGACAGCTACGGCAATCACGGCGGGAGCAACGACAGCCTCGATGATGACTACGGGCATTACGAACTCCTCATCTGCGTGCCACTCGCCAACATCCTCCTTCAACTCGAGCATGTCCTTTGACTCGGGCACCTATGAGGCGGCACCGCAGCAGCTCTCCCCGCCGGTGGATGCGCAGCTGCAGCTCAAGTTTGAGCCATACGAGCATTTCCAGCTGGACGAGGAGGACTGCACGCCGGATGATGAGGAAATTCTCGAATATATATCCCTGTGGCAGGAACAATAGATGCCTGGTGCCCCAGTGCCCATCTCCTCCTGGTTGCTTTCTAGTCAAGCTTTGAGTTGAACCAAGTGCCTCAAATTGTAAATAGACTCAGTTTTTGTTCTAAGTATCGTCATAAGCAAATTAACTTAAGAAAAATTATCCCATTTTTTTCAAGGTTTTTTTAAGAAAAATTCATTTTTTTTTTTATAACTTTAAGAAACTTAAAGACCAGTAAAAAACGATCATAAAATATATAAGAACATTTTTTTTTATTATTAAAATTATTAAATGTTAATTAGTTGTTATAAAAGAAATAAAACAAAATGTATAAGTATAAAACTGAAAGATTGGACTTATATGGGGAACACAGATACTGCATTTTCAGCTACCCGTTTCTGATATCCTCTGGTACTCCCCGGATCCCCACCTGATCCATATAACATCATAATTAAGTTACGCAGCTGGCGAAACGCATGAGATATGCGGGCTGCCTGATGAGATGAGATGAGATGAGTTGCTTAGGTTGGTTGAGAGTACCCAGAGCCAGTTTGAGTTCCGAGCAGAGAACTTAATAGCGAGTATTACAACAAGATGATGGAACCAAAAATAAATATTGATTGCCTCAGAACTAAGCTTGGAGCAGAGCCTCAGCAGCTGGGCAGCAGGATGTGCGGGCCTGTTTATGGAGGCTCATGAAGTTTGCAGTGAATAATTTTTAGTGCGTTGCAATCATAAACCGTTAATACTAATCTCAAATATGACGGACCTGGATTAGTGTACGGCAGATCAAAGCGGTTCCCCCCAGCCCGCAAAGCGAACCCTAGCCCAAGCCCATACCTGTGGCACAGCCTGAAAATGGGCTCTTAACCCGTTCGTCTAGTTGCATTTGACTTGGGCTAATCAAGCGACACATAAACACGCGCCTATCATCCTCATCATCATCATCATCATAATTATCATTATCATTATCACAATCGCCAGGTAGCCTCAGATCGGGGTTGGACACGGAAAAAGTAAAAGTTAAAGCCCCTTTCCCAACCGCTTCTCTAAATTCAAATTTAACCAAAAGCGCAGGTAGCTTCAATAGGTTCCAGGGGCTGATAAGTACGCGTAATGTGTGCTCTTTGTCGCGTGCTACAGCACTTGAGCAGGAAAGAGATGGAGATGGCGAGAAAGATAGAGTGAGAGAACATGGGGAATACTAGGAAGTTCTTATCGCCCACAACTCAAATAGTTTCGAGATATGCAATTTCATTTGAATTCGAGCATTTCGCAAAACGGAAATAGGCGGCGATTATTTTAAAGACTTTAAACACGGAACCAGAAATTTTCTTGATCTTATCAAAACATCGTAATTTGAATATCGAAATTGCAACTGTTAAAAATGTTATCTTTAATTTTAATTTATAGCTCTATTGGAATAATTTATTATATCAAATGAAACGTTTTCCTTTGTAAAATATAGTTCAGATCTGGTTTTATGTTTGAGTGTTAGGACCTTAAAAGTCATTTGAATATATATTTTCATTCAACACCAGAGACTGTCACCTTCAGTACTTATATGTATAAATATAATATATATAGGGATATTCTTTAATTTCTTGATATAAAATACTTAATATAAATTACATCTATATATAAAAAACACCGATTTATGAATATCACCGGAAGTTAATCATCTAAATATTATTATTCAAACTATAGAAAGTTCCAGGAATAAGATAAGGAATTATACTATATGGATATTGGAAAAATAGCTGATATAAGGGAGATACATATTATGTTTATGTTAGATTTTTATTTGGAAAAGCCCCAAAGTCTGAGAAATCAGTAAAAGCGAAAATGGCTTTAATAGGAATTATACTATATGGATATTGGAAAAATAGCTGATATAAGGGAGATACATATTATGTTTATGTTAGATTTTTATTTGGAAAAGCCCCAAAGTCTGAGAAATCAGTAAAAGCGAAAAGATACATACATTTTGTGAAGAGTTTTTCATACAACAAAATCTTTAAGCGATTTCCCCAATAACAGATATATGTAGTATGATATGATGGAATCCAATCGGAAAGGTTATAAACGTATATACAATAGAACGTCAAATCTAGAGTAAATTTGGTCAATTTAAGACAATTTTCACTTGAGAATAGATATAAAGTATATACCTAATAGACAGGCCTTCCCTTAGTTCCTTAGATATCAAACATCACAGATGATGAAAGTATAAAGAAAATACTATATATATAACTGATTCCAAAGCATTATACAGCAAGTTTTATAAAGATATTGGTATACTTTACCGCTTTTATATAAATTTTGTTTTCTTTAGTAACTTTCCAATATTTCCTCATCTCTTCGGTGTATGAATCGAATCGAAAATCCTTTCTAGGAGCAGAAAGTGCTGTTGCGCTCCCACGCCAAAAGTAGAGGGAAGAGCAGCAAAACAATAAATCACTTTGCATTACAAAAAAACTCTAAACTATATTTTGACAGATTAAAGAGCAACAGAATACAAAAAGGAATAAGGACCCGGAGCGAAATCTATTGTCCGCTGCAAGATCTAGGTCGGAATCAGAGTCAGAATCGGGGTCGGGGTGCGAGGTCTCTGTTTGTGCTCCAGTTGTGAAAGTGGAAAGTGGAAAGTGTAGAGGGTATCCTTGGTGTATTCTCTGGGGTTTGGCTATTCTTTCAATGTCAACGCTGACACTTGACAACTCAATGCAATTGTCTCTGACTGTAGAGAGAATGGATTGGATGGGATGCGGGGGAAGCAACCTTGTATCATAATAGTAGGCAAGGATTAGAGGGCATTGAAAACGAGCGCCGGAAGAACTTTCACCTTTAACGCTTTCGAATAGAAAAAGAAATGAGCATTTGATAAACACAACTGTCAAGTTGCTATTGTTCAGCTCTTAAGGATTGGGACTCTGTTTTTTATTCAGCATTTTTTACATATACTTTTTTTATTCCTAAGCCTGAAGCAGAAGGAGAACCAGAACCAGAACCAGAACCAGAACCAGCATAACCAGCTGCTTTCACAATGAATTAAAGATGATGTTTAATAGATTTTTTGGCGCGCCACATGGGCAACTTTGTGGAGAAGACGAAACGCGCCGCCGTCGCATCAATCAGTCCAACAAATTTGTACAAATTATAGGGCACACTCTATGTTATGCTAAGGATATCCAGATTGATGTGGCAACTGCTATATGCTACATGGTATACCTCAATCTTGGCTCCCTCCAATGCCCTGTCCAGCTGTCCTGGATTGCTGGGCGCGGGCGTTCTCTTCGGGCTTCTTTTCACCCATAATTCAGCTCTTTAAGAAGTTGTTACTTTAAACATTTATTTTTACACCTCAAGGCGCGATGCGAACGCTCCGATAGTCCCAAAATAAGAACCAAAAAATAACTTAGTCCAGACTCAGAAGGCAATCAAAACGCTGGACAAGGAGTTTATTTGAATTTCAATAAGGCACAGCATAGTAGGGATATACTATATTGAACGAGGTGTACCGCGGATCGAGTTCATTATCCTGTTATGTGCATAGGGCGGCATTTTTCGCTTTCATCTCTCACACACACGCACACACACACATGTGTATACATGGCACGCAACATTTGAACGGGGCGTTATTAATTAGCGTTATGAATTATTGATGGAAGCCCCCAAAACATTGGGCAGTCGTTTAGTCAGTTGATCAGTCGCCGGTTGTTATCCTTTGTTTGAGGGTTAAGTACTTTGAGCAATTTTGATAGTCACAGAATCGAAATAGTTGCACTTGCAACAAAACAACGTGCCACAAGAGCTGATATCTTCATTGTGCGGCGAGTGGGAGAGAGAGAGAGAGAGAGACAGTAAATCGCAGAGGATGCATAAATCGCAAAAAGAAGACTTCACGTACATCATATGGAGAGCTGGAGCTGATTCAGAAGATATGTTCCAATTAGCGAACCCAAATGCGACAGCTACGAGCCTCTGAGACAGTGTCTCTCAGGTCTGGAACGGGTCTGGCTCTGGCTCTGACTCTGACTCTGACTCTGGATATGGAACTGGGATAAGTCATGGCAGTTGAGAAAGAAACCAGGCAAAAGTTATTCGACTTGTCATATTAGGTTGTGATAAATGTAGTTACATACCCAATGTGATAACTTTGCTGCGCCGGCGCTTAGGTAGGCTCTCAGTGCTCAGTCCTCATCATGATGATGATGATCCGCGAGCAGCGCTAACTTTGACTTTGGGCCAGGCTAGGCCCAGGCACGGCTCTGTGGCCCTGACTGACGAATCATTCAAAACGCTTTTATGACATTCAGGAAATTCCTAGAGCTGCATTTGACAATTTTCGCTCTTTGTACCTTTGGTTTTTATGACCTTCACAGACACCTCTGACCCTGACTTTACAATTGAGGCCTACGACCTTCTCTGCCTGTGCAGAAAACCCAAATCCTGATCCCTGTCTGACTGCCTGACCTGTTTAGGGCGCTTAAAATTTCACCTGCCCAGATAGGGTGGTGCGGCTGCTCCGGCATCTAAAAGGGTTCAACAATAAATGTCCTTACCTGTCTAATGCCTATAAGGATAATCTGGACAATTGGCACGAAATATGCTTATAGTAATATAATATATAACATTTTCTTTGCTAAGGCGTGAATTCCTGAAAAAGAATTAGGATGTCGCTGCCAAAGATTGAATAGACTCAGAGCGGGTATTCAGCATGGAAAGGTGACTTTTGGTTTAACCAAGATATATGGAAGTGAGGAGATATTAAAGCTATAGGAAACAAGTAAGGATATAACTTAAATGAATTAGATATAGTATGAACTTAACTAAAACCTTAATTCCTAAGAGTTTAAGATATTGTGGAGCAGAAATTTAGCCTGGAAAAGTGTCAAATTCTCTCGTGTAATGAAACTATTATGAAGTTATAGAAAACAGACTAATCTATATCATAATTTGACCTGAACAATTGCCAGACATATAGTATACATATAATATATATATTTGTATTAATTTAGGGTTCATTTTAAATAATTAGGATGACGATCTCAAGGTTAAATCGAGTCCAAGGAGATACTCAGTACAGAAAGTTGGGTTCAATTTATATGAGTGCCAAATTTTTCAAGTGAAAAGATAGAAAATGGATATAGGAAAAGTTGAGAGTATATTATAATGATGTAAGATACGTTTTAATAAGTCATTCATAATATATAAAACATATTATTTATATATAAAACAAAGTGAAAAGAGAACGCAAAACTATGAAAACCAACTTAAGGTAGAGTTCCACATAATCCCTTTAAATCAAGCAAAGTTGAAAGACTTGGCTAATTCCAATCTTATATAGAATATATACTAACTATAGTTTATTTTTCTAGCTTATAGAAAAGTTTTTTCTCTCTAATAGCTGACCACCAGCGGTGTTAAATCAATTAAATACTTAAATAATTATAATTCTTTTGTATTATTTTAACACACAAGGCTGAAGTGGAGTAGTTAAAGGTTGGCAGATCTTATCCCATATATATAATCCTATGGACTGTCAAAATAAACAGTAAAACTTGCTACTGGGCGTGGTCCGACTCACATTTGAAATAGCAAAGCAAATGTCAAGTGGGCTGCAGTTTCCGTTTTCTAGTTCTAGTTCTGATCTTATCTTTCTATTTCTTATTATTTTTGGCATCTAATTGCCCCGCACTTGAGTTCGTTTCATTTTTCTTTCAATCTCTCTCTAAATGCGATTTTACTATGAACCATGACGAAGACAACAATAATAACGACAACGTTTGACATTGCCACTCGTGCCCCAGTGGCAGTTGCAGGGCCCATTGCCCAGTGGCTGTCGCTTAGAGAACGGGCACGTAATACTCGTATGTAGGGATGTTATAGGGTAGGGATCGTATCGTATCGTATCTGTTTGTTATTGTTGTGGCCTTTTTGCAACGATCTCACATTGAAATTCCGAAACACGTACACGGAACGTCTGAGATGTTCTTTGATGGATTATATGGATTTTGCTCATAAAGTGAACTAAGGCTAAAATTAACAAGTAAAATTCTTCTAAGCAACAAAGCCTCAACTAGAAGATACCCTGGAAATGTATCTGAAGTATAACCAAAGCTGTTGTTAGTTCAGGTTATGCATATAGGAATATATATTATAGAAATTATACGCTATAAATGTATCTTAAGTATAACCAAAAGTAATATTAGGTATATATATCAACTAGAAAATACCCTGAAGAATAGCCAAGCTACTATCAGGGTTATATATTATTAATACATATAGAAGATAACCTATAAATGGATCTTAAGTCTAAGTAAATGGGTTATTAAGTTATATGGGAATAAATATTATAAGTACACACAGATTCCTAAAGCAGATTTTTCTTTTCTTTTTATGGGATAATATCCTTAAAAATTTCTGTATTTGTTTGTAGATTCTTCTGCAGTTTTTAGATTACAAAGATAACACATAAATATATGATTTTATATCCCAACTTGAGCTCGTTTTCTATATAAAAGTTCTTGAAATTTATTTTTATAGATTTTGCAGCACAAATTTTGTGCACAGAAACTTTTTATATGAGCACAAAGTTTCTTTCAGCCAAAGTTGCTAATGGTTAAGGAAAGAAAAGTTCTGATATTTATATACCCTCTCTAGGCATCTATATAATATACAAGGTATTATAACGCATAGCGGCAAATAGTTTTGAAGTATTGAAGCTGAAATCGTAGTGCAAACTCTCTAGACGAACTGTCTGTCTGTCGCGTGGTGGTGTCATCAATCTGCGGTGGCGGTGCTAGTGACGGGTGACGTTCCTATATGTATATATGTATACAGAATATATATATTTACATATAACTGTCATGTAGGGAACATGGAGAGGATCGAGGGGTAGTTGTGAGAGTATTTGCATAAAAATCGCCAAGACGCATCTGCAATGTGTTTGTTATTGCCGTTGTTGACCAACAGATCGACGGTCGAGAGACGAAGAGGCCAAGAGACCAAGAGATCGCCAGACCGAGTTACTACCAAAAGATTGGGGTACCGGGAGATCGGGAGATCGGGAGACCGACTGAGCGGCTGACTTGACTGCCCCAAAGGGGCCAAAATGGGCGGACAGAGCTGAACTGATCGATCGATTGTTGTTGCTCTTTGTTGCTCTTGTTATTGTTGTTGTTGTTGTTCGCTTGACCAGTTGAGACCTGAACACTGGAGCTTGATGCTGGCTGCTTGGTGCCCGGTGCCTGGTGCCTGGTGCCTGGCCATAAATCATGTGGTGTAATTACCCGTTGGCGCAGGATGCATCGCATAAGCCACGCGCAACCGAGGCGCAGGAGTTCAAGAGTTTATCAGCCAAGTCCCCGAACAAGATTTGGCGCTTTGTAATCCTTTTTTTCTCGGTCGAACAAAAAATAAAGGATTGCGCCACGCTATGACCAAACATATTTTTGTTTTGTTTTGTTTTGTTTCCCTTTGAGTTTCGAGTGTTTCATAACCCGACAATACTATGGCAATCCCTTTGAAGTGCCATATACCTTATACCATATCCTATATCTATATTTGTTTTGATAGGCATGCAACATCTTTGTTGCATAGACCCATCCTCTTTGACAGCAAAGATCTATGCATATCCTTTGATACCCGCACAATATTGATACTTATGTATCCTTTCAACACCAATAGAACACTTAAGAAGCTGCGCCTTGTGGCGTCGCAAATATTTTGAAATGCAAACTCATAGATACACAGACCCACTCCTAGATACATACGACACTTCCAGGAATACATATATTGCCCTCTAACACTCTTTCTCTCCAATATTCTATCCTAAGTGCCTTGCACTCTGCTGTTCTGCCTTCTTCTCTCTAGGCAATCAGCGCAGTGCAACCGCAAAACCTCAGCGATAAACTGTCAAATGAAATGAACCTCAAAATACTCTAAGGCAAACGAAAGAGGTAAATTCAGCTAAGTCAGCGCATTTGTAACGCATCTTCAGTAAATGATAGATGATATATTGTAGGTATACCAGACTCTTCTTGTGCTAACCTTAACCTTAATTATCTTCAAGGAAACGTAGACTTGAATATAATCCTTAAGGTTTGTATTTTTCAGTAAATATTACGTTGTCTATATGTGAACGAAGTCTGAATATATCTTTATATGGCGCAGTTTCTACTAAGTTTTTGTACATATCTTACAGGTCGTTTCAAAAGTTGTATTTATATAGTGTATGCCTTTATTATGTATTGAATAATATATGGTATCAACTAAGATACTGTTAGAGTATGTTCATAAAAATAGTAGTATACCAATTAAAGTATGGCACTATAGATTAAAAGTTTCTAGATGAGATTTACAGTTGGTAAAACTTGAAAGTTAGTTTCAATTCGAATCTCATGAGATATTTGTAGTAATTGCGAAATGCATTGATTTTAAACACTTTTGAATCGTTACCTGAGATATTCAAAGCTTGAAATCGTACTTTGAGATATACAGTTATATACAACTTAAAGATTTAACTATCCAAAACTATTTCTAACTATGAAAAACATAAAGTACGCTAATCAAGTCTTACTGAAACTTGTCACATCATAAGCTATTCTCCATTTATGTTGAGAGTTCTTAATTTTTGAGTGTATATAATATATACTAATATGATATATAATGCTATGTTGATATACCAATAGCTCATAAAAACCTTATTTAAGCACTTGCCACTGCAATAAGCGATAAGTGCATACACACTTTGTTGCATGCAACTTGCATTTTTCAATTCTGTTTTCTTTAAAAACCTTTTTTAGTCTTCACTTTTTTTTTTAGTACCTTGCCCACTTCCTACCGTACGGGTTTTGGGGCAAAAGAGAGAAAAGAAAAAAAAAGAAAAGATGCCCAAGTGCTGTCAGGTTTTGTCAATTATCAGGTGCAGTGCGTCGTTGTGGCAACCTCTCTACCGACTCTCGACTCCCGACTCCAACTTCAGAGTTTGCAGCACCAGCAGCTTAAAGCGTGTTTTAAGCGTGCGAAATTTTCATTCATAAAGTTGCATTCAACTTGTTGCATGAAGTTGGAGCAAAAAGGAGGCCGATGAGGGGCTTATATAATGGCCAGTGGCCACATTATGTCCGTGTGTGTGTGTGTGTGTGTGTATAATGTGTGTGTTTGTGTTCTTGTTCAGTTGAGAGTGCATTCAAATGAGTTTCGTATGAGGTTTGTATGAGTTTTGTATGGAATTTGTGTGTGCCGAGGCGCCATGCAGCGCAACTGATGCCACTGTTGCAGGCGTTGCAGCGGCTGCCTTGCAACCATTTGCACGTTTGCGAGGCGCACAATGTGCCGCATTTGTCATGTTGCAAACTGTAGTCAAATTAATTTCACATTTCCCAATTGTTTACTGTAAATATTTAGACTAGCCATGAAATTCATGGCCAGAATTCTGACCATTTGACCTTTTGGCCAGTTGACCAGTTGGCCCGTTGGCCAGTTGACCAGTTGGCCAATTCTTCAGTTAGTTCTGGTCGCAAGGTCAAATCGCCTAGGTGACATCTGTTGACTCTTGTTTTGCTTGTTTTGACCATCTGTACGAATGCATTCGTCGCACAGTAGCCAACCACGTGGTGCTACTTCTACTACTGCTATTGCTACTGGAACTGCTACTGACCCTGGGTCCAAGGGCCATGGTCCATGGTCCATGGCTAATTTGGCAGCATTACCCAAAATGCGAGTCAAATCTAAATGGCATGTGCCTTGTCGAGGTTTCAGTTTACATACATTTTTAGCCCTATTGAGTTACCCTCTCCCTCTCCCTCTCTGCCTGGTATTATTTACATTTAATTTTTGCAATTTTTATTGCTCCATTATGACCAAAAAGACCAGAAAAAAAGCTGGAAGATCAGGGCAATTGAAATCGTCGGAATTGGCCACCCAAAATCAAAATTGCAGTGCATAATTTTGATTTGAATTTAATGACTTTATTTACCAGAATCCCAGCCAGAGTTCCAGTCCAGTTTGCAGGCATTACACTGATCCAAAGGGGTTCTCAGACTGAGTCCTCAATCTGGGCAGCTGTCGACTGATGCTGCGGCTGCTGGTGCTGATGCTGCGTGTCGGGTCCCTCTCTTTCTCTGTGGGCAAATCAATTGAAATTTCTGATCGCAAATTGCATTTTAATCAAGTCTAATTAAAATGAGTTTAACGCATTTCCTGTGGGGTCCTCGCTTTGGAAATGAGAGCAAACTTAATAACATTTTAACTAGCAGATCTTTAGAATCCAGTTGTAATATAGTTATCAACACTTTGCAAGAATTAACCCACTTGCAGTCACAAATTAGCCAATTTCCCGCATCACCTGCTACCCTCTGCTCCTTTCCCCCTCTTGCCACACTTCCCTGCCTCTTGCCACAACGACTCTCGTCACGCGTGTCCAGTCAATCAACGAATATCGCGAGTCGCCAGTTAAAATAGCGGCCATGCACGCAAATAGGCGGCAACTCTGGCGCTATATAGCCCAGAACCTAGACCCTGTCGCCGACCCCGACTCCCTCCAGTCCCTACACTAGCCTCGATCAGCCGGTGAAAGTTTAACACGTGTCAAGCAGTCGTCGCCCAAGCTGATGAGGGGAGTAGGTGTAGCAACAGGATATCAATTGGCAATATACAAAGCCTTAATTACCAGTTATGATCCAGTCGAGTGGACTTTGAGATACCCCGAAGGCAGCTTATAATTGTAGTTTATTTCTTTCTTTATTCATTTATGAGAAGTTCCTATGGAAATTGCAGTAGCTACAAACGCTTTTGGCTAAGACAGTCACAACATCCACTTCCTAGCGGAAAATTGAGCCCTGGAACCTTCAACGAGGGGCTGAACTCAACTTGTCGTATTATTTACATATATAATTCCTACAATAAAGTCATTGGCTCAGAAAGATTCTCATATAGGCCATATAATCTTATAATGGATATATTGACTGTTGCTTTTGGTCAGAATATATAATAGAGAATACAGAATATAGAATATTATATACTATATATTATATATTATATATATTATATATTGGAGTAAAAGGATGAGCTTGAGCTCATTTCAAACCAGTGAAAACTATATCAAAAATGCTTAGTCAACATAATGGATATGGCTACATCGACTTGTCTATTGAATCCGATCACGAAAATATACAATTAATGGGATCCAAGATGCTTCCAGCTGCCTATTAGATACTTTTTCAAATCTTTAAGATTCAGTTTAACCAGTTTTAATGGGCTCTTTTCTACTTATTTTGAAGGATTTTAGGGTATGAAAAGGTTTTGTTTATTACATGTGGCAATTATAGCTTCTGGACTTTTATATCAAGTTATTCAGCTTTAATTTCCAAGTGATTATTCTTATATGGAATATAATAGAAGAGAAATATAAAGAAGCTCTTTGTACATCACATATTGTAGATATATAACTGAAAGGACATATTCAGAAAAAGATTCCGCATAAGAATTCAACTTACCAAAACTCATTCCCTTTAGTTTATGTATAATATTTTCTAACTATGTAATGACAATTTACTTTAATATTATTATCTATCGTTATTTTTGACAGTTCTCGTTTAGATCAGCTGCTTTTAAGACTAGTCGAGTGCCAGTCTCGAGCTGTAGACGTAACTCATTAGAGCTCTTAAATGGCAATTAAAGGCAACGACACGTTCTAGCACTTTCAGCTAGAACTGTGGCTGGCGACCTCCTTATAGAGAGTATTACCCAAGGGGCTGGGACCTATCTCGGCCATAAAGATCATGGCCAAGATAGTCGGTGTAAATTTCCACAAACTGCGATGACCAAACACAAAAACAAAGAGTCCAGGACGAAGGATCAGAATGAAATATGAAATTATTAAAAGTACACCGCAGGATAACGCGTCCTTCTCTTAACATAAGATACGTGTAGATAAGGAAAATGGAGAAATAATAATAATAATAATAAGTATAAGAAGAAGACACATTTCTAACATTTTTTTCTTTGGGAAATTAATGCGCTATTAACGACCGCAAGGATCTTTAGAGCTGCCAGGCAGAACCCTCAAACACACACACACACACAGGCACAACAAAAAACGAAGTGCATTGTCATGAGCTGGGTAGAACAAGAAGAAGAAGAAGCAGAAGTAGGAGAAGAAGTCATGGTCTATGTATATTTGGCCAGGTCGCGTTAAATAAGTCATAAATTTCATTGACTTTATCCTTGCTGACCATCAATTTTTCATATTTAATTCCATTGTTCGCGCGTGGGCGCTGTCTTTAATCCTTTCGAATCGAGTTCCAATACGAAAAAAAAGGAAATCATGCGGGGCATATTACTTACAATTCCCCCTCATCTCCATGGACATCCCGAAATCCGAATTCCAGTTTCCCCCAATTCGCTTTCCCTTTCCTTATTCAGTTGCATTGCAATTGTCAGCTTCAAGGGAATTAAGTCACATAAATCGTTTTGACTTAGGACCAACTCAGAGTGAATCGATACTTATCACTGGAGTAGCCCATGGAGTGCTGTAGATTGTAAGACTTAGGATCTAAGATGTTATTAACTGAGTTGTGTGGTCTCTGCTCTTAACTGCATCACAGTCCATGTGGGTGCTCCAGGAGTCTATGGGGGCAATCAGCTTATGAGCTACAGATTCAATGGTCCTTCAGCAGCAGCGGCTGAGCCTGGACACTTGGACGGGTGTAATCTATTGAAAGGGAGCTTAGTACTAGTATAAGTTGCATATTGTTAGATCTTCAGTTGATATATACTATATATAATCGGTAATCGATATCTTTTTCGAGTTATCAAGCTAAGTTTTGACTGAGTAAAACCAAAAGCTATTTGCGATTGGAATGGATCGTTTTAGACTTTGTATATGTTTTGTATATATATAACGTATATATCATATATAGATAGTATCAACTGTATCTTTCTATAAGAAAGTCTTTAAAAGAGGCAACCAATTCAGGTACTGTTGATGCCTGATAGAAAGAAATATAGTTGAGAACTTAGTTACTCTATAAGATTTACCTTGCTCCCAACTATATCAAAAATTTCCATTTATAGTCCTAGTTTTTCTTTACTTTTCATTCGCTTATTAGCTCAAAGTGTTTGCTTTCACATATATTCTTATACTTTTTACTTTACTCAGTTACAGCATCTATTGTTTCTGAAGAAAGTACTCTTTAACAGATTTGCCAACTTTCCTTTAACTCCGCAGAGATTCCTTAAGGGAAACTTAATGTATCTTCCATAACATTGTTTCATCCGAGCACCTAAAGCAATTCAATGTCAGAAACTGTAGAGTCAAGTTACTGTTGAGGCTGTACTTAGGATAGCTTGTGCCCTTCTATGATTTCTAGAGGATTTGGTACACTTTCTCATCTGCTGCGAGCGCTAATTGCTGCCACTTCTGTCTTGCTAATGGTGCAATCGACTCCGTTTCAGGTTCTTAAGCTCTGACCAAGGGCAGCGAGGCGGGTGCAGCAGGGACCAGAGGCCAGTGAAGGGATAATATGGTTCAACACCAATTTAGACACTTCATGCATCTTGTTAGCCCGACTCAGTCTCAGGTCCAGTGCCAGTTGCAGTTCCAGTCGCAGTCGAGGCACTGCAAGTTGGTTATGGAGTAATGTGATATGCTGCCTGGAGGCAATGGGTCGGTTGGGAGGGGAACCGATCTGGGCAAAGGAAGTGGCCAAGCCAGCCAAACAAAAGGCTGTTAAGCGTATTGATTTCAATATTAATCGGCTGCACATTGGCGTATATCACCAGATACTCGTACTCGTAGCAGAAGATCCAAAAGATACTCTGATACCAAGCAGAGCTGGCCAATTCCACCGAGTCGCAGTCTTTGTGTAATGGTCCTTGGCCGCTTTGTCTTATAATTGGATTTAGATTAATTGCATCTGCTTCAAATCGAAAACGCGCATGAAAAATTACATAAAAAGGCAAAAAAAAAAGGAAGAAAAACAACAACGAAAAGTAAAGAAAATGGAAAGAAAAAAGAAAAGAAAAAATGTTTCTACAGAAATTGAAATTGTAACAGAGAGCACGACGCAAAGGGCATTAGAGATTTGGTCATCAGAGAGTATCAGGAGTACGCGAGACGGGAAGAAGATTCTGCGAATTGTCAGTATGCTACTCGTCCTGCTGCGCTCGTCAATATTAATATGAACCGCAAATTCATTAGCATTGTTTGTTTGCTCTCAAAAAATGATATGTTACCAAAGCATGGAGCACTCCGAGCTCTGGAGTTCTCCCTTGAGCTCTGGGTTTGACCTCTGGATGTTTGTTTTGCATAATTTTGCGGCTGACGAGGCAATATCAACGGGAGATCCAGATTAATCATTAATTAGCCCTAGATCAATCTAAACAGTTCAGCTCTCTGGGGAGCTACTGCTGCTTCTTATATATACATATATATATATATATTTTTAGCCACTTTCCAGTCAAGTCAAGATCCTGCCGTGGTAGTCATGTTCCTTTTAATGATAATTGCTGCCTCACAACTCATTTCTTACAGTGATAAATATGCCTTTCGCGCTTCAACCAAATATCTTCACAAAGATCCATTGGACTCGATCTCGTCGTTGACATCAATGCCAAGAAACCGACTGGTTATGTCTTTCATCTCTTCGCTACCTTAAACTGTCACTGCAGTTCAGTTTTATATACACACTGGACTCTGAATATACCCTACGATTTCAAGATTAACAATCTTTTTAAACTAATCAGACATTCAAAGGAATTGTTCCATAATATTATACAAGTTCAACTTCATTCTATGAAGTTTACTTATAAACTATTTGTCTTTTCTTCGAAAGTTTCTTTCTTTACTTAGAGACTGACTATATATTTATTAAGAAAGTATCTATGTTTAGTTAAAAACTATCTATCTTTACTTAGAAACTATCTATCTTTAGTTAAAGACGATCTATCTATTTAGAATCTATGTTTACCTAGAAACTATCTATTTTTAAGTAGAAACTATCTATCTTTACTTAGAAACTATCTATTTTTAATTAGAAACTATCTTTCTTTACATAGAAACTATATCTACACGTTATGATATGTATAGTAAGTCATCAATAGAGTATTATAATAGAGTATATCATATAGAACTATGTATCTTATCTAAGAAGTTCTTTAATGTTTAATTTTCAGTGTAAGAAATAAAACAGATCAGATAATTAGATATAAGAAATTGCAGGTAATCTGTCTTAAAATACAGTTTTACTATATAAAATAAATCAGATAAGATTATGGGATTAATTAATTTAACAGTTTTTAATAGGTTTATATAGAACTGTTCCTCTCACTCGACTCGCATATTGACAGTTTTTACATTTTTTAGTCTTGACCTGTCCAATAAAAGATCGTCACGTTTGAAGGCTCCCAAAACTGAAAACGCTTTCAATGCTGCTTTACGATCGCACAAAGAAGAAGACTAAAGTATCAGAAGAAGAAGAAGAAGATGCAGAAGGAAAAGAAGAAGAAGAGAGAAGCTACCACAATTTGTCTTTATGGTAAAGGCCCAAAGCGCTTTCAACGCGACTTCCCTGGACACCCTAGTTGGCAACCCCCATCCCCCTGCAGCCCTCTTATTCTCTCGATCACTCTCTCTCTGTCTCTTTCTGTCTTCATCATTTCTTAACCTGGCTTGGGTTGAGGCCATAAACCATTTAAACATTTTCAACTTGTTAGCAATTAATTAAATAGATCGGCCCGTGGCTACAACTCGAGCTCCAGCTCCAGCTCCAGCCACAGCTCCGGAGTCTCTCGTCTGTCATTATTCTTGCGGGCACTTGGGCAGTCACCAAAATGTCCCCATCGATATGTGTCCAACCTCCTTCCGATCTCGGGTCCTCTAGTCGCTGCGTTAATTACCACAACAGCATTCAATTTTTATGGAGGACACACGCCCCATTCAGGCATTTTGCATGCATTCAAGCAGCGATCTGGCAACGCTCGGCTCGCGCTTCAAACGTGACCGCAACCGAAGTGTTAAAGACGATTTCAAGGCGACGAGGTGGGTGGGTAAAGGAGAAGCAGGAGGAGGAGGAGGATATGAATGGGATTTGGTGGTTTCGGGGCAACCTATCGTAACTCGGCTTCAGGCAGCGTTGTCTGCCAGTTTGAAATTTATTTCGCTGTTTTTGCAATTTAAGGTAATTATTATGTACCTTTGGGGTAATTTTAACACCTCGGACACCATCGACAAATATCATCTTCAGAGAAGACCGTACCGGTACCGGTACCGGTGCCCGTCTGATGGTAGACTCTTGCTGCTGCTGCTGCTGCTGGTACCTCCTCGTACTTCAGAAGTAGCTGCGCCTTTCATATCAACCATTCAAAATCACAACAACAACAACAACAACAGCAACAACATCCACAAACGTTTCTTAGAAGCGCAAAGCTTTCAACACCTTCGATGCGTGCCCAGGAACAGGCTTCGTGTTGCCTGTTGCAAGCGAAACCCCCTCCTCACCACCCCCTCTCACACTTGGCATGTCCAGCGTCTGGCCCATGCCTGGCCAGTTATTTTTCACACCTCGACAACATTTTTGTTGCTGTTGTTGTTGTAGATTTATATTTTATTTTCTTTTTTTTTTCGCACTTGGCGGCGTATTCGGTTTCTACAACAACCACAAACGCTGCCGCCGCCACCGCCGCCGACTGACGCGTTTTTAATAACCGCTGAAGCGGCTGCTGTTGGTGGAGCAACTCTCTGTGGGGGATGTGGGGTGGGGGGCTGAGAGGGTCAGCGTCTGCCTGTTATCTCACTCAGCTCATCGGGTTGCGGTGGCTTTTGGTGTCCAAAGAAACGCATATCCTGCCCAGGCTGCCGCTGCTGTCAGCACATTTGGCGTCGCAATTATCGAGTGGCGATTGCTGGCGAGTGGCGGTGCGTGTAAATTACCGTTATTAGGTGTGATCGTGCGAATTTGCAATGCGCTCCCCACTTTTAAGCCAAAAACACAAAACAGACACAGACACAGAAACCGAAACAAAAACCCTTAACCCCAATGCCTAAGACTCGACATTAAATCAAACTTGCAACTGAATCCTCTCTGTCTTCGCTTTCATTTTACAAATCACGCGAAAGTGACAATTTCCGCTCCACATATATACAATATATTTCTTTCCTTTTGAACACCACCCATAAAAAGTCAAATTAATGTGATGACAACCACAGAGATAAAGCGATAAGCGATAACGATAACAACCAAAGAAGAAAAGACAACAAAAAAAACACGTGACAGATTTCACGCTTATGATATCGGAGGAACAAACGAACATATCCTTAAACTGTAAACTCTTGACCTACTCTATCACGTCTCGACTTGTTGCACTTGTTCAATATTCGTACGTGAGCGGGTTCAGAGTTCGAATCGAAGGAATCTCAGGAGCTCTTCAGTAGCTGAGAGCCAGTTGATGTACGGAATTCCAATTAGTCTTAATGAACATTCAGTCACATAAAATACGTAATTAATTGTCATCTGGATATCGATAGAGCATCTCTGACTCTATATATATTGACACCTAGAGTGTGCTTCCGTTCTGTTGCAGCCACAGGTTGCAGCTTGCCGGCAAATAACATCAATTGAACAGATCTTTTCACTTCTTAAGAGTTTCAGGAGTTCTAAGAAAACCCAAGCGACAAGTTGCGTGCTGATTGAATTAAGAAATTTAATGAAAATATATATTATATCTAATATTGAGCAGCATTAGTTAAATCTACGTAAAGTTACGCTGATTGTAAATAAAAATCAAATTTCTAGTTTAACACAAAAAGAATGGATTAAAACTCAAGAAGTTCCAGTCTAACTCAGTCCGGGAACACTTTCTTTCTCCATATATATTCCGCTTTGCTAAAAATAATTAAAAGTATTTATAATTCTCTCTGATCGAACTATTTTTATAAAATATAATAAAAAATATACTGCCAAATAGTTTTTACTTCAGAAATAAATAAAATTAGATTTAAGTTCTACTGTAACTCTTGCATATAAAAAGGAGAAATATATAAGAAAAGTTAAGAACTCAAAAGCAGATTGGACACAAGAATATTTGTCTGTAAGAAATTTGTAGTATTTTATGACTTTAAGAAAGTGATGAGGCAAATATCATATTGAAATCGGTCAAATCCATGAATATCCACAGTCTAAACTGATTTATTATATGACTTTCTTTGTTTATAGCTGGAATGAAATTGTGTTCCGAAAATATCAAAAGCAGGGAAATTAGATCAAATTAGATAAATATTGTAGAAATTCACTTCAAGACAAAATATGATTACTTTACTATAACAGATCATTAGATATTGGCTTCTAATATGATTCATAATACGATTGTCGCCTTCAAATATGTAGAGCTCCATCTTAATACAACAATATAAATATATTCCTTATAAATATTTATCATTTTTCGAACGAAAACCTACAATTTATATCATATACAGCCTGATTCAAGATGTGTTCTACGCCTTTTGGAATATAACATACATACTCGGTTATATATAACTCTACGTACTACATCGTATAGAAAGGGCATTACTTTAGTTAAAATAGGAAATAATAATAACATATTCTATATAACATCTGATAACCTTAGATAGAAGATCAAAGAAATAACACCCTAAGGTATCGCATTTGAAGTCTATTCCAAGCCTTAGGAAATATATCATGTCTACTCTATATATATTTGGATATATTCACATATTTTGATATAAGCTACTTTACAAGGACTATTCCTCTGAGAATTATATTTATTACATACACATTCTGTATTAATCTTAAACTATGCCTTTTCTCTCGATTTCCATGTAATGAATACAATTTAAGCAGTAGAATTCCTTTACAATTCCATTAAGTAACAAATGTGAACGGCAGGGGGCGCTGCAGAGAAACCAACCAACTGGCATTACATCCAATTAGAATGCAACATGTGGCATAGATGACGCCAGCTGAAATTCTAATGTTTCTACTGGTCCAGTTGGGATCATGTGGCAAGCTGACAACCCTGGCGCTGATCCTTTGGCTACCTGTTAACAACAGATGCAACCCCTAAGCATTACATGCACTTTAATTAATCAAATTGAAATGCAGAGCTAATTAAAATGCTACCAAAATATTTTCTTCGGCTTCTCCCACATTTTTTTTTTTTGGTGTCTGAGGAACAAAATGGAAAATCAAAAGAGTTGAAAGGAGCTGAAAGGAGTTAAAAGGAGCTGTTCAGGTGTTTTTCTTAATGTTTTTTCTCCCTTTTTTTTTGAAATTTTAATCAATGGGCGTGTAGGCGATGACGCAAGGGATTTGCCCTCAAACTGCTTAGGATAATATTAGAAATACATTAAGCGAAATCAAGAGTACTCCAGAATCGGTGGCAGCTTTTAAAAAAAAAAAGAAAAACGATTAAATGATTATAATCCTATGTTTATCGTACCCAAATCCAAATCCAAACGTAAACCTCAATCCAAACTCAAGAACAAACCCGAAAAACCCTAAACTCCAACTCCAAGTCCAGAGGCAGCTGCTTAATGTTAATCAAGGTTTTTATGCATTTATGGGCTGCAATCTTGTTACCCCCAGAGTTCTCCAGACTGTGGTAAGTGTAACGGTATTTATAGGTTGTGTCTCGATGCGAGTGTGTGTATAAATGTATGGCATTGGGGGTCTCTTATACTGCATCTGGAATTTGATGGAATCGTGGAACTTACAACAATGTTGCACACCCATAACAAATTTATGATGCTTTATGGGGGCCACTTCACTTCCACTTGTTGAGGGCGAGTCACGTGGACAGTTCCCTAGCGCCAAAGCAATATACACACACAGAGAGAGCTCAAACAAGTCGAGAACTGCAGAACTTCAGGGCTCGAGTGTAACCACAAGCCAGACACTGAGTGCAGAGGAGCTGTCAAGATCGTCAAGTTGCAGCTTCGTGACAAAGCTCTGGTCTGGTCTGGGAATCGCACTTTATATGCATGAGGCGGCACACACTTGTGGGATTTAATGTTGTTGTTCCTCTTGTTGTTGTTGTTGCTTATGTTAATCATGCTGATCGGAAGCACGTGTCAAATGCGGCAATGCGGCAATGCTTAATGCTAAAGAACAGTTGCAACGTTGGCCCAAGGCCAGTGATCCCAAGACCGAGAGCTCGAACCTTGAGCCGTGTCAAACACTGGGAAATGTTGAACTTGGCGGGGGGATACCAGGCACATGGCTGGAAGCTAGTGAAAGTGCCAGAGGCACTGGCTCATATGATGGATCACTTTTTATATCAGTGTGCAAGTTGTGCGTAGTTTTCTGGCTTCATTTTTTATATTTTTTAGTTTTACGAGTTTTGTGACAACGACAAAAAGTGGAAGTGCATTGAAAAGTAAGTCCTTATTATATTTATACATATATTTTTGTGACAAGGATCAGGAGCTGGGTTCATTGTGCATAGATTTAAGACTCGATTTCGACGTAGTTTTCTTACAACGCAAAGAAAACTCAAATGAAATGAAAAAGAAAAAATATATATTTATATGTATATGTATTTGTATATGGATATCCATGCGAAGAAACAAGGAAGAAAGAATGAAAGGAAGAATGCACAAAAGGATCTGTGACACAAAAAGACTCGGGACAAGTTGAATGGGCAAAGTTGCCATATAAATCATGCGCCAGAGCGAGATATCTTGCAAAGAAAGAGAGAGAGAGACAGAGATAGAGAGTGGGAGAGGTGCCTCAGCACCCACATGAGCGTAGCAGCAACCCCTAAATATAAAAATGTATACCCTAGCAGCACACAGAACATTGATCTTGCTCTTGAGAGAGCAAGAAGCAGCGCGCGTTCCCTCTCACAATCACTTGTGCCACAGGCTGAGGCAAGGGCTGAGGCAGGTAACGATCAGCGAACGATCCACCACCGGCAGCTACAGCAACAGCAACAGCAACAGCGCTGTCGACGCAGGCAGCACCGGCAACTATTTAAGGGCAGCGCGCAGGACGAGGTTTATCATTGCGGAATTTGATTCCACACAGTCAACAGCAATTCAGCAGCAGCAGTAAAAACTTACTCATAACGGATTATACAAGATGACTACCATCTGCAGCAACTATCAGCAGCAGCACTTCCAGCTGACCAACGGCAACATTATGATGCTGCACCAGCAACAGCAGCAGCAGCAGCAACAACTGCAGCTCCAACAACAACTGCAACAGCATCAGCAACACATCCAGCTGATCGCACCCAAGCTGCCACTGGGCAACAGCCAGTTGCAGAATATGCAACAAGGAGGCGCCGGTTCGGGTGTGGGTCCCATGCTGGCCAAGAAGAAGTTCAACTACTCGAACATGCCGTACGGCGAGCAGATGCCATCCGTGGCACGTCGCAATGCACGTGAGCGCAACCGCGTCAAGCAGGTGAACAATGGATTTGTCAATCTGCGCCAGCATTTGCCACAGACAGTCATCAACAATCTGTCGAACGGTGGTCGCGGCGCCAGCAAGAAGCTATCCAAGGTGGACACACTGCGCATTGCCGTGGAGTACATACGCGGTCTCCAGGATATGCTCGACGATGGTCAGCAGAGGCGTCAGCTCTTCAGCAACTTGGCCGATGAGAGCAGCAACGATGGCAGCTACAACGACTACAACGACAGCAGCCTCAACAGCCCGCCACATGGCCAGTTTGTCAGCCACTCGTATCACTCTGCCTCGCCCACACCCTCCTACAGTGACTCGGATCTATCCGGCAGCTATGTTAAGCAGGAGCTGCCCGAGCAAGATCAGGATCTGGAACAAGAGCATCACCAGCAGCAGCAGCAACAACAGTTCAAATTTGAGTCCTTCGACAGCTTCAGCGATGAGCAACCCGACGATGAGGAGCTCCTCGACTACATCTCCTCGTGGCAGGAGCAGTAAATGAGACAAAACCAA
The DNA here is from genome assembly GCA_035045065.1 of Hirtodrosophila trivittata. NCBI lineage: Eukaryota > Metazoa > Arthropoda > Insecta > Diptera > Drosophilidae > Hirtodrosophila > Hirtodrosophila trivittata. The sequence continues at coordinate 12,102,938 of JAWNNK010001028.1, read as the reverse complement.
AAAACAATCTCATCAGATCCCAGCGATCGATCGAAGCCAAAAAACGAACCTGCTGTACAAATTGTAAATAACCAAAACTGTTGCCTTAGTGAAAAGCAAAAAACAAGCAAAGTCCCAGATTCTATAAGTTTCTAGATACTAAGAGCTACATTCTAAAACTAGTCTAAGCGTCTAAGAAAACAATTTTTTTCATAGTTTTAAGATCTGTTATAGTAACTAATATTATTATTATTATTATTATTGAAAAGCAATAATATAAACAAAAAATATAAAACTCAAAACATAAATTCAAACAATTTCTTCTTATTGGAAAACAAATTCTTAATTTTCAGCAAATTTCTTAAAATTTCAGCAAGAAAAAAACGGAAATCACTTTTGGAATGTGCTTAAAAAGTAACTCAAATTGAAAACCTTTGGCGATCTTAAGAGCTATATAGATATATACATATATCTTTCGATTCATTACATTACATTTCTCTTAACATTAACTTGTATCTTATCTAAATATCTGGCACTGATTTATGGCACTTTTTTACACTAAAGTGGTTTAAAATCTCTTAAGCTTCAAATCTGTTTCATCTAGCGCAAGGCTTAAACTGCACTTGAGTATATCTAAGGACTTTCATTTAAGATACATCATATTTATCTTAGAGATCTATCCTTTTAAATTATGAATTTCATTTAAGATAGACCACTTTTATCTTAAAGATATTTTTCCTCAGAAACTAGGAATTTCATTTCATTTAACTTAAAAATTTGAACTGAATCATCTTGGACAAAGGCAACGAATTACCGGCCACTTTTATACAGATATAGATATATATATATATATATAATTTAAGGTCCAACCAATAGAAATATTTCAGTTGAAAGTATACAAAATCTTGGCTCACATATCCTTTCATCTTTCCTTTTCAGCTTAAAGAGTTTTTATAGAGATGTATATAATTTGTATATCCCGAATTTGCTTTGATTTGTGGTTGTTGTTGGTTAAAGGATTAGTATACAGCTGATTCTATAAACTTGATATGGGTTCGGTATATAAAATGCTAACTGCAGTTGCCATAATCAGTGAAATATGATCAAGGATATGTATGAGCCTCGCTCTGCCAAGTGTTGCACATATTTTATTAGATTATCAGAGAGATAAACTAGTTGAGAGTTGGAACAATCAAAATTAAAACAAGCTTGATTTAGGTTGGGCTTACATATAATATATATTATGTAAAAGATATATACACAAAGTCTCTGGTATATCCTTCTGGCTGCATGCAGTATGAGTCACCAGGACATAGACAAGCCCAAAGTGATGCCTTCAGTCACTTCCTGGGCAAGGAACTGGTTCCGCTGCTACTTCTGGGCCTGGTCCTCGTCCGCGTCCTGTGCCTGCGCTTGCGCTTGGGCTTGGGTTTGGGTTTGAGTAAAGCACATGGCAACCCACTCAATTATCAACATAGTCTACCGGAAATAACAGCAAATATTTGTCGAAATATATTTTTTTAACGAGTTTCAATTTGGTTAGGGATTGTTAATGGTGCATAAATTGCCTGGCAGCGGAAATAGGCAGTCACGCCTGAGAGGCTGAAGCGGACCGGAGGGAGACTGAGCCCAGCTGAGGACCAACAGCAAATACAATATTTATTTTAAAGGAACTCGCGATCCACGTGTCTGGCGCACCCCAAAGCTGCTAAAGCTGGACGTCACAAGGCATAAAATGCACTTCCGGCCTTTACGCTCAATGGGTAGAAAGTTGCGCCTCGTCCTCGCACCTTAAGAACTACCCAGCGATCCGAGGACTACCCCTAAATGGTGTAACACCCAACCCCTAAGCCAACACAAATTCTATTTAATGACAAGCTTGTACGTGTGCCAAGACGCTGAAAGGACACGAGTCGCAGTCGCGAAAAGGATCAAAAATTATGATACTCATGCAGTGGGCTGTGGCTCGGCTCATGACAATTTTGCTGGAATGCGATCTAAGACGATCTAAGAAAAATGCAAATTTCGCCACGCCTACTTAATTTCCTATGCAAATGTCAATGTCACTGGACACGTGCAGAAAATCTTTTGGATGATGATGAATCCAAAATGTATATTATAATAGACCGAGGGGGGATGGAGGATGGGTGTTGCCCATAGTTGACCCGCCTCGGGAATCGACAGGAAACATAAGAAGGAAGAAGAAAAAAAAAAGAAACGAGAAAATATTCAGCGAGATTTTGCCTCAAAAGGAAGTTAGGTAGAGAGAGAGAAGCGAATGGCAGGACAATGGACTTGCGAAATGGTTGTATGTCAGCTTAAGATGCGAGCTGACAGGATAAAACCAGGAAACGAGAAGAAGTACGAGTAATATAAGAGAGCGAGGGATGCAGGGAATAGGCGAAATCCGGGCATTGTTACCGGATATCAAAAGAAGCTTAGCCAGGAACAGGACCTGCCTTGGAACTGGACGTGGGCTATCCTAAGACAGCGAAGGTGTCAAAATACGAGACTAAGCCAATGTCCTTTAATAGGCTCGATGGCTCACAGGACATATCGCAAGAGTTTTATGCAATTTTAGCTAAGATTTCATCCGAATGTCCTGGCTCGCTGCTCAAATAACTGAGAGAGACAGACGGAAGGACTGTAGGATTGGAGGACACTTGGACACTGAGACATTGAGACAGACAAGCAATTGCAATAAATTCATTTCGGGCACTTGGTCCTTTTGGTCCTTGTGCCAGGAAGTAACTTCTTTTATGCGCCACTTTAGCATGAGACATGTCCGCCGCTCGCAGGAAGTGCGTATTTGTTTTGCATCTTCAGTCGTGTCCTGCCTGCCTGCGCGGCAGACAGTCCTTAGCTCCCTATACAATGTCCTTGTAGAGATCTACTCGTAAAGTGCTCCTCCAATTCAATCGCATCGTTTATTTATTTTTGTATGCGCTTCGGAAATTCGATCCTAATGTTATTTTATCATGTCGCAATTCAAAGAAAACTGGGCGCATACCCGAAAGGACATACTTGTACACTCCATAAGGACACTTGTACGTCTCTCGGTGCCCTACTTGCCATTCGAGCTATATGAATAATGTGACTTTATGACGGCGTCGCGTCGCAATGCGCATCGCTGGACAAGATTTATGAGCCATGTGTCAAAATACGAGAGCGCTTGTTGCCCCTCAAGATCCTTGTACCTTATTCCCTGCTCCCAACTCCTGACTACACTGACTTTGCTGCCTCGGTAGTCCAGTTTAGTCAATCGATCACTGACTCTCTCGGTGCACACTCGAGCGGGTTGTCAGATTTCGCACTTAACCAGGCGTCAAGTGGTAGTTGCCCAAAAGTGCGCCTGCCACTTTCCTAGTAGCTCCTTAATGAGGCGACACCGAGTGCTGCAACTGGACAAGATCCTGTCTAGCCTAGACTCAAGTCGAGTCCTCTCAATTGACTTGTTACACATATCGAAACGTTCGGTTGGACAGTAGTTCGTCGAAAACTGAGATTGTAATTTGCTCAAAATTAGACACGAAAAGGTACCAAGAAAAGTAATAAAACACGAGAAGTCGAAAGACTTTGATAAGGCAAAGGATATAGGCAGAAGATAAGGATGACTAAGTCAATGAATGTTGTTTATAAGCAAATATTTAATAGTTCAGCGTATGTAACCAAAGAAAGTAAATCTGGAAACTGGTATCAAAAATCACATTTGCATCGTGGACTTTCCAGCAAGTCCTGTACTTTCACTTCAATCAAATCCTGCAGATATAAAATATATTCGATGTCTATAGAATTAATTTCTGCTAAAAAATAGTTCCATTTCAATCGCAATTTATGCTTTTAACAGCATGAAGAAATCAATATGAGATCATTAGAATTGTTATCGCAAACCTGTAGAAAAAAAGCAGTGGGTAGCAGTTATCCTTGCAGCATAGAATCCTTGCTCTTCAGTCTATCTATGGTATCTATGTAACAATGTGAGAGCAGATATTGCATTTCACTTTGGTAACGCATTTTATTGATCCTCAACACACGCTACATTTAGCACAGTGTGAACTGTCGGTAGTTAAATGACTTTACGGAGATGCACAACCCTTCATAAAAGGTAAAAAGAGCTATACAGATAAAGTATGCACACATATATATACTATATATATATATATATATGTACATACGGGTATAGTATTCAGTGTGCAGTGTTCAGTTTTCGGGTTCAACTTTGACTTGATTGTTGACATGATGATGAAAACTAACCGCAGATACGAATATCACAAAAGCGCCCATATACAATGAGACGCAGTTGCATTCACTCTCCCAGACACACACACATATATACACAAAATCACCCACACACGTGTCCAATTCTGTGCTATGCAGGTCCTATGCAGGTCTCATATGGCAGCAGGAGTAGTTATAACCGTATACTGGGGCCCAATAAACTATCGCAGGCAATCAATGTCAGAGCGTTTTTAGAGCAAGCAAAAGCCATCATATCGAACGAGCATCAGCATCATTTTCAGGACAATGGGCAAAGGCAAAAGTAAAAGCAAAAATCCAAATCCAAATCCATTGAAAAGATTTCACTAGAATATCCTGTGGCCATTGTGTCTCGAGCTCAGCTCCTGCGCTTCAATCGCATGAAAAGTGATTTTTTTCTTCTCTCTGTCTCTATTTTTCCATCTTTCCTTTCTTTATATTTTGATTTCGACGACATTCCCGTAGCGCGAGTTTCTTTTAATACAAAAAATACTTAAAATACTCTCGCGCTCATAGAAATTGTTCATTGATGCGTACAAGGCTCCCTCGCTCCTCGCTCCTGGATAGCTCCATGTACTCCATGTGTATTGTGTGAATTTTGATAGTCAGACACAACGAGAACAACGAGTCAAAGACAAGTTCTGCGCCATCAAAAGGTCAGCTCTAAGGTCAATCCACAATGAAGTCTGCCTCAAAGTCTGTGTGTAGGTTTATAGGTAGGAGTACGAGGATCAGTGCTAAAGAATCCTAAACTTTATGATGCGCCCAGTTGAGCTAAGCGAATTGCGCAGCGATTCGACAGTGTCAGAGTTCCATAGATTCTTAGGACCGCGGGCGGCTCTCTGTGTCCGGTCATTAGCATTTCAAAGGTCCTGTCAAAGGACATTCCTCGCAAAACAGGCGTGTCCAATGCGTAGGTGTCGAATCGTTGAATTCCTCTCGCTGTTTCTCGCTGGCTTTCTACCTGTTCGTGGCAAATGTCAGGTTAAACCCTTGGGATTTCCTCTGATCAGGCGTGGAAATTTGCAAAAATAACATTGGCAAGTGGAACCGGAACCAGAACCCGAACCAGAACGAGAACGAGAAGCAAACTAACATACATGTGTTTACTATTACAGGCGCGACAATGTCACGGGCCATGCCCAAAACCGAGTTGACCCACAGATTAGCGACAGATCAGAGTCTTACGACAAACTCCCAAAACAAAGCAGAACATCCTCCGGCCTCTACGCATTATAAGGCATAACTAAATATCTTAAATGAACGAGTATCATTATGTTAAATGAGTAAATTTTAGCTTAGGTAAATTAGTTTAATTATTTATTTGATTTATATAATTTCTTAGGGTTTTGAGCTCAGACTTCGAGGAAGAATTTGATCAAGGAAATAGACAAGTTTTAATAGAAAACTTTCTTCTCTTAGAAGAAAACCTTTTTACCCAAGGATCGCAAATATGAGATATTCAATTAATAAAGTATAAATCATATTTGTCCACTTTAATGAAAGTTAAACAATAAATATTTTGCTTTTTTTTATTCATAATTCTTACATATAAAATTATATTTCTTACTAAGTTTCTAGAGTTCAGAAAAGACTCAGCAAAAGCACAAAATGTGGAGCTTGTGATTCAAAGTGACTCTGAATCAAGATGAATCAAAATCATTTGTTGTCTATCGTAAATACGTACCCTGAAGAAGTACTACAAGGATATATATTTCCTTATATCTCATCTCAGCACTTCTTACAATTTGTGCTCATTTATCATAAATCTATGAAAAATTGGTATAGAGGGCATAAAGATATATAAATTACAAACAGAAAAAAAAGCATTTCCAACCTTTCAAGATATACTATATGTGTATATCCTGGATCCTTGCTAATATCAACTGCCTGTCGGGCTGTCTATTCATTCTCCTAAGCTCATATTGATATTAGAGATAAATTTGATAACATATCAAATTTTGAACTTTCAGCCCCAACCCCAAATCGAAAGATATTTCTTTGAAGGTGAAATTCCAAGGTTAAGATATTCATGTGTTCAGATCATTCTATATCTATATAACCAAAGAATATATATAATAGTCCAACATAGTCATCAAGGCCGTTCCAACTTAATAATAGTTACTTTTATAAAAGAAGAATGTCCATTTATAGTAAGTGCAAGGATCCTAGGGGTATAGAAGTATCGAAATAATAAATATAATGAAACCATATGAAGTCTAGATTGTTCAGATTGATGTTCATTGATAACTGTTCTACTTTTCTATGACGTAATTCAGTTTGCAAGGTAAGCGGCTTGTTTCATTTGGGCCATGGGAACTCGGCAAAAATCAATGACCAAAATCATCAATCACTGCGATTCAGGACAAAAAACAGATTTACTTAAAATCGCATCGGGAAATCACAATCAGAGCAGCGACCCACTGGACAAAAAAAACCGTAGAGAATCGAAACCAAAACAAAGAAGGGCAATGCAATAACCCGAGCCGGGGTCATAGTCAGAGACATAGACATTGACATAGTCATAGTAAGAGTCGAAATCGGAATCTGGATCGGGGTAGGGGTATGCCCCATGCGGCATCAAAGTAAAGTCACCGACCGTAGCATAACATAGAAATAGAAAAAAAAATGTCAACCACAAAAGTGCGGCTAGAGTGAGCACAAGAACAAGAACGACATCGATCGATGGATGGATCTGCATTCAGCGACCACAAAGACCTAAAAACCCGATGATGAGGATAATGATGATGCCGATGAAGATGACGATGACGATGAAAATGACGATGAGGTTGAGGTTAAGATTGAGGTTGAGGTTGGGTATATGCCGATGGCCATTCCGATTGCATTCAGGATTTGTCTTTGAGGTCTATTCTAGTTTTGCGCATCGCTTTGTTTTTATGACTGCCTCCTACGATGCGATAATCGATTTATCAAAGGCAAAATACGAAATACGCTTTGCCAAAAACCAAAATCCAGAAAAAAAAACTATAAATCCAAAAATGAAAGCAAAACGAGAGTAGCCGCCGCTTTGGTCAAAGAAGGCGGCAAATTTTTAACGCGCATTGATGTGCATTAAGATGTGAAATTGTCACCATTGTCCTGGCCATTGTGCCACATGCAACGGCCCACATTCTGCTGCAACAGCAAAAAAAAAGAGCAACACAAGGTAGAGCCCAGAGTAGTTGCAACAGTCGGCGGTCCGAGCGTTGACAGCATTGAAAGTCATATGAATAGAATGTACTACTTTGAGATACATTCGTCCGGAGATCTATTCAATGGCTTTGACTCGGGATGCATATGCTCTGCTTGCCACACCCACTTGTGGCTGTCTGGGCAATGGGGTGTGTGTGAATTTTGCACCAAACCCCAACACATACAAGTACACATGCACACGCATGCTGCCATCCATGAGATACATTTGTATCTTTTGGGTACATAAGGTGTATACAATCATTTTTTATTCAACCTAACAGATTGCAGCGCCAAATGAAACCACAACCTAATGTTACCTATATCTATATCTACATATATATTTATATCTTCAGATACATTCGTACGAAGTCTTTGAAACTGTTGTGCAATAGTACAGATACTGAGATACTGCGTGGTGCTTGTGGTCGTTTACCTAGATCTTTACTCTGCACCTACCCAAAGAAAATGTTGCACACGTGCGCTGACATCTAAAAGATACATTTGTATCTTTTGTTCTTGCATGTGAATTATTCTCTGCTTCTCTCTCTCTCTCAAGAAAACTGCAACTATAATTTCTATATTTTATATTACATTTTATATTTTATATTATATTTTAGAAACTTTTTGTTTGGAATCTTAGAAATAGATTTTCACTATCTGCCAAACTCAGATACTTTTAGCCTGCGGTCGATTACCTAGGTCTGTGCATTGCGCACGTGCACTGACGTCCATAAGATACATTTATATCTGTGTACCTCATGCGGGTCTATCTAATCGCACTTAGTTCACGCTGGTGACAAACTATCAGACTAATCGCAACTCCAATCATAGCCGCCGCTGGTTTTTCGCTAAAAATTTAGTGCTAACAAACAGATAGATACTGCATTGAGATACGGATACTCATGCATAGATATCGTATCTGTATCTGTAGGGTAATTACGCTCAAGCAGCGGGCAGCCTTGATACCGAAGGAAACCCTCAGACCTTACCTGGCCTTAACTAAACGCAGCAGGCACTCTCAACATTTTCCTGGGAAATCAAGCTACGCCCATTTTACGATTTCTATTGCGATTCGTAGCCCAAATTCGGATACGGAATAGGGTATACGGGATATAGAATACGGCACACGCTTCAGCGTTTAGCGGCGCTTTGCATAGATGCTCGGGGCAGGATGTGTACAGGTTCACTTTGGGTTGGGGTAATTAATGTTGGCCAGAAACACTTGACTAACGCCGGCGCATCAAAGTAACTATTACGCGACCAAGGCGTGAACAATTATGGCCTAAACATTTAACCTCAAACATTGGCTCTACCCCAGAAAATAGTAGCAGACACAGACAGCGACAGAGACGGAGGCTAAGACCAGGTCAGATATTCATTCTTGATTCTAAATTCTCAATTCTGAATGCTTTTTGCTTCCGCCAAGTTAGAAATTTAGAGCAGACGCCGCCGAAGTCGATGCCAACATCGCAGCAGGTTGTCTTTTAATTGAGGGCACTTTTCGTAGAACAAGTGCCAAGCGGTTTCATTGAGCAAACCTCGTCCTCAGTCAGAGGACGAGGAACCAAAAGGGGCGTGTAGCAGGCGGGGTAAGACAGGACAGGACAGGCCAGGACAGACCAACGAGCTAAGAAACGGCGCCAGCTACCAAACTCTTTGCATAACATACTAATAATATATATCCAAATATAGATTCAAGATGAGGAGACGGAGGCTCTTATTATTCTTTGAGATACAGCAAAGAGTTTGTAGTTAAAAGAAATGGAAAATACTGTCAAAATCAGAAAAGAATCTTTTTTTAACACTTTCTTGACCGTTTGGATTATTCTATGCTTATTTTTAGAGTTAATCCGGTACTGAAGCATAATCCAGATATCTTACCACATCGATCGGGTAGTGTTTGGGTATTCTCAGTACCAAGTCAGAAGAATCTGATTTCTGTTCTAGAATTATGATGTTTCAAGAATTGGACAGTTGAGGGCGTCAACGGACAATCGCACGGATAACTGATGGATACTACAGAAGGACGGCTAGAAACTCACGTAGTTTTGGGAGGAATCTTAAGCGATATTATGCACGGGTTTTGTATTATCGTTATCCTTATATACTTATATACTCTCTAAATCCATTGGCACTCAACTTACTGATAGAACTTTTTATAACATTCTAGAGGAGAGAGAAGAGAGAACCTCAACAGAACCTTACGGAACGACCTCAAATGGATTCATATATACAGAAGGATCCAAACAGTAATCCTGGCTTATCTCCCTAGCAGAAGTCAGACTGGAATACAACATCAGTGTCACAAGGATGCAGATTCATGATTCCTGACTCAAAGTATATAGAAAGCAGCTAAGTTCATTGGAACAGAACGGACAGAACAGACTCGTAAAGAGAACAAATTGAATGAAAGTGAGTGTTTTCAAATGTATCTTTATAGCTTGTATCTTCTCTAACATATATCACATACATCATTCATACAGAGTGGACTCTACTTAGGGTCTCCTTTGCTTGAACGATATATTTAAAAAATAAATACTATAAATTTTCCTTAAAGCAAGATGAACAAACCAAATACTTTCAAAATGGACTAGAGTCGGTAAAGCTTCTCCTCTCAAACCGCTAAATATTATATATCCATTAATATGAAGCAGTTGCTTTATCTATTAGAATTCTATTAGAATTTATCTTTAAGAATATGTGTAATGTTTATAGCGTAAATCAGAATAGGTCTATCATTCTAAAGATCAGAAGGTCTATCATTAAAGATTGAAGACATTGCTTAAAATTAGGTTTATCAAAGTAAATAAATCTATTAGATTGGTTTTCTTTTATAGAAATCTATAAATTTACCAGCGATTGTAGGTTCCTTTCGCTACTGGAGTGGAGTCTACCTACAGTTAAACTTATATTACACTTTCATCATCAACTTGAACTATTACTTTACTTTCCACGTGGTTGTCAAAAAGGCTGGCTAAAATTTTAGTCAGACTTTTCCCTAGTTTCATTGCAGATGACAAAGTAGTAGATACTTTTACCGAGTGCAGGCACCAAATAAATATGTACAGATACTCAGAGACACGTTGAGTGATGCTCAGACGAACTCTATAGAGTATCTACAGGATTGAGGTAGACCGAGTATGACGCGTGTCTGGTTCTGGTTCTACGTCTGGTTGTGGTTGGGTTGTTCCCAAAGAGTTTCTGCTTTGAGCTGCATATCGTGACGTGTAATTGACAGGCAACACGCGTTAAGATCTAAAAACGCGCCTGTCATCGCCTCTAAAGGGAAAACAAATTTAGATATCTCCGACTACAAGTATGAGTACAAATATGAGGTACGACCACAAGTGACGAGATTGTGACAGGCACATGCGATGGGTTTAGTTAAGGAGCTGGGCATGCGTGGTTGAGTGGCTCATCTGGAACTCAAGTGAGAGCTCAGCCAGTGTGGTAGGCGTTTGAAAATTTGTTGGAATTGAGGCACAGGCTGTGATTTGGTAGCAGTTTGTATCTTAAAGATAGAAAGAAAATGATTGCAACGTTTGAAATTAGAAGCAAAACGGAAGGAAATGCGACAAAATGAAATTGTTTTTATATGATTATTTTCTTTTTTTCGAAAATGTAGAAGCGAAAAAAAATATTTGGGTAAACGCCTCTGTGCTAAGAAATGCTATCAAAACGTTGAGGAAAACCACAAAAATAACACAGAAAGACAAAGCGATAGAAAGAGAGAAAGATAGAGAGAGAGAGAAAGATAGAGAGAGAGAGAGGGGAGGGTAGAAACACCTTGCACAGGATATACGTATAAATTGAGTTGCTTCCTGTGGGCAGGGGCCAAGGCTTAGAATTGCACACTCACTCGCTGCCGTGGCAAATATGATTATGATAAGAAATTGAGTTGGGAGAATGGAAAATGGGAAAAACTGGGAAAATTGCTGACATACATAATGTGTCAAATGGGAACCGACCCGGACGGACTCCAGCCCCCGAATTGGGCATTTCTCGCATTACACATCACGCTGTCTAAAATTACTAGCGTAATCAGAGATTTCCAACACCTTTTCGTTGAGGTTTTTAACTAATTAATTTTCACCAAGAGCCTGTCGGAAAATGATTATTTTTCTGAAAATCATTTCGAAGGAAAGTACTCGTAAAGTGAAAGGTCGTGGGCGGCGGCATGCGCGTCGAATGCGCTTAACAGCTTTGCCCGCCAGCCCCTCGCCGAGAGCTGATCCTGGCCCTGGTCCTGGACATAGACATGGACATGCTTGATGCTTGGATTAGGCTGACGTAATGACCTCTAAGCCCTGGAGCAGCACGCGCGTTGTGCCACAGGCATACCCAAAACTAACCACAGACTTCTGCTCTCTCTCTCAATCTTATAGATACAAATATATGCTACGATGACTTCCTAATTGCAAGTTCTGCCAAAGACCATAAAGATGTCTAAGAAATAAGTACAAGTAATGTATCTATTAAGTAATTATATGAATCCATAGAAGAAAGTCTTGTTGTGTTAGAAATCCCCTACTTATAGCCTAGCATGGTATCTCAGATAGATAGTTATATCCATTGGTAGATCAGGTAAAATGTGTATGATATTTTCATTTTCAATCTAAATCTAAATATCTGCAACTCTTAAAAGAAGGATACTCTACTGGAAGCGTCGTAAGTAGCTTGTATCGGCCAATTAGACAACATTATATAGAACAATTCATGGATTGAGCATAGATCTATCAGATAGAAATGAACATATTATTCTTATTTTCTATATAGCTAAAATATCTCCAACTTTTGAAAGACGAATTTGCCAATATATATTATATAAAACAATTTGTTTTCATCTATAGGTTTAACAGACAGAAATAAGAATATTACTCTCAGTTTCAATCTAGATATAATATCTGAAACTTTTAATAGAAGAATTTTCCACTAAAAGCAAATCGTTAAGATATACAACATTAATAGAAGAATACGTCTCAATCCACAGTTTTATTAGATAGAAATAAGAATATGATTTGTATTTTGAATGTAGATACAATATCTGCAACTCTTAAAAGAAGAATTATCTCCTGGTAGCCTAGTGAGTATCGAGTATCAGATAGATCTGCTTTATTATACAGAAAAATTCAACACAATCCATAGTTAAATTGGTTAAATACACAAATATTTATAATAAAGATAAAATATCATGTAAAACATCGTAAAATATACTTAGCAAACAGATTTTGATGCACTAACAGTACGTATCTATATCTTAATATAATTCTCATTCGATATGCTTCAGGTTGAGATAAATTGTTTATTTACTTTAAGGTGGCAATTGGCAATTCATTAGAATTCTATAATATACTTTGGTAGACCCATGGAGCTGAGAGCTATGGTTGGTGGCCTCTTGGGATTTCGGCCGTTCACTGGAAGAGCTCAGATGGATAACTGCCATGGACCAGACAATTGAGATAGAACAATAAGAGAAGTGAATTTGTGGTCGTTAGAGAGGAATCAGCTACCGCACACAACGCCTCAATCACGCCTCAATTGTCTATGGGCCAAGTTAATGCAATTTGCGGTAGCAGATGCAACCAATAGAAGACACGAACAAAAACTAAAACCGAATGCCAAATGCCAAATGCCAAAGGCAATAGGCTATTCGTAAAGTGAATCTTATCGCTGCGAATGCATCTCGAATCGGCGAATGTCGAACAATGAGAATGACAATGAAAATAGTAAATTGAAAATATCTCAAATTCAATAACAATTGACAAAACGCCCACCAAAATTGTTGCTCTTAGCAAAACCCCCGAGCTCGATTCGTCCCTGGACGTTGTCCTCGACCCGAACCTGAACCTGGACGAGGACCTGGACCATAATAGAGATACAAAATGTTTCGAGGCAATACACAGACAAGTAAGATGTCACGCATATAAAAACGCGCCATCGACTGTGACAATGACAATGAGAATGGAATTGAAGAACGGGAACGGGAATGAGAGTAGAATAAGAGCTGTGATCAGGAACCGGCTTCGGACCACCAAGTGTAGACTAGTCCTATACACGTGAGAGAGGTGAGGGTGTGAGTAGTATTACTGCAACTACAGTATATAGAAGTAGTATAGAAAACGTGTAGAATTTTTACTTTTTAGGCTAGTTTCTGGGTGCTCTTTGTTTTTGGCCAGCGATCGCTCAGTCGGGGGTTGTGTGTATATTTTGGTTTTGGCAATGCGGTCAAAACATTGTCTATGAGAACAATGCTGGTATTGGAATTGAATGTTAAGGCCAGGGGACCGCACAACACGCTCAACACGCACAACACACAACAAAATACCTTGAAATGAGCAAACAATTTTGGGTTCTTAACTGTTATTAGCATGCTGAGTCGAACTGGGCCCAAAGAACTAAAGACCTGAGAGTCCATGCCGAGCCGAGAACAAAGCTAAGCAGTTTCTAATTGTCACAGCATTCGCATTGTGGGACATATCTATTAGAACAGAATTTCAGTATCACCATATGGATGGCTCATTTGCCTGCCTGTCTGACGTTTGTCCGCTTGCCCCGTGCGCTTAGCCATGTTTATCCCGTCGACTTTGGCCAAAATATTTATACACAATTAGCGAAAAATGGTTGGCACGAGAGAACCACAGGATATGATAGTATTGCCATTCGACTGGACCATCTGCAGTGTCTTCTTCATTTGCCTTGACACACCTGGCAGATATTTAATTTCTCTATTGGGACTTGTTGTGGTTAATGTTTTGCCCTTTGCCGTTTGCCCTTTTTGCCTCCTACCAGCATCTTCAGGGTCAGTCGAACACGCGCCAGGCACAAGTCCTTTTTGGGCCCAGTTTATGCTGGTATCTATCAAAATATATCTATAGATAGTGGTCCCAATCGCCCAGCCAGTTCTTGGTAATATTCAAACTCATATACACACACACTTCCTGCCTGTCTAGTGTCCCATCAACTTATCTATTCATACCAGGAACTGTCAAAACTCAACTCTTCCGTTTTCAGTCGAAATATTTTGATATTTTGTGGTCAGCTACTGTTCCGCCCTCAAGCCACAATATAATCCATATAAACAATAACACCAAACAATATCCTGAGTCAACCCTTTCTGAGCCTAAGACTGAGACTGAGACTGAGCCTGATTCTGATTCTGTGGTCCAGGTCCTGTTGTCGTTGTCTTTCCCATGAACTGCATTCCAAGCTGTGTTTGTCGGGGGCTGTGACCACTTAAATGGCTTAACGTTCTACTCGTATTTCAACCAAAACATTCCAATACCAATTTCAGTTCCTATCTCCTCTCGCTATAGTCCAAGAACCAAAGTCTAAGCGTCCAACTGTCGCCAATAAAAATTTACGCCTAATTTTCTTTGGCTGCTTCCGCGCATGCGCAGACATCATCGAGTAGCACTCTGGAGCAAGCTCCTCTTCCCCTTTGGCCATACCTTTGATTCCTCCATGCACCTCTCCCCCGTCTTCTACCCTTCAAGTGTCTAAAGAAGCGACGTTCCAGTTGTGCCTCGTTAGCTTTTTGCATTGGCGATTTCATTTTTGATTTGTGTCGGCATATTTTGCATACAACTCTGGAATGGGTGCAGCAAGTGGCTAATGCGAGGGTCATTTCAAAAGTTTATACGTTTCTATAAACATACATTAGCATATCCAATAGGGATGTCGTCTTCTGATGGAGTTGCTGTTGTCTAGCAGGCCAATGGCCAATGGTGGAGCCTTCTTATATATATTGAGCTGCTTTTCGCGATTTCATCTTTGACCCATGGTATCATGGTATATGTTTGCGTTGTTTTGTAGAGATTGGATCATTCTTCTGTTGCTTCTTTAGTATTTTTGGTTAGTTCCTGAACTTGTTGTATATGGGGTGATAATTCGTCTATTAATAGTAACTTAAGTGGTACCTCGAATTCTAGCACCTTTACTTGAACAACTTCATTACTTTGCTTCTATATAGGGTGCCAGTACCTTAGCAGATGGTGCTGGTACTCCCAATCTTAATACCTCAGCTCCAACTCCTTAACTCCTCATCTAAGGTGGTCAATGCTAGTACTGATCAACTGATACAGTACAGGGTGCTAGAACTTCATTTGTTACCACCCCAACACCTACTACACAGGAAACTATAGTAGTACCTCAACAGCTAGTACAGAGGGTGCTGGTACTCCTAATCTAAGTACATTAACATCAAACATCTTTACTACTTCTACAGAGGGTGCCTTTAGCCATAATGCTAGTAGCTCCAATGATAGTAACTCGGGTCCTAGTATCTCTATCTACTGGTACCTAAATTCCTTCTATAAAGATGGCCAATACCTCAACTGCAACCTCAACAGCTTCTAAATAGGAAAACAGTAACTCAAATGCTACAACAAAGGCTTCTGGTACTACAACATATGAAACCTTTATAAGAAAGTAGAAGCCAAATCCTTTGATTTGACGATCTACTTACATGAAAAGTACACAAAATTGATTAAGCCTACAAATCGTACATGAACTTAATTATAATAATATGCCAAGTATTATATATATCACTTGAAGGTTAATGAGGTTGAAGACACACACCTTTGCTGAACTACATGAAGGACCCTCGTCTGTGGGTAAGGGCATCCTCTCTCTCTCAAGTCACCGACGACGGGCCAATCAGCACCGCAAAGGTGGCACAAGAAAATTATTTAACAATCAATTTCTTTGCAGCGGCATTTCGCCATCTAATTATAATCGAAGCGGCCAACGCAGTACAAAATCAAACGAAATGCGCCGACAAACTAACTAAAATTTAAATTAAATTTCAAGCAATGAAAATATATATATAAAAAAAAGGCAGAGCGAAAACCCAAAAATCAAAATGGGAAATGGGAAAAGAAAATGTTGGACAAAAATTCCGAACGGTGCTCTAATTAAAATTGAAATGAAGTGCCCGGCATGTGAGACAGCAGAAGAAGGTCCTTTCACAGAGTCTGGCCCAAAGGGACACACTGGCAGCAATAAATATACGTACATTCCGTTCTTTAGGGTGGTCTGTGCTCTGGTCTGATCTCATCTCTGCTTGGCACGTTCGTTTCCCCTTACTCCCTCGAATTCTCTATAGTTATATTATGTCGAGCGATATTACAATAAAAAACGCATTTTTTTTTCTTTTTTCTTCTTCTGTTGTCCTTCTTCAAGTTGAACTTCATGATGATGTTCATTGGGCTTGATGCACTCATTTCATGCCAAAATGCATCACGCACTAATCCCGCGCTGGCGCAGCCCACACACGTCTCAACTGAACTCGACTCGTCCAAAGGATTAGCATGCGTTGCATTCTATATGGAGGAATACCTTGTGGGATTGTGTATAAAAGATATTTCTCGTATTATTATTGCCATGTCGAATCAGCACACAAAGGCGACACAATGGCCAAGTGTGAGGGCCAGTGAGGGCCAGTAAGGGTGAGATTGACGCGCAGTGTCCAACGACGGACAAAACAATCGAATAACAATCCAAAAAACACTCAAAAACAATCAAAAACAATCGAGCAATGCGCCACATTTACTATTCAAATGCAATTGCGCGTGATAATCGATTCAGGATTCGAGTTTTCAACTTGAGAGCTCAACTGAAAAAACAAAAACAACAAAAATGTATATTGAAAAATGAAAAACAAAATAATAAATATAAATATAAAGAAGAAAACTAATTTCATGCCTGCTTACAAAACCCGTAGACCTGCCCTGGTCCTACATATTATTATTATTACTATTATTTTTATTATTATTACAGCTGCGATTAATTAAGCAAACAAATCAGACAGACATATCGATCTGGAGGCCCACTATTAAATACGGTAGCTGTAAAAACAAATAGCCCCAAGGCGAACACAACTAAACTAAACGGAATCGACCTGAATCGATTCGAATACACTCCGATCGATTCGCATTCACATTCACATTCACAATCACATTCACAGACGCATTCGTATTCGTAAACGTAAACGTATTCGTGCTTTTGGCCTAATTAATTGCCAATCATAAAGGCGAGTGCAATGCGCTCGTAAAACGAATCAGTTTTAAATGCCCAACTGCAAGTCCAATTATTCAAGTTTGCGCCTTAAGTGATGATCGAACTGGGAATGGATGGATCCCAATGAAATGGACAAGGGAGAACTGGGAACTGCAAACTGCAAACTGAGAGCTGAGAACTGAGAATGGGACCTCAACTGGACACTGAAATGCATTTTATGGGAAATGTGTGTGTTTGGCAATTAATTAAATTAAGTTTTCAGCGAAATGCCAAAGGCGTGAAGCAACAAGCGGGAAATGCATACATAAAGCACACACCGAACTATAAATACACTTATAGGAAATTTCTTTAACCAAATTTATAATAAAATGCTACAAAGAAGTTGTCAAAGTTTGATCTCAGGTCTAAGAAATGGTTCAGCACCATTTATTTGAGGCTTGATAGGGAAATTTGCTATGAAAAGTGAAAATCTATATAGAAAGCTAGAACTCAGGATCTTTTATAGTAATTAAGATGATATTTGGTATGTGAGCTAAGAAATATCAGTTCTTTCTAAAGCAAGTTCCATTAAATACAAGATAGAAACTCAAAGATGTTAAATCGAATGAATAAAGAAATATATATAATCAGCTTGAGATTTGAGGTTTAAGGATGGAAATTTGTATAGAAACTATAGGAAATAGATGTGTCAAGCCTCTACAGGAACACACAGCCATAGTTCAGGTTCTACTTGAGAAATTTTATCCAAGTCAAACGCAGAAATATAGAAGACAATCGCAGGACTCGTATATAAAGTATATATATCATAAGACTAGCACATAGTTTTCTTCACTTAACTTGGCTTGAACTAAAAACTGACTTGTTAACAAGCAAATCAAAGCAGAAGACGTATAGGCACAATCCCTAATTGGGTTAGTGTATTACTGGGAGCACACAGGAAGTCTTCTCGCTGCTGGGCTCGTCAACATTAACAACAAACAGCGATAACATTTTAATTGCGCTGATCTGTTCTGATCTGTACGATCTGCCGATCTGCCGATCTGCTGATCTGCTGATCTGCCGATCTACTGATCTGCTGGCCAGTTTGTTAATGTCTTTTGGCAGCAGCAGCTTCGCTTCAAAAGGAAAACCAACAACAAAAATTATATATACATATATATAAAAAGCTATCAATTGGCATCGTGTTAAGAGGCTCTAATAAAGTTGCTTTCCTCTCAGTGTCCCCCAGAGACGATCATCGATCTGTTTTCTTCTCTTTTTTATTTGTTGCCCAATGTTATTTATCTCTTAATATATCTTACATCAACTTATGGCCGCTGCCGCTGATAATGAAATCAACTTGCCACTTGGCTAATCTTAAGATTCTCTGCGTTTTGCTGTCAACTGTCGCCCCAACGATAAGCGCCGCGGCAACATAAGAAATCGATTTAAGCCAATTGCCCAGCCAGAGAACTGAGTGGAACCCAAACCCTAACCCAAACCCACCAATACCAATATCATTGGCCCCCATCTGCCTCTTACATTGAAGCTTATCAACTGCCAATTACATTTGAATCTCTGCTTAAGCCCAGCCAGATAGCAGATGCTACCTTAGATAAAAGCAGGAGGAGCTTGTAAATCTCAAAATGGGTGTCCATAAACCGAAGAAGCTGCCTCAAGTCTAGTCCAAGTAACTCACATCTTTATGGCCAAGAATCTATAAGATCTTCTTCGCTTTGAGATTCTATCTGTATATGTGAGTTTGTGATCTTAACTCGGCTTGAAGTTTACTATTTTTGCTCAATGTCATGTGCTACCTGCTGTTAGGTAAATTCCCAGTTTCCCATAGCACGTGCAAATATTCCCTAGAGATGTGAGAGATGTGAGAGATCTCTGAGATATTCGTTGACCGTTGCGAGTTTTGCATAAACATTAAGTCATATTAGTGCTGATTTTGCACACACTCGCATGAGCACAGAGACACGGGCTGATGGCACTTCATTAAAAACTATTTTGGCTACCTAAACGCTAACAAAGAGCTGACTAGACAAAGGATACCCTATACTATATATCATATATGTGCATACATATATGTTGGATGATGGATCGTAGCTGCTGCTGATGATTCAATCATTGTGCAACAGAGCTCTGTAGGAAGTTGCGATTTTGATTGTATGATTAGATTTGCATAGTATGTAGAAACTGGACACATGTGTAGATGCATAGATCAAGGATCAGCTCAGGCACAGCAAACGCACGTGTGCTAATTACCAGGAAGAATATGTTCTGTATACCAAAGATCGTAGCCGATGATCAAGGGAAACGAAAAACATGAAAAAGAAAACTCAAGACAGTACTGACTGTTTGTTGTAACGGTAACCCAGTGCCCAAATCTACCATATATGTATGTGGATACAGTCGTAAACCTAAATACATTCATATTATATATGCATGCATAAAGCCAAAGGCAATCAAAAATCAATTCATAATCATTTGCAAGGTGCAGACATGGCCGGCAGTCAACCAGACGACAAGGAGTTTAAGGCACAGAGACAGATCTGAATGTATGGGATGGGGGCCCCTCAGCAACTGCAATTCAATCAAATTTGTTATAAAACTGTGAAAGTCTGCGACAGCGATCGGAAACAGGACTCAAAGTCAAAGTCAGAGTTGGAGTCGGAGTCGGAGTCGGAGTCAGGAGCAGCCTTGGGAATGCAGAGAGCTAGATAGGAAGAAGAAAGATTTGCATGCCCAGGCTACACATTATGCAAAAAGGCCGCAATGATCGTTTTGCATACAAACTTTAGCAGAGACGATCGACACAGCGATCCCAACGAACCATGCATCAATATCCAATACCAATACCAGTACCAATGCCAATATCCAATATCAATGTCTGGCGATCAAGCGACCGATCGACTCACTGCCAGTCTGTCTATCTGTCTGTCTGGCCAACTCACGCACTGATCGACAGCAAGACACAATTCAATCATTTCAGTGTCTCGCTACGTAGGACGCTGACTGATCTTTAGCGCTAGATTAAACGATCAGCGGAGACAGGCAGCTCCAGCTCCAGCTCCAGCACCAGCAGCAGCTCCAGATACAAGTTGTGTAGTTGTTGTACTTGTTTTTTGTTTTGTTTTTCTTTTTTTATGTCGCTACTGCAATGTGTGTAGGTCGATCGCCTTCTTGTTGATCGGCGATCGTTGATCTTAGGGATCGCAGGGACCAGAGCAAATTATTTCACTTGCGCCCAGCCAGAGCTCTTCTGGTGGTCTCAATGTACAACTTGATTTCTGTTTCCTTTGCTGCAATGGCAGTTTGATTTGTTTAAATTTAATTATGCATCAATATCAACGATTGTCGATCCTCGTTCTCGTTCCACGGTCCTCATTGCGCGTAGGTAGAATCTCACAAATACACACACACGCACACACACACAAACACACGCGCTCACACAGGTGAAGGATAAAGTTATGATGGTTGTTTCAACCGAGAGTACAATCAGAATTTCTCGATCTGCTCTGTTCTCAGGACGAGAACGATTCCCGAAATCTTTGATTTGATTATCAACATTTGTTGACGTCCCTCGCTGGCTAAGATGATCGTCAAAAACCGCCAAATGATGATCGATGCCAATGTTGACGATACTCTTTTCTTCCCTTTTTCATATGCGAGAAGCATTTGTATTTTTATGCATTTTCGTGGTTTGCTGGCACATTTACATTTTGTACTCTCATTCTTTGTGCTACGTATAAAGCGATCAATCAAAAATGCAAACAGATCACAAAATACAAAATGATCAGAGAAACAGCCAAAAATCTTCCAGAGACAACAACAATTCAAGGAACTTCGCTCCAACATGTGACAGCAGACAAAATAGTTTATGATCGTTCTGTGATTAACAACATACAGGATACTCATATATGTAGATGCCTATAGTACACGGTACAAGTATGCATGATGCCTCCAGTCGATCCTCAAGAAACAAAAAACACTGTCACTTAGATGATGAACAGTTTGTTAGAATTTGAATTGTGCGGGGCGCATCGTAAATTTTCGCGGATAAAAGAACCGTAGATCACTAGTGATCGTTATATTTAGATAAAGATACACTTGAAACTCCTGCGATCCTTTTATACCATATATGTGATTCGTTTGAAATGATCGACAAGGCTGCTGACTTTTAGATAAAAGAGATCAAGGCAGGTCGGTCAACTCGATGATTTTTATATAGAAGAGATCAATGCAGGTCGCTGATCATTATAAAGAGATTAATGAAGATCGCTCAGGTTGATGACTTTCGGTTAAAATAGATCAATAGAAAGTACTGAATGCTTATAAAGAGATAAACAAAGTTATCACTTTTGAATAGAACACTGAAGATCGTGAAAAGATCTACGTCGATCATCGACGATCAGGACTTTTAGATGGAAAACAATCTAAAAAGTCGTGGAAATATCTAAGATCGGAGAGGTTGGTAACCTTTATATAGAATATATCAGTGAATATCGGTCAGTTTCACGAATATATCAATGGTGATCGCTGGTGGATGTGAAAAGATCAATGAAGATCGCTGAGGTTAGTTGGTTTCAGTTAAAATTAATAATTATTGGATTAATAAAGACTACTGAATGTTCATGAAAAGATCAACAAAAATGAAGTGAAGCTGAGAGCTTTCAAAAAGAACACTGAAGATCGGGAACAGCTCTATGCAGATCATCAAAGATCATGGCTTCTAGCAGGAAACCCTTCCTAAAAGTAGCAGAAGCTATTTAACAATCTAAAATGTGTATATAAGTTGATCATTATAGAAAACTCGATGGGGCTTTCCACATTTATAACTGTTGAAATGACACAGTTAGCGATCAAGTCCGTCTGTTTGTCCATGTCATTTCCGCGTGCTAAAACCCACAGCAAATGTAAATCACTTGGTTATGCAAATAGAGAGACACAGAGATATGGATAGATAGATAGATAGATAGATAGAGAGTGTTATGGAGATAACTGCTAATAGATACTCGACCAACAAATTCACTTGAACAAGGAGAGACAGAGAGGGAATGATGATGATGGTAGGGGTATGTAACATAACATACAATATGTATTAAGCGATCGTTTATTTAAGGAAGATTTTGGCGCGAGTTTCATTTTTTATGATTCTCAATTGACAACAGCAACAACAACAACAACAAGTAAACTGATATCGCCGACTGAATGACCCGCTTGCAATGAGTATTTTAACTCATCTTTTCAGGGGAATTGTTTACACACAAATTTGTTGATCGGTCGCCGGTCGTTGGGTTCTTTGTTATGTAAATATTAAATATATCATATCGAATCAAATTGAATCGCATCGAGTTGAGTCGAGTCGGTAAATGCGACTGCTTCAACTGACTTCGACGACTGCGTGGGTGTTGTGTGTGAACTTGCATAACTGTGTCGCGTGCTCTGACAACAAACTAATCAAGCTATCAACCTATCAACCAGGTAACCACTCAACAACAACAGTCAGAATCAACCAGGTAACCCATCGGGCCGTGTCAACATTTGCTGAGTGTGTCGTCAAACGCGCGTCGCTCACTAAGAAACGGCAAATTTAAATCAATAATTCGAAAAAAAGAAGAAAAAAAGAACCATCATAATAATAATAATAATAAAGAAAAAAGCCAGTACCTTTTGAGATAAGCTGCTCAGTTTGGATTCCGCAGCTCCTCCTCTGTTTACCCACCTACAACAACTGCGGCACGTCATTATCATTAGGACATTGCAGTCATATATCACACCGAGGAGGCCTGAGACAGAGCCAGAGACAGACCCAGTGCAAGAATCGAAGCCAGAGCCAAAGCCAGAGCTGCCCATCAAGCATCCAGCTCTTGATATATGGCTCGCCCGCACCTAAATTATGGCTAAAACAAAACTGAACTGTGCAAATAGCCGCCAGCAGCTTCGGGCTATAGACAAGGCAATTGCCATGCGGGGGAGGAGAGCATTCAAGCTGAGCCAGCACCACCTTCCGAGAAGGTGTTTAGATCCAAACGCTTCCAGTCTTCTGAAGATCGATCAATTGACCGATCATTGACCAACGTCCGCCTCAACCACAGCCATATCACAGTAATAGCCCAATCCAATCTAATGCAAAGTTAGTCCCAAAAATTGCAGCTTGCTTTTTACATAATTGAAATGATGATCAACATATATATATATATATATATAAAGAAAGAGGAGCAGAGAGAGCGAGAGATCGAGAAAGAGCCAAATTGTCCATTGTTGCACAGTGGAGCAGAGAAGGATTACAATGGGATCGCTCAGTGAAGTTCTTGTCCTCTGATTAGTTTCTATATACTACGTACGATCGTTCAGTCAATTAAGGCTACGGTCAGTGTCTAGTTGAAAAGATCGGTGACTTTTTAATGAGAAGTATTTTAAAGATCACTCTTCTCTCTGTCGCTCTCTGTCCGTTCTTCCAATTATACCACAGTTTTATCGATCAGCTTTATTGTACTATATATTAAATAGGGATTTCGTTGATGTTTAGTACCTAATTTAGTCGATCATCGATACCTTTTTAGGAAGATCACTCTACTCTTTTTTTCCGCCTTCTCTCTTTTTCAGCCTCTGTATTTCTATCTTGCGATTAGTTTTTGAAACCATTCATAAATGCGGAAGGTATAAGAACTTTTCTCATTTGATGTCCAGATCAGTTGCCACATGTTCCAAGCTCGATCGTTTGATCGATCGATCAGTACATATGCAGACGGACATCAGCTCTACGATTAGTCTCAACGATATTAAATCTATAATTAGTTTGTCAAGAACTTAACATGTAGTTGCTCGATCAGCAGCAGATCACTTCAGATTTAATAAACTATCATTAATGAGTGCTTTTGAGCAATAATAATAGAGGATGATCTCCATTAACTAACTGCTTGTCTAGTGCTGATGATCTACGCTTAATACCAGATTATTTGAAGTTAGCAGTTTAACAAAAAGTTGTGCTTTTAAAGCTCAACGAAGCAGTTTTCAACCAATACGACACACATTATTATTCCATTATTGTTTTAAGCTCTGGCTGTGTACTTAGCACGCCCACTGTGCCGCCCTGTAGCTATATGCACATACGTATATGTATATAGCTTTCGATATATGGTACAAATACAAACAGAGTGGAAGAGGGACAGAAAGATCGTCAGACTGACAGACACAGCGTGTCGTCGCCTAAAGCTAGTAAAACAGCCATTCATTTGACGACGTCCAGTTCGACCCGTCCAGGTCTGGCTCCAGAGATCAGTCTCTATCATCAGGGCATGGGGCATGCTGCGCGCGACCAGTGGCTGTATGTTGCAACTTGCAGCAGCAGCAGCAACAACAGCGGCGACATCAACCGTAGACGATGGAGCCAAACAGCAGTCAAAACTCTGTCAGACAGTTTGTAAACAGTTTTCAAAGTCGAGCACCACATCAGCGGCTACATCGCGATAAAGACGCTTCAGTTTTTGCTTTAAGCCTAAGACGCGTCGACTTAGATGGACAGATCCGTGAAGATCTGTGAAGACAGGGACCAGATGCAGCAAGGGGCAGGAGCTGGAGCTAAAGCTGAAGCATAGCCAGAGTTGAGACGCGTCTGGGGCTCCATTTCAAAAACTGTGTCCGACATTTGCGCCATTATAACTTTATCGCTTTTGGACAGATTGTTCGCTTGACGACGGCGGGCGGTTAGGGTATGAGGAGCAGCATTAGGACGAGGAGAAGAAGCAGAAGGAGAGGAGCAGAGGAAAGGCTACATTTCTGTGTCTGGGAAGTGAGTGATGTACCTGCTGCTGATGATCATGAAGGCTTAATAGCATTAGTTGCTCGTAGTTCGAGTAGGAAGCATGCTTTTAGTTGTTCTTCTTTCGGTTTCGGTTTTTGTTTTCTTTTCATTTCGTTCCTTTTTTTTTGTCAGCGGTTTCCATCTACAATTTTCAATCTTTGCCAAGCTACTTGTAATTGTTGGCGCTGCTGCTGCTGCTGTGCAGATTATTAACTCATTGGCTATTGGCCCAGCTTGATAAGTTCTTGAAGCGGCAGCTCTTTAAAAAGCCATTTAGGCTTACAAGCTTGTTAAGCTTGCCCCAAATCCATTGGGGGCACAACAAACCACACCAAGGCACAGCAAGGCACAGCAGTGCACACCAAAGCACATACCACTCGGTGGGGCACTGCCGTTTAATGCAATTTCACGTTCAGTTTTATCGCCGGTTAAGTAGCCACTAAACGGCAGCTCTTTAATCTCAACGACTTGCAGCTTCCAGTTAAGGCCCCAGAGTTAAAGAAAGGATCATTTTGTGGGCGCTTCTTTGGGTGCTGGCCACTTTCTTTACGGGATTGGGCCAGCGAAGAGATTGGTGGAGGGTTGGGGAGTTGAGGGCTGTTTCAACTGCGTTGCGCCTACCTTGTTAAGCGTTAAGGATAAACTGGTCCACAAGTGGTTACTGCTATGCTATGGTACAGTGGTGCATTGGTGCATTGGTGCATCGGTGCATCGGTGCGTGCCACTGCCAATCGATCGAGACACAACAAGCTGCCTGGCACTTGTCGACTTTCCAGATTCCTTTGAGCTTTATTTTTAGGCTTACGCTAAATTAAACCATAGCCTCGAACCTGGTAATCACCTGAAAGATCGCGAATCGCTGTTCCCAGATCCCGGATCGGCGAATCACTCGCGCGTCTGGTTAATAATTGTGGATTAAATGCATCAGCGAATCGCTGCAAATTCACTGTGAAACAAAATCTGATTAAGAATATTTCAATTAGTAGCGTTTCCTTTCAGGCTTTGGCTTTGGCTTCCTCCTCCTCCTCCTTCTTGTTAGCCCAAAAATGAAGAACAAAATATTGAAAACAAAAACAAGAAAAAACTTTCATTATAATGGGAAGAAAGTTATGCTTAAATGAAAATTGCCCACGATCAACTTTTGTGTTGTGTTGTGTTGTGTTGTGGCTCGTTTCGGATCTCCGATCATTTTGATTGATTTCCAATTCATTTTTGGCATGCTAATTAAGTCACTTGGGATTCCAAAGGCTGCAGATCAACCAGACCAGTTCCAGAGCATCTTACGAGTTACGAGTAATTGCATCTGAAGCTCATAATAAACGATTAGTTGATATATCGCAAATTTATGCCAGACTTAACTATAATTTGTAAGCTTGCGTAACATTTGATTTCAATGATCAGCAAAAGACTGTTGAATATATATAATCGACCGATAAATTATACAAAATCCACTTCCCTGAGGTCTAAATATGACATCAAACAGGGACAAACGTTGAATTCGGAAGATAACGAAATTATATGTAAATATTATTTTTATAAATATTTTAAATTTGGTCGAAGGAATTCAACGATCCTTTCACCACGAAATTACTTTGCGTTTCACTAGTTCGGCCTATTCTTGAATACTGCTCATTCGTATGGTCCCCTCAATATAATAACTATGAGGCCCGCATGGAGTCAGTACAGAAGCAATTCCTTCGTGGTCTTAATTGGACTTCTTCTACTAAATCTTCCCTTTTTAACTAACCGTAGACCAACTTTAGCTGTTTAATTTATTCATAAATTAATAAACGACAACATTGACTGTTCTCTTTTAAGTCGCTTAAATTTTTCCATTCCTTATAGACCTACTAGAAACTATCTTCCTCTTTATCTTCCGGTATGCGTCACTGATTATGCCTTGCATAATCCTTTTCGCATTCTACGTTTTCTTTACAATTCACACTTTCATGCTTTCTCTTCAGAACATTCTCTTCATTCTATTAAACTTTCGCTTTTCAACCACCTTCGGTGAATCCTTTACTAACACTAATACTCATTGTTCTGATTGGGTTTTTCTGGGCTTAAAAATTAATTTCTAACTAGCCGACTGTATTATTTCTTAAGAACTATGCTTGAGGTGCAAAAGAAATTTTAAATTATAATCAATAAATTAGTCTTAAATAACTTCAATAAAATTGTAAGTGCAAAAAAATATATAAAGAAAATCATATTTTCTGAAATGAAACCCATATCAAACACATATAATTGCTACTCTGAAAGAGGCTATGACTAGTCTTTTATTTAAATTATTCTTACCTTAATCGAGGTAAATGGATTAAGGACATACAAATTTAAGGCATAGTATAGGGAACTGCTAAAATATAATAATAAAAGTGGAAAATACAATTTGCTTTGAAATATCTGAGAACTGCATATTTCATTCAATGGTTTCCCTAAAAGATTCTCCAAGGATCTACTTGGCCTATGGTTTATGTGACCGCCAACAAAGGAGATTACATCCAGGCTCAGCTAAGATACTTTTTTTATTTTCATAGATATTTGTAAGTTTCCATATATATAATTTATCCGACTTTAATTCTTTATTTGGTACTAGGAACAGTTAATCACATACTAAAGAAGTTTCTTTCTACGTGTTTCCTGCTTCCAACTTCACTTCAAACAGAGATGATAACTTGGCTTACTATGTCCTATACCCTGTGTATCCTCAAGCTTCGCATTAAAGTTGAAATTTATTTGGTTCACACGAGGAAAGTCGGAGCTCTTAAGTATACGGATATGAGGTCATTAGGCCTTCCAGGTAAATATCGTTTAGTGTGCATGTGTGGGGCTTTATATAAAATGGATAATCCTCAACTTTCCCTGACTGAATAATGTACATATCCTTGAGCCCTGAAGCTTCTGTAGGCTTCCGTGTGAGCTACTGTTGCCTACTGGGGATCATTTATACTAATGATCATTAAGACCTAATGATGACCAAATTACGCCATAAATGCCAAGGCGAAATAAAAGTGGCGGACAACAATTTTAACTAAAAATCAGACCATGGATTCGCGCTTTCAACGCGCTTTCGAGGTTGAACTCGTATAATATAATCGTAATCGTAATCGTCATCGTCATCGTAATCGACGAGTGATCTCAACTATATCATAATCCAACTGATGGCAATCAAGCCATCAAAATCCCAAATCCCAAAAGCCGCAAAACCCAAAACAGAAACAGAAAAAACATACGAAAATTAAAAAACACTTTCATTAAACTAAATTTTTATTGTGGCACCAGGAACTGGACTGGATAGGCGGGATTGAACAGGGGAAGTGAAGGCGGAGAGAGGGGAGAGGGGACTATTTGAAGTCCCCAAGCTTAAGTTAAGATCACGTTGTATACATTTATGGCGGTCAACTATAAAAGTTTGACCCAAATTCATTGTCGTTGCGGCTCTCAAGCAAAATTGCTACAAATTACACATTTTCGGGGCGCAAAAGTGTGCCGCATCCACGCGTTGCATATGATGATAAGGGGCACTGGGGGAGAGGTGGGAGGAAACTTTTACTCATTGCAATTAAGTTGCAGCGCGATGCAGCAGCAGATTAAAGTAAATAATATCAATAATAATAACAACAGCAGCAACCGCAGCAACTCCAGCAACAACAACAATAACTCATAAACTGTAATCACTTACACGAACGACCCCAAAAAACTTGTTATCGGTTATCGAAACTGTGTGGAGACTGTTGGAAGACTGCCGGAATAGCTATGTACGTTGCCTTGGCAGCATCGCGCTTCTGTTGCCAATCCAATTCGACTCGCTCCTTATCGCAGTTATCCCTTTGATTTATCTCTCACTCACACGCCGCACTTTGTGGCCCCATACTAATTGCGTTCATAATAAACAATTTCGGATTCAGTTCGTGTGTCGTCTCTTAGCTTATAATCTTCGAGAATAGATACCCTGTACTAGGCCATAGGTTAATCTTCGACTTAATATAATCAAAAGTGAAGCTATGCATTTTTCATTTAAAGTCGTGATAACTTGAACTGATTAACACCAGCCCTGTTCAAGTTAACGAATTGTGCGAATTACCAAATGAAATTTTCACTTTTATTTCAATCGAAAGTTAAATTGAGTTGAAAAGTATTAGAAAGAGTATTTCAAAAAATTAATATTTTTTAGTTCTCCGATTTTATTGGGAAACCTCACATTATTGAGTACTTTCGTTCAAGTTAGTCAAGTAGTCAATAATAGAAAACACTTGTTCAAGTTCCCTAGTGTTCAAGTTATCGCGTCTGCACTCCATAAGATATGAACATTATACCTGAACATTCCTCCATAGTTTTGGAATAAGCCGGAAAGTCAAGTTAAAGATATCTTTCATCCCTATATTTGAAGTATATAAGAGTCTTAGTAAATATTCTACTACGTTGAGTATAGAAAAATGCCCAAAATTTGCTATATATTATATCTAAAACAGTTACTAACGTCGTATTCCATATGGATTGGTGTTTACAGTATATTTTCAGTACATATTTGATCAACTTCCTACTTAAATATTCCTACTTTTAAAAATATTTTAGCCACTTTATATGAGCCTTTACGCTATTCCAAATTAGAGTTCTTAAATAAAAGTAAATATATAGTTTATAGTACAGAAAATATTAAAGAAATTAACCCCTTTTTACCCAATTTAAGGGGGTTAAGGGTCTAAAATAATAATAAAAATGAACTGAGAGAGTTCAATGAGTATCTGGACGGTAAATATATTGAATAGTTGCTCGCATTGCAATTGATACTTTATAAAGTTGATTATTATATATGATAATAACTATTGATTTATATATTTATAAATTGATTTACATATTGTATATAACCCCACAATTATATTAAGTCTCTGTTAAGCATACCCTTCTCTTACCAATTTCACCAGTAGAGGGTATAAATATTACAAGAAGGAGACAAGTTCGGTAGCCAAGCAGAGAGCGGAAAGGGGTGGGGATGAAGCTTTACAAATTTATCGATTGTCTGCATTCGCTTTGGTTCTTATCAGATGTGACGTGCTTCTTATTAGCTTTTGCCCCTTTGCTTTCTTTTCGTAGGCCAAATGAAAATTGTTATTGGACTCTTTGACGCTTATCTGCGCACTGAGAACTGCTAAATTTTACAAGACAACAAGAACCATTCGATATCCTTATCGATGTTTTAGCATCTGGTTAAGCCAGACGAAGATGTACGAGCTGGATCCGGCTTTGGTATGGATATGTTATACTCGCCATGCAGAGGGATCTTTTGCCGAATAGTTGCAAACTTATTTACATTTAATTTGCATATTTTGAAATACTCGTACACGATGCATAACAACATTGGGGATCGGTTTAAGGATCGGAATATTTAGCTGCCAATAAGCAAAAATATCGAAGAAGCGTCAAGAAGAAGAGTCCTCATCAAAGCGGTGAACAGCGTTTGCCAAGTGCATAAGCCATACACCAGTTACAAAATGTTCGTAGAAACTAACCGAAAATATACAAATGAAATGAAAGTTATTCAGTAACAAGACTTAAGTATAGTTTTATGAAATAATTATAAATATTTATGGTATAATATGTAACTTTAACCCTATTTAAACTTTCGCTTTGTTTAATTATAATGTCATTTATTATACAATATTATACTTGATATTCTCTATTTCGCCATGTAAGTCCAACGTTTATACCCTAAAAAGTATATAATATAAATATTCATATATATTTTTGATCAGCTTTGCTCCCTTTTGTCCAGTTCTTTGTATATCACTTTATTTAAACATGTCTATTTAAGACATTATATAAGCTGTAGACAGCCTTAGCTTTGAGTTTGAGCACACATTTCATCAAAAGATATTCATGCCTTTGATGTCTACTAACATTTTACCTCTGGGGTACTCAGTGCTTCGACGAGTGACTATGCAAAAACGCTCAATTTGCAAATGATGCAAGCGACAAAGCCGTTATCAAAGATTTTATTCATTTGTTGTGCGCGTGTACGAGTGTGTGTGTGTGTTTTGATTGCCGCTGATCTGCGCGGGGCTTTTGGTCTGTGGCAAAAGTTGTTTTGGCCTTATCGACAATGTCGATGTCCAAGGCGTTGTTGTTGTTGTTGTGTGTTGTGTGTGTTGTTGTTGTGTGTTTAAACACACATTGATAATCATTAGTTAAGTTGTTAACTGATTTCGTTTAGAGATTTGTCATGAGGAGATCCACAGCACAACCAATGTCTGAGCCGCTTTTTGTTGCATTGCAAATATTTTAATGTGATTTATCGACGACAACAACAACAACAAGTTAACAATAAATCAAGCGCTTTGGCAACTAATGAGACAGATTGCTGCGACCAAAGATTGAGATCAGAATCGAGATCCTTAGCCACAGACTGAATCTGAACCTGAACCTTAACATGAACCTAAAGGTGAACCTTACGGCGCGCCTCATCGAACCCAGACCAAACTGGGGTCATCCGAGTCATCAGGCTCTGGTGGTCCATGGCAAGAGCCAAGTCAATTACAACAAATGATATTTTATTGGTATTTGATGAGCGTCGAAATGTGCAATTGCTTGGCCAATAAATTTTAGCTGAGGTTCGGTTCGGTTCAGCTCCCAGTTCCAGTCAATTGCACTTATTAAACCCTACGCTCATTAGAGATCGATCGATCGATTGATCGATCGTTGAATCGTTGCATCGTTCGAGCCCACCAGCAAAGACTTCTGAAGCCAACTTATGATATATTTTACTTGTGTTTTTTTCATCCGCACTGTGTGTGTGTGTGGGAGCCACCAGTTGCTCCCTTTGGTTAGTACTCCTGTATATAATTCCTAATCCCTGGCAAGCACAAAAAATAACATCACATAAATAATGCGTACAGATTCTGAGAGTCAGCTCTGAGACTTCTTCCTCTTCCTTTTTACAATAAATCACGCGAATTGTTGCCCAATTAAGCCCAACTCTGCAATCAGAAGATGAAAGAATCCTTACCTTTTTTTACGTCATGCAACGGTTTAATTCTCAGATGCAACTCAATCAGCTGGAAAGTTCAAGAACATATCATAAGATCCATTGCAGATTCTTTCAATATGAAAAATGTGAATATTAAATTGAACTTGTCTTTCAGAGGGTCTTAACGTCTCTCAAAATGGTAGATGAAAATAGCGAAACTACAAATTAGGACTCCTAGAGTAGCGCACCATTTCATTTTTAAATAGTTTTCCGTATACCTTCTACCAGCTGGATCCTAGTGAATGAATAGAAAATAGTCTTTGCCAACAAAGTCTTGGTTCTGGTCAAAACTGTCAATTGAAGCTTACTCCCTGAACACGCTTAACAATCTTTTATTGCTTTTCTCTATTGAGCTCCAGGACTATTGGGGTATAGCTCTTGAGTTCTCATAAGTGTTATTAGGCCACTTGTCAGATGAAAAGGACAAACTCAACTGATCTATTAAAGCCTGTGAGATTTTGTTATAAAAGAACGCAACAAGAAGTTGATACCCAGTATATAGAATGCCATCCATCCTTAAACTGAATGAGCAGCTCCGATAAAGTCACAGCCTTTGTTTGATTCCGAATAGTTAGTCCACACTCACCTCAGCCGACTATACGGTAACTCCTCTCACTCCCAAGAAACGTAGTCTTAATTGTGGGCTATTAGCACAAGGATAAAAGTAGAGTCCGTGTATTCTAGGCGTATCCAGAACCGTAGACACAACTTGATACCATAGATTTCCCACCTTGGTCATCACATAATACCGTTTCAACACAAAGCTCTACTGCCTGTAGACTGGGTCTGAAAGTTCCCCAAGTCCCTCCACTATATAACTACATTCAGCATATTAAATCCAAACTTGTTTACAAAAAACTATTTATCAGTGTAAGAAAATCCCTTAAATGAATGAAAATCTTTTACAGATAAGATTGTTCATATCTAGAAATTCAAAATCCATTAAAAGGTATTTATAGAAGTGTCACAACGTGTTCCCTTTAGATAGCGATAGGTACTGGTGGTCAAAAGGGTTCGTCACAGATGACACATCAATTGATTTAATATCAATATTATTTATTTTAGATTGTTCAGTTGGATTTTACTTTGAGATTTGCAGTTAAAACTAAGAAAAAAAAGACTATAGAAATCCACTCATCCTGGAGGCACCTGATGATGTGTAGGATAAGCCGCCGACGGAGGCGAAACCGATGCGATTGTTGCCCAAATCGAACTCCGTATAGTACTGTCCAATGAACACATCACCCAAGATCCAGAAATTGGTGTTCATTGTGGATATACCCACAATGCACTCACCATCCGCTTGGAGAATATAGGCTGAAGGGGGTATGCCATAGATGGCGCCACCAATGGACAGCTTGAGCACAGGCAATGAGTTAATGCTGACGCAAGGGATAGTTCCGTCGATATCAACATAACCATGAGCACTAAGTATTTCCAATATCGTTTGATAGCTATCTGCATCCGCTATGATAAGCGAGGTTCCAGTATCGGCAACAGCCTGGCAGGAGGTACATAAGCTGGTGCCAGCGAAGGAGATGCTATCGACGGCAAATTGCCAGTACTGCTGGTTGGAGACAGGCACATAGTTCATTGTGCCCAAGAACAGGGAGCTATCTGAGCCTCCAAAGACCAGCTCGCCGCCCTGGTCGGAGGTGCCGTCACGAGCCAAATAGAAGGAGAAGACGGGATTTTCAATTAAACCCTGCGAGTACATATTATAAAAGGGAGGCACAACATTATCCGCGGACAGGGACTGGTAACCCATGCCCAGAACGCCATCAAAGGTCATGGCACTGAACGTATTATCCGGCTCCGATGTGGCTAGAGCAAACATTTGATTCTGGATAATCAATCCATTTACATTGACCACATCCGACGCCAGGTAGCCGTTGAAGCCACCGGTGCCATATTTGATGGCAATGCTAGTGCCATTGTCCACATAAGTCGAGGAGGCAGCGGAATTATATGAATTGTGGGTGGCCAGGCTGCAGGACATGCACAAGCTTGAAGGCACCCAAAGATTAGCGGATCCTGTATCAAACAGCACCTTGAAGGTTTGGGGAGGTGTACCAATCGTTATGAGACCGTAGTACTCCAGGTTCAAGGAGTTATATAGCTGCTCCTCGTTGAGATTACTGGATTCAGCACTTGTTGCATCCAAAACCTGATACTTGGCATGCAGATGAGCAAGCTCGGCCACCACATTCTTTCGGTTCTTCACAAAATTCTTCTGCCTGTAGACCGGCACACGCATTAGCTCCGCACTGGCCAGGGCCAAAACCAAACCGAATACAATAAACGCCTTCAGCATGTTGGATATTAATTTATGTACTAAAGCTTCGACATTTGTTCCACGCACTTTTATATAGAAAAAGCAAGAACGTTTTATCAGCGTAGGGGAAATCAATCAAATCGGTGAAAATCTGCCATAGATAAGATTGTCTATATCTAGAAGTTCGATATATTCTAATGGTATTTTAAGCGCTTCAAACGATATCAAATTCACTTTTTAAAGTAATATGTGAAAGGTATTAGAAAAAGGTAGACGATCATGAGTTCGTCATCCATGACGCGACAATCGACATTAAGAGATAAGTATGAATCGGGGAAACTTAAAGAAAAAACAATTTTACAGTGGGGCAAATAATGGAATATTGGAGCCACACAAATTCGAACCATTTTGTTGCCCGATTGATTTGAAATTTATGAATCTCTGGACACTTTTTAGTTCCTGTTAACATTAGAAACAACTTGGAAAACTCGATTGTTTCCGACTACGAGAAACCCTTCTGTTGTTGTCTTAATACTTAATAGTTAAAAATATAGCATCTCGTACAAAGTCTTTTCATTTCTGATATTTGGCCTCTTTATAACCGTTCAAATCAGGAAAATTGAAGTGGACCTGCTGAAAAGTCCATAATGAATTTGTTTTTTTCTAGAAAAATATTTGATTTCTCTATCCATCTAGTGTATAGAAATCCTTTAAGCAAGCGATTTAACCAGGAAATGCTTTGATTGACCAAATTAAATTCGTTTTCCGATTGATTTAATTCCTAGTTAAACTAGTTCCAATTAAATTCAAATGTAGTTAAGAATCAATAACAATCGTAACAGTAAAAAAAACGTGTTAATAAAGTGTTTCACACCTAACTTTCTGCTGTGCATTTATTTAAAACGCTATTATTTATAGCGATTGGTTAGTCGATGAAACTGATTTTTTATTGGCAATCACTGTGTGTTTATGGCCTGGTTAAGCGACTGGGGCAAATCCAATGCGATTCTGGCCCAAATCGAACTCGGTGTAGTACTGGCCAATAAAGACATCACCCAAGATCCAGAAATCGGTGCCCATGTACTGGAAGGCGGACTGGCAGTTACCATCCATGGGAATGATATAGTTCGATGGGTACAGGTCAAAGTTGGAGCCACCAATGTTGAGGCTAACCACAGGCATGCTGTGAACAGTGGAGCAATCAACCATACCGTTCTCATCAACTTGGAGCATATTGTTGATGGTTTCATAGGCATAGGCAGGTACCACAAGTAGAGAGGTGCCGGTATCAGCGATAGCCTGGCATCCACTGCAGATGAGGTTACCGCCAATGGTGGCACTATCCATGGTGAACTGCCAGTATCCCTGTTGTGAGATGGGCACATAAGTCATGTCACCGCTGTACATGGAAGGGTCAGAGCCACCGAGGAGCAGCTCACCACCCTGGCTGGAGGTGCCATCGCGTGACAGATAGAACGAGAAGACAGGGGAGTCGACCAATCTCTGTGAGACCATGTTGTAGAATGGAGGCACAACATCATTTTGGGCAATCGACTGGTAAGCCATGCCAAAAATGCCATCGAAGTTAGCATTGTTGAAGTTGCTTCCTGGCTCACTGGTGGCCTCGGCAAAGGTCTGCTGCTGAATGGTGAGGCCATTGACATCGACGTTATCGGTGGACAGGTAGCCGGACAAGCTGCCGGAGCCGTACTGGATGGAGAAGCTCTGACCGTTGGCCTTATATGTCGAGGAGTCACTGGAGTAGTATTGTCTGTGAATCTGGCAACCATAGCTGGAGCAGCTCTCCGAGGGCACCCACAAGTTGGAAGAGCCGGAATCGAACAGCACCTTGAAGCTCTGTGGGGGTGTTCCAATGGTAATGGCACCATAGTAGGCCATATTCATAGAGTTTTGCAGATCCTCCTCAGTTCCATCCCAGGGCATGGGAAGGTTGTACTTGGCGCGCAGATGCGACAGCTCGGCCAGGACATTCTGACGGGTCTTCACGAAGTTATACGTCCTCATCACAGGGACGCGATGGATCTCGGCACTGGCCAAAGCCAGGACCACGGCGAGTAATGTGAATGCCTTGAACATGTTGAATGGTTGTCTACTAAAATTCGACTAGTCTACAGAGCTATTCTGTCATATATTTATACCAATTGCCTTATCAAATCACAGAGTCCTCACTAGATAAGATTACGACTAACTTTTAATTGAATATCTTCAATGGGCCTATTATCTTCCACGTATTTCATTGTTGGGTTAACATTGACCGAACAATAGCAGATTCTTTTGTGACGTAGCACGCGCCACTTGTTGCCTTCTTCGGCTCTGAAGAGGCAAGTTTATACAATATCGCTACGTTTCAGGGAAGCATTGAATTTTCGTTCTTGAACTATCAATCCTAAGACAGTTAAATCAGATTACAGCGCATATGTTATGACCGATAAAGTATAAGATAACTACATGATCATCTATTTATCAAATTGGCAGTTTCAAACTAAAGAGAAACCAAAATAAAAGTTCAAAATATAATGGACAATCGAACCTGAATAGCCCTGACGAAGTGTATAAAAATATATATATAAATCGATGAATCAACGTATATGCAGATAAGTTTGATTATTTCAGCTTTGAAGTCGTTTTAATAACATTTTATTAGTATTAGTCAGTGTGCTTTACCCAGCGTAAAAAATACCCCAAAAAGTGTTTAGATATTCCTAGAATTGTTCTAAAAATAGGCATTTTCCGGTTAAAACCTTGCCAAAAGTCAGCACTCTGACTGATATATGGCTTAAAAGTAAATCCAATATTGATAACGTGTGATTACAACATAAAAGTGTTTAGATATTCCTAGAATTGTTCTATAAATAGGCATTTTCCGTTTAAGACCTTGCCAAAAGTCAGCACTCTGACTGATATATGGCTTAAAAGTAAAACCAATATTGATAACGTGTGATTACAACAATATTACAAACTTAACCATTGTCAAATGTTTAATAATCACAGCTAGTCTAGACTTTGTCTATCAGCAACAAATTAACACATTTACTTTGTTTTAATTTCTAAAGAATTTCTTGATTCTCAAGAGTCTTCGCTCGAAACAAGCCCCCAAAACAATAGATTTGATTTAGACGATTCTTTTATTTCAATAATTAAGCGACTGGGGCAAATCCAATGCGATTCTGGCCCAAATCGAACTCGGTGTAGTACTGGCCAATAAAGACATCACCCAAGATCCAGAAATCGGTGCCCATGTACTGGAAGCTGGACTGGCAGTTGCCACCCGACTGAATGATGTATGCAGAGGGTTCCAGAGTGAACTTTGTGCCGCCAATGGTGAGCTCGAGGACTGGCATAGAATCGACAGTGGCGCAATCAACCATACCGTCTTCATCAACGTTCAGGAGATTGTTCAGGATGTAGTAGGCATCCTCGGTGACCACAAGTAGAGAGGTGCCAGTATCAGCAATAGCCTGGCAGTTATCGCACAAGGTCTTGCCATCAATGGTGGCACTATCCAAGTTGAACTGCCAGTAGCCCTGTTGGGAGATTGGCACATACGAGAGCTCGCCCTTGTAAAGAGAAGAGTCGGAACCACCGAAGATGAGCTCACCACCCTGGCTGGAGGTGCCATCACGGGCCAGATAGAAGGAGAAGACAGGCTGGTCAACCAAACCCTGAGAGACCATGTTGTAGAAGGGAGGCAGAACATTATCGACGGCGAGCGAGTGGTAGGCCATGCCCAAGATACCATCGAATTTGGCATTGTTGAAGCTGGTGCCTGGCTCAGAGGTGGCCTCGGCAAAGGTCTGGCTCTTGATCTCTAGTCCGTTTACATTGACGGTATCGGTGGACAGGAAGCCGGACAAGCTACCCGAGCCGTACTGGATGGAGATGCTCTCACCGTTGGAAACATAAGTCGAGGACTTATCGTGATCGTACTGCTTGTGGTTCATGCAGGCGATGTCAATGAACCAGCACTTGCTCGAGGGCACCCACAGGTTGGAGGAGCCGGAATCGAACAGCACCTTGAAGCTTTGTGGGGGTGTTCCAATGGTGATGGCGCCATAATAGGCCATGTTGATGGAGTTATCGAGCTCTTCCTCGTTGACAGCTCTGGCGGTTGGCAGGTTGTACTTGCCGCGCAGATAGGACACTTCGGCCAGGACATTGCCACGAGTCTTCACGAAGTTCTCGTGCTTGTACACCGGCACACGGTGAAGCTCGGCACTGGCCAGGGCCAGGACCACAGCAAGAATTGATAAAGCCTTCAACATATTGGATGAGTGTCTACTAAATTTCGACTAGCTTCGATTAGCTCCCAGTCCTATATTTATACCAAAAATGTTATCAAATCACAGCAGATCTCTCAATGATTGGTTGGGTTAATATCTTTTTGGCTGCAATTTACCGAAATCGTGTTCTGTGTTATCTGTTGGCCTAATGGTCAAACGGCTGCTGAATAATATATATTTATATATGTATATAAATATATATGCTATTTGTACTATTTATTGTACGTCAACGTATCACACTTTGCTCTCTTAGACATTGAGTTGAAGAATCACTAGAAGATTATATGGCTACATGAGATATTCGTTCTTAGAACCGATTTGGCAAATATAATTACTACTCGATGTATTCCTATCCAGGATTCTTATTTCATTAATTGTGTACTATTATTATTTATTTATATATATATTTATAAGTATATAAATATTTTTCTTTAATTTTATTATTATTATTTATAAATTTATATTAATTATTTTATTTTATAATATTTCTTTGATTTATTTATTTATTTATTTATTTTATTTATTTATAAGTTATTATTATTTAAATTTATTTATTTATATATTTTTATTGTATATTTATTTATTTTATTTTTTTTTATATATGTTTTTATATCTTTATTTTATTTATTTAAATATTTTTATTATTATTTTTAGTATTTTTTTCTTGTTTATTTTATTTATCATTTATTTTTGTATGTATTTAATTTTATTTTCTTTTGTAATTTATTTTCATTATTATTTTTATTATTAATATTTTAACATTGTTTTTATCTTTAGCGCTTTATGAACTTCGTCTGAGTTCCTTCGTTATGTCAGAAGTACATTGAGAGCTTTGAAAATCTCTTCAAGCTCTTCCCACAGTGCACTAAGTATCTTTGCAGTCTTGGGGCTTAAGTTCGGAAGATTTCAAAGGCTTCGACTTATCAATATCAATATGCATAGTTCGATAAGGTACACTCGAAGTAAATGAGCTGTAACTTATTTGATTAGCGGACTACCCAATGTAATTATTACATAGTTATCATCTAAGGCATTAGACATCAGACGTGGTGCGAGTTAGAATTATTGTAACCTACTTCAGAATCTAAAGAAAGTTCCACCAACACTCACACTCATCTATCAATTTCAATTCCATCGAAAGATACAATACAAAGCTCATAGCTAATCGCCTTTTTATCATAATTGGAAATTGAATTGAATTTCGATTTCATATTATCATATGATACTTATAATTTTTTATATCTGTAGCATAAGACTATAGTTATAATTGACTACAGGGTATCTGGTAGCTGTGCCTTGAAAACCGAAGTGTTTATTTTATTATAATAATCTTATCGTCAATTAAAATATATTTTTATTTCTGATATTGATCTGTCTTAAGAATTCGACGAAAAGACATCAATCAATAAGTCTATTGGGAGTAAAAGATACTCTGTTCCAGTTCTTAAGATACAAAAAAGTAAAATTATTATATTTATTTCAATGCAGACTTTAAGTTTTTCAATTGTGGATATGATCTAAACTTATGAATTACCCGCAAATCGAAAAGAATAATTCAATTTATACATTTTATAACAAGCTTCAGCTTAAATATAATCGTAAGATTCTCAAACCGAATCAATCGTTTAAAGTACACAAAGGAAGTGTATACAAAAAAGATAGATTAACCCAGAAAGTGCTTCAACTTTGGTCTGACGGGAGTGTATCAAATTTTAGTCATATCTTGAATAGACTGAAATATCAGATGAAAATACCAACTTGTTTATATTTATATGTGTTACTTTTTTGCTTTTTGGTTTTATCGGGGCCATGATACGATTTTAATGCCAAACAAAATGAAATATTTAATTCTATTAATACAAAATACGTACTTGAGATATGGATGAAGGTGCTATCAATAACTGAGATATAGAATTCAGGAAAACCCAATAAATAAAAAAGATTTACCACATAATAAATAAACAAAATCATATGATATCATAACTTAAAAATTAATACAATAATTAAAGGGAGTCCTTAGAATAAATTTATTTCATGAGAATAAACTTTGTTTTGGACTTCAGTTTTGGGTTTATGATAATCATAATAAGTTATAGTTCATGACTGAATATCTAAGGGGTCACAAAAACAGCAGCAAAGAATAGGAATAGAAATGAGAGAAAAAGACCAAAAGGGACAAAGTTTGGTTTTCATATTTTAATTAACTCTTAAGGCATCACTAATGGACTTGTCACTTGCCATTGGGATACGCTCAGGACACTCTCTCTCTGGGAATATTTATTTATGGATGGTTGTGCGGTGCGAGGACCCACCAAGTGGTTGAATGAATAAGAGAAAAACAAAATGTACAAAGAGTTATTGTTTTTAATATATGCAGAGAAGAAAGACAAGAGTTCATCGGGCACAGAGCCCAACTGGACGCAGATCCTTAAAGGATACGGTGAGAGAGCGAGTGCGAGAGCGATTGTGTGTGTCGCACAGTGGCTAGGTGTGTGTGCAACTGATGTGGCATGACCTAATGTTGCACTACACACAATGGGCCATGATGAACGTCGGCGTTTTTTTCTCTCCTCTCTTCGTTGTGTCGCCTGGCCGTGTCAACCAGGATTCGTTGCGCTACCAGCAGCGATCAATGGATAGAGTTGAAAATAGAGTAGAGAGAGGTAGAGAAAGACAGAGATAGAATGTGTGGAACGTTGTGGGTGTCACACTTTGTGAGCCCAGGCTCAAGTCAAACAAATTGAAAATTTATCACCCCGAAGCGAAGATGATGACTTCTAATGCCAAAGCAAATGCATTTTTTACACTTGCCAGCCGGGCTGGCAATGTCACAATAGATTTTTGGCGGCGTTGGGTGCATAGTGTATACGGTAGGCATTGAACCGTTTGCAAATTGATTTCAACTGGCAATGATGAGAGAGGTTTTCCGAATTGAATCGAACCAAACCGAACCGAACCGAACCGAAGCAACCAGTTGCCCTTTGCACATCTGTGCTAAAAATCCAGAGCAAATCCTCTGTCTTTAGCTTAACGGCAACCTATCCAATTTCAAAGCAGTTTCACACGCAAAAGCCGACTTTGTACAGATAAAAATTGCAAAGTCATTGGCCTGATGCTCACTTTCAGATATTGATACAATATATACACATATATATTTATATATATATATATATATATATAATCCTTTATATATATGCATATCTGGTAAGCCGCATAAAGCGCCAAAGGCTCTGCGGGTTTTTAACTTCAATTTCATTTCGCGCTGATCGATTTTTGCACGCAAAGTGTGAGGGAGTCATCCAACGATCCTTCTCCTCTTATGAATCCCCTCCCTCAATTTATACCCCTTTCTCCTTTTTCGTACTTAGCCATTGAATTTATTGTGCAAGCCATCGCAATATTTTATTGTTTGCCTGGCAAACAAGCAAACTTCTGCACCTCCAAGACTCAGTCCCAGTCCCAGTCCCAGTCCCAGTCCCAGTCCCAGTCCCAGGCACCAAGTACCCAAAGTACCCAGGTCTTCGATGGATGCAGTTGGATTTGGTGCTGTTGCTGGTGTCGGTGTCGGTGTCGGTGTCGGCGTCGGTGCGTTATCAGCTCAGGCTCCACCTTCAAAGCGCCGTTGGCTACCGGCCTCTTGAGGATCAGATCGCTTTTTTCGGCTTTTGCCTGTACTCATCTCGGATTTCAGAATGGAGGGCGGGTAGGCAGCAGCGGCAGCGGCAGCAGCAGCACATGCAAAACAATAATCAATGCTGCTGCCCGCCATTCCATTTAAAACGTGTTAAAGAGGCAGCCAGTGACCAGCGATTCACCGATCCGGCCAATAATCCACCCGCCTCCCTCCTTCACCTCCTCCTACACCTCCCCCAACACACACACACTCACACACACATACACACACCTACGCTGCGCCGCCCTGGCTTATTTGATTTTAGACGCGTTCATTCCGCACCCAGCGGCACTTTAGGCCTTTCGACTTGGGCTCTCAGAGTTGGAGCTGGAGTTTGGGATTGGGTTTGGGTTTGCGATTTGGGGCTCCTCTGCGTTATGAA
The DNA here is from genome assembly GCA_035045065.1 of Hirtodrosophila trivittata. Taxonomy (NCBI): domain Eukaryota; kingdom Metazoa; phylum Arthropoda; class Insecta; order Diptera; family Drosophilidae; genus Hirtodrosophila; species Hirtodrosophila trivittata. Next base: position 12,060,046 of record JAWNNK010001028.1, on the reverse strand, counting down.
TTTATGATGTGATTTCGATCATTTGACATAATCTATTTAGCGTACGCGCATGGAGCGTGCAACATGAAGCTGCAGCATGCAGCATGCCCCAACACGGGGCAACTCCTCTTCAACTGCAACAAGAACTGCAACTCGGGCATTGCGGGCATAATTTGTAATGAGATAATTTTATTTGCTTTGCGCAATGGTTTCGCATGCCGGTTGCTCCTCCAAGTGAACTGGTCTTGAGGCGACCCAAAGGAGGAGCACACGGTGTACATCAGTCAGGGAGAGTTGTTTTAGTCAGTGTGTGTGTGTATGTGTGTGTGTGTGTGTGTGTGTTGATACTGTATCGCACTGAGATGATAAACAACAAACTATCATAACTTTGCCAGTTGCAAGACATAATTGAATTCTAGTGTTAAATACTCTGAGCTCGTTTGCTGTGTGACTAAACACTGAACTATTTTTAGCTGAAATCAGTTACAAAATGGTTAAAAATACAGTTTTGAATGGAATTCTAATGTAATGATAAATAAATATAGTAATTCTAGTAGTGAATACCCCTAGAAGACCAAGGAAATGCACTCTAAACCATAGAAATAGAGGACTTGAACGATGAAATACCCTGTGGTCCACTCTTGAACCTGCACTATGATCCTCACTTGGGTGTAGACTATTATCTACACTTGGACATATACTACGATCTGCACTGACATATGCACTGAGATCCATATTTGGATCAACACTTGGACTATGATCTCCAATTTGATCTACCCTGTGATCTTTAACCATGACCTAGACATGGGGCTACACTTAGATCTACATTTGGATCTACATTATGATTCTATGATCTATGAGAATAATATTAAGTTTTAAAAAAAATTCTCTTAGAAACCTTTTCAAACACAGTTCGAATTGACTCAAATTCATCATCTGATTCAATAGGATAAATATGGAACTCCTAGGGTTATATGCCTTCTAGTTTACCTGGAATTCGTTGAGTTAACTTAATATATTAAATACCTTTAATTGCGTCGAATATATCTACAAAATCTCCTCTAAAGCCTTTCCAATAAACTCCGATTCTATGTCTAAATCCAGTTCGGAGTAGTTTAGTTATGGTATCGAACGTAGAATGAGTTAAGATTGAGTAGAGATAATCGAAATTTATTCTGAAAACTGGTTCAAATCTAATTTATTAACGCATTAGTTTAGAATTTAAAACTTAATACACTGTGATCTACTTTAAGCAGACTATGAAAAGCTGATATGTGAGCTGCCAGTTATACGTACATAATGACAACTGAAATCTGATTGAAAATGAGGCCCGAAACTAGCCAGAAGCAGGTTGAGCACCAATTGGGCATTACTTTGTCTGAAATTTCCTTCCTTAAACATAAAAAGAAGAGGAAACGAAACGAAAGCAACTCTTAAATGCAATTATCTCACATTGTTGGCAAAAGCAAAGCAAGCAACTAGCCCAGAGGTGAAATGAAGTTGATTTCAGTTTCAATTTAGTGACGCCCAAATGATCATCCATTAGCTTTTATTGATTTTCGTGCAACATTTTTCTAATTTGCAGCCCAAAATGAATGCAAAAGATGCGTGGAAGACGACGGCCACTGGGCGACTGCTTGGTTGATATTGTGGTGGCTGTGGCTGGCTCTCAGTGGTCAGTCAACCTTGGTGGTAAATATTGGCTGCCTGGGTGGTCCCAGAGCAGCGGACAAGTTGATGAGGATGGCGACGCCAGGCGCTGAACGCTTTTTAAAAATCAACTCAAGTTTTGTGGCATGTAAAGCAAATGAGACGCGTTTTATGCAAAAACAAAAATAAAATACAAAAAACCAAACAAAACATGAATGCTCTAGTCGAGATTGCACGACCTAATGATACCCTACACACACATATACTCCAATAATAACCTACAAGTAAAGACTCTTTAGAAAGGATTCAAGGAGTCAAACTTAACATAAGATCTAACATTTTTGAATCTTTGACGGACAAGTTTGTTATCCTTAAACGATAAGTTAAAACTCTTATGTATATACCTCTTTCTTCATTTCTTGACTTTATAGCTACTTTATTATACCCCGAACACAATTGTTTACGCACTTTATCTGTACAGGGTATTAAACCAAAATTGCAGAAAACGAGTTGGAACGATCGGCGGCCCATCAAGTGAGTTGTGATGGCTATCGATCAACGTGCTCCAGCTCCAGCTTCAGCTCAATCTCCAACTCCATCAGCAGAAGCAGCAACAGCTCCAGTTCTGGTTGCGGCAAAGCAAAGCAAAAACAAAATGAAAAGATTACAATCAATGCGTGCGCATAATCCTCGAACGATATTGAGGGATACCGTTGGAGCATACTGGAGAGCAAAAAAAATCAGTCAAGAAAGAGAAACAGTTACAGAACCGGCGCGCTAATAACAAACAATTAGTAACTATATCCCAGCACTGGCATTAACGAAGCCCAACTGACCCAAACCTCAAGACAGACACACACGTTGACCCACATTGTCTGACAGGAGGATTGGATCTGTGGAGTCTCTGATCTGGTGGTCGGGTCGGGGCGTGTAGCATTTCATTAGGCCACAAAATCGAAGAAAACCAATTACACAAAGAAGCAGCCAGCGAAAGAAAGTTAGTAAAAGGATACGCCTAAAGGATAACAGCATCCAGGATAAAGGTTAGTCTAGCCTAGACACGTTTACTGTGGCTCAACCCTTGGTTAAATTCCTAATTAAGAACACACTCCCAGCTGATAGAAATCAACGCACTGCGCGGTCATAACACAACCTACAGCTACTGCTTCCTAGCTCCTTGGTCCTATCTTCTGGTTGTGTCCTGTGCCCCTTCCTTCCTACATTTCTTGTTGCCTATCGCCAGGTTTACTAATTGTTACCCAGCAAGGGTTAACGCGTCCCTCTTCTGCATTCTGCGGTAGGTGAAAGTCGTTAAAATCTAGGGAGAAAAAAACGAAAAATTAGTTATGCTCGTAAAAGATTTTGTGGTGTCACAAGAAGCTGGTGAAGGATCAGCGTAGTGAAAGTTGCCAGTAGCCAGCAACCATTAAAGAAGACTCGGATGCTGAAGTACCCGATGATTCTCAACCGTAGATAACTGACGTCAGATACGACTATAATACAAATGACAGTTCCCAAAATGATCATGACTTACGGCCCGATCTGTGGGGTGGCCCAAAGATGTGTCATTAACTTTCATTACCTACTTTTCTCGCATACCAAAACAATAACTCTTGCCATGATGACTCACCCTACTCACTGTACTGGAAATACTTAAATATATAAAGTTTCTGTTCTAACAAAAACTGTTTCTAATATGATTCTAATTATCAAACTTTTCTTCATTTTCTTTTATATAAATAGAATTTCTAAAGCTTTGACAAAAGAATATGCAATTTTTGGGTGAATGGTGATGTACCCTGCCTTATAACAAAAACTGTTTGTAAATCTACGTTTTATAATTTATTATTGTTTTTTTCCTTACTGTTAAGAAAAATCTCCATCCAATATTCAAACTTTTCTCCATATTCATATCTAGAAATAATAAATTTTTACTACTTTATCAAAAAAAAGGAACTTATGAGTTGATGCAACTTCCTGGATTCGGATGGATCTCTTAATTTAAAGAACTTACAGATATTTTTTAGGTAACTTTTTGTCAGTATTGAAATTGCAATTGCATTTTAGTGTTTCTGCTTTATAAGTTGATGTGGCATTCAAAAATGTACAGAGCAATGCACATTTCAATCATGATTAAAATTCTAAACTACAAAATTGAATTACTGAATTGCACTGAAAATATTCTAAAATTGTAAATTTTAATTAAATTGACAAATTTTTATGTACTCAGACTCATACTCCAATTGAACAGACCCAAAGGCAACTCAAGTTGAACCTGCAGTTGAAGTTGACAGTAAATCAGAGCCAAGACGAATCGCTGACAGCTTGCACAATTGTCAAAGGGCTCCATTGAGAAGCAAACCCGATCCGATCCAAGAGGACTAACCAGTCGCCAGTTCCCAGTCGCCAGTTCCCAGTCAACAGTCTCAGCACTCCTCAACGCTAAAAGCGATTAAAGATGCGTATTAATTTTTATGTGCGAAACGAGCGAAAACGCAGCTCCCGAGATAAAGCTCTGGAACAGGCTTCACATCGAGCTGAGATCGTTGAGAAAAAAAATAAAGAAAGAAACAAAAGCAGAAGAGTACTTCAGATAACCTCTGGCTATATACCGATTTTGAACAAATATATATAGTTAGTTACAACTGTGTGCCAATTGAGTACGATTCCAAGTCCAATTGTTGTCTTATTTGTGCACTGTTACATAAACAACCATGCCAAGGATCTGCCAGAGATCACTTGACAGGGCCATCAGCGGCAACATCTGAAGATGGTTTACATCACTTTTGGGTGCAAGCCGCCGTTTGATAAGAGCCAAGTCTCAAATACTAGTCGCAAGTGCCACGTGACCAGCCGAGAGAGAAAGAGACATTTGAGCAAATCTAGGATTAACTAAGCAGAACGATGAAGCTGGATAGGAAAACCATTTCATATTTTATAATATATCATATCTTAACATATGATATCATATCATATATTAAAAATATACTGGGTGCTTAGCCAGAAGAACTCAGACAAAGATCCTATAACGTAGCATAGTATATCCAAATTACGACCACATTTAGTCATACTCGTAAGACGGCAAAGATCTTCTGCATGTGGAGTTAGATTATAAAATAGATCAAGAAATAGAATATTTAACTCATAAGCATAGAATATCATATTCCATAGCAGCCATATGATATAGTTTTACAATCGATCTGCTTCCAGCATACTATTTGTCACTAGGTGGTATCTACTTGGGCTGCACCGAGAGTCTAATTCGAATACTCAGAGACAGATAAAACATATATATGAATATACATATATACATATTCATATAGCCAATGGGTTAGAGGAAGAAAAAACATCTAAATAAATCCGCTGCAAATTCCATGAAAACATTTTTATGTACCCCCTGCTAGGGTATCAAAAGAGCAGAAATCAAAAAAGTAAGAAAGGAAAAAAAACCGTAAACTGTGCAAGATTTGTCAAAGCTTTGGCTAACATTTGCCATCGGGTAGAGCAATCCTAATGAATTTGATATGCAGCAGCACCAGGAGCAGGAGCAGCACGCTTTGTTTAAGGATGCAAAAGGACAATACAATAGACACAGGCGACAGGACAATGGACAACAATCGTAAATTACTAATTGAAAACGTATTTGGCCATAGTTTCCATTGTTCGTTTTTCACACGCATCGAACGGTCAGACAATGGTAATGGCAATGGAATGAAACGGGAAAAATTGACAATACAAAAAGAGAATCTCGTTTTCTTTGTTTAGTTTCGTTTGGTTTTTCCAAGGAAAATGCATACCGAACGCGTGTCAAGGCGTCGATCGGTCTGAGACTTAAATCGTAGTCTTAAATCGATGTGCCATAAATTAGATCAAATTCTACTGAGCTGTCAGCGATAGTTATCTATCTGATGATGATCATAATGATAATGATCATGATGATGATGATGATGATGATGATGATGCTGACTCTATATGTGACCCCCATGTGCAATTTGGTGATCCTTTTGAGCGCCGGACATCCGTCTGAACGTTTCAGGATCTCCAAAAGTATTTAAAAAAAAAAAAAAAGTTGGATACAATACGAAATACGAGTGGAAGTTCACTTACCCTAACCAAATCCAGCTGTGCACCGAATAGTGTACTTCCAGGCTGTGTGTGTGGGTTCCTTTTTTCCAGTACATGTCCTCTCATCCTGATGCTCATCTTTTACTTATATTCATTTCGCTGACAATTCAATTTTCGGTCAGTGGCCGGAAATTGTTGGCAGACAGCGTTTCCCGCTTGGCTCGGTCCGGTCTGGTCTGGTCCAGCTCGGTCCGGTCCCGTCAGGTCTGATTATGCATCTCTCATTGGTCTATGCTCAAGTTAATTGAGTTGTTGTCCAGAGACTCTTTTGCCAGTTGACTCGGGTTCATTACTTTTTATGCAATTCATGGACATTGCATTGTACTCAGCTGCATCCTGTTGTCCAGGACCACACACTCCAATACTCAACTCTCGCCAGCCTGCTGTGTGTTTAAAGGTGGTCCTTGACCACCACAACACAACTACTATGCACATCCTATGGGAAACTCCCATACTATACATAAATATATAAACTTTTGTATTGCTTACATTATATATAACTTTGTATATATAAATTCACATCAAAGCTAAAGAAGATCGACAAAGAACTTAAAGAAAATAATTGAATACTTTATCAAATCAGTCTCAATTGTCTGAGAAATAGTGCAGCTTTTAGCTTAAAGGGAGCTTTAGTTTTAGTTAATTTCAAAGCTCTAAAAGTTATACGTCATATGGGAATATATTTACTGATTACTCAAAGTAAGTCTTGATTTCATTAATTACGCTCAAAACAATTAATGTGCTTTCAGAGAACTGCAGATTTTCCTTTTGAAAGCTCTCAAAATGTTGATCTATGTACTATCATTAACTCTTAAAGCTCTTTTCATCTACTTTTTGAAACTCTTAGCTTTAAAAGCAGCTTTTTTTAGTTCATTAATAAGCTTTATATTAAACTTTCATTGTTTTTATCAAACAATGGTATTATAGTCGAGGTGAAAGATCATCAACAAAGGACTATCAATTTATCAATTCGGCATTAAATGTGCTTTCAAAGCACATAAAGATACAATACAAAAAATGCATTCAAAGCTCTTATCAGCTTTCAAAGATCATTTTCATCGACTTCTGGGAGAAGCACACCTGTAAACTACCTTTTCAAGGGAAAATATGTAGTTAGAGCTTTGGAGCAACGTTATTATCGCATCAACATAACCATTTTCAAGTGCTTTCAAAGCTGTTTTCAGGTTTTTTTTTATTTTGTTGTAAAACAAGCAACTATAAGTATAATTATCTAATCTTTAAGTGGCATTTGCAGCTGATCAATCTGGTTGAGCGTGCGACTCGTTTGACACCATCGTTGAGCTAGTTAATCAGATATGTTGACATGCCAGCGATAAGTGCTAACATCTTTATATCTGATGGTCAGCTAATCAATAGCTCCACAGCTCTATCCAATCACGGACTGCTTTGGAACCGGCCAGTTCGCTGCTTCTTTCTGCTCTGTGCTCCCTGCTCCCTGTTTCCTGCTCCACGCTAACAGCTCTACACCCATTCCAATGGCCTGTCGTGCTGTACGCGCATCAATTAAAGCCGCACCAATGTTTTCGCACCCGGTACGCAAATCGATTAATTCCGCGCCTAAATGCGATAAGCCCCCGCCACTGTCGCCACCGTCAGCACAACCTCTTCCGTAAGCGCAACCAGCGCATGTCAGCGCCCAGTTCCCGGTTCAGGTTCACGCTCTGTTCCAGATCCAGGCTGAAGCTTTGGCTCCGGCTCCACCAGCAGCCAATATTTAACTTTGAACTAATTATTTCAATGGAAAGGCAAATAAGTTGATTTTGTTGTTTGAGCTCTGCTGCCTGGTCTGCCTGGCCTTCAGGTCTGCCCCTTCTGCTCCAGCATCAGCATTTCCTTCAGTTGTTCCTGTTACACTCACTCCGACTGCTCCTTCAGCTCCAGCTTGGCATGTTTTTTTTAATTATAAGCAACACGCAGGCGGCCCAGGCCGTTGACTGAGCATGCGCGTGGTCACATTCAACATGCTCAGCGTAAGCCTCATCCTCAACCACTCAGCCACATACTCACAGGGGCTCATCCTCATCCTCATCCAGTGTAGCGCAAAGTTGATGCGCGCGCGATTTTTGCCACTTAATAGCGCTTAAACACGAACATTTTGAATTGTGTTGGGTGCAAAAAGGAGCCACCACCAAAAGGTATCAAAGTGCAGCGCGTAATTGCGCAGCTCGCTTCCCAACGGGAGCAACTGAATCAACTGAGGCCACAGCCACATCCAAAGCCAAAGCAAACAAACACAAGACCCCAGCACAAATTGTGGTGTGAACCAGTTGATGTACCTGGAACAACCACACCCAAAAATGATCGACTCACAAAATACTCTGCAATAGAACTCAGTACTACCTGGCGCCATCTGTTGGCAAGTCAGGCAACCACAGGAAGGAAATACGAAAAAAACCCAATTATCTATTAATATACTCAAATTTCATTGAAAACTTGGATTAGGCATAAGTAGAAATGCTTTCAAAATAACAAAATGTAGCGAGAATTATATTTATATTAATATTAGTCTTTTAAACGCCAGATGGCGCCACCACAATATGAAAGAATATATTTTAAGCAGTACTTTGACATAGTGTAGTGTATCCTAGTCGATAGTATGGTAAGTAGAACCCGTTCTGGCTGCCATCTGAGCAATTCCTTGGACCTGTACATAAATTAATTTGTGCGCATAATGCGCCTTAGAATCCTGGCCAGCCTCCTCCGCATGTGCGTGGCTGCAGCGCATTCATCACCCGGCCAATCGCATTTGTTTGCTGACAATGAATTGCAGGCAGGCAGGCAGGCAGAAGGAAACCCAACTCCGAGTCCAAGTCGAAGTTGAAGCCAATGAAGCACTTGGCTACCATGTTGCAGCTCAAATTAAAATTCTGCAGCGTTGGAGCATAATTAAAAGTCGGGAGTTTGCTTAATGAAGTAATGCGGCATTAGACACAACGACAAACGAACTTTCGACCATATATCAATTGTTCATTGACAACAGTTCCACAAAAAACAAAAAAATGGAAAAGAAGGTTCAGAGATTGAGATGGAGACGAGGACTGAGACTGAGCCACGCGTATAACTTGCTGTTACCCCCACACCTAAAATTTAGCTTGAAGTTTCTACCGGGTTCTGTAGCTGGTAGAGATTACGATACGTTTTTTTTTGTTTGTGAAAGGCGCGCTCTCTATATAATTGCCCATCATTATCGCTGATGAGTGAGCAACACCAAGGAAGGATGTAGGGGACGACGTCAGTTGACGGTCTGAGGTTCACTTCCTCCACAAGGCAACACGTGCAGCAACAGCATAAAAATCAAAATCAAATCGCGCACAAATCAAATACATAGCCAGCCAGAGCAGCTCCTGGTTCAAGATCATCCACGTCCAGCAGTTGAGTACTCCAGCAAATTGCCAAAGTTGCAGCCCAGTCAAAATTGTGTTTAATGAGTGACTTTAGCGACTGGATGATGGGCCAAACGTGCTCCTCCTGTTTGATCCTGCTGCTACACCTTCAGTGGCTTTGCCCAATCGTCTCCTGCCTGGCTGCTGAGGTAGCTTAGCCCATTATTCAAGCTTTATTTATTTTGCTTCATCCGCGAAAATTAAAAGTTCTCTGCGTCCCATCCGCAAAGTGCAAATTTTCGCAGCCCTCAGCACCAAATGTTGCCGCCAACTGCCAACTGCCAACTACCAACTACCAACTGGCAAACGGCAACTGGCAACTGGCAGCTTGCCACAGAACACTGTCCACTGGCAGCAAGTTGCAACAGCAGCCGCATCAGACGTCATATTAGCGAATCAACTGACAAAGCATATGAATATCAACAGCGTTTGAACAAGTGGATTAAGATCACGCTGAAATCTTTGGACCAGGTCCTCTGCTTTTGCTTCTGTCCATAATTAAAATTGGAAGGGCCAAACAGACAAATTGCGACAAGCCGAATGACAGATGCTCTACAGCTTGAGCTTCAATCGGAACTTGTTTCAAAGTTCAAAGTAACTGTTGAGCAATTTCATCTACTTTCCTAAAATCTTCTTACTCTTAAAGCGTTTCCTTTATAATATATTATTGAAGACGTATAAACTATTGAGAAAACCGGTTAAAAGCTTTGATTTAAAATCGAATATCTAGTATAGAGTATAGATGCCGGACTTTATTATACGGACATACTATATATCGTATAAGGTATAATCTTTTGAAAGAATTTAAACCATTTAAATTTAAAATTTCACAATAAAAATTACAATTTGATATCGTAAATTGTATACTAAAATCTATATGAAACAGTTCAACGAGCAATAAACATAGAATGTTAGTTGAGCTGAGGCAAAGACAGCAGTCTATACTTAATAATGCAAGCTTTGTGTAATAGCTGTTATGCCCGTAATAATAACAGACAGACAGAGAGCCAGGGTTAGTCGGGTAAGGACTGTAGACAGACACAACAAATGCCTGAAATGCTGGGCTTAAATTCCAGTTCCATTTTAGACGATCACAACGATCTCGACGAGCCACACAAACAAGAAGAGACGAAAAAGAAGAAGGAGACGCAGGAGACGCTTGAGACGCAGCAACCAACGTCGCTGACCTGTTGGCCAAATCGAGTTTCGTAACGTTTCGAATGGAGTATGGAGCATGGAGCATGCAGCATGGAGTATGGAGTATGGAATATGTTGTATCGTATGAAGATTTCATTCATGGGACTCCTTGCTGGGCATAAGCCGCTTAAGTTCTCTGCGCAACTTATTATTTTTTTTGACTAATGTGCAGCTTACACTTGACTGGCGCACAATCAACACCATCAGCATCAAACCTTCTCATCCTCATCCTCGTCCTCGACGTCGTCATCATCATCATCAAAAGCAGCAGAAGCACCAGCACCAGAAGCAGAGTTAAGGTAAGGTTATAGCAGACACTGGCAACTCATCACATTGCCACTTTCCACTTGCCACTAGCTCACAGTTACCAGTTGCCAGTTGCCAGTTGCCGATCCCATACGATTACTCGTATTAAGCCAACGCGTGTTGCAACAGCGTAAAAATTCACAAATTTACTGATGCGCCTGGCGATAGGAGCGGAACCAGGAACGATCCAGGAACCGTCAGGCGCCTCTTTCACTTGCTCTACCCAACAAATGTACCGTTTGCTTTATTTGACTCCGATACGCCCCCAGCACCAGCACCAGACACCAGGAACCAAGCACCAAACACCAAACAGACACCAAAGCATCAAGCAGCAGACGCAGATCTACAGACTTGAAGATGCTGAGCCTAACGGCGCTTAAGATTTGCCATCGGCTGTCTTTCCATGGAAAGCCTCAAGCTCCAACTGCCTGTAGATCTTCAGTTGCATGTGGCAGGCAGCCGTTGCAGCTACCGTGCAGCCAGAAGCCAACTGATGAATGAACCAACTACAGAGCCGAGTTGAATAAACTTAAAACAAATTAAGATAGAAAGATTTCCTGTAGGAGAGGGTTCGCCCACCATGAGCTTTATAAGGCAGGGGTATACAGGGAGGGTGTATAAGGAGTACACAGGGAGTATATAGAGAATACACAGATAGTAAATAGGGAGTATATGGAGAATATATGGGATGTATACACAGTAGAGTATAGAAGGAGTATGTAGGGAGTATTAAGTTATAATACAACTATTCGAAAATATAAGTTTCAGAGCTTTAAACCGATAGGATTTGGCTCTGACAAGTTTTCAACTACTTTGTAATAATGAAGATAAAAGATTTGATGATGAGGAAAATAACAAAGAGAGAACATTATCAGATAATATTTATAACTATATAAGATTATTAGATTATTGTTATATTCTATCAATCGGACTATTCGAGTTGCTCCTTATTCAACTCATGGAACTTAACTAACAATAATATTATTATTATCTTCCAAGATAGGAATCGATGTAACTTTAAGATATCTCACAAATATCACACACACAAAGTTCTATTCAAAGAACACAAGATTTATTCAACAAACTTGTTAGGAAGATAACTTTTACTCTAAGTATCTACGAAATGTTCTTGATTTCTAATAAAATGATATTTCTATGAAAATAATGATGATAATGTATGTAATAATAATGACAAATATAATGTAACTGATAATGGAATCTGATACAATTGAAAAGACGTTGATAATAATATTTGTAAACAAAAAAAAATGTAATAGGAATGATAAGAACGCTGTAAATTATAACGAAATGTAAGTTAGTTACCGTTGGTAACAAAGCAAAAATAATGCATTGACTACAGGTATTACTCATATTCAATTTAATGAAAATGATAATGAGAATGATAAGGATACTTTTAATCAAAGTCTAAATCAAGTATGTCCACAAAGTTAGCCCCGCCATTTTTGATTTTCGAAAAAATTTTGGTTGTGCTAGGTTGTGCTAGACTTGTGCTGGGTTGTGCTGCAAACCGTTTTCAAAAATATTGAAAAATGGCCAAGATATGGCAAAATTTTATTTTTCAAAAAAGTCAAATTTTTGATTTTCAAAAATTTTAATATTTTTGAAAACGGTTTGCGGCACAACCTAGCACAACCAATCTTTTTTTGAAAATCAAAAATTTAACTTTTTTGAAAAATACAAGTTGGCATATCTTGTGTTTAGTTACACTTGAACATTGTGCAATCCGATTTTCAATTCAATCGGTTGAAATATACAATTTGCCATATCTTGGCCATTTTTCAATATTTTTGAAAACGGTTTGCGGCACAACCTAGCACAAGTCTAGCACAACCTAGCACAACCAATCTTTTTTTGAAAATCAAAAATTTAACTTTTTTGAAAAATACAAGTTGACATATCTTGTGTTTAGTTACACTTGAACATTGTGCAATCCGATTTTCAATTCAATCGGTTGAAATATACAATTTGCCATATCTTGGCCATTTTTCAATATTTTTGAAAACGGTTTGCAGCACAACCCAGCACAAGTCTAGCACAACCTAGCACAACCAATATTTTTTCGAAAATCAAAAATGGCGGGGCTAACTATGTGGACATAAATCAAGTAATGAAATATGGTAATAGTAAAAAAACGACAGCAATAGTTGATTATATTTATTGTATGATAATGGAAGTAAGACAAAAGCTGTCAAAAGCAATAAGAATTCAATGGAAAATGATAATCAGAATTGTTAAAGTTAATAGCAATTGTAATAAATATGGTTATGAACTAAGTTAACAAGGAAATGATGGTAGCTGAAAATAAGAATTCTTATATAGGAAAAGAGAATGTACCAATTGAAGTCTCGATATGATTCTCTATCTTATTATATCAGAACACTTAAGAAACATTCCCAACTCTTTCTTTCTCTATGCGTCCCTCTACCAGAAGCAACATTAGCCTTTCATTCCTTATTAGCATTGATATTCGATTACAGGCTACCTGTGTCTTACATTTTTCCACTCTAATTTGCTGGTCAAGCCCCCAAAAAAAAAACAGCATACACAGCAAATATTGCAATTTATGGGCCATTAACTAAATGACACTCGATTCGCTCCGGGGGGCGGTGTTAGGGAGCAGAGACAGCCTTCTTGAGGTATTGGAGCATTTGGTCATTGCATCAAATTGGCAATCAGATTGTTCGGTTGCCAACCCAAAAATTTGCAGCACATAAATTAAAACATTATTGACAAAAAAATGGAAAGACAAGGCAAAGACAAGAAACAGGGAAAGAAAGAGAGATAGAGAGAGAGAGAGAGAGAGAGAGAGAGACAGAAAGAAATCGGCCAATTGGGCAAATGTAACAAATGCAAATTGCGCAAAGATCCTGAGAAGTCCTGATTGCAGTTAGGAGGTGGATCTGGGGGTACTGACAGCACTTAGTTAGTTAAATATTCGCCCGCAGTAGCTATTTAAATGATGCCAAGGACCCAGGCAATTACCGGGCACCAGCATAAAATGCGTTCAACAGCCACTCAAAGGCAGGCCTACCCATGGGGGCTACGGAACCGAGGCACAGTCACAGCCAGCCCCAATGCCAGAGTCCAGAGTCAGAGCCAGAGCCAAGTCAAGAGCCTGTTTCAGATACAACACAGAGAATGCGGCACACGACGCAACGTGGGCCGCATGCAAAGCGTCTGATGGGACTCGAGTTTTTAATTTGCTGGCAGCCAAGCAAATACGACAGCGTTGATGATCATGTTAATGAGGGGCAGGGCAGCAGGGGCAGAGGCACAGCAGGGAGAGAAGGGAGATAGCAGCAACGGGGGCAACTGATCGTGCCACAAGTCGCTGCTGGTGTTTTTGTTTTTGTTCTTTTTGTTTTTGTTTTTGTTTTTATTTTTTGTGTTTGCCGTATGCAAAACGTCAGCGTTGACGCAAAATCAAAAGATCACACAGGATCAATTACAACTAATGATATGGAGACGAGAGACTCAGACACAAGACTCAAGAGACTTCAGACTCTGAGAATGAAAATGAAAATGAGAATGAGAATGAGAATGAAGAGAAGACACCAGCCAGAAGCTGGACTGTTTGCCTGAGCTTCAGTTTGGAGGCTTTGAGGCTTGACTTGCAACGTCAACAGGCTGACAGCTGAGTACGCCGCATGCGGGACCCGGTGCTAACAAGTTGCACAGCTAAAATTACCCAATTGATGATGGATGGCAAATGTTGGCTAGGGGGAGGGGGTACAGGTACAGGTAAGCGGTATACAGGGTATACCCTGTAGCCAGCTGCTGTTGAGCTCTTCATCATCATGTCGCATCGTTGTCACCTCATGCCCGAAAATTGCGCCGTGTTCTCGGCATAATTAAACTAATTGTTTTGATCTTTGCTCCGTTTCGTATCGTTGGGTTTCGCTTTTTTCTGTTTGATCTTTATTTTGTGGAACGCGAGTGCGGTCAATGATCTTGGATCTTGGGCTCTACAGTTCAAATCCCTTGGGTCCAATTCCAAGTTCAGCACTTGCACTTTAAATGTAGAAATTACGCGTATTCCAAAAATTCCCAAACATCCGAAAGTTATCTCATCAATGTGGCATCCAAAAAGGTAAAAGTTAAGTAATCAAACGTTGATTGAAGCTCTCCGCGCGCAGCTCTTCTCTTTTCTCTGTCACGCTCTGAACTTTATCTTCTATCTCACTCTCTCACTGTCTTTCTCTGAACCTCTCTTTTCCTTTCATAAGTTTACGCCAAATGATAATAAATAAATACGCCGCAACACTAATAACACGCTTAAAGATTGGCGCAAGTTGGCGCTTCCTGTGTAGCTCATTCCTTCGATAGCCGGATCTGTGAGAGTCGCTGGATCTTTGAGTCTTTGAACCATCTTTCGATCGCTCGTCCAACCGAAACTCAAATTCAAACTCGTAACGCAAGACCAAGTGCAGACACAGCAGCGTCTTCGTCGTGTGTCGGATGCGATTTAATACAATAAAATATCACAATAGTCCTCAGGTCATTTAGTTAGACTTGCACTTTATCATATATATATATATATATATATATACACTCACACACACACACATTCGATCTCGATATGCAAGAGTGTAGGCTACGGTATCCTCCTCTTGTCCCTCGGCTCTGCTCCCCCACAGCTGCAGATCTCCAAGATTGATGTTAACGGAAAACGTCGTTTCTCTCCACGTTGCAATCGTTGTCCATTTCGATATCGATGTCCATTGTCCGTCCGTCTGTCTGACAGTTTCGCTCCCCTATAGCAACTGCCGACAAAGTTTCACCAACAGTTTTAGTTTTAAAACCTAACAATAAAATATTTTTCTTACTTAAAATAAGCATTTATCGATATTTATCGAAGAGTATGCAGCTACAATTGGATATCAACACGAAACTTTGACGTTTAGTCGAATATATACATATATCTTGAAGGAGAATTAAAATTAATTAGACGCGAAACTTATCGATATGTATCGATACTTATCGAAAAGCATCCAGCTTCGATTGGATTTTAATACAATCTGCTAATATATTCTTTATATATTGCATATATTTCGATACTACTATTCATAAGCCATATACTATCCTTTGTGATATAGTAAATTATCGATAAATATGTGAGCACAAGAGGTTAAGCTGACTCAAAAAGGAATTGGTAACACCAACTGCTTTCTTCCCCTCTCTTTCTCTCTCTTGAGGAAAAGAGAAAAGGAATAAAATGCACATATCAAAGTCGACAAATTTGCATGGTGTACAGGTAAGTTTGCTATTAACAACTTGTTGCATTGTCTGTTGTTGTTTTCTGTGTTGTTGTTGTTCTTTGTTGCCTGTTGTTGTTGCTGAGCTTGTTGCTTCTGCCATTTGCGATGTTGTTAACATAAATGCAGGGCCTAGTCCAGAGTTTGAGTGCATTGTAATTGTTGTTGTTGTTGTTGCTGCAAGTGTAAATTTTATTGCATTTCAATTTGGCAACAAGATTTCCCCTTTCTTTTGTCTGTAGAAGACAACTGCACCATTGCTGCATCATTGTGCCAATGCAACGGAGCAGCGGAAAGCGAGCTCATTTTTGTGATTTCCGCTCATCATTTGTTTGGGGCAGGAAGTTTCATAATAAAGACGACGTCTGTCTGTGCCCGCTGACGTCATAAGGCAAATGCACCGTTGGGGTCATATTGATTATGCAGTTAAAGTTGAACTCCCTCGATGCCCATCATCTTACTCCTTCCCCTTGCACTCCCCCCTCAATCTTTAAGTGCAGCTCCAACAACAGCTTTCTCTGTCTTTCATAGGCGTTGGCGGCCTTTCTTTCTTCTTGTGTCCGTTTTGTGTGTGCGAGTGTTGTGCCTGTGCTTGTGCTTGTGCTGTGGAGTCCTGCGCCAGCGTGCACCTGTAAGAAAGCAGCTGCCTGGCAAGTTGCTGCTGCAGGATGCGCGCCAAGGATCGTAACGCGCGCAAAGTGCGCAGGTGCAACATTTACCGTTTGCCCCTTGGCCGCGGGCCAAACAAAAAGAAGACCCAACATTTGGTGGGGGGAAAAAGTAGAAGAGTCCAGGACCCCAGTACCCTAGTACGCCAGGACTTGATGATCTTTTCATTCAGCTACTATGATTTGTTTTTGCTTTTGTCAATTCTTCTCTTCTTTTTTTTGGAGTCACTGAATGGAAATATTTATAATTTATGTTACAAAATATTTTCATTATGAAAAGGGATTACATGACCATAAACCGAGTGTCCTGCTGACAACAGTAACAAATAGCTATGAAGCTGAAGCAGAAGAGGTTATAGGAATGTTGAATAAGATGATGTCAAGATGAAGAGTTAGTTGAATTTATGGTCAAGCCTCCCCACTCCTCTAGCTGGTTTCTAATTAACCCAAAAGATGTCAGTTACAGATAGTTAGGGGACCCAAGTTACAAGGCTGCAGGTAGAGACTAGCTACTGTTTTAGGGTTACTTCTATTGCAGGTGGAATCAACGACAAGCAGAACACAAAACATGACATAAACACTGGACAGCCCGTAGGTGGCACCACTCGCGCCTCTCTTTACATCTCTTTCCCAATACAATCGCTTCAGATTTGATTTATAAGTACTTGAATCCCACTGTCCATTTAACTATATACCCTTGATCTTATATTATGTTATATATTATGTTATGTGGGCGTTTTATTATGCAATCAGTAGCCCAAAACATCAGCAGATCTATATCAGATCTCTATCAACGACCCAGATACGATTTCACTTTCGTTTTATTTTGTTTTCTCGGTTTTTTGTTATTTTTTTACTATTGTGTTGACAATTTCCTATGAAACATGAAATTGATATGTTGACATTGATATGCCCATCTATAAAATTAGTTTATACTCGCTTCGAAAACATAGGGCGTAACCCAGTTCAAAGTAGTTGTTGTTCTTGTGATATCCTTCTATGTCCTTTCTTGGCTACCGATTGAACTATGCGATTGATTTATACTTGGAATTGGTTCTTGGACCTTGGCTACTTTTACTGCCCAATCTGGCCTTGAGTATACATTCTCCACTTTGGTATCTGCTTCTTATATGTCATAATATAGTACAACTAATAAATAGTTGCTGTCAACTGTACTTTTCTAGAGTCCAAGTTGTAGAAATTAGAAATTACACAACATCAAAAATGTCAATATCGGATCGCTATAGCTATACAAATTTACAGGTTTTAAAAGAGGAATTCAATCGTAAATCATGGTTAAATAAAGGTATTAACAGTCGTATTATACAGATAAGTTGTACAATATGTGATACTACTTTTAGATTAATTTTCCTTTTTAGTCTGAATGAGTTTGTAAGTTGTATATGATATAAACTGAAGGAAATGGGGGAATCAGTGAAGTCGAATTTCAGGAATGAAAATCCCAATTTAAACCTTGAAATTAAATGTGATGAGCTTTAAAATCAACTTCCTGCTGCTGTTAACTTTACGAGAAAATTACGGATACTTTTATTAAGTCTTAAATTAAGACTAATACTATATAATTGTTGTTGTCAATTAATATTTTGATATCTATTTTTGTGATCGTAGGTAAAAAATTACACAAACTTAAGCGTCAGAGAAGAAAGTGAAATTAAACACATTACCATATACTGTATCTCAGTCTCTTAGAGATTCCTTCCTTTAGATTGCACAATACATACATACATATACATATACATATACATATACATATACATATACATATACATATACATATACATATACATATACATATACATATACATATACATATACATATACATATACATATACATATACATATACATATACATATACATATACATATACATATACATATACATATACATATACATATACATATACATATACATATACATATACATATACATATACATATACATATACATATACATATACATATACATATACATATACATATACATATACATATACATATACATATACATATACATATACATATACATATACATATACATATACATATACATATACATATACATATACATATACATATACATATACATATACATATACATATACATATACATATACATATACATATACATATACATATACATATATATATATATATATATATATACATATACATTCTATATAAACTCTTCTCATAAAATTAATTCATTATGTTTACGCATACTTCTAGGACTAAGTATCACATGGGATTCATTGCCCTTCTCTTTCGTTTTTCAATTGAGCAAAAATTAAGTTGTCTTGAGCTAAAGATATCTTTAGGAGCCTGGAACGTAGTTCCTGGGACTTACTTGCCAAAAAATAAAAGAGGAAGAGAAGGAAATAAAAAAAAACGGAAGACGAGAAAGAATTCCCACACCCAGGACACCTGTACCTAAACGAGCATAACCCGTAGCTAAGTACCCTTTAAAGCTGATTAATTGAGCTGCTAAAGCGCCGCTCAGCCAATTGCCAATTGCCATTTGCCGCTTGTTGGCTGTTGGTTGTCGGTTGTCGGTTGTTAGCTTGTCATCATTGAGGCAAACAACTTATAAACACGCGCAAGGGTGGTCCCCAGGTCCAAGTTGGCCAGTTGGCAGTTGGCCAAACGAGCAAAGAAGTCAATTAGCCTAACAAGACAAGGCGACCAAACTGAGTTAAGAGCAGCCTTAGACTAAGCAGATCTACCTGTCAGATACACACACCAACACACATGCACACATACAGGGAGACACACGCAGAACAAGCAGAGAGTTGAGTGTTTGCTTGCTATCAAATTAATTTCTCAAAGTCTCTCACAATATTCAGGGCTCTGTGTGGTCTATGCCAATCATGCACTTTACGCCCAGCCCTCATTAGTCGCTTGTTCCTCAGGTCCTCCTTGAATCCTCTCCCGACTCTGAGCTGAGCTCCTGTTTATCGCCGCGTGGCGACAGATAGCGCTGCTCATCAAACGTGTATGCAGGACGACAGCAGAATGAAATGGACTGCATCACGACTTAAGCACAATTCAGACCACGATTCAGACCATGATTTGGACCATGATTTGGACCACGATTCGGAACTGCTTCCGAGCAGCCATTATAAAAGTGATTTGTGAGTTTGGAATTTATGCGGAATTCAAGCATTTTGGTGTCTAGAATGCCGTCCAGACATCGTCCCATAGGAGCTCCTGCTGCTCCTCCTCAACTCCTCTGCGACGGTAGTAACGAGCTGGCAAAATG
This sequence comes from Hirtodrosophila trivittata, assembly GCA_035045065.1. Taxonomy (NCBI): domain Eukaryota; kingdom Metazoa; phylum Arthropoda; class Insecta; order Diptera; family Drosophilidae; genus Hirtodrosophila; species Hirtodrosophila trivittata. The sequence continues at coordinate 12,040,163 of JAWNNK010001028.1, read as the reverse complement.
ACTTAATTAGCCGATCCAGTCAGAATCCAAAATGTTTATGAGGCACACAGGCCACAGAAGACATCACATACAGATATTGATACGACTATACATAGAACAGACAGGTTTAGGTTTACGTTCAGCCCCAGATACTCATACAAGTGTATCGAGGAGTATCTCTCTCACTCAGCATTAACAATTAAGTTCTCCTGGCGGGCGGCAAAAATGAGACAAAATCAGCAACATGCTGGGCCAGAGCATGTTTTGCCTCTGCGTCTGGATCAGAGCTCTTATCTAAATAGGCGCGTCCCAAAAAACAAATGGTCAAGTGGATAGATACGAGTCGAAGTCCGAGTCTGAATTCAAGTCGAAGTCCAGTGAGTCGTTTGGGTTGTCGTCTAATTTGTGCACTGTTAAATAAACAAACATGCCAAGGATCTGCCAGAGATCTTTGGCAACAAGTTACGCAGACACTTGACAGGGCCATCAGCGGCAACATCTGAAGATGGTTTACATCACTTTTGGGTGCAAGCCGTCGTTTGATAAGAGCCAAGTCTCAAGTACCAGTCGCCAGTACCACGTGACCAGCCGGCAAAACAGAGAGAAGAAGATTAGAGCAAATCTAGGATCAACCAAAGAGAAAGCTGAACTTAGATAGGAAAATCATATCGTATCATATCATATATGGTATGTAAGAAAGTGTCTCTCCCTAGGAAGTCTCTCCTCAAGAACCTGCAACACTTCTACCCCGGACTCAGATCTGATAGAGTATAGTATAGAGTATAGAGTATAGAGTATAGAGTATAGAGTATAGAGTATAGAGTATAGAGTATAGAGTATAGAGTATAGAGTATAGAGTATAGAGTATAGAGTATAGAGTATAGAGTATAGAGTATAGAGTATAGAGTATAGAGTATAGAGTATAGAGTATAGAGTATAGAGTATAGAGTATAGAGTATAGAGTATAGAGTATAGAGTATAGAGTATAGAGTATAGAGTATAGAGTATAGAGTATAGAGTATAGAGTATAGAGTATAGAGTATAGAGTATAGAGTATAGAGTATAGAGTATAGAGTATAGAGTATAGAGTATAGAGTATAGAGTATAGAGTATAGAGTATAGAGTATAGAGTATAGAGTATAGAGTATAGAGTATAGAGTATAGAGTATAGAGTATAGAGTATAGAGTATAGAGTATAGAGTATAGAGTATAGAGTATAGAGTATAGAGTATAGAGTATTAGTATGAATCTCTCTTCGTTCGTTCTCTCTGCCTGGACAGCTGCACTCGTCTCAGCTTAGCAAAAGTGAACCCTTTACACGTGTTGGCAACATTTTCTAATCCTTTCGCAATTCCAGGAAGACGAATAGAAAAATTGCATAAAAAATAAACGGAAAAAACGAAGACACTGAAAATAAAATCGCAATATTACACAAACATCACGCACAAACTGCAGCGAGTGTTTTCCCAGAGAATTCTGGGACACAAACGTGAGAGACAATCTCGGATCTTTCTGTTTAAGGAGACATATTCCCAGAAGCTGGAACAACAGCGTTTTGTGCCAATTTTTGTGGTTACAGCAAATGTGCAGGCCAACAATGGCCAGAACTGTGATATATCTTATTGACACAGCCTGCAAATAGATGAACCAAACGCAAGGACAAAGATCAGGGGCAAATGTTGTTCAATGTTGAATGTTAAATCTTGAATCTCGAATGGTTTATATTTGCGCAATATTCTTGAGCTGCAGCTAAGAAAATGTTTTGGCTGCTGCTCAAAAAGGATTAGGCCTGGGCAAGGACTACCCTGTGCCCCTACCTTAAATACGAACATAAACATTAAGTGCAAATAGACAAGAGCACACCCAATCCTTGAGACGCAGACAGCCAAAAGAAGGTTTAGATGAAAGATAAACTAAATGGAAATGGGTCTATGGGTTTACTCTTGAATACAGTTCTAGAACTGAAGATTAGCTTAAAGCTAAACAGATTTAAAACTGAACTTTAAATCAGTTTACAAGCAATGTTAGTTTAATATATCGAAAGATAACTATCTACAGTGTATATATGTATATATTTAGAATACAATTTTAAGCAGCTTAGCAAGATTTTTTAGTTTCCAACTGAAGTCTCTACCTCAATATATCTTATTCTTTTATTTTAACTATTTTAATCATACCATATAGACTAAATATATATGTATTATTATACAATAAATATGTTATATAGTCAAGTCTCACCGACTATAAGATACTTTGTGGCCCAATAATTTGTTTTCTTGCCAATAAATCGAGGATTCTACTCAAAGGTATCATCTGGCAATACTCTTAAATTAGATTCGAAAAAGATTTTTTTAACTGAGTTATTTAAATTATTGACGTAGTTTTAACTTATTTTAGATTTCAAATTATATTTATATGAGAAAAACCTCCTATCTTTAGACCCTTAACTGATTGAAAAATGGAAACATGGGGACCACATAAAGTCTATATATTCTTGTTCCGATTGAATTTGTGCGTCCGAGTGCTCAGAGACAAGGTACATAGATAGAAGAATCTAATAGCAAATTTGGTATGAAGGTTCTTGAAAACCTTTTGCGTATCAGATTTTATTTCGATTTTGGAATATGCCGCATTATTTATAATATAATTTTTATTTGCCGCTGCAAATTTCATAAAGATCAAACAATAAACTAACAGGTAAACTCAACTTCTTAATTGCTTGTCACTTAAACCTTTAAATTATGTGTCAGATATTTTTAAAACTATACGAGTATAGCAGATATATCTTTGTAATATAGTTAGATTTAAAATGTAATATATTATATCTATAAAATGCATTATAATGAATAAAAGAATAAACATTATACTAATATTAAAAGTAAATATCATTAGATTTACCCAGAGGTTATATACCATCACATAGTTATGGCTAAAAGGAGTATCCATAACAAACATATAGGAATTTCCGCGAAATCAAGTAATCCGTTAGATTTAAAGTAGATAAGTTAAACTATAATATATATAGAGCAATGTCTGCTTGTATTCGATCTGAGAACTAGAAGTATAATAAATATTGCCCTACTACAATCTGATTTTTGTTTAATACATTTCGTAATTTCCGTGGAAAATGCATCAAGAATAGCAAGAATGGGACTCAGGATAAGGAAAATAAATGTAACAAAAAAGGGAAAATGTTTTACAATATTTTTTCTCTCGACAAATGATCTCATAAACAAACGCACAGCATGTGGGCACATTGAGCAATGGCAAAGGTAACCCGAAGTCACAATGAAAATAAGCAAAAATCACGCAGCAATAACAATGCATGGAAAATTGTAAAAACCTCGTAGGAAAACCTGAGAAAAACCTGAAGAAGCAACTTTTTTAATTGAGCAAAAATATAAACAAGTGCAAAAATAGTCAATAGAATTGGAAAAAAAAGTGAAAGAAACGATATTGTGTATACAAAGGGGCGTTTGTCCTGTTGTTGGGCAAGGGCATATTTTGAGTAAACATTGCCCAAAGAATGGAACCAGGATCAGGATATGGGCATAGTAGGGCTAGGCAAGGGAGTGAGTCCATTCACAGGTTGAAAATGATATGGGGGTAGACTCTGGTCAGTCGATTGTTTTGGCCAACACAAACAAAAGCACAAATCATTTAATCAAACAAGAAGATTTAAAGGCTGGCCTGGGCTACTGTCTGTCGTCGTCAAGGAGCACAATGATGCAATGAAATTCCATGAAATTGCAAAGAATAGTCACAAAAACATTCGGAGACAATTTATGATTAATCATATAAAATAGGAGCAGCAGTAGCAGTAGCAGAAGCAGCAGCAGCAGCAGCAGGAACAGGAGCAGCTGTGCTAGACTGAAGAGCTAGGACGTATCTTATCGGAAGAGCCATAATTTGTCGTGCGCAGGTTGTTAGAATGACAGGGCCAAGTTAGTAGAGTACTACTAGTAGTTATCTTATCTAAGGAACAAGGCAGACAGCAAGCCGCATGCCAAAGTGCTACAACAGCGATTAAAGGTTAATTGTCAGCATCATGTGTCCTATGCTCTCCTGCCAGAGTCCTTCAACTGCCTCTAATTATAAGTGCCGCATGCACAGCAGCAGCAGCAGCGCTCAATAGATAAGCCCAAAAGAAGAGCACACGCTGCACCGCTGCTGCAAGGACTCTAAAACAAACTGAAGTTGGCGTCAGCAAGTAGTCGCCGTTTGCAGCCCTAGTCCCAGTCGCAGTCCCAGTCGGTGTCTTCATCTACGTTTTCAGTGAGCCTGGCGCAGCGGCATACTTCAGTAGCGTCTAATCCTTGAGCTACAATTCACTTTTGACGCATTCAGCGGCTCAAAGATCACTGAAGCGATCATTCAAGTGCATTTAAATCCTCATCCGAAGAGCGAGATGGAGATGGAGTTGGAGAGAAACAGGAGCTCACTGTCTAACCGCATCGGCTAAATGCAGCGGCCCGTAAATATTTTCAATCCCAGACCAAAATCGAACCTTTTTTTTTTGCCAATACTCAAAGATGCAATGAAGCATAGCTTCCAGCTAAAGGAACGGGTTGCGGTAATTACGCCAAATGTATTTTCTACCAAAGAAAATATCGTCATCATCATCATTATCAACATCATTATTATCATTAGTAAGCAGGAAATCAACGCTTGACATAAAAATCATTGATTCAAAGCAAACGCTAAAGAGTATTGAATATATATTGAATTTATATAGCTACGGTTAAAGATATTTCCAATAGAGTAGGAAAAATAGCAACAATAGAAAACTATTCAGATATGTGGGTGCTCTTAAGTAGCTAAACGTAAAGGAAGAACACGCAATTGAAAGCTAAAAGCAGCGAAATGTTGTGAAAAGAATTTAAAAAGGCTCGAATTCAATGACTTACTCTGTGATTCCTTTAGAACTGGAAAATCCGGATACTCTATACGATCTTATTCAAAGATCTTTATTATAACAATTTCAATCGACGCTCTGCAAGAAAGTTATAACAACTTAATAGAACTAAAGATAACATAAGTTAGGGCAGAGATTAACTGAATTAAAACTAAAAACATTCTTGCAAAAAGGGTTCAGAGCTGCGTGCACTAATTAAGATCCATCAACGCGAAAACCTTTTTGGAATACCCCCGCGAACCCGCGAACCCAACCACGCTGCAGCTCCTCAGTTCATTCAGTTCCTATAAAAGCAACATGTAAAATTATGCTAAAATCGTGCGAGAGTTGAGTTTTCGAGTACGAGCGATGCAATCGAATCCTTTAGTCTGGCCTGGACTGGCTTGGACTGGCCTGAATGAGCTCTCCGCATGGCTAGATGATATATAAGGCGTAAACGCAACCAGTTCATTCCACACCTGCAGCGGCGCGACTTCAAAACGCGCGTGCGCACAGTGGCTCTTGCTAGGGGTAGGGGAAGGGGTAGAGGTAGGGGCAGGGGCAGGGGTAGCGGATAGTGGCAGTGGCAGTGGCAGTTGCAGGGGCAATGAAAAGGTGCTAGATGATAGGGGACACGCGGCCAGCCGGGCAGGCAAAGTCATTGATTTCATTTCTGTGTGTGTGTGGTTGTCCCTTTGCCCGTTGTGCCACACGCGGCTCATTAATATGTAAACCTGGGTCCGGCATCGACTTCGGCTCTAGCTTGCGTTCTCCCTCTAATTCACTCTCTCTCTCTCTCTCTTTCTCCCTCTGTCCCTATCTCCGGGTTGCGACTTCTTTGCAAGGTCATTTTGCTCTACAAATTAAAGTGGTTGATTTTTTTCTCGTAGTTTTTATTATTGTTGCGTTATTTTTTACCCTTACAGAAAGTATAACGATATTCATACCAAACTATGTGCAACACTTTGAGGCATGAACTGAAAGAGAGATCGACAGCTCTGACAATCCAGCAAGTTTATCTGTTCTTAAACAGGAAGATATCTATATTCATATCTATCAAAAGTTTCATACAACATAGTTTTACTGGGAGCTCAGTTCGTAGTGAAACTATGTTATATTAAACTTGGAATAGATCTCTAAGGCAGACATATACAATAATCCGCGGGATCGAAGACCTATATAGAGGATGTTAGCTTGGAAGATTAAACATCCTTTGCATTAGCCTACAACTTCTTCAAGACAGATTTAACGGATCTGCTTATGGTTTAATGTCTTCTTATAGGAAAAGGATCTGCTGTTAGGGTATTTAAAGATCGGTTACTCTATGTAGAGCTTCAGTTATCCAATTTAATATTTTGTGTTGGTACTTTTTGTTATTTAATTTCAAATTTTCCGTTTTTTTTTTTGTTATTTTGCTTATTTCCCTTTGGCCGCGTTGAAGTTTTATTTTAATTACCGGCCGCAGTCTCCTTTTATTTTTTTGATGTGAAATTTGCATAATTTCCAACGCTGATTAAATCCGTTTTGAAGGACCCTTTGCGCGTGCGCATTCAACTGTCACCCCCCGTCTCCCGTCCCCCGTCCCCCTGCCTTACCCATTATCATCATAGCTGGTACACCCTTTTGTCCATGCACATTCACCCTTGGTTTGGCCTCAGTGCAAATGCGGCAGGCAACAAGTTTGCGCCCAAAAGCTTTATATTACCCAATGTAATCGGTTATTCAAATAGATTTTATTTCATTTTCAATTGTTCACGTATTAAATTTGCCCATTGTTCGTTCGCTCTCTCCTCTGCAGTTGTTGTTGTTGTTGTTCTTGTTGCTTTGGCTATTGTTGCGCCTGCGCCTGCGCTTACACCCTTTTGATCCATTGCAAAAAGTTGTGATTACACACAAAATATAATGATATGAAGTGTGCGTGTGTGTACATAGGGGTGGATAGGCAAACGTCTGGTTGCGTTGGTATCGGCTCAGGTGACTATCAGATGAGCTACAAGTTTATTGTTTATAAGAGCAACAGCAGAGTTTAAATCAATAATTGAGAGCGATTGTAGTGCTTAAGGCATCATTAAAGCTTCATGATTTTAAAAAGAATTGAAGGACCTCTAGAGCTTCTTGAAATATCTTAAAGATTCTTCCCTATGGTCAAACATAGATGGAGAATCAGCTGCAGTAAATGAAAGCAAAAAGCAGAGAGAAAAGAGACAAAAAATTACAGTTTTTTTAAGACCATTCACAAAATGATAAAGATACTTTTGTATCTTTATGAAACTAAACAGAAAAACAAGGCGTAGGTTAAGCATAAAGCCTATAAAAGACACTTGTATCCAAGAAACTTACAGCCTACAAAGAAGAGAGAGGAAAATACAAAGAGGCAGAAAGAGATAAATCATCAATCAAATCTAAAACGGAACGAAATATTTTAATAAAGAAAGATCATAGTTCAAAACTACTTCAAAAAGTTCTCACAACAGAAATATTTGATGCTAAATGCTTTATATAAATGTGTTCTATTATATAGTTGTACATATATACAGTAGAAGGACCCTTAAACGGAGTGTACGTTAAACTTGACTTACCGTCTAACCGTATTATTATATGCTATAAATACCATTATTATATACATATAATTATTAGTTATATATAGTAAATGGAACATATATTGTTCAGTTCTTTATTCAAAATTATCTTTTACATAACAGAAGTGCGTTTTGTCTTCAACTTTATCTACTACTACTTTTTTCGACATGACAAACAGTCCTAAGAATTACCCATTTTAAGTGGGTCAATGGCCTTTCTCCTCGATTCTCAAATGAAGTAATTAAGCTGTTTTCTTGTGTGAATGTGCATGTGTATATGTAAGTGTGGGTGAGTATGTATGTATGTATATACAGTGGACGTTCGCTACGATCGAACCATTAAATGAAAGCCCCTGTTCTTTATTTCGAGTACCCAACTTAGGACCCACTTTTGTAGCTAACAGAAACAATATTTTATTGTTTTATAAAAATAAAGAATACTTCACACATGTTTAAGCAAACTTGACGAAAAGTTTTTATTTATATGTAAGATATATAGTAATATACATACAATAGATAAATAAGTTATTCAAGCGTTTTTCTTAAAAAATTCTTTAATTGAAGATTGCTGCTTTAAACTGCAATTCACATTATATACATTTTTCGAAATAGTTAACAGCGTTTCGATTCATTGTGAAATGTCAAAATGCTAAGATTGTGTTTTTTTCTATTAAATATTTAAATTCTATTATTGCATTGTTTCTTTAAACTTTTGTGTTGATCTTATGTTATGTTCACATACATTTCCTGTTTCGTTCGGTAAATTGAGTACAAGAGTTCGTAATATCAGGGACTCAATGTAAAAATTTGACAAGTAAGTTAAACCAAGAGTACGTTAAAGATACAATCACCTGAAAGATACTTTTTAAGCTATTCATCCTTTCTGTTAAACTTTCTTCCCAATACTTAAAAGTTGAGTAAAATATTATATTATATTAAATAAGTCGATTTGATATGACAATCATTCATATCTGACAGATCGATTTACTATAGCCATATTTAATAGACATCGCAATAAAATTTATGTGGACTGTTGCCTTATGCAATCTATATGCCCGAACACAAAGTTTAACTGTAGCGCAACAAAAGCCCAAAGTCGATGCCGCCCCGACAGCTCGAAGCAGCACCACCAACAGCTCAACTATTATATCTGTATATACACACATACATATGCATGCATATACATATATATATAAAAGTACACACATGCACTTCCAGTCATAAATAGGCATAGACATAGCGTCAGTAATCCTGTTGGAACTTAATGTACAGCGTAGGCAGCGCAGAGGACGATGGCGCGCGCGCGCGCTCACGCACACTCCAAAAGGACCTGGTGGACATTTGTTGTTGACAAAATGCCAGAGCAGCAACAGCAACAGCAACAGCAGCAACAGCAAAAGCAACATAAAACTTCAATAGGGGTTGCACGTACCATTTACTGATAGTTTGATTGCCAGGAACAGGAACGAGGACTCGGCACTTTTGAGCGATTGCAGCAGGAGCAGATGTTTTTCGCGGCTGCCAATGGCGATCAGGTCGAGACCGAGCACGGGACATGCCAACAATGGGCATTAGGCATCAGAGTAACCCCAGGCCAAGGCCCAGAACCAGAACCAGAACCCTATGTCCTGGGTCTCGCACTCGCAGTCGTGGTTGTTGTTGGCGTTAGCCAAACCGGTCGCTCGTATAGTATGTCCTGTAGCGAAATGCAATGCTTTTTGCGCCCAAAAGCCATAGATTCATTTGTTGATTTAACTCTCAGATTGGGCGAGGGTGAGAGCACAACGAGGGGTTATTTATTGCCACAGCAAAAACTCAACCCCCAACGCCCAATCCCAATCCCAATCCCAATCTCAATCCCAATACCATACGAATGCCAGGTAGCCTTGAATCACAATTCCTTTGCATATATATATAATATATAGATGATCCTGCGCACGTGCGCATATCCCGCACCCCGATATACTATACATATACTGTTGAATGCACTGGAAAATTTCAATTTCAATTTCGCTTTTCACTTCAACATCCATTGTTCTGGCCAAACTGGACCCAGGACTCTTCCGCACGAACGCACACTTTCGGCGCATGCCGCCGCTGCTCGCTGTCCTTTAGGGGAATTCATATCCAATGTACAAACATGCAAAAGTTCCATTAGAGGAAGTGACTTATCATAAATCGTAGCCCTAGTAGAGATATGCATACAAGATATACTCAGATATCCAGAGACTAATCGATGCCAGTTCTTATAAAGGATCTATAAAAAAAAACATCTAAAGTCCTTAAGGGGAAGATCATAAGAGTAAAAGAGTGACCAAGCAAGAAAGAAAAAGAGACTAGTGACTAGTGACTAGTGACTACAGACTAGAGATGTAGAGACTAGAGATGTAGACACTAGAGATATAGAGACTAGAGATCCAGAGACTAGAGATCTAGACCTCTGGAGACAAGAGATCTGGAGACTAGAGACTCGAAATCTAGAAATGTAGAGAATAGAGATCTACAGACTAGAAATCTACAGACTAGAAATCTAGAGACTAGAGATCTAGCAACTAGAGATCTAGAGACTAGAGATCTAGCAACTAAAGATCTAGACTGTACTACAAAGAAGGTTAGGTTCAGCTCCATCTGCTCTCCCAATCCACCATCAAAAATATACATGTAAACATTATAGTTTTCCTTTACCTTTGTCCTAACTTTTTATACTCCAACTTCTATCAAGCTTCTTTTCCGCTTCAATTTCGTTTCATTTCCCACTTGACACTTCAATGATTCCTTCTAAGACTTTTTCCACCTCAAAGTTGATGCCATCCATAAGGGACTTCCGTTGAAGTTTCCCGTACTTGCTGCAATCGAATGTTGTGAGTGTGCACTCATAAGTTCATAAATTCATAATTCCTGAATCCTGTGCACTCAGACTGTGCTCACATGTTGTACGATTGATGTGAGTACTAGGTATATTATATTATGAATAGAAAAGTCAATTTATGTGCACACAACTGCGCACAGATGCCAAGTAAATCAGCAGGAGGAGCAGAGGGATACGAGACATGGGACAGGGGAAAGGGGACAAGGTACATGGTACAAGGACAACAAAGAGTGCATACATATGTGAGAGGAGGCACTTGAGTTGACGACAAGTAGCAGTAAGGATATTTTTGGACAGGCACTACCGTGTATATATCAACAGTCGATCGGATTACAGCAATTCTACGCGTAAAGCTAATTTTATGGCAGCAGGAAAGGAAAACAAATGTGAAGGAAAGTGCTTGGAATGTGTTGCTTGATTGATTTACGGCTTGCGGGTGTAAAGGATATCGTCTGCTTTCACTCCAATTTCGAATTTGAATTTCCACTTTCCATAAATTTTACTCTTCATCTACATTCATATTCTTATTCATGCATTCATTCATTCAGACATTCGCTGGTTCCCATTCCCAGTGAAATCGATGCCTGAATGCAAATAAATCCCAATTCCAAACTCAAACCCAAACCTAAGCCCAATCCCAGAACAAGTAGCAAGGGCCAAGAGCCTTTATAATTTTTATTTACACAAATTGTTGTACTTTCTCAAGCCGCCAAAAGATGAAAGTCAATTTCTGGACAGGATGTGCGCCTCAAGGAGATTCCGAATGGGATCAGGTTCGAGTAGAAAAATAAAATATTAAGATGGAGGCGTCTGCTCAGGGATTTTATAATAAATAAAAAAAAGTTATTGGATTTATGTTTTATAGTAGGTCTCAGCCTATAAATGTTATAAGGGTTGATAGAAAGAGAAGGTAGGGAAAAATTATAATTATTATAATGCTTATAATAATCGCCTAACTTGACAGATTTGTGAGCAGCGCATTAATGAGATTTCCACCCCAGGAATTGAAATTATTTATAAATCCTGGAATGGTTGGACGCCCGAATCAAAGGGGTGGCTTGATCATGATTATCAACAGCATCATCATATGATGATCATAAGACTCTGTTCTGGAACTTATTTATTTATTTATTATTATAATTTTTGGTAGTGCCAAGACGAACGCTACTTGACTCAGCATACAGCACATATATGTATATACATATCCTTTAATGTCCCTAGGTGTATGTAGATCCTTGGCATATATGCACGTAGGTACTCTCTGCGCATGTTCCTTCCTGATGGCATTCAAGGCGTGTCGCGGTGACGACGTCAAAATGGGACGCAACCAAGTCAAAGCGTCGTCAACAAAACAAAAGCGATCTGGTACACACAGACACACACACACGCACAACCAAACACACACGCAGGCAGGCTACAGCATATACAACTGTTGACTCCTTTTAAAATGTGAAAAAGGACCAAACCGGTAGTCCTCATTCTTATGCTCTTCCTCTTATGCTACGTAGACGTTTCCTTGAACTTTTCAAGTGAACTCAAGTTTATAAATTGTGTAGCAAGTACACACACACACACACACTCACGCACACGCACACAAAGGACACTCACTCGCCCTGACTGTGGCTGAGGCTGTGGCTGTGGCTTCGTTTCAGGTCTATGTTCAACTACCTGGCATAAAATATTAAAAAAAAAAAAAACAAAATTCAAAATAAAGAAGAAACTTCACAAAGCCCCGAAAAATTACTGTAGCATGAGCTGAGTGCGTCAGGGCCTAGTGCGATCCATTCCATTAGCATGAAGCAGCTCCATTCCCATTCCCATTCCCATTCCCATTCCCAATCCCAATGCTCTGAAACTAGTTTCCACAACCTTTTAAGCTTACGCATCCACATGAACATCTTCAAAATATATTTTATTTTCCCACCAGACCAGAGCAGACCTGAGCACAGATCGGAGCACCCTAATTGCCTAGGTCCCAAATACAGTCCAAAGGACATCAATAGTCTTATACATATATATGTATAGTTGAATATATTCTGTGTTGTCAATTTTAATTAGAATTTATAGGGCATACAAATTGAAGAAAACTTTCTTTAATTAGCTCAACAATTGGCAAATGAATTCGCACACCAACAACAACAACAAGAAAAGGAAGACAAATGTGCCAGGATTAAGAATTATGATCGTGCACACCCCTGCCCATTTAGGGGGTAGAAATTTCTTACAAAGTGAAAGCGGAAAGTAGAAAAGCAAAAAAAAAGGACCCTCTACAGGACCTTAAAGCATGCCAATTAAAAGGCAACAAGCGTAAAAGTCTCACGGAGCTGAAACCCCCGGAGTACAATGGAAATGCACCAAAGTGATTAAGTGGAAAAATTACATAGAGTTGACATCTTCAATGGGCACCAGCAGAAAGCGATTCATCAGCCACTCCAAGTGTTCTTCCAAAGGATCAATGCTACAGAGCTTAAAGAGGATTTCGAAGCATAAACAAAGCTCCACTTCTTTATTTATTCACTTGGATAACATTTTCAGATTACAAGGAAGCTTTTCAGGGGGCAGCTAATAAAAGGAAATAGAAGGGGATATAGAAAAGCTTATAATGTAATAAGCTACTTCATGGAATAATTCTTATCAAAGGAAAATTATAATAATGAAGTCAATGAGGAAACAAATTGAGCTTTCTTCCATTGGAAGGAACTTTATGATAAAAAGTTTATGGAAGGAAATTTTTGGATGAAATTTAATGGTAGGAATTTTTTGGAAAGAAATTTATTGAACAAAGCTTATGAAAGATAGTTAATGAAAGAAACTTTATGAAAATAAGTTAATGGAAGGAAGCTTATGAAAGGAAGTTTATAGAAGGAAGCTCATGGAAGGAAGTTAATGGAAGGAAATCATGAAAAAATGTTCATGGATGAAAGTTAAAGGAAAAAATTTTATGATAAGAATTTTCTTCGAGTAAGTTTATGGAAGAAAGTTTATGAAACGAAGTTTATAAAAGGAAGTTTATGGAAATCAAAATGAAATATGAACGAAAGTTTTTAAAAATCAAATTGTGAAATGAAAATCCAAAAAGGAAAAGCTCTCAAAGGAAACCTGCTGGAAGGAACGTAGTGAAACGTTTAAAATATGTGACAGAACGTTTAATATAATGAAAATAAGCTATAAAAAAGGGAAGTTTCGGAAAAAATATGTATAAAAAAGGGGATATACTTAATTAAAGGTATAGAAGGTAGTTCATGGGGTGACAATATAGTCAGGTCTCCTGGAATATTAAAATATATATGTGCGAGTTGTATATAGTGTCACCATAAGGTGATCTATGCGCCTGTGTGAGAACCAAGTTGTTCCGTCCTGCTTGCTTTATACTTTTCTATCTCAGTCTATGCTCTGTATGTACTGAGTCTAGCATATGGGTGCGATGGTGAACAGGGCTGCCAGAGCTTAATATATTATGCTGTTTATGTATATATACGAGGGGCGGTATATAAACACGACGCGTTATGGTTATGGTTATGTAAAGGCGCAAACTTGGGCCGCAAAAAACCACCCTTATGTGGCATGAACAGGATCAGGAGCAGGAGCAGGCAGTAGAAGTAAGAGCAGGCGCAGTCGCAGGAGCTGTAGCGATCAGATGTTAGTTTTCCCAAAGGCCAAACTGACAGACCAACTGACTGAGGTGTGTGTGATGAGTGTGTTGTGTGTGTGACTGTATGTGTGTGTGCGTGTGTGTGTGAGTTAGTTGATCGAGGGAATGGGAACGGAACTGCAAGCAAGGGACACCCAATACCTAGGGGATGAAAAGTCATGTGTGTGTGTGTGTGTGTGAAATAAATGCCGTTTGTTGTTTTCATTTCATTATGTTTTACATAAGCGGTAGACGCAGGCGCAGCGGCGTCAGCAGCGAAGGATACCGAGCGATACGAAGGATACGTTATATTTTTTGTCCATTGTGTGCGCCATCAGTCAACGAAGTCATTTCCGTTGGCTGCGCAGTCAACGTCGCCGTCGACGCCGCTGACGCCCCATGACATTTTGGTCGGGCACGCGACACAGAACGCAAGCAGCTGTCCTGCCGTAAGGACCTACCAAAGCCAACGGAAAACAGAAGTCAGCTCAGATCCGCTCACCAGCAAGCTAGTCATCCAAGTCACCCAGTCAGTTGGCACCGAGCAGTCACCAGTCGCACAACGTGACTAACAAACACACAAACCCAACAACAACCGATTGGGAGCTGTGGGAGAAGATTGTTAGAGTACTCCAAAAAGCCATCCCAAATGGCTGCTCTAAGCTTTAGTCCATCCCCGCCGCCGCCAAAAGCCTGCACGGCTAGCAAGGAAAACATCTCCGCCGCCACCAACTCCTCCTCCAATGGCAGCCAGGCTCATGTAAAATCGGTTGTTACACCGCTGGGCGCCAGCAAACCCTTCTCCAAGATCACCGTGCACAATGTGCTCAGCGAGAGCGGCGCCAATGCTCTGCAGCAGCACATTAGCAATCAGAACACGATCATTAGGAAGATCAAGGATTTCGGCATGCTTGGCCTGGCTGCTGCTTCAACGGCAACAACGACAGCAACAACTACGTCAACAGTGCCACGTAAGCGTCCACTGGGTGAATCCAAGTCACAAAACGTGCAAAACAAACCGCCCACCAGCAACAAGCGCACCAAGCTGACCAAGAAGAGCCAGAACCAGAATCAGAATCCGGAGAAGTTGGCGACCAAAGCGTCTGTAGCCAAGTGCCTGCCCAGCGCCGGAGGCTTGGAGCTGGCCAATAGGCCGGCAGGCACGCCTGGACGCAAAGGCTTGCCACTGCCGCAGGCGGTGGCCAGACGCAATGCGCGGGAACGCAATCGCGTCAAGCAGGTGAACAATGGATTTGCATTGCTGCGGGAGCGCATACCCGAGGAGGTGTCAGAGGTCTTTGAGTCGCAGGGAGCCGGACGTGGAGCCAGCAAGAAGCTATCAAAGGTGGAGACTCTGCGCATGGCCGTGGAGTATATACGAAGTCTGGAGCGTTTGCTGGGCTTCGATTTTCCACCGCTTGGCTGCAATTCGAGCGCATCCAGCGGCGATGATAGCTTCATGTTCATCAAGGATGAATTCGATGGCCTCGACGAGCAATTCGATGATTCCCTGAGCAACTATGAGCTGGAGGAAAGTATAATCGGCCTGCGACCAGAGCAATCGCAACAACAACAAGAACAACAACAGGAGCAGCCGCAGCAGCAACAACAGCAACAACAACAACAACAGCTGCAGCCGGAGGATCTACTTCCAAGTGTGACCACATTGAATGGGTTGCAATATGTAAGGATTCCGGGGACCAGCACCTATCAGCTGCTCACCCCGGATGTACTCCAGGACAGCTCCAGCCTGGATGAGGAGCATTTTAATGCATTAATTGACACAAATTGCCTGAGCAACGCCAGCCTCAGTCCAATTGCTGCCACTGCCACTGGCAGAGCCACAGCCACTGCAGCTGCAGCAGCTGTAGCTGCCCCAAGCAACGGTGAATGTGTAAAATTTGACTCAACCTTATCGCGATCGCCCGTGCCGGCAACAAGAACAACAGCAACAACAAAGCGAACATTACCAACAACAACAACCAGTCGCAGCCAATCGCCAGCAACAACAATAACAACAGCAACAACACGAGGCAGTTCATCATTGCATCAACCACCAAGCGACGCTGCCTCTGCCGCTGCCGCAGTTGCAGTTGCAGTTTCACCTGTCGCCGTTGCCGTTGCTAATGAACTCTTGTTGCAGGCGTGTGCCGCACAACATCAACAACAACAACAGCAACTGCAGCAACACCGGCAGCAGCAGCAGCAACTGATCAAACAGGAATACAGCGAGGGCGACTTTTTACATGTCACCAACAACAACAACAACAACAATAACAACAGCTCCCCGCCAGCAATTAACATCAACAGCAGCAACTACCAACAACAACAACACCAGCAACAACAACAACAACAATTGCTTTGCTCACCGGTGCTGCCCGCGTTCTATGACCACGAGCCGGCATCCTTCTATGACAACGTTATTGCTGGCCTGCCAAACTTTAAGAAGGAGTTCACCGATGTCCTCCAGGATCAAACGACAAACACAGCCGGCGGCTGTCTCTCCGATGAGAGCATGATCGATGCCATCGACTGGTGGGAGGCGCATACGCCCAAATCAGATGCTGGTACAGTCGCCGGCATCTAACACCCATTCCATAACACTCACAGACCCCAAAGACCCCCTGATGTATATAGCAATTGGTAGCATAGTCAAATTAGTGATACAAAACAACCAAAACTAACCAAAACTAACTTCAGCATAGAGAGAAACCCATCTTGAAATATGAAGAAACTAAACCCAAAATAATTATTTCATTTTTTTTTTAAGTTTATTTTAAGAAAACTTTTTTTCCCTATAGATATAGTCGAATGTTTATAATGTTGATTGCAGTTGATAAGTGAAATATATATAAATCGTGTGAAAAGATAAATCAATGAAAAGTATTTTTCTTAACTGGAAACAAAGAACATTTTTGGGGTGGACTTACCAGCAAGTCCTCGCTCAATAATAAGCTGCAGCTCGCTTTGAAAGCAGGAGCAATGGACAGGTACAAAGATGCTTAACGGCTGGTGGATACGTGGTTCGCATTCCGATTCAAATCTTCTGGTTATCTGGTATATACTCAAGATTTATTAAGGGATAGGGCATATATCGTGTCCTTAGGATTATCTAAAGGATTCATAAGATTACCTCTATAATATACAGTATCTCTAGGATTTACTAAAGGACTCTAAGGGATACTAATGTCTCCCTACAACTTTTGGTGTATAAAAAGTTCTCTAAATCCTATAATTAGAATATCAAAATGTCAAGGGCTAAAAGCGTTTTAAAATCCTAAATATCTTCCTAAAGGATTCTTAAGGTTGCCACTGCAAAATTATATACAAAAAGCACTTACAAATCTCAAATTTCTTTCCTATATAGCCAAACTTTTCATTTAACTGAAGTAAAAGTACTACAGCTTTGTTGGTAATTAAGATCCTCGGCTTAATGAGTTTTCCATTTTCATTATTTATTGAGGTCCTTAAACAATGAAAATGGGAAACTCGTGAGAGTTTGATCAAACCTCAAAGTTTTTGAGATAGTTTTAAATACTCTAACGGTTTTCATTCTTTGCTCTTAATGACAATGAAACATGCACCGTCATTAGCATTAAATACACGCACGCATACACACACATATATGGTACATACATGTTGTGCTGTGTGCTCTATGGACTCTAGGGTCTCTTAGTCACACCGTCCCGTCACAATGGACAGGGAGAATGAAAAAAAAACGGAATTAAATCAGCATATCATGTTCATTTTCATAAGCGGCGAAGCATGCAAGGACATGGACAGAGAAATACAGAAATGCAGGAGCACAGGATACCAGGACTCTGGGTAACAGACTGAATATGATAACATTTGCATAAGCGAATGCATTGGCCAAGGATCAACGGGTAGCTGGGTTGTTGGGCTGTTCCAGGACTTCGTATGGTACAGCGCTTGAGCGATCCGCTTGCTTTTATTCAAATGAGTGTCGAGTCGCCCCCCGTGTGCCATGTCCTGATGAATGACAGCGCACAGACAGAGTAGAGTAAGAGCGCTGGTAACGTGGGAATGTGAATTGTTGCAAGTGTTTTAGGATTTTACGGCTAACCCTGAAACAGTCCGCATATTGATGAGCCTGGGCCATAAGTCTAACATTTGATGAAGATCAGGATAATGCATAATAATCAAAGGACAACTTTTGCATTTATATTTTGAATTCGTAATTGGTAATCTTATTGACATTATATTGCCAGCTTAGAGATCATAAAGGCTTTAAGGACAGCCTTAGATAAGATCGAATCAGACTAGATCAGTTTTTATATAGCATAATAATAGAAGACCATTGAAAAGAGAAGTTCCCAATAGAAATTATGCCTTTCACTCACGAATATCAAAAGGGATCCGAAGTATTTTCCTTTAATCAGAAAAAAAAACAATTCATAATTAGAAACCATTTCGAAAACTTAAATTTTCCTTTATTTTCCTTAAACCCAAAACAAATTCTCTGAATTTAATGGATTTGCATTAAAAGAATCCTTGAATTGACGCATCCTTTGCGTCACATTAAAATCGCTCGTTAATTACATAGCGCTTCTTTATTGTAGTGTCCTGCAGGCTGTATCCTGCGCCCGCGCAGCTGCCTTGTGCCTTGGCCTGGCGCTCGAGGCACAAGACAAAGCCCGCCAGATCAAAAATGATGCAAAATTATTTACACACACACACGTAGATGAAGAAAAAGAAAAGAAAATCAAACGAAAATCATTTACCCAAAAAAGAAAGAAGACAGAAAAATAAATAGGGAAGACGAAACCCAAGGACCTTAACGGCCCGTGCGAAGAGGGGGACGACGATGTGGCAAAACAATGCGGCAGTTGCATCTTGTACATCTGCAGCGCCCGCTCTCGGACGCGTTGGGTAATACGAGTGCGTCTGAGCCGGAGACTGGGACTGAGCCTAAGTCTGAGCCGAAGCGCCTACAACCCCCAGGCTGGCAGGCAGTCAGTCATCCAGTCAGACCAGGTCCAGAAAGAGAACCAGGTTGAGTTTAAGGTTCTCGTCCAGGTGTGTTTGTCTAGGCTCGTACCCTCGTGGGTGCTTTACGATGAGGTATGAGGTATGAGGTAACTGTTCATCTCGCAGCGCCGATATGAGTGAAAAATTTCTTATCCGTTTGCCCTCAGCGTTACCGTTATGCTTATTAATATTTTGCCAGGTAATGTGACACGCCCAAAAGATTTCTCTCTTTCGCTCACACTCATTATATTACACCTTCTCGCTCTCGTATTTCAATTTTCAATTCACATTCCCAATCCCGTTCACATTCCCGTTGCTTGTCAAAAATCAATTTGATTCTGAATTCTGAGCTCTGCTCCGTTATGCCCATTGTACACATAGAGTAAAGGCTTATAGAGAAGAGTATTGATGCTGGAGTTCCACCAGCTGATCCTTCCCTCTGGCCTCAACTCGTGCCTTCCACTGATTGCGACCTTCTGTCCCTGTATTTGGTTACAATAAGCTGTACCGTACAGTTATATGTCTGTTACGTGCTCCGCTCCCCTCTCCGGAAACGCCCACACGCGCATGTCAACCATTGAATATTCATAAATCATTTCATGTAATAACTCATTATTCGATCGCTCATTTGGCGTGTGCACAGGCTCAGCCTCCTCCTGTGTACGGTTCCTGTACACAAAGTACACTCTCTTCCCTTTGCACTGTCGCCAGCTTCCTTCAGCTTGGAGCATATAACGTTACATGCCAGGTGCTTCTCATTAATTCTGAGCCCGAGCCCAACGCACGCGCATGCGATTTACTTTCTTCGAACCGAAATTTTATTGAAATTTAACACGGTTCTTAAGACCATAAACTACATAAAGATTGAAATTAATGTTGAATATATTATAAGCTTTAAAATGAAAGTAACAACACTCTGTGTTTGAAATACCCCTGTTGTAAGTTGAATATGGCAAGAGATCCAAACCCGTTAAAACCAATAGTTCCCACCTCAAACTCTTGGAACAAAAGCGCTTTTCATCTTAAAGGCTTACAGATATATCTGATTCTTTCTTCTTATTTTTACGATTCTATACAAAGTTGTCCAAATTATTCATTATTAAATGTTGAATATATTTGATAGGCTATAGTTTAATCGATTTTCTAATCTAATATCTGATAAAACCTAAAGAAATATTCATGGTATTATATCATGTCCTTAGATCTTACAACTTCTGCTATATATACACATTGATGATATTGCTGCTTCTTAGGTGAATCAATCTCCCATTCCAATATCTGAAACAACCTGAAGAGAAGTTTATTAGTAATATTGAAATACTTAATGCTATCAGATCAGGTTATAGATACATTCGGCTTTACATACTACCTGCCTTCGTTTTAGGGTTTTCATTCATGAAAGTATCTTAGCCATGTCTCTCTCTCTCTCTCAACGGCTTGGTTTAGGCCAAGAGTTAAACCTCAGCGTTTTAACTGATCTTGGATTAAGGATTTTGGCTACGTGTCTCAGTGTCAATTAAACGATTTGAATGGCTCAAACATTAGCCTATGCCGCTAAGACGCTAAGCCAAGCTACTTTAGGCTTAAGCAGTTTGTCGCAGGTTGTCGAGTGGCTGCACTTCAACCGACAATAAGGCACTTAAGTGTGCGCTTTGTGCCTAAGTCCTTAAGCGCTTTACCGCATATACTCAGGTCAACGGTAAAAACAGGACAACAGACAGGCAGGTTAACACTTTCTGAAACCGCTTAGCATTTTTGGCTATTGCATTGCGGTTGACCTAAGCCCCAGCGATGTACGCATAATCAGAGCATTCATTGGAAATAATATTTTGAGTTCATTCATAAGACCGAAGCCTCATATTGTCCACATTTGCATATACCATACATATATGGTATGTATGGTATGTATGGGAGGGGTCCTGCCAGGACAGGCATAAGGACAGCATCTGTTTTTTGTTTCTGTTTCAAATTCTCATGCTCTCTTGTGACTGTTTCCATTTAAGACTTGCCCCAAGTCTGGCTGCACATGTTTTCCTAGTTGGTGTCCGTGTGGTGTCCTTGCTATTGGATTCTTGGATTCTTTCCATCCACGTGCACACGGCTGCTGCTGGTGGTGCTGCTGCTTGTTTTGACTATTGCGCCCAGGGTGGTAGAAAAAGAACAGACAACATTGAGTCATCAACTCTCAATTGTAGGACCAAAATTTTGACAGTTGTTGCCAATGAATGCTTCGCTCTTTCAATGTGAAACTCTCCAGGCACCGTTTGCATTTTGCATTGATTGAGTTGTCCTTGCCGTTGTCTCCTTATACAGCTCACTTAGGGACATCTTTGAATCTATTCTACGCTTTGTGAATATTCCCCGAAGCTACTTCTATGGCCATTGTGGCCCATGTAGGTCCATGAACTCGAGTTTAACTGCCAACTTCAATTTTAAAATCTGCTAAGATTTGCCAGCATTTTCTCAGTGCAAAGTGTGGGGTCCTCCATGGTGCTATGTAGTATAACACTGAATGGCTAACATGCGACAATTACGACAATGACAACCCGGAAACATCTCAATCAATGGCCAATAGAAACAAATAATAACCTCTTAAGCAGGAAAGTACCATCGGTACATAATATTTTCTAAATTCATCTCTATGTCTAAGGATGAGAAGAATTCAGTAGAATCATTACGTGGCAACTGATGGGATATAGACCTGAGTCTTAACATTTTCGCTTCTTTCAATTACAGTTAAGATATTCTTAAATTCCAAATAAGCAGTATTCAAAGAAATTTCACTAAGATATAGTGCTAAACCTGTTAAATATCGAATATAAATATATAACTGTTGTAGACCTTCCTTATTTTCAAGACCTACACATTACGAACCGAGGCATAAAACGCGCTTTCTAGGGCAATTAATTTAGTCTTCTTCAGGCTAAAAGCGACGATTCATCTATTCTTGGGTTAATTTTTATATGTATAGTAGAAATCCGATATCTCGACCATTAGATTTAATGAACAATTAACAAAACTATAATACATTTTTTTGAGTGCCCTACATGACGTCACCTTCGATATGTTCGATATAACGAACAAATAAGAAATATGGGTACAAAAAAAACTATAAAATTTAGGTAAGGAAACAAACTGTAACTAAAAATTGAAATAAAAAAACTAAACGTTAAAAATTCCAAGCGCATGGCGAAACAGGCATATAATTATATTATTATTATTATAATAATTAATCCGAATGTCTACTGTATTTAATTAGATTTTAAGCAGTCAAAATAATAATATGCACTAAGAAAATAAGAATGGAAAAAGAAAGAAAAGGTAATATAAATCTAATTCTTAGCGCATAAGGAACATTTACCGTTATAAATAAATTGCCAGTACAAGTTTGCCACATAAAAGTAAATAGCAATTAAACTTGTTAAAACATATCTCTACTGCTAAAGCTATTCGAGAAGTTTGTATGTATTTATGTATGTATGTATGTTAAGTGGGGAAAAATATGCAAAACATGGCGTTAAACAAAATGACGTCATTACTTGACGAAGGGCAGCAATGTGAGCGATCTCATGCTAAAATGCCCTCACCCAGCCTCTTTAAAGGCTTTGCCTTTATCGTTTGCTTCGTTTGGATTCACTAAGCCTTCTTCCTCTTCCCTCGCTAGTTGGACTTTTTTCACATGCAGGTACTCGTATGTTCGCTAGTACATACATACATATACATATACATGTATGTTAATTCATACTTACATATATACAATAATATACAAAGTGGGAGAGCGAGAAAAAAGATGGTGGCAATCGTGCTGTAAAGCAAGCAAGCAGGAGATGAAGCTCTCTCTTCCCATTTACTGAGCGTGGGAGTTTTTTTGGGTTGCTTGCTCACTTGCTTTGTCTTCCCCTTCTTACTTCGCTTTTAAGCATGCGCACATGCATACATATGTATGTAATATACGTATGTATGTAAATGCACGTGCACATGTGTAAGTCCCTTGCGGCTAACTAAAACTAATGATACGTGACTTACTTGATGACTGTAAAAAAGATGCTGGGATCATAATTATGCACTAAATAACTTGCTTGTATGTAAGCTATGTACACTAAGAACAAAAAGAGCACTTAAACAAAAAAGAAAAAAAATACTTAGTCTTAGAGAAACACGCGCTCGCCATTTAACTTTACACTAGCGATACCATTCGCACTGTCAACGTGAATGAGACGACGCAGCGATGATTGATCGATTTTAATTACGCTCTCTTTAATGTGTCGCTTGCTTTTTTTGCACTTGCTCTTATTAGTACGCAGCGTGCTCTATCGAGTCTTATCGATATTAGTTTAGGAGAGCAGCTTTTCCTTTCCACATGCATATTTTTTACTTTGTTTACTTTTAGCAACACTGTTTTAGCACCCGTCTCCTTCTAGCTCATGTACAGCATGCAGTTAATGCGTTAATGCGCTGCAATCTTTTGCTGCAATTGATTGTAATGTCAAAATATTGATGCGTCTGGCACGAAAGAGTCTTTGTCCTTGATCCCAGTGCACCTGACAACAGTAAGCGCATATATTTATGTTTGCATATACATATTTGTTAGCATTATGCTGAGCCCGCGCTCTCGTACCTTTCACTAACTTAAGTTGACACCTCATTTAGTTTGGGGCCAGCGTTTAAGTAATGCGATTTATCGGCGAGGTTATCGCGTCGATTGTGACAAATGCAAATTCCTTTGTTGAAGTAACGACGGCGTTTTATCAGAATGTAGACAGCTAATGAGTAGAGGTACAGAGTACAGGTTTTATATGAAGAAATATGAAGAAACTGAACTTGCTGCTGGCTCAGAAATGGAGACTTTATTTTTTTTTTGCCTTAGTTTCCGGCAGATCTGACGTAAGAATAGCTAAATAGCTGGCAATGGGCAAAAACTTAGAAGTAATATCTATAAATACTCGTATAGGTACATGTGTGTCCTGTGTCGGCTTTCACTTTTAAGCCCTTTTGCCAGTTTTCTTATCCAATTTTCCAGATACTGTCTCGAGCATCGTATTACGAAACGGAAATCCTTTCGGTTTCTTCCGCACTTCCTTTCAACTCGATGCGATGCTAACAAGATTAATGAAGGGGGTGCAGCGTCCAAAAGGACACAGCAGGTCCTTCCACACACACACACACGCACACATGTAGCGCCGCCAAACATTTTTTTGTTTGGTCATTGTCCTTTTTTGCGCTAGGCAAATAGCAATAAGGCGACGGCACGGATACGGTTACCAATTATTTTTATAGCTATTACCTGTTTAGAGACGGTTGCTCCGGCTCGAGCCGGAAGTTTGTACATTCGTTTTGGTTTTTATTGCTCAGCAACGAAACCTAACCTCAAACCCTTTTTAAAGGATTCCCTTTGACATACTTCAAGCATGACTGACCTGTCGCGTGCACAACTGCCAAAATACACTCGCACACCCATTAAATGCTCATCATGTTTACTTATATACATAGATATACATATACATATGTGTATATATATAGAAAGCAAAAAACAGTTTCAACTGTGATAAGATCAGCTTCGGCAAGGATCAATGAAAGTGGAAATGGAAATGCGAATCGTTTGTGGTTAAGATCACAAATTGTTTTTTGCAATTGTGAGTATGGAAATCTTTAAAGAAACCTTAGACTATATCTAATGCATATGGAATTTCAGTAAAGGATCATTTGATTATACTCTGTGCTGACCATAACCTCTAAGATAGATTCTAATAGATTTCTTCTATCGTTTATAGACTGCTTTGAAGTGTCTTTCTTTGGGGGGTTATATCCTACCTTCTACCTTTATAATGAATATCTCAAGGGAATGTTTATATAACTTTGCAGATCTCTTTCCTTTTCAGGGGTTAAATCCTACTTCCTACTATTATAGTATCCCAAAGGAATGTTTATATCCCGTTTCTTCTTTGGGGTTATATCCTATCTTCTACCATTATAATATCAAAGGAATGGTTATATCCCGCCCCTTCTATGAGGTTATATCCTACCTCCTACTAGTATTATGAATATCTTAAAGGAATGTTTATATCTCATTCCTTCCTTGGGGTTATATCCAACCTCCTACCATTATATTAAACATCTCAAAGGAATGTTTATACAACTTTCCAGATCTTTTTCCTTCCTCGGGACAATATCATTCCTTCTACCATTATAATGAACATCTCAAGTTATAGTTTTTATATTTTTTTGCAGATCTTTTGACTGCCTTTGCGTTTGATATATATTTTTCATTATTTTTGGGTTTCATATAAACCATGTGACTTAATAAATAGTAAACAAAAAAATCACAATACGTGCTAAGCAAAAAAAATTATGAAATGACAATTAGAGAAAATATCGTAGATATATATATATAAGATTATATATATATAAAGAAATATATGTAAGTATGTATATAATGTATTTAGATATAAGGAAACCAACCGCTTATACCAAAAAAACAAAACATGATAAATAAAATTTAAACTTCCTCTAAGATTTTGCTTTAAGTTCTTAAGATCGCGCTTAACTCACACAAATAGTTGACTCTCTGGCTGATTGTTGACTGGGCTAGGGGATCGATTTTGGGTACGAGTTCGGATACGGATACGGATGCGGATTCAGGGTCAGATCAGATGCTGGGTCGGGTTCGGGTTCGTGTACTGTTTTCTCGGGTGTGTCAAAGATTTTCTGCTATATTCTTGGATATATACACGGGATATATACAGAGTGCAGGTGCAGGGACTTCTGGAGTCTGGGATGTGGCGTCATTTACGCGGCTGTTGAATATTTGCGCTGTTCCAGCGAAATGTTAAAGCCGTTCTCCAGCTTGAGGATGATGTCAGCCTGGAGCTTGAAGTCCGCCTCCGTTTCGCTGGAGTGGACAATGTAGTTGCGCACGATGGTGGAGAGGAGCACCTTCAGCTTCAGCATGGCGTACTTGCGACCGACGCAGCTGCGTGGTCCGGCGCTGAAGGGAATGAAGCTGTAGTAGTGCCTGTTGGCCATGCGCTCGGGCAAGAAGTTGTCGGGATCGAACTTGGTGGGATTGGGATAGATGTCGGCGCGACGGTGCACGCAGTACTGCAGCACCACCACAGTGGTGCCCTTGGGCACTGTGTACGGACCACTGGCGAGCTTGACATCATGGTCCAGGCGACGGGCGATCACGGGTACTGGTGGGTACAAGCGCAGAGTCTCCAGAATGACGCGCTCCAGGTACTTCATTTCCATGGTGTCGGCGAAGGTGCAGTCGCGGAGCATGTTGTCGCCAAAGATGGCCTTCTGTTCGGCGAAGACGCGATCCTGGATGTCCTTGTGGATGCCCAGCATGCAGAGGGCAAAACTGGAGCCGGCTGAGGTGGTGTCATGACCCTCAAACATAATGGTGTTCACCTCATCCATAATGTCCTTCTCGTTCCACTCGATATCGGGATTCTTGGCCATCTCAACCATCGCATCGAGCAGCGCCAGACGACGCTTGGCGCCCACATCGTTCTCATCAATGTCATCCAGATCGTCGCGTAGACCCTCCTTCTTCACGGGCGCAACGGGTGTGGCACGTGACTGCTTGGCTGGAGTCTCCTCGCCCTCATCAATGATGGCGCGTGCATCGGCCTGGAAGTTATCCTTGCGATCCCTAACCACCTTGCTGGTCATGCCCAGAATAATGCTCATCATGCGATCGCCCTTCTCGCGCAGCTTGGTAAACTTGTAGATGGAGTCCAGACGGTACAGCAGCTTAACCTGGCGCTTGTGTATAATGTCGCACATGTCCACCACAGCCTGGGCATACTCGAAGCTCTTGTTGCCCTCCGGCAGCTTCTTCACGCCCATCGCCGTTGTCAGGAGGATGTCAACCGTTGTCTGGGACATGTAATCGTGCACATCGAAGGCCTTGCCAGATTCCTTACCCATGCGAGCTGTCACTGCCTTGGAGTGATCCACAAAGGCGGGCACGAAGCTCTTCAAGATGCTCTGGTGGAAGGTGGGTGCAATCATCTTGCGATGATGGCGCCAGTGGTGACCGTTGCTGATGAGCAGACCATCACCGAACCAGGGCTTGAAGTAGCGATACTCCTCGGCCTTGGTCAAATGCTGGTGTCCACTCAGGATGAGCTCAATGTCGTTCGGATTGGTCAGGAACACAAGGAGCACATTGCCCAGCCAGGCCTTCATCGTCTCACCGTACTTGTTCAGATAGCCCAAGCCGACGGAGAGGATCTCAGCGTTGCTCAAGCCGGCGACCAAATGTGCCTGTCCAATCAGGGGCAGGGATGGGGGCGATGGTATGTTGGCCACCATGCGGTACTCCTTGCTGTTGCGGTGCCAGTACTCGTAAAGAGCCATGACAATCAATGTGCCCACCAGTCCGGTGACCACGGAGCTCATCAAGAAGCCTCCGCCGCTGTTGCTCGCCGCCTGTTGGAGCGTCTCCTGCACCGTTTCCACAGACATCCTGGTTGTCCTTGTTGCTGCTCCTTGCTGCTTCTATGGGGTAATCCTTTGTATGTTCTATGATCTCGTATCTGCTACTCACGACTGTCTTCAAAAGCTGCGAGTGCTCAACTGTCTGCGGTCTGCCTCGGCGTTTGGTCAATTATACTCGCCCATAGCCCATGGACTATGTGCGCCCAGCTGAACTCCACCACCAGGCGCTGCTCCAAGTGTCAAGCGTATGCCAAATCCGCCCATTTGCAAACCAAATTCACACACACACTTACACACACACTTCTACGCACAACCTATGCCTGCTCTATCGCTTCCTCTACACCCCAACGGACAGCGTAGACTTCACTTGTCGTTGTCTTCGTTTTTGTTCTTTGTTGTTCTTCGTTGTTGTTGTTGGAGTTGTTGTTGTTGTTGTTGTTGCTTACGTTGTTTTGCTGTGTTGTTGTTGCATGCGTCAACGGCACCATCGCCTGATGTGGTTCAAAGCGTCGAACACAACGTACTTAGAGCTGGATACGTGTCGTGCTTGATTTCGTGACACGAGCTTGAAACGATATTTTAGTTAATAACAGGTAAGTTAATATATATTCTAGTACTATATTCTAGTGGAAGATAACTTAAAGTAATCATTGAAAACAAGTAAAATAAATAATAAGAATAATAATAAATTTTATTAAGAATAAAAAATATAAAAAATTATAATAAAAATGGTGAAAATAATAATAAAAAATAAAATAATAATACAAATATTAAAAAAAATAAATAATAATAATATTAAAAATAAAATGAATAATAATATTGAAAATAATAAAAAAAATATCAACAATAATAATATTAATAAAATTAATAATACTAATAATAATTTGCGGCTTATAATTTATTTTTCACAATTTCTGTTATTTTCTATGATCTAGGATTAATCCAACTTTGATAAAACTCTAGCAGATAGGTGTATCTTGTATCTTGAATCTTGTATCTTGTATCTTGTATCTTGTATCTTTACCTCAAATAATTTCTTATACAGGGTTTAACAAGGGCTAAGTTATGTACCTTTGACAGACAAGTAGACTAAACATAAGTAATCAGGACTAAGACTAACGATTGGAGGACAGAGATGTCTTCTAACAATTTAATGGAAAAAGTCTTAAAATATATATTTTTTATATTTTTTTCATGTCATAGCAAAAAAAAAGTCTGCAGATTAATTAAAATTTATCTATAGATATTTGTAATATAGATTTATTTAAAATATAGAATATCGTATCATTATAATTTTTATACATTTTAAATTTTTACATAGTATTTATTATTGTATATTGTTTTTATTTTATTATTATTTATTATATGCCCATATATTTTTTATTATTTATTTATTTACTTATTTATTTATTTATTTATTTATTTATTTATTTATTTATTTATTTATTTATTTATTTATTTATTTATTTATTTATTTATTATTATTATATGCATATTATTTTATTATATGCACTTCCAATATTTTAAAGAATTTTCTTAGAAATATTTTGATATATTCTTTTTTAACTATACCCCAGACTTTTCAATTCTTAGATTACATTTAATATTATATAACATTTATTATAGATAATAACTTTATACTATACAATTTATTATAAACTTTTATCGACTGTTTGTAGTCGACTCTAAATTAAATTAAATGTTTTAAATATAATATAAGTAAGTTTTTGACTGCTCGTAGATTAAGTAAGTTTATCATTAAAATTAAATTTTAATAGATTATTTCAAGAGTTTACGAAATCGCATAATAGCCTATAAATTCAACTATCTGCAGAAGAGGCTGATTCGAATGATAATGAATAGTTTTTAATTCTTAGAACGATATGGTAGACTATGATCTAGGCAGCTGTGATTCCTTTACATATATGGTGGTATATAGATATATTCTGAAACAACATCAAGAGCAGACTCGATCTAGGCATAAATGCCAATAAATAATTACATTGATCTCATATAAGATGTAAGAGCCATGGACACCAATTCCAGTACAGATTTTGTTGCCAGTATAGAAAACTCTAGGATCATATATAGAAGGAGTATACTTATATACATCTTTGAGTATATAGGGATAATTCTCTTTGTAGATCTCGTGTCGTACTCGCATTGCGAAAATAAAAGATTTGCGACACGCGCTCATCTTTATGTGGGTTTCTGTTACTTCCGCAGGATGCGCCTGTGATCCTCTCTCTTTCGGTATGCAAAGTGGTAAGGACTCTACCTGTGGCTGTACAGGTAGCTGCAACGGAAGTAGGTGATATTTTTATTCCTTCTTTTTTATGATTA
Source organism: Hirtodrosophila trivittata (assembly GCA_035045065.1). Classification (NCBI taxonomy): domain Eukaryota; kingdom Metazoa; phylum Arthropoda; class Insecta; order Diptera; family Drosophilidae; genus Hirtodrosophila; species Hirtodrosophila trivittata. The sequence goes on along the minus strand of JAWNNK010001028.1, from coordinate 12,010,434 downwards.
TAATTTTTTTTCTTTCGCTTTTGTTGTTGTGTTTGGCTTTCGCTTTTCATTAAATTCAATTTCAGCCTTTTTTATTTTTATTTGTTTGTTTATTTTTTTTCTTTTCGCTTTTGTTTGCGACACCTGAACGCGAATGCAAAAATCGAAATGCTGAGGAACAATAGAGAGGAAGCTGTCGCTTTTAAGGACTTGCTCCCTGTCTCCTGTACCCCTAGCCGGCTGTTTGCCCTTTGCCCTCAATGATATGTTCCTCTTCCTCCTTGTTGATTGTCGGATTCTTAAGTGCTCTTCTATTCTATTTATTTACATTTGGATTGCATTGCCCGGAATGGGATTGGGATTGGATTAATTTCGCTCTCTATTGTTGTGGTTAAGCGCGTGTTGAAAGCGTGTTCCAACAGCTGACATATCCCTACGTCTAATTCAACCCATAGCCATATGCCGATCCCAACTCTGCCCACTCGTCTGCGTCTATTCACAGCCTAGAAGCATGCTTTATTTATATTCTTTATACATGGAACCCAATCGGATTCTTATAGGGGGGAATCTAGCACAGATATCCAACAGGAATCTGATCGGTGTATCCCGACAACCTCTTTTCTTAGTCAAAAAGGTACCTGATATAATTAAGGATTAAGCGTATATCAGGAAGAAATCGGGATTAGTCTTCAAGCATATTATATATAGTACAGTTTAGATCAGTTCTTCAAAGATATAGATATAGATATAGATATAGATATAGATATAGATATAGATATAGATATAGATATATATATAGATATAGATATAGATATAGATATAGATATAGATATAGATATATATATAGATATAGATATAGATATAGATATAGATATAGATATAGATATAGATATAGATATAGATATAGATATAGATATAGATATAGATATAGATATAGATATAGATATAGATATAGATATAGATATAGATATAGATATAGATATAGATATAGATATAGATATAGATATAGATATAGATATAGATATAGATATAGATATAGATATAGATATCTATCCTTTACTTAGCATCCCATGAGGGTTTTTTTCTTTGGGATATTATATAAAGGATATTCTAGGCACAGAAATTGCAATGATATAATGGTACTCCTATATAGTACATAGCATATATAAAGCATATAATTGCATATAGGTGCTATGAGATATAGTTATATATATTCCATTTCTTGGCACTAGCTGCAAACAGATATAGCTAGAACATTACAATATCCACATCCTAAAGTAGATACTTTATATAGTAGATTTGCTAAAGTAGATTATTAACAGTAGATTCTATATAGTAGATTCTCGATTCTTGCACTTACTCATTTCAATTCTTGCTTCCTTTTTTTTAATCTGATTGCTTGCAACATTTTTTTTATTTGCTGTTCGCTTTTCATTGCATTTCAGTAAGCAAAGATCAGGGAAAACAGTAGATTTCACAGTTATCGTTATATATACAATCTATAATAATGCTATGAATGAGAACTTTAATAAAATCAAAGCTTGAATTTTGAACATTGTGAGGAAACTTCTTCAGACATCGGGAATCTACTACTACTACAATATATACTATATACTTAAGGATATACTGGGAATAAGGATATACTCGTATTATACATATATATACCTATACATATATAGCATATATATTCGTGAAAATATTCCATATCATTTTATGTTCTGTGTGAATTCATACGTTATAGACATTTATCCTGTTTCTGTTTTATCTTCATTTTAAGATAAACATTGTTAAGAGAACCTAGAGCTTAGTTCTATGGGATGTCAGCCCATGGGCTACTGATTTGGCATGTGACCAGCTAGAAGAAGCCCTAAAGTGCCATCTTCAAGATCTTATGGAAGGCAATCCTGAGCTAGTGGGTTGCCAGGATGCTGGAGTCACTCACTGCAGCCTCTAGAAGCTATTTAGGTTTATGTTACTTGGGATTACTCGTAGATCGTTGTATATCGATGATAGATGGATGATAGATTGAAGATAGATGAAGGGTAGATCAATGATAGATCTGTTATATCTGGGGGTAATATTTATGCTAAGGAAGGATGCAACTTCGTGTGGATTCCAAGAGATGCCATAAGAAATATCTTCTCTAGCCAAAGCAGAATTTTGCAGGCATTTTCAAGTCAACAGACGTTATTACAAACTGATTCTTACAGTTCAAATCGTAAATATATAATATACATAGTTTCTATATAAATAACAGTTATTATTTAAGAAGCAATAAAACAATGTTTATTTGCGTATATATGTGGATTATTGAGTTTATTTATTTAATTTCATAAAATGCAATATAGATTTGACATATTAAAGGTTGATATTCATATTGAGTTGACTGCTTTTAAATCGTGTAAGGTCTTAGACAATAGAGATTATATGGATAAGGTTCCACTACGGAATACTTGAATGTATTTTACGTTATTTTACGTTATTTTACGTTATTTTACGTTATTTTACTCTTTTATTTTCTTGTTTCTTTTGTTTTTCTGATTTGTTGATTATTTTGCATACGTTTTTGTTTTCGTTTTTGTTGTTCTTCTCTTTTCTTTTCTTTTCTTTTTTATCGTCTTTAGCTTCTTCTACGTATAATAAATTAAATGAATGCATTTGATTTAGCGATTTGTTGCTGTTGTTTTCGTAAGCGATTTCATTTGCGATCTCGACTTTGAGCCTAATGCTAATTAATGGGCTATACATATATATGGGTAGTACTCGTATATAGTGATTATATATATATGACTTTTATAGAATTTGTTGCTGTTGGACACAAAAGCATGTGATTATTTTGTTCTTTAAATAGTAGTTATAATAATAATAATAGTTATGATAAATATATAATTGTTATAATAGTTATTATAGTTATAATTATAATGATAATTAAATCGTTTTCCTCTCTTTTTCTTTCTTTTTCCTTCTCTCTCTCTCTCTCTTTTTCTCTCTCTTTTATATAACGGAATCTGCAAATTACAAGCTAAAATTGTCTTTTATAATTTGCTGTGAATTTTGGATAGACCATCAACCACAGCAGTTGCATATATCTTAGATCCTAACTCGTATAAATCGTAAAGGAACACTCCCAAAAAAAAAGTTGTAATTTAAAAAAAAAACATTAATCAAATAAACAGAACCAAATATTAATAATAAATAGTGGGAACGGACGTTAACAAATGGTTAAAGATAAACAAATTGAAATAAAAAGTAAATCTTGCACACACACAGACGACGGACAAGCTATCAAGTATATATATATGATATATATGTAGACACGACATTTAGATATATTGAAGCACACATAGACACATACACGGCGTTAAGCAGACAGATATAAAGAGTATTTTTAGAGCTTTGGATAATTTGGATTCCTTTTGGGCTGTTTCTTTCTTATATTGTATATTTTTATGTCGTCTACGTTGACTCATTTAGGTGCGCACATTGCGCATCCTGCATGAGCTGTGTTAGTCTCTGCGTAAACGTTGGAATGTCCTGCAAGAAAATAGAATCAAAGGTTAAGCCAATCAATCAAGGCAATCAACGCTGCAATTCTTACAGTTGTCTGGCAGATATTCTCGAGAGCCGCTTGGTTAACGGGCAACGCTGCATTGACGAAGCTTTCGTGGAGCTGCCGTCGATCCACCTGACCCATGGCAAACAGAGCCTGGGCAATCAAATCAAAGTGCAAAGAACCTTCGCCACTAATCAGAAGATTGAGCAAAGCACGCTGGAAGGAGACCAACAGCTGCTCCTTAAACAGCGCACGCTGATACAAGCGATGGCGTTCATTAACATTCTGCATGGAGAGCAAGACGCTGCGCACATTGCTCGGATCGGTGCCGCTGACGAGCATTTGCCCATAGGCATTCATGATGGCCATAAAGTGTTCCGGCTGCAGATTGTCGCTGCAATTGAAATTATGCGCTGCCTGTCCATTAGCTGGGCCATTGTTATGACCATTGCTCAGTTGATTCTTATAGAAGAACTGCCACTTGCACGTGAGCACGCTGAAAGGGATCAGAAAAGGAAGTTCTTATACCAATGGATGCATAGATCGGGATTTGCAACTCACCTGTCGAAGACCGAATAGAGCAGACTCGTTATATCGCTGCTGTCGGTGGCCGCATTCTGTTGCTGCAACAGGGGCAGAATATGCTGGGTGCAGAAGGCCAGGATGTTGGGCAGCAGAGCCAATGAGGCGCTGCCCGGCTGCTCCACAACCAATTGAAACATGAGCAGCACCTTCTCCATGACAGCCAAACGGCTCAGCGTCAATTGCTCCCTGCAAAGCACCAAACACCCATCAATTAGAAAGAGAGAGCATGAGTTGAGCTACGGTTGGAACTCACCTGCTGTTGACATCGATGAAGAGTGTTATCATCTCCTTGATGAACTGTGCACCCAAATGTATGGGCATTGTGCGCAGCATGCTCAGACTGAAGTCGGCTACTGTTATGGCCATGGCAATACTGGCCAGTCCATAGTTATTGAAGATAACCAGCGCCTTATTCAAGATGGGCTAAAGAGATACACACACACACAGAAAGAGAGACAGAGATATAGAAAAGGAGTTTGTGAGAGAGGAACAGCAATAGAGCTTACCTTGAATGAGGTGGCCAGCATATCCTTGGCGGCGACGGCCGATGCCTTGAAATACTCAATGACAGGCGTGAATGTGCCCAGAAGATTGAGCGTGGCGGCTGCCACTTTGCTCTCCGGTGCTAAGTTCAAGTCGAGCTCCTGGAAGGTGCGTGCCATAGAATCGATATATTCGCGTAGCATCCAAACACGACGAGCATAGTCCTGCTCATTATCTCCGCAAGTCTTCCAGGGTAATATCATGTAGCTGACCAAACTGATGTGCACATTGATGGACACCTGACGCGGCAACTGGGTGCTGAGACGTGGTCCAGCGTGAATCAGGCTTTGGATCTCCGGTATATCTAGCAGACATTTGGGTCGTATCACAGTGGCTACGAAGAGCAGCACCTCGCTAGCCGCCTGCTGGACGATCGGCGATGCAGCCGATGGTGATGTGTTGCCAGAGAATATGGTACCCAATATACCAAAGAGCCGATGCAGCAACTCCTCGCCGTTCATCGATTTCGACAGCGGAAAAATACTCCGTATGGCCAGTAAAACTTGAGCGTATCTGGAAAAAGAAGCAAATCTTCATAACAAAAACCAATTAAAATGCTTATAGATAAAACTTACAGATTATCCATATCAGTCTGAAAGCTCGCCTTATCCGAATCGAGACCACCCACACGATTGCTGGCCAGCAATTGTAGCGTTTGCAGTAATCTATCTGATAGCACTTGCAGCTGGCTTTCCATCTCATCGACGGCATCAGCCGGAGCTGTAGCCGTGTCCATTAAAGGTGACAGGCGCACCACGGCCTGACAAACAGTCGCAAAATCTCGCAATATTTCACCCACATTGGCCATCTTCAGCTTACGAGCTGCCTCATAGCAACGTCCACTGCCAGTATCCAAGGCCAGTTCCAGCGATAGCAAATACGTTTGTGGACGCGACCAATGAGCAAATACTTGTGCAAACACAATAGGAGCACCTCGAGTGCTGGCCAACAGAGCCAAGCACTCAAAGCACTGGTCCAGAAACTGCTGCCACTCGGTTGTGGGTGTCTTTAGGAAGGAAGGGGAATAGTCATATTTTTATCAATTATGGATGGAACTCTGACAAAGCGCAAACTGGTTCGAAGATGCAACTTCCAACAGGTTTGCAGCCCAGCAATTATTAAGGATTAAGCCTGAAACTTAGTATATAACCTGGTGGAACATATTTCCAGCTAAGAGATGATCAGAGTGACAACTATCAATTGGCTTTTACGTGTTTGACTTATGGATTTGAAAACCAGCAAATCCCAAAGAAATCCTTTATAAAACAAGGACATTCTATAAAGACCTGATCAAAGCTTAGACTTCGGTTTAGATTCAATTTTACCAACTCTTAAGAACTACTCCTTTCGCAGCTTAAGTAGATACTATAACCTTATTGATTCCTGGCGGAAGGTTAGGCTATGCGATGGGAATACTTATGAACTATTATATACGCACGTCATCCTCCATTAGCTCGTTGTCCAGCAATTCCAGTTCGGGTTTATTGATCTCAAACTGAGTGCGGCGCATAATCTCATCTACAAGCTTCGTCATGATGTCTCCTTGGAAGGCTGTCATGCTGCCTGGCTGCTCTGCAATCACCTTTATAATAGGTGTCCAGATGTCCAGTTTCTCGGTGAAGTCAAGGGCACCGTGCACTGCAATTATACAACATTTGCATGAGATTTGAAGGAAGATGTTCACAGTTTTTGGCACTCACATTTGGTTGTGCAGCGATAAAGCTGTTCGAGAAATGGCTCAAGCATCTCAACCTCCTGGAAGAGTTTGCCCGCATACTTGCTGCTATATAAACGGAGCAGTTCGCGAAATTTATCGGTATACATTTCGCTTTGATGCTTGGTGCCGTTGTGCTGTTCGAGTAGTCCACTGACGCCGCTCATCAGTGTGCCCGCATAGGGCAGAGGCTTTTGCAAATAGAGTAGCTCATTTAGCACGGAGAGTGCGCCCAGAGAGACGTGTTCGTATTCGTGTCGCCATTGCGATAAATCGAGTATGCTCATTAGGAAATACTCAGAGATCAGTTCGGTGCGTATCCAGGAAACTAAATGCTGCAGACAGCTAAGCAGCTCCAGTATACAGGAACTGCAATAACTCAAAAGGATTAAAAGGCGGAAAAACAAAAAGGGGAAATAAGGGTACTCCTCAGGAAGATTATGCATCGATTATATCCTATGAATGCCATTATAAGGATCAGAGAGATCAGCATAAGGCTTCACATGGAAGAGCTTATTTCTATCGATTGATAAAGTTAAAGGAATGTCTATAATAGGTCGCACAATCTCCCATACTCAACTCCTACTTCAAGTCGCCATATTGTATAGACTTATGGTCACATGTTTAGGAACCGGTTAAGAAAATCTGATTGGAACAATATTCTCAGACTTGTTGATAGCATAAATTAGTTGAGAGTACCCCAGAATAGTTAACCCAAGCAACGTACCTTAGTTGATTGTCATTTGGCAGCGAAGTTGTTAGACTGTAATCCATGAATGTGCTGGGTATGGTAGCTTGAATGTCTTTACCATTGAGATGACAAACGGCGATTAGTAGATATTTGGTGAGCAGGTCCATAACATCGGGTATACATGGAAATGCTACACACACAGGCAGACACAATTAAACGCAACGTGGAAGTTAGAAGGAAACAGGCACATAGGAAGCACACTCACTGATTGAGTCACATATAATAATAGTAATTATTATTATTGATGCTTACCACGAGTGAAAGTATTGTTTCCATTCGCTGGTAAGATCGCCGCGATTGCTCACCACCTCCTCGGAGGTCACACGTAACAGATTGATCCCGAGCGGAAAACGGGTCTTGCTCAGCTCCATGCAGTGCTGCATGTAACGGGGACCATGTTCGGGAAACTCGCGTTTCCCAAAGAGTGCTATCAGCTGGGCCAGGGTGTCACGGTGCCGTCGGGCACCGTTAACCACCGGCAGCTGAGCGTAGCTATTCCAGAGACTTTCACGCAGCAAAGTACGATCGTTAGCATTTAGGTGTGTCCAACGGCGGGTGATTGTGTGCTCGAGCGTTGATGTGCTAAAGAACCAGAGAAACTGATTCTCTGTAAAACTATTGGTGGCCGTCGCCACGCGCAGGCATAGCTGCCAGGCTTCTGGCTGGGATTTGAAAGCCAGAAGATTCGTTTCGATCTCACGCTTCCTGGCATTGCTTGTCGACGGTTGGTAGAACTCATTCAGCAGCACCTCCACCGACGTCATCGATGCGGCGTGCTGTTGATGACGCATTGCATTAATAACTAAACAGTGAGCTGCCCGTGTGGCATAAGGAGTGCTGCGGCAAACTACGCCCCGTTGTCGTCTTTTTTTTGGGGCACTTTGCGAGTGGTTGGCCTCAGACTTACCATTTTTGCTTACGAAATTGAGGTGTATGTGCGACCGAATGTATGTGGTTTTTGTGCTCAGTGAATGTGGTGGTTAGTGGGTTGTGTGCATCAGCAGTTGGTGGCAACAAATTTCATGTTTTTATTTGATTTTTATTAATTTTCTTTGTGTATATACGACTCGCACATATCGGCAGCGTTGCCAGTGCAATGAGAGCGTTGCCACCTGGCTCAATTTACATTAGGATTAACTAAATTGCAGACAGGCTGGTATGCTGATAACAAGAAATTTGAGACATTTGTGTGCGATAAGCTTTTATACACTTTAAAATAGACAGTATTAGTACGTAAGTTAGTATGTATGTTATGAAAAACTGTTATGCATATGTAGAAACTTATGTTGTAGGTTGTACAAAACACTTGTACACCAAGTTGAGAAAATTCACCACAGAATACAGTTTTATGTTTTTAGTTGTGTACCTAGTGAGACTTGTTATGGCTCTCATCTCAATAATTCCAAGATATATCGACTCTTATCGATTGATATTAATCTGGGGTCAGAGCAATTAATAGTAGAGTTGTAGTTACTGGTTCAATTCAATTGAGCGAACTAATTGTTATTGGAATATCATCCTTTAGCTGATTTGAATTCATCAGTATTGTACTTATTCTGCTTGCGTAGATAGAGACAGAAAATCTTTAATAATTTTATACATTTTTTATATATAATATATGTATGTTTTCTTACATTAAACATGATATATTCGCTGATATAATTTCTTATACTCTAATAAAAAATTCCGAACAAACAGAGTAAAGGTTGTGTTTGGCGCTGCAAGTTGCTTTAAGAGCCTCCAATAATGGTAATTAATTTAAATTTTAACATTGTATGATATATTATATATATGTATTCTAAAATATGAGCTTGAAAAGAAATTATCGGTCACAATGAACTGACTGCAAGCATCGCATCATTTTCGTTTTGCCATCGTACCTTTAAATAGCACATCCTCTTGCATTTGTAATCAAATCAAATTTTGCCGCGCTCTAATGAGCTTTATGTTCGTCCATTGGAAGGACAATCAAGATCAAAAGAACGACTTGAACGATAATAGTAATCGATGGAAATGAAATCGGGAAATAAAAGAAACGATAATCGGGGCTGAGTCGTTCACTAGAGAGATAAGTTCAAACGAACTAAGTCTGAACGCTATGATACAACTCTAAATAACAGCTGGAAAGCCGACAACGACAACCAGATACGGGTGGAAACGAGTGGAGTGATAGCGACGCAGTGCATTTTTATATGTTGAGCCATAAAATAAATAAATTATTAAACAATTGTCGCTGTCGCAACAAAGTAAGAAAACGTGAAAAAATGCACAGGCGGTCGGTGGATACAGCAATGTGGAGAAGTATCGAAGCGTAAAAATCAAAGGCGGCGCCAGCCACTCAACATTCAATCCAACAAAAACAACAACAGTAACAGCCACCAACGAATACAATACACAAAACGGAGAAAATCAAACAAAAGGTACCCACGGCCAATGAAATGCACTAAATATTTGTTTTGTGAAATAACAAAAATTACATTTGTAATTTATTTAAAAGCAAAGGTCTCGCTACGAAATGCAATGTCTGCTCTCTTGTATGTGAGTGTGTTTGTCTGTATTAAAGTATAAGATGGTGAAGGTGCGTCAGTGATTGGAACAACAATAACAAACTTTAGCCGTTATATGTAGTCAGCTAAGAGATCGCTCTACAATTCTAACTGTTATTGGTTGTTGTTATTACTTATGTATTTCTCAAGTTTGATATAATTGACGTACATTTTACACCCAATATGCTCTTACGTATTGCACATTGCATACACATATGTGCATATTCACGTGCATAAGTATTTATATTTATATGTATGCATATATAAGTGTATTTGCTTTCAATGTGTTTGTGTAGCCAGCCCTTGCAGTTCTGTTTTGTCTTCTGACTCTGTTGCTCTCTCATGTTTTGCTATCTTTTACACTCCATGTTGCTGGGTGAGAGTGCGTTTCGTGCAAAGCTAAAATAGACATTGAAATTAGTTTAGCTGTTTTTGGCTTTTGGGTTTCCTACTCAATAACTGCATGCACTCAGCAATCGGCTAATATCTGATTCTGTTTCAAAATTTGATTTGAAAACCCGTTAGATAGCATGCATATGCATGGTAGTGTATACGCCTTGTGTGTTTGTGTGCGTTGTGGGTGTTTATTGTCTGTGTCTGTGTATCCTTGCTACTGTTGCTTTCCACCTTGCTTCTGACTTTGCTCCCTATGTGGCTTGCGGTCTTTGATTGTAAGAAACAACAAATGTGCAAGAATGTGTCAAATTGCGTTGCTTTTTTTTTCTTCTTGGCATACATACATATTTACATATGTTCTCTTGTTTTTGTCTGCTCTGCTACTACGCACTTTGCCTTTGCACGCCGCTTATTGCGTTGTGTTTATGATTTCTTTTCGCCTTGGCTTTTGCGTTGTAAATCTTATCAGCAGCAACGGAAATGTAACATACATATAAGAATACATACAACCACAAACATATAAACATAGCAGTATGTGTATGTGCAATTTTTCAGATCTTAAGACACTCAATTTTTTACTGAAACAGTTTTGGCCTTAGCCCATATTTCCCCAGTCTAGCCACCACCACGCGCTTTTACTACGCCCTCTTTACACGCCTCGTTTTACGCCTTGCTAATGTCTTTAATGTGCAGTCAATGACCGTGTGCCCTTTTGAGCGCAGGGGATGAGAAAGTGTCAAAATGGCATATACGAAATACTTACCGAAATTTACAAGCTGCGTTCATGCGCAAGCTTAACGCGACTAAAATACGTGTGCTTCACTGTGCACACATACATACATACATACATTCTTGCATTGAAATGTATGTACGTGCTTTTGACCCCGTTAGGTTCAAACCTTAATAAATACCCTTGCAGTTAGTTACCACATTTCAGCTATGCATGCAAAATAAAGGAGACGACGGGCATGGGGGCTTGTGCCTTGTGCGTCATTCCGAATTTACTTTAAGGCTAGCTCTTTGAGAATATGAAGGGCATTGAAAGCTTCGGCGTTGGTTGGTCGTTTTATTTTTTAGTTTTTTTCATTTGCTTGTGTGTTTGCTTTGCTGTTTGTTGGTGTGTTGCATTTAGCGTCGTGTGTGCTTTACAGCAGCTGTCCTTGATTATAGCTTTTCTTTGCTTGGCAGAATCGTGAACTGGTTGTTGTTTTGTTGTTATCGTTGCTGTTGTTGGTGTCGTTGTTGTTGTTCTTGGTGGTTCTTCTGCTGCTCTTTCGCCTAATATTTGTATAGTTCTGCTGGATATATTGCCTTTGTTGTTGTTGGTGTTTTTGTTTGGCTTTGGTTTTGGCTCTCTCTTTGTTATTATGATTTTCTTTGTACATGTGCTTTCTGGAGGTCTGCCTCTCTCGCTCTATCTCTTTCTCTCTTTTTTCTCTCTCTATCTGTCTTTGGTTGTTAGCAGGTTGGCGCGCTGTGCTCTGTCGCCAGCTTGCTAACTCTCTTTCGCTCTTGTTCTCTGGCTGCGCGTGTTCTCTCCCTCGCAGTCGATGTCGTTGCTTGCGCTGCTTCTTATGCTGTTTTCAGATGTTCGTGTGCTGCTCGATGGGGGCTTCCAAACTCTGTTGGCAGTTAATTTTCAGTAACTAGTTAAAGTAGACAACAAAAAAGAGCAAATTCAAATCAAAACTCAAGTCAGCACACATCACGGCAGAGACACAATAACAAACGCGGCCCCAAAGCAGAAACTACAAAAGCAACAGAAACAAAGTAAAGAAATAACCAAAAAAATAAATAAAAAAAAACCTCAAAGACAAAGCAAATACAAAATAATATAATAACAAGCTGAGTGTTATCTCTCTCTATGTGTATGTGTGTGTTATTGTTGAAATTGTTTTTAAAAAGTTTCGTAATTATCTGAAAATGCAACCCAAATGAATTTAAGTCAGCTGCGTGTCGTGTCTGAGTGTGTGTTTGTTAAGTGGTAAGGGAACTAATAGGGCAGATGGTCATAGAATATATATACATATATATCGTAAAAAGAAAAAAGTATGCAACCAATAAGAACAATAACAGTTTAATTTCAATTTAATTCTCATTTTCAAATTTGATTTCCTTGCTTTGTTGTCCGATTCACTGTCTCCACTGCTCGGCGTGTTTCTTTGCCTCACTTTTGTCTGTGCCAACAAATTATTAAAAGTGTATAAATACGTGCATATGTGTCAGTAATAAATATATACATTTAAATATATATATATACATAGATATGGGTGTATATATGCATTTGTGTATGTACATATGGGCCATCTTTATTAGACAGTCACAGTCCCCCACAGCAGCTACAACAATAACCACAAAAAAACAACAATACATTGTCTTGAACGATATTGCAGCTGAGTGTCATTTGGTTAGTCAACGTTATGTTGTTGTTGCTGTTGCTGCTGATCTTCCAGAGTCGGAGAGCGTGGGCTTCATACAAAAACAGGCGCTCTCTTACCCATACACAAATACACACACACATATACGTACATGCATAGAAGGTCCAACACACAGCTGAGTGGCAACAACAACAAAAACAAAACATAGCGAAGCAACGCAAATAATAACACGATGAAGCCTAACTGCACACCCCCTCCTTCCTTACTCCTCCCGCCACCTTGAATTTGTGTGTGAACGACAACATGTGTACAGTGAAACTTGCCAAAGCTTGTGAAAACATTTAACGTACATATTGTGTCGAAAATCCGTTACAAATTGAAAAGCTCCACTGTACACAAGTGTGTGTACACAAACATCCAAAGTTAAAGAATGAGACATAGAGAGAAAAAGAGGAAGATGAATTAGCTCATCCAAAAGAGAGCATACTTGACCAATGCACAGCAGAGTACAGTGTGCGTTGGCTGTTAAATGCCCACTTACCACAACTGTTTGAGAGTTATTTGCGTAGATATTTGTATTATATAATTATATATGTTATGAGCAAAGGATATACAAAGAAAGTAAATTATAGTAATAATTATCTACAATAAGATTGAGTGTTGCGAGAATATCGTCATCAATATGATCTGAACGGAATAACTTTGTCATGCAAATCTATCAGTTAACTATTAAGGTTATTAAGAGAGTTACATAATTTTCGATAAGTATTCCTAAAGTTTTTCTTTATCAATCAATATATAAAAACAGCTCTTAATATATCTTGAGGAAAGCAAACATTTAATTTGCATTCAACAATAGTTGGTCCCACTGTACATTTGTTGATTTCAAATTGTCACGGGGGGGCTTGCTGCTAAAACTTCGCTCTTCGTTTTCCTTCCCTTTCGCTCAATTGCTTACTCTCGCTCGGATGGCATCAGCCAATAACACTAAACAGCTGAGCTTGTTTGAAAACAACAGACGCCCATTAGGGAGGGTTTGGGGGGAATGGGTCGAGTCTATTATCGAAAGGGGGCATAGATACATGACAAAAACAATAACAGCGAAACAACTTGAATTGTTACCAATAGCTACAGAAACAGCAGCACCGTCAGCGTCAAGAGAGCGAAAGAGTAAGAGAAAAAGAGAGAACAAAATGTAAGCAAAGAAGCATATTCAATCCAAATTTGTTCGCACCCTGAAAGTATGCAACAACAATTGTGGGAAAAAAATGTTAAAACTGCAGGTTTGTCCTTGATGCTTCTGCTGCTTTTGTTTGTGCCTTACTTTTGCTTCACCGCTGCACCTGGCAGCACCCACGGCCTACATAGCACTCCCCATATATATATATATATATATATATTCCATATATCAAACTCAAATAGCACTGACGCGAATGAAGAGTACGTCAATGAGCATGAGCAGGCGTGGGAGAGCGGCAAGCAGCAGTTGAAAAGGTCGCAGTAGCAGCAGAAGTCCACATTGTTTATAGGCGTCACTCTTTGTGGTTGTCCTCCTGATGATGCTGTCCTGCGTTGTTGCTGATGCTGCTACTGCTACTACCACTGCTGTGCCGCTGACATAGTTTTGCGTATGTAGGCTGTCTATGTGAGAGTGAGAGAGAGATATGCATATCTCTCAACATGTAAATTGAATCGTTTGACCTAGATATCTATGTGCAATTGTATGTGTGCGTGGCCGAGATTTGGGTGCAGTGACGCAGCTTGGTAGCATGCTCGATAGCTTTGATAAGGATAACACACTATTGCACACACACACACACACAAATACGTATACGTATTCTATATATAAATAGCATGTAAATAATTGAATATACGTTATATATTATTTACAGGCCGACTGCAGCAACTGCGTTGCTCCTCCTTCAAAATTTGCATGTTTGTTTGTCAGCGAGGAGCAAGGAAACAACCACTACAACATAAAGCACCAACAGAAACGTAACAATTATATAGGAAAATATAGCAATATCTACAAATAATTCCAACAGTTATACCTTTAATACCGCCTTATCCATTGCCTTAGTGTGGACGCAACGTGACCAGGAAATATAAAAAAATATATATATATTTATTAAATAATTAACTAAGTATCAAAGAGTTCGAGTGCTTATAACAGGGCCAAAACGTTGTTGAAAATTTGTCAATTTCGGCTATAAAAGTTATAAAGAAAAGTAATATCTTAAGCAAATATTGTTAAAATGTCATCACCAAGTGCTGGTAAGCGACGCATGGACAATGACGTCATCAAGCTAATAGAATCAAAACATGAGGTTACCATATTGGGAGGCCTCAATGAGTTCCATGTGAAATTTTTTGGACCAACGGGTACGCCCTATGAGGGCGGCGTTTGGAAGGTGCGCGTCTATCTGCCTGACAATTATCCATTCAAATCGCCAAGCATTGGATTTGTGAATAAGATTTATCATCCAAATATTGATGAATCATCTGGAACCGTTTGTCTGGATGTGATAAACCAAGCCTGGACGGCACTATATGATTTATCCAATATATTTGAATCATTTCTACCGCAGCTGCTCACATATCCAAATCCCGTTGATCCATTAAATCGGGACGCTGCCGCCCTGTACCTGCACGAGCCGGAGGAGTATCATCGCAAGGTTGCCGACTATGTGCAGCGATATGCGACCGAGGATGCGTTGCGGGCGGCGCAGCAAGAGCGTGAGAGCAGCGACAGTGAGTCCAGTATGTCCGATTACAGTGAGGACGAGGCCAGAGATATGGAATTATAATATCGGATTAATTATGTAACAACAGCAGCAGCAGCAACAACAACAACACCATCAACTACAACAACAACAGCAACAATATCATCAACAATGGAAACAACTATACAAACAACACTAACAACAACACTAGGAACAACACTGGCAACAACATTGGCAACAACAACAACAATTGCAGCCTAAAGCAACTTCGATTTGATTCATTCTATTACAATCAAATCGAATATAAATCAACATATTTATATATGTATATATATACATAACAAATATATATATATATGTATATATAGGTAAAGAAAGTCATTTCGATGATGGCGCATGTTGTCGGAGTATAGTATGATATGCGCTTACATATTCTAAATAAACCTATACATATACATATTTGTTGCTATATGTATATGTATACGCATACATAAATATAGATATATATATATATTCATATATATATATATATAAATATTTGTTAAAATAAGCAAAAAGCAGTTTGAAACAATTTGTAGTAGACACGTGTGTGTATATATCTATATATACATACATATATATAGAAGTTAGTAGCTGATAAAACCCAAGAAATCAAGGAAAAAGCAAAAATCGAGAGCGAAAGCTCCGAAGAAAAAGAAGATTGAAAGGAATAAGCATTGCGAATAGCGTGGAGAGTTGGAACAAAGCATTAAAAAGTAACGTAATTCAATGGTTCTAATATTTAATTACCCTAATACGCGTAGTAGAAAGTTGTATATACATATATATATATATGTATACATATATACATATATATATATATATATATATGCCCTGACAAAATATTTTTTGATTGTCAGCTTTATTAGCTGTTTAGTTGGTAAAACGTTTTACACAGATCCCAACCCCTCCCCCATCCCCCACACGCCCCCCTCTTGACTAAGTAGTGCACATACGCTACACTTAAAATCAAAGTCTATTCAATCAGTGAATCAAAATATCACAACTTAAGAACGATAAGAAAGAAAAGAAAAAAAAAGAAAAGTTAAAAATTTAAAATTTAAAAAAAAAAAACAAAAAAAATTAGTTACAAAATAACGAAAGTTAACAAAAAATTTGATTTACAATTTTTTTCGATGGAAGTTTTCTTTATTGACACAACTTGCAAGTTTTTTCTTCTTGTTATATTAATATTATTATTATTACTATTAATATTAAATTTAATAAATAAAAAAGTTTATTATGTAATTTTAAAGAAATAGGAAACGTGTAATTTAATGCAATAATTTTTATGTTCTACGTCTTAAATTGTGCGTTAAATATTTATTAAAAACAAAAATGTCGAAAGAAAAAACAATCAAACTAAAAAAAGAATTTTAATATTTTCGTGCAACAAAAACAAGTTTTTCATTTGTTTTTCTTTTAAAGTTTTACTTTTTGTTTTTTTTTTTTATATAAGTTGTAAAGTTGCTTCGATGGTACAGAACAGAACCGTTATTTTCATAAGTAACTAAAGAAACTGGTTAAAAAAAGGAAGAAAACTAAAAAGTAATAAATATTAAATAATTATAGAGACCAACACTTACACTTACACCTAGACATACAAAACATTGTTAAAGAGTTGTGTTTTCTAGCGAGTTAAATTTACATTTTAAAAATGAAATAAAGTTCGAAAATTTTTTGTATATACGAGTCTTTAATCTCCTACACTTGCTTACAGTTAATCCTATCAAATCCGATTCATAAACATTCAAAGGACACGCCCTACGTGTTAGAAGACGCAGCTCTAAAACACACACACATACACTAACACATACATATAAATTACCTATGCATATATACGAAGTGTACTTGTAGCACACACACAGACACA
The DNA here is from genome assembly GCA_035045065.1 of Hirtodrosophila trivittata. Taxonomy (NCBI): domain Eukaryota; kingdom Metazoa; phylum Arthropoda; class Insecta; order Diptera; family Drosophilidae; genus Hirtodrosophila; species Hirtodrosophila trivittata. The sequence continues at coordinate 11,993,354 of JAWNNK010001028.1, read as the reverse complement.
CACAGATTTTGTTGGGGATCGGATTGTGTAGTTGTAGTAGAAGTACTGTGTGTGGGGTGGATTCTCGAGACGGTTTTAAAGCAAATCAAATAACAATAAAAAAAGAAAAGGATAAATATTTAAAGCAAAATGTAGTAAGTGAAGCATTAAATCTAAAAAGAAAACAACAAATAATGTAATTTTTAACATATTATAATTATGTATTGTGCTAATATTAAAAATATTTTATGCTTAAGTTTAACAAGTGTTTATGAAATGATTATGTAAAAATAAAAAAATGCGATGAGTAATATTTAAATCAGGTTGGAGAAATCACTTTAGCAATAACTTTTGATTTATTCACTAAAAGCAAAAATTGAAATGAAATTAAAAGCAAACATTTAAATTAGAATTCTTTATATTCAAGGATAATCAGATTTTATTGAATAAAGGATGCAAATGCAATACTTTTCCTATTATAATTTCTTTCTTTTTCTATGGGTTTGGCTTGAATAACTCAAAATCTGTTTACAACCTGGGATACTTGACTCTTGAATTTCAATTGAGATCTATAAACATATAATAAAGATCTGAATTGAAATTGAAACTGACTTGAAACTTGATTGCTGCTGATAAATATGTGTTCCAGTGCGAGTTACTCTGCAATATTAACCCTTATTTATTTATACCTACAACAGAAACTCGATTTGCATATGGCAAACATAGCATTCTGTATACCAGCTTTGGTTTCCATATACATTGATTGATCGGTTCATGGTATGAATTTCATATGAATTAAAGGATTGGATTGAGAAGTATTTACCCACATGCATTTTTTTAAGCTTTCAACTTTGATTGCTTATTGCTGCTGCTTTTGTAGCTAGATAACAAAATAACGGTTATTGTCGTGTTCCTACATCTATGCAGAAGTAAATGAAAGAAAAATTAGAAATTATAACTTTACACACACATTTAAATAATTAGGTAGATCAAGATTGGTTCTCCCGTTGATGCCTATTGGCTATGGAAATACCTCTTACTCTTCTACCTCCTGTTTCTACTCCTCTGTCACCTAATTCTACCCCTCTTTCATCTACTGCTTCTACTCCTACTCCTCTTTCTTTTTTTACGTCTCCTGTTACACCTTTTCTTAATCCTCTTTCTTTTACTACAACTACTCTTTCATCTACTTCTAGTCCTCTTTCATCTGCTCCTATTCCTCTTTTATTACTACTACTCCTCTTTTAGTTAATCCTTCTCTTCTTTCACCTACTACAACTTCTTTTTAACCAGCTCCTTCTCCTATTTTACCTACTACTACTAGTAGTCTAGTACTAGTCCCTCTCCTCTTTCTTTTACTACTATTTCTCTTTCTCCTACTCCTACTCCTGTTTCACCTACTTCTACTCCTCGTTCACTTAATTCTACTGCTCTTTCACCCTATTCCGCACTTCTTTCACCTACTCCTACCTCTCGTTAAACTCATACTGAAACTCCTCTTTTACGTATTCCACTTTCTTCTACTGCTTTTTCACCCACTTCTACTCCTCTTTTACTTACTGAAACTACACTTCCATCTACTTCCACTTCTCTATCTCTTTGAAGTCAGCCTTGTTACTCCCTGTAGATAGGTGAAGATTATAGTATATCACATATATATGTAAGCATATATCTTGTATCTTAGAGATCGATACTGATTAAGAATATATTATATATGCTCTATGGATTTAACGAAACTTCAACAATATATTATGCCTATTCATTTTCGTCGGGTTCCAGGCATAAAAATACTCAGTGTAACATATGTCAAAATCTTAATATTCCTGCTAAGTACATGTTTATCCTCTGTATCATTTATTAACAGTCTGTCCTAGCAAGGATAAAGTAATTTCTGAATTAATTATTTAATTTACAAAAAAAGAGCGAGCAGTAATGAGTAAACCTCAAGCGGTTGATTTATATTAGCCTTAATCTGATTCTGGTTGAGGCTCCATCAGAATATCCGGCTCAGTTATGGCTTGTTTTGTCAATAAAAATGGTGGAGCCCCCTAACAAATTCATCTATAGATGTACCAAAGGATACACCTAACCTATGCTAAGGGACATTGTCGATGGATTTTGTCAACACATTTCATCGTTTCGCCTTGGAAACTCGAGTTTGTTGATTGCTTCAAGAAGTTTTCTTGCTCGACCAAGCCCCAGGGAAATCGCTGAAATCGCAGAAATCGCTTTTGTTTTCAAGTTTCTTAACGACAATCAACAGCAGCAACAGGAGCTACAAAAATGGGTATCCAAATTTTTGAGTACTAACCGTAAAAATAAAACCCAGATCAGATAACGTTAAACTGTGTCAGTGAAAGTTTACAAAAAATTACAAAGCCAAAGTGCAGAGACTACAACTACGTGCACACTCGTATATGGATTATGTAATACAATACCCAAAAAAGGATAAGAGTTTATTATAATAATATATACTTGTATATTATATGCGAAGGATATAAACTAGTTTCATGCAGTGAACTACCTTTTCGGTGGAGTTGTTTTCACTTTTATTGAATTTTAAAGTTTTTCTGGCAGCTGAACTGTTGATAGGAGTGGAATGTGCTTAGCTGCCTGCTGGTCCTTTAGTCGGCAGCAAGGACATGCAGGACAATAGGAATATACAAGCTAATGTCTGTCTATCAAGTTTTCAACTGATGAAGCCATGGCACTTGCCAGGCAGACAGCCAGACATGTAAAAGGGTTGCCTGAAGAGATAAAAAAACAGATAAAAACTGATGTGTGTATACGTGATGTGTTTGTGTGTGTGTGTGTGTGTGTGTGTGTGTGTGTCTGTCTGTGGCATAAGAACATAAGCCTATTACCCGAGGCTTTTGTTGTTGGGGCAACGGCAAGTAAACAAATTATATGGGAATAACCTGCATAACAAGCAACGCCCCAGTGTTGCATACCCCTAGGCGAAGGCGCTCGCCTTCTCCGCTCACTTCCTGCTCTTGGATGAAGACACATATCCTACATCCGCACATCCGCATCCTGCACTTATATTGTACAAACATACAGAGTACTAATAAAATTATAGTGCCTAGGCGGGCACCGACAATCAACAGAGAAACAACGGAAGGATTGAAAGGACGAGCTGGAGCAGCAGAGGAGCATGGAGATGGCTGGGAAGGCAATGTTCGTCTGCTTAGTTTCCTCCAGTGGGTCTCAATGGGTCTTGCACAATTCTCGAATTATGTTCATTGTAGTTTTGCATGAGCAAACAATGCAAAGCATTGCTAATGGGTTAACTTTTGGCTTGTGCTGGCCAAAGAAAGAGTTTAAGATGTATTGCTTACACTGGGAGAAATGAGAGTACACTCATGCAGCTCATAAGCAGGAAATTTAATTCTGATTCCAAGCATTACGTTTATTTACTAGAAGATTATGTGATTTACCCAAATTTAGGGCAAAGTTCTTTCTTTCTTTCATTCGTTTTTTCAAGTCGCTAAGTCGAATGATTCATTTGAGTCACTCATTTGAATCAATTGTTGGATTCATTTGTTGGAATCATTTCTTATAATATTTAATTCGAGTTATTGGTTCTCCTTGATTACATTCAATTGAAATATTGTTCGTTTGAGTCGTTTTTTCGATTCGTTCTTTGGAATCATTAATTTAAGTCAATTTTCGATTCGGTTGGAATTATAAGCTTATTTCGTTGATTCGTTTGAATCATTCGGTTGAATCGCATACATAAGGCGTTAGATGGTGAGTTGCCTATCAAATAATCATTCTTCTTATTCTTGTACTTGTTGTGAATTGAATCATTGAATGTTCATGTATTTCATATGAATCAAATGAATCAAGTAAAAACTATTCACCTCAATGAATTCAGAAATTTCAGCACGACGAAGCATATCTAGAGTTTTTTTATCTGAGATGCGAACAAGTTGGCAGCACATCAACAACTAGTTGGCAGGACGCAATGCAAGGTTTATTTGTTATAGCTTTTGCTTAAGATTCAGGATATGGTAAAGGAAATACTTGTTGCTGAATATCTATAAAAAGTTACTTCAAAGTAGTTTCTGAATATCTATAAAAAGTTCCTTTTTCGAGCTTTAATATATCCATCTAGTAATGTCTAGTTTATTTTCTCCCAGTGTATTAAGCATATCTTCTTTGTATGCTAAATAGTTCATAGAGAATATATCACAAAGATATATGTTAGTGCAGCATAGTTTCAATAGAAATATTCTAAAGATATAAGTAAAAATCTATCTTATCGTTCTCTAAAACAGAATACAGGGTGTTCCCTCGTTGAGCAGACTCAACGGAGGCTCAGCTCTGACTTGTTGTTAATAAAGTTTTTAAATATATTGGATAGACGTTTAATATTTATGTATGTCATAAAAATGTTGTTGGTATTAAATAGTTGTACATGTCCCATTTCTCTCAGTGTATTCGTATTGCAGACAATTTATGAGCTAATTTTGAAGTTTATTATCCATTTTGGTGGCAATCTATTTGCATATTGGCCTTTTCTTGGCACTGCACAACTCCATTCAGCTAGACAGGGTTGGGTATTGAGTGTGGGGTGTGGTGTGGTGTGGAGTGTGTGGGGTGTTGGGTGTTGAGTGTGTGGCAGGGTGTTGGGTGTGCGAGTAGCGTGTGGGCTTGAGGCGTTGTAGTGCAGGTGAGCGTGTCGATGGCGTCGACTGTCGTGGATTGATTTGACTTTGACACATAAAGAACAAAGCACATCTATACACACACACACACACACACACACACACACATACACATAGACACTGTGCATAATGACATGTGCTGGTAAATTGTTTGGCAGGCAAGGCGGGCGCCACGAAGGGTCGCTCCCCAACACCAACACCCAAACGCGAGAATGGAACTGGAGGAGGAGGCGGAGCAGGAGGTGGAGCTACTGCTGGTGCTGGGGGCACAAATGCAGCGGCAGCAGCAACAACAACAACCAGCGGCGCTGCTGGTGGTGGTGGAACTGGTGCCAGATCCACGCTACATGCGAATAAAACGATACTGAAAACAGTTTCGGTATTCCTTGCCAGCGGCAAACGTAACTCGAGCAACCAGTCGAAGTCCGCAGCGGCTGCCCTGCAGAACAAGCGGCAACAGCAGCGCCAACGGAAAATGGACGAGCTGAGCGGTAAAATAAATCCGAAGCTATTGGATAATCTGCGCAAAAAGACGCGTTTCACCAAGTGTGTGCCACATATCCGCATCCATTGTTCCGGATCATATTTTCACTTTCGATTCATCTGCAGGGATGAGCTGGATGCCCTGTGCCGCATCTATCGCAAGCTGGTCTCCAATTGTCAGTATGCAGCCAAGACGCTGGCCTCAAGCTCCTCCAGTGCAGCCATTGCCAAGCCGCATGCAGCCGTCGAGGTGGGTTCACCATATAGTTTCCATTTATGAGTAACTCCATATCCTTCGCTCTGGGCAGGGCATTGATCGCATTGTGTTCCGTGAGCTGCTGCACAGCACCTTCGACATTGTCACCGAGGAGATACTCATGGAGCGCATCTTCTGCAGCTGGGACAAGGCACACGAGGGTCTCCCACTGCGCCTGGAGGGTTGGCTTATAGGCTTGTCCACTTTCTTGCGAGGAACGCCTGCCGAGCGTGCGGCCTTTTGCTTTCGGGTCTATGACCTGAATACAGATGGCTTCATTACCAAGGACGAGATGTTCACCCTGCTGCGTAACTGCCTGATCAAACAGCCACAGGACGAGGACCCAGACGAAGGTGTCAAGGATCTCGTCGAAATCGTACTAAAAAAGTTCGATTTGGATAAAGATGGAAAGGTCTTTTAACCCAATTGGAGCTCTAGCTCTCGATAATCTATTCGATCTTCGTTTTCTTTAAAGGTTTCACTGGATGACTTCATGGCAACAGTCACCGCCGAACCTTTACTCATCGAAGCCTTTGGACAGTGCCTGCCAACAGACAGCGCCGTCGTCTCCTTCTTCTCAACGCTGCAGGTCTAAGAAAATTTTAAGTTATTTCGAAATTAAATAGAAATTATTAAAAATATAAATTTTAAAATTTAAAAAAGGAAAAAAATATATTAAATTCAATTTAAAGATTAATCCCATAAAAGATTTCTATATGTTTTGCATCTTGGAGCTTAAATGATTCAGATTTATATATATATACAAGTATATTAATTTCGGTTTAGATTTCTGTTTTCTGTTTTGTGTGTTTCAAAGTGCGAATAGACCTTGGCAGCTTGATGAATCACGATGAGTATATCGAATTGGACTTTGACGGCTGACTAATGTATATATATATATATATATGATAAGAATTTATCAGTTGATAACGTGGCACACCAATCACAATCTAACTATAGTTATGCGAACCAAAGGAGCAAAGTTTTTTTTAATTTAAGATCCCTGAAGAATTTTCCTCTCTATTTTCTATTTTATTTTCAATTTCGAAATAGTTTAGGCGTCTAAGGTATAAAAAAAAGTAGCTTGATTAAAAATAGTTAAATGACTAAATTAAAAAAAAAAAAAAACACATTGTTTTGGCTTAGAAGTACCTTGACATTGTATCTAAAACTAGTTAGATATAGACAATGACCGTTAGAACCGGGTATCGAACATTGACCAAATAATTATTATAGCGAGTACTTGTGGCTTTAGCTCGTTTTGCTGTTTCGCTAAGGTCGTCAAGCTGCACGTGTTCTTGACCGCCAAATGATACTCGACTCGACTCGACGATTTAACCAGACAGAAGCCGACTTATATTGATATAAACACGCAACATTTGCGCCGTGCAACGACTCACATATACGGCTATTACATACGGAAATGTTGCACGCTCGTCCGACACTCACAACTATCTACATCTGTGTATCTACACACACCTCTGTGTGTGTGTGTGTGTGTGAGTGTGTGTATCTTGTTTCGAGGTATATCTTAAATGTGACAATAAAATGAGCCAAAACGTTCAGGGCCTTGGGCGAAGGTGGTTCAAAACGTGTTCAATTCCATAAATGAAGAAAGTTTCAATATAAAACTATATTTATTTTATTTTTTTAATAAACTTTGAAATTTAAAGATTTATTTAAGATAATTTTTGAGGCTTTTTTATATATTTTATTTATTTTAGTCTAGAGAAAGGAGAGTTATGAGAGGATAATTTAGAGGATGGAAGCTATTTTACTATTTTTTTAATTTATTTATTTACGTATTTATTTATATATATATATTTAGTTATTTTTTTATATATTTATTTATTTTTTTATATATTTATTTATTTATTTATTTATTTATTTTTTAATTTATTTTTATTTTTATACAACATATTTATTTATTTATTTACTTATTTATATATATATATATATATTTATTTAATTTTTTTATATATTTATTTATTTGTTTTTATATATTTATTTATTTTTTATATATTTAATTATTTATTTTTTAATTTTTTTTCTTTTTGATTTATATACCATATATTTATTTATTTATTTACTTATTTATTTATAAATATATTTTGTTATTTTTTTAATATATTAACTTATTTTTTTATATATTTATTTATTTATTTTTTAATTTATTTATTTATTTATTTATTTTATTTTTATACAATATATTAATTTATTTATTTACTTATTTTTATATATATATATTTATTTAATTTTTTTATATATTTATTTATTTGTTTTTATATATTTATTTATTTTTTATATATTTAATTATTTATTTTTTAATTTTTTTTCTTTTTGATTTATATACCATATATTTATTTATTTATTTACTTATTTATTTATAAATATATTTTGTTATTTTTTTAATATATTTACTTATTTTTTTATATCTTTATTTTTTAATTTTTTTTTTTATTTATTAATATATATTTATTTAGTTATTTTATTCTTGGTCCAAAAAAGTTTAAAGTAGTATTGACATAAATAAAAATTAAATTATTAAATTTAAACTGAAATTAAGAATTTAATATTTTTTAATTTTTAGTTTAAAATTCAAGTTAAAAGTCGGGAGTGTACAAAATAAATGTATTAAATGATCCAAAATTGGTTGCAAAGATTGCAAAAAAAACCCAGAAAACTCAATCAGGGTTATGAGCTATATGATCGGATTCTTAAGGGAGATATATTTTAGTTTCTAGACAAGCACCTAAAGGGGATGAAAAAGTAGAGTTAGAAAACAATCTTTGACTTTAATGGAAGAAGAAATAATAATAGGCTTGTCACAATCTTAACCAAAGTTGAGGTTTATTTTTTAAATAATTTCAAAATTTCAGTGCAATTCCCATAGGTAAACCTCCTCTCCACCCCCTCTGACTAAGCCCAACATCTTTGATATTTTTAGTACACTAAATAGAAATAATTACAGACTAAACTTGTACTAAATCGAGTGTCTAAACTGATTCTTGGATATATAGATATACCACCTCGAAGCTCTCCCTTGCCTAGTTTTAAGATTTCACTTTGAAAACTTTTGAAATAACCCTCGCAGGTTAATGGGTTCATTCAATAGTAGCTGCATTTAGGCGGCCAGTTGATTCAATGTAATATAAAGCGATCGCCGAGTCAGTGAAACAAGCGATCAACTGGTCACCTAGAGACAAAACATGCAACTTAAGCTAAATTATTAGATTAGCTGCATCAGTGGCGAAATTCGCACCCAGTGGTTTACCCGGTTCTCAGCCGGTTACCATATGCCACATGTCATGCGCCAGATGCCAGTTGCCAGTTGCCAGATGCCCATTGCCAGTTCACTTCAATTGCAATTGCGATTGTAAAAACAAACCTAAGGCAAAAGATGAGCCTCAGGCAGAGAGACTAGAGACTGGAATGAGAATGAACGTAATAACATTCTATTTAATAATTTGCAGTTACTATATTACGTATACGTAATGTAAAACAAAACAAACACACGCACATCAGTTTAACCTTGTGTCTGCTTAGCTTAAACTTCCAGTTTCAGTTACACTATCAATTTATCAAACACTTCATGCATTCTATCAAATTCTCAAATTTACAACATGCAACACAAACAGTTTATAATTTAGCTTAAAGATCGTATAATTTATTATAATGGATCTTGATTTTAACAACTTTGGAAACTTTCCGAGTGATGTGAAACGTTTTGATCCTAGATTTATTAAAAATATCTTCAATATTTTTCATAGATATTTTCTTCTCCATTTTTTACCTTGCTTAACTACTGATTGATTCTAGACTTTGATTCTAGATTCAATCTAAAGTTGACTAGAAATATATTGAATATATATTTTGATTGAAGATTGAAAACTTTTCAATTACTTTTTTTTAATTTATTATATATAAATATATTTTCAATAATTTTCATAGATTGAAAAATTGATAGAAATATATTGAATATATATTTTGATTGAAGATTGAAAGCTTTTGAATTACTATTTTTTTTAATTTATTCCCTAAAAATATATCTTCAATATTTTTCATAGATATTTTCTTTTCTACTTTTCTTCTTCTTCTTAACTATTATTATTATTATTATTATTATTACTATTATATTATTCTATGTTTAGATTCTAGATTTTGATTTTAAATTCAACCCAAACTTGACTAGAAAAATATTGGATATATAATATTGATTGAACATTCAGAATTCCTTTTTTTGGTTAATTTATTCCCTAAAAATATATCGTAAATATTTTTTATAGATATTTTCTTTTCTTTACCCCTGACTCAACCCAAGCTGTCTATAACCTATATAAAAATTTTCACTATTTTTCGTGAGACTGTACATCGTGCCGATATTTTTCGCTTTGTACCCATCGCTATGCGATAGTTCTATTCCGCCAGTGGAGCGCAACCAACAATGCACCTTATCTTGGCTCGTTACGTATCAGTTGTCGTTGTATTTGCCTTTTTAACTAAACAAGTGTTTCATATCGATTTACGACGACTACGTAACGCCCCATTAAATTCAAAACTCTAAAATCCGATAGAGTAAAACAACTAACTATCGGCTGTATGGTAAGCCCCGTCCTGATCCAAAGTGCAATTTCTGTTCTCAAGGAACTTCAGTAAGCTATGAAATTTTCAGACGTCATAGATAATATATGGCAATGCACGTCTAACCGCTTTTATCACCATTTTTAACTCTAGTGAATAACTGGTATAGTACATAAAACGCATTTTGTTCAAGACCCTGGCATCATATAGATAATGGGTATTACTGTTCAAGAGATATCTGAACTGACATTCTAGCAACGGTTGCACAATAGAAAGGTAACAGTTATTATTAATACAGGGTGTATAACACAGGGTGATTCAACTTATCAGATATTAATCATAGAAATAACTTTATTTATAATTCGATCAAATTCCCTAATACCACAACTATATTTATGTATAGTAAGCACTCGAACTGTGCTACTTCACTCAGTTCTCTGTATGAATAGCATTCATTTTATTCATGGTATTCGTGGTATTCATAAATTTCGTTATGAACTGCATTTGTTTGTATAGAGAGTATCTATAGAAATGTCCAAAAATATATCGCTATATTGTTTACAAATATTACATGTATGTATTTATCGGATGCTGATTACTATATACACATTCACATATTCATATTCACTCATTCACTCGGCCAGAATTTGTGCTCATTCGTGAGAGTCTCTCTAGTTCTAAATAGATCCAAACGGAGGAAGGGGCAGACGACGTGTGCTCATAATGTTTATAGAACATGCTCGAGAGAGATCACAGTAGCGGTTGACTGTGTGTGCGTGTGTGTGTGTGTGTGAATGAATGAATGTATGTATGAATATTTGTAATAATCACTCATACGACCGGCATGTCGCATTGCGTACTGTTTACATTTTGTGGGAATTCAGTTCCAATTCGTTAACAGACGCTAACGGTTTAAGTTCCCGAAACAGCTGCTCCCCCAAAGAATCGTATCGCTGGGCAGTAGTAGATCCTGGTCAGAGAGAGTGAGAGAGTTATCCTTAGCTAAAATACAACAAAATGTCGAGATCTAATCAAAGGTTAGTAAGGAGTTCCAAAAATGTTGTGAGTGAAAGAAAATTTAAAAAAAAATAAAACTGAGTGAAAAATAGTTTATAAAAAATAAATTTTGGTTTATAAATTCGGCCGCTAGCAACCGAAGTGCAGCTAAAATTATAATCTTATCAACTGATATATACTCATATATATGTGTGTGTGTATATGTGTATATACATATGTCTATAAGTAATTTTTTTGTATATTTTTTTCCTTTGACAATCTTTTACCATAATGACACGTAATGTGTCGCAACTACAACAAACACTTGAGTGCGTGTTTTCTTCTTTTAAGTGGGCAGAAGATAAGAATTCTGATCATTATAGACATACATTGACCCTCGTAATCTTCCTAAAGAACTGTAGCATTAGATTGTTTGGAATTACTCTAAAGCAAAACCTTCTATTGGTACTCAAGAGCTACTAGACTTGTGCACCTCTCACTTTCAGTTGCACTTTAGTTAACCAGTTTGAGTGCTTCAAAAACACGAAACGAATAGTTTCGAATGATTTAGTTACTCATGAATTAGAAATCGTTAATTGATTTTAATCTATAAAAATCCGATTGATCGATTAGTGCATTATAATTGCAGTTCAACCTTTGACACTGCCCCTGCAACATTTTAAGGCTAAACAAAACAAAACTGTTCCAATAATCTCTATATATACCGCTCTATATATATATATATATATACATAATCTGGTGTTGTTTATATGTTCCTAGCATCAGGTAGCAATTACTAATAATGCCCTTATCGAGCCACGTAGAGCTCCTAATCTCTGGACTAATAGCTCTTAAAAATCTCCAGAGCTTTTGTTGCTTTCATTGTTAAATTAAATTACTGTTTTTTTTTAATGAAATGTTCGAAAATAAAAGTTTATTACTGTGAACTTTGAGCAACAATCCTATATAGAATTATAACTAACTGTCGACACTCCGACTACTACTATTAAATATATTACTCTGACGTCATACCCGATATTTGGCTGCTTTTCACTTTGGCAACACTTAAAAAAATATGTGTATATATTTTAGCTATTTCATAGGCATTCAGCGCTAATCATTTGAAAAGATTTAGGATACAATAAGTTAGATCATACTAGTCGAGTCTAACCGACTTTGAGATACTCTACACACACATTTACACACACACAGCGCAACTCGTGGCGCTGCTGCTTAGGCCTGCCCCTAATCTCCCTAGCCTTAACCTGTGTCCTATATATCTTCTGAATTTCTCAACCGATCTTTAAGAAATTTTCAGCAATTTTCAATAATATATTTATGAAAACATGTGTAAATTCCAAAAAGAAAATTTTACAAATTTACTTTAATTTTTACTTAAAAAACTGCTTCAACTCTGTGCAGAAAAGATCTCTCACCCGCCGAACTCGCAGCGATTTGGGTTAGAACTACCTTAATAAACCCCTTTGATAAAGTTAAAGTAATTACAAGTGGGCTTTCAGTCTATGATTGATATATTGAAGCATTTATAATTATGCCTGATCATTTGCTTAGCTCCCAAACGCTGTCAATCAAAATCAGCTTTAAACAATAAAACTGAATTTTCACATAAAGAAAATGGTATACCCTTTCTTTTAGTTAGAGAAAAGGGATCTGAAATAGGTCTTAAGGATAGGTTTATATTGCAAATTGAAGATATATAATATCGGATACTGATTCAATTGGCTTTTTATACAAAAGTGGATTATTCTTACTCACTTTTATAGCTGTTAGCGATACATATTCTATAAAAGATACAAAAAATATGTTTCTGCTTCTACCTACAGCTCGATGGCTTTACTGCTCAGGAATATATATATATATATATATATATAATATATTATATATATTTAAGAGCTGTATATTAGGTGATATTTTAAAGAGCAGTATTACAAATGGAGCGTATCATAGTAAATTTTTAATTACGAGTATTGCAACGTGTCAGCAATTCGCCAACGCGAACTGTGGGTGGGTTCATTGATGGGTGTTGGTGGTGTTACACCTTGGGGCAATGCTAAGGTCTGGGCCAGGGTAGGTCAGTGCTGCTGGCCATGATCGAAAGCGCATAATATACAAAATGTTGTTTGTAATGAGACTTGTTATTATCGCTAAATTTGCACAGCTGCAGCTGAGCTGAGGACAGAGCTAATTATTATGCAGAGCAGCGGTCGGAGAAGCTACCAAAGCTGAAACAGCAGCTTATGTTATGGGGTATTCATTGAAAAGCAAAGTGAAGCCAGAGGTCAGCTTGTCACTTGGTTAGAGATTAACGATATAAGGCAGAAGTTCCGGCCGCATGTTAATAATAAGTGAGAGTCAAAGTTGGAGCACGTAAGACCACATAATAATAGATCATAGAGCTCTATATATAATTAGCCGCTGGCACGCACTTCCCAATCGTCATACAGATCAACTGATCAACGCACCCATTGTGACTCTTTCAGCAACAACAATACCCGGAATGGACCCACTGCCGGCACCGGAAGTGGCCAGAACAATGATATCTACAACATTGTGTTGCTTGTCGTGGATATCGTCATGTTGGTGGTCAAGTTCTGGATGGCCATTGCCGAGGAGGTGTTTAAGCTATTCACTACCCGCGTGGAGGCCAATGTTAGCGGTCAGTTTGTGCTGATCACTGGCGCCGGTCATGGCATGGGCAAGGAGATGGCTCTGCAGTATGCTAGCCTGGGCGCCAAGGTCATCTGCTGGGATGTCAACGAGCAGACGAATACCCAGACTGTGAAGGAGATCAAGCATGCTGGCGGCAGCGCCTATGGCTATGTCTGCAATGTGGTCAAGCGTGAGGATATTATGGAACTGGCCGCCAAGATGCGCAAGGATCATGGCTTCATCAGCGTCGTGGTCAACAATGCCGGCATCATGCCCTGCCACACGCTCCTGGAGCACACCGAGCAGGAGACGCGTCTCATGTACGACATCAATGTCTTGGCTCACTTCTGGGTAGGTGCTTAATCCTTATCCTCCTCCAAACAATATTAACCTCTCCTTCGTTTCTACAGATGATCCAGGCCTTCCTGCCCGAGATGATTGAACGCAACGAGGGCAGCCTTGTCGCTTTATCCTCCTGCGCTGGTCTCTTCGGCCTGCCCAACCTGGTGCCCTACTGCGGCACCAAGTTCGCTGTGCGCGGCTATATGGCCGCCCTTATCGAGGAGCTGCGTCGCAAGAACCCACAGAACAATGTAAGTGGCAGGTTTATAGGGTATAGAGTATACCCTGTAAATGACAAAGCAGGATATACTCGACTTGTGAAACAATATGAGATGTTTTGTTGGGCATGCGAGAGGCAGCTTATGTTAAGAGATGCTTCAGCAGTAGAGAAGATCTACTCCAGACATTCTCATCTGGACTAATCCGACTCTACACATACCCTGTAATCACAAACTTTTCCTCTTTTAAAATTGTGTTTCGTCCCCAGCAAATTGATGGAAACAAATGATAAACTCTCATTAAACTTAATCCTTGGATAATTTCTAATCCTAAATCCGAAATTTCTACTTTCAGGTTAAGCTGACCACCATTTATCCGTACATGATCGATACGGGTCTGTGCAAGAATCCCCGCTATCGCTTCCCGAATCTGTTCAAGCTGATTTCACCGAAGGTAGCGGCTGCTTCCATTATTGAGGCACAGCGTCAGGGCTTGGAGGAGGCGGCCATACCACGTCACTTTGTTGCCGTCGAGAAGGTGGGACGCCTGATCCCAAAGAAGGCCATGCGTCTGGTTAACGATTTCCTCGACACGGGCGTTGATGCCGACACGAAGTGAACACAAACCAAATACTAGAAAACTGGAGCACATCCAATGATAGTTAATTAAGTCTCAACCAGCTTTATATCAAATTTGTGAGGTTTCTTTTTAGCATCTCCTTAATTGTTAGTATATATTTTATATATATATCGTAGTATATCTGATTATGCGTACTTGAAGTGAATTTAGCGAATGTTACTTAATAAACGGATACCTTGTACATAGTACGAGGGTTACTACTCATAAATCGGGAACTGGCAACACTTTTGTCAATAGCCAAAATCTCAGAAAGTTTTGAGTTAAAGGAAATCAATTCGGGAAAGAAATGGAAATTTCATTGAATGCTTTATTACAATGTTCGACGTGGATGATCTCGAAAGTATTTGTCGATGATCGGTGATCGATCCTTTGTATGGAAACCATCAAAAACCACCGTCTATGGCTGATTTTGTGAATTCACTCGAGGTCATAGTTCGGGCGCCGGCGAGCTCCGTGAAGGTCGTCCAAAATCAGTGTCTCAATTCATAATGCAAGATCGTCCTGTGACATCCATCGTGAGATAGACGCATCCTTGCACATTAGTTCCACTTCAATCGGGGGCGGATTTAGGTGAAGGCAAAGCAGGCGGTAGATTGCTCGTAGATTTTTAAAGGGCGTCAAGTAGCTGCTTCTAGGCCGCCAAGTGACTGTCCATTAGAAAGGTCAAATGAGATTTTGCCTCCACCTTAAACCATCTTTAAACCACCCCTGACCACAATACTTTCGATTGGACTGTAAAGAAAATTTGATCTCCTTGGATACCCTCATCATTTATCAATCGCTGAAAAGGAGGCTTGGGTCGATTGGTGTAGGAAAAAAGTCGCGTCGACTGGTGTAGGAGAATGATTAATAAGTTTGACCTTGATGATTCACAAGAGGTGTTTAAAGTCGTGTAACAGGTGACGAATCATGGATACATTGTCTGAGTATAAGTCGGATACAAAAGAACAATCAACCTGGTGGGTATTCTTAAGACGAACGAAATCCAACAAAAGTTGTTCGTGGAAGAAGCACAGCGCAGTAAATGGTCGCCTGTTTCGTTAACCGAATGCAGTCATGTGGCCACTATTCCTTTGGAGCAATGTAGGAGCGTCAATTCTGATTGGTACACGACCATTTGTTTGCCGAAAGTCAAGGGAGAAACTCGTAAGCCCAATCGCCAAAGACGAATCTTGCTCCATCATGGCAATGCGAGCTCTCACACAACTCGTCAAAGAGGTGAACTTTTGCGCAGTCCTGACTTGGCACACAAGGACTTCTTCTTGTTTCCGAATATCAAAGATAAGGAAAAAGCAGTTGAAGCGTTCTAGGCCATGTTTTGGAGGTGTCTCAAGAGGAATGGAAGGGATAAACTGGAAAGAATGCAAATATTTTGAGAGACATTAAAGCAATTTTTATTATTATTTGAGCTACAGACAGATATGGTTGCCAGTTCCCGTAATATAAGTATTACCACATCTACTAGGAGTGTGGGTAACTTCTAGACTTTAACACCCTATAAAAATACCAGCTAAGCTGAGCTCACTTTATGGTCTTTTATATATAGGAACAGCAGCAGATATAATGCACTTCGGGTTAAACAAGTTCTGGGAGCAGTTCCCTATTAAAAAAAAATAGCGCTTGTATCAGATTATAATACATATATATTATAATTGCGCGATTGTATATATATTATCTGATCTTTAGGTTATTTCTTGGCGGCTGCTGCTTTGGCTGCGGCCTTGGCAGCCTTCGCCTTCTTGGCCGCTCGCATCTCGCGGGCTTCCTTGGACGTTATGGAGCCGGCACGCTTCTTGCGCGCCTCCTCGAGCTTCGCCTGTTCGGCGAGCGTATCCAGATAGTACTGCTCGAAGTCGGTGCGCTCCATGACCTTCTTTTCGGCGGCACGCTTGCGATCCACAGCGTCGAGGGTGTCGTGGAATGTGGCCAGGGCGAGGCGGAACTGTTCATCGGATTCGATCATTTTGATAAACTGATCGGGATTATCGGGATCCAGCTCCAGATCGGGCACAACCACCTCCTCCTCTGCTGCCTTTGACTTACGCTCCTCTTCCTCTATCATGAGGGTGCGCCGCTTTAGCTTGATCTCATCGACACGCGCCTCCAGCAGCTTGCTACGTGTTATCTCCCGCTCAAACATCTAGAGGATTGTTGGATTAGAGATTATTGAGATTAGTCAGAGGGTTACAGCTTACAGCGGCCATCAGTGCCTTCTCCTTGCTTGTGGTTCTCTTCATGGCATCATCCAGGTTCATGATGTGCGTGTCGCCATTGGCTAAAGAAATGGCCAAGTGCTGACCTCCTGGCTGGAAGACTACAGCCGTTATGGTAGAACGAAAATTGATGCTGTAGATGGGCTTCCGTTGATTCAATAACATATCCCAAAAGTCCACCACACCATCAATGTCACCGGTTACAAAGAGGGAGGCGCGTCCAGTGCTCCAAGCTCCGCACATCAGCTGCGTTCGTTTCTGGACATACATGGTACTAGGACGATTCTTGACCTCCTCGCACCAAATGCGAGCACGCCAATCTCCCACAATGAGAAAGTTCTTCACAAAGAAAGGATTACGATGGATGGTGCGTATGGGTCCCGCGCAGATCTTGTAGTTGCCCACAAACATCTCCACGGGATTGAGGCCCTTTCGATTACCCACAAAGACGCTGCCCATATCGCTGCCGGCAATGAATCGCACTGGTATCGTGTACTCAAACTCCAGCACTGTGCAGCCGTGTGCGAGCTGGCGATTTTGACGCATCCTTGGAATCGGCTCAAGGAATATCTCATTGGCTGGCATTTTCAGGTCGCGGGTATCCCAAAACTTGATGGAACCATCGAGGGATGCGCTATAGAACTCAGTATTCAATTTCGAGTACACCCAGCAAAGGGATGAGGTTAGCTCACGATGCGCCGCTTCCATGGGGCACATGCTCGTCGGCATGCCGCTCTCGAATGTCTCCCATGTACAGACTTTCCCAGTGTAGGTACCGGAAGCCAAGTTGTTCTCTTCCTTTGGGCAAATCTTGGCATTGGACACAACCTCAGTGCTGTCATAGTAGTACAAAGGCTTTATTGGATTCTTAACATCCCAGACGTAGAATGCATTGAGGGAACCATTGTTGGTGTCATCGGTGACCATGCGGCGCGGCTCATTGTTCAGCAGATATAGATTACTGTACTGGGTCATGATCTGTTTATTATTATTGGGCATCCAGTTGATTACGGACATGTGCCGCTGGGGCTGCCACATGTCGTGAATGATGTTAATGGTGCGAGACTTAAAGGGCATGCAGATGGTGCGACCCAATTCGGGAGCCAAATCGTCAAAGAAATGATTGAATATGTTGATTGCATTATTCTGGCGTGCCGTGTTCATGGTTGAGCGTATGAGTTCCTTAACCTCCTCTCCCCAAGCGTCGTCACGCTCCACTTTCTTGCGATGGCGAAGCGTCTGCTCCTCGTCGTTCATATTCACCTCCTTAGGCCAACCGCCCTCATAGTGAAACATACCATGTTCTTCGAATGTCGCATTTTCTGTTTCCACTTCGCTATACGCCATTACAGCGCTTAGCTGTATCGGACGTGATTGCGGATTACCCATGATATACTTGAGCCGGAGCCGACTGCTCGGGTGTACGCTAACCATCAGCTCGTTGCGATCCTCGAACACGCACTGCCGTCCAAAACGGCGACGCTCGCGCGTCATAACCACTTGATTTTGATACATGATGAAATTGAATGTCCAGTAAATACGAATATATATCGCGTATTGTTTATTGTATCTATTGTTTGCTTTGAAATAATCGGTATTTTTGTATATTGGTCGAATTCTAATCAAATTTCCAAATTTGCCACACAAGGATTTACAAATGAGGCAAACGGAAACATTTTCGAATTCCAACTGTCAAAAATTGTCGTTTGAATTTTACTTTGGCGCTCTGATCCTCTACAGTTCACTACGCTACGCTTTCGTTAAGTATGTTGCAGTTCTGTTAAATGCTAAGCTAAGCTAAGCAGTTCTGTTTCGTTAAATTTTTTGCAACTCTGTTAGACGCTAAGCAGCTCTGTTAAGTGAACTGCTGTTAAGTCTGCCTGTTAAAGGGAAAAATTGGTCTACTGTTGCATGATAAAAGCCTAAACAGTTTCTTATTTGTTCAAATTCTAAGAAAATATTATTTTATTACAAACCTGTACATTGCGTTAACATGAAACTCATAAAATATTTAAAGCTCGTTAACATTTGGCAGAATGGCGCCAAGTGAAAATGTTAATTGAAAAGCGAAATAACGGCTTAAGAGTCAATGTGAGTGTCCAGTGTGTACGCGCGTGTGGGTGAATGGTGTTCCTCACCGAGTACATAAACACAGCAGAGGAATTCCGTTTGTGTCCCTTCCTGGAGGTTGCCAGAAGTGAACCGCGAACCGGTGGATCGACCAGAGCAAAATGCCACCCAAATATACTCACGCAATCGTCGCCAGGTAAGTTTCGCAAGAGAAATGCTGACCAGGTGTGAACGCGCGCCACACCTGCGGATGGGCATGAGCAGTAGCTATAAAATAGGAATTAGGTCATGTTGCCTAGCAATGCTTACTTCATAAGTGGTTGTTTGGGTGGGGCTTGGACTGACACCCACGCATTGACCCCGTGTCGAGAGATAAATTAATTTATTCAATTCATTCATAAAATTTCGCATTGTATTGTTGTTAATTCGTTTAATTCAAATTGCGTGTGCTTCTCCCCCCGGAACAGAATCTCAAACGCACTGCTAGAAACTGGCAAGTTTGATGTGCAATTGGCTAAACAACAACACGAACAGTATTGCGCTTTATTGCGGGAAATCGGACTCGATGTCATTGAGCTGCCACCGGATGATGCCCTGCCTGAGGGCGTCTTTGTCGAGAGCAGCGCCGTTGTCTGCAATGGAGTGGCCCTTATTGGGCGTTCCGGGAATCCAAAGCGGCTACGTGAAGCTGAGAGCATGGCCATCATATTGAAAAAGGAGCTCGACATACCAGTTATTGAAATTGATGATCCCCATGCCAGGCTAGACGGCGGTGATGTGCTCTTCACAGGTAAATCAGACTTGTGATACTATATAATATAATTTGATTCGATTTCGTTTCTTTTTTATAGGGCGTGAGTTTTTTATTGGTATATCTGGGTACACAAACGAGGAAGGTGCTTGTGCCGTGGCCATGGCGTATCCAGAATATCCGGTAACACCCATTCGGGTGAGTAGCTGCTCCATTGCAATTCCAACGGCACACAATCTCATGAAAGTGTTTCATTTGCAGGTCAATGGGTCAAGGCGTTTGAAATACTACGTAACAATGGCTGGACCAGATGTACTGTGTGTGAGCTCGAGTCCGACTTGCCAGGAGATTGTGAAACGCATGGAACGTGAGGCTAGCTTTACGTATCAGAAACTAACACTGCCCGAGGAGAGTGCTGCCAATATGTTATACATAAACGGCACCATTGTGCATAGATCACCCATTGAAATTCCGGATGCATACAAGGTAAGCCGTATAATATTACTCCCAATTGATGTACTCATTATCCTTGTGCTTTGATTGTAGACTTTAAAAGAGAAAATCGACATTCCAACACGTAATATAAACATTAGCGAATTTAGCCAATATTCCAGTGGCTTAACCTCAGCTTGCATCCTGCTGCGACGCTGGAAATCCATACGCAGCATCTGAAGCATCACATATGAATCTATCAACAATATATATATATATATACATATATGTTATTTCGTATCTAAAAACGCACAGCGCTGGATATATATACTTGTTAATCAGCGTTTGCCATGCATCCAGCGGCAATATCGTCAAATAATTCATAATATTTTATATTTAGCGTACATATTTCCAAGGTACATATTTAAACCGTTATTTGTTAATCCTTAAGTGATAAATGTTAAAATATTTATATATTTATACACCCACATACAAATCTCTTCGAAAACATTCAGCTAATTGTTCAATCGCATCATTTGAACGTCTTTGAACATTTTAACTCATTAATCGAATATATATATATATATGTATTTAATTGTAATTGATTACAAATACTTTATTATCGGACTCTCAATTGTGCGAGAGTCCAACTAACGAAATGACCTACGAATCTAACTACTTTACAAGTAGCTGTTAAATGTGTTCACCGTATCCAAATAAAAAACAAAAAATCCCTTTTTTGTAATCTCTTTACAAAAAGATTATAACTTTTATTTATAATATTTGATGGAACAACTATGTGTAATTCTCTGATCTTGTAGGTCTACTGGTTATTAAGATGTTGTATGTTTGTGAGTCAGGCTAAAACTATCCACGCTTCGTCTCACTTGTCTACCCATTACTTATATATTCTCATATGATACAGGCTAGAGCAGACCTTATACATTGGACGCATAGATTAGAGCGAGTGAGACAAAGCTTTATCTGTATGACAAGCGCAAAAACTTTGTGATTCACATCAGTATCTGGGTGACTAGTAATATATGTAGAATACTAGTACATATATATATTAGAATATATAAATTTATACACATAAAAGATGGATTTTTAATCAATTTACAATCATTTTCGATCGTTATAGGAATGTAAATCTATCTCTGTCTAAAAGGAATCACTTTGTATGTAGATCAATGGTTGGAAAACTACTATAAAAAATCTAAAAGTATTATATATTATATATATATACAGTCGAATACCGATAAAATGTACCCCGCTAAATCGAAATTCTCAATAATTCGTAAAAACTTGAGTTGATCTCTTTGACTGCTGCCGCATTTATATCAAATCTCGACATTTATATCAAAATTGAAAAAAAAAAGTGATCCAACTGTTAATTCGAATTATCGCAATTCGACTGTATATATATATATATATATATATTAATTATTATATATTTTCCGTAAAATTCATCCGCACACTCAGAAAATGGAAAGAGATGAGTCAAAGGCAACTTTCGTGCATATTTGCCTCAAATTAATCTCTGGCTTCTAGCCGCACCGGAGGACTAGGTTGGCCAGGCAAAATTTTGGCAGGTCATCGAGTGCTGCTGGCTTAAACTTCCAACTAGAATGTGCTTGTCCATATGCTAATTTTACATATTCCATTCGATCTACTGGACCTTTCCATATGTGTTCCCCCCAAGTCAAATAAATAAAAGTTTTGTTTTTGTTTGTTTTTCATTTCATTTTTCGCACTTAAAATTGTAAATGTACAAAATAAACACATAGATAAGCTTAATCACTTAGATTAACGTCTTAAAACTGATTTAAAGATGAGTTTAATGGAGTTGAGTTTATATATAATATATGTTCGTTGTTCCGTTGTGGTCTCGTTTATGTGATGATAATCTCATTATATTAACCATTTCTTATGAGGATTTTATGTTAATTCATAATAAATAGTATTTTTTTAATTATGGTACAAGAATAGGCAATATATCATATAATTTAGGATTATGTTGGGTGAATTTATGAAATTACCTATCCTATGCATATACATATAGTTTTTAGTCATATAAAAGTACAAATACAATATACAATATAAAAAGGATACTCTCAGGCTCTCTATTGATAAGGACAGGAGCCAAACACGCACAGCGTATATGTGTGCGTGTGTTTGTGTGTGTGTTGTGTCTCAACTGTGTTGCTATATCTATATCTATATATTATATATAATATAATTCTATCAAAAGTCTAGTTTAATAGCTAACTAGGATTGTTAGGAGTACTGTTCTCATTGTTTGCTCTAGGATCGATGTAGGATATGACGCTGCTCTGGCTGCTATCATCCTCGACCGTTTCATTTAGATTATCCTGATTGTTGCTGGTGTTTGTTGAATTGTTCTTCGGTGGCTCAGCGCTATTTGCCGCTGTGGTCAGCTGTGTTTCAGTCTTACGTAATCTTTCCGAGCTGCTCGGCTGTGAATCCTGCAGCGGTTTGCAGCTTTTCACTTGGCTGCGGCATTTGATCGCCTCGTATAGCTCATCAATAGAGTTGTTCATTGCCTCGTCATCGTCATCATCATCATCAACGACATCATCGTCATCATCCACATCATGTCCACCCTCAGCAGTTGCCTCTCCACCGCCCCCATTGCCATTACCCAGCATCACATGATGATGATAATTCGGTTCGCCATTGGCCGCTGTGGAGCTGCCCACGCTGTAGGTGACGAACTCATCGTCGAACTCATTTAGGACATCGACATCTACATCGCTGGCATTGGAGGACTGATAGCAACGAAAGTCATCCGTCAGGGTGAGGTTCAAGTCGTTATCCGCCTGGGGCGCATATAAACCATGACTGCGTATACTTATCTCCGAGTTCTGGTAGTTCAGATCGCTCTCATTGGTGGGACTGGCCGAGAGGAGGCGCGTGGTGCTCGGCAGATTGAAGTGATCGCTATCGCGGGCACCGCTGGGTCTGCTGTCCGTCTGAAGGTGGGTCAGATTGCTGCTGGAGCAAGAGTACATTTGTGTGGCCATCGAGGTGACGCTGCTGCCAGCGTTCGAGGCCAGGGCATTGCTCTCCACGGCAGCAGCGCTGCTGTTCCCATCCACGGAGCCAGTGCTGGCAAGCATGTCGCTTATGTTGTTCAAGGATTTGGACTGCTGCTGCTGGGTAAAGCGTATGAGCACACTGGGAAAGTTATCCTCCATGCGTATGCTGTTGGTCACCTGCAACGAGTTGGACACATAGATTTCGTGCTTCTGCAGCAGCGGCTCCTCGGCAGCGGCAGCTTCATTGCCACCACTCTCCTGGCTGGGCTCCGGCAAGCCCAAGCTATTCATGGCCTCCAAGCTGGGTTGCTTCACGGGTGTTGATGTGTTGATCGGTGCTGCACGCTCCCGGAACATGTGCTGCGCATTGAGTTCATTTTGTGGCGTTGGTGTAGGCATTGTGTTCACATAGAGCGGAGCATGTTCATCCATGGAGCTGCAATCGTCATCCTCGTGCAGCGTCAACAGCTCATCGTCATGCTCGTGCAGCGTCTCGTCCAGCAGGGAAGGTGTACGCGTGTTTGTCCTCAGCTTAATCACCTCGTGCTGCGGCGTCAGCGTCTCGGGTATATTGGTATAGATGTTCGCCTGGAGGATCTTGGAGGCGGGCACAAACCGTTTGTACTGCAGCCCCTCAACCGACGGTTGATCCATCATCGGTTTGTAGTGCAAATTTGTGTTGTTCACTTTGCTGCCGCCGGCGAGCAGGGTCATCGCATTGTGGTGTCTCGCATAGAGCTGCTCCGAGCTGGCATCACTCAAGCTGTGCTGGCTGTGGAGCTGCTGAGGCAGCGCCTGTCGCTGCAGCTCAAAGTTATTGCGCTTGGCCAGACGCTTCTGCTTTTTGAAGAATTTGCGTGCGACATTGATCTGATTGGGATTATAGAAGATCTCGGCGCTTGGTATGTTGTCGTGGGCAGGACCCACATGGAGCAGCGCGTTCAAGCTGTGCACCGGCTGCTGTTGTGCCGCGGCAGCTCCACCCGTCGATTGCTGGCCATGATTATTATTGATGATGGTGATGCCCGACGCGGAGGCGGCACCATTGCCCAGCAGCTGCTGTGTGGTGCAGTCTATGTGTCCATTGCTCCGAGTCTGGCTGCGCATGCTCCTGGCGCTGTTGCTGCGCTGCTTGTTGGAGCACTGGCTATTGGAGCGCGAGCCAGCTGAGTTGTTCGGCTCATAAACGCTACCTGGTCCGGCTTTGTAGGCCACAATAGAATTGCTAATCATGGCAGCGCCAGCACCAGGAGCCTTGTTACCCGCTGCATCCCCTGCGTTTGCTCTAGTGGTGCAGTTGCTGCTGTTTGGCGCATTGTTGTAGGCGACCAGGCGGCTGGGTCGCGAGAGGCGATGCTGTGTCCAGGCCTGACGCGCATCATTCCGCGTCAAGTTGTAAAAGAGCAGTAGGAACAGACCCAAAATCACACAGCTGGTCACAAAGATGACCATGAAGATGTGCTCCCCGTTGTGCACATAGAGGGCAGCCGATATCCAAGCTGTTACATAAAGCACCAGAAAGATGAAATGTCCACGCAGATGTGACATATTCGAGCGCTCAAAGTCGTCCACAATGCTGCTTAGAGGATTGCTTAATGTGCTGTACTGTTCCTGCATCTGGAGCTGCAGTTGAAGGGCCGATGTGCTGGCCTCCTTGGTTGCACAACCATTCGCGTCCAGCCAGTCCAGATCAATGTGCTCCGTGGCCTGCGTATTGTTATCCGAATACTGACGCTGACCCAAGCTCTGCTGCTGCTGCAAGACATTCACCGCCTGCTGGCTCAGTTGATAGTAGATGCAGAGCACCAGAATTCCGCTAAAGATGAGGAGTATGCCGGCTGGCACAAGGAGCGCATTGAATGTGGTGGAGTTGTGCAGGAAGCAGTAGCTATAGGCCGCATACTCGGACATATTGACGGCGCTGCTGATGCCACATATGAGCAGAGCAATGCCCCAGCCAACCAGGTAGATACCCAATATGGGCTTGTGCTGATGTGGTTCCTGTTGCTGCTGCTGTAGCTGCAGCGTGTGTCCAGTCAGTGGCAGCGATGATGCCGTTGTGGACTTTGTCAGACGCTTATACATGCTGCTCAGGCTGACGCACAGCCAGAGCAGCACACACAAACTGAGGTAGTGCAGCAGCAGTCCAAACAGGCGACAATGCAGCATATTTGTGGTCTGATAGATGCCCAGGACAAAGGTCAAGCAGAGCGTGGCGAGCGCCAGCCACGTGTTGACCAGCGCATGCCGCTGCACCCGATTAATTCGTATGGCAAAGCCAAACACCACAAAGGTAACAATGTTAAACCAGGCGCAGGCGAAGAGCACTCCACAGCCCACATAAATGGCCAATGGAGCATGTCGAAAGCGGGCGCCGGACTCCTCGCTGCGATAGTCATTCAGGTAGGCGGCGCGCTGCAGCAGCCCAAAGTAACCGATCCGGCTACAGCTAAACATGAGCAGGGTGCGATGCTGGTAATGTTGCTGGCAGACGCGTGTGTTCCAGGCCTGCTGCTCCTCATCCCACCAGGCGGGCAGCGGTGCACTGCGCTCGTCGTGATATGGATGTGCGCGCAGCATTATTGTGATACGCTGTTGGTAGACGTCATCCTGATCCAAATCTATACTTTGCTCATCACCAGATGCTTCTGTTGGACTGCCTGTCAAGGGCTCACCCTCGCTGCTGTACAGGCGTGCCCCAATTATCACCGAGGAGAGCGTCTCATTGTGTTGGCCATGCAAATTGGGCAAAAGCTTTGCGTTGCGATGCAATGTGATCATGAGGCGGAGATTGCGTTGGACGCCGGTTGTGGTGTTTGTAGCGCTGGGTGGCAGTTGATCGGTGAGCACTTGTTGGGGTACTTGAATGGCCGCATCGATGTCGCCGTGCTCGTACATGGGTATCGTGTCATTGGAGTTGTTGCACTGGAGGCCACGCTGACCGCCATCTAGCCAGACACAGGACATGCTTAGGAACTGCTCCAAGCTGATGTTGAAGAACTCCACAAAGATGTTGCGTTGCGACATTTGGCGGCGCCAATCGCCGTCGCTGTCGCCGTTGCTGCTTCCGCTGGCCAGACGCATGGCCGAGTCTTCCACAATGTGGAGCAGCTTATGGCTAGTAGATTGTTGTTGCTGAGCGACCTCAAAGAGTTTTGTAGGCAGTGTGAGCAGCTGGGAGACTATGTCCATGAGTAAATAGCTTATCTCCTGCTGATGGGCCTCCAGCTGTTCCAGATACTTGAGCAACGTGCGCGCTATGTACTCTAGGTCCATGGGATCGCGTATCTTGTGCAGTTGCGTTTGAATATGCGTAAAATTGTGCAATCGACGTGCAATTTCAAGCGCATTTTGACCTTTGGTCAGCGTCAGATTCACCTTGGCGAACTGCTCAAAGATGCGCGTCGTTTCGCTGACATAGACGCAGCTTTCCGTATTGAGACGATGCCACTGACCGTCGTTGGCACATTCGTGGGAAGCACGTCGCTGTTGGGTAACATCGCTCGGTTCCTCGACGCACGCCTGCAGCACCGTCTCGCCGCGCATCGTACGTGGCCAGTGGTAGGTGCCCTTGTTCGTATGCGAGACTGTTGCATCACAGTACAGCGTCCCTTTGGCCACCACATGCAGCACAATCGACTGCGAGAGATTTGCCTGCTCGCTGCGCAACGTGCAGTCCCACATGCCTGTGTGATTCTGTGTGAGGCTCCCTATACGGAGTATAGAGTTAAGTATGCCCGAATCTGTTGAGTGTCGTGTCTCAAGATTCACATCGTTAAAGACTTTGGTGGGATCGCGGTAAATGATGTCGTCCGTGGAGTTCATCTGTCGTATTTTATCCGACCAACCCCAGAAGACGTACGCACGCGTTGGTAAGTCCTCAGATTCTCGGGGTGCTCCAATAGCAACGCGTGGCGCATAGCATTTTAACAGCAGTTCATCGCCCTCAAAAGCAATCTATTGAAATTGAAAAGAAATCATTATTATAATTGTATAATGTGTTAAAATATTTAATAAGTCACCTGGTTCTGCTTGGGCACCAGCTCTAATAGCGGCTGCAGAAGAGATTCGCAACGAAAATCAATGCCCACTTTAAGTTTCTTAAGGGACATGCCTCGGAAATTAATGGGCGAATCACATTTGGGCGGTGGCTGTAGTCGTACATCCTTTGCATTCGACCAGGCTATGAGCCAAATCAGGCCACAGTCGCAAGCTAATGGATTGTTTGATAAATCACTGTCGGATAGATTGTCATAATTAATTATTATATGTACAAGATCGGGGGTACACACATTTATTTGGTTTCATTTCAGAGATTATTTACTTACAGTTGCTTCAGCCTGGGCATGTGATCGAAGGCGCCATCATAAATGTGGCTAATTGAATTGTTTGAAAGTCTCAAGCGTTCAATTTTTCCCAGACTTTTACCAAAGGTGGTAATGTCCAGTTCAGTGAGTAAATTTGAGGACAAATCCAAACGTCTGAGATCCGTGAAGCTCAAGAAATCTTTATCGGTTACTTGTGCTATTAAATTCTTGCTGGCATTGCTGCAAATGGCGATTAAAAAACATAAATAAATGTTATTTTTTATGCTAATTAGCGTCTTTTTACTCACATGACGACTATGTTGTGTATATCATTGCCGAAATCTAGGTCCTTCCAGTTAGCAATATGCTGATTATCGCATCTGACTCGCATTGTTTGAATATTTTCCGAGATATTGTTGCAGCTGCATTTTTTGGGGCACATTGCCTGCACAACAACAAGGCTCGTCTGCGAGAGAAGGCCAAGGAGGGGCCACAGGCAGAGCCAAAGTAACTGTGCGGCATTCATTTTGGCGCTCATTTAAGAAGTTGCATTTGTGGCATCCATTTAATTAACAATTGATATGCAAGCAAATGCATAATAAACAAAAACAGCAAAACTTACAACAAAAAAATTGAACCAGTATTGCTCTATGCACGAAATTTTCTATAATGCCTCATATTAGCACTAAAAAATGCCTGAAACTAAACTTCTGTTATCGATAGTCACCATTTATTTATTACTTGCTTATTAGCTTAAGAATATTTATTGCAAATATTTCAACTAACACTAAAGCAAATATGGTAAATTAAAAAATATTCTTTTTAATTTAAATAGTTTTTGTTATTAAAATTTTCTGACACCAAACGATTTTGTCCCAAGTAGTGTGTACACTCTGGTCAAGACACTAGTTATAATTTATGTGCATAAGTAAACATTTCAGTAAAATGCAAGAAATAAGAAACGAAGAATTGCTTCAATATTTTGTGTCAATAATATTGAGTCATGATAATGTAACCAAAATGAAAATCGACAAGAATATAGCAACTATTTAAATACATAGAATTGTTGGCTTTAATAATCGGGCTTATACTTATTCTATCTCTTGATGTGCAAACACTGGTCAAAACATTGCTCATATAAAAATTGACGTGTCAGATAAATGCAAGTGAAATAACATAACATATTGAACACGTCGTTTAATCAATCAAAAGTGGATGGAGTTCTTAAAAAGTGGCATTAAAACCGTGCTGGGCGGCACTGAGCCGGGCCAGCTACCCAGTCCAGCCGAAACCGTAGAGAAGCTTGCGGATAGAGTTTATTCTTCAACGCTGCTGGAGGATCGTCGGGATGCTTGTCGGGCACTAAAAGCGCTCTCTCGCAAGTACCGGATTGAGGTGGGTGCTCAGGGCATGCAGCCGCTGGTGCAGGTTCTCCAAAATGATGGCCAGGATGCAGAAATTATTGGCTATGCGCTGGACACGCTCTGCAATATTGTGACCAGTGAGGAGTTCGATGAGGAGGCGGACAATCCCGAGGTATCCGTTAATGTAGGTGAACAATTCACCGAGATGTTTATCAAAAGCCCGGAGAATGTGACCCTAGTCATGGGCTATCTGGATGAATATGATTTCCGAGTGCGCCGTGCCGCCATACAGTTAATCACATCGCTGATTTCCAACAAAACACGGGAGTTGCAGGAACTGGTGCTCGTCAGTCCCATGGGCGTATCTAAGCTAATGGATCTGCTGACAGACACTCGTGAAGTGATCAGGAACGATGTTCTCTTGCTGCTGATCGAACTAACCAAAGGAAATTCTAACATACAAAAAATTGTGGCGTTCGAGAATGCCTTTGATCGTCTGTTTGACATTGTGCACGAGGAGGGCTGCTCGGATGGTGGAATTGTGGTGGAGGATTGTCTAATTTTGCTCTTGAATCTGCTGAAAAATAACTCGAGCAATCAACAATTCTTTAAGGAGGGCTCCTATATACAACGTTTGGCGCCCATGTTTATCCTGACTAACGACAACAACAGCATCGATGCCGACGAAGGCGGCTGGACACCCCAGAAGGTGTCAAATTTTCACTGCATGCTGCAAGTGGTGCGGGCATTGGTTATACCCAGTAATCAGCAGCAGGTGGTCAGCGCCTGTCAGCGTGTTATGCAAAAGTCGCACCTCCTTCAGGCGCTCTGTGACATCCTTATGAGCTGCGGCATACACGCGGACATATTGACGGAAACCATTAATGCCGTTGCGGAGGTGGTACGCGGGGATCGCGAGAATCAGGATGAGCTGAGCCGTGTGTTGGCCCCCAGCCAACCACCAAGGCCTGCCATAGTTGTGCTGCTTATGTCAATGATCAATGAGAAGCAGCTGCTGGCGCTACGCTGTGCCGTGCTCTATTGCTTTAGTGTTTCCTCTACCGCAATTCGGATGGTCAGCGTGCAGTGGTGCAGACGTTATTGCCCTCTAGCTCGACAGATGTCAGCTCACTGACAACGGGACAGCTGCTCTGCACGGGACTCTTCTCTTCGGATACGCTGGCCAACTGGTTCTCGGCGGTGGCCATTATGCACACACTCGTGGAAAATGTAGCTCAAAAGGAGGAATTACTTCGCGTGCTGCTGGCCACACCTGGTGGTCAGAAGCCCATCACACTTCTGGAGCATTGCACCAATCTGATGCAGCAGGAGCGTTACCGACTGCAGAGCAAAGTTGGTCTTCTGATGCTGCTCAGCGTTTGGTTGGCCCACTGCCCAGGCGCGGTCAAGGTGCTGCTGGAGACTCAGGGCACCATGGCCTATCTGACAGCTCAGCTGTGCTCAAACGAACATGACGAGCGTGAATATCTAGTGCAAGGCATGTGCGCTTTTCTCATGGGTCTCTGCATCCAGTTCAATGACAACTCACTACCCAATCAGCGTCGTGAGGATATAAGCCAGCTGATCATAAAGCGTATTGGCCAGGAGACGTTCTGCAACAAGCTGAACGAAGTGTCCCGCCATGAGGCGTACAGTCGGGCCTGCAAGCAGCCGCAGATTCGCGCCAAAGGCGCCAGCGAACTGCTGCTCGACTACGAGTACTGTAAGCTCTACAAGGGCCTTGAGGCGTTGATTGCCAAGCTGGTAAGCGGATTTGATATCGATAGCATTGAGCTGACCGAACTGACGCTCAGCTCGGAGGCGTCGGCTCTGGTATCTCAATACAAGAGCATCATACGCGGCATGGACAGTCAAATACAAACACTGCAGCTATCCACCAAAGAACTGGAGCAGCAAAATCACGAGTTGAAGCAACAGCTTACCCAGGAGCAGTCTACTAAATCTCAGCTTGCTGATCAGAACACTTTGCTAAAAGCACAGTTGACTGCGTCTGCACAAAGTCAGGGCATGGATCAGGATCAGGCACAGCCACAAGTTCAGCCAGAGGCACAGGCACAGGGAGAGCCGCAGCCACAGGCAACAGGCACCACCAACGATGGCGAACTCAATGCTGCACGGTACCAGGCCAACATGTACTTTGCCGAGAATGTGCGTCTGACCAAGGAGCTGGAGACGCTGCGCCAACAATTGGCAGCTGAGAAGCAGCGTGCTGATACGGTCACTGAATCGCTGGCATCAATGCAAAAGGATCAAGAGGATCTGCTCGAACTACTCGCAGACCAGGAGAACAAACTGGCACGTTTCGATCCACTGTCAACACCAGTGAATAACTTTCCCACTCAAATGCCCCCAGGGATGGCCAAGCGATAAATTCTAGGGCGAAGAACGCTTATTATGAATTGTATTACGCTGCACACACAGGACACGGATGTGAGCGTCTGTGTGTGCATATGTGTGCGTATCTAGAGAGCTCGACTCAGCGCCAACTGCTCCGAATATGCATACTTTTTGTTTTTATATATACATACATATATACTATTTATATAGTCGTACATTCAAACATACATACAAATATAAAAACATATATATATGTATAAATATTAATGTTTATCTGAATTGTTTAAACAATATCTTAGCTCAGATTTAAATATCTATATGTATTAGATTGAAAATTCCACACGAAATAGAAAGAAAGGTTTATTCTGTTTTCGAAAGATTTGTAATGTTATTTCTTGCGGTAGTCTCATGTGAATTTTATTTAAATAAAATCGTTGCTTTTGAAATATTATATATATCCAGTGTTAAATGGTTTTATCTGAAGCAAATAAAATGTTACTATATACTGGGGATGGATCGGCAGGTACTACATTCCGGATTTCATTAATGACCTCATCTTTTTTGGAGTCCTGAGGAGACACGATTCTGCGGAAAATATTTAAAGATGAGTTGGGTAAAGAGCAGAGTTATATGAGGAACTCGTCGTGGGGTCCCGGGTTCAACTCCAAGCTAGGAGTAGATTATACACCCTTAACTCTGTGAAAAGGGCTGTTTTTGCGAAAACGTGTGTGTACCAGGCAGAAGGAAGCATATCCGATTCCATAAAGTGTAGACATATAGTATATTCTTGACTAGTATAAATAGTCGAGTGGATTTAGCCATATCCTAACTATCTTAGGGACAAACGACAGTCTGACAAAAGATATTCAAGAATCAATTTAGCGCAGACTTTTGCAGACTGCGTGTGAGTGCGAGGTTTAGTTAGTGTTTGTTAGGTCATACCCCACCTGGGTGAAGGGCTTCTCGTAGTCGGGCAAACTTAAATATACATTTATCCAGTACGAAATGGGTTTGTCTACAACGCGATATAATCTTTTAAAAACTTTATAGGAGGATGAATTACATCCAGGATTTCCTTAATTACCTCATCTTTTGAGGTTCTGAGGAAGCTTTTTCAAATAGATATATGTATAAGAAAAAACACGATTCTGCGGAAAAAAAAGTATAAAGACGACTTGGTGCATGGCAAAGGAACTTCTTGTGGGGTTCTGGGTTGAACTCGCAGCTAGAGTGTGACATTAGGAGTAGAATATACACCCTTAACTTAGTGAAAAGTGCTGATTTCAGTTTGTGCCAATGTGTGTATCAGGCAGAAGGCACCATCTCCGAGCCCATAAAGTATAGATATATATTCTTGACTAGTATCGAAATTACAGACAACTATTCCAAAAGATTCAGGAATCAATTTAGCACAAACTTTCTTAACTTGAACTTAAAGCGTGTGAGTGCGAGATTTAGTTAAGAGTGTGTGTTAGGTCATACTCCACCTAGGTTAAGGCCTTATCGTAGTCGGGCAAGCTCAACTACAACATTCTGTTTTGGCCCAGTCAGAGATTTTTACATTATAAGTACCCGTATTGGCTTAGCTTCAAAAGCAAAGTATCTAAGATCCACCTTTAAGAAATTGTATCTAAGGTATCTGAATGATAACGTTATCCAACACATAAAAACACGGAACAAAGTTCTAGCGTGCCCGAAACACCCATAGTTTATGCACAACGTATGTCAATATTCTATGATGGACATACGTAACTATGATATATCGAAGTTGAAATCTTTATCTAAGTCTATAACCGACTTCCTTTAAAATCCCTTTCCACTGTTTATATGACTGAAAGTCAAATTCTAAAGTTGCTTTTGGGTTTGTTGGCATTTCACTGAAGACACACTCCGAGCATTTTATGGCTTGAGTACACACATTTCACGCGAATCGATGAGATTGGAAAATTTTGACTTGTTTTTTTACCATTCACATTTATTAACAAATGGTTACTACAAACTTGTTTCTTATACGATGTCGGCCAATGTTAAAAGATGGCTATTTTACATTTACTTCTTGTCACTTGAAACAGAGCTCTTGGATTCGCGGATCGAAGCTGAGCGGCGACGCTTGGCCTCTTCACGCTTAGCCTTGGACTCCTTCTTGCGCTGAACGAGGAGCTTGGCATAGTCAGCAGCAGCCTCCTTGGATGCCTGCTGGCGCTTCTTCTTCAGGGCAATGCGTCTGTGCTTACGCTGCAGCACCACGGGGGTGATCAAACGCTGGATTTTGGGTGCCTTGGAGGTGGCCTTCTTGTTTTCCTTAGCGGGCAAGGGGCGACGCACAACGAAACGACGGACATCATCCTCCTTGGTCAAGTTGTACAGCTTGCGGATCTTGCTGGCACGCTTGGGGCCCAGACGACGTGGAATTGTTGTGTCGGTAAGACCGGCGATGTCCTGCTCACCCTTCTTGATCACAACAAGAGCCAACACCGACATGTTAGCATCAACAATGCAACCGCGCACAGATTTACGCTTGCGCTCACCAGTACGACGTGGACGGTAGCAAGAGTGACCCTTCTTCAACAGCAAACGCACACGACCTGGTGAAATTAAAGAGAAATAGTGAAAGTAAGTAAAAGATTCATGGTTTTCATTTGAAATAAGAGATTAGTGCAGGACAACAATACGCCGGTCCCATATAATCGATCGAATATTGTACCCTGACGCACATCTCAAATTTATTATTCTGTTCATTTGAGACACTTACTGTGGGTGAGCACGCCCTGCTTCATGGGGAAACCCTGCTTGTCGTTGCCTCCGGAGATGCGCAGCTGATAACCCTTCCATTCGTCACCAAGGATGTCGGCTTCCACAACTTGGCCCATACGCTTCTCGTAGAACACACGCAGTTTGTGCTCATCGACAACTTCGAACAGCTTTTGGCATCCCGTTGCGGGATAAGAAACGTTGAGCTACACATAAACAAGAAAAAAAATTGTTTAGTTGAAGGTACATATACAAAACACCAAAATTGCTATCTTCTAAATAAAGGGCAATCACTTGAGTTTTTCATCAAACACTGGTTATTTGCACTAGTTTAGTGTTTAAGCTAAATATTTTACACAATATTTATGAATGTTTTTGGCATTTGTTATAATATTTTTCACAAAATTTAAACACACCTTCATTATGTTAGTCTTGCTGCAATCAAGGCAGAAAAAAAAAGAATCGGTCTTGTCAAAATCAAGCTAGGAAAGGGAAAGGAAATAGAGATGCTGACGCCATCGATATATCGAACACAGCCGATATATTATTATACAAATTAATCGATGTATTTCAAAATTAGCTGACCGGTTAAATTAGACTAAATATTAGATGCATAGCCATTGTGCACTTCGATAATTTTTAATTTAAAAATTTAATTTAAGCCTCTTACTTATATTCTACGTTTTGTATGTAATACGTATCTAATAAAACCGCTAGTACTATACCGCTAACCGATACCGATACTATCGATGACTCTTGAATGACAACAGCTGTCAAAAATTTGGGTGACCATGTGTTGAGTGAAACAAAGTCAAATATCGAACAACAGGGTCGCCACACACGATAAATTCAAAGATTGCAACACGTGTTGTGACAGCTTTGTTATTAAAACGAGCCTCATTATTTTTACATACAAAATACGGAAAAATGGGAAAGCCAAAGAAAGCGAACGTTGCGACAATTAAAAATGTAAATTTGGAGCAACAAATCACCGAGGGCAAAGTGATCAAGGCCAAAACTAAAAACAAAGAAAAAGTCAAGTTGCGAGCCGAGGAGTCGTCGGTAGGATATTTAATTCTATATAATATGGAATAGAACACAAACGTCTTTTTTATTATAGGACTTAGACGTAAAGGTTAGTCAGAGGATATTGGAAGCAGCCAGGCTACAGCAATTGGAGGTTGACGAGGAAAATTTTCCAAGTCTAGGACCGAGCAGGAGCTATCATTTCGATTTAAGTATGTAATAAACATATACTATAAAGTAAAATCTATTTTAACGACTTCCATTTTTTCATGTAGAAGGAGACTTCGGACAAGAGGAAGAAGATGTTACCGAAACCGACTTCATGGCTGACATGGAAATGGCCCCAGAAGATGTCGCTGCCTTCGAACGCTTCACGCAGCCGTCTGGCAATGAAGGCAAGCGCACAGCACAACTATCTGATATGATAATGCAAAGAATAAAACAAAAAGAGGCGGAGATAGAGACTCAATTATCCGATGCGGGGTCCATGAAAATCGAGGATATCGACCCAAAGGTTAAGGAAATGTACGAAGGCGTCAGGGATGTGTTGAAACGCTATCGCAGTGGCAAAATTCCCAAGGCTTTTAAGATTATACCCAAGCTTAGGAACTGGGAACAGATACTGTTTCTAACAGAACCACAGCACTGGACCGCTGCAGCCATGTTCCAAGGTACTCGCATCTTCTGTTCGGTGTTGTCCCAACCGATGGCCCAGCGTTTCTACAATATGGTGCTGTTGCCACGTATTCGCGATGATCTTTGCGAGTTTAAGAAACTCAATGTGCACTTGTACAATGCACTGAAACGTGCCCTGTTCAAGCCGGCTGCCTTTATGAAGGGCATTATTCTACCACTGCTGGAGTCTGGAGACTGCACATTACGCGAGGCTATAATATTCGGCAGCGTTGTCGCTCGTAGCTCCATACCTGTGCTGCACTCATCTGCATGCCTGCTGAAAATCTGTGAGATGAACTACTCTGGTGCCAACTCAATATTTATACGTTACTTCCTGGACAAGCGCTATGCTCTGCCATATCGTGTCATCGATGCGGCTGTTTTTCATTTTATAAGGTACCTAGAAATTATTTAACCTTATATGTTTTACCCTTACCTAACCAATATCCTTTATACGCAGATTTGAAAACGACAAGCGTGAGCTGCCTGTGCTATGGCATCAAAGCCTGCTAACATTCACACAGCGTTACAAGAACGATATATCCTCTGAACAAAAGGAAGCTCTTCTTCAACTTATAAAGTAAGTTGTCGAAAATACTAATTTAAAAAGTAGACAAAATTATTTAATAATTTACAATTGCAGAAAGAAAAATCATCCAAAGATCACCGTGGAGATCCGAAGAGAACTACAAGCGGCCACCTGCCGTGATGTTGAAATGATGGAATCAGATAACACTGTAGCTGATCAGCCGGTTAAAATGTACACAGATGCGGACGTTGGCTATGAGGGATAGTATATTCTTACTTTTCCCATAGCTCATCGTACGTATATAAGGATATTTTAAGTTAAAACATTTTGAATAATATAATTTAAATAATCAAAACTATTGTTTATGTTTATGTAAATATATACAAACTGAAATTTATAAACATTTTGTTAAGTTAATAATAATTTGACCTCCCAATGGAAGCTTTTCATAAATTTCCAGCATCCAACGATGTACTGGAACACGGAAACTTATCGGCAACGTCTGATAATCGGATTACCGGATTGATAGACATTGATCGATAAGTCTGAATCGATAGGATAAATGAAATACAAAGTGGATTTGCGAAAAAATTTTATTTGTTCCTTTATTTGGTTCTGATTTTTTGTATTTATTTTTTTTTCAAAAATAAAATAAAAACTACATTAATGGATTTTAAACTTTCTTTTTTAATAGAAAAAACAAATGTTTGTGTGTGTTGATTTGTGTATGTGTGTGTGTGTATGTTTGTTTATACAATTTTGCATTATTTTTTAATTAATGGCGGCATTGACATTTACGGCCGGCATACATAAATATTTATGTTTGTTATTAATATCAATTTTGTAATACATAATTCTTAAATATTTCTGTAACCAAAATTCTTCTAAAAGTTTCGTCACTTTCTTTAGTCTCTAAGTATTGTTTCATTATCTCACTCCAACATTTGTTTGTATTTAAGGGCATACACCATAATATATGATAGACCAACCAGCGGCTGGGATCAATTGAATATTTTACAATAACTACTGTGGACCTTTTCGAAGTTAGCCAAGTTTTAAAGTTCTTATTAGATAATTGTGTGTACTTTAAGCTGAGCTTTTTCTTTTCTTATTGTTTTATTTTATTTTATTTTTTTTGGTATTTTTGATTATTTTTTTCTTGTATTTTTGATTTCTTTAGTACTCGTACATTTATAGATTATATATCAAACATGGGAATGAATAAAGAATATATTGCAGCTAGAATTCAAGAAGAGAATTTCGCAAATAGGTGCTCTACAATAGCGATATTACGTAAGTAGAATTATGCAGATGATCTAGATGATTGAAGCTAAGAGAATAAATATAATATTCGTATACCCATAAGATGTCACAATCAAGGAAAGTTAAGTATAAATTTTTTATATCTGTGAAAACAAACAGTGTTAGGGATTGGGAAGGGGGTAGGAGGGGGTGCAAACAGTTATAATTCCCATTGGTCCGTTGTGACTCTTCGATTTAGGTACTGCTACCAAAGAGATTCTACATAAGTCTGTACATTCGATGGTCAAATGGTCAATTGGTTCCGCAACCTAAGTATGTAAGTAATAACTAACAACAATTCGTTTAATTTATATATTAAATTAAAAGATATGTATCCATTTTGAATGGCATAGTTTTAGTTATTATATTTATAGGGCTTGCTGCTCTACAGTCGACTATCAACTACGTAAGTATTTTTGATGTCGTACTCGTATATCTATAATTCTGTTGTTGACTGTGCAAGCTACTCGGAATATATTTGAAAACCGCAAAACTTAGCAATTTAAATAACACTTAAGGAGATCATTAACAATATATCAATAAAATATTTAACAAAATTTCGGTAACAAGGAGCTGAAGAAATTAAATTTCATTTTATGAACTATATGTTTAAAACTAATTGTAAAATGCCATTCAACTATGACGCAATGATCCCAACTGATATGCCGTTTGATTTCAAGAAGCTACAACCTTTAACATTAGGGATGTTTTACATAATCTTAAAAATGGCAAAAAACTGGAAAAAGGATTCAAGCAGATATTTTAAGGACTATTTTCTTATGTTTTTGGGTAAGTTAACAGCGCTTTTAAAACGTTTTCAATCAAATTAATTTTTTAGTTTAAGCTACATATTCAATTTTAAATAATGTTGCCTGACACTTTTTCAACATGGCGTCCATTTTTACCAGTGCTGTCTTAGTATTTCTTAAAATGGCGCCGATCTTTAACAGTGCTGCTCTAAAATTTTTTAACTTGTATTCAATCAAATTAATTTTTTAGTTTAAGCAACATATTCGATTTTAGCCAGTATTGTCCCACAATTTTTCAATATGGCGTCAATTTTTACCAGTGTTGCCCTACAATTTCTTAACATGGCGCTGAGATATTTCTTTAAGGTTTAAACAAGCAAAAATTGTAATTAAACATAAGAAAACAGACCTTCAGACACAAAATCGAATAGAATGGACATTTAAAATATATATTTTTTTCTGTATGTGTTTGTGGATTGTAGGGATTGTACTTTAGCCAACAAAAAACACGGCCTTCGTAGTACCATTAATTGTATATTTTTACTATCATTTTATTTGCAATATCAATTTTTATGTTTTCCGTACGCCCTTGTATACGATTTGTATGCTTTCTGCTTCTATTTGCTTCATCCTTTGTTTCTGTTTCTTTTGTTTTGTTTTGTTTTGTTTTTCAATAGTTTATAATAATATATGTTTCTCTTAAACTTACAATTAGTATTTAGTATTCATTTATGCTATGTATTTTTAAACAACCCATGATTAGAGTAAAAGTTGAAAATGCATCCTGGACAAGATTTCTTTTTTTTGTGTATTTTTTTTTTGTAATTTTTTTTATCTTTTGTTTTGGTTTATGCATTTCCCCATAATACTTCTGATTTTTCTAAGTATATTAAATATTTTGATGGCGTTACCATTTTTGATTATGGACATTCACAATGTTGTCATCGTTGAAATGGTTTTGCTATCGCAAATATTATAAAAAACACAACCATAGTTAGAGGGCTGGATATAAACCGAGTCCCATTCGCATGTTGCATTGCAGCTGGTTCTTCACCTGAAAAATAACTCACATTTAACCCGTATTCTTCCTAGTCTCATGTATATTCTTTTTGTGACACAATTATCCTTTCATTCCGCTTGCTTAATTTTATAATTTTATTTTAATTAATTCACTTACCATTAAGGACATGCACCACAACAGTTTCCGTTATCTCATTGCCCAGCATACAGGTATAGTTTCCGGTGTCCTGACGATTCGCATTGGCTATATAAAGTCGGCTCAAAGCTCTTCCAGGCAACATGTCTGTCTTAACACTATAAAATTTAAGTTGTAAATCTCTGATCTGTGGTAGATAGAAAGGTTACGGGAAGGATTACCTTATGCCGCCACGACTGGTATCATAGTTGAGTAAGCGAACGCCATGACGCCAAGTGATATACGATGATGGATGTGGAATCTTTGAGATGACGCACTGCAACTCGATGGTGCTGCCAGCCTTGTAGTATTTCTCCGGTGTGGCCGATCCTCGCTCATCGAGAATTTCCACATGAGGAACTATTATAATCCAATTAGTCTCCAATTGGAATCAGCAATGTCAGAACTTACCAATAATAGTTAGATATACTAACAATACCAGTGGAGGATGGGAAGACACTTGACATTCATATGGACCCTCATCGCGTTCGTTGGCAAATTGTATTAAAAGTTTCCAATCGTTGGGCTCCTCAAACTCCAGCGAATAACGTGAATCTCCACTATATGTGTGCTGGCCAAATGTAATCAATGTCAAGTCCTCACCCTTCCGCCGCATCCACGACACCGTCTTGCCCTGCAAATCATTCACCCGACAGTGCAGAAAGACATTTGATGATAGTTGGGTGCTTATATTAATCGTCGTATACGGATCAGCGAAGAAGGGAAACGGCTCGTGAGTTGTGGTTTCAGTAA
Source organism: Hirtodrosophila trivittata (assembly GCA_035045065.1). Classification (NCBI taxonomy): domain Eukaryota; kingdom Metazoa; phylum Arthropoda; class Insecta; order Diptera; family Drosophilidae; genus Hirtodrosophila; species Hirtodrosophila trivittata. Next base: position 11,952,985 of record JAWNNK010001028.1, on the reverse strand, counting down.
CCTCGAGCTCTTCATCTTCGGGCGTGTCTGTGAAGGGCGACGAGAACTCTTGCCAGAAGTTTTTCGGGAATGTATCAAAAGGATCTCCAGCTCGGGGACGTTTCACTGCAATCGGTTATTTATTTGTATTACATCTGTTTAAAAGGTTTCTACGGCTTAACCGAAATATAAATCAGAATCATGGTGGCTGTCTGATCTGATCTTTAACAAAAAGTAACCCAATTTATCTTGTTTACACCTGCAGTGATCCATTAGACATTAGCTTACTGGTGGATGCAAAACTAAACTAGAGGCGAGCACTGAGATCTGTAGACGAAAACTTGTATGTCTATCGCAATGAGTAACTGGAACAGTGTCTTACAATCTAAGATTCACTCGAAGGAGGAAATTCCCATATCTTAACAGATAATTAATCTTCAACCCAAAGTCTGTTCTTACACAGGGTTACCTCTAAGCTGAGAACTATCTCCAGCAGCTGTCAGCTTTCAACAAGGTAAAGTATTATATTATTTATTTATTATTATAGTAATAGGGATAGATTGTAAATAAAAGATTGAAAATTATAAAGAAAATAAAGTATTTTTATTATTTTTAATATTAATATTAATATTTTTATTATTACTATTGTTATTATTATAATTATTATTATTATTTTCATTATTTTTTTTATTTTTGTCTTTATTATTATTATTTTTTTTTTATATTTTTTTATTTTTATTATTATTATTTCTTTTTTTCTTATGTTTTTATAAATTTATTTGATCGGATTTGTATCTATTCAGCTTTTCATACATTTAGCTTCACTTTGTGATAAGTTCGCATGAAAAATCACAGATGGACAGACAGACAGACGCACCTAAGCTGCATCCTGTTAATATTTGAAGTACTCTAAGCTGGAAATGGGTATATAAATTGGAATACTTACATGTCGTTGAGGGGGATCCGGAACCGATGTGATGCAGCGAGGAATATATAATTGCAAATATCCAAAATAATCTAGGTTTCATCACTGCAAATAGATTTTAAATTCAGCCTCATGCATTTTCGATAAGGAAAAAGAGAAATAGAAAACTTACCGCAAAATCTGCACATACAATAAATGCACTTGAAATATAATCTTGTTTTTTATGTTTTTAATTTATCTCATCAGAAACATAATTATTTGTGGATCTTTTGTGGAAGCTTGCTCCTTTTGTGACTTTTTTACCTAATAACTTTCAATGCACTGTGTACGTATCTTGAAATCTTGAAATATCCTTTACTTTTTTCCGCTCACCATATTGCTGGTTGTGTGAGGACATGCATTGGTTGGCTTACTTTGTCCTGCGATTGATATAATTTCACTGTTTATGAGATATAAAAAGAAAACATTTATTAGCTTCCTAAATATGTATAACGCGTGTATTTATTTAATGTGCAAATACATTTTCTCTTTTTTCCTTCATTATTTGAGAACTACTTGTACTTGGATGCTGCTTAGATGACCAATAATTGGAATGTAGGTCAGGATACGATGTGCGCATGCCACGCTCTGCTTTTTGCTGCCTGCCTTCCTAACATTAACTCCAATCACGGGGAACGCAGCAGCTTTTTATAGGCTTTCAAGATTTCAATGTGAGTATTACGATGCAAAGCATATTATTGGATTACTAGTTAATTAGATTTGAAATTGATTGGAGAACTTTATCTTATACATAAATTAGAAAATTAATGTTAGAAAACAAGTAACAAAATTTAAAAAATCACTTGATTTATGTTCTTTGATTTTCGGATTTATCTTTTGTGAACCAAATAATGTGTTTTCCGTATTTAAATTCAATAAGTCTGCACAATAACTTGTATGTATTATACTCGTTTATAAACTATAAGAGTTGCCTCCAAAATTTAACAAAATTGCTCACTTGCAATGAGATTGGAATATCTATGTCCATTTTGCATTTGCCGGTTCCGACAACGTTGTTGGTCCGTACACAATTGAGACGAAACTGCCGGAGACAGGATTCGGATTCAGATTCCAATTGCCCGTTAAGCGTGATTGCAATTGTCCATTCTCTGTCTCTCTTTAACTCTCTCTTTCTCACACTCTCTCTCTCTCTGTTTCCCCTTATTATCTTTCCTGGGATGCATAGAAACATTTTGTTGGCACGGTCCCGTTAGTAATCGGGGCTATTTTGCCCCAATTTTGCAGAGTTGTCAAACTTTAAAAAAAAATGTATCAAAATTTGATGCAATTTGTACTCGATTTAGTTTACACTGCACGTGCTTTAAGTTTCAAAAATAAAGGATGCTTTCGAAATCGTTTTATTCATTTATTTAACTGAGTCCTAAATCTCAAACAAATTAATTGGAGCCTAAAAGTATGCAGAGCTTAATAAATATTATGGCGCCATCTAGTGTGAATTTTTGGTAAGCAACAACAATGTTGTAGGACATGCTAAGGTTATGACATATATATACAAGTTTGTCCGTTAAAAACAGATTTAAAAACAAAATTATTAGTATTTCATTTGATGTTTTTATATTGGAGTATTTTTATGGTTGCCAAAATTCGAGAGAAACAAATAACAAAATCAAAATCTCTGAAAGCGCGCGAGAAATTATCGTAATCGATTCAGCTGCTGCTTCCTGCGCATGTGCATTATCGGTGAGCGTATTTAAGAACGTGCATGTGTGTTAGTGTATGTTCTGTGTGTGTGCTGTGTGTCATGCATACATCTGTCCAGCATATACGGCCCCCTATCGTCTAATAGGGTTGTGTTGCTACTCGTGGTGGTGGTGCGATATGGGCGAAAAGCATGAGAGCACGAGTCCCAGCCGAGAGCACACAAATACAGACGCAAATGACATAAGTGGCATGACGCTTGGCACACACACATGAACAGTCAATAAAAAGAACCGTTCATTTAATTTTTCGTGCCGCTCCCGGTAACATTTCATGAAGTAATTTCTTCCATTTTCATATAGATTTTCGCCAATACTTATAAAATAAAAAACAAAACGAAAAAGAAATTGTTTTGCTCTTTATATGCACAACAGCAATTTTGGTCAATCCGCGCTAATCTGCTTTGAATATTAAGCAGGGAGCCACCCGTCAATTTTCGACATTCTATGAATTTATAAAAATTCAATTACCGAACTCACTCAGAGAGGGCATAGCAGCGACGCCGGCAGAGCAGCCCATAGCCACAGAAACAGCAAAAGCAACCGCCGCAGTAAACCGGCAGAGTGTCCCCGGTTCTCAGGCAACCAACGGAGTTCGTACTGTTAGCACCGCCGTAACGCACCAAGCGGTTTTTTGTTTTTAGAAAATTTCGAAAATTTTCTTTAAAATTCTAAAAATGGAGGATCATTCGCGTGTATTGAGCATATTGGGTGGCATTGCCATCAGCATTGTGGGCTTCCAGATCTGTCGTAAAGTCTTGCCATGGATGTATTTGAATGTGCTGGGACCCAAGCTACGCGGCTCTATGGTGAATCTGTCGAAGATGGGCCAGTGGGCAGGTAAGTGAAACCGAATTTGGCATACGATCGCCCTAAAATACACTGATAAGCGCTGATAACGCGCCTGTTACCTCATCAACTAATATTTGTACATTGCAGTTGTCACCGGTTCCACGGATGGCATTGGAAAGGCATATGCTAGAGAGGTATGTAGAGATGGACTCAAAACCAAGGAATATCTTCTAATTATAAAGAGAGGCATAGCTGTCCTACCAATAAGATTTAGGCTTTGCTTTCATATTGCGACTTATGCATAGTGCATAGTGTTCCTAAACTAATTCATAGCTTGGATTAACCAGCTCCCTAAAGAATCATTCAAAGTCTATAGAAAACTCGCAAAAAGTGCAATTAACAGATTCCCATTGAATTTTAGCCAGTTTTAAGCATTAGAGCATGACTCGCATGATTCGAACAGATCTCTAATGCACTTCAATGCAACTTACAAAATTGTTAATGATCCATTAGGCAACTTAGTGTGACACCTAAAAATGCCAGCCTACACTATACTATATATATTGTATATATCGGATATAGGCAATGTACAGATTTTCAGTCATCAAATATGTAAAGTCAGGCTGAAGCCCTAGAACTATTGACACAGCACTTTTCAGCGACTTTCAAGAGTCAACGTCCAGTTATTTTTACAAATCGTTTAGTAAAAAATAAATTTTGTTTACCTTTCGCAAATTATTGTTGTCAGTAAGTTTTCACTTTTAAACTGCTCCTAAGTTGGTTCCAATTCGAGAATATTCAACGCGGTTTAGTAGGGGTCAGCTGGGGTAAGCTTTCCTATGGACACAACCAACGTAATTAGCATTCGATGTGCTTATCAAAGGTTTGGTATACACGTCACTAACTAAAGACAACTCAAACTCACGATGCGTATAGGTTGTAGAGCCGTCGCCAAGGGCGTAGTCAGGTATTGTCAAAGGGGGAGGAAAGCAGGCAAAATAGAACTCTATAATGCAAATCTCTCTCTATGCAAGACTGATATAAAAATATTTGAGGTTTTAATATATATTGCTACAGAGAATTGCAAAGTTATTAGTAAACATTTCGTAGCCCCCCTGGTTAGGCCCTTGCCTGTCACTACAAGTCGCAATTCGTAATTAAATTCCCAGTTGTAGTCTCTACTTTAGACCTTATACATAATACAAAGAAATACATACAAATTGAACTGCTTCCTATATTTATGTATGTATATATATGTATTTCTCAGCACATATTGAAATTTCGCTTTTATAGGCCATGTGAGAAGTTAATGTATATTCTGATTCTATAAGATATAAATTCACAGCTAACTTGCTTCTTAAATGTAAGAATTCACCTATCCATCTATAACAATGGACTTACATTTAGATTTAATAAGATTTATGTACAATATATACAGATATGGATTTTAGTTGCTTCTTGTCAAATACGTGTGCTCGACGATAAGCCTTTTTAGCCTTCATATCGGTTGGATGTTGCTTAGTGCTCGAGCCATGCGATTTGCATGGACTTCAAGCCTGTCATTGTAGCCGCTGGTGTGCCGCCCAATTTCAGCTTCAATTGTCTTTGTACGCAAGTGTCTGTGCAGGGAGGAATTGCGTATGTACCAGGGGGCATCGGTAATTTGCCTCAGCACCTTGTTTTGCAGCTCCTGTATCCGCCTTCTATTTGATTTGGTCGCGATGCTCCAAAGCTGTATGGCGTATCGCCAAATCGGAGACACTGCCGATTTTTTTCAATATTCTATAAGATATAATATCCATATATATAGCTATATGCTCCAATTTGTATATGAAATATATTGTATTGGATTTCTATTTAACTTTACAGTTGGCACGCCAAGGACTGAAACTGGTTCTGATTAGCCGCTCATTGGAAAAACTGACGGCTGTGGCCAAGGAAATTGGTACATTTTTATAAGACTCAAGGTTTAAGTCGGGCTTTTAACTCATAAGCGTGGCATACTTCCAGGCGATGAATTCGGTGTGGAGGTGCGCATCATCGACGTGGACTTTACAGGCGGCGTGGAGATCTACGAGAAGATACGCCAGCAAACAACCGGCCTAGACGTTGGTGTCCTGGTCAACAATGTGGGCATAAGCTATAGCCACCCCGAATTCTTTTTGGATTGCTGCAATGCTAATCCCAAGTTTTTGCGTCACATTGTCTCTGCCAATATACACTCTGTGACCCACATGACGGCGTTGTTCATGCCTGGGATGGTGAAGAAGCGCAAGGGCGTTGTCATAAATATATCCTCAACAGCAGGTGTGATACCCAATCCCTTGCTTAGCGTCTATAGCGCAACAAAGGTAATATACGAAAAGCTTGCCAAATTCTTTGAGTTTAGCTTAAATCCGAGTGGAATAATTGTAATTGAATGTTGTTTTTGCAGGCATTCGTGAACAAGTTCAGTGATGATCTGCAAACGGAGTATAAAACACACGGTATTATTATTCAGAGTGTCCAGCCCGGATTTGTGGCTACCAACATGTCGAAAATACGTAAGCCGAGTGTGTTCGCGCCGTCGCCAGAAACGTATGTAAAATCCGCATTGGCGACACTCGGCATTGCCTCACAAACTGCTGGATATCTACCACACGCTTTGCTTCAATTGTTCATCCACTTTACAGAGGCTGTATTCGGCGATCAATTTGCCAGAAACGTGGTTCTTAAAAATATCTTAGGTACACGCAAGCGTGCCCTGCGGCGCCTAGCCAAGGAGCAATAGAAGCAATATTACTATTTAAACATTGCCATTTAAAGTCTGTAAACGGTTGGTTTGGTTGGGACATCTAGGGATTTGATAATGTAATGGAATTACTTGAAAGGCTCGGGAGGCTCATTGTGAACATGTTTTAGATCGCCTGCCAGGAGTGCCATTAATTACATTAATAATACCAAAAAGAAAACGGAAACAAAGAATACGTATATTTAAATTTAGCTAAGTATTGTTAGTTTTGCAGAAAATAAATTGAAAATATTTAAAACGTAAACGTCTGTTCTCGTCTTATCGATTAATGTGTAAATTTTGTGTGGTGGCATGTCGATACATTTATTTCTGTCTTGCCGCGCCTATCGGTATCGATATAATATCAACAAACGCAATGCTACCAACACAGTTGGAAATTTTGATATTGCATTTATTGTATTTGTGATTGTGATTGACTGTGGAAGTGAGCGCCGTGCCAAGATTAATTACTTCTACGCAACTTGACCAGCACAGAAGGTACACCATAAGCGCCAACTAAAATTCCAACTGATAATCTACGCATTAGCGGCAACAACAACAACAAGCAACAGCGAAACAAAACAACAACAGCAAGCGGCAGAAACGACTTGATGTAGGCAGCGCTGCACGCAGAGCAGTAGCTGCGCCGCTGTTATCACTTATCGTGAGACGCGCCGCCCCTCTTACAGTTATCAATATCTACTTGTTGCTGATGCTGTGATCTTTGCCTGAACGAAAGATCAATTAAAAGTGCTAAGACGTCACGAGAGAAAACGCGAACAAGGGCGTAGGGCATAGGCCATAGGCCATTGAGCATTGGGCGTACGGTGTGTTGTGTGCGGCGTAGGTGTGTAGGCTGTGGGACGTGGGGGTGGCGGAAGTGAATATAGAGAACTATTTTTAATAGTGGCCAAGACACAGGTGACACGACAGAAGCCACAAACAACAAGAAGCAACAAATTAAGGAAAAGAAAACGAAAATAAGAAAGCGTATGTCAAAAATGTACAAAACGCACCAAATATTCAGAGACAAAGCAGAGCCAACAACAACTACAACTACGGAATTAACTGTAAACCATTAGGCAAGCACACACTCCCATAAACAGAATTGTGGCACAGCTGGCCGCAATGGAGCCGCGCCGCCCATTGTTTCCCATAGAACCTGAGCCGCCAACAACGCCCACACAGCGCCTGACACTTCTGGCTACGCGGTAAGTGGAGACGCAGCATAAACTTTATACATTACGCACTACTGCCGTGCCCTTGATCCATATGGCCAGCTGTTATGGTCAACTGGGCATAATTGCTAAAGGGTTTGCGTGATTCTCAGTCAGCATTATAAATAGATATAATATATTTAGTACTTACTTCCGCCTATCATTAATAATTCCTTATCCTTCCTTGACATACAAGGGTATACAAAGGTTATGCACGAAAGAGATCTTTGATCCATAAGGTGCCACATTTGATATAAAGATTAAGCAACATTTTTTAATTTTTGTTGCAGTTTTAAAGATAAACACTTGAACTTTGAGACTTTCATAAAATACGTGCTATTATTGTATCCATATCGGATGAGAACTTAAAAACATAAGTTAATATAATATATATATACTCATGTATAGGGTGTAACCTATGTATACTAGGGTAGTTAAGGCAGGGACAGCGAAATATAATATAATTTAATTAAATATTTTTCCCTTGTTTTCTTCCAGCCTGCTACGTGCGCTGCAATTAAACTGGAAGATTATTATTTCGGGCATCACATTGACGCTTTTGGCCGTTATTTGGTATTATCCAACGTTTTTCCTATTCTTCGCATTCGTCATCTATTCTTTGGTACTGGTGTTTGGAGGTGAGTCGAACCGAAGCTTCTATATACATGTATATATAATAATAATTTCACTATTAGTAACAAAATCCGTACGTAATCGTAATCTTGTGACTCATACGTTATCACTGCGGGCGATATAATATAATTTATTATTTTTGATTCTGATTCTTTTCTAGAAAATCTTTAATTAAAATATTATCTTTATTCTTTCATTTTTTTTTTCATTTGGCCACCCTTTGGTAACCGACAGCTGTTGCTGGTACCGTCTATATACACTACATATTTACGACCAATGAACCCACAAAGCCTAATCGACTGCCCTCGAAGCTGCTCTACAATGCCACCAAGTGAGTTATGTCCATTCATTTCCTTCCTCTGATACTAAATTGGGCCAATTGGTCGCATCGTAGAAGCAACGTCTTTGATTTGCCAAATCCCATCAAGAATCCATCGAATTTACCCCTAGTCTTTGGCAAGACAGTCGACCTTCAGCTCCAGCAGATCATCGAGTATGTGCTGCGTGATTTTATGGTGCCCTGGCTTGGGTAGGTACCACCTCAAATCCTTCTACCACATCAATCTCAAGTTCTCTTATTTTTTCCTTCAAAGCTACGTCGTGACTAAGCCAAAGCTTATCAATGATGTCATACGTGAGGATCTCTGGAATGCCATACAGAAAATACACGAGCGTGCTGCCAAAATGGATCCCGCCAAGATCATAGCCGTGGACATGGTTAACCGGGTCACAGTACATCTCGAAAAGATACGTATCGCCGAGGCACGAGCGTAAGTTCACATAATCTCGACCGTTGAAAGAAACTATCCTAACTATCTTTTTACTGTTTTAGGGCCGAAACAAGCCACGCACCAGTGTTTAGTACCAACTCGTACCTGGTTGATGAAGAGATGGAAATGGAGTTTCTGCGCAAACTATGCGAGATTATGGTCATATTGCTGCTTCCACGCGGCTACTCACTGCCTCCACTAAAGGTGCTGCTCAGTGAGATTCTTTCCTTTAAGAGTAAGTCCCAACGTGTGATGTGAGTTCCTGGGAGTCGATTAAACTAAAGATTAATCTTTTCCGTATAAAGAATTAATATTATTTTTTCCACGAACACCAATCAATGCTAGACATGCGAATGAAGATGACCTAAATTTACTGAACCCAACCATTTTCTTATCAACGTTTTCAGTTTTCTTTCCGATGATCAAACTGTTGACTGCACCGGACTATATCAATCAGAAGATTGTGCAGAACATTGAAACCCGACTGGCGGCGGCAGCGATAAGCAAGCGTAGCTATGAGTATGCGGCCAGCTTTGAAGATTTCCTGAAGATCATCAACAACTCGGGCAACTTGGAGGAGCTCTCACTGATACGTAAAAGCATTGTCAATGATCTGATGCATGCGACCAGCATGCAGAATTTACAACGTGCCAAAGGCCTTGATCCGGATACCGAAGACCACACGCTCACCAAATCCGAACTGACAGCCGCTGTGCGACTGAAGCGCTACGTCCAGCAGCTATCACTGGCCAAGGGTCAGTGCGAGAAGAATCTTGCCAAGTTCGGCTGGAATGGCAACTACTCTAGTGATACAGTAAGATCTTGTTGCTCGCCGAAATGTAATTTATATTAATCTTTGTTTATGCAGGATTTAACTCTGGTCGAGATACTTAATACGGCCGTAGGACGACGCTTCTTTACGTTGTTCCTTGAGCAGTTGAAGGCAAGCGCTCTGGTTGGTTTCTATCAGGCCGTAGATGAGATGAAGCATTCGCACAAAACAGCCACCCATCAGCTGGGCACAGAGATCTTCTATGCGTACATACGTGTGCCCAAGCCGGAGATACAAATCGAAAAGCATGAGCGTAAGCTGATCGAGACCTTTGTGCTGGGCGATGCCGGTCCAGATATATTCTATGACATTCAGCGCAATATTTTGCGCACACTGGAAGACAAGTATTATCCACCGTTTGTGCTGAGCGAACAGTATCGGCAGCTGAAGGAGGCGCTCGACTCGAACGAATTTAATGATCCCACCTTGCTCATGTGTCCCACAATGCTTGGCGATGTCCCAGACGATGAACAAGTCAATGCTGCGGAGATCTTCAATGGGTCTAACGTTGCACCTGCTGCCATCGATGTGGCAGCGCACACTTCGTATGCCCGCAAAAAGTTGGAACAGATACAGGAGCGCATTGATAAGAAGAACCAGGCACTAGACGCACTTAAATACTCGGTCAAGCCAGAGTCAAAGGTCCTACAGATACTCGAAAAGGAAATGGAGTGGTTAAAGAGTGAGAAACGTCAAACGGAGGCGCATTTGCGACGCACAGATGCCTGGACCGAGCATCTCGGCAAGTGGAAGGCCACAATACAGAGTGTTGAGGTCTGTATTAATCTCCTATGACTTGTGTGTGAACCAGCCGTGAATCAATCCAATCACTTCATCTTTAAGATTGATTTCACTTTTAGTAATCTTTTGGTTTCCCTTTTCTCTCTTAGGTTTCCGATGAAAAGGAGTCACTGCAGTTTATGATATTAGTGCATGTAGACGAGGATATTAATGCGCCGCCTTTGGCAGCGTCCAAAAATGCGGACAGCGTCGCCACTGGCAGAGCACAGAGGCGTCGTCCCTCGGGTATATCCAGTGGCTGGGTGGTCATGCGTTCCTTGAACCAAGTGCATGTAAGTTTGTCTGATTTGTTTGATTATACGAATATATATAAATCTGGCATAAATTACAGGAACTCCAACGTAAACTGCGCCACGTCAGCACCAATCTGAAGTCGTTGGACTTGCCGACCAATTTTAAGTTCTTTTTCCTGAAAACCGATCGTCACGCGCAGGAAAAGGCAAAGGGACAAATCCAAAAGTTCCTAAATGTATGTAAAGCTCTAAGATATTTGGAATACTTTCTAACTGAATCAATATACCCACAGTTTATACTGGAGGACGATCATTTGAATGGCAGTGAGGCAATCTATACCTTTCTCAGCCCCAGCTCCGATCATTTGAAGCAGACGCTGCCATCGCCCAAGAAATCCAAATTCTCACTTTCCACGCTCTTTAAGAGCGACGCGGCAAAGGCGCATGACACCAACAAGGCAAGTGATCCGTTCTGGGGTCTACATCGAGATGATGATGATATGTCCACCTATTTGGATGGCGACTCGAGCAGCGACGCCAAGCTGCTGGCCGATTTGGATAGCAAGGATTCAATAGCGGAGCCCATGTATGCGCTTATGGGTGAAATCTTTGACATGGGCGGAGTATTCAAGTGGCTGCGCAAGAGCATCATCTCCTTTGTGCAGATCACATATGGACGCACCATCAATCGGCAAATACGTGAATCTGTAGCCTACTTATTCGAGGAGTCCATGCTGCACCATTATTTCTCGGCCATACTTAAATCTTTTTGGCCAGGTGGTGTACTCGCCTCTGCCTATCCCGTGCGCTCCGAAGACATGAAGGAAATGACCACCAATGCGGCCAAAGCCCTGCTTACGGATCATATACCCGAGGTACTCTGCAATCTCGTTGGCGCCCAAGCGGCCAAACGTGGCGTTCTAAAAGTCTTCGATGCCCTACAGAATCCCACATACAACAAGCAGCTTTTCTATGTAAGTGAAAACTTGAAATCCCAGATTTTGGTTACTATATCTTTGGATTCTATGGCAGGAGCTGCTTGAGATCTTGATGATTGAGTTCTTTCCCGAAATACGTCAGCTTAAGGTGAACAGTGCCAATGGCGGTAAGTTAAACACCGCCAGCGCGGGTGTGGCAGCTGCCTCTGCAAACGCCGCACTGGCTGCGGTTGCAGCTCTACCCCTTAACTACAATAGCCACAATAGTCATGGAACGAATCATGCGGGCTCGACAGCGACTTCAACGGCGAACGCACCAACGCATCCCAAGGAGCATTACCATCATCCATCGCAGCATTCGCCGTATCATCAAACTACTGGCCAGCAGTCGCATCACCATCAAGTACATACGGCACATGGTTCCTCCGCTGGCAGCAAGTAGAGCCAGAGCTGAAAACCAGAGGGCAGAAGCGTTTGTTTTTTTTATACTATTATTAATAATTGTTTTATGATATTAGTTGAAAAGTGTTAATACTGTTTTCAGTCCTCTATCTCGTTTTAACTTAAACTCTATCTCGTTCTAACCTGAACTCTATCTCGCTCTAAAGTATGTCAAGTATATGTTGTAGCCCAATTGAGAGAAACTCGAGTGAAAATGTTTAACAATCATCTGACCCTGTACAAAACTAAAGCCCTCAAAGGTGTCTTTCTTGTCCTCCTCTCCTTTCCTTCCATCTCTTTTCCCTTCTCTTATCCATTCATTTATCGCTCATGTGTTTCCATTATTTGTTGTTTTTTTGTAGTTGTTGAAACAAATTTGTGAGTTGTGTTATTCGTGTTTTAAGCTCATTTTCTCAATGTCTGATTAAAGTTAACAACTGGAGAGGGATAATTATTATAATTTTATTATTATAACCGATTTTAAGCAGACATTGAGAATATAGACCTTATGATATTCTTTATATTCGTTTTTCATTGTAGTCTCAGTATTAAGCTTTAAACCAAATTGTTTTATTTAGAACCATTTAGCACCACATTCCCACATAGTATTTCATAGTATTCCATTCGTATTCTTCCCCAGTAGCGAAAATCAAAACCGAAACCAAAATCATAAACCAAAATCAAAAAACTTATACTAAAACCCTTTAAGATGAATATTAAAGATACACAGAATATTAATTTTGGTGCAGAGAGTATCTGAGAGTCGACTTATTGTGATCTTAGCAATTAAACAGCACCAAATAAAAATTGTAATTGTTTATAACTTTATGTAAAATGTATTCCACTTACAGCTTATCGTATAAGCCCATGTAATTTAGATAAACCAAAAGAGTATATTAACGCCCCTGGCTGCTTACGACTGTTTCAGTTAAATCTATTAGCAGTCAAGATATTGGTTTGGATTGTATTGAATTGTACTATATCTATTTATGTATTGCCGTTGCAACGTTTTATGTGTGAATAATGTTATTAACAAACCCAAGCGAAATAAAGATGCTATTTATGTAGATTTCCTTGTACTTTATTCCTCTATATATCCCCACACCTGTATATCCTGTTGTATAAATCCGATCTATAGATATGTTTATAGTCTCTTTATGTACATTTATTTTGATTTTCCATATATACATCGTATTTTAGAAATACTTTTTATTTTACAAATCTTAATTTAAGCTTGGATTTTCCTATTTCCATTTAAAATGCGCTTATTTTCTGTATCAGCGTCTCCAGCTCTATAAGCTCCATGTCCACAACGATGACCACAAGATTCTTTCGCATAGCTGTGGGCTTCTTGACCAGCAGCTTGACCTCAAAATATTTCAACAGGAAGCGCCATTTGAGCTCAGTTTTCTTGCGCTCTGACATGTGCTGAAACACATCCGCATTGAGACCCAGTAAGTGCTCCGCCACGCCGCCACTGAGACGCGCCTCGATAAGCGTGCCCGTCTGATCGGATAGTTGTATGTTTATGTTGAAGAAGTGCTCATAGCGTGCTCCACTGTAGTTGAGAGAGAACTCCAGCAGGCAAGTCTCATTGTCGCAGTCGCCGCGGCTGTTTAAAATGAGTCTTTGGCACGCCTTGCTGCAAGCAGGCAAGGATTAGATGAGCATCCAATTTTATAGCTGAGAGTTACTTGCCATTTCTTGCTAATGCTTGTAGCCAGGCCATCAATGTCGAACTTGGTAACCATAGCGTAGAGCACGGCCGTAAAGTTTTCGCTTGTTGCATCCTGCAGTTTGCCCTCGGCGCGTGCATAGATTTGCCTCACAGTCATCTGAGTTTGGATCATCTCAGCTGGAGGAAGACCACAATGAAGGAGTTCTTACAAATTTAATTGTTCCGGGTTAACAGCTACTCACCTGGTGGTAAGTTCTCCATGTCTGTTTGGGCAAAGATATCAAAGATCTTAAGTGGCGCTGTGGCTGCAAATTGAAGCAAAGCCTGAGATTCGGTGCTAAGTGGCAGTGGATTCTCATAGATGAGCGTACAGCTAGCATAACTTAGCACTGGACATCCATAGTATTGTGAGTGTGAGATGCGCACATCGATCAAATGGAGCAGAGTCTTGCGTGGCTGCCAGTACTGGGCTCTTCGTATCCAATCAGCATGCCACAGGCTGAAAACCATGCCATCCGGGCAACTTGTATCGATGACCACCAGTTCGAGGCAGTGCAACATGGTGCTGCCATTGCGTGGAGTTTTACGTTTAAGCTCACGCACTGGTCGCAACGATGCCACCACCACAAATAGATCTATGTACACCGCTGGCCGCTGGTCTGCGCCTGGCGCAGCACAGCGCACATCCGCCAGCTTAAGAGCAGCGCTCAGTGGCTTGTGTGGCTGGTGCATGAGTTGTCGCAGTGTCTGCATAGTAGCTACATCCTCACTGTTGTGCTTCGCCACATAGCCATGACCTTCATTCACGGTCAGCGCACAGGAAATTGTGCCACGCGGCTGATAATGCAGCTCATTGGTACCAGGGAAACCTGGTGGCGTTATGGCCATTATTTTGGCGCCCGTTACGTCCACCACATCGCCAATTTGCAGCATGGCATTATATTCCTCTACGCAGGCCTTAGGTCCCCAGCACTTGCAGTTGGCTATGTGACGCTTGGAGTCGCGCAACGTAAGATTAATCACACCCCGCTTCTCGCTACTCAACTTGTCCAGGAACACATTTGGCTCCGATTTGTTGATGATTAGGGCAACCGTTGAATAGCTTGTCATGGTCGGTTTCATATCAGCAAGCCGTAAAACCTTCTTTGCCTTGTAACCAGGTTCAGCCATTGTATTTAAATAATTTAGTTAAATTATCCTTTCAAGCCGTTAAATATTGAAATTGGTTTAATACTTTTAGAAACTGTGTATACACTGGTCGCAAAAGAATCAAACTAATCGATAATTAACTGACGAATAGAGATATGTATTCTTTATAATTGCTATAGAAATCGCTTTATAAAGGAACGTAGATTCAATCCTGACCACTTCATTTGGGCTATGCATGCAGCTTCATGACCTGGAAAACAGTGAAGACTTATAAAACCCTTGTTGTTAAAAGGATTGATTTGTATATTGACTTAGAAACACAAGATATGTATGTAATTTAGCTGTAATATTTATTCAATTAATTCAGAAAGCAATTTAAAATTAGTTTGAGCTATTATTGCTTCACTTTTATGTTATAAGCAACAGACGTAAGTTTTTAAACTAACTTATTTTATCATTCTAATTATACGTTAAATTATACGTACATTACATCAACTAAGAAAGCATATTTTTCTTTTGTTAATTTGATAATAAAACAGTAATTTAAAGGTCAAAATCTATATATCTAATAATAATTACATATTTAAATTGTTATAATTGAATTAACAATATCTATTTTGTGCTTCCGTTCAGCATTATTATTACACTTAAAGCCATCGCAGAAGTTCGTCAATTCAGTGACGTCACTTTTTCATTATTGATTCTGGCCGCTTATTAACTGCGCATTTTCGTATTTTCCCCTGCTGAAAAGTAACAGGCGAACAGAAATCAGTAGTTGGTAGTTGGTGCAAGCATTTTTGTGTGAGTGAAAAGTAGGTCATATTTTTAGGGGTTGCAAGGAAAGTAACAGAACAGCTGTTTGCTACTGATAACTAACAGGCAACCGGCATGTAATGTAAGGTCAGCTGCACTTTTGTTAGCAGTAGCAGAGATTTAAACCTTCAGCTGTTTTGGTAGTGACGGCAACCACCATGCTCTATCGCTCTCTAACCAATTTTATTCAGACGATGCCTATTTCTGTTCGCCTGATACTAGTTATCCGACAACACACTGAAAGGAAATTTTGTGCACTTCGGATACGATGAGTTGCAAAAATTGTGTGCTTCGCCAACGAAACGAAATTTGTTTGGTGTGCGTATTATATAAATATATAAATATTAGTATAAATAAATATATATACTGGTACTGTATGTTTGTCATCTGCCGCTCATATATATATATACATTTATAGTTATATGATTATATTTATATACATTTTTATTCTATTATTTATTAATTTGTGTAATATAAATAATATAAGTTGTTTGGCTTCGTAAATTAAAAAGTCTGCGTCCTGAAATGACAACATGCAAAGAAGATTGTATTTTTCGGCAACAAAATATGTATGTATGTATTTATTTATTTATTTATGAAGTTCATACGGAATATTAAATATTAAAATTCAATATAAAAATATTAAAATTTAAAGCCATTTGCTCATAGTATCTAACAATACACATCCTGGAACGTCGCGGATGTTGTGACGACTTTATCCCGAACGCTCCGCTATTTATAATAAGCCAAAGCTGGCAGCACTGAGAGCTACAGAGAGCTACAGAAATATTCCAGAGAGCAGAACAATAACATTGCAGACCAATTACTGCACAACAGCTGTGCTTTGCAGAATTAAGCGCGGGCTTTTCAAAAAACAGAACCTTCAGAATAGTAAATGTGCAAGGACGTGCAAATAGGATTTTATTTGTGCCTTTTGTTAAATAGTATAATAAATAACAAAATAAGCTAAATTTACTATTGAAAATAGCTAATAAAAATATATATACGGATTGATTTAGAAATCTTTAAAACTATTCCAAACATCCCTTTTAATCCTCCACAATCAACAGCTTTTTCAAACATATGACACCTAATACCTTTTATTAATTCATTCATTCTTATATCTTATATATTACAAATACTTTACTTATAAACAGGTCTGACACAAGGTTCTAATGGTCACGGAATGGAAGCTGGATGCCCCCAGGATAAATAACATTGTTATTTATTATCCAAATCAAACTCAGACCTAAGCTCTTCGAAATGGTCTTGCGGGATCCTTAATCTGTGTTTGCAGCCACAGCCGACTGTATCAAAAGGACTAATGTATAAGAACGTTTATCCGAAAGGCAATTAACTAACTAATTATACATATTCATTATAATACATTATAAATGATATCATCAAATATTGTTAGTGCATATTGTGGTGCAGAGACAATAATTAAACAAAAAGAAAAAAACACGTATTATTTAATGCTCTTTGTAGCTACAACTAGATAAGTTCATATACATATATATAAAACAGATATTTAAATAAGTAAATATTAATAGATATTAATTTAAGATAAGAAATAAAATAATGAACTTGAATGTTAGAAGTACATATTTATCTTCAAATAAAGAAATATTTAAAAACTAAACGACAATCTTTTTATTATTAATAATGGTAAATCTGCATACTAATGATGGTTAAACTTCGATTACAATGGCTGCATAGCTTATAATGCTCCCCTCGTTAGCATCGACGGCAATTTATTTAATTTTAATTTATCGATTTTGACATTTGTAAGTAATAAAAAAAAAAATTTTTTTTGAAACTTTACAATCTACCCTCGTTAAAATGCTCGCCAACTTTTTGTACTTCCCTCGTTATAATCCATCCCTGTTGTCAGATCGAATTTCGCTAAAAATCTATCCATTTTCCCCTTCGAGGTACCAGGCGAACAGACCCAGCAGATGGTAACTGCACCAAAAGTCAAAGAGAAATCTGCACGCAGCAATCCGCTCAAAACGAGCACCTGAAAGTATGCAGCACTCTCTGCTTTATGCTCTGCACTCACCAATCCGCTCACAGTGGGTACTTAAAAGTATGCACCACATTTTTTACTTTATGCTCTCAGTGAAAGAGGGGTAGATTCTGAGTGAATTTCTAGTGCAGCTTCCATCTGCTCAGTTCTGTTCGCCTGGTACATGGAACCCAAAGATTTCTTGGGATTTTCTTGAAATTTCAGCGACACACACACATCGATGTGGATGATAACGAGGGGTGTTTAATAAGTTGGTGTTTCTGACAACGAGGGAAGTTCGAAAAGTTTGCGATTTTTTGCCAACGTGGGGAGTTTAATAAGTTGGTGTTTATGGTAACGAGGGGAGTTTAATAAGTTGACGTTTATGCCAACGAGGGGAGTTTGATAATTTCGCCTTTAAACTAAAGAGGAAAGTGTAAAACCTTGGCGTCCATACAAACGAGAGGCGTTTGATAATTTGGCGTTCATGCTAACGAGGGGCGCAACATAAGTTCCCTTTAAAATGAATAAATGAAAACACAGGTAAAATTTATTTTCAGATTTTATTCAGTAAAGTTTTCTTCAGTACTAAAACTATGTTCTTTTATACTTGTATATAACAAAGTGTTTAAATAATTTGAAATTACATTATAATAATCATTTATAGATTATTATAAAGATTTTTATATAGATTTTTATAAATACTATTATATAGATTATTAAAGAGCTTTTTATTATATTATATTGCGCCAGTTTCTGTAAATAATCTTGCAGGAGGTACCAGAGCAGCATTCCCTGGATGTGTGTCCTTTCGCGCTTCTTTTACGAATGATCCAGCAGGACTCTGTCTGCCGTAGGTTGCGACGATTATCATCCTTTGGCAGTGTATAAGCTCGAATTGAACACCTGAAACAAAAACCATTTTTAAAATGTTTAAAAAAAGCATTTTCGTAAAATAAATACTATACCTCAGCCGTATTCCTGATAAGTCTGGTTTCAATAAGAGCTAAAGGACTTGTATTCAGATCGTCCTTGTAGTTGCTTCGCCGTTCCTGTCTGCATTCTATTCTTGGTAGTTGCAAGATGGCTACAATCATTTTAGACGCTACAATTATTATTAAAATAAGTATTATGTAATGCAAAATAAATAAAAGTTCCTTAATAAACTAAGAAAATAAATGAGGTCCTGTGAAATCCCAGACTTCTTCTATATATATTTTTGTCTATTCTGATGGAAAGATGTAAATGTGGGCTGACGCATGCGTCTGCGTCAGTTGCAGCTGAAAAGGAAAATACATTTTCTGAAATAGAAAGAGAGGGAAATATGAAATAATAAAGAAATTGTAAATTTGAATGTTTGTTTTTCGTTCATTTGTTTTTTGTTTATACAATTTTTACATAATTCTTTAACATAAGACATAGGCGTGCCCCGTTTATTGCCGTGGCTACACAATTCGGATATAGTTTTCGGTTTTTATAACTTTCATAGGTTGGTTTTGCTTTGTTTTTTCTCAGTTTTCTTCCTTTTTTTGTCTGTTTTTTTTTTCCAAGGTACATAATATAGAACTCTAATGCTAGTTTAAATCGAAGATTAATATTAAGTAACCCTCCTAACGTTTTTTTGGAAGACAGTTACTTAGTAGCGGCACTGCCGTAGTTTTGAATCGGATCTAGTTGCTGGTTGGTGGATGCGGCTGTGGATGGGGATCGTCCTCGCTTTTAGTGCCTAGAAACCAATCCATTAGGACCATTGATGGCGATCGCAGTGGTGGTGTAACTGAAACAGTTTCGAACAGATATTTAAGATTGGATTCAGAGTGGGAGAAGTGCTAGCACCTACATGGATCGGCGTCCAGCTGCTGGGGCGCAGTTAATTCTGCTATTGCAGGAAATGCTGCTGCTGCTGCTGGTGGTGGTGGGGCTGCTGCTGTCGCTGTTGCTGCCATTGTCGTTGCTGGCTTAGCCATATCCCTTTGCAACTGAATCATCTGCTGCAGACGCTGTTCCCGCTCGTCCACAATCGCCTTATCCTTGGAATGCTTCACCGTTTGCAACTCGGCCAGTCTGTGAATCAATTAGAGATGAATCAAGACTCAAACTTATCTGCAATCCTAACTTACTTCTGCCGTAAATCACTGCCACTGGCGCCGGATATATCGCTGGTGCTGCCAATGCTTATCCTGGTGGGGCTGCCCGAGGCACCCGTTGAAGAGGAGACGTTGACGCTGCTGCTGGTTATGGTGCTGCCTGCGGCTTGTGCGGATGTGCTTGCTGTAATAAAGGGATTATAAGCAAATGCAATGATTGAGCACCGGAGTGGGTGTCACTTACGATCTTCGCTGAAGCGACTACGTTCAGCCTCCAGCTGTCGCAACGTATCCGAGAGTTTGAGCTGGAGATGATCGCGTTCCTCCAGCAGCTGGACAAGCTCCAGTATCATCTCCTCAACGCGCATATCCCGCTGATGGAGCATCATTAGCGCATAGTCCAGATCGGACTTGAGCACATATTCCGGTGGCGGCTCCTGGCTAGCATTGCTCGCCGCTCCAGATGCGCCACCGCCACCACCACCGAGTGAGTTCTGTAGTCGGAAGGGATCGTACTGGGAGGCCAGGCGCGCATATTCAGCTGAACGTATGGCCAGCTGCTCCTTGAGTGCTACGATTTCCATTTCCTGCGTCTCCAGCGCCTTTTGCATTCTGACCAGCATCTCGTCGATCTCCTCCGTTGTGCCCAGACGCTGCTCCGCATTGGGTGCACTCTCCGTTAACTGGGCATTGGATTGCTTGTATGCCGCAGCTGCTACCTCCGCCGTGAGTTGCTCAATCTGCGTCTTGTAGGCAGCCTCACACTTCGCCAAGTGCTCCTGCCAGACGCCGGCTACCTCGCTGCATTTCTGCTCCACCAGCGCCTCCCATTGTTGGTTAAGAGTACTCAGATCCGGCTGTGCTGGCGCTGTGTTTTGTGCCTGCTGCAGCACCTCCAGCGTTTTACGTAATTCGGCTATCTCAATTGATTTCATGTCCAGCTCCAGCACCGACTGCTTCATCTTGTCTTCCAGCTCCAGGCTGCTCAGCACATGATTGTTCAACACGCGCAGCTCCTCCTCCATGTCGGTCTTCTCCTGTTGCAGCTGATCGCATTGCACACGTGCCTTCTCCAGCTCGAGGATATGATCCGTGTTCTGCTCTGCCTGCGTCTCGCTGACAACGCTCTTTTCCAGCTTCTCCTCCTCCAGTTGCTTGTTCTGCATGCGTAACATCTGCAGCTCCTGATTCTTGGTTAGGATCTCAAGCACCAGCTTCTCGGTTTGATCCTCGCGCATCAACTCCTCGATGCGCTGCTTCAGATGCACTATCTCGGATTCCTTCTCCTGGAGCAGTGCCATGCTCTCATCACTGGGTGCACTCACAGCCAGCGGTAGCTCCAGCTGCTTCGACTTGAGCTCCTCCAGCTGCAACTGCAGTTGCTCCCGCTCTTCCTGTGCTGCCTTCTGGTTGGCCTGCAGCTGCTGTCGCTCCACTTCTGCCTGTTGGTTAAGTGCTGCCAGGATACGTTCTTGCTCCGCCTGCAGGTGGTCTCGTTCCTGCTGTGCCTGACTTAGAGCCTGCTCTGCCTGTTGCTTCTCTAGCTTCAGCTGCGCCTGTAGTTCCAGGCACTCGGCATTCAGGTCCTGATTTTCCGCCTGCAGATTCTCGATCCTGGCAAGCGCTTCGGGATCACTGGGCGCATCCGGCATGGGCACCGTTACTGCCTGGGCTGCGGTGGGTAGCGCAGCTGCTCCGTCTTCGCCCCAGCTTTCCAGCTGTTGCAGCTTCTCTTGGAGCTCGCGTATGCGCGCCTGATACATTTGTACATCCATATCCTGGCGCTCCTTCAGCTCGGCCATGCGTTCATTGCCCGCGGTGAGCACATCGATGCGCTTCATTAGCTTCTCCTTCTCCAGGAGATGCTGCTGCGCCAGCTCCTCGGTCTTGGCCTGCCTCGACTCGTGCAGCTGCAGCTGATGTTTCAGCTCATCGATAATCGCCCCATCCAGATCATCGTTATTGGTGCTCTTCGCCTGTTCCTGTTGTTCCTTGTTCCTGTACTCCTTGAGGCGCTTCATGAGCTTCGCTGTCTTCGTTTGCAGCTCAGCCTTCTGGCACTCCAGCTCATCGACCTTGGCTTGCAGCGCTGTCAATGCCGCTGCGTCTGGTGGTCGCTCCGCTGCGGCAGCTGCGCTGGCCCAGGGATCTTCATCCATGTCAACGCCCCAGTCGAGCGAATGTGTCTGGGATTGATCCTGCGCCGGCTGGCAGAGGTACGCCTTCTTTGGTTTGATGATCTGCTCGACCACGGGCTGCATTTGGGCCAGATCCAAATTGGTAACGCTTCCATCCTTTACACTTTCAACGCGGAAGAACATGTCCAGCGTGGGCATTGATTCTGCTCCTGGCTGTGGCTGTATTTGGCACTCGAGGATTGCATTTCGTCCCTGCTCCTCGGCAGCAGCATTCAGCTGTGCCACCTGCCGATCCCGCTCGATTAACATGCGCTCCAGGTGGGTGCGGTGCTCCTGGTGCTGAGCCAATAACTGGTTACGTTCCATTAGCCGCGTTTCCAGTTCCTTGGCATGCTTCTCCAGATCGGAAACATTGCGCTGCAGATCCTCAATGGTCGGCTCCAAGGACACAGGCAGGCCCTGACCCTGACCCTGTGCACTCGCTCTCAGCGGCTGTGCAACAATCTCGTCGAAGGGTGACGGCTCCGCTGCCGCTTCCCCGCTAAAGAACATCGCTGGCGCTGCAATCGGCTCATCGCTCGGCTCAGCAATCTGCTCATCGCTCGGCTCAGCAATCGGCTCAGCAATCGGCGCTGCATTCGCCGCTGCATTCGACGCTGCATTCGCTGCTTTATTCGCTGCCATGTGCGCTGTAATCTGCGCTACAATCTGCGCTGCACTCGGCATAGGCTAAAAAGGAAAATCGAAATCAGTGCCAGGAGGAATGGAGGTTAACTGGTTACTTACCCGCGGCGGCATGCTTCGGTTTGGTGGTGAGCGATAGCCGGGTTGCCTGGAAGGTGATAATCGTTGCCAGGAGTACATCCATTCGGCGCATGGTTGGGGATGCGGTGGATGCTGGTAATGTGAGAGAAGAGTCTGTTGGCGGGATAGCTCGCGGGCCTGGCTTTCGAATCGCGCCTTCATTTCGGCGAGCTGCTGGGTGAGCCGCTTGTTCTCCGTCTCGTAGTAGACCTGGTCATCGGTTTGATTCTGGCCAAGAGTATCCAGTTCGGCGATTTGTTGCTGCAGCGCCTGCACCTCCTCGCTGTGATTGGCGCAGAGGGACTCGATCTGGGCATGCAGTTCATCCATTTCGGTCCTGTCCTGCATCGACTGCATGCGCAGTTCCTGCATCTCGAGCACATCCTGCTCGGCGCTGTCGTGGTGCATGCGGAGCAGTGTCAATTCACGGGCCAGTGCCGACCGCTCACGCTCCACGTCGCCCAGTTCCTCGTTGAGGCGTGTCAGCTCATCGATGCGTGCCTGCAGCGTCTCATGGGTGCGTTCCAGCTGTTGGGTCATGTTACGCGTCTCGATCGTCGCGCGTTCCATGTGCGCACTCAGATCGCTCTCCAGCTCATCCAGTTCGCTAGACTTGGCCGTCAGCTTGGCGTCGTAGCTGCTGCGCTGGCGGTGAAGCTCCTGCTTGCTCGCCTGCAGCTCTGCACGCAGCTGCAGTAGCTCCTGTTCGCTGTGACTGCTCAGTTGCTCCCTCTCCGCTTGCGCCTGCTGTGTCTGCTGCTTGTGCCGCGTGAGCAGCGTCTCGTGTGCCGCTTGGAGCGTGGCTAGCTGCTCGCGTGCCTCCTCCGCCTCGGCACCAAGCAGCTGTAGCTGCCGGGTCTGGCTTTGCTCGCGATCCGTCAGCTGCTGCAGCTGTTCGCCCAATTGTGCCACAAGTTCCGTCTGCTGGGTGCTTGTCTCACGCAGCTGGTGCTCCAGCAGCTGCATCTGCTTCTGGCTTGTGCCCTGCTGTGCGCTCAGCGCGGCGGCCTGATCCTCCAGCGCAGCGCTCTTCGCCTGCAGCTCACTGTTCTGCGTCTCCAGCGAGTCAATGTAGGATTGATCCTGCTGCAGCTTGGCCTGGATGCCCTCGTGCAGTGTCTCCAGACGCGCTATGGCCAGCTCAAAGCTGGCCTTCTCCTCGGTTAGCTGCGCGTTTTGCGCTTGAGCCGCCTGCAGCTGCTGCAGCAGCTCTGCCCTCTGCTGCTCCTCGATCTGTTGCTGCTCCGCGCCCTTCTCGGGCTGCGTCTGTAGCTGAGCGCGCAGATCGTTCATCTCCCGCTGCAGGCTCTGTATGGTGGCATTGCGATTCTTGATGACCTCCTTGGACTTATTCAATTTGAGCGATTTGTGCTCCAGCTGGCGACGCACTTCCTCAACGCCCGACTGGTCTGCCAGCGACTGTTCCAGCTGATAGCTGTCCTTGCGCAGCTGCGTGTTCGCATGGACCGTGTTCTGCAACTCCACCTGGAGTTTGTCCACTTCATCCTGCAGCTTGGACATTGCAGATAGTTTCTTCTGCTGCTTAAGTGCCTGCTGCTGCAGCTCCTTGTTGCCGTCTATCTTGGTCTGCAGCTCTGCCTGGAGGCGCTTAATTTCTGTGTTTAAGCTATCCACTGTCTCCCGCTCCGTGAGCAGCTGCTGCTCCAGCTCCGACTGTTCACTGGTGACCTGCTGCAGTCGCTTCAGCTCTGTGTTCAGCCGCTCCACTGTCTCCCGCTCCGTTTGCAGCTGCTCCTCCAGCTCGGCCTGCTCCCAGCCACCCTCCTGCTTTTGCTGCAGCTCCTCCTGGAGACGCTGTATTTCCTCCTTCAGGCTGCTCAGTGAAGCCTCTCCCGCATGCAGCCTCTGCTCCAGATCCGCCTGCTCCGTTGTGCGCTTCTTCAGATTCACCGCGTACTTCTTCAGCTTCTCGCGCAGCTCCTTGTTGCGCGTCTCGCTCGTGTCCAGCTCCTGCTTGCACTGCTGCAGCTCGAGCAGCGTCAGGTTGGACTTGTGCTCGCTCTCGCTGTAGCTCTCGATGAGCTGCTGCTTCTGCTCAGCGACCAGAGTCTGGAGTATGCTCAACTCACCCTCCAGTGTGCCGATGCGTGACTCCAGCTCGCGGCGCACCCGCTGGTGCTGTTCCATGTGCTTCTCGTGCGCCATTTCGCTGTTGTTGAGCGATTGATCAAATTGCTCCGCCTGTAGCTGGAGCTGCACCAGCTCTGCGCTCTGGCTGCCAATCAGCTGAAGGTATTCCGCCTCAGCCGCACGCAGATCTCCTATGTATTGATCTCGCTCCGCTAGCGCTTGCTGATGCCGTATCTCGCGCTCCCGATCCTCTCGCTCTCGATCTGCTTGCACGCGTTCCGCTTGCTCCTCGTGATGGGCAATGGCCAACTGTGCTGGCTCTGGCTGCTCGTAGCTGTCGCGCATCTCATCCAATTCGCGTTGAAGCGCCGCTAGCGTCGATTTCAGCTCCGCATTCTGTGCCGTCAGCTGCTCGTATTCCGCCAGAGCTTTGCCATTGGGAGCTGTGACGGCGACAACTGTTTCCACCACGGTGACCGTCTCGACAGCGGTGCTGGCCTCCTTCACTTTGTGGAGCAGCTCGGTGAGCTGGACGTGCACATTCTTGGCCTCCTTGGCCAGCTTCTTGGATATGTTGAGCTTGGCATTGCGATCGTTTGCCTTGCGATAGGCCTCCAGCTCAGAGCTGAGCTTAGAGAGGGAACGTTCGCACTTGTCAAAGAGGGCAGCGCCACTTTCGCCGCAGTCGAGCGCAGCGACCACCTCAGAGGAGCGTTGCATGGAGCTGAGTTCCTGCGAGAGATTCGATTTTTCACTGAGCTGCAGTGACAGCTGCTGCTTGTCCCGCTGCAGTTCCTCCAGCTGCGACTGGAGCGCCGAATGCTCTGCCTGCTGTTGCTCCTGGGCAACCTTTAGCTGCGCCTGCAGCTCTGCATTGTCTGCCTGCAGTTGCTCCATTTTGCCGAGCACCTCGCGCCGCTCATCCGTAAAGAGCTCGATTTTCTTGAGCAGCTCATCGCTCTCGGTGCGCAGCTGGGCGAGACTTTCATTCACCTCCAGCTCGGGTGCCGCCAGATCCGTTTGGGTCAGCTCGCTGACGAAACTGGGCTGCACCGCAGGCTCCCCAGCATCCGCCTCTGCATCTGCATCTGCATCCCCATCATCGCTGCCTGGACGCTGGCTGAAGTGTCGCTCCGTGGGTCGCTCGACAATCTCGATGGACTCTGCGGAGCTGGAAGAGCTGAGTTTCTCTAGCTTATCAAGCAGCTCCATGTTCTCATTGATGTAGTGCGTCAGCTTCTTGTCCAGTGCCTCCTTTTCAGCCTGCAGCGTCTGCAGTTGTTCACGCTGCTCATTGGCCTCCGTTTCGAGCTGCAGGACACGCTGTGAGAGATGCTCTTCTAGCTGCACCTCGCTCAGCTCGGATTCAACGCGTGCCGATTCAGTGCCCAATTGAAGAGCCTCCAGTGCCTGCTGCAGCTCCTCCTTCTGCTCCTCCAAGAGGCGTATGGCCTCCGTTTGGCCACTCTTCACGCTGGAAACCTCTGAATGTGGCTCTGCATGCGTCTGTGTCATCGTCTGCTTCTGCACCTGCGTCTCATCCTCCTCGACGTGCGCTAGCTGCCACTGGCCCTTCTCATCCTCCAGCACAATGATGCGCTGCTGCAGCTTTTCGTTCTGAGCGTTAAGCTCCGCCAGCTGCTGCTGGGTATCCGTGGACTGTAGTTTCTGTATCTGCTTCTCGGCCTGCTTGTACTTGAGCTTCAGTTTGATATTCGTTTTGTTGCACTCGTCCAACTTCTGCTTTAGCTGTTGCAGCTCGACTTGCAACTGGTCGCTGGTGCTTGGATCCTCGTCCAGGAAGATGGGCTTGCTCTTGACGCTTTGCGCGAGCTTCTCTTCAAGCACGCGCAGATTCACATTCAGCACGTTTAGTTCGGTGGTCTTCTCCGCCAGCTGCTCAGCCTGAGCAACCAGTTCGCCGCGTTGCGTCTCGATGGTGGCCTCCAGTTCGGCCAGACGTTCAGGTTCGCTGCTTTCGGAGCTTGGCTCTTGTGCCTTCTCCTCCGCATGGCTGGCGCGCAGCTCTTGCAGCTGGTTTTCCAGTTCCTGCAGCTGCTTGGCCAGTTCCACATTCACCTGAGCATCTGTGGAGTTCATAGTGCTGGTTGATTGCTGCTCCAGTAGCTGTTCACGTGCACTGTGCAGCTCCAACCGTGTCGTCTCCAGTATTTCGGTGCTGTTCTCCAGTTCCGCGTTGCGGTTACGCAGCTGTTCAATCTCTGCATGCATCCTTGAGTGCTCCTGCTCGGCGAGTGCCGGCAGGCTGCCCAATTGTTCCGCCTGCTCTGAGAGTGTGATCTCTAGCTGCTGGATTTTCTGATCACGTTTTGTCACCTCATTGCGCATCTCGAGCAGCTCCTGTTGAAGTTCCTGCTCCTTGCGACTCTGCTTCAACTCGATTAACTTCATCTTGTTCTTCAGCAGCCTAAGACGACTCTCGTCGCTTGCCTCCAGCTGCTGGGGCGGATGTTGCTGTAAATCAACCGCTGAATGATGACGCGATAGAACCGTTGTATTGGTTGCCTGTGCCAAGGCAATTGCATTCAGATCGCTCATGGAAGAGCCGAGCTCGCTGCTGGCGCTGTGCCTAAGCCCAGACCTGACTGATTGCAGCGACTTCGCCATGTCCCGCTTGCGCTGCTCGAGCAGTGCACGATTCTGTTCGGTGCATTGGTTGAGCATTTGCAGTTTTTTGCTGCCGCTGATCTCCAGTTGACCGGAAGCGCGTGCATCCTTAATGGGCGTGACTAGCGGCGTCGACACAAACTGTGGCCCCATGTGCGGCGTATCTGTTATCTGGCCAGCATTGCGTCCCTTGAGAATGGTCAGCTTCTGACCCAGCGTCTTGAGCGATTCCACTGAATCGCTTATGCTGGGATTACGTCGAGCGCCATCCTCTGAGTTTCTCTGCGTGCGCTCTCTCAACGCTGACAGACGCTCCTATTGGAAAAATCAATGAATGAATTCAAGAGGAAAACGCAACAAATACACGGATTTTACCTGCTGTATTGAGAGACTTTCGCGCAGACTGTCCAGACGCGCCTTGCCAGTCGTTGGATGCTGTAAAGGAGGTCAAGGGCAGGGGATGAGCAACACTAAAAAGCCAGTGGAAAGGTGGAGGTTGACAACTGACCTGTATAATTGATAAGTCCGTGGAACTACCATCATCTGCATCCTCGTTCTCATTGTGTTGGCTGATGCTCAGGTCAGCTTGCCCGGACATTACAAACAAATTGAGCTATCTAAATTACAATAAAAATACAAACAAAAAACAAGGGAAAAACAAAAAAAAAAGGAAAAGGAAAGGCACTGGCTATGTCCGGAAAGGTAACGGATATATCCAATGTCGTCGCGTTTGTTTTGTTATTTTCGTACTGCTAACTATCGACATTGACTGCAATCAAAGATATAAACATATTGTCACTTAATATAATATTTCTATTATTTCATTTTTCTTAATTTTGGCCAATTCAAAATTGAAGTTTTAAGGCCCAATTCGTGGCACTGACGTGTGCAATTTTCGTTGTGTGCGTGTACGTAAGACGTGTGTGTTTGTATTTGTGTCAGCCTACTGTGTATTAAGTACATGCATACAAACATTTAGAGATACATTTTTCCATACAGATTTGCAAGGTATTGAAAGAAAATACTATTCTCAACACTCCCACGTTTGCACACAAATTTGGCCATAAAATTCATTTAATAATTATTTACCAATTATAATTCTTGAATGCTAACAACAAAAAACTTAAACGCCAGGGCTTAAAAATCATTGTTACTGCCCTTGACCAGGGCTCCAAGTTATTATTACAGGGTTGTTCGTATTGCATCGATAGCCGATATGGTTGTGCTTTTTCGATATCGATAAGTGCGTGCATAAAGTTTGAAGAATTTATGATTGATTATTTGAAATAACAGATTGAAACGAATAAAAAATAGAATTTTAATATGAATATAGATAAATATTCAAATATTTAAATGCAGAAAGTCTTTATTGGTTTCTCTGTTTGTTTTATGATTAAAACTAAATGAAAGCAAATTGTGGAAATTCTTAAAGATTTAATGTAACTATTCAGTTCCTTGGCAGTTATTGGGTTAAACTAAATCTTTAGCAATACTTTTTTACATTTTCTTTCCATGGTTCGCCTGGAAGATACCTTGCATCCTGGCCTGGAGTACTGTAAATCGACCTGTTTGTTGATGCAGGATTAGAGCTTACATCGGAATATTTTCTAAGTTTGATATCGAATATAACAAATAAGAATATACAATATATATCCGTTTTCTGGATAGAGTGTGCAGCAATGACAGTATGAGATTCTGAATAAAATATTTTATATATTTATTAACATGAATATAGAACACATTTATCAAACAATTCGAGAATATGAGAATTCTTTTAACAAGTATTATTATATAAAATGCGATCTTCTAAATAATATTACTGCACAGGAACGACTCGAGGAGGCTCTTTTGGGGTATTAATAGAGATTAAGTATTTACTTTAAGTAACTTGGCGTTGGTTGATTGAAGTAAAGCTGCAGCCTGCTGCATATCAAAAGTTTTCTTTGGCGTTCGGTTCTGCAGGTTTAAGCAGATCCATAATGGCTGTGTGGCCGCCACGTGTTGCATAATCCAGAGGAGTGAGTCCAAGCATATCCTTATCATCGGTATTGTCAACAAAGGGGCAAATGTATTGGACGAGGTCAGTGAAGCCATGCAATGAGGACACATGGAGCGCGGTGCGACCTGAGGGATCTGCTATGGACAGATCGGCGCCCGCAAGATGATACGATTTAAGGCGCTTCAGCGATCCACGTGCAGCGGCGGCGCAAAGCTGCTCGCCAACGGCACGTGATGATCCGGTCAAATGGGCGCCGCAGTTGATAAGCAGTTGAATGATCTCGTGATTATCAGTGGACACGGCCTCCTGCAACGGGGTGCGGTCATATCGATCGCGTATGTGCACCGAGACGCCATTGTGAAGCAGATGCCGCACCATATCTGCATTGCTCAGCTGACAGGCCAGATGCAGTGCGGTCCGATTGTCATAATTGGAGCCGGACAGATCTGCACCGTAGGCCTTCAGGTTGTTAATCTTTTTGATGTCGCCCTCACAAACGGCAGCATTGATCATGGCCGGAAAGAGTGTGGCGCCCAGCTGGTCCAGTTCCTGGGGCGACGAAATATGCAGAGAACGGGCCACAGCATCGACCAGGTCATAGTCCTCCATTTTAGGCGCCATCACCGCTGTCAGCTCGCCGCGCAAATTCGACTGCATCATCTGCAAGAATAGATCACATAATGATAATTGAATGTGTGCAGATTCCCTGAGATGCACTTACCTCTTTTTTGACCTCCAGTGACCATTCCTTCTTGCCAATGACATAGGACAGTTTGGTGAGGGCAGCTTCCGGGGTCATATCGTAGCCGGGAAGGACACCCACATCAAAAAGCACCTTGCCCGTATCATAGATCTCAGCAACGGATCCATTGGGGCATTGTGTGCAATTCATGATGATTACACCACGCTCCGAGGCCGCTTTCAGCTCATCGATTAGATCCTGGCGATTTGAGGGTATATTTCCAGAACCAAATGATTGCAGCACCACGCCCCGCATGGGCGGTGCCAGAAAGGCACGAATCGTTGCTAGCGAAATGCTGGGAAAGATGCGCAACAGACCCACATTCTCGTCCAGATTAGCATGCACACAAAAGCGTTCCACGCTGCATGAGCGAAATATCTGGCGATAGTGCACATTCACGTTGATCCCAATGTGCGCCAGCGGCGGCACATTCGGGGAGTTGAAGGCATCCAGAGAATTGGAGCTGACCTTGACCGTGCGATTGCCGCGCAGCAGCTTGTTGCCAAAGAAGATGCACACCTCCGGTATAACATAGTTGCCGGCTATGATCAGTGCGGAGGTGAAGTTATCCTTGCCATCGGTGCGCGTCTCAAAGATGGGCAGCTGCGATCCTGTTATGATCACCGTCTTGCCCAGATTCTCCAGCATAAACGATAGCGCCGAGGCGGTATATGAGAGCGTATCAGTGCCATGAAGCACCACAAATCCATCAAAGAACTCATAGGATTGCTGCAATAGAAAGGAAACGTTTCACTGGCTGATAATCCAGAATAAACCAAAGGATTATGACTTGCTTTCTTGGAGATGATATGAAGGGATTGGATTAATACAAAGCAGGAGTTGGATAACCGATAAACACCTTGGAATGGTTAAGATATAGAAGAAGATGTGGATACAGGATAGAAGCTCAAAATGTAATCCTTTAGTTATTCTTCTCCAGAAAGAGGATACTACTCCAGTAAGTCACTTAACTAGGAACCTCATTGATTCCTAGATCATCAGGATTGAAACAATTGATTCAGACCAGTTAACCCTCAATTGAAGTTCCAGAAGATTGGTATCTATCATATGTGGCTGCGAGATGAGGACGAGCGAGCAATGGATGTTGCGAGTTTTGGGTACTCACGTAGATGTCATTAGCGATGCGCGCCCAGTCCTGCATTGTCATGTTGCTGGAGTCCAGTAGGGGACTATACTCTGTCACCTGGTAGAGAACACGCCGAGATTCACCCTGAACGTAGGGCAGCACCAGTGGCGCCATTGATGCACCCGTGCCAAAACGACGCTGTGAATACTCCTCGTCATGAATGTTGGGATACTTTCGTATGAGGCGCACCAGAGCATTCGAGTATGGGCGCCAAAACTACAAGAAGATGGGAAATCCTAGAAGATTGGTGTCATCGATGGGGTTTTGCTGGGACTTACCGTTACGCTCGTTACGCATCATGCCGATGGTGCCGCCCGTGTAGATAACACGGACGCGAGCCTCCTTCACCTCCTGCGGCATGAGATTGCCTTTGCTGGCGTTGCGACGCATTGCACTTGGTTGAGTTGGGGATGCCAGCACCGTTTGCTCCAGAGAACTGCAGCTGGTCTGCCTCAGTGATATGTGGATGCCGTCAGTGGTGACCTCCCCACCATCTACTTGTTTACCGCTTCCGTTTGACGACATGACTGCCAATTTCACAGTGTGCGCGCACTGGTCTAATCGTTCAGGTCAATAATTGATTAACTAAAATTGGAAATAATATATAAACAAAAAGTCTATTAACGCGTGCAACAGTGTGTGTGCGTGTGTTTGCGATTGGTTGTATTGCACGTGTGTGCGTCGGCGGCTATCAACGGTGAAATATCTCTGAATGCGGTAATAGTTCACAGGTGCGGAACGTTGAGTTGCACCTGCATTTCAATTAATATACCTGCGCAAAAAGAAGAAGCTAATCACTAATTAAAAGGTATACACCATTTATATTCATAATATATAAAACAAATATAAATATGTATGAAGGGGACCACATGCAAATTGCGCTGCCGGATAGATGCTACAGCTGTTTCTAACAGTTCAAACAGTCATTTGACAGCCTGGCAACGCTGCCGCAATTAGTTTATGCATAGACTAAAAGTTTGGTGCGTAACTTGGCTAAATGCATGGTGTAGACTGGAAATGGAGTGTTCCAGGCAAATCTTTAATGGAATGTGGTGAATTTCCAAGCGTTTGTTATACGAAATGTAACGGTTTCTGGCCCGAAATAAGTCTACACAAGTATCTTGCTGCCCCTTTACACCTCTCACCATCCCCCCCTTAGCCCATTCGACCACGGACTAATGACAGTCAGAATAATGGCCATAATCGAGCGTAATACGAGTTGCAGCCACAGCAGCCGCAATTGTACAGGCTTCGAGTGCACTTAATGGGCATTTGCTTCGTGCTTGTTAATGATGTTTCATCACACAAAGGGAATTGATATGATTGAGCAATAGACGGCCATAAACTTATTGGCACAGATGTAAATCGACAATTTATAAAGGGACCTCAATAATTATCATCGTAATAAGCTTCATTACACGTTTCTATTCACTGGCAGATGCAATTCATGTCTAACTCGTACTGGAGCTTGTTATCTGTTTGTTTTCGAGCTTGTTGCGTAGATCCGCTTATAGATTCCAGCAGGTCTGGTTATTATTCTTGAGTTAATCATAATCTAAGTCAACATTTGCTTGTGTCGTCTCTATGACTTTGTTTTTCAATGATTACTTTTCATTGTGCATCGCAAATTGAAATGACTCAATAAATTATTGAAACAGTAGACGATCGCAAATATTTTGAGATATTAGATAATTTTTTATTTATTTTTTTTTATTTTTCATTTATTTAATTTGCAGTCGACTAAAATAATATTTCTATGTACTATAAACGCTCCAAAATTGTAGCTTCAGTTTTTTATTTCAAAAGATTTGAATTTTTTTTGCTTCAATTCAAAACAGAAGAAAAAAACGAAAATTTTTATTAGGAAACTTTAATTATTGAATCAAATAGTGTTAAATAAGTCTTTTTCCACCTATTCACATAATTTCTTACCATTTTTTACACTTTCTTCTGTTTTCCCATATCTTCTTTGAAATAAATAAGCACTTTTTAAACCATAAATTTTCGCTTAACAAATCTCCATTTCTTTCTTTTGCTTTCTGCGTTTATATTCAATTTTTTCTATGTTTTGCCTTTTAAGTTATATTTTATTTATAATATATATATATATATATATGTATGACACGCCTCGCCACTTGAATAGGACACCTTGCACACTCTCTGTCAGAATTCTCTTTAATGTTCGTTGAAGTGTCCCAAAATTTGTTGCAAATATTCGATGCTTTACCATGAAATATTCCTTATGGCCAAAATACAACAATTAAATAAACTTAAATTAAGTCCGGTTTAACTAACCATTCAAATTTTTGTTATATATTGTTTATGGAACATATCTTGTTCAGTTCTTTATTCAAAATTATCTCTTACACAACAGAATTGCGTTTTATCTTCAACTTTATCTTCTACTACTATTTTTCTCGACATCACGAGCAATCCTAAGAATTACCCGTTTTAAGTGAGTCAACGGCCCTTCTCCTCGATTCTCAAATGTGGTACTTAAGCACAAATAAGGTCACGCTTTCTTTTTGGTGTCGTCTTGTGAATGTGTGTGTGAATTAGCGAATTCGTTAAGCCGAGTACGTTAAACGGGATATATTTTGAATAGTAAAATTTGTCGGTGCAACAAAGTTTCATTTATGATACTTTGTATTTCCCAACTGTTAACGGGAACTCAGAAAAGGTCAGATTTAGTATTTGGAAACTGGAACTACCCATGGACAAAATTGGCCTTTTTTTTGTTATTTAATTTCTTTATTGTTGCTTTTTTGTCTGCAAACATTTGTACACTTTATAGCTTAACATATGGTTTGGCCAACTGCCTTTATAACTATGTTTAGGTACATTTTTTCTGTTTTTCAATTGTTCTTAAAGGCTAATGTTGTTTCTTTTATCTAGGGGGTGCAGGGTTGCAGTCTTTTTAGTCTTCGCCTGTTTGTGTTTATGATTAAACTAGTCGCAAGTTGGTTTGGGTGTACGGTGAGTCTGACCGTGTATCTAGTATTCGGGAATGGGAACTACTTATGGACAGAGTGGGTCTTATTAAGGAGCGTCTACTGTACTATCAAAACTATCGCTGAGTAAAGCAGCTGTTAAGCGCTTGCTCTAAAGCCTTCTCCCTAGTTATCAGTTAGTAGTTTATACAATATTATTAACTGTTTAGTACAGACATAATTCATAACGGTAATCGGGCTATAGCTATCGTAGCTGTTATTTAATTTTGGAAAAAATTAACTTAACGCTGATCTGCAGTGTAAGGTCCTTCGTCCTGCTTCCTTTTTGCGGTACAAAACACATCTTTAGCTATTAAGTTTAACGCTGATCTGACTTTTTCTCCCTGCCTCAAAAGCGATTTCCGTTATGCGTGCTGATAAACTTAGTTACTTTATTTTTTTATACATTTCGAAGTGCGGCGTTGTAAAATACGGTCGTTTACACCTCAAGTGGCAATCATTTGCCTGGTGCTCCTGGTCCTGCTCCTGCTCCTGGTCCTGGTCCTGGTGCTGCTTCCATCAACTGTCGCAGAAGCAGCTCAGTGAAGGCGACGTTATCGCTGCAACGCTCGCTAATCACCAGAAGGAGCGAAGAACTGAACGAACGGCTTGCACTCAAACAGGAAGCAGTTGAGTGCTTTGATGAGACAGGGCGAATCAGTGGCGCGCACAAAGAGTGGGGAGGGAAGGGAAGGGAAGGGGGTTGCACGCACATCAAGACAGCAAAAGAAATATTGCCACATTGTATTGGTAGCTGGGGTTGATGTTGTTATTTTTACTGTTACTGTTGCTGCGGCTGATGTTCTTGCTGATGATGATGGTAGAGATAATGATGATGATGATGAAGTGGCTGGCAAATGTGACAGTTAGAGGAAAGAATACCGCGACGATAGGCGAACTACAATGGAAATATTTGTAATAATGGCGCCACTGACAATAATAACAAAAACAGCGCCCAACAGCAGCAGCAGCAGCAGCGGCAGCAACAGTATCAACGTCAACGTCAGCCTATGACAATGACAAGGCAAATAACGTGACGGCAGAAAAAAAAAAGGAAGGAAGATGAAGAATAAAGTTCGGAGCAGAGCGCCACAGTGTCTCCAGTCGCTACAGTTGCTCCTCCTGCTACTCCTGCGACAGCAATTTTCATAATTTTTTTTCCCTCACATGCTTTGGTATTTGACTGTCTCTCCCTCTCTCCCTTTTGAGTTACGTTTTTAAGTCTGTTTCTCTTTCATTTTTGCCACAGTGTGGATTGAACTGTAATTACAAACAATGGCGGTTGGGGCTTAGTGTGACCCTTCGAGGATGGGGACTGAAATTTCGGGCGACGCTTAAAAGTAGGCAACATAAAATGCGCTTTAAGCGTCGCCATGACACTAAAGAGTGTGAGTGAGTGTGTGTGTGTGTGTGTGTGTGATAGGAAGGGAGTGTATGTATATGTTTGTGTGTACAGTTGTATATTTACAGCTACTAAACTGTAATCGGGCCACACACCGGAAGTTGAAATGACTTGAAAATTTATTGCATTTGCTGCTGGCGACGTCGTTGTCCTCGTTGTTGTTGTTGGTTGTGTGTTGTTAGTGTGCAGTCAGCAGCCAAACGCTTGACTGCGTTTGGTGTTGCCATCACCATCGCCATCGCCATCACCATTGCCGACGCCATCGTTGTCGTCCTTGTCGGAAGTGGCACGGCAGTCAATTGGAGCCAGTTGCAGAGATTCGACGACGACGACGACGACGATGCCGGCAAGCGGCGATTGCAAAATTGAATAAGCCCACAGACCCAAGACCCAGGACCAAGCCCAAGTCTGTAGTAACCCAAAACTCCAATCTCAAGCCCCAGAACAAAATCCGACACCCGAGCATAGCCCAATCCCGGCTAGGACGACACAAATTTACGGCGATTTTGCAGCCAGCACATTTTACCCAAAAAAGCAACACACACATCTCTCTGTGTGTGTGTGTGTGTGTGTGTTAGTGTCTCTTTTTGTGTGTGTACAGCATTGCATTCCTTCTGTATATATACATATATATAAATATAGCATACATATATGTCCTGAAAGGATACCTGCCAGTGGGCTAGTGCATCCTTCAAGCGTTTTACTGCTCATAAAAATCCATTAAATTATTCAAATTGCATAGCAAAACACTTTTGCAAGACGACGACGACAACGAGGACGGCGACGGCGACGGCGGCGTCTGCCACGCCTTGCCGAGATTTTTGGGCGATCCTATATGCCACGTCCTGTGACGTTGCCGCATCCGTTACCGTTCCCATACCCGTTCCTATTCCCGTTTTACCGCTGCCAAATGTTTGTTTTCTTTTCCTCTTTCTTCGCTCGTTTCTTCTTTTTGCTATTTTTCCGCGTTGACTGTTAAAA
Source organism: Hirtodrosophila trivittata (assembly GCA_035045065.1). NCBI lineage: Eukaryota > Metazoa > Arthropoda > Insecta > Diptera > Drosophilidae > Hirtodrosophila > Hirtodrosophila trivittata. The sequence continues at coordinate 11,916,240 of JAWNNK010001028.1, read as the reverse complement.
ATAAAAGGCAACCGGCGGCCGGTTGCCGACAGCTACCAAAGCGCAGTCAGGCATGCAGCAACATACACCAACACACACACACACACACACACACTGGGATATAGACACACACAGCACAATACATGGGAAGCCCATACATGCCTGCAGTTGAGCTTGTTGAGGTAGCCGCATTGAAAAGCTGGAGATGCTGGCGCTAGCCTGTGGCTTTTATTGTGTATGTTGTGGGTGTTTATATGTGTGTGTGTGGGTGTGTGCGTGTGTGGGTAATATTGCCAGCACAGTGGGCGTGGCCACACATAAAAAGCGTAAGCGCAAAATGTAATGAGACTTGATTATCATATGCTAATTCTTAGAAATCGAAGCGACATTCAAATCATTTTAAACATCTTGCTGGAGGTCTCTTACTTCCTACAGTTACGCCTGCCTATAACGAATGTAATCTTAAAGAGGATTTCTTTGAAAAAAACGTGCGTATTTTAAGCTTTTTAAATGCGATTTGCGGATTTCCAAGAAAACGAAATGTTTTCAACAGAAAAACTCAGCTCAGTATGTTTTAATTAAGGCTAATTTAATATTTATATTTTAATTAATATACCAAAATTTAAGTAGAAGAAGAGGAAGAGATGTTATACTGAATTAATTTTATGTAAGGTTAGGTTTAAGCTCACGTTAAATGAGGCTAACATCAGCCTTAAGTCTGATCATTTCTGAGAACTTCTATGGGCTGCTCCACTGTGCAGCACAAAGAGGCGTGGCATGTTTATAAATACCCATGCAAATACATTAGAACGTACTAAGCTATATGTGTGTGTGTGTGTGTGTGTGTGTGTGTGTGTTTGTGTGTGTGCGGTAGAGATCTAATTATTTGACTTAGCTCGCAGAGCCAACGCAATGCAGCCTTCGGCAGCCTCTTGTTAACACTCTAAGCCTCATTATATGTATATGTGTGTGTATATGTATATGTGTGTGTTTACTGTAGAACAGGTTTAATATATAGTTTTACAGCAAACATTAAATAATTTTTTGCCATTACACTACCCATGCGTCCCCCCTTCCGACAGCCTACCGCCCACCGCCTACTGATTTACTTTTTATATTTTTATTATCAGCTTGGCGTATGCATTACGTTGTTTGTTTAACGCGTTACGTGGCATACGTAATTACGTTAGTGTGCGTGCTTCCTTTTTTTCTATGTCCGTATGTGTGTGTGTGCGTGTGTTCGTTTTGGGGCGTTGTTTCAAGGGCGCGGTGCGGTGTGCTGGTAATCAGAGGCAGCTTTGTTTCAGGCAGCTTTTTGGTTCTATGTTTCTGCTGGTGGGCGCTGACTTTTCTTCTTCTTCCTCCTTTTTATATATGCTGATGGTGGGCGTGTCTGTGCATTTGGCATAATGATAAAAACCAACAAGCGCCAAAGTGCACACAGAGTGAAAGGCATCCAAACGAAACGAAACGCAAATGAAAATGTTGCCTGTAAAGATTTTTTTGTTCTTCATGAAAAATGCAAACCAAAAGTCATTGCGGCATACATGTACATATGCTGGCTGGGCGCAAAGCGGGTGGGATTGAGGTGGGTGGAGAGAGGGGGAGGAGCATATGTACCATACATATAAACAGATGTATGTACACATGAATAGCCCAATGGGTGCGATTACCTTACCATGTGCATTATGCAAAAACAATGCGAACTATCTGTGTGTGTGTGTGTGTATGTGTGTGTGTTGGGAGTGTGTGTTGAGTGTGTGTGTCTTCGGGTGTGTATAAATATTAGCCCAAATGGTGGGCATAAAATGGTCATGTTATCTTACTGTCTGTTTTGATTCTTGTTCTTGTTGGTTCTTGTCTTTGCTTTGTGTGAAAATCGCCATCTTGGATTGCGACTATCGATGCTTGGCTTGACTATCGCTATCATGGCATAAGAATCATCGATATTCTGAAATGACTATCGCTATCACATCGTAAGAATCATCGATATTCAAGTAGCTCTTCTGTTTCGATAAATGCAAGTTAATTCCTTTCTTTCTGTAATTCATTTTTTGCATTAAAAATTTATCATATCAAAGCCTTTTGTTTCATTCTGTCAGTGCGTAATTGCTTGTATACATTTTGTAATTAATAGTGAAAACAAAATGAGCGCAGTCAGCGAGTGTATACGACTATGGGTAGCCTTTAACGAGAGTCAACTTCAAAGTCTGTTACAACTTGAGTCGTCGCTAGCTCTTATAGGCACTGTCTGTAACTATCAGAGCTAAATCGATCGCTGATCAGCGCTTGTACTGCCCGTTACACCTGCTTAATAGTGCTCTTTTTATCCGTTTTGTCTGGTTCAACGGACTAGGAAATTGGAAACTTATGTTTGACAAGGCAACTGTGGTGCAACTGCCTGACCGCATTGACAGGCAGCGCTGCTAGCATCGATGCTGTTTCGAAGACTTTGTTGAATTTTAATTAATTTTTAATGAAGTGTAAATGTAAGTGTGTGCGATTGTATGTGTGTGTGTGTACGGGTGTATGAAATATCTGAATTTTGCATTGGCTTCCGTTTCTCTTTTCTGACTCTGCACATGTCATGCGATGCCACGCACATCGAAACCGTTTTGCCCACAATTCTCACGCACGCACACACCGACACACACACACATGGACAGACAGTCGCACCCACAAAGGAAACCAAATGATGAATCACTACCATGAACAAATGAACATGCTTTGTATATCAACATCAACGATACGTCCAGCCCAGGTGCTCACCGAAAATAAAAGGTTTTTAGCCTTAAGATAAACTCTATCAAAAATCGCCTGTTCTGGACTGAATTGGCATTTGATGAGCTCATCTGGTATATACGCTGATACCCATCATCAGCATTAGCTGTCACTAAAATCGACATCGCTATCGACATCGACATCAACATCAACAGCAACATCGCTATCGATATTGTGGCAATCAAGTTTGAGTTGCCTTCAGGCATTTCATTTATATTTATCGAAGTCAATGTCGATACGCAAATGCAAATGTAAAAACCAAAAGCAACAGCAACAGCAACAACAAAAGCAAATACACATTTAATCTGACAGTTGCAGGTGCTTTGGCTGTCGATTCAGGTGAATGACAGAACGATTCGATGGAGCGATTGGTGGAACGCTGCCAGGATGTGCATGCTCCCAGTTAGCCTGAATTTTAGGCATTGCCTAGCAATTGATGATGCCATTGCAATGCTGCTACTTGGCATGCTGAGCAGCTGCTGCTACTGTTGCATATCCTACATACATACATACATATATATATATATCTGTATGTATATATATAATCTTATATATGTTTTAGCTGGCAGAGAAGTAAGTGTAATACAATGCGCAACTGATTGAATTGCATGTAAATTAACTTGCTGATCCGATTAGAGACAGCATTGGCAAAATAAATAACATCACACAGACACACACACACAGAGGTAAAGAAAATAGTTACTTTCAGTGTTGCTGTATGTTAGAAAGAGACAGACAATAGCTTAGCTTGTGCCTGCTGATTAAGAATCGATCTGCTTGACGCTGTCGAAATTATCTCGTTTATTGCATCACGAACTTATGAGGGTATTACAGTTGTACTCTGTGTCTGTGTGTCACCTGCTCTCAATATTGCCGGATTATGACTCACACACTCACACACACATACACACACAATACAACTACAATTTAGTATCGATAAATTCTTTCCTTAGAAGCAATTTACTTGCATTACAGTGCAGCGCACATGCCAGAGCTTTGCTCAGCTTCGTTCAGCTCAGCTTCGTTGAGCTGAGCTGCTTCGTCGAGCTTCGCTCAGTTTAGCAACTCAGCAGTGCTCAAACCTGAAGCCACTTAACTCTACTTAGACTTACACACACACACACACGCACACATACATAGTATGGGTATGCCTGTGTGTGCTGTTGTTGTTGCACTTTTGTGCTCTTAACTTTTGCATAGTTTTGTGCGTTATTCTTTATTGCGTCAGCAAAAGAATCAACTTGGCGACTGACTATCTCTTGTCCGAGTCCGTTCAAAGTTTTCCGGGGCCAGAACTTATTTATTTTCATACTTCAAAGCTTTGGGTTTTCTTTCTTTCTTTCTCTGTTTTTGGCTACGGCTTTAGCTTAACTCCTTTCCTTTGGCTGCGCTGCCCGGGGCTAAGGTCTACGGGTTAATGCGCCGTGGTTGTAGAAAAATGTGCGAAGCGCGAGCGGGCAACAAATCAGGGCCGAAAAAGAAAAGACGGAAAATGAAAATGGAAAACAAAAATAAAGCAAAAAATATGCTGCAAATGTTTAATTAAAATTGAAAGCTGCTTTTGATAAGTGAAGTCAACCCTAACTCCGTTTAACCAACTCAACGAAGGTAGATACGCTTTATTTGCCTTTATCTACATCTGTCGCTAGATACATACATACATATGTATGTATATATGTATCCTGCCTTAGTTATGTATGTTCATAAAAATGACTTAGTTATGAAACTGGGAAACGGACAACGCTTTGTGCTCTCGGCTCATTAACATAATCGCCAATTCATAATCTACAGGCAACACACAAAACACACACACACACACGTATAACACATATTGTATATATATATATGTATAGCATATAAAGATGCGCAAAGAAATCGAAGCCTGTTACATAATGAATTCAACTCTGGCAGGACCCAAGCCTGAAACCCGAGTACGGTATCGACTTTAATGGTCCTCTGTTGCCATTGTCAACCATTTGGCACCAGATATTGACATCCGTTAATCCCATTAACTACGTCAGGGCGCTGGTAACATCCAGCAATGAGATTATATACTAAAAATAACTCAGGGCATCGTTAAAGTACCTTGCATATGTGAACAGTTTTGTACAAAGTTTTCAGTTCCAAAAACAAGAAAACAAATCAAAGCTTCTAGCACAGCTTAGCAACTGTATAAATGTACTTCATATATTATAAATATCAGATAATATATATATATATGTGTGTGCAGCATATGTGCTGTCTGCGGGAAAGAGTATCTGAAGAGCATTGGGTACAAATTTTTTGGTTTGAGACTTTTCCAATTGCTTCGTTTCGGCTGTTCAATTCGTTGCCTGTGTCGGACAGCCCGTTCACTTCCCTGTCTGTTGCTCAATTATACAGATTGTACAACAACAACAAGTAGTAGCAATAGCAACTGGGAAACTTAAGACTCGTATAGCCGGCGACAGCGCTGCAGCTATAGGTCGCCGCTGCCTCGGGACACTTGGCATAATCAGTGTCTCTGGCAGCGGAGAGAGGGAGCTGAAGCTGGAGCTGGAGCTGGAGCTGGTGCTCGAGCTGAAGCTGAAACAGGAGACAACTCATGAAATTCATGAAGAAAGCCCAACGAATGAACTTCACATTACACTGCCATGAGAACTTGACTGACTATGTACGACTTAAAGATACCCTGTAATTGGATTTATATTAAGAAAAAGACAAATTTAAACTAGGGAAACTGCTTTAGGAAAACTGCGACAAAGGCGCTCAAACGATTGAAAACTATTGCTATCTACTGAATTATATCGATGTCTATCGGTTATCGACTTGCATTAACTGACTGTGTATGACTTAAAGATACCCTGTAATTGGCTTAAATCGAACTTTAAGCTAACTAAATTTATATTTTGTTGGAAATTACTCAAGAAAAAGACGTGAAAAAGCGCTGGAAAAAGTCAATCGATTGAATATTATTGGTATCTACTGAATTCCATCGATATCTATCGGTTATCGACATGCATTAACATACAATGTGACCAGCTGCAACAAAGACTAAAGCACAGTTAACTTAGCTAAAACGAAATTCGCTTCTTTGAACTTCGACCCAATCTCTATCTAATCCCATCTAAAGTAAATCCTTTACATCTTATCCCAAACAACAGTCTCTTGTGCTTTCTTATATATTTGCACTGTCAGTATATACCCTTTGGAGCCACTTGGCTAAGTTCAGGGTATCTCAAGAGCAGTGTAAAGTAGAGGAAGAAAAAGAAGTGCTCTTACGCCACATTTAAGCCACATTTGGACATGAAATGGGCTCCGGCTCCGACTACCATTGGTTCAGCTTTAAGTTTAGCACAATATCTTACTCTATCCATCTCTTTCTCTCTGTCTCGTTGGTCTTGCTCTTTCTTCTTCTCCCCGTTTAAAGCTGTTGTTGGTGTTGTACATTTTGTTGCTTGATATCGTGTTTTGTAGTTAACAAATTCATAAAACGAATTCCTTTCGCCTTTTATTTTTGCATAAAAATTTACAATGACGAAAGGCAGCTGCCAGCTACCAGGGTCGGCGGTTGCGTTGGGTACGGGTTGGAGTCTGTGGGTCAGCTTCCCTGGAGAGGGAGGGAGGGAGGGAGGGGGTAGGGGTAAGGGGTGCTGCTGCCGGTGGTGGTGTAAATTTCCAAGCGGCTGACCGTATGAAACTCATTTGGCAGTCAGATATTATAAGCAAAGCGTAAGGAATTAACAATTCTCTATATGTATACGACGAGCAGATACCCTAAGCTTCAATCCAAATGCCAAAAATGTAATCCTTGTTGGCAAATTCTCGACAAGACACAGAGTCATATTATAATCCGTTGTCATGCTTAATGCAAAACTGGCTCTCAAAACTGAATTAAGTTCTGGTATTTGCATGTACATGCCATGTCCTTCGAGGACAACAAGCCAATGCGTTTTGGCCCCCCTGCCCTTCCCCATCCTTCCCCCATCCAGCTGTCACTGTGTGTTGCAACAATAGACAACAACAAAGAAGTAGAGATACCACATGGTCGCGCTTGATACATGGCTAAATATTATGCAGGCTCAATCCCATTCCAACCGATACTGTCTAAAATTTCCGTTGTGGCCGCAACTGGTAAAACAGTTTTTCTACTTTTCACAGTTTTTACAGTTTTCCCTCTTATTATTTTTTTTTTTGCTGCTTTTGTACCATGTTCGGCTCTGGAAAACCTCTGGAAACACACAAAAAATGGCGACAGCGGTGATAACACACACATTGAAATAAAAGATACATGAATGAAAAACTAAGATAAAATCTGTGTTGTCGCAGGACCAGGAGGAAAAAAGGTGGAAGGCAAGGGAGAAGGACCAAAAGGAGGAGTCAAAATTTAAACAAGTTTCTAACTCAATTTTGACAGAAGGAACTCTTGGATGCCCTTTATTATAATGAAGTTCACGAAAGGAAAGATAATGATATCCTCCACGACTCTACAGGTAAGATATATGTTATATTATTGATCGATCTTATGTCTATATATAACTAGGATCTATCTATACAACAAGATGATAAATATCTTATTGGAGCTTCTGTATTATTTGAAACCTTAAAGCAGGAAGATACTATTGTTTGGTATCCAAAATATCATGGATATACTTTAACTTTCAACACTTTGGCTTATCTTCTATACTTCAAGGATCTTTATCTATAGCCAAGGATCCTTAAATGCAGCCATGGATAACCATCTGTTTTCTTTTCTATATCCCTAAGGAGCATCTTTCATTGAATAAGATGAATCTACTCAGAGTTCGTCAGAACATTCAAATAATATTAAGTTTTTTTTAGGTTCCGCTAGACATTTCAGATTTTGATGCGGATTAGCCTATATATATATATATAACACATTCTCTGTCTCAGCATCTTCTATTGAATATTTCGATAAATTTGATATACCTTCCCCTGTATTATCCCTATTTATACTCTACCTTTCTATTTATATCTCATTTTATTTGCTTTCAATTCTATTTCAATTCAATTCAATCTTCAAGTTTAATGTTAACACCATAATCCCCAACACTCCCCATAGAGCATACAGGAAAGTTATGCCCGCAGACCCAAAAGCCCCGCCCCCTTTTCAAATACAAAACAAAAAAATAAATAAAAAAAAAGGACGAGGAAAAAAAAGAGAGAAAAGCGAGTAAAAAACTGTGTTTTCCGCTTTTGGGCGCAATGTCCAGATGTCCAGGAGCAGAAATCATCATGTCTGAGCAATGTGCGACACTTTCTGTTGTTGTTGTATCCAAATTTTGACACAATTTTTGATGAATGTTGAAAGCTGAACCGTAACAAGTGGATGAATGCAACATGGAGGCGCCTCAGCTGAGCCAAAGGCGAAAGACAAACAAAAAACAGAAACCAAAGCGTACAGCTCAGTGCCTAAAGCTTAAGAGCTGCCCGAGTCAGAAATGTTCGAGCAAAAGGTGGCATGGGTGGTGCGAAAGGAGGAGGAGTAGCAGGAGGTGAGGCTGTGGGTGTTGGGTGTGGGGTTGGGGTTGGGGTTGGGGTTGGGGTTGGGGTAGAGGGTAAGGTCGGAAACCCGCATCAACGCAAATGTCATTTGATGGATAAGTTTAGAGCCGCCTGGACGAGCAACAGGGATAACTATGTTCCATATTTAATTATTCATGAGTGAGAGTGAAACATGAAGAGTGAGAGAGAGAGAGAGAGAGAGAGAAAGAGATAGAGAGAAAGTTGTCTCTTGGTGCTTTGGGGTACTTTGATTAATGAAGCAGCTGAGACAACATCAGCAATCAAATTAATTTCAGTTACATGAGCGGATTATACAACAACAACAGCAACAACAATGGGAAAAAACAACAAAAATAATCATAAAAAATACAAAATATAAAAAAAAACTAAAAAGAGGACAAGAACAAATCGCTTTGGGAGAACAAACAACAAGAAGAAACATTTTTCTCAACTTAATGAACTAATTTAAAATAATTTTCAATGTTAATTTAATCAGCTGTGCCAAGGCGCCAAACCACAGCATCCACATCCACATCCACATCCACATCCGCATCCGCTTCTGCAGCCGCATCCGCATCCGCGCTACCAATGTACATACATGCATGCAACGGGACACGGGACACGGGACACAGGACATGGGCACATGCACATGCATATGCAACATGGACACGCCCAGCCCAGGCCCACGTCGCCCGTCAACAGCAACAGCAACAGAAGCCGCAAAGCAGAGAAAAATGAAGTGAAATATGTTTTGTTAGCGGCTACGCCGACTAGCACATACCCTATATATGCTAGTTAGAGAACAGTTTGGGACTTGAAAGTATTTAAAGATTTAGTTAGATTTATTTAGGATTATTTTCAAATACATTTTACTGATTTTTTGATCAATTTGGGGCAAGAAAGTTTTAAGAAAGATAAAAAAAGATTTGCATGGATTAAAGGGAGCACTATATATGATAGGCATATACCTACGATTGATCCTAACTTTACACACTTTAATATTGAGAACTCCTTAGAGATGTCTTCTAGATTCCACAGCCTAGAGAAAACTGTTCCTAAAAGTAGTCCAAAAGGTTTATAAATTTGAATTTTTTGCTGCGAAAGCGAATAAAAAATGCTAGAAAAATGTTTTGAGGCAACTTTTATGCACAGAAGGAATCGATGGAATAACTGAAACTGTAACTGATTTCAACTAATTTAACTACGTCATATAAAAAAGGTTAAGTTACAGCATGGAATCAATCAATTGGGGTCCTTGACCTACTCCCATATCATTCCCAAGTTACAATCAAATCTTGTTAAGACAATTTGATGAAATTTCCAATTTAACCATAGGAATTTCTATATGAGTCTTGCCCTTTGCTTAATCCTTTAACCCCGTGGAGTTATCCTCTGCATTTACAGGGTATACAGAAAGCAAACAAAAAATATATAAAAAAAAAAGAATAAAACCGCAAGCACAAAAACTTTTTAGCGCAAACATTTCGCATGACTTTGTTGTAAAACCTTTTTAATTTATAGTTTATTGTGTGTGAAACGCAGAAAAAAGTCAAAAAAAAAACCGCAGCAGCAGAAGAGAAAAATGGAGAGAAAGGAAACAAGTTAAAATTAAAATGCATTAAGCGCTGGGCGTGGCCAACAAGCAACTCAACGCCTCCACCTGCAGTCGCAGTCGCAGTCGCAGTCTGCAACGTCGTCAAGTGGCAGCCAATTTTACTTGGCTAATTTGTGTGCATGAGCCGTCTAGACCGGGTAAGAGAACGATAAAGAGCAGGAGAAGGCTGAGGCAGGTGAAGGAATCTGCTAAATATGGAGGAGAATGAGGATGAGGATGTGAGGCGAGCAAATGCATTGGGAATCGTTAGCGTTGAGTAGTATGCAACGCATAAATTGCAGAAGCCGCTAACGGTAATTGTCGCCAACGTTAGAGCCAACATGACGTATGCGCAATATTTACCAAGCTCTAAATGAGGTTCCCACACTTCGTACACGTGCGACTGTATGTGTATGTGTGTGTGTGTGTGTGTGGGCTGGCGTGCTCAAGCGCCTGGAAAATGCCGCTAACGATGGCGCCTAAAAGCATGCAGCGGCAATTTAAATTTGCGCACATTTCAATTTGCAAAATGTCGAAAATGCGCTAAACAACGAGAAATAACACAGAAAAAAAAGAAACATGAAAAAAATCTGTGTGCGAAGTGGCCGTGTGGCAGGGGAGGGAAAAGCTTGCGTGGGGCGCGGGGTAACTTAGAAATGCGAGAAAGCTAAACAAGCAGAAATAGGTAAGAATCAGCCCAAGGCCGAAGACTGAATACGCTGGAAAAAGCTGATATAGGATAGGTATAGGTATAGGTATAGGTATAGGTATAGGTATAGGTATAGGTATAGGTATAGGTATAGGTATAGGTATAGGTATAGGTATAGGTATAGGTATAGGTATAGGTATAGGTATAGGTATAGGTATAGGTATAGGTATAGGTATAGGTATAGGTATAGGTATAGGTATAGGTATAGGTATAGGTATAGGTATAGGTATAAAGTTTCTAAATATCTGTATATAGACGTCTATATAGAAGCGAGCTGCCGATATTGATAAGTTTGAAGTCTCCAACTAAAAGCAATATTCGTTTAGATATTTTCAAACAGATTCTTCATATAAGAAGTTCATTGCTAGACAGGTTTATATTATGGTGAAAATTAGCGATTTTAATGAAAAGTTGATCAAATTTCTAATAGGATACTATATACCATCGGTAAGCATATCATTTATATCTATATATTTATCAAAGGATCTTATATAGTCCTAGGTGTATGACATAAAAGGTTTTGGCGTTCCTTTCGATCGATTGCCTCTTCTATTCCAGTTTCTTCTATATAAAATATATATAATGTTATGATCTGACACATATCTTCTGCTACAGATAGCAGTGCGTGACTGTACCAAGATTTTATAGACTAAAAATGTAACCGACAAGTAGTTGCGGCAGTCGGAAAAGCATTGGAAAAGTGTATAGAAAGGAAGTGAGGCAGGAGTCAAATGGGAGCTGAGAAACACGAAAAAGCTAGAGAAAAGAATATAATAAATGTTAAAGCCCATTTAAGGAATTGAAATGGTTTCAATTATGTGGGCAAGGTAAGAGAGGGTAAGAAGAATGATAGAAAAAGAGAGAGAGAGAGGTAGAGGGAGGGTGAACGATGCGAAGTCTTGATGGAGCTGCTCAATGGAAAAGTTTTATTTTTGCAGCATGAATCGACTTATGTTTTCTGTATTGAGTGCAGGCGACTTGTAATACCACGGCCACACACACACACTTGCACATTGACGACCGCAGCACACACATCCGCACACACTCACGCACACACAGGCACACACAGAGTTGTTAAAAATGCAACTGACCAAAAGTTCCAAGTGTTCAAGTGGAAGACTCATCGCTGCCATGGGAATGCGTGCGATTGCAGTGGCATCCATTGCATGTCTCCCACTCTGAATTGGACACACAAAAAGGGGTGAGGGGTTCGGCATGGACATGGGTTAGGGGCTAGTAAGATGGCATCAGTCACATTGCATTCAGGCGGGAGTGTGGGCTTACTCTGCTGATGCGAAGCGTTGATTGAAATGTTTCTCCGACGCTTGGCATTTAAACTTTAATGCAATGGATCGCAGTGTGTGCAATAAATTGTACAACTGCTCAGAGGAGAGATGAGTGAGTGGGGTATGGGAGGGGTGAGGGGGTGGTGAGCAGTTCAAAGCAAAGTGATGCATGGGAGTGAAAGATTGTGCGGGGCGAGCGCCGCTTTGAGGAGCTTCGAACATTGGCACAGCTCGCACATTAAAAGTTCAAATGGCACAAATATAAAACAGCGAATATGTGTGCAGATCGAGAGTGAACGACTTGCAGATACCCTGTAGACTAACTGAGACCACCCTACAGTTCCAATCAATCAGTCAGCACGCAGCACTTGACAAATCTTTTGCCTTTAATCAGAGCTTCTAGCCTTAAGTTCGACTCAACACAAAAACGAGCCACGATTTTCCCTTGAACGCGAATATATATATCATTTAATTGCGAATTTGTTGATACCCTTCCTCGGTCATTTCTTCAGCAGAGGGTATTAAAAAAATAAAAACTGTAAGCTCACCAAACAAAACTCAAAGATAAAACAGAACTGTGCAAAAGCTGTAGAAACGAGAAAATAACTGTGAATGAACAGCAGCAAGGTGTATGTGTGTGCGTGTGTGCGAATGTGTGTGTGTGTGTGTGTTAAAAGGAAGCTGAAACAGTAGCACAACCACTTAAAAGTTCGTGTATTCAATCTATTTAATGAGCTTCTCCTGCAACTGCGCTGCCAAATTACATTGAAACAAAATATTACAACAAAATTCACGACATTTGCAAATGAGCACGTAGAGAACTACTTTGCAGGAAAATCGATATGCGAGGGAAAACTAAGCGCAGTGCAAAGGAAAATATAATAAGAAAATATATTGCTCATACGCCGTGTGTGCGCTCGACAGGGAGGGAGCGACACAATGAAATCAGTGCTCAAAAGGCGACACAATCAAATACTCAAAATAGAATCAAATTCAACTGAAACAGATACCAAAAGGAATATAAAATAAATAAAAAGCAATAGATCCTGAACTAGAGTATATTTATCCTGCCTGTTGCAAACATGTGCACAGTTTTTATTTATTTATTGTATAAAATTTATTTACTTAGAGTCGCATAATAGAAGTCGACTTAAATAAAGAAACTAAATAAATATCTTTATGTCAAATTTCAAACATTAAAACATTACTCTTAAATATTTTTGTATATATTAAAAAGAGAAAATGCATAAAAGAAAAGATATCTGGGGGTATTCAAATTTCAAATATATAATTTTCTGCAGTGTTAGATATCATCCAAGTGGCAACTCTACTTCACGGCTTGTGTACTTTAAGGAAAATATCCTCTAGACATCCCTGCCAACTTTATTTGTTTCAATAAAGTTTTTAGAGTTAATGTTTAAGTAAGCTATTTTTTATAAATGGTTAAATCAAATTACATAATGGGAATTGTTAATAACTTTTCAAAAGGTAACATTGTGTTAGATTGTTATTTTAGAAAATTGCAATAAGCAATTTTATTTTATTTCGTTTTTACAGTGCCCTTGTTATAACAATGTCTAAACAACAGCAAATTCTGAAGAGACAAACAATTTCATTAGAAACTAAAATAAAAATCCTAGACTGTCTAAGAAGTGGCAAAGGTTCAACATCTGTTGGCAGAGCTTTTGGTTTACACGAAGCGACACTAAAAACAATTAAAAAAATTAAAGAGTTCCATTCGAAAATCAGTAATTTCTGGGTCAGCACTTAGTTCTTATAGTCGAGATTCTACTTTGGAGAAAACTGAAAAACATATGGTGTTATGGACCTATAGAGGCAGCTGATAATGAAGATAATTCTGCATTAGATCAAAGCCCAACAGTGTTAGACATATCTTCTGACGACGTACACGATTGTTATCAACTAGCGATGAGTAGCTGTAATCTTGTTTCCTAATTTTTTATGGATTGAATTTAAATTGTGTATTGAATCGTGTATTTTTTACACGATTTTCTTAGGAACGTACCTATCGTGTAAAAAAAGATTTTACTGTATAACAATTAATTTATTATTTTTTATTAATTATATTTTTTATGATTTTCTTTCTTCTAGAAAATATTTTTAATTAGAAGACAATAACTTTATTTTATGACAATTTGTCTATAAAATGAATAATATTTCCTTATGGGTGTCCCATAGGACATTACAACATCCACACCCCAGCTGGGACTCGAATTTAGCATCTCTTAACAAGTTTTCCTATTTATTTATGTAGGTCTTTTCATTATTTTAAATTAAATTTTAATGGATGTGAGTGAAGAAGTTCCACCTTGATTTAGTTTATGAAACAAGTTCATATGGATACAAAATTATTAGTATTAAATAATATTATAAAATAAATAAAATAATCATACTTATTGTAATACATTTCCTATTAGTAAGCATCTTTTTCTATCTATCTTATTTTTCTTCGAACTCTGAATTATTTTTAAAATTTTACATAGACGAAATATAATACCATACGAGGGGTATTATTATTATTGTACAAGTTCAATTCCCAAGTCGGAGACACAGTCTAATCTCTCAAGGGAAATCAGGTCGAGCATGTAATTAAATGTGCGAGGCGTACTTCTATAGAATGACATAACCTTACATTTAGAGCCAGTCAGAAACAACAAGTTGCATTTACAACAAACAAAAAACAAATCCAGGTCCGATTGCAATAAAGAAGGAGAGCTGTTGTCATTATATGATAAGCACAGCTTCACATCTTCGGCGTACATTAGTACATAGGAGTGAAGGAAAATAGACGGGAGATCGTTAATGAATAAATTAAAAAGTAAAGGCCCAAGGTGCCTACCCTGGGGTACACAAGAGGTAACAAAGACAGGCTTAGACAGTGAGGATTTAAAATAAAGATATTCGGAAATCCATATAAGAAGGCTGTGTGGAAATCCGATAGTACTAAGTTTTTTAAGCAAGAGATCGAAAGCCTTGCTGAAATCTGTGTAAAAGACGTCAGTCTGCTTTTTGTTCTGAAAACCTTTGATAACAAGAGAGGTAAGTTCAAGTAAGTTAGTGGTAGTAGATTTCTATTTCACAAACCATGTTGGCAGGGTGAAATGATAGAGCTACATGAGTGTTGTAGTTGAGGTGTTATCAGCTTCTGAAACACTTAAGGCATCGCGGATAATTTGGAAATATCCCTATAGTTTTTGACATCAGACTTTGAACCATGTTTGTGAAGAGGACTAACTTAAGCTTAGGCAATTGTTATCGTTTTTTAGGTTTTATAACAATTTATTTTATAAATATCAAATATAAATATTTATTTATGTATTATATTTTTCTATATTTAATTTTTTTGTGTGTATATTTATACTTTTAAATGAATTAAATATGGTTTGTTTTCAAACAGAATATTTCGCTTTTCCACTTATTTCACAGCATTTCCAAATCAACTGACAACTTTTTATATGACTGCGGCAGTTGTTGGGACTTTTTTTTTTGGTTGCGGCACTTCTGCGACCTTAGTCTAATTTATAAATATAAATAAAAATAATTTAAAATTAATATATACAAAAAATAATTTAAAAATAATATATACAAAAAATAATATTTAAATAAATAAATATTCAAAAAATAAAACTAAAAAAAATATTAAAAATTAAATTAATTAAAGCTGCAACAAAATGTGAGCGAAAGTTGTGGAAAATCGAGGAAAAGTCCAAACAGATCATTAGCTCAATTTTCGATTAAGTTTGTGATGAAAATCTGATTGACTGCAGCTTAAAAGTCTCAAGCGAAAGTCAAACTGAATCTCCAATTGGATTGTCCGCAACTGGTCTAATTGGTCCAATTGGTTATTGAAGTCCTTTGTGTGTGTTTAGCCACGTTTCAGCTAGTGTCAGTTGCTGGCATTTAATTAGCCTTGGCAGGCGCTTAGCTGCTCTTAGCTGACCTTTGGTAATTATGGAAGACACTTTGGGCCAAACATGTTTAAACACACTCACACACACACATGCAGTATACACGCACACACAATGTAAATGTTGAGAGTGTCATGTCGAGCTAATTACTTGATAAAAGGCCAAACAAAAGATGAAATAACAGCAAACAGCAACAATGGAAACTCTGGCATTTATCTCTGATCGCACACTTGTCGCACCCTAGGCCATAGCCAAGGCGTTGCAGGGCGAGGGGAAGAAGGTGGGGAGGTGTTGTGGTGTTGGCACGAGGCACATGCAACACAAAGGCAAACATGGAAACAAAAGAACCCAGTTCTGCCAGCAAAAAGCCACAAAAATAGCAACAACAACAACAAAAGCAATCGACATCCAATCAATGCAACAAAAACAACAACAGAGGGAAAAAGAAGAGAGAGCAGCGAATTGTGCAACATATGGGGGCACAACTATGTGTGTGCACAAGGTGTATAAGTACACACGTCTGTGTGTGTGTGTGTACATACATTAATTAGTGACAAAACGCAACTGAGCAAAGCGTATTACACAATATCTAGAAACTATGCAAAGCCCCAAAAGTGCAAGCGAGGCAGCTATAGCTCATAGAGGAAACGCTGTGGTCGAGAGTGCTCGACAGGCAGATACCCTACAGCCAGTCCAAAGCAGAGTCTATTGAATTTGAAATTTGAAAGCTCAAGAATTAATCAATCAAATTTATACTTGTAAATTAAAAAATCAAAATTTATGCTTAATTATTTTTCTGTTCTTTGATAGAAATAGTTAAGGATAAGCTGAACCATTTGCTAGGTAACTATATATAGAATAGAATAACCATTGTATTTATCTTGAGAGTAGTATAATACTATATAATTTCCATCAGAATTTTGCCTTCTATCAATCCAAAAGCATTGATAAGTTATAGCCTGGATCTGCATAACATTGAATCAAAAAATATTTAGAAATTTGTTTAAAATTAGTAGCATCACAGCAGACATTAGTACATATATAGGCAGATTTGAGTATATAAGGAATATAGTATCAACATAAGATATATAGTATAAGTATAAGTTACATAGTATAGATATAAAGTAAAGCTATAATATAGATATAGGTATTCAATATGCAGAGATCTGCATTAGATTTATTAAAAAAATAATCAGAAAAAGAATCAACAGCAGACGTAGGTTCATATATATAAATGATACATAAAGGTATATATAGGTAATCAGTTTGTAAGATTAAAAGATAAATCTGATTTATTTATTATATTCAAGAATCAGTCAAACATAAGTTGGATCAGCTTTTGAAACTATATCGTAAAACTGCGCAAAATGTAATAAAAAAATGTACAGAAATTTGTGAAAAATACTTAGAAACATTAGACATAAGTATATCTATATATAGTATAAGGTATAAAGCATAGACATAGCTAATCAGTTTGCTTGGAGCTGCATTAAATTTAGTCAAAAATATACAGAAATCAGTCGGATATAACTAAGATCTGGCCGTGAAGTTATAGCATAGAACTGCGGTAAATTGAATAAAAAACTAAATAGAAATCTCTGAAATTTTACTAGGAACAGCAGCAGGAATAAGTATATATATAGATAGATATAGTATACAGCGCATTTTAATTTAAAAAAAAAAACTAATCATATCTTATATAATTTAAAGAAGTCGATATGCTATTTGCCAGCTGTCACATGCTTTCTATATGAAACTTAATATACCCTGTTCTAATGCAAAATGCTCAAGTAAGAGATTTTCGCCCACAGTTTCTAGTCTTGTGGGTGGAGTTAAACGTAATCCACTGTTACGTAGTTGTAGACTTACGTCATGAAATAAAGCTGAAGAAAAAAGAATCAATTTCAACGAGAAAAACTCCTACACACTGGTTGCCAATTAGACAGGATATATAGATATATATATATCTTATATCTATATAGAAACTAAGTTGAGATGAGAAGTTTTTTCTTGGTTAAATTAAGCCGTTTCCAGGGGCAGCCGAAGCTCAAGTTGAAGCTTAAAATATGTATAAACAATACGTTTGTTTATGCTAAAGATTGCAATTTCTTTTACTATTTTGAAGCTGGTTGAATCCTTGCAATCCCCGTGTGGCTTAGCAGCTGAGAGCTCTGTCCACATGCTGCGGGAGGATTCGAGTTTCTAGGTACTCGAAAGTTCATTTGCTAAGCGAACTTAATACAATGGACCATTGGGGGGAAAGGCTTTTGGGGCTTTCGTGGCTGCGTGTCTCATAAAAAGGCTAAAAAGTTGCCCTACCAGATACTTGGCCAGGTGCAGCAGGAGCCGCAGCAGCCGCAGCAGCAGCCTGTAACCAGAAGGACAGGATCATAAACTGTGCCAAAACATGAGACCTGGCCAAGGACTCAATGTCTTCTTCTGCCTGTCGGCCGTCTGCTTCATGCAGCTTAGCGGCTTATTAAACGGTAAACTGCAAGTAACAAGGGGAGGGAGGGAAGTGGGAGGAGGTGTGCTCTTAGGTGATACGAGGGATTGGGATAGGGACACGGTTCAATGGTTTTCCGAGCGAGTGAAGTGACATTAAAGGCGGCTCAGTGGCAGCCTAAGTCGCAGGAGGCGACTCCCAAAGCAGCTGCAACTCCGGTTGCCAGCAAGAGTAGCACATTTCATTGTCCTTGGCTAGCTGCTCCTGCTGTTCCTGCTGTGCCCTTTTGTCCTTATCGAACTCCAGCGCTGCTGTCACTTGTCCTTAAGAGGCAAAAGGGAACTGAGGAGACACTTCACGGCTGCCAGCGATCTCCCTGGAGTGTGTTGAACATACGCTGTTTGCAACCCACGCTCTGGGTGTGTGTATGTGCGTGTGTGTGTGTGGTTTTGTCTAGTATGTGTGTGTATTGAATCCGGCACCATATCCTGGTCCGAGCTTGGGTCGTGCCGGGGCTTATACAACCACTCAGTGACACAAATAAAAGTAAACATGATAAAACCATTGAAAACTTTTTCCATTTTCACATTTGAGTGTGTTTGTGTTGTGCTTCACACACACACACACACACACACATGTATGCGACACTCTTTAGTGCATCTGTGTGGAAGTTAATCTCAAGTGCAGCCGAGAGCTAAATATTTGCCATTGGCTTTGCCTCCGCCTCCGCCTCCGCCTCTGCCTGTGCGACGCGTCCTGTGCCCCTGGCCCCTGCTCTGCGTGTTGACTTCTTTGACCACCGTCCAGCTCTGGTTGCGGCTTCACTCCATTGCTTATCATTGATGCTGTGCGCTGCCCAACCAGACCCTACCCTGCTTTCTTCCTACCCCCAGCCCTCCTCCCCTCAGTAAGTACCCTACTACAACAAATATGCATTCAAATGACCCGCAGTTTTCTCTCTCGCCCTTTCTTTTTATTTTTTTTCTATAGCTACCAAAACACCCATGATATGTTGAGGTAGGGTATCAAAGGGTTCCATGTGTTCCAAGTAAACATAGGTGACATCTGTTTATATCTCACATATAACGATGGGAGCTAAGGATCCTTTTTGAAACTATTCCTTCAGTGAGAATCTCAGAGAAGTTCTCCATAAAATCTGTTTCTGTTCCTATTATTCTATATACTTTATTTACAACTAAAGGGTATCTGCTAGTCGTGGTAGCTTGACTATTTAGTTTCTAGTTTATTTTCTTTCATTTTTGCATTTTTTGGCTTCCTTTGTTTGTCCTTTACACTCCCCCTCCGCCCGCCTGTTTACACTAAACTAACAAGCCAAGCTAAAAGTTGGCAAACTGCAGCCAAGTCTCAGTCCTTGCAGCTCTCCCCCCTCCTCCCACCACCCACTGGCTACCCACCACCAGCCTACCTCCCCCCGTTGAGCAGTTTTTCATTGATAAAACAGCTCGTTGTGCATAAATTGTTTATGTTTCTGCTGGCCTCTGGACGTGTCCCTCGCTCGGCTTGTTTTGTCTGTGGCTGCAACTAGCCGAACCGTAACCCCAAGCCCCAAAATCTACACTAGCCTCACCCCACAGACCCTGTACCCCTAGAAGACCCTAGCCTAATGCCAAACCCCAAGCCGCAATAACAAAGAGGTGAGCCAGGCAAATATTTGTGTCAGTCGTTGAACTTGTTCTTGCTGACCTTTGCAGGCGCTACAAACCGCGCAGGGTGTGGCCTGCCAGGGGGGTCTAAAGGTGTTCGACGGGGGTCGCAGGTAGGTGAAAGCAACAGACAAGTCTCAGCATCCCAATTACTTTCCATTGCGCAACCAACTGAAAATTGAGCACAGACTTGCAAATTCATTTCAACAACTTGTCTAATTGTTTTCCAACACTCTTTTATGCATTAGGCAGCACTTTACATTTGAGGTAGACAGTTAGACAAGTTATGTTAATAACATACAGTGAAGCTTCTATAACTCGAATACCTCCATAACACGAACTAACTTGATTTTCTTAGAGCTAAGAGTAAAACTTGTATAGCCTTTTCTTCGCATAACTCGAACAGAAGAATTTGCAATCGTAAGTTGAATTCTTCTGAAGAAATTCTAGATTAATATGAAGCTGGCATGTCCAGATGAAAGCTGATCATGGTTAAGATTAAATACTTATTGAAAATTACATTCAAGTGGAGCATGAGATTTCCGAACATATTTTCTTACAAAGAATCCGACTTTAAGTGCTATGAAAGCTAAACTTGACGGGTAATATATTAATACTATATTCATATTCAGAAACATATAGTATTATAATTTATAACAAGTATATAAAGCAGAATTATATATTATATAATTTAGATAATTGTGGCTACTATTTGAGTATTAAAATTTGTTTTTCATTAATTTTACTTTTTTTTCACGACTCTCTCTGACTTTAATGAAAACTTCTGTCTAACTTTTTGCTAGAATTATGCAGATTCAAGTTAGGCAGGTTCCACTGTACTATTTAAATATGCTTAAAGAGTTATTAAGGAATTTATATTTTATTATTTTGTGTACTCATTTTTAATATTTCTAGATACTTTACTAGAATAAGAAGTAAACATTCTGCACTCAAGTATAGAGACAGTCGTTTATTGAAGCTGATTATGAATGTATATATATATATATATATATATGGTATTTATATATATACTACCCTCTGCCTGTTACATACATTTACAAAATTTCATTTGCAGTCATTCGTTTCGTTTACTCTTTCTGTGCATTCTTCCATTTACCTAAATAAACGTAAAGATTTATGTAAATGCTACTAGAAACTGACTAGAAAAATTGAAAGGGATTGAAAACTAGGATGTAAATATTACTATCTGTTAGCTTAGGTAAAAAAATAAAGATTTTAGCCTTAATAAGTTTATGAATAAATGAAAATTTCCCTTTAATTTCGTTTTTTGTGACTGTCCCAATTGAATCTTCTTTCAGAACTGCTCGATTATCTCATTCTAGTCGATACTCATAGATCGATACATACTCGTACAGTGATACGACTATCCATGTATATTATATCATAAAAATCCATCTAATTATGGATCACATTATTACTATAATTGAAATCAATGAAAATTGTTAGAAAATTAAAAAAAAAGAAGTGAGTTTCATGTCTTTAGAGACCTCAGCGGGTCAGGATCTTTGGGCGTGGAAGCAAAGGTCTCCAGTATGAGGTCACCTAAGGCAACTTTTAGCTCTATTGGTCAGAAGTAAATGGAAGATTATCATATATATATATATATATAATATATCATACAAATTAATCTAGTTATGGGTTACTTTATTATTTTAATTGAACATAATGAAAATTGTCAGGATATTTAAAAGTTAAGATCTCTTGGCGTGGAAACAAAGGTCTCCAGGATGAGGTCATCTCAGGCAACTTCTAGCTCTATTGGTTAGAAGTGATTTACCGTTGATATTGATGCTGGGAACCTAGGCAGAGAACTCGCAGATCATTCAAAATGACAACATACTAGAAGTAGCTGGAGGCATCAGCAATGTTCCGGGTGATTCTGGATTGAGTTTAAGCCAGGATGAAGAAAAAATGTTATGCTATACATCACAGCCTTAACTTGTTTGTGAGAAGCTGGCCAGGCAGTCAAATTTGAACTCAAAATTAGAAAACCAGGTTAAACTTATGTCCAGTGTGGGATTATAAGCAATTACCAAAGGAAATAATCCTAAAAAAGCAAAAAAATAATATTTGAAAGCAAATGTCAGTTTTTGCCAAAGGGAATTCAGCTTGTTAAAATGTCAGAAATGTAGCTGCAAATTGCAGTTGAATACATAAAGTTGGGGACAAACGTAAATTGAAAAGGTTTCACATTCATTTAATACTTATATACTATCAGGATATAAGGTTTCTGTACGTTGCATAAGTCTCAGCTTTTGTTGCATAAATTCTTTTCATCAGCATAAAAAGGACATTTAATCCAGAGATCCCTTGGCCCGGCCCGACAGCATTTTCAACTTTTCCTTTTTTTTTTCATTTTTTCTTTTCTGTCAATTCATTGGGAATGTTTGATTTTCGATATTTCATACGTACGGCACGTGGCTCATCATGAGGCAAACGCACGACGGAGGCGAGGAGCGGCCACCCAATCCCTTATTGCTTTTCCATGCGCCTTGTCCTTTGACTGGAGCTTAATTAAGGCATCGTTACGCGCCATTTTCTGTGTCCTGTTGATGCGATGACAATTGAAGTTGTTCGCTCGGTCCACACACACAGCCCACACACGCGCAACTCAAACAAACACACGAACAACACACACACAGAGACGGCAGTTGCCCATTCATTGCATGGAGATCTGGTAACTAGGGACTGTTAAATAGAACTTGTTTGCTGAAGCGATAGACATGCATAATTAAAATTCCATGACGGAGCAGCGAGGAGGATAAAATGGACGGTATGAGGGGGTAGGAGGCGGGCGAGAGAAGTATGTGATGCCCCACCAGTTGGCGTTCTGCTCATTATGAGCCGCCTCGCTGAAGGATCAGATGCGTAAAAACGGTATGAAATATTTTGACAGGTTCGCTGCTTGCATCAAGTTGAAGGGAAACGCGCAGCAGCGCGGAGGCGGGGCTGGAGCTGAAAATCAGAAGAGGATTGGGTGGGTTTGGTTGACATTCATTGCCTTGGTTACATGCCGACTTGGCTCCATATCCGCCACAACCACCGCATCCGCATAGCTGGTACATCCGTCGCTGCATCCGCTGCGATGCATTGCTTTTCCCGACCTGGCAGCCTGCCGGTTGCCTTTGGCAGGCACCTTCGCCAGGTGCCTGCTGGTTGCTGGTAGCTTCCAGCCAAGCGTAAGATATTGGCAACCACAATGCAAACGCTGTGGCTGCACAGTTTGAGCCACCAGCCGCCCACAGTCACTCCACACTACGTTGCACTGAGTTGCACACACACACACACACACACAGCGAAACACACACACTTCATAATGCACGATAGCTGGCAATTTATTGCAATGACGACGACAAGTTTAAGCCAAGGTTAAGCACCGTTCAGACCACAATGGATGCCATCTGGAGGCAAGCACTCGGAATTTCAACGCTTTAAATGCCAACTAAAGCGCAATGCACTTCAGTGCAACCGACGCTATTTCTCAGTTTAACGGATGGGTTTCCACACAAAAGTAAATTTGAATATAACTCAGTTCAACTGACTGTTCCTAAGTTGTACACAAAGTTCAACTGACTGTTCTAAAACAAGCAAGGACAGAATTTCATTCGAGTTAACAGTTCTCTGGTTGAGTTAACTTTAGTTAAACAGCTTCTACATTAACACACTGTACCTACTCATAGCTATAACTGTTCCATACCCAGTAAGTTCCAATTGCTTAAGAGTCACACTAACTGTTCCCAAGCTGAGCTAACTCCTTCCTAGTAAAATCTATTAAACTATGCAAAGTGTTCTCTCGATCTCACTAAATATACTTGTTTTCTTCACAATAAATGTGACTGTTCCTAACTTGAACAGACTGTATTGCAGTCCAACTAACTGTTCTCCATTTGACTTACGTCTATTCAATAAAATCTACTGTGGTTCAGGTCAACTACTCTTCTTTTAGCTGACGTAACCTACTCGCAGGTACAACTGTTCCATATATTTGTTTCCCTGTTGACAGTTCTCTGGTTGAGTTAACTTTAGTTAAACAGCTTCTACATTAACACACTGTACCTACTCATAGCTATAACTGTTCCATACCCAGTAAGTTCCAATTGCTTAAGAGTCACACTAACTGTTCCCAAGCTGAGCTAACTCCTTATTAGTAAAATCTACTATACTATGCAAAGTGTTCTCTCGTACTCACTAAATATACTTGTTTTCTTCACGATAAATGTGACTGTTCCTAACTTGAACAGACTGTATTGCAGTCCAACTAACTGTTCTCTATTTGACTTATGTCTATTCAATAAAATCTACTGTGATTCAGGTCAACTACTCTTCTTTTAGCTGACTTAACCTACTCGCAGGTACAACTTTTCCATATATTTGTTTCCTGTTGAAACCTTTGTATTTCATTCTAAGTAACTGTTCCTAAGCTGAACTTACACCTGACTGCACTTAAGTTGTTTATAATAGGTGTTCCCCAACTCGACAAACTGTACCTGTCCTCTACAACATACAAAACTGTCTGTGCTTCAGTTGAAAAAACTATTCCTAGTCTGAGATTTCTCAATAAAATTGACTGCAATTAAGTTGGGTCTAGCTGTTTCTCTGATAAACTAACTGTACTCAAGTAGTCAAACTGTTTCCTTTTGACTACAGCTGGCCACATCTTAGTTTAAACTCTATTATATATATACTATATCTATGTAATCGTCAGTTAAGTTGACTTTAACCTCAGAATATATGCATCTATGTTTCATTCCGAACTTTTCTTTAAGTAAACTGAGTTTACCTCGTCTTCGCTGTCAGGTTGTACTTAGTACATTATTCTACAAACCTGTACGATCTCTATATATATATTCTGAGAATACTTTGGCAGCTACTCAATCTTAAGGCTTATATAAAATCTGATCCCATAGAGACATGCTAGTTATATAAATATGTTATTCAAGCTCTTCTTAGATTGGTTGTGGGCAAATATATGCATATACGACTATATCATACGACTATATCAATTAATACATAATAGATTAATACATAAATAGAAATAAGCATGGATCTAAATTTGATTGGTAGAAGAATCCAACTGAAACCTACATAATTTAATATTCTATGGGTATCGTCTGTTATTCTAGCATAAATGATAATGAAAATTGATAGTTGGTCTTTAGCATTTATCAAGTTGAAAAAGTGTTCCCAATGCTATGGACAAACATTCATCTAATAACTGTGATGGTAAAGCCAACGCACAGGCAGCTGCGGGATAACAGGATTTTGACTTTCACTTTTCACACATCCTGCAATTAATTTCCGTTTGATTGTTTGTCTTTGTTGCTGCTGCCGCTGCTGCATAATCCTAGCCCTGTTTTGCTATTGCTCGCCCGCCCACTGCAGTTTAATTGCTGTGGGGCCTGAGCTAAGCTTCATGCTGTGCCTGTGTGTGCTCGACTCTGTGAGTGTGTGTGTGTGTGTATAGTGTTCTTTTGTGATTTACGCGCTGCATTTGCGGCTATAAATAAAGCGCTAAACACAATGACTTTCAGTATGGTTGAGCATTGCAGGAGTAGGAACAGAGCAGGGACAGCAGCAGAGGCAGAGGCAGGGGCAGAGGAAGGGAACGGCTGTTGGGTAAAGGCGTGGCATCGCAGCTATTGCGTTGTCGACAACTTGGTCCTGTGACTTTCATTTGCTCAGTTCATTTGTTGCCGACAATAGAGAGAAGATAGAACACTGATTCCCCGTTCATCCTAGCAACTGGCAGCTCTGGCAGGCAGGCAACTCGTTCCGCAATATCTGCACCTTCGACCCCCATGGAAGCCATGTTTATTGCTTCTGCATTGTTGTCTTTGGCTAATTGCCGATGGCATTGACAACAACAACAACTACAACAAATAACAGCAACCACAATAAGAAACAATTGTACCCAGGGCATCGATTTTCCTTCAATGCAGAACATTTTAAAAATTGAATTTGAGAAAACTGCCAAAGGACATAGGGAAAAACACAAAACAAAAACAAAAATAGAAAACAAAAGGAAGGCAAAGAAACTAGGAGAGAGAATCTTCCATTAAATTAAATAGTATGTTTTCCCTCTAAAGTTGAGAACAATTGATTGAAAGAAAACTTTTAAGTGCCGATGTCAAGGAAAAGGAAGAATATACACAGATGACAGATAAATCTTGTATGCATTTCGGCAGAGTTTCTATATATAGATAGTTCCGCCCAACAAGGACGTAAACAAGTCAGTTATCATTAAGAGGATACTTGTGCTTGTATTGCCAGGAATAGATTTGGCTAATTAAAGGAACATAGGAAAATAAGTAGAATCTTCTGCAGATAGAGGAAACTTGTTCTAGGTAGAATCTAGGGTATCCTTGACATTGAGTAGAATATGTCATGGGTTCAACTGAAATATGACATTCATAAATTATAAACTGTAAAATAGAAAATAGGAAAAATTTCAATCGAGAAGTTCCAAGCCGGAAAACGGCAGCACTCCCCCTCAATTTGAGTAGCAAGTGGCAAACAGGAAACAGGAAACGCAAACCTGAAGCGAAACACTGGGAGTCAGGTAGAAGTGATTGAAGGGATTTATGTCCGATTTGGAGATATCATGATGGTTATAAATCCGACTTTGGCAACCTTCAGCAGCCGTCCAATGGCTATTGTAACCCATGCCGTCATCGAGGATGCCATCTATATGCATGTGATATGTCCAGGCGGCGGGGTCTCCACATGGATTACATTGGAGGATGCACTGGGCTTGTGTCCGTCCGCTGTCATTGCCTATAATCCCATGCGAGACGAAGAGTCGTCCCGACTATTGGACTGGTGAACTCACTTCCTACTCTTTTATACCTAATCCTTCTGCTTCTGCTTCTGATTCCCCTCTACATCCGACCCCGTTGACTGTTAAACCCTATCCATCCGCGCTGAGCTTTATATTTACAACCGATATAATTGTTTCGATATTAAATTTGCAATGCTCTTGAGAAGTATCAAAAAACAAGAACCGTTCAGCGTATATCCTTTTAAGCTTTAGTCGGCTCAAGGATACAAATTTGGACTTTGACTTGTGAGTTGTAGAAGTTTTGTGACTTTTACTTTATAACTGACATTGACATTCAGCTGGACAGGCTTGGTCCTGTCTTCCACTCGCTCACGTGCCGCTGTCGCATTTGTCAGCTCAGGTACAAACACACACACACACAGGGATAGCAGGGCGTATGCGTAATGCGCCAGCCTGTCAACTACTCAACCTTGGCGAACGCACAAAATTTGTCTTGGCTTAGGCATTTCAATTGCAAATTAGCCTTTGTCCCCGCCCACTCTACTTTTTTCCTCTGCTCTTCTTTCTCTCTTTTCTCGCTATTTTTTCCTTTGGTTGCTTCTGTTGCTGCTGCTGTTCCTTTTTGGGCTGCTCCTTCTACGATGTCCTCGCTCGACCACATTCACACAGTGTACATTTCGCTTTTTGTGGCAATTTGAATGATTTATGTTGATTGCGTATAATTGCATGTTGTGTCGCCTCCTGCCTCCTGGCTCCTGCCTCATCCTTGGCTTCAGCCACAGTCTCAGGTGCGCCTCTCTTTGTGTGTCCCAGAGGGCACACGAACGACGTTCGCTCCTAACCTCAGACATTTTGCGGCGCATTGTTGCCGTCGCCACTTTTATGACGCGCCATCTGTCAACAGCTTGTTGTGACAATGTCTGGCCAGCAGTGGGAGGATTGGGTGTTGGGTGTTGGGTGGTGCTTTATTGCGGGGCTTGGCTAGACATTGCGCTGCTTATCTAATTATGTGCCCAAAAGCACGCTACACAAAAATGCCAACCCTCCCTCCCTATCTTCCTCCCTCCCGTCGACCTTCCTCCCTCTGCGGTAACCATCAGCCCGCACCCTAATGCTAAAGTTGTCTTTTGCGGCACGACGCTTCATTTTTTGTAACCAGGCAAATGGTGCGTTCTGGCTGCTAGGAACAATCAGGAGCCGGAGCTGGAGGCCCTGATGAGGAGGAGGTCTAATGGCGGGGCGCGAGCGCATTTATTTCCCTTGTAAACGAGCGCAATTTGCAATTTGAACGCGTCCATGTGCCACGCGCCCAGAATGTTTCTGTTCCTACTTGTGCTCCTGGTCTTGGTCCTGCTCCTGCTGCTGCTGTTGCTACTCCGTGATAGTCATTTGCAATTGAATATTTATTTGCGCCTGCTTTGCCGCTTCGCCAATGGGCGTGCCATCAACTTAAAGTTATTACGCATAGACAACCTTTTCCTGTTACCCAAATTCACACTCTGCTAATCAGGCCAGGCCGAAACAGTGTGACCAAATGCACACGAAGCACAAAATAAACACAGCTCTGCCTCTTGTCAACAAACAAAATCAGACAAAACGAACTCGACTAAATCAACTTGGCGTCAGTTCCTGATCATCGACAAATACCGGAGACAAAGGCCAGAAAAAGCTATTGAAAATGGAAATGGATTTAGATTTAACTTTAAGATTGGTTAAACCATATATATATCTTGTATCCTCAGTTAGTACAATACTTCAATATACTTAAGGTTCAGTTTCAGTTTCTTGCTTTTAGGTTTATTTTTTTATTAAAAAATTTTAGAGTTGAGAAATATTTTGGGATTTTATAAGGAGAAATTTCCAAAATCTGAGGCAAACTTGAGCTGCGCCTAGTTACTACTATATCCTATATATATACATATGATATATAGTATACATAAAAATATGTATATATAGCTCTTATAGACTCTTAAGATTCATTCATTTATCCGGAGAGACACACACACACAGAAGGAGATTCCTCCCTCAGCGACTTGACCTTTGATGCTGATGAGGAATGTTTATGGACTTGGAGATGCTTCTTTCTGACTGTTACAAACTTATTAAACAATTGCAAAAGATAAACAGTCTAAATTGTACCCATTTTTAATGGGTTGAAGGACTAAAAATTTAGTATAAGAGCTTCTACTCTTTATGGATATTCTAGATTAAAGTATAAGCGATGTTTTTTTTTAACATTCAAATCGCACAAAGATTTCACACTTTAAAGAGCCAAAGATATTTTTTTCGAATGAACCCAATACGAACTTAGTATCTGAATAATATCATATATATATAGTAGATATATAAATATATAGTATATATGTGTATAAAGTATTTATAGTATAGTTACAGACATTGCAAGTATAGAAGTCAACTTTCAATCTCAAGAGTTCAAAATCTAATCCAAGTCTGACTGGAGCTTGCCACGTAAATCGATAGCTTGCTTATCGATAATAAAGCGATAACTTCTAAGCAAGTCGCCAACTTCATACTCTACCCTTACATAGAAAGAGTATATAAAGTTGTTTAGCGTACTTTTAGTGTAAATAGAAACCTTTTGAGTACTTAATAAGAGAAACGAAACTAATTAAACAACTTAGTATGGAGGAATTCTAGTCTGTGCATTTGGATACTATTCGCATGCTGGTCACACTGTGTGCAAGCGCATCAAGCGCACAAGGCAGAAGATTAGAAATGACAGCGGAATGCAAAAAGCAATGAAGAAACCGATAGAGAGAGGGGTGGGGAGGGGGAGGTAGGGCAAAAAAAGAGAAACGCCAGCTAATAAAATGAACTTTATGCGCGAACGTGCGTGGACTTCAAACAGCAAGAGGAACATGAACACAGAGGAAACCTATTGCCCATTGCACCGTGTCCCGTATCTCCCTTATCCTTAACTCCCTATATGCGCTGTCTCTGTCGCACTTGCGTTGAGTATGGTGTTTTATTTGTAACACGCTCAGTTTCAGTTACAGTTTCAGTTGCCTAATTATAATTTTGCAATTCTGCTGGCGCATGCAAAAATCATGAGAAAAAAGACAGATGAGAACAGACAGAGACGGGGAGAGTGTGAGCAAGAGAGAAGCAACATTGTGCCCTGCTGCTTCCGCTTTTGATGCCCTTTGCCCCCGCCACTGAGCCATCCCATTTGCCATTACTGGCGCTGATGTAAACATAAAACATGACAACTTCCGGATGCTTCTCTGAATATGGGACCAGTTGGTGAGGCGACGGTACGTTGGCCTGGGGTGGGATGGCTTGAACGTCAACGTTAAGCGTTTTATGGCCAAAATGTGCGTTTCATTTGAGCTGCTGTTGTCCCGCTTTGGACACCCCGTTGCGCTCATTTTGCGCTGATTCGCACAACTTCCGTTTTTGTTGTCGCTTTTCTGCAAATGTTGCAAATCTTTGCGAAAAACTTGTCGTAAAAATATTTTCATCTGTAGCAGTCGCAAGTAGCAATGGGGAAATAAAAACACACACAGTCAAAGGACATGGCTAATGCAGGATGAGGCATGCTGCTACTCAGCTGGCTGGCTGCTTGAGTAGCAAACGCCGCCGAATGAAGCAATGAAAACTGGCAATAAACAAATGGCACAGCGCAACGGAAGTTAAAGCGAAGCGCACAAAATGGCGGCCATCGCACCGGAAGACAAAGACATCAGACGCCATCCCGCTGCTGCCACACTTCCTGCACTCTCTTCCCTTCACCCCACTGATATATGTATGTATGTATCTATGTATGTATGTAGCATCTTACATCTTACATCTACCTCTCGCTCCGTTGTGGCGAATTTATGAAGCATAAGCTGCATAAACATTAAGATTACATAAGCGTCAGGCTCGAAATCCTTGCAGGACAAAACCAGCGACGCTTGCAACATTTTAAGTGTCGATAATTTTTGGTGCGGGCATAACATCGCACTGGGCGTGGCACACCCAACACACACCGCCCGCCCTACACTCTATACCCCCGCACAACTTCTCCTCAAATTCTCATGCATATGCATAAGCTATGCAAACGACAAACACTCAGGAAGAGGCAGACACACGGACAGACAGAGGGAGAGAGAGAGAGGGAGAGAGAGAGAGGGAGAGAGAGAGAAACGAAGAGGAGAAAGGAGAAGCACGACAAAGATAGCGAGTGAAACGATGCGATAAGCAAAGCATTTAAAATTGCAGGGCACAAAATTTGCATTTTTCGGTGGCAAGAAAATTAAGCAAATGTAAATTTTCGTCATCCATAACAATAGAGAAAATAAGGGAGTACCTCGAACATAAAGGAATACCCCGATAATTTAATCCGATTGATACAAGTAGATGCAAAGTAGAGCACAAAAGCAGCGCAATGAAATGGAATGGAACACTCTTAAGAGCTGAGAATTTAACACATGCTTCAAAAAGTCAGTTGAATTGTATGTAATTATGGTAATTGAAGGAAAAACAATGGAATGATATGGAATGGAACACTCTTAAGGGCTGATAGCTCAACACAT
This sequence comes from Hirtodrosophila trivittata, assembly GCA_035045065.1. NCBI lineage: Eukaryota > Metazoa > Arthropoda > Insecta > Diptera > Drosophilidae > Hirtodrosophila > Hirtodrosophila trivittata. The sequence continues at coordinate 11,885,010 of JAWNNK010001028.1, read as the reverse complement.
GCTTCGAAAAGAAAAGTAAACTAAATATATACAATAAAAGTGTTAAAACCTTTCTAATTTATTTGTAATATATGATTCTTTAACAAAAAACAATGGAATGATATGGAATGAAACAGTTTATTGAACTGAGATTTGAAGAAATGGTGGGTACCACACGGAGTTAGTTCAATAATAAATAATTAGGGTAATCTTTTTCAATATTTATCGTTAAGTAAAGATTCTTAAAGAAAAAACAATGGAATGAAACGGCCTATAGCACAAAATATAGAGAATAAAAGGTGAGTACGATACAAAAGCCAGTTAAATAATAGATAATAATAATAATACTTTCAAATCTTTCGGTAGAACAAGGTTATGGAGGAAAAAACAATGGAATGATATGGAATGGAACACTCTTAAGGGCTGATAGCTCAACACATGTTTCGAAAGAGTAAGAAAAATATATACAATAAAAATATTCAAATCTTTTAAATATATTTGTAGTATATGGTTCATGAAGTAAAATACCAATGGAATGATGTGGAATGAAACAGTTTATTGAACTGAGATTTGCAGAACATGTACCATACAAAAGTCAGTTCCATAATAAATAGATATGGCAATCTCTTTCATTATTTATCGGTAAATAAATCTTAAAGCATCTTAAAGAAGAAACAATGGAATGAAACGGCCTTAAACACAAAGCATTGATAAAAAAAGGTAAGTACGATATAAAAGCCAGTTAAATAATAAATAATTATTAGAATATTGTTCAAATCTTTGGTTAGAACAACGATATGGAAGAAAAAACAATGGAATGATATGGAATGAAACAGTCCATAGCGCTGAGAATTGATAAAATGGTAAGTACGTAAAAAATATCAGCACAAATTACGGTAGTCTTTTAAAATTTGTTAGTAAAAAGAGATTCTCGAATGAAAACCAATGGAATGATATGGAATGAAACAGTGTATAACACTGAGAAGTACAGTATTGTTGAGAACAATACAGAGCTTCCTTAAATAATAAATAGTTATGGTAATATCTTTCAATTCTATGGGAAAATAAATGGAATGATATGGAATGAAACAGTGCATAGCACAAATAAATGAAATTAATGGAAAATACAATACGAAAGTCTGTTATATAATAGATAATTAGGGTAATATCTTTTAAATTTATTGGCAGAATAGCATTCTTGGAGGAAAAGCAGTGGAATGAAATGGAATGAAACTGTTTTTACCATGGAGAATTGAAAAAAATGGTAAGTCAGTTAAATAATAGATAATTATGGTAATGTAGTTCAAATCTTTCGGTACAACATGGAATGAAACAAATTATATGGGATTTACAAGAGTTTGATGAAGTTCTTAGTGGAAATCAAATTTCTAGGAAGAACAGTGGAACAATATGGAATGAAACAGTCAAATCTATGGGATGAGCAAGCTTCTTGATGATCTTTTGATGATCTTCTGATCTTACTTAGAGTAATCCATCTTTTAGGAAAATCAGTGGAACAATATGGAATGAAACTAAGAGTTCAGCCGATGGTAAGAGCCATCGTCAGTCAGAGCTGAAGCTCTATCTCTTTCCAGAAACAGAGAAAAAGGCAAAGCTTATGCTATAGCTTATATCTGATTAATCTAATCTATTTGTAAATAATATTATTTTTAATCTATGTTTTAATTGAATTGCGATTAAGAAGAGATTCTTATAGGACCCTACACTATCTTTAGTGACTCGCCTAATTCTTAGATTGAGCTGTTTGCTTCATTTTGAGCACAATGCAATAAGAATTGTGTACAGTTTGTATAAAATTCCTTGAGCTTGTGGGACATTGTGCGGTGCTAACTGTGTGATGTCTTAATTTGGATAAAGAATCTAACAAATTTATGGTATTACGAGCATTTTTAATGGGGTCACACAACTAACAGGACAAATTCAGTTATTTGGTGAATGGGTGTGGGGTGTGGGGGGAGAGTCGGAAGAAATCAGCTAAAATGAAATAACAAAAGCAAAGCATCAGTGCTCAAAATGAGAAGCTATGCAAGGGCTTGGCCACGATTGCTCCAAGTGGCAGCCAGAAGCAGGAGTGCCCCAGGAGGAGCAGCCAACGCCAGCAGCTCCTACGTGATTTGTTTGCCAAATTGTGGCAAATGTGTGGCGCATTCTCTGGCTCACTCTGTGTGTGTGGGTGTTAGTATGACTATGTGTCTGTGTGTGTGTGTGTGTGTGGCAGCAACAACTCAATTAGCGGCACACACACACACTCACACAGACATTCCCCAAGCAGTCCGAGGCTACCACTTCCCGCTCCGCTTCCATTTCCGCATTTGGTTTATTGAGTTTGCATGACCCTAATTTAAAGATGATTTAAAATTCCCGCAGCGAAATTAAGCAAACGTCCGATCAGCTCTGGACTGCACTCGAACTCGGACACGGACACGGACACGGACACGGAGTCAATGGCTCAGGCAACATATACTACAACTCTCACTCTGCTTCCCAACTGTCCTTGCCCTGCGCTTCTCCTGTGTGGGGGGTGGGGGATTTATTGTTTGGTGAGATGGCGCGCTAATGCGGCGCATTTATCATGCAGCTGGCGACGTGTTGGCAACCGGCAAGCGGCAACGGCAACCGGAGCGCTAATGGTCGCCACTTGGACCAACATAAATTATGTTTAATCAGCAGCAACAACTACAACTACAACTATAAGAACAACAACAACAACAACAATTATAATAGACATCAGCCGTAAATCCTTTAATCGAAACTATAAGCGTTGCCACCATCTTCCAGCAAATGCATCCATCAACAACAAGCACATTAGCAACAGCTGCTTCCCACACGATACAAACTACTCACATGCCAAATCTCATTTTAATATATATCAAGTATATATATATATATATATATATCAAGTATATATATAAAAAAGATGATTAAGTGGTTAATTCGAAGCGAATCTTATCTCTTTCGCTTCCATTAGTTTGTCAAATCTTAAATGTGGATATAGCCAAGCGATAAATCATGTCCAGTCCACTAGAAGCTACTCTACATACTCGACACACACATATAAACATTCTCACACACCCACACACACACACACACTGTGGTCTATGGAAAATGGTTTCTTAAATATTCACTGTGATTATTATGCGATCCTTTTGACATTTTTAGTATGGATTCAAAGAGAGCTGCAATCATTTTTACTTATTTATTTATCTAATTAAATAAATAATCAGTTAATAAATTAATTTATAAATAGAAAATATAAAAATTTCAAGTTCTTTAAATAGTAAAATAATAAGAGAAGACAAGATTAAATTAACTATTAAAATATAAAGTATAAACTTCAAATTCGATAAAAATACATATAAAAAAAAAATTTAAAATAAATAAACTTCACTTATTATTTTATTAATTATTATAAAGAGTCGACAAGAAGATAAAATAAATTTTTTAAAAGAAAAGTAAAAATAAATTTGAGTTTTATGAATATAAATTTAAAAAAAAATTAATTTTATATTTATTTTTAAGAGGCAATAACAAGATATAATTAATTTATAAAGGAGTAAATATAAACTTCAAATTAACTAATTTAAAATATGTAATTAAAAAATATTCAAAATATACATTTAAATACTAAAAAGATAAGATAAGTTTCAATAATATAAATATATAATATAACAAATAAAAATTAAAATATATAAATAATATAATAAATAAATAATTTACATAAAAGTAAATATCAATTAAAAATTGATTTATATAACCATAAAAAAATAAATAAATAAATTTAAAATAGTAAAATGAAAGGCTAAAACAATAAAAAATTAATAAATAAAAGAGTAAATATAAAGATAAAATTCATAAAGTAAATAAATTTAAATAATAAAATGAAGAGATAAAAATATGAAACAAATATATAAAAAATTGATTGATGAATGTTTCAAACACAAGATCTGTTAGAAATTCCGAAACTTAACTTAAAGTTGATCCATGGAAAGCACAAAAAGGAATAAAAATACATTACAATAATACATAAATTTAGTTTTTATTAACTTTTTATAGTTTTTCTATAGCAAATGAATGGAAATACAGACTAGACTTCAACAGATTGGAATCTGTTAATATTGTAGTTATATTATTATTTCCCCCAACAAAGTCCTCGACTAAATCTAGGAGTACTTATTAACCGCTGGCAACATATTGTGTAAAACACTTTGAACAGACTTCCACAAAACCAATTTTGTTCACCAGGCAAAACGCATTCATGTGAACATTTGCAGAGAACTTAAAAGTTTCACATATGAAAATAATATAATATAATTTCTTGCTAAAAGCAGGCAGCACTTTTTATGGCTTCAGAGAGAAAACTTTCTATCGCTCAGCAGCGCTTTGAAACCCAAATGGAACCACAACCACACGCTAAGCATCAACTGAGAGTGTAAATGGGAGTGTGTGTGTGTGTGTGTGTGTGTGTGTGTGTGTTGGTGTGTTGCACTTTTAATTCTAGGAAACTAACGCAGCAGTCGAGAGAAATTACCAATTAGGTATATAAGTATCTATTATTATTTTGGAAATGCATTCTTCTTACTAGAACTATACATGGGCTTACAATATAAAAGGTTTGGAATATAAAAGTTATAGAGAGCTGTATAGAGAAGTCTTAACTAAAGAAAGAGTGTTGCATGCAGCGTGTAGGCTTTTAGGTGGGAATTGACGTGGAGGTTGGGAAGAGACTTTGGCAACTTTTTTGCGACGGTTGACGTGATTCTTCAGTCAATCAATGCAATCGATGTGGCATATATATTAATACAGTAAAATCTTTTTTTACACGATTTTGAAATAACACGGTTCCTCAAGAAGAAATTTAAAATTTTTTTTACACGTAATTTTTGATTTAACACGAATTCCAAATAATTTTTTTTAATTTTTTTCATGATTTTCTGCAGTGTTAAATATCATCCAAGTGGCAACACTACTTCACGGTTTGTTTACTCTAAGGAAAATACCCTCTGGACATCCCTGCCAACTTTATTTGGAACCAAAAAAAAGGGAAAGCCCCTTTTTATTCAATACATCAGTTTGTTAATGACGAAATATATAATTTCAATAAAGTTTAAAGTTTAATATCACTTTTTTTGCACGGTTTTTTAAGAAAATATTTGAGTTTTTTTCATTTTACAAGGTTTTTTGTAGGTTGTGGAACAGATCAAATTTACATAAGAATTTGGTATTTTTTTACACGTATTTAATTTACACGTTTTTTATTTACACGTTTTTTATTTACACGTTTTTCTTAGGAACGTACCTACCGTGTAAAAAAAGATTTTACTGTATTTATAAATATGTCTCCTATTTGAACTCATTTTTAGCTTTTTTAAGTGATTATTTTTATTGTTTACATTCTTGACCTTTGCGAACTTTAATCCTTTTTATACCTATACTTAAAGTTAGTAGAAAGATGATCGTCAGTCAGAATACTAGTATGTGATTTTGATTACCTTCAGGAAAAGAAAAACAATCATTGTAGAGCTACTAGGAACTATCTTCCTCTTTATCTTCCTATATGCACCACTGATTATGCATTGTCCAATCCTTTTCGCATTTTATGTTCACTTTATAACTCTCACTTCCATTCTTTTCGTTCAATCAAACTTTCGCTTTTCTATCACAATCGGTATTACCTACATACTAACACTTATACTTATTGTTCTGATTGAGTTTTTCTGGGTTTTCTCCAATCGGTGGAACTTATGTTGAAACAATCCTAATTTAAGATCATTTTGAATAATAGCCCCCAGACTGTTTTACTTTTTACCTTTTAATCTTTTATATTTTAGTCGACTGTTTGTACTCGTCTCTAAATTATTATTATTGGACTGATTCAATGAGGATTTGAAGAAAAAAGTAATTTTCGACCAAGACAATTCCATTGATTGGGCTACGAGCTACTCCCTTATCCGCCTTTTTCTGCAGATTAAGCAACAAGTGACTGTTTTTTGCTTCCAAATAGCTCGCGGTAAGAGATTGGACTCCAATAAACAAATACATATTTTGTGTACGTCTAGAAAACTTTGTTTTATGAAAGGTATAAAAAAATATTGGAGAAACGTAGGACGAAGTTTGTAGAGCTCAAAAATAAAATGATTTTTGTGTTTCATGCAAAAAGTCACGTACTCCTTGAGCCGCCCTCGCAGCATGAAGACAACATTTGCTTTGACTTCTTTCCTTCTTTCAATATGAACTAATATACATGCCTCACACACACACACTGACACACACACACACACAGAGACATTGACACGCTGTTCATTATCTTGAGTTACATATCTGAGCCCTATTCATAACCTGCTTCATTTAAGCAAGTTCAGATCTTTGCAACTCTCAGTCGAAAGTAAATTACAAACTAGACACAAAGTTTGGCCCCATCCATTCGGTTTATAGGCCACTTAGGGCAGGGCAAATGTCAACTCCAGCTGCTGCTGTCGCTGTCGCTTCTACTCCGGCTCCAGCTCCAGCTCCAGCTCCATGGCCAGGTTGCAGTGAAGTCAAAAAGCCGCAGCGTAAGTGCGTGGGAGGCTTATTGATCGGCGTCTACTGCAAAGCAGTTCTTTTCGCACATCAGTCACCGTTGCGCGAGCCCAACTCTTAATTCCCGCCTGTCATCATATCATGTCAATCAAAAGCAGAGCGCAGCACTTTGGCCTAACTAAAGACGCCGAGGAGTGGTGAGTAGAGGGAGGAGGGACGAGGGGGTGCTGGAACTTTTGTGGGGAAGACATTTAACTAAGCTGGCAGCGAAATGGTGAGCTAAGTGACGGACCAACCGCCAATCCCCGGCAACCCTTAACCCACTGCCAGCCACGGGTTGAGCTCCAACTGAACTAAGTACGTGTTGTGGCCCGGTTTCACGCACAGTTGAGTGTGTGTGTGTGTGTGTGTGTGTTGGTGTGCTGACAGGCAATCTGCTTTGGTAAGCGGAGAAATAACGGTACTTGGCCATTTAACGAACTGTCTAGTCAAAGTGTTCGCCTTTCAAGCGTTGCGCAAAGTATGCAACACTTCAGCACTTGCAGCAACTCCCCCAAAAACCTGCATTTTATATGTGGGCGTGGCAGACCGGCTTTCAAGAGCTTTTGTGAGGTCTTAAATGAATTTGTACAGAAAAAAAAAGAGAAATTAAATGAAAGATTGATAAAAATCTATTGAAAATCTCAAGATAATAAACTTAAATTATAGAGTTGACATAATTTTTAACCTTTAAATTAACTTTAATCATAGCTTGAAGCTTTCAAGAGCTTTTGCAATAAATTTAAATATGTTTTTGTAGAAAATAAAAGAAAAACTGATTGAAAATGTACTATCTTGATATTTTAAGGTAAGCTTAAAAAAGTTGCCATAGCTTTAACCTCTTACTCAACTTAAATCAATCAAAGCTTGAAGCTTTTAAGAGCTTTTGTTGAGCTTTAAATATGTTTGTGTAGAAAATAAAAGAAACTTAATGAAATCTCAAGATAATAAACTAAAATTGGCATAACTGTTAACGTTTAGCTGAACTTAAATCAAAGCTTGAAGCTTTCAGGAGCTTTTGTGAGCTCTTAAATGAATTTATACAGAAAAAAAGAGAAATTAAATGAAAGATTGATAAATATCAATTAATAATCTCAAGATAATAAACTTAAATTATAGAGTTGACAGAAGTTTTAACCTTTAGCTGAACTTAAATCAAAGCTTGAAGCTTTCAGGAGCTTTTGTTGAGTTTGAAATAAATTTATAGCATTCAAAGCACAAGGTAATAAACTAAAATTATAAAGTTACTATAATTTTTAACCATTTAAATAAACTTTAATCAAAGCGTGAAACTTTCAGGAGCTTTTGTTGAGTTTTCAATAACTTTGTATAGAAAAGAAATTAAATTTAATGAAAGTTCAATAAAAACTGATTGAAAATTTATTATCTTCTGATTTTAAGTTAAACTTAAAGAAGTAAAACCTTTAACACAACTTCAATCAAAGCATGAAACTTGAAAGAGCTTTTGCAACTGATGCAAACATGTTTATTTTAATGAAAGTTTATTAAGAAATGATTTAAAAGTTCAAGGGGACAAACTAAAATTAGAAAGTAACCAAAGAAAACATGAATCAACATCGCTTAAAAGTATTTACAGCTATTTATTAGATAGAATAATCGGAATATATCAAAAATAATGAGAAGATTAACACAAGTAGATAAACTCATACGGAAAACAGCTAAAAGCTATTTAATTATAGTTTACGCATTAATCGGGTGGTTGATGAACAAACTTGGCCAACTTGTGACTCCTCCTCGGAATGGCCTCTGGCAATCTTTCAGAGTTTATGTGAGTTGAGCCTGGCCATTGTTTAACGGCTTAGAGGCTATCAATAAACTTTGATTGTAAGAGCCTCAAGTAGCCTTAAGATATGAGTTGTGCCTTTAAAGCTTTAATCTTAAGTTCTTAAGACTTTAAGACCTAACTCGAGAGCTATACTTATTTTGTGGCTCATTCAGATTAGAATATAACTTTTGTTGGCTTAGATTAGATTAGATTATAAGTTTTCTTACTTTAAATCAAAAGCCGAAAGTGTAAACTATGTGCATGCTTAAGAGCTTTCAATAAATCTATTGTTTATAAAGCTGACTTCAACATTGCAATAGGTATATCTTATAGAAATTTTAGAAGCAGATTAAGGTACAAACTTTAACTTTCAGATTTACCTTAATCTTATGTTCATTGAGTTGACTTTAAGACTAAGCTAGAAAGATATTTAGATCGTAGAGATCTTTTAGATAATGTTGTCTACATTGAAACATAAGTTTAATGTGAAGCCATTAGAACATTAATCTAATGTTTATAACACTGAATTTAAAACTAAAAAAATTATTAAGCTATCAGTTATACATTTCTTTAATCTGAAGATCATTAATTCGACTTAATAACTTAGCTGAAAATCTTTTTAGATCTTATTGAGCTTTTAGATTAGATAAGATCGCCATACATCGATCCAAATTCTAATATGAATCCCTTAGAGCTTAGCTTTAATCTAGAGTTTATAAAACTGTCTTTAAGAAGCTTAGCCGGAAAGTTCTTTTGATCTTATAGAGCTTGTAGATTGATTTAAATAATCTTTAAGCTCCCCTTATATCGAAGTCAAAGTCTAAGTCTAATGCGAATTCTTAGCACCTTAATTTTACTCTAAAGTTCATTAAGTCTTAAGACTTAGCAATTTAGAGAGCTTTAGAGTCAGCTTCAATAGAAAAGCTTATCAGATATTGAAGAGCTTTTAGATGGGATTACATAATCTCCTAAACCGCCTTATCTCGATCCAAAGTCTACTGTAAATCCCTTAGAGCTTAGGTTTAATCTAAAGTTTAAAAAGCTGAATTAAAAACATGGAGCTTTACATGACATTCGTTTCATCATCTCTCTATCTCTATCTATATCGCTATCTCTCTTTCTCTCATACTCTCAACACTCAATATCCGGTAGAACACAATCAGCTTGTCTTCTAGTTGTCCCCTCGGGTCGCTTTCATAGTGCAATTTATGGCAACGCGTTTGGCCTTTTGGCGTTTTGCCGGTTTTTGTTTCGGCTTTTGCCAGCCTTATCTTTGCCTAGATTCCCTGCCAGCCCAAACAAAAATATGAATTTATACCATGTTTTTTTTTTGAGCAGCTCTTGTTGTTCCTGTATTCTTTTTCTTTTGCTTTTTCATTCACAAACATTCCTGGAATACAACGTTATTTATAGCTGGGTGTTTGTGCCAAGGCTTCCAACAAAGGCAGAAAAACATACACGGCGACAGAGAGAGTGAGAGAGAGAGAAAGGTTGGAGGAGGAACGCAAATTCCGTATGACAGTTGAGACGATGGGTAGCTGCTTGGATGGGTAAATGTTGTGTTGGTAACTTTGCTGGACGCTTTTAATTACGGCTGATTTATTTATTGCGCATACGCCCCGTATGCAGGTGCAGCAGCAGGTGGAACCATGTGGTAGCACCTGGTAGCAGCTGAAGGTGCTGGCTAATTTACAACGGACAGCTCGGAGCTCTCAGTGTCCGAGCCACAGACACCTGACGCCAACATCGCACAGAAGCGATCCCAGGCGATAAATTGTCATTAAAATGAAACAGGCAAAGTGGCAACAAGAATGCAATATAACCAACTGGTCAACTATACAAGTGGACAAGTGGACAAGAAGGCAAGAAGGCAACTGGGCAACTTGTTAGCATGTCTCCCTACTCAATGTGTAATTAAAATTTAACTCAGTGTTCCCAATGGTGCTTCGAGAATCACTCAATCCGCTGTTGGGATAGGTATCCAACCGCAAGATTTCATTTCTTTCAGCGCCGGCCGCACCGAGCTCTGAGCACTGAGCACTGACCACAGGCCAAGCTCACACACAGTCAGAGGTACAGTCAGAAGTGGAGTCTGGTTAGCTGACTAAGTGAATGATGATGTGCATGACGATGTTGTGGATGTGGATGTGGATCTGGCTGTTGATGTGGATGTGGATGTGGATGTTGATAATAATGATTATTATGATGATGATGATTATGTTGATGATGATGTTGATGGCGACATCGCCAGTTGAGTAAAACAGCTGCGACTGAGTCAGCTTATAAACAAGTCACCCGCAAACAAAGCACAGAGCGAAATGAATCCAACACGTTCCATGGGCCAGTGCTGTGTCTGACATTGTCGCAGCATGAGCTCCAGATGTGCTACCCGTGCCAGACCGATCAGCAGCGATGTGGCAGAGAAATGTGGACACTTTATACTCGATGAGCTGCTCACCTCGGAGCAAACGTATGTGGAAGATCTAAATAATGGCCTCGACCGTTACAGTCGTATCTTTGACAATCATACGGAGCTGCCGGACGAACTGGTAGGTCAACAGCATGTGCTGCTCTCCAATGTGTCCGAAATTGCTGCACTGCATCGTCACAAGCTGTTGCCTTTAATGATAGAGCATCGCCAGGACCTGGAGCAGCTCTTCGATTCCTGGCACAAGCTCATCGAGTGCGGCTTCTTTAACTGTTATGTGATTTTTACGGCCAGCCAGCGCGCCAGCCTCCGGCTATACGACTCAAACGAGCTATATTTTAAGGTAAGTCCACCACAAATCACCAAATCCCCAAACCGCCAAACCACCAAATCCAAAATCCAATTAAGGCGCAAATAATATGCGGGTCAATTTTAATTTAAACATCAATTTGTTTGTTCGCCTGCAATCTTGAGGCATATTTATAAAGCACGGCGAATTTAAAACGACGGCGAATAATATTTTCTTACACTTGCCCTGTGCTTATGGGCAAGCGGGAGAGCATAACTTCAGAGAGATCAACAATGGCGTCATTATCGCTCTCTGCTGAATTTCTCCTAAAAGACGGCGAAATCTTTTACTATCTGCACACAGGTGCGAGCGAGTGAGCGCTATCAATAATCACAACAAAAGAGAGCACACGCGCGCTGCCTTTTGTATGGTTATTATTGTGTAATTCAATGAGCAAATAAGCAACGCAAACGTATACAGTAGATTAATGGGGAGGTACCGACGTGATATAGTCTCTATGTTTAACTGTAAAATTGAAGATATTCTTTTTTAAAGTAAATTATATGAAAGTCTTCAGATTATTTTTACTGTTAGAGTTTGTTAATGGGATCTCTATCGATAGGTATACAATACTTATCGAGGTAATTAATTGTTAGAAATATATAAGAAACTGCTTCGTTTGCTGATGCCATAATATTTCATATTGATTTAATACAACTAAAACTAACTTAAACACACAATTTGTTTGCAATCAGGAACTGTGAAGACTTAGAGTTAAAAGTATCGATATACTTATCGAGAACAGAACAAATGCGAAAAGTTAATCATATAAAAAGAATAAAAGCAACTTTGATCTTATATGGAAAATACATATATAGTTAATCAGCCGTAAAGACATTAAATGTAGCATATGTTCAACATTTAGAGATAAATGTAGGGTATCTACCAGTCGTGTGGTTAATTTTTGTAGTACTTAATCCAGGTATGCTCTTGGTCATTACCAGCACTTGCAAATAACACTGGGTGATCCGCTGGGCATACGCAGCTTCCTGCTAAAACCCGTGCAGCGTGTGACCAAATATCCGCTGCTGCTGAACAAATTCATTGAATCAATCTATGAGCATCATCAGCTGATATCGAAGCAACTGTTTGAGGTGGCCTGCCGACTGGAGAAGCGTTTGCGAGACCTTGTGGAGCGCGCCAATCAATCGGATCAGCTCAACGATATTAAGCACTTGAATGCGGTACGTTTGCCATACCATTGACCCACCCACATGTAAACACTCTCTTTTATATCTCTTTCTCTTTCCCTTTCCGTTTTCCCTTTCACTTTGTGCAGTTCAGCATACTCAGCGAGGCGAGCTTCATTACGGTGGGTGAGTTCCCGCTGATAGATGGTCGACTGCGGCGCAGCTATAACTGCAAACTGTTTGCATTCAACACCTGCCTCATTTATACGGAGAAGAAGGGACGTAAACAGGTGCTGCGGGGCAAGTTTGTGCTGCCCGATGTCTGCTTTGTGGCAAACTCCAAGTCCTTTGTGCTCTGCAACAAGCAGGGCGAATGCGAATTCCTTTGTCAGCCCGCTCTTCAAGAGAAATGGGAGGCGATTGTGCGTCAACTGCTCCACGATGCCGCAGGTCAGCCCGAGAAGGATGAGGACGTGGCAGCTGCTGCTGCGGCGGCGGTGGCAGCAGCGGCGGTTGCGGCTACAAATTGCAATCCAAAGAGGCAAGGGTCGCAGTCCGCACGGAACAGTAGAACCATTTGGTATGCCAATGACTGACCAGGAATCTCTCTCTCATTCTATCTCAATCTCTCACAAATTGTGATATGTTTTAGTGTAAATCGAATTCAAAAGCTGCTGCTACCCGGGGGGTACGGGTTACCGGGGAAACGCAAAGTGCAAATTGAATTTTTAATAAAATAAATTATAATGAAAGAATATTAAAACGCAATGTAAATAACGGAACCCCCACAGGGCAACGCAATAAACAAAATGACAAAACATATATGTCAAAACAAAGGGAAATTTATAAACAAAGCGAAATTAATTTGCACAAATTATGAACTTGTGCAAACCGAAACATGAATACTCTTTGGTGTAAAGGGTATGCCTACCGAATTAAGACCTATTTTAAGTAAAAATCAATTAAAATCCATAAAAATAAGATTCGTTTTTTGGAATCAGGGAATAATCTGAAGTATGGATAAGTTTCTCTGGGAACAGTTTATGTTTCATGAACATGGCCAAACCGAAACATGAATACTCTTTGGTGTAAAGGGTATTCCTATCGAATTAAGACCTATTTTAAGTAAAAATCAATAAAAATCCATAAAAATTCGTTTTATGATAATCTAAAGTATAGATAAGTTTCTCTGGGAACAGTTTCAACAGATCGAAGCAAGAGTATAAGAATGATATATAGAAACCTATATGTAGTCATATAGATAGATTATATATCTTAAGTATAGGTATATTATATATACTTTATCTGAACAACTTATAAGACTTTATCTGAACAACTTATAAGAACTCCTTTTCACGCTTTTTATTAAACGTTTTTTTTTTACAAATAAATTGATTTTCTTCGCTTCTAGTTAAGTGCAGATATATATATATATAACCTCTTCTGATCTGTTTATTCAATTACAGCTAATGGTACTCCTTATGCTATTAAGCTATCAACGGTGACCACATATATATGTATTTTGTTCAACCACAAAAAACTAAGGTAAAAACATTTATTAAGTTCTCGTTAGCAAATCTCAATAATTGCGCCCTGGAGCACATACACACACACACACACACACACAGCTAAACCACGAATGCACACAAAGATTTACCAAATAGGTGTACGCACAACAGCACAACTATTTAATGGTGTATGCGTGTGTGTGTTTGTCAATCGATGAATTGATTTATGTGCTTGTTTGTCAGTTGACCTGCAACTTGTGCATAAATTTGAAATTGCTGTTGCCACACATTGCTCATACGCACTGTGGTACTCCACTAATACACATGTCCAAAGTTTGTCACCAGCAACAAGAATAGCACAAAGCCAAGCAGCAGCGCTTAAGAATAGTCTGCGCGACTTAAAGATATCTAGGAAAGTAAATAGTATAATGAAATTCATGACGTCAGAGGGAAACAAAGAAAGCTAAAGATAAACGAATGACTACTCGAATGAGTACACAGCGATCGAGCTACAATATATAGAAAGCAGCAATTTTTATACTTGCAGATCATGATTATATATGTATACTATATATATGTATTCTCCTTGCCTTCTGTCTGTTACAAACGCCTTTGCAACTTGGTGATACGAAGTATTTCAACAGAATTCATATAGTTTTTCTTTTGTTTTACAGGGTACATTGATAAAGGATGAAGGATGTTGCTATGGCAGTAGCAGGATTAGCAGGAGCAGGAGCAGGCGCATGTAGAGCAGGAGGACACATTGCTGCTTGACATTGCCCTGCAGATTGTTTCGACAAGTTTTCATGTCGCTACCACCAAAAACTTTGCCCGGGCATCTTCATAAATATTTTGAGTTGTTGTCTAACGATACGCAGCATGTGCTACACACAAACACAAACACACACACACGCACACACAGAAACTCAAAACAGGTGCAGAAACAACTATAGCAAAACTGAGCCAAATTGCTGGACAACAAGATACCCTGTAGAAAGTTTTAAAGTCTATAAAGACAGTCACAAACAAAATTTGAAAGTTTTAGTTTTTATTATGCTCAGAGTTTCTACTGATCTGATCAAGAATATATATAGGTTTATATATATACAAGTTTACAAACTGCCAATTCATAGATTATATACACCTTAGGCAGCTTTTCAAGGGGTATGTGGGGCTTTGAAGCACAGGACACACAGGAACAACAGCAGCCTTAGTACAAACAACATGCAAGCTGAACTATTTTAAGCGCGTTCAAAGCCTCGAAACAAATATATTTCGTTAAGTATTTAATTCCCCGTAGAACTTATAACTTCGGGGCTTCTCTGTCAGCAAGTATCAGTTTAAAGAACTTGCCACAAGTCGCTTTTACTGATCAGCATAGAGCTATGATACCAGGAGCAACTTATGAAAATTTCATTAAACCGAACATGGGAAATCTAAAAGCCACGAGTGCAGCTGCAGAAGGAAAACCCTTTTGCAACTTTGTATATATCTAAACACGAGTTAAGTAGTGTGTGAGTAGTAGTTGTAGTAGTAGTAAGTAAGTAAGTAAAATTAAAGTGACCATGGAGAATGAATACCAAGCTAGACTGAGCGTAAAGGACTCTTACCCACAAGCAAGCAGCAAGCTCCGATACCAAAAGCAATTTAAGTGACCATGGAGGAAACGCTAATGATGGCACTGGCAAATGCGCTTAAAGCAGATGCTGATAAGTATGATGGCAGCTGGCTGGCAGCTGGTTGGAACAGGGTGAAGGAGGTGGGGGAAAGCACAGTTTAAATGACTACTGTGAACGCATGAGTGTCGATTGTCAAATGAGTGTACTGTAGATAGTCCCGGTGCTGAAATCTATGCTCGAAATGTTTTGTGGCATGTTGCTTCAACAATAACAACAAAAGGCTCAAATAGCCAAAGCCTGCAGCTCGAAAGGCAGCAACAACAAGAACAACGATAACAAGAGGGAAAAACAAGCCTCGTGCCATGCTCAAAATGAAAATCACACAATTTCCATTTTCATTTCCATTGCGCTGTCTCGCAGCGTCGAGCATTGTTGTTGTTATTATTGTCCTGCTGCGATTGCACGCAACCAACAGCGACTAGCAGCTGCCAGTCCAAGTACGAAAGTCAAAACCTCCCAACACCCACCCCCTTCCCCACATACACATAGTCCACCACAATACACCCACTCAGCACGCCGTCTCTGTGCAGAAACACGCAACAACTACAAAACTTGGCGCCTCACTCAAAATAATGATGACTTTCCACTTTTGGTCAATACGTGTGTGTGTGTGTGTGTGTGTGTTGGTATGTGCACTATTTGTGTGTGCACAGTTGTGACACTTGCCGTGTGCAGTACATATACAAACAAGTAAATACTGACCCTACAATGGCAGGAAAACAATAAAAACAGCACAGCAGATAGTCAAAGGTAGCACTGTCGACATGTTATCGATATGTATATCGGGAACGAAACCTAATGAAATATATGAAATGAAATAAACCTACTTAGCTTAGCTAAAAGACAACTTATAAACGACAAGAAGGGTAAGGAAACAGTGCAGCTGTTGTTGGAGAGTAGCACAAATGATATGTTATCGATATATATCGCGAACGAGACTAATGAGATATAATAAATTAAGGTAATCTTATCAACTTAGTTGTAAGATAACTATTCAAAAACAAGTAGAGAAAGTAAGCATCGCAGCAGATGTTGAAAATAATTAAAGATATTTTATCGATATATATCGTTCAAAAAGCCGAAGCAGAAATAGTAAATGAAATAAAACTACTCAATTTACAACACGAAAAGAGGAAGGAAACAGCGCTGTGGATGTGAGAGTTAGCAATAACGATAATTTATCGATATACATCGGTTAAATACTAAGCTGAAACGATAAATAAAACAAGTATACTTAACTTATCTACAAGGAAAAGCTTCAAAGAAGAGATAATAAACAGTAAACACCAGATGTTGAAAGTTAGCAAGGATGATATGTTATCGATATATATCGTTTTAAGCATAGGTAGAAAAATAAATATAATGAAATTTATTTACAAGAAAACTTATCAAAAACATGGTAATAGTTTGTGTCAACATTTTTTAGCACTATCGATATGTTATCGATATATATCATTTGGGTTTTAAGCAGAAATGAGTAATAAAATAAGACTACTTAACTTATCTACAAGAAAAACCATCAAAGAAGAGAGGTAAACAGCGAAGCAGATGTTGAAAGTTAGCACGGATGATATGTTATCGATATATATCGTTAAAATCCGAGGTAGGAATAGAAATGCAATGAAATTCATCGAAAAGAAAACGTATCAAAGTCAAAAGACAAATTTGCGTAGAAATTTGATAGCACTATTGATAAATTATCGATATATATCGTTTGAAGTCTTCATATACTCAACTTATCTTTTAACCAACATACTTTCCCTGAGAATAGACTCTGTTAAACATAAATTGGACAAGGAAACAAAGCAGAAGAAAACAGCGAAGCGTTCAGAAAGAAACAGGTAATCGATGTATCGAAAGCTTTAAAGGTCATTTTGTAAATAGATCTACGTATAGAAGTATCTGAAGATTATTTATAGCTTTACAACGAAAATTTCTCGTTCCATCTATGTGAGTGCATTTTGCAACCCGTTAATGATACTTTGGATAATGAGCAGCCCATGGTGGCAACGCTGAGAGTATATTCATAACAACCGCCCCCCTACCCGCATGCTGGTATCTTCCATAGATTCCCCTCCGGCTACCCAGGAACCCCACTTGGTCCGAGCTAAGCAAGTGTAATGCACAGAACACAACATGCAAAAAGTTACACGCGAGGCTGCTGCAAGCACAAAAACTTGGAACAGCATCAGTTACACACACGCTGAGGCGGACGCATACATACAAGTAGTTAGTTGTCCATAAGCCAACGAACAAGCCACCACGCCTACCCACGCTGCCGCTACCGCCCACCGCCCCCCGCCCCAGAGTCCAAAGAGGAAGCACTCTCTTTCAGCTGTTGCAACAGAACACGTTAGATTTGCCACTTTCAAAACCAGCAACAAAACGCATAAATGTGCACACAAAAGCAGCTCACACAGACACACACACACGCGCACATGTGCGTATATGTGTGTGCGCCAGTTTGTGTGAGTACTTTTGGCCTTGTTTGCACCCGTGGGGCCAACTTCAATTCAAAGCGAACAAACTAATTTCCTATGCAAATTGAATGGCAGTCAAGTGTGCGAAGTTCGAGATACATTTGGCAGAGTGCAGCGCCAAATGCTTTTAAAAACAACACACTCACACATACACACACACACACAGACATAGTGTGTATGTGCGTGTGTTGTCTGTGGCCAAAAACTGTGTCAGTTTAAGGCTTAGCCAGGCAGCATTTGCCTTCTGTTTCAGCTTCAGCTACAGCTTGAGTTCCATCTGCTTTCTCTCTCTCCCTCTCTGTGGTGCCTCTGCCTCCGGCTCTGTTTCAGGCCAGGATGTGCACCCAAAAAGTGTGCAGCAGCAACTGACTCCCCACTTTCTACTCTTGCTTGCTGTTATCCTTGTTGTTGCCTTGGTTATATAATTTACTTTTCATTTTAATTACTAAGTGGTTTGTGCAAATTAATTGCCACCCGCACTCGAATCCCATCCGCAACTGCATCCTCATCCGCGTTAGGTGTACGCTGTGCGCATCCTGCAGTCAGTCGCCCACACCTTTTGATTGTTGCTATTGTTGTCCAAAAGGACGAGAGAGTGCAAATATTTGAGTGCAAATTACAGGAACACGTGCGACTGGGCATAGAAATTTTCATATTTGCATAGCCCAAAATCAAACAACGCACAACGAATCCGATGGATACGGATATGCTTTATATATAGAGACAGGGATTGGAATAGGGTTATGGATATACTGTTATGGACGGACAACACTATGCCGCCATGTATGTGCTCTATGGAAATTTTACTGTTATTTCCATGCAAATATATGAGTAACAACACAAGGACTGGGACACACACATCCTTCCCCCTCCTGTCAGGCCTTTTGGAAACGTATTGCAAATATGCACAAAAACTGCAATTTGCTGCATTTCCTTGCTGAAGGATTCGAGTAGAATGCAGGTTAATATACGCTCGGTGAATTTTAATGAATCTAATTGAGGTTTATAAGAGTCCTTAAACCGTATTCGAGCACATTTCCTCTTAAAGCTATTTTGTTAAACGCATTTTAACAGAGTAATCCACGGACTAGTTTCTGGTCGAGCACACTTCACTGCGATATATATGTTATCCTTAACCCACATTTAAAGTACTAAACACACAATATAACTGGTGTTAACACACGCACATCCAATTACATACACACACACACACACTTGGGGCGATTCTCTGCGACCTCTGAATACTTTCTGTGTTTATTTTATATTTTATTTATTTTGAAAACAGAGAATTTGTTTTTAAATTGTGCTTGCAAAATGTTTTAATCGATTTAAGGAAGAAACCAACTTTTAAAATAAACTAAAACTGATATCTCTGAGATCGATATAGTCAGACAGACAACTTTAAGTTGGCATTACTGTTCAAGATGGCGACCGGTTTAACAGCTGTCAAGTGATTTATTCTCAGTTTGGTTTGGCAATTCATCGTGAATAGCCAAACGATCATCAAGTAAGGCGTAGATTCGTCGAATGGGCCCAAAACGAGATTGCCGTTGTTCCCGATTTTCATAAGCGAATTTTGTTTGGTGATGAAGCGCACTTCTGGTTGAATGGCTACGTCAACAAACAAAACTGCCGCTTTTGGAGTGAAGCTAATCCTCAAGTGTATGTCGAAACACCGTTACATCCAGAAAGACTGACTGTTTGGTGCGCTTTGTGGGCTGGTGGAATCATTGGTCCGTACTTCTTCAAAAACGATGATGGCCAGAACGTTACAGTCAATGGTGATCGGTATTGAGCCATGATTACTAACTTTTTCATTCCTAAATTGAACAACCATGATGTCCAGGAGCTGTGGTTCCAACAAGACGGCGCAACATGTCACACAGCTCGTGCCACAATCGATTTATTGAAAGACACGTTTGGTGACCACCTCATTTCACGTCTTGGACCTGTGAATTGGCCTCCAAGATCTTGTGATTTAACACTTTAACTTTCTGTGGGGCTATGTAAAGTCATTGGTCTTCATTTGGAAGACAACATTCGCCGTGTTATTGCCGATATATGGCCAAAAATGTTGGAAAAAGTCATCGAAAATTGGACGTCCAGATTGGACTACATCCGAGCCAGCCGTGGCGGTTATATGCCAGAAATCATATTTGAAATGTAATGTCACAAGATTATCTTTCGGATAAATAAAATTCATGTCAATCGAATAATCCATCGTTGTTTTATTGCAATTTAAAGTTCTATACCTCTAAAAAAAACACTCTTTATATATACTTTGTGGCATCGGAGTTGCTTTCTTCTGCCTGTTGAAAACTTTTTCGAAAGGTAAATATCTGGTATAATATTATTTTTAAGCATTTTTAATTATTTCAGGGTAGAAAAAAATCGTTATATTTGTATTAAATAATAGCGCCAGGGGTAGAAAATTGTATATATAAAATGATTTGATTTTTTCCTATTAAATTTCTTAGAAAAAAATAAATCAATTTTAGCCAAGAAAAAAAAAAAAATAAAATATTTGAAAAATTGGTAGAAAAAAATTAAATTAAAATTGAAGTTAAAGTACTGATAAAAAAAAATGTAAAAATAACTTTTATTTTAAACCAATATGATCTAATTTTTTCCTTTCAAATTTCAAAAAAAAAAACTAAAATTTTACCAACAAAAAAAAAATTGAGAAAATAGTATAAAAAGAATAATTAATAAACTAATAAACTTAATTGAAAAAACTTATATTTTTATTTAATAATATATAAAATTTGTTTTTTGTTTTAAATCTGTTTTTATTATTAATGTTGAAAATAAGTTTATTATTATTATTTTTTTTTTTTTTTTAATAAATAATTTATTTATTTATTTATTTATTTAATTAATGTCAACTATTAACAGGCGACCCGAAAATTAAATTAAAATTAAAAATTAAAATTTTTAATATAAATTAAAATTTAAAAAATATATTTTAAATTTTAAATAAAATATTAAGTAAAAAATTTAATTTAATATCTGGGGTGTTCAAAATAAGAGTATTAAATGATCCAATATTTGTTGCGAGGATTGGGAAAAACCCAGAAGTCTTATATAAAAATAAAATTATTATTATTAATTTGTATGGTTTAAAATTATTTATTATATATTTTTTTTTTTAATCAAATTTTATTATAAAAGTGGCAAATAAATTTTTGATTATTTTTTTTACTTTTATATAAAAAAATTAAGTTATTGTTTGCCTCACACATTTAACATGCTCGACCGGGTTTCTCTTGAGAGACTAGACTGTGTCACCGATTTGGGAATTCTACTTGATTATAGACTAAAATTTGACAAACATATCACAAGGCGACTCAATCTCTTGGATTTATCAAACGATGGTCTCAGGAATTCGACGACCCTTATACGACTATAGTACTTCTCTCGTTCGGCCTATTCTGGAATGCGGATCTTGTGTGTGGTCTCCTCAATATTCAATACACCAAGACAGAAAAGAAGTTTCTTCTCTTTGCTCTTCGCGGCTTTCACTGGGTTCCAGGTACTGATTTGCCTCCATACCACAGTAGATTGCAATTAATTAACCTCCCATCTCTTAGTAACCGTCGCCTGATGCTGGGAGTTCTATTTTTACATAAGTTAATAGGACTCATCTCTGCTATTGAGCCAAATTAACTTTTCTGTACCTTTGAGACGTACTCGTAACTTCACACAACTTTCTCTAAATACTTTTAATACTAACTACTCTCTGCACGAACATTTTCGAGTTCTCTGTGCTGACTATAACAGACTTTTTCGAGTCTTCAACTGAGAGTCCTCCTTTGATACGATTAAAAACCATATTCTTATTTTTTTGGCTAATTTGCTTTACTAATCATAGAGATCTGATTGGGTTTTTCTGGGTTTTTCCCAATCCTCGCAAGAAATGTTGGATCATTTGGTATTCTCATTTTGAACACCCCAGATATTAACTTTAATTCTTTACTTAAATACTTCATTTCAAATTTAAATTATATTTTTTCAGTTTTAATTTATGTTTAAAATTTTAATGTTACTTTCAAATTTTGATCGACTGTTAATAGTTTACATTGAATAAATAAATAAATAAATAAATAAATAAATAAATAAATAAATAAATAAATAAATAAATAAATAAATAAATAAATAATTCAAAGTTTTATTTTTATGGATAAACAATAAGAATTTAAATGAATTTCTTTTAACAATAATAGAGATAAAAATGTATCTTATCCTTGGAAAGCCCATAAATAGAAAGAAATTTGGTGCTTTTTATAATTATATTGGCCAAATTTTCTATCTTTAACTCTTATTTGCGATATTTGGAATTGATTTGTAAATATAAAGAACATATGGAGAAATCGGATGCATAAGAAAAAGTCTTTATATCTGAATGATTGCTGCTATCAGCTGGGCTGAAATTGGATTTATTTGAGATCTTTGAGCAGAAGATCAAAGGGAATGGAGGCAATAAAATGTTTAGAATTATGAAATAAAATATATTTGTTTAACTTAAAAATGGTTCAACACACTTTATCCGCCATATTTGAACTATCGGCATACCTTCCTGATATCGATAAACATATCGCTCTGCAAATTTCCATATAGAAAGACATTCAATATTTACTTTACTTTACGAATTGAATAAAATACAAGCTCTTGAAGTAGAGGCAAGCGCAATAAATAAGCGAGTAGAGTTTAAGTGACGAGTTCTTATTCGATAATAAATCGATATCAAATTTACAGTTATGCCTTGTGTCTGGCCTTGGGCTTTTAACTGATTTGCGGCAAAAGTTTGACTGATTTGCGGATAAAATGACAAACTGTGTGCGATATTCGTATGATATGTCGGATTATAATAAATTGATTTAGTTCTAGTGAAATTTGAAATTTTTATATGCATTTTTCCCTATGCTCTGCGTTTGTTAAACAAGCAGAGGCACACACACATACACACACATACATTAAAGCGGCTCAAGAAGAAGCATACATCATCATGGAGCAACCTCTGGAGGAGCCACTTAAAAATTCCCAACAGATAAGCCCCGGCTGACAAGTAGCGTGATGCGTGGCCGGCGTAAAAATGAAACTCATTCGTCATATACGAGATACGAGTACGGGTAAGGGTACGTGGCCCGGAGAATAGTAGTTGGAGTTAAAGACGGAGACGGAGAGATGGACACACGCACGTGCGTCGACTATAACAAGGAACATGCAAGTCAAATAGGAAGGATAGCAAGGATCTAGCTATTGTTGTTCGGCTGCCTGTTGTTGTTGCAACTATGACAGCATTTATGATGCTTTGATATATTGAAGTGGCCAGCAGGCAGTCAACCAGTGGCCCAGCTGGCCAGCCAGCCAGACGGCCAGTCGACCAGGCAAATAACAACGAAACGAAGGACTCGACACAGACAGACAGACACTTCTGCACCCTGCAGCCATGGAACTAGTCTAAAGGGTATGCAGAGTGCAGAATGCAGTTCGAAATCAAAATCTTTATCAAATGAGCTGCATAATCGAGGCAGAGTTTGGGTATGTCTTATACAGATATATAATAAGTATACGCCGCGTATACTTGATTTCTTGTGTCTATAGGGTATCTGTGCGTCGAGCATTCAGCTTAGTTAAAGTTTGCTTGTCGTTGTCATGACAAACAAGCGCCATCAGTTGACAGTCATAAAATCAAACAACACACAAAACACACACACACACACATATATAAGAAGAAGATGTGAGTTGAGGCTGAAACTGGGAACATTCTGGATTCGTTGGGAGCAGCTGTCCAGCTACCCGGTGACAGCAGAACCAGAGCCGTAGCTGAAGCCGGGACACAGCTGCGCTGTCGCTTATGAAGCTCAAATATTTTTGCAACAATTTCGCTCGTTTGCTGAGCAAATTTACTTTTAGTTATGCGGCCAGACCAATTGAGAGAGAGAGAGAGAGTGAGAGAGAAAAGTTTGTACAAACTGCCGCCAGGCGAATCGGCAGTTGTCCTGGACAGGAATTGAAACTGGAGTAGACGTTGGCTAGTGGTTGTGCGGCAAGCGCATCTAATTGATTGACAGTACAGTAGGGGACCTGCCACTCAGGGTATAATTAAAAGCACATTTATTTCAATTTTCCACGCTAAAGTGGCCATCGACCCACTCAGCCAGCCAGCCAGGCAACCAACCAATTCCATTCCAGGCATCCCACCCAGGATCCAGTATCCAGGATGCTTCGTCGCCAGGACAACAAATGAAAAGCGCCTGACAATCACAGGCATCAAGTTATTGATGAACAGCATTCAATAGCTAATTTTACTTTTGCCGAATATTAAATACCCTAGAATATTAATTAAATTACTTTCTGGGCTAACTTTCTGGAAGAACTTCTAGTACTCAAACTACGACAAGCTCTGACAATGCCAGACTTAAATATGATATATATACATTCCTAAGCTATAAATATATATATATAGTATATAGCACGCCGATTCGGCTGGACCCTCAATATACACTGCCTGCTGCAACAAGGAGTTCATAAACCAAATTTCATTAATAGAACTTAACTAAGAGTCAATTTCGCATAGACAGATATCGACTATATATAGTATATAAATTGGGCCAAATGAATTGCTGTCAAGGACCTGAGACAATAAATTCACTCTTCAGCCTGTTTCTAATCATATCGTCCTGCCATTCCTGCCCTCCCCCTGCTGCCCACGAAATGTTGCCTACTTTTCAGCGCGCGCATTCAACCAAAATCAAAATACGCGCATATTTTAATTTCAATTACATCTATTTCAGATCGAGGGCAGCCAAATTGCCACGCCCCACTTACACTCTCCTCCCTGCCCCACTGCCACTCCCCTTCCCTGTCCAGAAACTGTAATTGAAGAATTTATTTAAAGTGCCAGCAAACAATTGAGCATTAATCACCGCACTGCACTGGGATGAACTCAGCGAAGAGAACTGCCAAAAGCAGCGTTGGCACAATATTTTGAGGTTATCGATGAGAGGACCTAAAAAAAACTACCCCTTACTCATCGGAAGGGGTTTGGCAGGGGTAATTATAGGGCAGCTAATTGACAGCTTAAATTGAACTAATTTCATTTCATACTTAAAATTTAGGCTTTGAGAAGTCGATGAAAACTTGCACTTAAGGAGTTTTACTGGGAAAGGATATATATAGTATGATATATCTTTTTTTATATAGAACTAAGACCTAGCTAAGAATACAATACCTTAATTGTATCAGTTATAGATGAGTGTTAATATTGAATATCAAATGATTCTACCTTTTGACTCTCTCTTGCACAAGACATCACACAACATCCACAATGCAGCTGGGCATCGAGTCCAGGACCCTAACCTCTTCCACAGGACCCCTAGCCTCATACACAGGAGCCCTCATCTTGTCATCCACAGCACCTGTAATATGATATATGACAATTATTTATCTCTGAGATGCACACATTTGCTTAAATTGGAATCAAAGCTTGCATTGATTGAAAGCACTTAAAAATAAACCTTCAGGTTTCGTTTTTCCCCAGCAATTTTCTCTCTTTTGCCAAAGTGAAAATAAATAAAATAGTAGAAAATAGCTATCGAAATGTATATATAGAGGACATATATATATTTCAATTGAACGAGTGTGGTTACCTCACTTGAACAGTCAGCAAATTTATTAAAAAAAAGCTTTTGCTGATTGATGAATAATTAATAAAATAAAAAGAACTTTTAAATAAAAACAAAGTTTATGAAAGGAATATTTTGAGTTTGCTGCTGTTCGAAGCACCTACAATATAAATAATAAAGAAACTTGTTCTACATTGTGAGTGTCTACTGTATATATATATTTTTTCTTCATTGCATACATCTTTATTAAGTGAAGAATCCGTACATTCAGAAAGCACCATAACAACACAAGTATAAACATATTTACAAACCAAACCTTATGCTAGAAAAATTATAGAAAATTAAGGCATGAGGAGCTCATTGACATTGGGATGGAGAATATCTCACTGCCGAGTGATATTCTTAGCCTTTTCTCTATAGGCGCCTGAGAGGTCTAGCAGGGAGTAACCCTCTTGCGAGAGCGCTCCGGTGTCTCAAAAGCCTATCGCTGCATCGGCTGGTGTGTAGTCCGATCTGCTCTTCCACGGTGTACAGATGGAGGTCTTTGTGTAGAGTGGAGCCACGAACGTACCAGGGACTGTACGTCCATGCTATCAGTGAAACACGTCATCACGTCACCACATCCAGAGAAGCTACAAATACATCACTTGAAGAAATACTCAGAAACCCAACAACAACAAATATAACATATATAAACAATTTCACAGACAAGTTAGGTATTACAAACCCAATCTAAAGATCTACAAGTTAATTGCACAACACTGGCAAGTTAGTCTGCAGGCGATGCAACTCTGAGATGTCACGCTTGCATAAAAGAGGTTATAGCTTCCTGTCTAAGACAGCACTTTTTCACTTCGTTCAAGCTTCTTGCTGGACTAGCATCAGCATCGACTATAATTCCTAACTTATTATTGAAGCCCATCCGATGGCACAACGTGCTTACTAAAGCACATTGTTCGTAATATCCATTCAACTCATTCGATCAAGTCGGATGTCAAGTAGTACCTACACCTAACCCGGAACAGCATCAGCAATTGGACCTACATCAGCATCAGCAATTGGACCTACATCAGCATCAGCAATTGGACCTGCATCAGCATCAGCAATTGGACATACATCAGCAACAGCAATTGGACCTACATCAGCAACAGCAATTGGACCTACATCAGCATCAGCAATTGCACCTGCATCAGCATCAGCAATTGGACCTACATCAGCATCAGCAATTGGACATACATCAGCATCAGCAATTGGTCTACATCAGCATCAGCAATTGCTTATGCATCAGCATCGGTAATCGCATCATCAACATCACCACTACCATCCGCATCATTATCATCCTCAGCAGCATCATCACCAACATCACCAACATCTCCTCATAACTCACATACCTGTATAATTTTATAACTTAAATAAAGTGAGCCGAAAGCCCAGCAGCTAGTGCTAAGAATTTATTGTTATTCCACTGATTAATAATAATAATAATATGTAATAAATTTTTACTTTACTCTAGGCGTATTACCTAGATATATTTTTTTCTAATTTACATTAATTTCTCTAGGTAAAGCTAAATATTTTTATAATAAACATATATTTAAATTATAGTAATTTTTCTAAACAATCAATTTTACTTTTTAATATTTTATTTTTTCATTTTTTATTAATATTTTTAAAATATATAAATTAAAGTAATTTGTTTTTACTTATTTTAATTTTGTAAATATCTTTTTTTTGTGTAGTCGACTGCTATTCATGGAGTCTAAATAAACTCTTACAACCTATCCAAATAGCTGAGCGTGTTTGACAAGTGTCAGCAACCCGTGTGAGGGTCAGCGATGTGCACCTAATTAACGGTCTGCTGGACAGGTGTAAATTGTCTAGAATTTCGATGACCCCAGGCAGGGAGTGCAATGTGAGCCATGTGAGCGGCGTCACCTGACGATGACTAGTCAATATTTCCACTAATTATACGTAGAATGTGCACATTATAATTACTTTGCTGCTATTCGAACAGCTTTGACAGTCAAGCTTGATTATAGAGAATTCGCATTTGAATTCTCGGTATATGTATTCTCGGTATTTTTATATCTTTTCACCTCAAATGTTACTAGTTATTATCGGTTTTTCCCAGAAAAAAAGTTCGCTTTGACATATTCCTGGAACTGTTGCACAGACAAATTCTGCTGAAAATACAAAAAATATATTCAAAACTTTTTTTTTGCACTTTTTTTGTCAGCAACAACTTTTGGTAGCATAAAGCATATGAAATTCCAAAGAACTCGTTTGGTAGAGAGATTTTGGATTTCTGGGAAATGAAAAATATTGGCTATATTGAAAACAGTTTGTGTTATTTGTCCTTCATGTTATCCTTTCGATTTGGTAGTTCTCATTAAAAACGTTTTTGCAACCAGCTTTGATTTTCTGGGACATCGAAATGGATCAACAACAATTATGCTTACGCTCTCAGTTAAAGTCTCAAGTCGAAGTTAAAGCAGCCCATTTAATAACTACCCTCCCTCTGAGCCACTATATGATTAGCGGTTAAGCAACATTTTCATAATGAGCAGCAAAGCAGCAATTCAATGCAGGCCACAATGCGAATAATACTCGTCGTAGTTAGGCGAAACTCAGTTAACAATCT
This sequence comes from Hirtodrosophila trivittata, assembly GCA_035045065.1. Lineage (NCBI taxonomy): Eukaryota > Metazoa > Arthropoda > Insecta > Diptera > Drosophilidae > Hirtodrosophila > Hirtodrosophila trivittata. The sequence goes on along the minus strand of JAWNNK010001028.1, from coordinate 11,856,823 downwards.
CTGCAGCAGCGTTGGCAACCCTAATTGAAAGATGTAAAACGTTAGCTCGTTGTTTAGGCTGAGCTGTTGTGTTCAGGGCGGGCTGTGGGCTGTGGTCGGAGTTGGGGCCAACAGGGTCAGGACTGTTAATGAGCACAAGCTCTAGAAGTAGAACTGTCTTGGAAGTCGTGTCCTCTGCGCAGTTCTTGTTGCTGTTCTTGTTTTTCTCCCTTTTTAATAGCAACTAAGTAGGCGACAGTCGAGGGTAAACGACTAAGAGATGCTCTATAATATTCAATAAATATATAGGCGATTGCTATCGGGTACTGCCTATCGACTTACTGCATACTATTGATAGGGAGCAAAGTTTAAGAAACGATATGTTATCGATATATGTATCAGAGTAATTTTACTCAGTTCATATTAAGTAAGTTGTGGTATTAAAAGCGAAGTTTGGAAATTAGTAAGATATCTTTAATATAAATAGTCCCATGTATGATATGTTATCGATAAATCGAAGTATCGTTTCACAAGTCCTAGGCAACACTTTATATTATGTAATATACCACTTTGAGCTATTCCAGATATAAAGCAGATATAGAAAATTTTATAAAAACATCATTTACGATATGTTATCGATAATTTGGAGTATAGCCAATGACTTTACAAGTCATAGGTAACATTTTAAATTATGTTATATAACATTTTGAGCTATTCCAGAAATAAAGCATATATTGAAAATATGAACAAAATATCATCCACGATATGTTATCGATAAATCAGAGTAACGTTGCTGAGCCAAAAGCTATTAGGCACCATTAACTATACAATTTAACTTTACAAAAGAAGGCAGACATTACATATTAATTCTTGAGAAAAAATTACATAAACGATATGTTATCGATAATTCAGAGTAACGTGACGGAGATAACAAGACTTGGGCAACATCTTATATTACATAATAAAGATCTTATATTGTATTAACATATATTGAAAATGCAGTTTTGAGACAAAATAGACATAAACGATAAGTTATCGATAACTCAGCGAAACGTAACAGAGCAACATTTAAAAGGATATAACATCAGTTACATCATCAGAGCTATTCGAGACAAAAAAGGAAAAAGTTAAAAAGAAGGATTTGAGAAAAAATAGATATAAACGATAAGTTATCGATAAATCAGAAATAGTTAATATTATTGAATATTTTTCTTGGCAACATTTCCTGATTATATTTTGAGCTATGCGTTGTGAGTCGCTGCACAAATTCCCGATCTAATTATTCACTTTATTCACGAGGTATTCAAATTGGTTGGCACAAACTGCAGAAGGAGGAGCTGCCCAAGCCAAGGATGGGTTCCGCATCGAGGGATGAGGTCTAGTCGAGTGCAGCAAATGCTTTGTGTCGCCATTGTATGAGCGATGCTGGTGACCAGGCAACAGGCAACACCACCAAGAGCATCACTAGCATCGCTGGCGCCGCCAACTGAGCAGCTTTCTTATAGTTCAACTTTCTTTTATTATTACATTAGTTCTCAGTTCTCAGTTGTTGTTGTTGTTGTTGTTGCACGCCAGTTAATAGAAAAATCTGCTCAACTCAAACGTCTTCCACTACCCTCTACTAATGAAATGACTATAAAGAGTACAACAAATTTGTGTAAATTTATGTAACAGCCAGAATGCGGCCTATACCGCATATAAGTTTCAGTTCAAGGAGTGAATATATTTCCAAGGAATTCCTAAATATACTTTTTCGACCTAAGTCCCAGCGTATGCAAATAATCTATGACAAAACTTATAGAAACAGCTGCAGCTTGAGAGCCATAGTCTAGTTTGTATATCTGCTTATGGTGTATATATCTGGTATATATCTGGCATATCCTTGGTACAGTTGTGCTCTGCAGGATATGTGCTAGTTGAGCAACTGGCTGGCAGCGCAAACTAACTAGTTTTTTGTTGTAGTTGCTCATTTTTCTTTGGCACTGCGAGTGTATTTCATAATTTAGCTTGTCGTCCTGCACAGTTTTTATTCAGCTATCCACCGGCCGTGCCTACACGCCGCCTCCCCTTCCTCCACCCACTGAAACCGCCGTTACATAGCTGTTCCCAGCAGTTTTCCCTCGTGTTCCCTACACACATATATATATATATATATAGTATAGTCGTATATCCAACTCATTGCCTGGCACACAATTTTGAGCTAAGTTGATTTTCCTCTTGTTTTTTTCTTTTCTTTCGCATTTCTCTTGTTTTCTTTTCTTTTCTTTTTCTTTTCATTTCTTTACTTTTTTGTATGGCGCTGTTTGTAGCTGGCGCAGCGTGAAATTGAATTAGGTCAATGCGTCAAGTAAAAGTGCCAAATATAAAATGACAGCTACAATGTGCAACTAACAACAACAACAACAACAACAACAATGGAAAGAACAACAACAACAGCAGCAAAAATCTAGTCACAAAAATGCAATAAATGAAATATGCTTTGTAGTCTCTCACCTTTTGTTCTGTAGAAAAGTCTGTTATTGGACTTCAGTTTTTATATTTAGACCCTTAAGCCATAGAAAACTGGTAGAAAGTGGATTATTAAACTTTATAGCAATTATATATAGTATATATATTCCCGATCAGCTTCAAAAACAGAGTCGATCTGCCTTTCCTTCTGCCTGTCTTCCCGTATAAAACGCATCTAACTTAGACCCAAAAAGAGGCTCTTATTGAGATGTAGTGAGACAAATTTGGTAAATAGACTCTTGAATACCCTACATAGTCGAAGTTTAATTCAAATTTTGGAATTTATCGCCCATCACCCCACAAACCTGCAGCTGAACACTTGCAGCAACTCAAGAAATTTTTACTTTTAATGGAAATCATATCCCCCCAACTCTGGTTAAGGGCTTCCCATAGTCGTATACACTTTGAGCAACACTTTTGTTTATTTTTTGAATTTTTATTTTTTGTTTTTTCCATTATTCATTTCTCAGTTATTGCGATCATAAAGGTTCGACTCCAGTTCCGGTTGATTAACAAAAAATGCAATGAAAAATGGCAGCGTGAAACAATTTCTTATTGAAATAAATCACAAACACAACAGAGATTGAGGATAGCAAATATTGTGAATGGGTGAATTAAAAAACCAATTTCAAGTCTGTGAATAGGACAAAGCATTCATTTATGACTTTTGTGATACTTTGATCCCAGGCAGTTGTTCCCGTGACTCTGATGCAATGCAAGCATAAAATATTGAGAATAAATCGAAAATTCAAATACTAAGAAAATAAATAAATAAATGTGAACTTGTTGCAAACGGGCTGCAAGTAAGGCAAATGGATTTAGTTGATATCATAAGGAAACTTAAATCCAGGTTAAGCCAATTGTGGTTTATACAGAGTTTCAAATTAGCTCAAACAATGTGAGAATTAGTCAGGGAAAGGAGAAGGGAGGAGGGTTTCTTGAGTAAATCGAGAACAGATTTTAAGGAATTTTATTTAAAAATATCATAAGGAATGAATTATTATTAACTTTAATTTTTAATTTAAATTCATAATTTCAATTTAATTTAAATATTTCAATGTAATTGTAATGTAATTGTTTTTTATCTCCAAATACTTTTTGGTCGACTGTTAATTAGAAATAAATAAATATATGATGAATGATATTATTCGAGGAGGACCTTTAAATAATTTAGTAATTATTATTACTACATTTAAAGTAATTAATAAATAGTTAGTTAAATGAATTGTAAATACATTTTTAGGAAAATTATTTAATATTTTACTTATTTATTTATTTAAAGTCGACTACGAGCAGCTGACTACGAATTAAATTTAAAACAAATGAAAATGTTGAAAATTCCAAAATACAAAAAAGAATAATTAATAATAATAAAAGAGGAATTAAAACTAAAAAAATATATAAAAAAATTCAAAATTTAAATTTAAATCTGAAAAATAAAAATCTAAGAAAAATTGATTTAATTTAGTTCGATCCAAAATTTATTGCAAGGATTGGGGAAAACCCAGAATAACACAAACAGATCAATAAGTATTAGTATAGAATATAAGAGTTGTTTGAACGATGTGTTCAGTGAGCAACTCGAAAGTATACTCCTCTCGGGAGCAACTCGAAGAATACTGGTTTTATTCTTAAAATCCTAGTTCTTATATAGCTTGGCGTTCTTATCCTATTCTTATCTACTTTGACCCGAGCAACGGGTTGCATCTGCTGATAGGGTCGGTTCATATCTCGTGCACGTACTTGAATCACACCATACTATTTGACACGCATACACGTGGCCATAAATGATCTATTTTTTATGGTGTGTTGTGTTCACTCAATACGAAATGCACTTCCACTTAAAAATATGTGGCAAATATATTAATTTCAAATGTACATATGCATGTTCAATGTAAGTTTGAACAGAGTATTGGAATATTGTCGTTATACTATTACTTACGTGTATTTTATTAGGAGCAATAGTATACAGAAGCTTAGTTTATTGAAGTAATAATGTATAAGAGAATAAGTAAATCAATAAAATTTGTTTACGGATGAGAATTTCCTGAAAAATATGAATAAATATTTGTAATAAAAAAATAGAATATGAATTTTTGCCAATAATTAACGAAACTAGTATAAAAAATATAGATAAAATTACAGAAAATAAATTGTTAATTTTATTGATAAATTAAATGCTGCATGAGTATTCTGCAATTTTTATTCTTCATAAAAAACACATTTTATTCGTCAATCCAGCCCTAAGTAGTTTGGGTCCAGATGACCAGGTCCTTCTCGTTAAGCCACAGAAGGAGTCTCCTTTATGACAGATGATGCTGGGGTCAAGCTAAAAGCAGCTTGGAACTATTTTTAGTTCGCTCTTAGCCAGAATTAAAGATTATCACACCATGGAAAGCACTACACTGGAGTATAGTTGATCAAATCTGCGTAGAAGTGGCAACTTAACAGATCAGAATACTCTTAAAGCTTTGCCAATAGTTTCTTAGAAGCTCAAGTAAACGTCTTAAAACGGCTTAAAACATTTCTTCTTAGCGGCAATTGCAGCTGAGAATATACAATAAAATACAATGAACACCTGAATAAAGCTCGTTTTAATGAGAAATTTGTACACGTAAAAACAAATCGTTAAATTACAATGGATTAATAAAAATTAGTTGGAAATGCGTCAGAAACAATAATCAAATGTACAATAATTACAAAATTGAGTTCCGAAACAACATCGAAAATATCCAATCAAAAGAGAGAAAAAGCAAAAATTACATGTTGCACACGCTTAAATGACCAACTAAATCATTATTCTGACAGCAACTGTTGCAGGCAGGCGCCCATTATGGGAAAACAAAAAAAAATAAGTGAATAATTTTCCATTATTTATTGGCTTTTGTGGATCGAAAGCTGCTCGAAACTTTGGCAGCCCATACAAAAAAACAAAGGCAATACGCAAATTTTTACAAATAGAATAAATAATCATAAAATGTAAAGAAAAAAACTCTCTAGCCCAAAAGGGCTTTACTAAAGAGATACCCTATAAATATATAAAGAGAAAAACTTGATATCTTATTATGATTCAGACTCTGTTTGGCGGCTCAAACGAAAAGTTGTGAGTGGATCGTCTATACTTTTGAGACTAATCAAGAATATATATGTATCTCTGAGACCCTTTTTTTAAGTTTATTTCAGTCGAATATACGCTCCTTCAATGGAACTGTGTTCTAGGGTATAAAAAATCCGATTGCGGTCATTTATTTAATTTAACGCCCTAATAAGCCCGCATGGATACTAATGCACTGGGCGTGACAATCGAACTGAAAATAACTAAACTGATTACAAATCTGCATATAAAAGTAATCATAGGCCACATAAAATTAAAATACATTTCACATAATGATTTATTATAAATATTATAACATTATCAGAGTGTGAACGACTAAGAAATACCCTTTAACATTCATTTTTTTTCAAGCTATAAATGTCCAAGCTGAGTTTCTCTTAATATATAATAAATTATTATTAATATAGTGCACTCGCGATAACGTGAACAAAGCTACTCGATAACATGAATGCAGTTGTGGTATAAAAAATATAAAAAGTATAAAACATTTTCATGCATTTTAGAATGTTATTCAACAAGGACCGAAAATATATGAATAACACAACTCGATTTGAATTTTGATTAAGATAAAACTAAAAATACTCTTTTTTAGCAATTTCATTTTGACTTGATAACTCGTATAATTCGTTAACTTGAACAAGGGTTAGGTTATCGCGACTGAACTGCATAAAAAAAATAATAAGAGATTGAAGTGAATAAAATTTAATAGGAACTTCTCTTCACGTATGAGTTTTCTTTTGAGTTATTAAATCATAAAAACTTTTAAGACATATAACAAAAACATTTTTTAAGTATAACTTATTTATTTTTATATAAAAAGCAATCAAGCTGCAGCTTAAAGGTAACTCTTATATAATATATACCTTCTTTTCCTCAACGTCTTTATAAAGGGTTCCAGCTCATCGCCTCATGAAATATAAATTTAGTTATTTTTTCTTACATTTTTTATTCACTTTAACTAACTTAATTATATGCTAGAATAAAAAATATAGCAAAATAATACATGCAACTCTATGAAGCTTCCCTTTTTAGGATATTTGACCAAAACAGTAAGTTAACTAAATAGTTATGATCACTCAATCAATTGAGTGTAACCGACTACGAGAAGTCCCCAACCCAGGTACACACATCGGTTGCAACTTGCAAGTGCAATGCTGCTGCCTGTTGCAAGTGAAGTTTCTTCTTTGCATTCCGGATCCTGATGAAATTTCCAGCACGGATTAAAGGTACTTCATTGGGGTCCCTTAAATATATGAACCTGCGTATATGAGGGCTTTTACATACATATGTACAGTAGAAGCTCGGTTTAACGAACCATTAAATGCAAGCCCCTGTACGTTAAATCGAATAGTTCATTATTTCGAGTACTCAACTGAGGACCCTAGTCGCGAATCCGTGAACGAAACGGAATGTACGTTAAACTTGACTTTTACCGTATTATTATTTGCTATAAATATCATTACTATTTACATATAATTATTAGTCTTATATAGTAACATATATGGAACATATCTTGTTCAGTTCTTTATTCAAAATTATCTTTTACACAACAGAAGTGCGTTTTATGATGTATGATGTATGATGTATGATGTATGTATGTATGTATGTATGATGTATGTATGTATGATGTATGATATATGTATGATGTATGCATGATGTATATATGTATGTATGATGTATATATGTATGATGTATGATATATGTATGATGTATGTATGATGTATGTATGGTGTATGTATGATGTATGTATGATGTATGTATGATGTATGTATGGTGTATGTATGATGTATGTATGATGTATGATGTATGTATGTATGTATGATGTATGTATGTATGTATGTATGATGTATGTATGTATGTATGATGTATGTATGTATGTATGATGTATGTATGATGTATGTATGATGTATGTATGATGTATACATTTCCCTTTTCGTTCTTTAAATTGAGTATAAGAGTTCCTTATATCAGGTACTCAATGTAAAAAATTGACAAGTACGTTGAATCGCGAATTCGTTAAACCGAGAGTACGTTAAACCGGACGTATACTGTATATATTGTATATGTATATAGGTATACTATATATATATATATATATATATTTGAATGGATAATGTAATGAGGTAATTATTGTAAAATTAACATAAATCAGTCTACTTAAGAGCGATCCAACGATAAGTCGTCTGTGTGGTAAACTTTAAACTGATTTATTTAAATTGCGAATTTAAACTGAAAAAGTAAAAATAAGAGAAAAAAAAGGGAATTAAACCCAAGAAAAACCTCTCCCAAAAAGCTTTGGCATAACAGATATAAAATATATAAGCACCCAGCAGAAGAAGCATTGCATAGAGAAGACATCGGACCCCGCCAAAGATATCGATCCAGAAATCCAATTAGACGCTAGAAGAAACCTTGGAAGCTTCCTCAACTGCAGGAAAAGCTGAGGCTCCCACACGTGAACTAAAATTGTATAAAATAGGACACAAACAATCGAAGACAATCGTAATTGGCAACGGTACTCCTGTTGTCAATAATTCTGAAGTCGTCAACTTTTGCGCACAGAAATAGATTTAAATTTTAAAATTCTACTCGTGGTAGCAGCAATTTCTATTATAAACCTACTGTTCCAATCGATAAAAAGTCAGTAAAGAAAGTATATGTACACCGAGTACATGAACTCGAGCAAACTTAAAAAATATATAAATAATATTCCAGTTAAATTTAATAAAATTTCCAATTGTCATATGTAAAATTTTAATAAATTTTCCTACTTGAAATTTCTTCATTTTTAATATGCTCTAGACTCAATCTAATGTTTACAGGGTATCTAATGCTCTTAACTGGTTGGAACTGCAGCAGAACAAAGCAACTGCGCATTCGTCAGACAATTGTTGTTATAAGCTGAAAAGTTGCATTGAACAATAATAATTGGAATACCCTGTAGAAAAGCATTTTACCTGCAGCTTTTCCGCTTTTCTTTTCGAGTAAATTTTGTAACTTATTCTAATTATTTCCCAAGAAAATCAAGCATACATATATATTTACATTTTCTTTCCCTTTACCCACATCTTTCCACCTTATATTATACCCTTTGGCTTTCCTTTCTTTACAGGGTATCAAATGCTTTTAAATGTTTAGGAATTGCAATGGAATCATGAGCAGTCAGTTGGTTGGGGCGAAACAATGAGCTTGCATTAGACAATAATGGCTTTGAGGCTCAAAGGGCAGTTAAAATTGCAATGGTATAGGATTAATGTGGATTATAGTTAAATATTTGCGTCGGAGTGTAGGAACAATTCGATTTGGTTTATGAAAATGCAGAAAATAATTAAATTGAATTTTGCGGTTTCAGAGCTTAAATCGATATGATGCAGACGTGGAGAGCTGATAGCTGCTGCTGCAGGATATGATCGGGTTGGAAACAGGACCTGCCTGTTAGTCTGTCAGCCACTTAATTAACATTAAACCTTTGTCGGTACCATGCCACGCCTCCGACGCCCACATTACCGCCGCCCTCTCTCTTCTATACCCCGTGAAAAGCTGAAAATTGTTTTCATTAAACTGGCAGACGGTAAAAGAGCAGCTGCCTGTAGTGTTGAGTGGCGACACCCGCCTGTCCTACGCTTAAACACACACACACACACACACACACACACACACATACATAGACTGTCAGCTCCAGCTCAGAGTCCGCCCAAACCCCGTGGCAAATTTGCATAAATGAGCTAAGGGTGCGAGTGAGATGCACAAAGCGGATGCCAGTGCGAATAACCGGATATGCGGATATCAGGTGAAGCATCGACGAGTTGATGCCCCATCGGGGGCGGCTCCAAAAGGGGGCGTGGTCCAAAAGGTATCGCAGCGCGGCCATAAACAAAAACTCATTAACCCAATTTCAATATTAAACGCATTGAAAGTGCAACGGCGCCAAAGGCAAAGCCAGAAACAGATACAGCTCCAGTTCCAGCATCCAGCATCCAGCATCCAGCATCCAGCGCCAGCGCCAGCGCCAGCTCCAGCTTCAGCCTCAGTTCTAGCAACAGCTCCAGCTTTCACCACATGCGATTGAGCTCCAGCTGGTGTGGATGGCAGGAAAACAATAAGCAGCAGGAGGTGGAGGGACAAAGGGCACAGGGCTAGAGCTGGAGCAGCAGCAGAGAGGCACTGGAGGTGGAGCTGGAGGAGGAGGAGGAGCTTGGTGGTGACAGTCACTTTAATGCCTCTTAAAGCTAACGGAACTCTAACAATAATCACTCAAAGTGCAAGTCATTAATTTTCATTATTTTCCCAGTGGATTATTTGTCAAAATTCTCATTTTTGTTTCTTCACACAGAATTTTCCTCTATTTTCCTTATTTTTTTTCCTTTTTATTATTATTATTTTCGTTGAACATCTGTAAATAAGCAGGAATAAGAAGCAGAAGGATATGGCATGGCCTTCAAAGCTACAAATAAACATAACTAATGATGTTATAGAACACACACACACACACCGTACACACACACAAACACACACACTTTCACTTAAGCAGAAAATAATAATGAGCAGCTGTAAGGATATTAGATCAGACTCCATTGCAAGGACTCTTACATAAGTAGTAGGCTGCTCTTTTCACTCAAAGAAATCCTTTTAATATCAAATTAAATCGGATATTTTCCAAAATTATAAATATAATCGTGTTAGCCATGAAATATGAGGTTACGTTCGAAGATTTAAAAAAATTTGTTTGAAAATTTGAGCTTTTTTTTTTTAATAGTTTTTTTTTTTTATAATTTATTTATTTAAGTCAACTAAAATTAGCTGAATACGAATTAAATTTAAAAATTTAAAATTGTTTTAGACCGAGTTCGTGTTAAGCGGGGCTAGCTGTATTTATATAATAATAAATTATAATATAAATACTTTCAAATATCATAAAAATAAGTTTCTAAGTTTCGTTTTTTCTATGTGCCAATAAAGTGAAACAAATGTATCTTTCAGATAAGTTTATCTACTTCATAAAGTTTCCCAAAAGCAATTTTAATTTTTTATTTATTTAATCAACAAAAATTTAAGCTGAATATTCTTGAAAATCGGCAACACTTTTCGTTTTTATTTAAATCAAGCAAAATATTATGATAGATGGAAATAAATGATATTTTGAGCTCAGTTTTTATTAATTTTTTTTTGGGTTTTTATTTAACATTTTTCATTTTTGATTTATGCCAAACTTTTATAACTTTTTGCACTATATTTATATACGAGATAAGATAATAATAATATGCAAATCATAACACAAATTATGCGAAACCCAAAATATTGAACTGAACTGGACCTTGTCTCATGTAAACACGACGCACCATAATAAAAATAAATCGATTTATGATTTATTTATTTATTCTGTCACACAAATGTTGTCAACTTTTTAGTGGGAAAAAGGCTGAAAAAAAGCTGAAACAAAATCGATAAAAAAAACTCTCTTTTTAGTTTTATTAACATTTAGTTTTTAATTCAATTGATTCATCAATTGCTACAAATCCTCTTCAACCTTTTCATAGAAACCCATTATCCCAATTCATTTTAATTAATTTAATTCAATGGAAATCCGTGGTTTAAGATCGAAATCACATTATATTTAAGTATTGAGCACATACTTAAATTGATTTCGATAAATCAACGTTTCAATGTGCAAATTAAGTTTTATGTGATCGATTAAAAGAAAAGCGGGAAAAGTCCAAAAGCGTTTTATAAAAATCCACAGACAAAATCCAAATTAGACGGGATAAAAAATTTTAATTGCCAACCGGGAAACTCACACGAGTTGTGTGTGTGTAAATGGAAACGAAGTACACACACGTCAAAGAGCACAGAGGAGTCGTATTATCGGATTGAGACCCGTGGGTGAAAGGGTAAAAAAATCCTGCCAAGATTTCAGTGCGATTTTTATGTGAAGTTTTCTATGCTTATTTATTTACTTAGAGTCAAATAAAAGCAGCATAAATTTACAAAATATAAATAATAAAATATTATTCTTAAGTATATATTGTAGTATATATATATATATATAAGAAAAAAAAATGGTTTAAGAATTAATAAAAATAAAATAAATTAAAAATTTATTAAAGCTGATCCAACATTTGTTGGAAGGCTTGGGAAAATCCCAGGAAAACCCAATCACCTGAGCATAAACAATCTGAAGCTGCGAGTAAAACTGCAAGTGTATAAAGCCATCATAAAACCAATGTGGAGCTACGGAATACAATTCAATTGCACCGCTCGATATGAGTAATCAGATGATGCTCCAGAGATTTCATCATATCGAAGGCTCACAAAGAGAACTCCACGTACTATGGATCAAAGATGAAATCGCATGAGGCAGCGACCGGTACAACGGTCACCGAACTATCAATCAATATTATATCTAAACATAGCTAGTGGTAAATGCAATATATCCCTGTCAATCTCCTACCACAAGACTTTAACCACTGCCTATCATAGGGCAATCAGATCGGCAAGTTTTAGTATGTTAATTTTATAAATATGTTGATACAAGAGTTAGAAAGCAGAGGATAGTCTTTGTCGCCTTCTCGGCCGGTAAAATTGTATCAAAATTTGGAGTCGTGACCGCTAATCCGTAATACATTCTATATACAAAAAATGTATCCTTCTTTCTTGGTGTATTTATTGCGACTGTTCGTTTGCAACTGGACTAACGTGCTCCTCAGCAAGTTATCTAAAGTTAAAGCCGTTGCCAGATCTTAATGTTAACTTATAACTTAAAATGTCCTCCAACAGATAGAAAGAAAGAGATAAATAGGATGTATAAAGCATGGAGAATATCAAAGGATCGAATAGAATAAAAGTGAAGGATGCTTAGGATTTGAAATGATCGAATGGAAAGCTGTATCTTTAATAAGAGATTCATAATAAGTTCGAAGAACATCCGTCGATCTCAGAGATAAAGTTATCATAGATTAAATTATGTATATAAGTTTTCTATCTCTTAAAGCTAAAAACGATATAATCACACTATTGTTCTATATAAAGTCTATATATACTTAGCTCAATCTTGGAACTAGCTGAAAACAAAGCAGGGGTCGTCAGTAACAGTCAAAGTCGGACATACTCAACTGGAGTATTCTACGTTATAAGATATAAGATATAAGATATAAGATATAAGATATAAGATATAAGATATAAGATATAAGATATAAGATATAAGATATAAGATATAAGATATAAGATATAAGATATAAGATATAAGATATAAGATATAAGATATAAGATATAAGATATAAGATATAAGATATAAGATATAAGATATAAGATATAAGATATAAGACATAAGATATAAGATATAAGATATAAGATATAAGATATAAGATATAAGATATAAGATATAAGATATAAGATATAAGATATAAGATATAAGATATAAGATATAAGATATAAGATATAAGATATAAGATATAAGATATAAGATATAAGATATAAGATATAAGATATAAGATATACATTATAAGATATAATATAAGATATAAGATATAAGATATAAGATATAAGATATAAGATATAAGATATAAGATATAAGATATAAGACATGAGATCAATATACTAAACATTCGAGTAAATATTCCGAGCTAGAATTTGAAATTGAAGTTTATTCAAGGTTCTCATTGAAAATTATCCGCGAGTTATCGGGAATGGCATAATCAATATATAGATATATCCTGGTCATGTCCAGTCAGCCAGTTCTACCCGAGCTCTCTCTCTCTCTAAGGGAGATTCGAACTGGACTCAACTCCAGCTCCGTTTCAATTTATCATAACGAAATTTGATTTACTTTTTAGAATTTTTTGCATAAGAATAGAATAGAAAATTCCAGGGTATTAATTAACATGGAATGTCAGAGATTTAATTTTATCTGCGCAACTTTCCTGTCTGTCAATTGGACAATTAATCATTTTTCGCCCAAAATGCCAGCAACATCTGGAGAGCAGCTCCTAAATTGGCCAATTGGCTCAGGTGGGCATCGTCCTGGTGCGGGTCCTGGTGCTCATTAATTAGACGCAGATGCCCCATGGCCTTAAATTGTATGTCTTAAAGCTGTCAAGGTGTGTTACGGGACTTTCAAGTGGGCTTGCGTTAGGGTGGTCGTTGCAGTAGGGTGTTTGCGTTGACCCTTTTTCTGGTTGGAAACGCAATTTGTTCAGTGCTGTTGTCGGGCCTGTTGGGCTCAATTTCTCTTCAATCCTGCTGCCCACACTCCTTGGCAGCCCGCAGGAAAACTTTGCCAATAACTGCAAATGCAATGCATTAAGCCAAACGCACACACACACACACACACACACACACACACACAACCACACACAGAAACACCCACACATACAGTGAAAGCTTTTTGGTTGCAAGCGAAAATCCACTCAGCCAAAGGCAAAATACACCCGCAAATACCAGCACACACACACACACCGACACACACACACCTCTGGCCTGACCTGACCTGGTAACGCACCTGTCGCAAAACTGACATTAAATTCACATTACAAAATTGGTTGGCTGCATTCGGCGTATCAGTTTTGAGCTAAATAATGTTGGCTCCGGCTGCAAAGGGATGCAGTCGAGGAAAATAATGTATAGAAGCATTGTTGAAGTTTGCGGTGGAGTAGAAGAGAGAGTGAGAGAGAGAGAGAGAGACAGAGAGGGGGTTGGGCAACAGCAGCCAAAAGCCATCGATGCGCTCACCTGCCGAAAAGTTTGTTTTAATGGACAAAGTTGCCGACGCTCGACAGGATTGCGGATTGCCATGTTGCTATGTTGTTCCGAAGCTGGGAGCAAAGGGCTGCCACTGATGCTGATGCCGATGGAGGTGCAGTTGATATGCAGCTACCAAAGCGGGATCGCTGCGAGTACATACTGAACGGATGGACAGAGCGAGGGTGGAGCTCTCTCTCTCACTCTGTGCAACTGCGGCGGCATTTTGTTTGCAGCAAAAAGTTTTAAGCTGTGGCCTGCGCGGCGCGTTGCCTTTAAACTTTTAGGCAACAGAAATTAAATTATAAGTCGAGGGGTCTTTTAGTTGCAAGCAATGTTGGTAGCACTATTGGATCCTTCAATTGTGGCATTACCCAACAACTTGCATGTTGCATGTTGTTTCACTCACTTTTCAGTGATTTTCTTGCTCGTTAAATTTTGCTGCTCTGACGGGCGACAACGTGGCGTATGCGTAATCTGATATCGAGTCAAAACTTTCAGCACACACCCTCTACACCCACACACATCTACACACACACACACACACACGGATAGTCAGGTAACAAGATGCAGCAGTTTGGGATCTCTTTGCTTGGCAGCCGAATCTCAACAATTTTTATGGCCTGATTTTGGCTGCATTCTCGAACGAACATCATTTAAATATCGTTTCCAGTTTTTTATACCCTATAAAAGGGTTGCACTAAATGTAAGCCAAACTTGCACAAATACATAAACCAGGCAGAAGGCAAGCAAAGATACTAAAAACATACTTTATATAGCAGCAACAGCAGGTTGATCCAGTCGGAATGAGATACTATAAAAGCTGCAGGTAATCATATAGCTCTACCTTATGTTCAATATACAACAACCATATATATGTATATATATATAAAATACATTTATATACTCACCTATCTATAGATAATGAAAGGATTATATATATAGATTGACTTAAGAGTTTGCTTTGTTTTAAATTCTATATATGGCATCTTTCAGTCGAGCATTTGAAATTGTTCTTCTAGCCCTTTCCTAATTGTTGAAAAGTTGAGAAACCTTTGACGATTCTCGTTTTCCCCAGTTGATATGCAAACTCTCTCGCATTATGTAAAGTTCGATGGGGGTAGGCAAAAACCTTTCAAGTCGATTACGAATATTTTTCGTTCCATTTCGATAATAAACGTTGCCAGCAAAATCCAAGAAAATGTGTGTAATAACTTCGATGCCTATTAAAAAAGAAAAATAGGAAAAAATAGTTTTCAAATTGCTGAAACTTGCTCCAAGCTCACTTGAAAGCTTTCACAAGATGGTTGCCATATAACAGAATTAATGGGAGGAGCTTTGCAGAAATGTTTCAAATAGATTGGAACAGTTTACTTTATATAATGGGGAAGCAGAGACACACACGAAGGAGACACAGAGAGAAAAGATACAGAAAGAGGAGACATAGAACGATGACACAGAAAGCATAGACACGGGGTAAGGGGAGACACAGAAATAGCAGGCGCAGAAAAAGGAGACACTGAAAGAAAGAAGACAGAAAGAAGAGATGTAGAAAGAGAAGGCAGAGATAGGGAGACACGGAAAGAAAAGAGAGAGAGGAAGGAGATATAGAAAGAGGGGACGCAGTTAAAAGAGGTACAGAAGGAAGATATATAGAAAAAAAAGACACACAAAGAACACAACAAAGAGAAGAGACAAAAAAAGAACAAATACAGAAAGAAGAGGTACAGAAGGGAGATGTACAGTAAGTCGAGATACACAGAAAGAGGAGACATGAGAAAGAAGAGACACAGAAAGGAGACACACAGAAAGAGAAGACGCTGCGAGAAAAAATACAAAAGCAAGAGATCCATATAGAAAGAGGAGACACTAGGAAGAAGATATACAGATGAGGAAACACAGAGAGAAAAGACACAGAAAGAGAAAGACCAAACAGAGAAGGAGGAGACACAGAAAGAAGCGAAACAGAAGGAGGAGAACCAAAAATGGGAAAGCAGTGAAAAGAGATATGGAAGGAAGAGATATTGACAGAGGACACACAAAGAGAAGAGACACAGAAACAAAAGATACAGAAAGAAAAGGAACAGAAGGAACAAAAGGAAAGAGGAGACATGAGAAAGAAGAGACACAGAAGGGAGACACACAGAAAGAGAAGACGCTGCGAGAAAAGATACAGAAGCAAGAGATCCATATAGACAGTAGACAGAAGAGATACAGAAAGAGGGGACACAGTGAGTTGAAATATAGAAGGAACAGCTATAGAAAGAGGAGACACAGGAAGAGAAGATAAAGAAAGAAAGGATTAATAGCTTAAACTTAAGGCTAACTCAAGGTTTAAAGCTCAGTAAACTGATATGAATACTTCTCCTCTCCCTCTCTTTTCTTTTCTTTCCTCTTCCAATTCGACTCGCCTCTCAAACAGAACTTATGTTAGATCTCGCTTATACCTTTAAAGATCTCTCAATTACCAAAACTTCGCCTATTTGTTGTCTCAATTTGAATCGAAGTGAATTGATTGCATCAGAAAGCTGCTGAAAGCTCGCACAACTGTCGAAAATCAACTGACTGTCCAATATTATTCCTTTTCTTTGTGACTTGAACTGAATCAAGTGATTTATCTCAAAGCTTTCACATCTTTATTTTAATTGCTCTAACTAAAAAGCTTGAGATATATGTCAAAATCTTAGTAACCTATAATTAAGCTCAGTTAAAACTTAATGTCCACATAACTAAATCAACTGCAAACGTCTTTTCCAATCGTTTTACCTCTTTTTTGATGTTGTTTTGACGGATTTATCGAACTGATTTTCTCTGATGAACGAGTAACAATGTGACGTAAAATATAATCTAAGAATTGAAAACAAGTGTGGGAATTACCACTTGGATAATAAAATAATTAAGTTTCGTCGCAGAGTCCAAGCGTAACAATGTCAGCCACGTGTGTGATCCTGGCAGCTCTCACATTGTTGTTGTAAGCTGCATTCAATGTTGCTGTCATCCTTATTGCTGTTGCCAAGTTATCCCGAGCAACATGCTTGTGCTGCGTTGTCATTAAATGCTTCAGCTGTTTAATGAACGAAATTAGCCACGCAACGCAACGTGCAGCAGCACACAGGATGAGCATAAAGACAAGGATGTCAATAAGGATGAGAATCAGTAGGCAACAACAACGACAAAATGCGCAAGAATAATACTAAAATAAAACCTGAGCAGGTGGCTGAGATTGACAGAGAAATAAAACTGTAGACGAGCACAAAGACCGCGAGAAAGTGGGAGAATGTAAAGGAGGAAACAACAAGGAAACTTCAAGGATATTAAAGACAGTAAGAGGAACTGGGAAACAGTCGGGAAAGAAGACCAAAACCAAGACTATTATTTGCACTAAGAGGTAAAACCTGAAAGGGAAAGATGGCAACTCTGATACAGAAAAGATGATTCAGTCAATGAAGTAGATGGAGAATGATATACGGACCATATTCAATAGGAGTATAAGACTGATAGAAACCGAAAAGCAACCTACCAATAAGCGGAAGGCTCGAAAATGTCACAGAGAGAAACTGAGAATAGACTTACCCCAAAGGCAATACCCAAAAAGGGGAAGACGAGGATAGGCAATCTTAGTTCTTATGTGAGATTGGATGAGACGCAAAGTACGACAAGTGGCAAATCTTCTACTGAGAGACTAAGACTCAAGGAGAATAGAAAGGAGACTGACTCTAAAACTAATAATTAGATGGAGAAAGACAGAGACTAAGAAGAAAACTGAAACGGAGATTAGGAAGGGACCTAGGAAGAAGACTGAGAGTAAGACTAAAATTAAGACTAAGACTAAGACTAAGACTAAAATTAAGACTAAGACTAAGACTAAGACTAAAATTAAGACTAAGACTAAGACTAAGACTAAGACTAAGACTAAGACTAAGACTAAGACTAAGACTAAGACTAAGACTAAGACTAAGACTAAGACTAAGACTAAGACTAAGACTAAGACTAAGACTAAGACTAAGACTAAGACTAAGACTAAGACTAAGACTAAGACTAAGACTAAGACTAAGACTAAGACTAAGACTAAGACTAAGCCTAAGACTAAGACTAAGACTAAGACTAAGACTAAGACTAAGACTAAGACTAAGACTAAGACTAAGACTAAGACTAAGACTAAGACTAAGACTAAGACTAAGACTAAGACTAAGACTAAGACTAAGACTAATACTGACACTGAGATAGAGATAGAGATTGAGAAAGTGACTGAGACTGAGAAGGAGACTAGAGACTAGATGGACTAGAGACAAGATGGATTAGAGACTAGATGGACTAGACTCCAGATGGACAAGACTCTTGATGGACTAGAGACTAGAGACTAAAGACTAGATGGACTAGATAAACTAGAGACTAGATGGACTAGACTATTGATGGACTAGAGACTAGATGGACTAGACTATTGATGGACTAGAGACTAGTGACTAGATGGACTTGATAAACTAGAAACTAGATTGAGACTAGAGAAAAGAGACTAAAGACTGAGAGTAAGTCTAAGCCTGAGACTTGGATTTAGATTAACACTGAGATGGAGACCTAGGAGTAAACTGAGACTGAGAAGGACACTGAGACTAAGAATGAGAGTGAGACGGAGACAGAGATTGAGATGGAGACAGAGTCAACAAGCAGACACAGGATACCAAAGTGCAGACCAGTGCATTTTCTGGCTCCTGCTGGTAGGTTGGTCAAAAGTTGCAAGGACTACATGCTGTGGCCTGGTGTCTGCTGCTTTTTTGTCCTTCCTTCGTCCTCCGGTTCGTCCAGGTCTCTCTTCTGGTTGTCAAGGCAGCTGTCTGAAAAAAAAAAAAAACAACAAGAGCCGCTTGCTGTGGCGCCTGTGGAGCGTGCAAGTTATGTTTTCTTTGAAGTTCATGAGGCAAAAATGTCTTAATTACCGAAATGAGATGACGATGGGCGTCGTGTTGGCAGCAGACACGCCCAGTTGTCTGTGGCATGCAACAAAGGCGTCGATTTTATAGGCCAGAAATAAAAGAAGTAAAATAAAAAAAGAAATTGACCCACGAGGTGTAAGGCCAAAATACAGGTGACAGTTGAAGCGTTGGCACTGGATGGAAAGGGAGAAAGGGAGGGAGGGGGAGAAGAGAGGAGAGGACGACGTGACTGACAGTTGAAGAACCGCAAAAATTCGTTTTAATTAATTTGTGGGCGACACTTGACGAGCTGCTTGGTACAGGACGAGTGTCCTGGTCACATCCTGCGGCAATAACTCACAGCACTTTATGCGCTTAAGTGATTTCTAATGCAAACCAATTTCCGAAATCAGCAAAAGCACTTGAAGCCATTTCAACTCTCGCTCGCTCGCTGCCCGTGCCCAGGACCATGACCAGCAGCAGCAGCAGTAGCAGTAGAACCAGAACGAAGACCAGTAAGAGGGCTATAACCAGGACCACGGCGAGGCGCCATGCCGGCTAAAGGATATTTCGCTTATGTTTTTGCCGGCAAAAGAGAGGCAGTCGCACAGTCACACAGAGTCAGACAGTCAGGCAGGAAGTCAGCCTTGTCTATCAGGCAAAGGACAGTCGCGACGGCTGCTCCTTCCATTCAAGCCCTTCCCCATATCCTTATCCTATGTGTGTGTGTGTATGTGTGTGTGTGTGAAGAGCAGCTGTGTATGTAGATGTTTGTCTTAGAAGGCGGCGCTTGGCTTGGCTCCGATATGCCAGGGCACAAATGTGCACATCATGTGCCGTCGAGCTCAACAGCAGCTCATAAAAATGACACACACACACACTCGTATGCACACACACGTATGCACACATACAAAGTACTAACCAG
The DNA here is from genome assembly GCA_035045065.1 of Hirtodrosophila trivittata. Lineage (NCBI taxonomy): Eukaryota > Metazoa > Arthropoda > Insecta > Diptera > Drosophilidae > Hirtodrosophila > Hirtodrosophila trivittata. Next base: position 11,836,653 of record JAWNNK010001028.1, on the reverse strand, counting down.
CAGCCGAGCTAACAAAATCTTAAAGGAATATATTGAGTTACTGACGGAAATGCAAATTTTTCGAACTGCAAAAAATGTGTGCAGAATGCGAACGGAACCACTTGTTATATTCACTATCCGAAAGCTTAAAGTAGGCAGCTATATATTTATTTATTCCTGATCCCTTCAACATATTGTATGTATATACTTAACTCACTATACAAAGCTCAGAGACCGAATTTCATAAGGGCAAAGACGCTTTTGAGCCACGTTCGAGATAAAACTTCAGCACTTCCAAACTTCCAGCTTTATCCGGATATCCTCTTTCTCATATTTTATAAATAGTTTTAAGGCAGAGATGTTATCGATGGAAATAAAACGATTATTGTTTCCTTTTTTAAACACTTATGATCTCTCGTACATCTATATACCTTTAATTGAGTCTATGTACCATGTAAGCACCATCTATATCCCATCTATGTTCCTGCTACTAACTGACTATGTACCATATAGTTAAAGTCTATGTACCAGCAATGTAACACGGTACCATCTATGTACCTTTGTCAGACTCTCTATGTACCACTTCTTGTATATCTTCTATGGACTGTCTCATGTACCATTTACCACAAGTCATCATCAACAAACATCAATTTATGTACCATCTGTGTACCGTCTTTATAATATATATGTACCATCTGTGTATCATATATGTACCATCTGTGTACCACATGTGTATCATATGTGTACCATCTGTGTACCATCTGTGTACCATCTCTGAACCATATGTGTACCATTTGTGTACCATACGTGTACCATCTGCGTACCATCTGTGTACCATCTGTGTACCATATGTGTACCATATGTGTATCCTATGTGTACCATTCTTTCCATGTACCATACATCTTTCTATATACTTTTCATTCTATATACCATCTTTGTACCATTTTTGTACCATCTATGTATCTGATATGTATGTACCATCTACGTACCATATATGTACCAACGAGTGCCATCTATGTACGTTGTATGTACCATACATATAGGCAGCTTATATGTACCATCTACGTACGTTGTATGTACCATACATACATTTATGCATCATACATGTACCTTATATACACCATATATGTATCTTTTACTGACTTTCTATGCGGCATTTATGTGTACTTTCAATGGACTGTCTATGTATAATCGACCATATGTACTATCTACATATGTACCATCTATGTACCATTTACTGACTATGTATCATACATGTACCTATATTGACTTTCAGTGTATCATCTATATATGTATCTTCTATGGACTGTCTTTGTACCATACCCGTACCAATAATCAAAGCAATGCCATCCACCAGACGTATCTGCACTGGGATTATCGGTTTTTATTTGAAAACTTATTGACTTTTGTATATAAAAAGACGTGTCAATGAAGTGTGATGTGTGTGTTTGTATATTAAGAGATTTGGATATCGTAGAGAGAATAGAGAGATATATTATCAGCTGATGTTTTATATTACATAAATGTTGCTCAATATTTGGGTACGTTTTAGTCGAATATTTCCAATGGCTGCATTTAAAACTCTCCTTTTTTGTTTGCAAAATTCTGGCAACTATTCAAACGACCCTCGATTAAAACGTCTGTGCCGCATAATCAAACATATTGGATGCATATTGGGCAAACAGAGCTCGTTTCCCGAATGTAATACACTGGGCAATAAAATGTAATATGGCCAAATGATAAACAGGGCCAACGTGCAGCCAGGATGTGGAGCAGAAGGCAAAAGCTAAAGGAGGTGACGCGATGAGGTAAGCTGCTGCAGGAGAGTCGGAGGAGAAGGAGGCGCAGCTATAATAAGCTCAAATGAAACGTCGGGACCAAAGACAATAAAGAACGCAAAAAGCAGCAGGAGGAACAACAGCAAAAACGGCGTCAAAGTACTTGCTGCTTGGGTGTATGTGTGTGTGTGTGTGTGTGTGTATACATATATAAAGACGTGCGTGTGTGTGTGTGTGTGTGTTGCGATAAAATTAACAATTCAATGAAGTGAATTCAAAATGGCAAATCGAGAAACAAAATCAAATAACGACGCAGCCCACAAGCAACAACAAGACGAACACACACACACACACACCCACACCAACACACACAGTAACAAGCTGACAGGCTCATCGAATACGCGTTAGCCATAAAAGCAAATCGAAGAAACATGAAAAGGAAAACGAAAAGGAAAACGAAAAGAGAAAAGAAAAACAAACAAGTCAATAAAAATTAAAATAAGAAAAACAGCAGGCAAAAGTTTTTATTTTTATGACCCGGGCTGTAACAATTACGAGTTCTGCAAGTGCCAGTCGCCTGATATAGAAAATGAATACAAATATCAAATGGGTTCTCACATATACATATACAAATTTACGATAAGATATACAGACATACTTGATACCCTACACTTTGTACGGCAACTGCAAATCGAAGAATCCATGTCAACCGAATCCTTTCTTATTCTTATCCCGATGCGTAAGTATTACTGAGAGGGAAAGAAGATTTTATTCAAATTAAGGAAATTGTTGAAGAAATATAGAAACAAATGACAACAATTTATTAGGAAATAGAAAGAAATGTTTAATCATATCTAGAATAAGGTATAAACTTTGATGGAAACAAAAGAAAATTTTAGTTAAATTAAGAATATTCTACGGAAATGGTAAAAAAAAAGAAGAAAACTTCATGGGTAAATAAAAGGAAATGTTAAATCCTACATGCCATAAAGGATATTAAGGATATGGTTATTGCCAAGGGAAGCAAATCAATCACACTTATGCTTGACATAATGCTTAAGTTGTCTACAATTTCTCTTCCTATAAAACATCAATAAACTAGAATCGACTAAGGATTATTATATTGAAACAATATTCACTATAATATCAGATATAGAAAAGGCTTAAAAGCGTCTGCCTCGTACCTTTCAGACCAACAGGACCTATCCTTGAGCTGATATGCACCTAAGTTCTATACAACTCTGTTGACAATAGAGTATAACTTGTCGGCGGGTAATCTCAATTTTAACTCAATTTTGGCCAATTTCAGTGAATTTCAGTCAATTTCATTTGTATTATATATTTGATGGCATAAATCGTATTTTAAAACTGCTTTCTAGACGTTACATACCTCCCAACCAGCCCCCAACTCCTTGCGTCTCTTCGTTGGCGCCTCGTGAAATTGAGTTGAAAGCGAATTCCAGTTGCAAAGATAATGGCTGATGATGATGAGGAGCAGAAGATGCTATATGCATTATCATATACCATAAATCTCTCACACTCTTTGCCATCTAATACGCATTTTATGATCGCACAACTTACATACATACATACACACATATATATACACATTAATGTATGTGTTTGTGTCGAAAATCACAGCATACTTTTTGGGGTAAAGGCGAGCGCGTTCGCAAAATAATCGAAAATAATTTCGCATAAATGCTGAAATAAAGCTTATTAAAGTATAAGTGTGTGCATGTGTATGTATGTGTGTGTGCGAGGGTGTGTGTCGCTTGGTTCTAATGAATTCATGTTTGCCAGAGATGGCGACTCCAACTACGACAGAGGCAGCAGCTGCCGCGACGCTTGATGCTAAAATGTTTACATTTAGTTAAACAGAAGTGTGTGTGTGAGTGGTGTGTGAGTGGTGTGTGTGTGTGCGTGGTGTGTTAAGCATATGTTGGCAAATGCAAATGCTGTCAAATGCAGCTTAAGTGGACGGCATGGGAGGCGTGGCATGTTGCAAATGCAGCTGTTTGAATTGTTCCATATTTTGATTAATTTCTGTTTGTTGTTGTGGTTGAGTTGTTGTTTGCCTGTTGAAGTAATTGCAAAATGTGTGTGCACTGATGTGTGTGTGAAGTGTGTGTTTTTGAGTGCATAATCGACACACACACACACACTCCCACACACACACACACACTTTCATTGCTCTCACAACAATTAAGCAAATAAAGCGCTAAAAGCAAAAAAACTTAATGAATTAAACGATACAAAACTCTTTATGGAAGGAGACGAGGGGCGTTGGGCTGGAATTGGACGGCGTTTACAAGCTAACTGCCAACTGGCAACTTCATCGCATCCTTCCATCTTTTCTCCCCACCCTTTCATTACACAGCTTCCCTCTCTCTCTCTCTCTCTCGCACTCTCTACAACGTGACTGGTGCTCTGCCATAAAATATGAGATAATAAAATGTGAATTATGTGCCCGCGGGCAGCAGCTATGGAAAAAAAGATGCAAAGGACTAGAAAAAGCTAAAATAATTGCAACGAACCGAATACTATATACCCTTTCTATGATAGGTCCGATCCGAGTACTATTAACCCTTGCGTGCTCCGATCCTAATTTAAATGGAGACCTTGCATCGTTGAAAAAAAAATCAAAAATAAGTCAACATTCCTAGGAAAGTTATATTATAGATAGAACTTAGATATAGGATATAGACATATAGATCCGAACTCAAGTCGGTATAACATCTAAAGGCACCAGTCAAATCTGATCAAATCTTCATGATTTTACTTTATATTTTTATATGAAAACTAAAAAGCTTACGAGGCAGATATTGAAATGGATTTGGTAGCTTTATAAAGATCTGCATGAAACTTATAGTTCCTGAGATATAGTTAAAGTATCTCTAGAAACAACAAATGTGTTTGGGTAAGGATATAGTCTATCCGATCTGTCTTATATATCTGTGTAGTATCTGCATCAAAAGCCAAAAGAAATTTCAGTAACATAATTTCAGAACAGAAAGTATAAGTTAAATATCTTGTGACAGCTCTTTTCATAAGTTACACACTTGATGACAAAACTCTAATACCCACTGCAAGGGTATACAAAATGAGTATGCAACTCAAGTAGAGTATGCCCAACTTATAGTTACCCTACACCAAGTAGCTTAAAGCTCGAACTAAGTGTGCAGCTGCAGCTGTTTGTCTTCCCTCAGAGTCAAATAGTTTCTGGTATAACTTTTCTATATGCCATTAGCTATCGATCGTCTTAAGATGATAACCCCACTTATAGTATATAAGCTCCACTTTCAGTCTATATAGTATATAATTTATATAGTATAGAATACATGTTTTATATATTTATCTTAAACACGCTCCCTAAATTCTTTACTTAGTTTCTTAGCGCAGTCTCGCATCCTTCTCCATATGTAAACGGCATCCCGTATTTATAATATCCTTTATAAACATTTTTATGGCTGCAGGGTATAAAAAAAAAAAACTCAACAACAACAACAACAGAAAAATGGAAAAAAATAACGTTTAATTGCAATTGTTTGTTTGCCTGCTAGTTTTTATTTGCACTTTAATTATGAGAAATACGAAACGAAGCAGCAACAGCAGTAGAAGCTGTAGAAGCAGCGGCAACTAATTTCTACAAGTTGCAGTTAAAGTTAACTACATAACGGGTAATAGAGTGGGCCATAAGGAAATCGTGAAAGTTATGTGCAATGCGAGACTGGAGAAGAAAGAAAGGATTCAGCTCCTGGGATCTGTTAATGAGAATAAAGCAATTGGATCTTCAATCAAAAAGAAAAGCAATTGCATTGCTCATATTATATGCGATTGCTGCAGGAATATTTAAACACAAGTAAGACTATAACTGTACGACTAGCTGATACCCTACTTATGCTTAATCATATAAGAATATATAATATAACTTATGCAGCAAATTTCACAACTGCAGTTAACAATTCATTGGGATAAGGCTGCTGTTTGTGGCTATATAAAGATTACTATATAAAGATCATTCTGATCGATTCAACTATTGATAATGATGAAATATATATATAACATATATTCTTTATATAGTTAGTGATGTCTCGAGCTACCTTTACCTATATCTTATTACTCCCAATTTCACACAAGATTATCTATACTTTATAGGGTTAAGATGTTTGTCGCCTGCTCTCTTAGCTATAGCCTTTTGCAACAGATTTTGAATGAGATTATCTATACTCTATAGGTTTAGATATATGTTCCTCTTGCTGTCTTTGCCTTTACCCTTTTTACCTTAACTTTGAATGAGATTATGTACATAAACCTTATAGAAATGGACATATATTGTCCTCTACTGACTTTACCTAAAACTTAAACCTGATTTTGAATAAGATTACCTTTCTATATAGAGTAGGGATGTATGGCTTCTGCTGACTTTACCTATGTCTTACTACACCATAATTTGAATGGGAATAGCAATACCTGTTGAGGTTGGGCTATATGTCTCGAGCTACCTTTACCTCTACCTTTTTTTTCTTAATGTTGAATCATACTGTATAGGGTTAAGATATGTTTTCTGCTATATATTATTACACCCAATTTTGCTTCAGAGGTTGGGATATATGACCTGTGCTGTCTATAACTATACATTTCTTCTGCTGCCTTTACCCATACCTTATTACACCCAATTCCCAATAAGATTATCTACACTGTATAGGGTTAAGATATATGTCTTCTGCTGCCTTTATCCATACCCTTTTCCACCCAAATTTGAATAAGATTATGTATACTTTATAGGGTTTAGATATATGTTTTTACACCTATATCATTTTTACACCAACTTTGAATGAGTTTGTAGCGTTGCTTATGACGTGTCTTTCTGCCTTATTACACACAATTTTGAATGAAATTATCTATACTTTATAGGGTTATTATTGCATCCTATTTTGAAAAGGAATAGTTGTACCTTACGAGGTTGGGATATATGTGTCTTGCAATCTATAGCCATACCCTCTCTCACCTGATTTTAAACATATTCTGAGTAGAAACACAAGTTTTGACACTAGTTAAAAAGCAATCGAAATCGTAAGTTACTTAAAATTATATATATATATCTTTATTGTTCGTGGAATCGAGCGTTGAATGCATTGTTCACGTTCCAGAACCTTTTTGGTAATACATATAATATCGTTTTTTATGGATTGTGTTGAAATTTCATGGTACAAGTTCGTTTCCAAGTTTTCTCGGTGTTTCGTGTGGATTGAACGATTGTGTGGGTGCGGGTACAATTCCTGGTGGTTTTTTCGATCCATTTAATGTCTATATTGTGTTCCTTTTTTATTGTGTGTTTGTGGGTGTTATTGTTGTTTTTTATTTGGTATATGTGTGGGTTTAGATGTTGGTTTTATTGATATTGACGTTTTTGGTGGTTGGATTAGCCCAGAGTTGGAAATTCAAGCTCATCAGCCATATTGATGGGATCCGATGAGCTTCCGGCTTCAGATTGGATGCGAGAACGTGCTGGCCAGGCGCGACGACGATCGTCCTTAAATTTGAACTCAATATCGACAATGCGCTGGACACGGCCCACACGCTGTGGATACATCGAGGCATCGTACTCAAATCCAGATTCGGTTATCATTTTCGATGGTTTCTTCTTCTGCAGCACGGTCATCTTTTTCCAGTCCGGATTGTTCTGTTCACCCTCGCCGGCCTTGCGTATATTATAGATAGGCTTGGCACGTTCGGCGCGCTTGGAACGCCACTCCTCGACGGTGATATACTTGGTATTATCCACTTCGATGGCATACAGATTGTTCTCCAGTTGCTGTTGCTGCTGCAGCTGCTGTGGCGATTGTGACTGCAGCTGCTGTGGCATCTGTTGCTGTTGATACTGCTGCTGATAGTGGAGCTGATGCTGATGCTGAAACTCATTTAGAAAGTCATCCTTATCCGAAAGTGTAGCTGTCTTCATGGCGATATTCTGATCCTCAATATCCTTCAGGGCAGAGCCCCAGTTGTGGGCACCACCCCCATTACGTTTAACGATGGCCTTGATGCCCGTCTTATCAGATCCCGAATGGCGATCCAGTTTACTCTTGACCAACAGCTTGCCACCGGCATAGGTTCCCTTATTGTTGCTATTGTTGATGATACGACTCGGCATGGGTCCTCGATAGTTGCGCTCCTTGATTGGCTGCAGCTGCTGTTGATAATGCTGCTGTTCCAACTGTTGTTGGTACTGTTCCTGCTGCAGTTGATGCTGCTGCTGTTGCTGCTCGATATTTGGTTTCTTCAGCTCCTGCTGCTTACTCATCAATATGGCATTGGCCAACTTAACGCGATCCGGCTTCATGGCGATGCCTCCGCATGTATCGCCGCCCTTCGGATTCATCTTGGATATGCCCATCTTTGACTTATTCAATATAATGGACTTGGCCGCCTTCTCGCAGATTATCTTATTGCGTTTTGCTTTTAGCAGCCCACCAGCTTGGTTTGCACCCTGTTGACCAACACAAAGGTCATTGGTCTCATCGTCGATGAACAACAGTTGATAGCGGTTATTGCCCAAAGTATCCATTTTTAGTTAAATCTTTTACAGATTAATTGCTAGCTCACACAATCGTATCAAAATAAACTGTACAGCCTATTTGACATACCCTCCAAATGGGAATAACTTTCCAAGGACTACTAGCTCGATTCAGTTTCTTGTTTCTTGCTCGATTTCATATGAATGTGCGAACGATCTGGCAGCGCTGATAGCACAGTTTATACCTAGAGAGAGGTCGACGAACTGTCAAAAAGTATTGTAGAGGCTTGGCTAAAAGCAGTAATAAACGGTAAACCATCTGGCAAGGCTTATACCCTAGAGTAAAGCTAAAGGTTGCCAGAACACCAGAAAGAATTAAGCGAACGATCTGGCAATACTCAAAACTGTCAATCGGATTATACGCAGTCAAAACCCCTCGACAAGCTACCTACACAGCTCGATTAAAAAACTGGTTCATCGAGGGGCGCCTTATAGCCCTAGGAATACCCTCAGATTCAGTTACAAAGTTGCCAGAAAGACGAAGAAATTGAACTGTGCGAAAAGGTCTATTAAATTCATTAAACTTTCCGTTAATTAAACCGTCTAGACCAGACTTTGATGTTGCCCAACGCAATCCTATCAACCGAAATCTTTAAAACATTCTGATATCTGAGATTTATATATATATATATATATATTTTGCTATCTTCTCAAGTTTTTGCAAAGCGATTTAAGGGCAAGCGCTAATTTCTTCATTCCTTCAAAGGATTTACTCAACGCCACCGCAAAACTTGCGAGTTTTGTTTTTAATGTCTACTCTTTTTACTTAACTTTCTTCTCTTTTTCTCTTTCCTCTTCTATTTTTTCCTTATAATTTTTCTTTTACTTTCGGAATGTTTCTACGCGGCTACATTAAATTGAACAACTGCTGCACAGCAGCAACAAAAAACAAAAGCTACGACTACAGCATACAAAAACAAGTCGAAATGCTTAGGTTCAAAGGTCACGACTAGCATTTATCCTGCAATAATGATAACTGATAATCTATATGAATCTATCAATCAAAGGTTGTAAGGATTCCAATGACTATAAAGCAAAAGTTAGGTTATAATTTATCACAAATAGTTTTTGATTTTATTGATTGAAAATATTACTCAGATTTCATCTCAGCTACAAGAATATATATCCTTAATATATGCCCAGACGTTACATATATATCCACAACACTATGTTACCCTTTTTTTGTATACTCCTTGCTTAAAGGGTATAGAAATGTCTGCAAACTTTTTGTGCGGCCTGCAATTTTCTCTCTAATTACAGCGAGTAACACACGTTGGCTGTCAGCTCAAAATGTAGGAAAGGGTAAGTGGAGGGCAGGGGAGGAGGTGGAGGGCCAGGACTACAAATTAAATGAAAAAATGCCACTAAAGTTGTTAAACAGTGTCAAACAAACTAAATGAAAACACTTCTTCCAGGAAAAATCTCTGCAACGTCCCTTTCAGTTTACCCTCTTCCCCGACATTGATCACGTCATATCAGACAATAAGCCGGAGCAGCAACAAGGACAACAAGGACAGTACAACAACCAATTAGTGTGCAGTTCCAGAAATAATAATAATTGAGTGAAGGGAAGGAGGGGAGGAGCACAATAGCAGGATAAAAGTTTTGTAAATATTATAAATGCAGGATATGGAAAGATGACGTAGTCGTTGCCAGACAACAACAAAATTTTCGCTTGTTAAAATTGATTACCTGGCCATAAAGCTGGTCACACTGACTGGCAATGGGGATGAGGGAACTACTTGCTTAACAGTTACCTTTGCATGGGTTTTTAGCAGGAAAACATTGATTTATATTTGTATTGACACTTTGAGCAAGTCCCTTGTCTTAAGTCCTCAGACTGTCGATAACCAAAGCAATTCCATTCTCAACTGTCCATTGTCTCTCTTGTCTCTTGTCTATTGTCAGTTGTCCTTCCTGTCCTGTGTTGTCTTGTTTGGCTGCTGCACACAAATTTGTCCTTGTCATTGTTTTACAAGCCCAAAAGGGACGAATCTACAAATGGACCCACTACCAAAAGGGACTCTTCCAGTTAAAAGCACAAAACGTATCGATTAACAACAACACAAGAGACTTCCTCTGAAATGAGGCAAGCAATCTTCATGTGGCACTTTGACAATGTTGAGGCAAGAACAAAAATATTTATAGCATATCGAAACTTAAATGTTGTGTGACTTACGTACTATGGATTTTCCGGAATTTTATATCCCCCGCAGCGTTGCAATTGCTGTTCTAGGAAAATTACATTCATAAACCTGACATTGCCAATTAGGTAGCCATGGCAGGAATTGAGTTATTCATAAGTGAACATGGAGATGAATGCAGCATTCAGTTGAGAGTCCTCCTTTGTCTGTCTGAGCATCTATGAAGATATTAAATTAAAAACATATTTTTTACTTAATTGCTTTTTTACTTAATTGCTATTGTTTCTTGAATAGATGGAAAAGTTTGTAGAAACTTCAGCTTCAGATTTTCAAAGTGAACATGCAAAACATGGAGGTAAGCGGCAGTTGAGAGCTGACTTAAGTTACTTTTTAAACAATTTTCATCTCTGAAAGAAAAATGAAACTGAAATAGATTTTTTTTCCTTTCAGATTTTAATGCTTAAAGGATGTTACGCACTTCCCAGGCTTAAAACCAAATTGAGCTTAAACTTACAAAGTATTTCAACTTATTGGAATCAAACTTATGCAATAGACTTTTCACACACACACACATAAAGTTACAGTCCCAAAAGGTCAAAGGTGAGAGCAGTCATTCAAAACTGAGTTAGGAGTCTGTATGGCACTTTTATTGAAGAAAAATATATGCACAAAAAATTGTTATAAATTCCTTTACATTCATGTGTAAATAAGGATATACTCATAAATCGACTGACAAAATTGTTGTTTCGAATTGAAACAAAATTTGCGTTTTGGCCTCTCTCATTTCAATTTCAATTTTTATTTATGGCCTCGGCGACTGCGATCGATTGTACTGCCATTTATGCCAATGTGATGAGGATGTCGTCCTGACGAGGCAACAAGGCAATAACACCTGATGCTGTGTGTCATTTTTTTGTACTCCTTTAACCCATTCACAAATGCTTTAAGAAGGCACTATTCGGTTTGCGGAAATGTATGTAACAGGCTAGTGATTCTTGAGTACCATATGCAGATCGAGTCAGGAATCGATTCCAACCAGGCTGAGCTGCTGGCAGAGGCGTCGTAGCAGAAGTCAAACAAACGCAAAAAGAGACTTGTTTGTAGTGCGTGGGCGTAGACCACTTGGGTTAAGGGTTTCTCGTAGTTTGGTACACTCGACAGCAGGTTTCTTACTTGTTTTATTTACGTTACAGGACCTAATCCTCTGGCAGATGCGATACCTTTCTTTTTACTTCCTTCTCGTAGCGCCCGAGCAAATTAAATGAGGCAAAAGCAAGCGGCATGCGGCATGCGGCAACCCACAACCTGCGTTCTTTCTGCCTTTCAACCAGCCAGGCAGCTCGACTGCCAATTGTGAGCCTGTTCTGTGTGTTTATCTAACGAGTAAATACGATTTTAATTAAATGTAAATCACATTGTCAACTTACACAATGGCAGCCCATAAAAGTGTCTTCACACAGCAGGACCTGCTGTGGGAGCTGATGCTGCTGGAGGAGCCGGAGCTGGAGCTGGAGGGCTGCTCCTCCAGCCAGCAGCTGGCATTGGTTTTTCATGCTTGTGGCTAAAATGTAGACAGGCTGACAAGAAATCATCCCATACACAATGTACGAGTATGTAACTAAATACGAGTATTGTTTTAAAATTACACATTGTTCAGATAAAAACATATATATATATGTATATATGTACATGTACATGTTTTCATGTACCACACATATGTGTATCTTTTTGCCATCCTCCAGTTCCATTGAAAGTAAAACCCGCAACACCCTTGAGATTATTAATTAAAAGACAAGAAAACATAATTTCTAAATTTACGCACATGCACACACACACACACATAACCAAACAACCACAAAGCTTCTTTTGTCTTTGTGTGCATGTGTGCGTTTCTTCTTCGCTCCCTCTCCGTCTCTCTGTGTGTGTTTTTACTTGGCATATCATTTTACAAGCTAAAACGATATAGATAAAGTCACAATGTAATAAAAGTCGAAGAACACGTGAAACTGTGTTGCACAGCGGCATATCAAATTCGGTTATGCAACACTGTCAATTATTACTTGAAAATTAAAGACAATGTCCTTCAATCAGCTTCAGTCGGCTTTAAGAAATTTCACAATTTTCTATTGACCCATTGAAAATTCCAATATGCAGTCAAACGCTGAAACGGACTCTGAATCGGAAACGGATGTGCAAAGGCACAATATTGTCTTTGAACTGAGCATCTCTCCAACAACCCATATTTCGCCTCGGCCCGAGGATGTAAGTACAGTGCACAGCCAACATTAATTTCGGATACTGTACACACATACAAACAAACAAACAAACACACATACATACATACATACATACATGTACATGTATATATATATATACTTATGTATATGGTGGTCTACAGAATGGCGCTGCGTTTCGTAAACTAAAGCTTGTGGTACCAAGAGCCGCAGACAGGCGTATGCTAATCATAACGATATTCAATGGGCCCAGCGATGAAAATTTTGCCTCGCTGCTTGGAGAATTTAAGGCTGGCCTTCAAGAAAAACTCAGAAATGAACGCGATGGAAATCCACAAGCTCAATTGGATGGTGGCTCAACGACGGATACCTCATCCGAGACGGAGAGCGTGTAATTGATAAGTGCACGAAATTACACACACACGCTCAGACACACACACACACACACACACACATATAATAAACAGCTTAAAAATTGAACATACATAGATATCTTTACACGAGTTGACAGCTCCCCTTGTCGACGATTGATACGCAAATCGAACAGCTTATACGTCGGCTGGCGCCATAACCGTTTATATATCACTGCCAGAATAGTTGGCAACATGCCATGCGAATGCACACTTAACGCGACATGCAACACCATTCCAACTTGCACCCACATTGACGACGTTCCTCTCGTGCGGCAGCCGTCACATCACAAAGACAGCTCCTGCGCTGGTACTGGCACAGGCGGCGGCTCAGACGAAGTTTATAAGCGCAGATTACGGCCAAAACTAGTTGCGAAACTTGCGCGGGGATTGCGGTTACTGAGCAACGGCGTATACGCTACCAAACGCTGTTTAGTAGCACGACTGACTAACTTACGTATAACACGCATTGCAGTGCTGCCAACTGATCTTGAAGAAAACAGCTGTTTGCTGATCGCAAGCATCTGCTGAACTGCTCCCGTCGGTCCAATCAGAGCAGCTCAAATTAAAAATGAATGTATATCGGCTGAAATTTAATATTATCTTTGAACCTGCATCTGCTTAGTCTGCAATTTTCTCTGTATGCAAAAAAGTGCTTAAAATCCTTAAAAAATCAACTCAACTTTACATCCTGGCTAACTTTTAAGCTACATTTCGACACGTATTCGTCTGATGTCTGTATGATATAGACCGAAATATGTATGTATGTATGTAGCAAGTGCCAATTATGTTGCTCTATACGGAAGAAGAAGAAGCAGAAATGTCTCATAGCTGGGCCATCAATTCAAATGGATATGGAATCGCTTGGCAAGAGAGTTGGTCATGCATGTGAATTGATGTTGCCAGTTGCCAAGAGCGATAAAAGCAGCAGTCAGGTCTTTTCTATTGACGCGAATTTCTTGGATATCTGCGCCAGGACGCCCATACCCATACCAGCACCCAGCGCCCACACCCAGCACATGCATAGTGTATGTAAAGGATATCCTTTTCCATTTGAGAAACGGCTGTGACTTTGTGACTGTACTAGAAACTCAAAGCGGCATTGTCATCGTTTATGCCGTCAAAGTGAAAATCCATGCGAGAAATTATATGTCAAAGTTTCACTTTTGATATGCAAAGGCATTTGCCCGGTTGTCTGGCTTTGGCGTTGACATCGTCTTGGCACTGGGAAGTGGGTATTGGGTACTGGTTACTGGTTTTCTAGTTTCTAGTAGGGAATGTATGTATGCTGCAGAAATGGCACGCTCCAGTGACGCGCTGACAAAGACACATTTTCAGGCGAAAAAACAAAAAAAAAAGGGAGGAAAAAACAACCAAAAACAGAACTAGAAACGGAGGGGGGAAGATCTACCAATTACTCGAGTTACTGGCCCAGTACCGGGTTGGCAAACGCTTGATGCAAGTCGCTCGGTTGGTAGGTCCGTAGGATGTCATTGAAACGTATCCGGCCTTTTCGACTTTCCTTTTTATTTCTTCCACCGCTCTTTTCAGTTAGTTGTGCGTTCTCACTGCTATTCTCTCCGTTGGTCCTTTTAGTTTGTGTCTATGAGACGACTGCTTTCTATTCGACTGTTTCCTTTCTGTTGACTTTTCCTTGAGTTCACTGGCGCCGGCCTGCTTACCAGCGTTTCCCATTCCTTGTCTCCTTCCCGCAACATTACTTTAGCTTTTCTCTTTTTTTTATCTTCCCCAGCATTTTCCGGCATCTTCCTGGCCATCATTCAAAGCTATGTAATCTACCCTACTTTACAGTTGGAAAACGCAGAGCGTTGCAACTGCCACTGGCGCGCCATCTGTCGTCTGCGGTTGCGGTCTCTCAACTGCATTCAATGCAGTCGACAGTCAGCTCAGTTTGTCCCTCCCCCAAATCTCCTCCCCGCACCCATAGCCAACCTTCATCTCCAGTGTGTTTGCGCGCACTTTTGTTAATTTGATTTCGTTATTGCTTGTCGTTCATTGTATGTATGTATGTGCAAGGATATACATATATAAACACACATATACTTATATGTTGTGTGTGACCCCCACAGCGACGGACAGCTTTCACATCAATGCATTTCCTCTGGTCACTCATTGCACGTCGAACGTGTCGATGTCTTGCTGTGAATTGCAATAGGCTGCCAATCACCCGTCATTTCTATGCAAAAAAAGAGAAGCAATTGAGGCGAAATAGAGCAAAGTTGCTGAAGAAGCAGTTTCTTGCCTAAAAAGTGGGCGCCTGTACTATTTTCCGTCTTCCAGCCAACTATACCCAGACTTATCAAAAACCACAATATTGTACACATAGTTATTAATTCTTGAGCAGCTTGAGTTGAGAATATTGCATGCATAATCCTTCCTACTGAACCTGTTTTAAAGAGCTACCGAATTTCTAGCATTATCATAACCACAAAGCGTAGACTTTAAAGGTTTTAATATAATCGGAATGATATAAAATGATAAGTTATCTGGTGATAGAGAAGTAATACTCACCTAATTATATATTAGGGGTTTCAGAAAATGTCTCGCAGTCTGTGATTGGGCCAGAAAATCGAAGTAATTCATCTTTTGTGGTGTATTCGGGCGTTGCCTAATAAACGTTGGGGCCTGTCAAGCGCCATCGTTAGACAGTCTCCAGAATTTATTGAGTCCATTAAACGCAACATTGGTTAGCGCCCTCCTTCTCTTTCTCACTCTCTCTCGCTCTATTTGTCTCTTGCTTGTCGTACTGATGGGCATTGGGAACATTTCCAACTGCTGGGCACAGGGCCCGGACTGTGCTTTGCGAGGCTACTGACATGCAATTTATTGCTGGGCGGTAATTGGCAGTCCGCAATCCAAAGACCATTCCATGCTCCTGCTGTTGCTCCTGCTGCTGCTGCTGGTGCTGTTTATTAATAAATTGTCACTTGCAACTGGCAGAGTTGGCGACACGTATGAGTGGAAATGCTAGAGGAAGTGAGTGCGCCTGCACTTTAGTACTATCGCTGCCTGCTTATTGAGCATTATTCCTGACAAGCGTTCAGCAGAAAGAGCAGCAATGCCAATTAGCTGATATCATCGTTCATCCTGGCGTCAGCTGCCGTTGCCGTTTTCGTTTTCGATGCCTAATCCCTGTTAAGCTTTATCGAAATTGTATCATTATCATATCGAGTGACGCCATTTTTGGCTCCAACTGCTCACCAAGCATCTTACAGCTCCTGCTCTGTGTGTGCGCGTCTTATACCTGAGGGAAATCTGCTCATCCATATGACCATGTCACCACCCTGCCTTCCCTCTGTTTCTCGGTTACTTGCTCAGTTCTTGCCAATCTTTTGCCATACGCTTCGATTTAGCGCTAACAAGTTTTCTTACAGTTCTTTTTTCTTGGTGCGCATCGACGCGTCGGCCTGGACTCTAGACTAAGCTGCTTATTATCCTTTGGGAGCTCTGCTCTAACGCTATATGTACGCAGTACATACATATATTTGGTAGCGTTAATTGGATTTTGGAGCAGGCATCTGGAAGCTAACAAATCTTAAATATCTCTCATTTTAACCTCTTCAGCTACAGCTTTAGCAGAATACACATTTCATGTTCTGTTATAATTCGAATCTGCAATAGAGATGAGCAAAACTGCTACTTTTGTGTCACAGTGACAAATGCGACACCGTCATTAAAATATCTGTGTTCAATATCGGTGAGAAAATGATTGCCATGTGTTAAAAGTTACCTCAAAATGATGTGTTAATTAAAAAAAATGTCAACCGTAATTTAATTAATGGAAAAATAATTTCATTTTGTCACCGAAATGATTGATATTTTCTCACTGCAGTCCCTGTTACTTTTAAATATATCTGAGAAGTATCGCTGACGTGATATAGCGCCCAACTCTATTACGCTGTCAATCAAAGTATGGTAAATGGCGTTGCCACATCGAATTAATTTGCCGGCAGCACGTTTGCGTTGTGGTATTTAACTGTTATAGTCCATTATTGAAAACAAAAATGTCAATAGCCTTTAAATAAGCGGAAAAATTAATATTTTCTTTATCCAATTGGTAAAAGTGTTCGATGGCACGGAAAAAGTCTATATTAATCATATCTTTGTAATTACCCATGCATAAAGAAATGTCAACATTTACCTTCTATAAAAGCCAACCAATGGATTTTGCCACAAATGTAATATTTGCAGTAACTGAAGCGTATGCCCATTTAAACAAATTTCAACGTTCATTTCATTTACAATTGCATCCTCTTGCATTCAATGACATCATATTATTAGGTACGGTAATGGCCATACAAATGGTCCATAAATCTGGCGTAGCTCTGTAGTCCGCCGGCATAACGAGGTCATTTGCATAATTCCAAATCCAATTAAAGTTGCCAACCAAAAATCTTATGATTACTTAGCAGAAACAAAAGAGATATACATATATACATACATATATTATTTAGCGACTTTGGTAACGTGCAGCGATAGTCATAAAAAAAAATTGTTCTTTTTAAACCCGTGACTCATTGAAAAATGGGAAAAGGGAGTGTATTTAGTTTGTGAAGACGGATGTAACAGGCAGAAGCTAACATCTCTGCCCCCATAAAGTATATATCTTGTTCAGGATTAATAGCCGAGCCGTGTGTAGGGGCACTGTGTTAAGGGTTTCTCGTAGTCGTGCATACTCTAGCACACCATTGTTATTTGATTTAAATAAGAATACAGGGGCGGATTAAAGCGAAGGCAAAGCAGGCGGCAGCCTGCTCGTAAATTTTTGAAGGGCGCCAAATAGTCAATATGATTTTGCCTGCAGCTTTAATTATATTTGATCCGCCCCTGATGACAGATCCAATAATGTCAACTGTATGAATGTTTCATACGGGATTACTATAACGGTAATCGGCCATTCCCCTTTTCTTTTCCATCTCGTTCGCACCTAGAGGAATGGCAGCAGCTGCCTGACTGCAACTGTGCAATTGAGTTGTGATTGGGGCTGGCCGCACTTATGCTAAAAACAAGATCTACCAGACACAGGGGCGGACTTAAGCAAAGGCAAATCACGCGGGCGCCAAATGACTCGAATGAAATTTTGCCTGCACCTTAAATTATCATTGATCCGCCCCTGTAGGAATCTTAAATACAATAATACTAATAGTAGTAATTACAAAAATAATTAGTTGCTGTAATCTTTAGTAAACATGTTATCAACTTGTATAATTTCCATAAGCAGACCAACAGTCTGGCAGCTCATTGCGAAATTATGACCATAAATATACGAATACATATATTAAGCGGACAAACATTTAAATCTGGAGTTGAAAGAATGGGAGAGAATGTCAGGAATAGTGGAAGTATATATCCTTTTTCAATTGCCGTAGAGCAGCAGGGACGCCTCAACGCTTATTGTTAATTGTGATGGGGAATGGGATAACGGGGCAAAAAAGCGGACATAATTCATGGAAGTCTTGGACATGGAGGAGTCGAGATGAATCAGAAAGAAGGGAAAGCAAACCAGCAACGCTAACAAGCACATTAATAATATCCTAACGGAGACGTTGAAGTGGCGCCCACGCCCAGGTTCAGGCCTGAATGGTTGGAGTCTGGCGATGTGATCGCCCCCAGTGCAGGACGTGGTCGAGCACAAAATGCAGTTAATTAATCATTTGAAGCAAAAGTAGTTTGGTGCTTGATTTATTTTCGGCTATAAGAAGTGGCTGCCAGCTACGCGGCAACCACAACAAAAGTTAAAGTTTTTTATCTGCTGACAAGCAGGCAGGCAGACGAGCAGACGAGCAGTCAAGCGGCGGAGCAGGAACAAGCACCGCCGGCGCCATCGCCCGGAGCCTGAAACTGGCGCCGTTACGGAACTGCCGCAGCTCTGGTCATGATATTAAAAAGCATCAATATAAGCACAAAACCATTGAAACCAGTCAGCCCAAAAAAACCACAGCGACAGGAAGTCACTCAAAATGGGAAAATGGCGGAGGTGGAGCAACTGCGTCAGCTTCTACTAAGAGTCGATTAATTAAACCGCAAGCGTTTAAGCGGCAAACCACAGCAGCGGTAACGTTTGTATCCACATCGACATCCAAGTTTGCTTTAATTTGACTTTCACTTTTTCACCAAACACATACACACACATTATCACACACACTCATATACGTTCTTTTATAGGTTACATCGAGGGCTAGGCGTGTGTGTTGTCCCATAGCGGCAGAGGCAATCAAATTTCGTATTAATTATGTGCTTAACCAAACACCCCGCATGTGTGAGAGCCACACGGAGGGGGAGAAGGAAACGTTTGTTGAATGCTGCTGCTCCTGTGCAAATTGTAAACTGTCAGCTAGGGTCACGTTGTTTGGGATTATGCGACGATGAGCACCGAGAACTGAGTGTCGAGAACGGGTACAAATATACATACATACACACACATATATATATGTATATAGTACACACAGTCTGTTGGTCATGCGGGTCAGGGACAGGGCAATAATTCTTTGGTTTTCACATTTTCCAGGCGCTGCTGTCGAAAATCCTTTTGCGGCTTATGTTCCATATTGGGCGACACATGTCACGGGTCAGTTGCTTTCAGGCTTAAATTTCTTTGCCGACAATCTCATTTATTTATAACCAAGCACATTTACATAAATGTTATAATATACATTGTATAATTTCTTGCAGATGGGCTACCTAACGTGTTCGTCTAACAGAATTTCTTATTTCAAAGATAATCGCAGATGCAAGTGCTCCTTTAAAAGCTTTTGTGTTGCGGTATGGCAACGCTGTGGAAAGCGTGACGTCACCATACATAGAATGTGTGTGTTTGTGGCTCAGCCAATGATAATAACTATGCGATGGAAAAAAAAGATAAATATTATTGAATTTATTGCCCGTTTCAAGCAACGCTCCAGAACAGCCTCAAGCAAAAATACCTTGGGGCAATCGCAAATTCCACCCCAGATCCATACAAAAAGTCGCAGTTTGGCTTCGATTTGGGATTGTCTCAGACCCTGGGGCAGAATAATCGTAAGTGAAAAAGTAGCATCCAGCTAAGAAAATAATAATTTAAATAACGCGTAAATATATAGTTGAAAATATATGTATATAAAAAGTATAAAGCAAACTGAACAGGAATTTCTGGAAAATAAAAAGTTTCAGCAGGCTGTGCAGTATTTCACACCATTTAAATATTTTATTTCACATTTTTTTAATTTGCTTACATTAATCAGCTTCTTCTTCTTGAGGAAACGGACAATTAGTTAACGTGTCAACGTTGAAGTTGTTGCCCAAGGAGTAGCCTTCGACGCAAGCGTGTTGACTTCGCCTTAGATTATTTATGCAGTATGGCAACGCCACGTGCAGTATTGCATGCCAATGTGTGCTTTGTCTTGGGCTTAACGTCGACAGTGTGACCATATAACTTGCATGGCGAGGCGCTATTAGCAACAATTTGAGCAGCAATTAAACAAGATTCGTGTAACAAAAAGTTGAAGTAGCAGCATTAAAACTATTACAACGAAAAGCGAAAAGTTATGCAGTTTTTTAAGTGAATATGATTGCATTCTAATGTCAGCCATAAATTAGCGACTTGCACGCCATACAACTCCCTCCCCCCACACTTTAGAGTGTGTGCACACTTCTCACTGTAACCGCCCCCACGTCGTGCATTACGTGACAGGAGTATGTGAAACTTTTCAACTTGAACGAAAATTTATATGCTGAAAAATATAGCAAACGATGCTACAGTCAAAAAAAAAAAACGAATGAGAATGTGCGAAAAATTCGCAGTACAGCAGGGAACAGCATTGAGTGTAATGGGGTTGGGTTAGGGATAGGAATAGGGATCGGGATAGGTCTGGAAAAGGAGTAAGCGTGGGAGTTACGACATTTTTGTGCGGTTTCGCGTGCCACTAGAATGTTGAACGTGCCTGGCTCCTGCTGTGACTTCACCAGCTGCAGCCACTGGCACAGCTGCAGTTCTCACTGATGGGCGTGGCACGCAGAAAGCATCCGCCACGTTGCTCGCCACGGCTGAAGATGAAAAACTGCCACGTGGATTACGTGGGGCGGCAAAAGTTTTGCCCCGCTTGATTTCATGTTGATTATAATCTTTATTTTCAACATGATCGGCAACGAAGGGCGATAGAAACTAGCTTCCAACAAGGGCAGTAATTAAGTGTTTGCCAGGGCTTTAAGTTCAACAAATGTGACACGATACGGCATATATATAAAGTATATAAGAGATTTAATGGTGCCTAGTACTTTTCGGTATATAAACCAATATACTAATTCAGGGATAACTTTTCGATGTTTCCAATGCTTTCTCAATTAAAGTTACAGTCACGATTGTCACTTTAAAAATCAGCAAAAAATAAGTACAACTTTTTTTCAATATCCTATTTAAGTTATATAAAAACCGAAAATGTGCGATTTGAAGGAGAAGGACCTAAAGTGGCAATAAATAATGAATGTTGTAGTACTGAATTTGACAGACGTGGTTTCAGTTTCAGTTTGAAGGTGATCCAATTGACGTGGCTAACAGAATTTGCTCTGCATGGGCAGCACTTGGCAGAGATTGACAGTTTGTTTCAGCCCTGGCTGAAGTTTTAACCTATTCGTTTTCATGCCGTGTCATCGTTGGGACGTGACCAAAGTCTGCAATATTATCTTATATATGTACTGGATTAGGTTCTACTCCTGGACAAATATACCGGATAAATCGCATTAGTAAGAGATCAAAAAAATGAAATCAAACTCAGAAAACGCAAAGATATTGATATTCAAATTTTGTTTTTCAGAGCACCGTAAGATGGTGAGTGGCAGTGAGCTTGACCGAAGGGAGCAGAAGCCAGAACTTAAGCAGACAAACCAAGTGCAGCTCCGTCGGATCTATTTGGATGTTCAACCAAAGACACTGGGGGAGCGACGTGCCCGCTTGGCGGAAGGGCAAAAGGCTTTTTCACTTGTGCGAAAAATGAGCCCAAAGCCAACGCAACTTGTCACCGTAATCATTGGCTCCACGGAGCTGCCTTGCGATCTGGAATTAATGCAGCGGAGTAGCAAGTATTTCATTCGAGGCAGGCCGGGCATGGCCTTTGGCCTGCCGCCATGCCATGTCAGCCTGGAGGCGTTTGTTATCATCTACAAATGGATGGCCAAGCCAAACGAAGTGGTCCCGCCCAAGTTACTCATGGGCGTCTACAGAGCAGCTTTATATTTAGGAATCCAGCTCTTACTTGACCAGTTTATGACTGAGTTCAAGAATCCCCGGTCGGCACGCGAGGAGATCGGATTTTACATGTTCCACGGCCTGCACAAACTGAACGTCTATGTGCCCTTCCGGAAGGCTATGCGGGTACAGAAGTTCTTCCTAACGCTGATTGGAACGGTTGAGTTTCTGGATCTGTGGCCCACTGCCTTGGTCAAGCTGCTCAGCTCGCCCAGCATCTGCGTTAACTCTGAGGTGGAGGTACTCATTGCGGCTATCGTTTGGCTGAATCACGACTACGAGGAACGCTGCGCCCATACGGATCAGCTGCTGAGTTGTGTTCACTTCGATAGCATTCCCCTCGAAGCGCTGCTCCAGCTACGCCAGCATGAGACTATCAGTGGCCTCTCACAGCTGCTCTTCCGGCCAGAGATAGAAATCTTTCTAAAGCGTGCGCCCTCCCACAACAATAATATACGTTATTGCAATCGACGGATCTGGATCTATGACCAGCTCTGTGACTATCACCATGACGCGCACTGTCCCAAGCGCAACTTCGTCTCCCTCAATCAGTTCGAGAACTTCCAGCAGGTGCTCCGCGTTGCACCCAATCTTCACTGGTGGCATCGCCACCAGCTGAATCCCTATGTACACAGCTGTCGCCACGAGGAATGCCGACGCCGTAGATAAGTAGACCATGGATCTACCTCCTGCGATAGATCCGATCCTAGACTTTTTTTTTTATTAACATTATTAACACTATAAATTATTTAACAAATTATTTTCTCTTTTTAACACTAGCTTCAATATTGATTTTAATTATTATTATAACACAGTTATTTTCCGTTATCTTCTTTATAATGAGTCATACTATATATTATGTAACTTCCTTTTTAGTCGATTAACTTTCGTAACTATTTTTTACACTGTACTAAAACCTATTAAATTTTATTTACTTTAAATATTTTTCTCTTTTCCTCTTTATTTTTTTTGTTTATTGTTTTTTAACTTTAACTGTAGACGCGTCCGTGTTCTCATCATTATTTGTCGGGTGAGTATATATAAATTGAATATGTATATTTCTAATCTATATGATCGCATCTGATCTGTTCGATCTTACCTTATCTATTCGATCTGACTTGATCTCATCAAAGTTTAGCATTCATTTTATATTTTATTCTTTAAAGTCAGATGAACACTTTTATATTATCCATCTATATATATGGATATACGAGTTATATCAGAACTGATAGTACAGATAGGATATTAGTAGTCAATTAGATTGTAAATCAAGATGAAAAGATTAACGTCTTAGGATAGACTAGGGAATAGCTATAATCTAATACGTGATATATGAGGTTAAGGATTAAGTAAGGAAACATTTATACAGTCTTGGTACAATAAACACCTATATAGTGAACACCTCGATACAGTGAACTCCTCGATACAGTGAACACCTCGATATAGTGAACACCTCGATATAGTGAACACCCAAGTTTCGTTTTGCTACTAATTTATTGTAAATATCTCTTGAATTTATATATACAAATTAAATTTTGAGCAAGTAAAACGAGTTTTTGAGGAAATATTTTAACCTTGATACAGTGAACAACCCCAATACTGTGAACATGCCTTGCAATAATTAGTTAACTATATCCAGACCTCATACAATATAGTTATAGACTGCAATCAAAATATATTTACTTCTAAAGACTATTTAAATACACCAAAACCTATTTTTGTTTAAATATGTATTTAGTTGTTAAAATAGATTTTAGGTTATGTTTTATCTATATGTTATGTCTTACCTTATAGCCTAAGTAGCCTTATCTAGTTATACTCATAAAAGTTATATATAATATTCTTTATTTACATATAACTATTAAAACCTTTCGACAAGAATCGATCTGCTAGAAGTTTGGTCTCATGCATTTTAGGTTATGTTAGGTTTTTAGGTTATGTCAACTTTCATAGACGGAAGCAAATTTGGCACTGGCGAAACTCGCGTCGAACTCGTATTGTCCTGGGGCAGCTGCCAGATGCAGTTATCCACATTGTTGAACCATTTAGCGTGTCAACTCTTCGCAGGACTAGGACATTTGTGCCCATTGTTGATTTTGAAAATATTCCGTTGTTGTTCCTGTTAACGAGCAGTTCAGCTGGAAAATTTCCCATTGCCGTTTCCTTTTCCATTTCGATTCTCTATTGCCCCACTGGCGGCATATAAACGTTTACTACTGGGCGCCATATGAGGACATATCAGCGGGAATTGGAATACTGTGAGCGCTTTTTGCTAACGCCAAAGGATGCGGGCCTTTCAGTCAATGCCCTTTGATATTTCCGCATTCTCTATTCTCGATTCCTGATTAGTGCGGAGCTGGAGTTGGAGCAGGAGTTGGAGTTGGGGATTGAGAGCGATACAAAATTTATTTCCATTAGTAACTACGTGAAATATTTCTACTAATTGGCATTTGGCATTTGGTAAAGATGAGGTCAAGTTCGATGGCTGTGAAGGGTTCGACGGGGTTCCGGGTTAGAGACTCAGTTCGCTGGGCAACCAATTTTGTAATTAATCATTTTCTGATTTGGCATTTGGACCGTGTTTTGGTTTTGTTTTGGGCGCGTCTGAGGCGGGGGCAGGGCTGGATTGAATATTGGGAGGGGCCATTGTTGTTAGCTGGTGCCCATTTTCCGAGCGTTTTC
Source organism: Hirtodrosophila trivittata (assembly GCA_035045065.1). Taxonomy (NCBI): domain Eukaryota; kingdom Metazoa; phylum Arthropoda; class Insecta; order Diptera; family Drosophilidae; genus Hirtodrosophila; species Hirtodrosophila trivittata. Next base: position 11,811,605 of record JAWNNK010001028.1, on the reverse strand, counting down.
CTGGCATTTTCCGGGCATTTTACGCGCTGTTAAAGTTTAATCGAAAAAGTATTTTTGTGGCCAATGAAAATTCCAATAACGAAATTCCACCAACAAGGCAACAAAAACTTCTTCGAGTTTTTATGCCACGCGGCCACAGTTCAGGAAGTTTTTTTCGTTTTTTTTTATTTTACTTTTTCGACCAAGCCCAGGTACGTAGACACATTTTTGGGGGAGGCAAACTGACAGCTCTGCCCGGTCTTACAAAGATGAGCTGCACCCTGCAACTGACAGCAATAGACGCTCATCAAATTGTTGCCCAACTTTCGGTGGCATTTACACAAAACTTTGCGCCTAATCGCGCAATTAAACAAAAAATTCTAAATTTAAAACTGAAAACTGACAATTGGCAGAAAATTATCGAAAATTATAGTAGAAACCGCTGCCATTACGGATAAATTAGCTCGGAATGTGTACGCTTATTTTATATTCATGAAAATTACATCAATTACGCTGAGAATGTTCAGAAATGTCGCAAAATAAATCAAATAATATAAACATAATAAAAAGCTGAAAGCACGAAGAATTTTAAATATTTGCTTGTTAAATGTTAATTATTACAATTTTTATCTCGCATAATTTATGGAATATAATTTCAGCATGAAATATTTCCTAATTTTATCGTATTCCCTCTCTCCACAACATATGTATAAATCTGTAACTAATCAGAGCTTAAAAAAAGGGATTTCTACTTCTGCAACAAAATTACATAAAAGCAAGTAAAGCTCCTGGGTTGACGAGGTGCTCGCCTGGTTGGATCTATCTGCTGGACAACAGCTCCGCAGGGAGGTGCGAACTAAATCTCCTTTACGTTGCACAACCCACGCCCTGCGGACCATAAAGGAATGCTAAAAATAATCTGCGAAAGGATTACAAATGGAATTTATCGATTTGAAATGAGAAACAGTAGAAAAAGTATATCGTATTTATATATCGTATATCCCTTTAGATACAATTATCAATATTATTCCGACCGTATTTGTTTTAACTGTTAAGGGTATCGGTTGCAATATTTGCATTCAATTTGAACAATTACTTATGAAAGTTTTTCCTAAACAGAAACAAAATGAATAATCGTAAAATTAATATTGTTTTTATTTGTCAATATGCAGGTATCTATGTGTCTGGTAAATAAACAAACTGAAACATTTTTAATAAAAATATTTTTTAACTGATTTTCTTCTAGAATTTCCAAGGGGAAATTGCAATGAAATTTTATCTTTTTTTAATGGTTTTTTCTCTCTTTAAATCTTTTAAATTTTACTTTCGTTTTTCTTTTCTGTTTTTTTTGCTAATCTGTATTCGGGTGTAAGTTTTGAAACATGTTCATTACATGAGAACTAACATACCTAACTGGAGCTCGTTGAGAGCTCAATGGAAAACAAATTAAGATTAAGAAGGGATCTTCGATTATTGCAATTATACGGGCTCGGGATTAATGCCGATGACATAGCGTCCGTTCACACGACGTATATAGCCTTTGTTGGATGCCTCGTACATGACGCCTGGGGCCAGGCGCTTGATCATCTCTAGGGGACAGGAGAGGCGGAGCGACAGCTTGGTCAGGATGTCATCAAAGGAAATGGGTATACCCTGCTCAACCATAATGGTAAGTAGGGTGTTTAGCAGTGCTTGATTCCATTGGGGAAAAGCGATGGACATAAGCACTCCTCCGTTGAGGCAAATGGGTTTGCGATTAGTTGGGCCGGACTGATCCGGCTCCTGGCGCTGCTGATGTTGGTTCATAGGACGTCTCATCTCGGCAGCCGGCTTCTTACTGGCCATGTTGGGCGGCATCTGCTGCAGTCCACGGCGACCAGAAGGTATCGCTTGCTTCGATTTGTAAGACGCTGGCTGCTTGCCCCGGCGGCTCTGGGGGTTTCCGGATATCGAGTGCTTTGCTGTCTGTAAATCGGACGGTTGTCTTGGTTGTCTTTGTGGCAAGGGCTGATGCGATTCATTAGGATGCATTGAATCGGGCATCGGGAAATGACCTAACGGCTTCTGATAGATATGATTAACCTGTTTCAGCATATCCCGCGACGGCATCACTGTCGACAGTGAGTGAGATGCAAGCGGTTGCACCGCCGGCTGTTGATATATGCCATGAATTTGCTGGGCCGCAGCTACCGGCTGTTGATAGACCAGTGGCTTCAGCAATTGCTGGTGATGCTGGGGCATCTGCTGATGGCCATGGTGGCCAATCTCTGGCATGCGGTTAGCTACTGCCGGGCAGCCGGCAGCCTGTGCCGGCGGCATCTGTTGATACTGCAATGGTTGCACAAGGACATAGGGTGCTGTGCCCGGTGGCACTCCCTGGGCAATTGGTACCCACATCACGGGCTGCTGCTGCTGTGGCGGCTGATTGCCCAGCTGCTTATTATTGCCATGCAGGGGGCATGGCACCAGATTCTTCTGCCGCAAAATGTCGCAATCACCATTCAAAGTTGCACCGACGCGGGGCTGAAACACTTTCGCGCGCGGATTGAGATTCGACCGTTTTAGGCGTCTATTAACGTATGCCATTTGTAATAAATAAAATTTAACGATTCAAACTATTTGAAACTAATTTCGATTCTCATCTGTCCGAACACAAATAAAGATTAAACACGGCCTTCTATCCCAAAGATACGTGATAAGTGTGTGCCTCGAATTTATTATTTCGAATCTGATTCAACGAAAGGATTCGCCTACACTGATCTAAACAAAATTAGAAAACTAAAATAATGTCAAGACTTTATGTGTTTCTCAGAGATAAATTCAGATATATTTCTTAGTAATAAATCGTATTATAAAATGATATTTTTATATGTTTATTTCATTGGAGAATTATAGAGAAAGGTAAGCGAAAGCTCACATAATATAAGAAATATTTTTTAGGTCAGTTCAATTAAATATTATTTAAGAAAAACTTTTCTAAGACATTTTTAATGCAGATTATTTTCTTTAAATATTTTTTATATGTTATTTATTTCAAGCTGAATTGAAAAAATTCTAAAATTTTATTTATTTTTGTGCAGAATTTCAAAAGTAATTAATTTTTATCTAAAGAAAGCCAGCTTGCGGTATAGATTTTTACTCTCACTATCTTTATCTATCTCTCTCTCTTATTTTCCCTCTCTTTCTCACTGTTTTCCCTGTCTCTGATAGCAGCTTATCACTGAGTAAAGTCAGCAGGTGCCACAAACTACACCTAAATATAGTATAAAACATATTTTCAACTGAATTTCTTTAAATAAAATTCTGAAATTTTTACTTTATCGTAAGATAAATCCAAGAGTGAAAAACTGCTCCACAGAGGACACACTGCTAGCATAAATCAAAGATTGATCCCAACAATGTTTTGAATAAATCAAAAACCGAGTGCTGGCTGGGATTGGGGGGAACTGAGAGTGTAAGTAGCATTAGCTTTGAGAACAGATCATTTATTAGACATACACGGAAAATATAGAAACACACAAAATAATTTGAATAAATTTTTGATTAGTTGTCTGGCCACAGCGGGAATCCGATACGTAGCTAAGCACCGATGGGTGACATGTTTGGCGTGGCGGCGCCACCAATGGAGCCTCAGCAAGTCTCTAGCAAGAAGGTCAAGACTCAGGCCCAGTCAAAGACTGTGCAATCCAAGGCCAAAAGGGGCAGCGTTATGAGCGCCATGGAGGACATTCAGCGCATGTAAGTGGAGATTATTAAATGTCATAAGCTGGATGACTATTCGCGGTGGGTTTTATAGGACACCGGACGCTATCTGCCAGGAGTTTGATCGCCTGGTGGATCATACGCAGCGGCACTTCAAGCGTGAGGTCACCATGCCCTGTACGGGTGTTGCCCAGCAGGTGGTGCGCTGTGAGAATCAGCATCGCCATCAGTCGTACAAATGCTTTAGTGTGATGGAAGAGTACCGCCGTTGCGTTGGTCTTGCGCTGCAGGATCATGTCGATCTGATGGCTGAAGAGGAGAAAATGCCACAGTCTCCAACCCCGATAGCAGTGCTACCCCCGCGGTCTATGTCACCGTCCGGGAAGCCGGTAAAAGAGCGCAGCAGACGCAGTTGGTTTAAGCCCTGGACCTGGTTCCGCTCATAGCAACAGCAGCAGCTGATCCGTGTTATCATCTAGTTCTTGTATAGCCACCACTCACTAATCGCACTCTTTCAACCAAATTTCACCAAAATTGTAGTCAGCTGCATCTACTTGGTATTCGGGTGTCCATTCAACCTGCCTCGTACCCTCCGGATAAATCGTTTTACTAATTAAACAGACGGCGTGTCTGCCGCATCGACTTGACCAGTTCCCCGGGCTTGTTATTCCAGCTCCTCAGCTCCTCAGCTCTTCAGCCACCTGGCTGTCTGGCACGTTTATTATTTAGCCAAAAACTAAGCAAAATATTTGTGCAGCACTCAGCTGGTTGCATGCCCCATCCTGCCTTGCGGCCATTTGGAAGCCAAGATGAGCTCGTTTGCTTCACTGGCGCCTTTACTGCTGCAGTTGTCCTCTCTATTCATTCATTTAAATGTCTACATCATCATCATCTGCAGCAGGATGTGTGAGCATGTGTGTGTGGCTGTGTATAAGTATGTGTGCGGGAGTCGCAGAGTGCAAGGACCAGGACGCATCCTTCCTGTGGCGCTGCAATTTGCAATAAAAGTAAATCTGCTGCACCTGCAGCTCAGCAAGCTCACTTCGAGCTTATCCGCCTTCTCAAAGCAAACCTTCTACGACCTTTATCCTTCTTTTCCTCAGCTCAGCCTCTTTATCCTGCTTAGGCGTGCGCATGTGTGCGGTTTCAGCTTGAAAGCCTTTCGGCCACCATAAGCAAACATTAGAATTTATTAAATCCATCTCGTGCTCCTCCCACTGCCACACAGCACCCCCAACAAACGTTTTGAAGCAAGAGGATCAATGACAATGCACAGCTAAGGGATACTCTGCAAATCGGTAGTATATATATCGTATATATATATATTAGTTGGTGCATATATCGTAAGTTATCCACACTGATACTAAGCCATGCCATGAATATGATATGATATGAAAAATATGATACTAAAACCAAATTTCATGTATCTTGAATATCGTATATATGGTATATATCGTATATTCTCATATTTGTATGGTATCTCAGACAGATACATAAGATGATTTATCCTATATATACTCTGTACTTCATTTCGTTTAAATATCGTATATTTTGATCAATATCGTATATTATCACAGCTTTTAAGTCTCTACTGAGTTTATCTTATGAATAGTTTTAAAAGTGAAGATTTTCATTCTCTGCACATTTATATCGTGAATATGCTGCGTATGATGTATATTTGATAAATATCGTATATATGCTGAATGTCGTATATATGAGGCATATCGTATATATGATGAATAGTAGTATATTATGAATATCGTATATGTGATGTATATCGGATATATGCTGAATATCGTATATATTGAATATTATCAATACATATTAACACATTTCTTTAATCTTAACTGTATCTATCGTTCATATCGTATTTATCGTATTATCAATGGATATTATCATACGCTCTACTGTTCACAGTTATAGTATCTATCCTAAATATCGTATATATCGTGTATTCTTATAATTTTCTTGAAGTATCTCTAATATAATCATATATAACATAATCTTGATAACAGCCTTTACTTTTTATAAGAGATGTCTACCATTTCAAGTATACTTTAATAACATTCTTAAGCAAACGTATATCTCAATGGAAGACTGTTAACTCATCGGAAGAAGTACATGACGAGCGACCTTGTGAACGTATTATACCCCTCGTTGAGGTCGGAATGCTTACAGGGTATATAAAGAAAATTATTGCATATAAAACTCACCTGGCTAGTAAGAGAGAAAGATGGAAATGATGATGTGGATAGGGGGAGCAATAAACTTTTGGGCGAATGTTGTCTTAGTATGCGGCACGCCCACACATATGTATACGCACGCGTAACATGCCCGAGATGTGTATTATGCTTATACACACACACACACACACACACATGCACATACCTAAATGGACACACACGCACACATGGGAGCGTATACCAATAATCCAACTTTGCTTTTAGCATTTTTCATCCGAATGCAAAAAATAAACGGCAGCGGGGGGTTAAAGGGCTGAAAGGAAAATAAAGGACTCCCCGTCGAGGGAGCAATATACTGGTAGCAGAAAAAAACAAAAAACAAACATATTTATGTGCATATAGATATAAGCAGAGAACGCATAGACTGACCACAGCATATCGAGAATTAATTAATATCTGAGGACATGTCATTCAGATGAGAGTTATTGAAGTTATTCAAATATTAAACGACAAATATGAAAATGCATAAACAATTTTACTTCTGGCATGACGATGTATATTAATTTATTAGTTTGTAGCTTCAACCCGGCTTTAAGTGTCCATTGGAAGGGATTAGCAATGTCAATTTGGGAGTACTTTGAACCTTTGAATCCTTTGAGATTGGATTAGGTTTGGCTCATAGAAAAGGTAAAGTACATATCGTATAACAAAATCAGAATTATGCTTGAGGTGAATGTGATCTATTTGGCATTTTCGTATCGACATCTAACAAAGTTCATCAATTTAATAAGAGGTGAGGCCAAGCCCCAAAAGCAAACCCTTCATAACTTCAGTTTCCTTTTGTCTTTTACTTTCATATTTTCAATCTGCAAATTCCGATGTTCGAGCTCTTAAGCGCCTTCAAATTTGCTAAAAACCCCGACAAGGACAGTGCAAACCCGTTTTGCTGCTTTTTTCTCCGAAGGACAACAAAATTTGCGCCGCCATTGACTTAATAAATAAAAGGAGAAAATAACGAAACAACCAACAACTTAGGCTACACCAACAGCAACAACAACAACAAATCACAGTGTGCTCAACAACGCCAACCTGTGCAGGCCCTCCACCCCTCTCAGCCCACACTGCCCCTGCCACTGACACTCAAACCTTGCAACCTGTCTGAACCCTTGAGTTTTTGCACGTCCTTTTTTTCCACGTTTTCTGTTTATTTTCTATACCCTGCACCCAATAGCAAATCCAAAAAGGGTTATATTAAAAGGACCTCTTAGATAATCTATAGATATAGGTACAAGCAGCAGAGGGAGGAGATGTTATGAAGCCTGGAGATTAAAGGAATACCCTAACTAATTATGTCTCCCAAGAAAAGAAACTGTTTTCTATAGTCTAAAGAGAGATAAACCCTACAGGGTATCCATTATTCGTTCAGTGTTTGTGACACGTTTCGCTTCTTGTTTCTGGGCTTTTTTTTGTTTTGGTTTTTTGGTGAGTTTTCTTTTTATTTGGGCCGCCGCCTCGAAACATCGTGGCATAAAGATTATTATGAAAGTATTTTTGCTAAGCTTTCGTTCGTGCCTTGCACTTGCTTTGTTCTTTCCCATGCACTAGATTCCAGAGTTCTGTTTATGGGATTGGTGGTCGGAGGTGGAGAGATGTTAGTAGTGGTCGTAGTGTGGTGGTGTTATCTGTTCATGTAGTACACAAGTGCCATACGATAGTATCTGGGTGTATCCATCTCTGTCATGCCATTTTCTCAGGCACTCTAGAGGCTTTAAGTGTGCATACATTACGGCATGTAATCCAGATATACACGTATACACACATATATATATATATATATTCATACAGTAATGTACGAGTTTACATCCATCTAGAAGTACGTTCTGGGATAATTTATTAGTGCACTGTCTTAAATTTGATCTCTGCCTTTGGACCGCCTTTGATGGCTAGGATAAAAGTTGTGTAAGAAGTTCGGGTAAATTGCGGTCGGCTGCCATGGCGACTTCAAACTGCAACTGGGGCCCCAAACCCAATTAAATTGCGATACCACAAGGCAGTTAACTTGGTCTCCAAGTCCCAGCTAAATTAAACTCCTTTCTGCCAGGACACTGTCAATGGTATTATTTGCAACAGATTGCAAATTGTTAGTCACTCTCTGGCATCCTTAGTCAACCGTTTGCCAGACCGTTCTCAAATACCATTTCTCTTATAGCTAGCCTTAATGATACTGAAAGCATGACAAACAGGTCTTAATGAATATCCATAGAATAGATTCTTACATAGAGAAAAATTCGCATTTCATTTAGAGCATTTATAGCTTTTATAGCTAATATCGTTAGTTACGATATTCTTTGCCAAGTCTTCGATTGATAACTTTTAAACTAAACTTATTTATATAAAAGGTTACGATATTAAGAGGAATCTAGGACTCAGTTCTATTATTGATAACTTTTGAGCTAAAAGACAATTTATTTGTTAATAGGTTACGATATTCAGGGAATCTAGAGCTCACACCTATTATTGATAACTTTTGAGCTAAACGACAATTTATTTGTATAATAGGTTACGATATACGGAGGAATCTAGAGCTCTTTTCTATTATTGATAACTTTTAAACTAATTACAAACTTATTTGTATAATAGGTTATAAATAATATATAATATTATTATATTTAACTTTAAGAAATCATTTCGCTTACAATCAAAAATCATGTCTTGAATTCCCCGAAGATATCAGAAGCACATCTTGTGTTGCATCTCGAAAACTTAATTTATGCAAAACTGTTGGCAATCTGCCCGGATCTGTGAGCCAGCTTGGCGTTTGAGGTTTGGGGCTTGTGTCTGGGTTTTAGGGGAGGGTTCCCTTGGTGGAACTCACTCAAATTTCATAAGGTTTTTTCCTTTTGGCACTCGGCGATGCCGGCACATGGCATTCAATTGTAGAACAAGTGACTGTTGAGCCAAAAAACTTGGCTCGTTTTCTGTTTTTATTTGCATCAAGTGAAATGAAATAATGCATAGCTGTTGCATAAGTGCATTTGTCTGTTATCCTGGCAAGCATTTGTTTCACGCCAAGTCACGTGAAGCGACGCCTATGCAGCTCCTCACGAGGGCTGCACTTGTTTTTCAACGGAATCAATTTAGCGTAAGAAGTTTTCGTATTTTTTTTGGTTCTCTCTCTTCTTTTCGGTTATAGCACCACATCCATGTCATGTGCAGCAGCTCAAGGATTTCAGGAAACCAGGATCTGAACCTGGACTTGGCTTTGCTTATGGGTTCTGTTTTTCGTCTCTTTGTTATGAGCGTGTGGCGCAATTATGCCAGCACTCGACTGCCTCTCTCTATCCCTGTATCCTTTACTGGCTGCCTGCCTGTTAGTCCTTCATCTTACATGTCGCCTGCTCTATTAATCAAAAGTTATACAAACTGCGCTACAAAGTCTTCCTGCCCCGGTTACAGTTGTAACCGCTATTATTGTTACTGCTGCTGCTGCTGCTGTTGTTCGTAATTTAACTTTTCTCTGAGCGAAGGCTGTGCGAGTATAGTTAAAGTTGTTGTTCTTATATGTCAGGCACACATCGTAAAAAAAGAGGGAAACTAGGAGGACGTAAAACAAGATATAATATTTTATGAAAGCTACGACTTTCGCTTCGATTTCGAAGCTATAAATAACTAAAGCAGCCAAACACAATCAAAAACCAATGAACCAGACCAACAGCAACCGCAAATGACAGCAAGGAGCAGCAACTAGAAATGCCAGCTGAAACAGGAGCAGGAGCCAGGACACAGCCTTATCAGCTACATCCTCATCAGCGTTTCGGTCAATGGCTCCTCTAATCCTTGCCCATAAACCCCTATCCGGATGGAAGTACGTGCCACATTTGTGCAGCCTTTCAGCATTTCCTTTCCGTTACAAATAACAGAACTAACCCATTTAAGCATTTCCCTCCACTTCAATAGATTTCGAGCAAGGCACAAGGCAGATTATAATCAGCTTTTGTTTTTCACAAGCTCTAGTTGTACTTGTACTTGTACTTGTACCATGAAACATTTATAAAATCTGTATACTATGTAATAGAATTGTGTTCAATTGTCTGTAACAGACAGCAGACGGACATAAATACTATATATCTGCCCCGAATCAATAGGCCACACGATGTCCCTTTGTATCAATGTTTGCCCACTTTCGCCTCAGCTCTGATTTATATATAAATATATCAAGCTTTAGCCTTATAAACACATACATAAAGCTTATTTTTTTATTTAATAGAGACTCGACTACAGATGCAATCGGCAAAGAGACAAAAATTGAATTGCCAAAAAGGAAAATGTCGAGCATTTTGATAAAATATATTTTTGTTTTTATTTCAAAGTATGAAAATAAATAATAATAATAATAAATTTCAAAAGTAAAGTTGAAAGATAAAAAGTGTTGGGGTGTTATGACATATAATAAAATCATTTTAAATTAAATTGAAGCAACATTTGTGATTGAAAAGAGATAGAAGAGTCATTGAAGAGTGGTAGAAGAGTGATAGAAATGTGATTGATAAGATATAGAAGAGTCATTGAAGAGTGATAGAAGAGTGATAGAACAGTGATAGAAGAGTGATAGAAGAGTGATAGAACAGTGATAGAAAGGGGATAGAAGAGTGATAGAAGAGTGATAGAAGAGTGATAGAAAAGTGATAGAATAGTGATAGAAGAGTGATAGAAGAGTGATAGAAGAGTGATAAAAGAGTGATAGAAGAGGGATAGAAGAGTGATAGAAGAGTACTATAAGAGTGATAGAAGAGTGATAGAAGAGTGATAGAACAGTGATAGAAAGGTGATAGAAGAGTGATAGAACAGTGATAGAAAGGGGATAGAAGAGTGATAGAAGAGTGATAGAAGAGTGATAGAAAAGTGATAGAATAGTGATAGAAGAGTGATAGAAGAGAGATAGAAGAGTGATAGAATAGTGATAGAAGAGTGATAGAAGAGTGATAGAAGAGTGATAGAAGAGTCATAGAAGCGTGATAGAACAGTGATAGAAAGGGGATAGAAGAGTGATAGAAGAGTGATAGAAGAGTGATAGAAGAGTGATAGAAGAGTGATAGAAGAGTGATAGAAGAGTGATAGAAGAGTGATAGAAGAGTCATAGAAGCGTGATAGAACAGTGATAGAAAGGGGATAGAAGAGTGATAGAAGAGTGATAGAAGAGTGATAGAAGAGTGATAGAAGAGTGATAGACGAGTGATAGAAGAGTGATAGAAGAGTGATAGAAGAGTCATAGAAGAGTGATAGAAGAGTAATAGAAGAGTGATAGAAGAGTGATAGAAGAGTAATAGAAGAGTGATAGAAGAGTGATAGAAGAGTGATAGAAGAGTGATAGAAGAGTGATAGAAGAGTGATAGAAGAGTGATAGAAGAGTGATAGAAGAGTAATAGAAGAGTGATAGAAGAGTGATAGACGAGTGATAGAAGAGTGATAGAAGAGTGATAGAAAAGAGATAGAAGAGTCATAGAAGAATGATAGAAGAGTGATAGAAGAGTGATAGAAAGGTGATAGAAGAGTGATAGAAAAGAGATAGAAGAGTCATAGAAGAATGATAGAAGAGTGATAGAAGAGTGATAGAAGAGTGATAGAAGAGTGATAGAAGAGTGATAGAAGAGTGATAGAAGAGTGATAGAAGAGTGATAGAAGAGTGATAGAAGAGTGATAGAAGAGTAATAGAAGAGTGATAGAAGAGTGATAGAAGAGTAATAGAAGAGTGATAGAAGAGTGATAGAAGAGTGATAGAAGAGTGATAGAAGAGTGATAGAAGAGTGATAAAAGTGAGATAGAAGAGTCATAGAAGCGTGATAGAACAGTGATAGAGAGGTGATAGAAGAGTGATAGAAGAGTGATAGAATAGTGATAGAAGATTGATAGAGGAGTACTATAAGGGTGATAATAGAGTGATAAAGGAGTACTATAAGAGTGATAGAAGAGTGATAGAAGAGTGATAGAAATGTGATAGAAGAGTGATAAAAGAGTGATAGAATAGTGAGTGATAGAAGAGTGATAGAGGAGTACTATAAGGGTGATAAAAGAGTGATAGAAGATTGATAGAAGAGTTAAAGAATTAAAAAGAAAAGAAAACTGAAGAATTGTTCACACGAAAAAGCATGAAAATGAAAATTATAAAGTGTACACAAAGAGGATTGGTGCCTGTAGGAAGATATAGAGGAAGATAGTTTCTAGTAGGTCTACGAGGAGAGGAGAAATACTATAAAGACAGCTCAAAAGAGAAAAAGAATCTATGCCAGCTAAAGGTGTTTTAGAATTACATAGTTAAAGACAGCAGATTTAATAGTAAGAGTAAGAGGTCAAGCGAAGATTGGTAGCACAGCCTCAAAGGGCCTCAACGTTTGTAAAGATAGAGACCACACACATGAGAAGTATTCAAGAATAGGACATACAAGTGATAGCGAAAGAAATTTAGTAATCAAAGGATATTTAAATTATTTTATTTTGGCCACATTTCCAATAGATGAAATACTACCGTTCAGTTAGAGTTGAGTTAAGGATCGATACCATAGTATCTTAATAGAAGGTTGCCAATGGTATAAGTACCAAGGTATGGCTAAGTTATTAATTAGTAGAACTCATTGTTAGGTTATAACTGATCTGAGTTCAGAGTATCTCGTAGTCAGCTCTACTTACTTCAGTTGAAGTTATAAACTTATACATTGTTTTAATAAAAAAACTTTTTTTGGATTAGTATCAAAAAACCAATTTACGTTTCTTTTATTTCTGACACTTTTGACAGCTCCTTCGCATATTTAGAAGAATATCCAAATCTATGAAAATTGTTATGAAGACCTCCTAAAAATGGGTGAAATTCGCCATATAAGCGATGTTTTGGAAGATATTATGCATCGTTATCTAAAATTTGAGGTATTCTCTATATGGTACACAAAGGAAGCAGCTGATCGACGCACAATATTGATACAAAATATCATCAACGATTGGTTTCCTTCTTCTTTTGGTTTTTAATCGCTTACAGCTGTGTGGGCATGGTAGGTACCTAATATATAGATCAGATCTCAGAGATTATATATCTTATTCCAGATATATAATGCAAAACAGTTGCTTTGGCTAATGGTGAAGCAACAAAGGTCAATGCCCATGTGGCGACCACATGTCATTTATCATGTACAATCCTCGATAATGCACAGGATGCGGCTGATAGGATACTTCGTAATGGTCGTAAACTGGACGCTCTTCTTCTATGGCATATCCACGGTGAGACTAACATATATAACTCCTATATAATGATATATTGATAAATTTATATTATATTTAGTTGTCGCCGAGCTATATATATCCCTGGCAGGTGGTCAGCAGACTCATCCTGGTCATGGATGTTGTCGTCTGGTGCCTGGAAGTGATGTCCTGTGCACAGAAGATTAAGTTGGAATCGCTGCTCAGTTTTCTATCGTTTTATATGAGCCAGTGCCTGGTGAAGTATGTGAAGAATGCGATTGAGGAGATTAGCTTGAGGGCTGAGAGAGGTCCTGGGTCGTTTTCAAGGGTAATATACGAGAGTTTTGGGTGTATTTACCGATTTTACCAACAATACTGATTCAAATTTAATTACGCGACAATTTTCCCAACAATTTCCCGACGCCCTGCGACGTCTTTTTCTAATTTACTTAAATTGCGCGTGCTTTGACTTTTGTTCCCAACTCTCCCTCACTCTCTCTTTCTCTCTCTCTGTGTGAGTGAGTGAGTGAGAGGAGTGGTGGGTGGATGGGTGGGTAGGGGTGTCGTCCAAAACTTAATAAACGAAATGAGCGCCCGGAATTGTCGCGTTTCCATTTTCGCCACTTTCCACAGTTTTCCCATTTCCGTTTGGGCAAAGTTTTGTGTTTAATTTAATTTGCTTTAGAATTTTAACTCGATTTTATTCCCATGAATAGGCGCTTAGCGTCAGAAACAACTTTTTAATTGCCAGGTGGCTTACATATGACAACTCGTGTGGTTCAGCGGTTCCCTGGGATTACGAGTACAATATACTCTTTCCCCGGGTCCTACGAAAACTCGCAGCATTTTCCAAGAAGCATTTTCTATGGCATATCGCGTCGAGTTTTCTCAGAAACTCTACTATTTTTAACTACTGCAGACAAGCTTTATATATATAAATGTTTTACTGGGAAATGATGTGAATAGGGAAAAGCGTCTATTGTCTCTATTTTCCTGGAAAATTCTTTTGAATTGGAGCTGACAATCAGAATAATAGTTAAAGCAGCTCCAACTTAATTTGCAAATTTATTTCTTCTACTGCCATCGCATTTTTTGAAGGGTATAAGAACTTGCGACATTTGAAATGCAAATGTGTTTTTCTCTATGTTTATTAGCATTGAGGGAAAACTAAGCTAGGTAACCATAAATTTCAAATTAAGTTCATAAAGTAGTCACGCACATAATTAAAGTTGTGGTAATTTGTAATAACGATAAGATTTCAAAAAGAGGAAAAACTAAACGAGACGCTGAGGTACCCTGTAGGCAGAGAAGGTGTGAGCTAGGTCTATATATAAATAGTATATATCTTCCATCTAAGAAATAAGTTTACCTTCTATAAGTGTCAACAGAAAGTTAAGGTTCTTCATCTAGAATTAAAGTAAACCTTAAGCAAAAGCTAAAAGAACTTCGGAGTTCGATGAATTCATAAGAAACGTAGTTTATATTTATCGCCAGGGAGTTGTCTGGTGCTGTAACTGCCCGCAGAGAATATTACAGAAGATACAGCTCACAGGATATGCAAAGCAACGTATACTTAATGCGTATACTTAATGCGCGACGTTGCTCATACGCCGCATTGTCATCTTTTCGCTGTTGTGTTGTTGTTGCTGTTGGCGTCTTTGTTTGTCTTCTTGTGAGTGACTTAAACGTTTGCACCATTTGACTTAATGAAGCTTAAAGACAATAAAATGCCTTAGCACACTGTCCTGTGCCACACCCCCTACCCTAACGCCCCCAAGTCAGAGAGACTTTGTGTCGAATGTCGAACGTCTTCGCGGGCAACTTTGGCGGCCGCGTCATAATTTCTATGAATTTTATACACTTTGATAAGCATTCAATTGGCATGCGAGTCACGTTCGACACCAGCCAAAGACTAGGACCAGGACCAGGACCAGGACGAACGACCACGCCCTACTCCCAACAGCCAAGCTTGGATGGCTGCTCCATGTAAATCAGTCCTGAGACAATTAAACGCGCCGGGCACGGCAACAATGTTTAGACTAATGGCTCCGAGACTGGAACAGAAACTGGAACTGCCACTGGAAGTGGAAATGGAACTCGTAGTGGAACTGGTGCTGGACATGGAAATAGGATAAGCTCCACCCATGCTTCCTTTGCCATTTCTGTTTGCTGTCGAAAAGTGTAAACAATTAAATTTTAATTAGAATGCGCATCGCTTGACATGTCGTTTGCCAGCGTGAAAGACTACAAGGAAAGGCTGAAGATTGGAGTTGGAGTTGTGGCTGAGCTGTTGGCTTTCATTTGCCATTTGCCACTTGCCACTTGGCACTTTCCACTTGCGACTTGCGACTTGCGACTTGCGAGCTGCCAGTTGCTACTTGCCACTTCCGAGTCAGCCAACAGGCAGACGGCACTCATTTCCGGCCACGTCTGCTACGTAATTTATTGAAGAGGCCTTTCCCATTGGGTTGTAAATTAAACGCGTTGGCACTTAATATAAAATGCCAAAAGCCTCTCATTTCGCACATTTGCCACATTTGGCACTTCGGCGAACTGCGTTTAATAAACTCCAGCAGTTTGATGAATTGCTAGCTTAGTTTTAGCCACTTCGACCACGATTTATGCCCATCCAACAAGGTGTCTCAGCTCCTGCTGAGCCTTTGCCACAACTTTTCTAATATTTATGATACGATACGAGTGTGTGCTGCAATTTGTTGAAGCAACATTGCATACAAATGATAACTTGAATATATCTCTATTTATTTGCTTAACCTCAAGTCAAGTGCAAAGCTGACAGTAAAACGCCGCAGAATAAAACACAAAGCGGAATAAGGAAATTAAGCAGCTCTCAAGGACTCAGGATAAGTCTGTCTGAAAAAGTAATCGATTTTCAATTGCAGCTCGTTTTATATTTGAAATAATAAATATAAATAGATGTAAATACACTCAAGTTATTTATTGCTGGACCACTTCTATTTCAATCTACCTATCCTGGACTTACATACACATAACTAATGTTCTTCCCAGCTAAAGCCCTCCTTATCTCCACGCGACTCCCTCGCACTGGCAGCACCCATTGAAAACCTTTTCGTTGCGATTTAAAAACTTCTCAGCAGCAAAACGCTGATGCTAACAAAAACAAAAGCTCAAGACAACTAACTTTCATTTATTTCAGAATATGATCAACTAAAAGATGCCCTGTAAACCTTAGATATGTTATGGTATCCTTCAAGATATTAAAGCTACAATAACAGTTATAATATAATCATATAGACTCGTCCCTTTTCCCTTTGCTTGTTACATATTCATTGTCCGATTGCAGCTACCCAGTGGAAGCGGCTCTTGTTTTATGCATAAGGTATAAAAATAACAAATGCAGCTTTGGGGAGCACAAGTTGCAGGTTAGTTCATGCCACAGCCACCATGCAACAAAGTGCAGCTGCAGTTTTCAGTTGCCAGTTGCCAGTTTTTAGTTTTCAGTTTTCAGTTTTCTGCTCAATTTATGCGTTGCTTTTATTATTGCAGTTGCAACAGCGGCGGCAACAACAAGAAGCAGTTTATAAATTAGCAACAAATAATTGACCGAACACACACACACACACATAAAACGTTAACCCTAGCGAAAAGTGTGCCACAAAAAACACACACACACACACACACACTACTATATGTGTGTGTATATAAAAAGAACAACACAGAAAAGCGTTCAAGTGGCAATCATCATATGCTGGCGATCATCGTCATTGCGGCTGCGGCTGCTGCTGCTGTTGCAAGTGCAACCGGTAATTGTTGCTAGCAACATCAGGCTCCTGTTATCCGTCGCCCCTTTGGCCCCTCCCCCCGCTTTTGTAACAGCTCTTTTAATGCTCAGAGTGCTGCTGAGTGCTTAAAAATACATTGCACGTTCAAATTGAAGTGGAAATGCAACGAAATCCCCACCAAAAAAAAGTCGCATGAGCACATTAAATCTCACTCTGGACAAAAAATATTTGCGCTCAGCTCAGTTTACGATATCAGCCGGAAATCGCCAATGAAATCGCACTGCGGATGTAATATAACTCATTCTGTATATAGAAAGATATTAATCGAATAATGGAATTGTAAATATATAGACAAATCTCAAGGGTTAAGAGAGTATGGGAAGAACCTTGTCTACGATATGCACTCTGCGCTTCTAGAGACATTTTTTAGATGAAAAAGTATCCTTAAGAGAGTTTAATATCATTTTCTGGTATTTTTGCGATATCAAACTGTATAAAAATGTTTGCGAAATGGATGAGAAAGAGATTTACTAGACACAACTCCCACATAAAGACTGCATATAACAGGAAAAAAAGGGAATATGCATCTGATCTGCTTATCAAAAGACATTTATTAGATGAAAAAGTATCCTTTAGACTATCAAAACTCAGTTTCTATTATATTTTCGATATGAAGCTATATAAAAACGTTGTAGAAATCGATGAGAAAGAGGTTTTGGAGATACATTTCCTGCTGCATATAACACCATAAAAAAAGGATTATGCATCTGATCTGCTGATCAGAAGACATTCATAAGATCAAAAAGTAAGTATAAAAAGTTAATCAAAAGTCGCTTTGTGTTCTCTTTTCGCTATAAAAAGGTATAGAAATATTGGAGAAATCGATGAGAAAGGCATATAACACCAAAAAAATTAATAGAAAATGTGCAGTCTGCTCCTCTAACGAGACATTAATTAGATCAAAACATATTCTTAGAACAATCTATTATCATTTTATGTTAATTTTTTATGTGAAACTGTATAAAAATGTTGGAGGAATCTATGAGAGAGTTTTTTCCGAAACATCTCCCGCTGCATATAAGACCACAGAAAGTATGAGATCTGAGATCTGATCTGCTCGTCTAGAGACATTTATTAGATGAAAAGGTATCCTTAAGACAATCTTATATAATTTTCTGTTATTTCTGCTGTATGAAAATATTGACGAAATCAATGAGAAAGAGTTTTCCCGACACATCTACAGCTGCATATAACACCACAGAAGATAGGAGATATGCATCTGATCTACTTATCAAAGGAGATTTATTAGATCAAAAAGTATCCTTAGGTTAATCAAAAGTTGTTTCCTGTTTTTTGTGCGATATGAAACTGTATAAAACTATTGGCGAAATCGATGAGAAAGCGATTTTCGGATCACAACTACCGCTGCATATAACAGCGCAAAAAAAGGAAAAATAAGAAACATTTTCGTACTCGTATCCATAAGTGTTACCATAAAGGTACTCGGCAGCTATTTTGTAGGTGGTGCTGGTGCTGGTGCTGGCTGTGGTTGTGCTTGTGGTTTTGCCTGCCGTCACAAGCGATGGTAAACAAATGCAATTATGGATTTACGTGGCGTATGCGCAATATTTATACATATATATTGTATATATTTTACGCTTTCACTTGCGGTTTGGCATTCAATTTAATTGAGTTGCCGCAGTAGAAGGGAAGCGAAATGTGTGATGAAAATCAAAAAGAAGGATAAGATGTGAAAGAAGAAGAAGAAGTAACAATGAAAAATATGGCAGAGAGTCAAGAAATTGATGCTCGTTGGGTGCGAAAGACATCAAACACTTGAAATATGTTGTGTAAACTTGAGAAATGACATGAGAGCGGGGCCAAAATAACAAAGATGCTGCATGGACTCAGTGTCTCTCTGTATGTGTGTGTGTGTGTGTGGGTGTGTGGGTGGGTGCTTGTTTTTAAGGAAGGAGGCGCAGGGCAGCGGGTGTTGGTTTGGAGCATTTTCTGAGTGGTTCAGGGTCGCCGAGCAGGCAAAGTAAACAAAATGAAACGTAACAAAACAGAACAAAATACAGAGAACAAACAATTTGCCTTGCCCTGCTCCAGCTTCTCCTCCTGCTCCTGCTCCTGCTTCTGACATATGAGTAGAATAGTAGAGTGGAGTGGAGCAGGAATCGGCTGGAGACGGCAGCAGTTGGCATACATCTTATTTTAGCTGCTCAGCGTGTAAAGTGTTGGCTAAAAGATGATTGATACGACTTGCTACTCACGCTGTGAGATGAGAGCCAGAGAGAGAGAAAGGATGCGAGTAGGTTCGTTCGGCTGGTGGTTTAGTTGATGGATCAGGGGCTAGGGGATAGCTGTGTTAGGTAATGAAGCGGAAATCGATTTGGTGCGCGGCTCAACCCGTGCCGGGAAATCGCTTGCCGGCTGCAGGCGTGCGTGAAAAGTTTGACAGAACGCGGCGACGGCGGCAGATGAAAGGATGAGGATTTCAAAGGCAGAGTATGGAGTCAGAAGCAGAAACAGGAAAAG
This sequence comes from Hirtodrosophila trivittata, assembly GCA_035045065.1. Lineage (NCBI taxonomy): Eukaryota > Metazoa > Arthropoda > Insecta > Diptera > Drosophilidae > Hirtodrosophila > Hirtodrosophila trivittata. The sequence goes on along the minus strand of JAWNNK010001028.1, from coordinate 11,792,212 downwards.
GAGCAGGAACTGGAACAGGACCAGGACCGAGGCTGGAGCTGAGAATGATAAACAACGGCTGTGCCATACAAGACGTAAACAAGAAAATATTAAGCAGCGCTGCCAGAGACCAAAACAAAGCAAAACAAAACATAACAGAAAACGAACTAAACAGATGAGGAAAACGAGAGGCTGAGGCTGAGGTTGAGGGGAGGAAGTACATAAAAACGGCACGCGAAGAAAACTTTTTCGTGTTTTTTGCTACTTTCCCAGGGGAGTTTTATAATTTTCTCATGCAATGTGTAACGCATGAAGGCAGCCTATGGACCATATAGAAACATCCTTCCCAAAAACAAACCCATAAATAACCGAAGTCCCAACTTTAGATACAGAACTAAAAGTAAAACTTTTCAGATAAAACTATCTTTTATAAAATTAAATAAATAAATAAATCAATAATAAAATAAATGAAATAAAGGAAATAAATAAAATAAATAAAATAAATAAAATAAATAAAATAAATAAAATAAATAAAATAAATAAAATAAATAAAATAAATAAAATAAATAAATAAATAAAATAAATAAAATAAATAAAATAAATAAAATAAATAAAATAAATAAAATAAATAAAATAAATAAAATAAATAAAATAAATAAAATAAATAAAATAAATAAAATAAATAAAATAAATAAAATAAATAAAATAAATAAAATAAATAAAATAAATAAAATAAATAAAATAAATAAAATAAATAAAATAAATAAAATAAATAAAATAAATAAAATAAATAAAATAAATAAAATAAATAAAATAAATAAAATAAATAAAATAAATAAAATAAATAAAATAAATAAAATAAATAAAATAAATAAAATAAATAAAATAAATAAAATAAATAAAATAAATAAAATAAATAAAATAAATAAAATAAATAAAATAAATAAAATAAATAAAATAAATAAAATAAATAAAATAAATAAAATAAATAAAATAAATAAAATAAATAAAATAAATAAAATAAATAAAATAAATAAAATAAATAAAATAAATAAAATAAATAAAATAAATAAAATAAATAAAATAAATAAAATAAATAAAATAAATAAAATAAATAAAATAAATAAAATAAATAAAATAAATAAAATAAATAAAATAAATAAAATAAATAAAATAAATAAAATAAATAAAATAAATAAAATAAATAAAATAAATAAAATAAATAAAATAAATAAAATAAATAAAATAAATAAAATAAATAAAATAAATAAAATAAATAAAATAAATAAAATAAATAAAATAAATAAAATAAATAAAATAAATAAAATAAAATAATAGGTAGCAAAAAATCATATAATTTGCTTTAAGAATAGTACTGAACTCAGCAAGTGTTATATATATATATCATATATACCTGTGCATATATAAAGGTATATATACGATAAATATATATACGATAAATTGTGAATATATAATGAATATAATCCAGATATATCGAACTACTTTAAATCAAATCAAACGTAGAGAAGATTGCTTCGGAGCGCAGGTAAACTAATCAATTGGAGTATCTTCTCCGCTTCCTATACATACATATATATTTATATATATTTAAATATAGTATATATATAGTATACTATATAGTAAAGTAACTGATTTGATCAAAATCGGAGCAATCTTTTGATGGGATTAATAGTTCTGTGAGTGTATTAAATTTGTCGAATGTTTTTTGAGATTATAATTTTTATTTTTGTGTGGGTGAAAAACGATTTCCGTAGCGGCTCGCCAGGCTACATCTCTCTCTGTCACTCAACCTCTCTCTCTCTCTCTCACTTTCAGTGTTGCACTCTCTCCCTTGCTCTTAACTTTTCACTTAGGCATTTTTGTCACGTCTGCCATTTATTTATATTTTTTTTTGTTTTTTTTTCCTGCCTCGCCTTGGGTGTGCGTAAGCGTGTGTGTGTGTGTGTGTGTACGGGTGTATGCGTGTGTGTAGAAATACATTTTTGTAATATTTACTCAGCGCTTTGTTGGATTTTTGCGCCGTTGTTTGTTTTCGCCGTTGGGTTTCGGGTTCGAGGATTGGGCCTGGGCCTGGGATTGGGATTGGGATTGGGAGGGAAAGGTGGAGGGATTCGGGTTCGAGCAGTTCCTTAATTTCTTTTTGTGTGTTGTTTGCTTGTTTTTTATGTCAGTATGTGTGTGTGTGTGTGTTTGTTGTGTACAAAATGTAGCTCGAGAAATCATATTTTATTGTTATCGAAATTTAGTAGCTGCAAATAAACATCGATCAGCTGCTTGACGGGAATACCCCAACTAATTTTATTTGTATTTTAATGGGCTGCTTGGCGGGTGCCCTTGTATAACCATACAATCAATCTAAACGTTCCATTTTATATCCTGCTGTGTACCAAATCTCCTGTATATATGATTATTATCTTGCAAAAATGTTTCGAATTTTTTCTGCATTTTTTGGTTTTAAGGGTTAAAAGCTTTCTGACATTTGCGTTTTTCTTTTGTTGAAAATTTTTTGTCGGATTTGCCTAATGGGAAAATGGAAAATAGCAGTAATGATTTTTTCTAGCTATTCCGTAAGAAGACCAGTACTTAGTCAAGCTGCCTTCCCATTTGTCTCTTAAAGAATCCTCTGCCCTAATCCGAGAGCTGGGGAACATAAGCTCCAAGAGAATGGCCAGAGAATGTTAACTCGAACAGTTTGGCCCGTCGGCGGTGGGTTGATCTCTGTCAGGTTGAAATGAGTAGCTGCAAAGTCTTAACTAGTTACTACTGAAGACCCCTCCACTAAAATGGCAACTAAGTTAAGGCCATCACATGATAACGGCAAATGTGTGGCAGCTTACGTAGAGAGAATGGTGGACATCGGATTATTTTTAGGCCATAACTCTGGCCATTAACTGGGCCAGCCGGCAGCATTGTCAACGCTGTCAGGTTCATCAAGGACCAGGAGTAAGCTCAGCGCAGTTGCACTTAACATGCCTGTGGCATGGAATGACATTTAGGATTAGGCAACGTTCAACGTTCAACGTGCAACGTGGAATGTTGAATGCTGAATGTTGAATGTTGAGTGCTATCACTGCGATTTGGCACTCATGTTTTAGCCACCATCTGGCAGAAGGAGTAACAGTAGCATGTGGCATGAGGCAGGTGCCAGGTGGCAGCTTTAGGGGGCAGGGTTAGAGTTGTGTCGGCATTGTTTTGATAGAGTGCTGCCTTGTGGCAAGTTGAAATGCGTTTTGTTTCCCAAAAGCTCAACTGTGTGCCATAACTCAGAGCTATGCACTATGCACGCTTCGCTGAGTTGAGCTGAACTCCCATGGCATCGATAGTTTTAATCTATAACCTTTCATAACTTCTGAATTTGTATTATTCTCTTTTAATTAACTCTCAGATATCACAATTCAGTGTGTGCGCATGAAATCGGTCTAAAAAGTTGAAATAGATTAAATAAGAGCTTTGAAAGTAGTTGGAAGCTGTCACATTAGCTGCAGCTTAGAGCTTGAATGGGTCAATCAAAGAGGTTATAGAGATTTCTAGGAGATTTCCCTACACTTAAATGAATTTCAGTGAAATAAAACAGCTTTAAAAGCACTTTAAAGCTGACAAAAAGAAATCTTAGAACAGCACTTGAAAAAAATAATACATATTAAAGGAGCTTCATCTAAAGTAAGCAATATTTGAGTCATAATAAATAAATCACAAAAGCTATAACAAAATGTAGGTTGACACTTTAATCCAGTTTAAAGCTTGATGAAAGATTTCTTTTAAGCAAAAGCTTTACTATTTCAAGCAAAGGAAAGTTGCAACATCAGCTGCAGCTTAGAGCTTGATTAACTTAATCTAAGAAGTTATTATTTAACGAAAAGGTTTGCTTGCACTTTAAGTGAAATAAAACAGCTTTCAAAGTACTTGAAAGCTCTCTCTGAAGTATACTAAGTAAACGCTTCTCGCACACAAATAATTATACTGTTATTAAGAGCTTATTTATTTGAATCAAGTTCTCAAAAGCTTCTACAAATGAAGGCTGATACTTATAGTTTGATTAAACCTTGCTTAAAGTTCATTAAGAACTCGATTAAAGGTTGATTAAAGCTTGATTGCAGCTTGTTTAAAGCCTGATTAAAGCTTCAAACAAGCATCATAAGCTTTGATGAAAGCTTAATCAAAGATTGATTAAAGATAAATTGAAGCTTGATTAAAGATGAATTGAAGCTTGTTTAATGCTTGATGGAAGCTTCATAAAACTTGATTAGAGCTTGATCAAAGATTTCATTCAAGCAACATCTTCTATCGTATTTAAATTTCACTCTTTCATTGTTTTATTCAGTCCACTATTTGAATCAAATGAAAGTTGCTTTAAAATCAGTGAAAAGCTCCAATATCAATCTAAGAAAAGCGAAAAGATTTGCTCTCACTTAAATAATAATTGAAATAATAAGTTGCTTTCAACTATTTCAATTATTTATTTGAAGCGAGTGAAGCACTTCAATGCTGAAGCAGGCAGCAAATAATAAGGTGACACTTAAAGCCCAAGTAGTTTCCCATTAAGGGAAAAGCTTTTTAATCAAATGTACAAACAATATTTGCAGCTAATTTCAAGGACTCACTGAGTAAACGAGATTAATAAAATGTTTTTTGTGTCAACAAAGCTGAGAGATTGCAAAACAAATAAATGCTGTTTAATGAATGAATGTTTGAATAACTTATACACTCGTTGAAACAAATAAAGCTTACTTAAAGCTCACAGCTTAAGCTGGCAAATTATTATTTATTCCAGGAGTAAAATATCCTGATTAATCATCATTTTCAAAGTAGTCAGGCCCAAGCCTGGGGCTAGTGTAATACACAATTATCCCTTAACACTCTATAGACATTTATGCACAGTCGACTGATTCTTTATACCCATTCACGTTTACATTTACATTCACATTTGTATTTGTATTCACATTCATATTTTATACTCGTATAAGGGCTTTCTTATAAGTACTTTAGCTCTTACCTCTTCTCTTACCCCAAACAGAAATCGCGTCTACAAAGCTCAAGTTAGAAACTTTTCATATAAATTATAACAATGCAATTTTGTTTAAGCCTCCTAAGCCAGGTGGGCGTGGCAGTGTGGGTGGGCTGTATGTAAGGATAATGTTGGATGTTTGGTGTATATAAGTAACCGGGTTTAGGGGTAGCTTAAGATCCCATTTCTCTGCGCTCTTCAAAGGCACGTTAATATTTATTTAAAACTCTCTAGCCTAATGCCTTTACCTTTTCCACCATTTGAGGCTCTTAAACCTCAAAGGGAACAATAGCATACAAAGACTCCCTCACACACACACACACACACACAGGTACAGTCGCACACTCGCTTGGGGTATTCCCAGGTTTTTGCTGATAATTTGAATGTAATTCGTTTAAAGAAATTTACATGATTTGCCTAACAATCAAAAAGTATTTCATTGTGCGACTTGGCGAGGACTAAACGAGGACAAAGCTGGAGGAGATTGGGGCATAGACTGGATTCTATGGTGTCTGCTCTCATGTTAGTAAAAAATAAAAAAAAAAAACCTTACCAAGAATTGAGTTGTTCAATGACACGCCAAATTTTCGTGTGCCCCACAAAAATATTGCCTAATCACTGCTCGGGGAGCTGAGCCTGGAACTGGGCAGCTCAGGAGCTGGAGCTGGAGCTGGAGCTGGATCTGTAAGCTGCGAGCGTGGGAATATACACGAAGGACATGTACGTGGTCGGATCACGGCATACTCACTGGCAGTTGTGGTGTGTCTGGGCTGAAGGCTGCTGGCTGCAGGCTGCAGGCTGAAGGCTGAAGGCGGAAACGGAAACGGAGCGGTGAAAGTAGCCGCAAGTAAAAGTTTTGCCCCATCCATTTGGTCAATTTGGGCTAAAAGAAAATTTGTAGGCTATAGAAAGTTTTCTTCTCGCAGAAGAGAAACTGCCAGAGAGGGAAGAGAAAGTTGGTAAGTAGGTGAGGGAGAGATTTTGGACTATCTCTTGTTTAGTCACCAGCAACCGGATGGGCGCATGGGGCGTGGCATGTGCCAAAGTTTTTCGTGTGCGCGCGCCCCAAAAATAAACAGCAACAATGGCAAGTGGCAGCGGTTAAGTTGACAGCAGATGAACAACCTGCGGGAGGCGACACTAGCCGGGTGCTTCCAGCATCCAGCGGAAGAGATGGGGCCACACGGAACCTCAACCAGATATAGCTACAGAGATAAAGCGTTGAAAACTTGAAGCCAGCGGCAGTCGCTAAAGTCGCCAAAGCAGCAGCAGAAAACAAAATATAAAAAATAAAACACAACAAAAGAACCGAAAATGAAAACAAATTGTGAACTATTTGAGTAGAGCAGCACATTAGGGGTACTCAGGCAGCGAGTTGATAAAAATATAAGTATGAAAAATTGAACTTGTGTAAGCATACGAACTCTACCACGAATGCTAGGAAAAAAACTCTCATAGCTTATTCAAACTATGACAAGAAATGTGCTTCCAACTTTATCTAACAAAATGTGGAGTAAAAAAAAGAAGGAAAGCACATTAAAGCTTTAAAGCCTAAACTTTACACAGGTAGCTTAACCTTAAGCCTAGAAAAGCTTCATCTATGAACTGTGAATGTTTAGTACCCACATTGAAATGCAGATCAAGTACTTTGAAAGCACATTAAAGCTTGGTATAACTAAGCTTAAGTCGTTAAAAAATATTGTTTATCCGCATTCTGTTTACAGCTGGCAGAAATACATGAAAGCTTATTCAAACTATGACAAGAATTTGGATTTAAAATTCATTTTAGATATTAAAAAGTCGAAGCAAAATGAAAGCACATTAAAGCTTTAAAAGTTACACAGGTAGCTTAAGCTTAAGCCTAGGAAAAGCCTCACCTATGAACTATGAATCTCTTCTACCCAGATTAATATGTTGAGCAGGAGCTTTGAAAGCACATTAAAGCTTTGTATTCTTAAGCTGAGTCGAGCATATTTGTCCACAATCTGTTAGCTCCTGGCAAAGGCACATGATAGTTTTCTATATTCCTCATGTTTAAACTATACAAAGCAGCTCTAGTTGCCATTAGATGTTTTGGAGAAAGCAGCTTGGAAAGCGCATTAAAGCTTTTATAATAACTTAATTAAAGTCTACTACTAGTCATTGTAATAGTCCATACCATTATATGGTATAACTCCATTAAGCGTTCACTTTAAGGAAGCAGCTTTAAAAGCTCCACACAAAAGAGTTACAAGCTCATTAAGATACTTTTTCCCAATGACTCTTCAGATATTCCATAGATTACGCTCAGCTGCAGCCATGACATAATTTTGGGGAACTTCTGCTGAGTACCCCTAATAGGTCTTTGAGTATATCCCAGTATATCGCAGCGCACCCAAAATTGAAATATTAAGCCATACAAATCAGGCAAGTTGCAACAAGAAGAACAATTGAAGCAGCGGCAGAAGCATTCGACACGCGCAGCATTTATCAGCGAGGGCTATGGGAAATACGAAAGCGGAAACGGAAATAGACCCAGGGGCTGGGAGCGGGGAGTGGAAGAGATGACGCGGATGATAGCAACACGCATAAAGTGGATCACGAACATAGAAGGGCAAACGGTTGGCAAGGAGAGCTTGAGGGAGGTCGGGGAAATAGACGCTTCGCTTATTGACGTTGAGCAACGCTTATTGGCGTACTTAATCCTTTTGGCAAATTCCAATAAATTACTAGGACATGCCGTGGCGAGGCGAGGGCGAGGGCGAGCAGGGAAACAAACGACTCTGCAGAGCAGCCCAGCGAAGGGGATTGGAAAAACAATACAAAAAAATAAAAGGGAACAGCAGAAACAACAAAAAAAAAGAAGAAAATAGAAAGAAAAGACAAACATCAATAGGCCATGATGAGTTTCTGATTGCAAAGCAAAAGGCAGAGCGTAACCCAAAGTTCGACTGGACGCAACAGAAAGATGAAATTGGGAACTGGAGTCAGGTTCCAGGGTCGGGGTCGGGGTTGACGTTGATAGGATGCTGGGGTGGTTGGCATAGAGCTTGATTATGAGGATGACGGTCGTGTCACATGGCTTGCCTTGCCTGACTGAATGACTGGATGACTGCCTGGCTGGCTGGTTGCCTTTGGGCAAGTCATAAAATTGAACTGACATTTTTATGTGGCGGGTTCGCTCCTCCAACCTGTAAGTGAAAAGTTAAATTGAAAGCCCAAATCCTTGGCATACTCGTCAGGATAGGCATCTTATCTGCCAGCTCCCATCCTCGTTTACCCACTGAAATGTTTTTTATTGTAAATGTTTTGCATATTTTTGATTGGCCCGTAAAAAACAATAAGAAACCTTGAAAAACGCTTTCAGAACAGACTTTAATATTGTTTCTTGCTTGCTTCCCATTTCTCGTCCCTTTCCACCGACCCAGCCCATGCCACTCCATCCTAATCCATAGCAGCCAGCTGCTTGCCCTCATGGAACTCTATGTCAATGCGGCGACAGTAGGCGAGCAGGCGGGGATAAGTACGCAGTGTCTCCACCAGCAGCTCGTTGGGCATCTCAGTGCACATCATGGCCACCACATGGCCAAATACCAGGGCGTCCAGCTCACAGGGTTGCCGTCCATATAGATATCCAGCTGTGAGCTGGTCACAGTCCTCGCTCTCCGCCAACTTGTCGCAGAGCATCTGACAGCATTGATGCAGCTGGTTCATGGGTGCACTGTCATCCGGTTTGTACCACTGATAGACACGCAGCAGGCGCAGCGCCTCGTTGAACTTGTCCAGGCGCTGCAGGGTGCTCAGTGGCCAGGGATGGACCGCACCGTTGCGTGGACAGGTATGATTCTTATAGATTTCCGGTTGCAGGAAACATTGATGCAGCTCCGTCAATGTGAATGTGTTCTCCACATACGTGACCAGGCAGCGCATATCCTCACGTTGCTCCTCCTCCAGCCAACTGGACAACGCATGGGACGTCTGAGTGCTCTCCACATGTGCCACAATCGGCTCAAACTCTGTCAGCAAGTGCTTCCCAATCCGTAGCATTGGCAACTTGGTCAGGCGACCACCAGGCGACATAAACTCCGCATTATTACAGCTGTGCTCCTCGAACGGCAGACGGCACATGTGTAGATAGGCTTTCACAGCCAGACAGCTGGCCCGCTCCGGCATCAGCATCTGTTGATCCTCCAGCGGATGATAGAGCTGCACATCCTCTGGCCAGGGCTCCCCCGCTGTGGGCTGCGCTGCGGCTGCTTCGAGCAAAGCACTTGCCACATTTTGTGTTTCCATTTCTTGTTTGTCTTTAATTTCCTATCAAAAGCTCTGTCGACGAAATCTCAAATAAATTTTTACAATCTTAAACTAAGTTGGCAGCCCTCTTCATAAAATCCCTAACAATTGTGAACTGATATATCGAAACGGGGAGTATGACAAAAGGATTATGGTATATTTGGTTTATGGAAAGTTTTTTTTAGATGAAGATTATATATCGATAGTTTCGTGTATATCTATGGGGGTAGAATCTTAGATAATCTTTCATTCCTGATTTGTTAAACAGTTCTATAGGAATATATTATATAATATAAAGTCTATTCTTATAAATATTGACACCAGCTTCCATCGATTCTTGAGAAGGATTCTGTTTGCAGCATATGTGCATCAGTTGGTGATTGTATGAACTATCGATAGGTTTTCTGTAGTTGGACTATCGATGGGGGTTCCACCCTATATAGTTGGAACTTTAGACAAACTGTTTGTTACTGAGTTCTCTAAGAAGATACAAGTTTGTTTTAAGGGCTATTGACATCAGCTTTTATCGATTCCTGATTGGTGTTTTTATAGGCTATCGATAGTTTTCTGAAAATTTGCATTTCTATCGATGGGGGTTCCATAATATATGATAATATGATATAAAATCTATTCTATCTATCGGTTCAAGAGAAAAATGATATTTGCAGAACAATTTGGTGATTAAATGGGCTATCGATAGTTGTCCCGGGAATTGTATATGTGTATCGATGGGCGCTCTTAAATATATAGCGCCAATTTTATATTAACCTTTCTCTTTTTCTAAGGTACTCACTTGTTACTGAGTTCTATAAGAACATACAATCTGATATATATTCTGTTCGAAGCGACATCAGCTTCTGTCGATAGCTCGACAACCTCATTGTAGAATCGATAGATTGATATATCTGCAACAGGCATTTATGAATGGGAGTTTCACAAAATATAGCTGGAACTATAGATAAACTTTTATTTTATTACTTTATTTGTAACTGAGTTCTAGATATAAGGATATATAATACGATATAAAGTGCGTTTCTAAAGATTTTCGACATCAGCTTCTATCGATAGCTCAACCACATTGTAAAATCGATAACTTGATATTTCTTCAACAGGCGATCGATGACTTTCCTCTTTTTAGTCTACTTCGTACTGAGTTCTGTAAAGAGATATAATATATATATCCTGTTCTTGGCACTATCGCAATCATCTACTATCGATTGTATCATCTCCTCCATTGAAGAATCGATAGCTTGATATTCCTTCAACAGGCGTCCTCAGAGCTTCATCCCTGATGCTGATTCTGATGGTTTGCTCGTATTTGAGAAAATCAAATTTATTTTCTCCCCAAGCGGCATCTTTTCGCTGAGCGAACCCGTTCGTTAATCCTGTTCAAGGATTAATCTTTGCCAAGACTGAGGTAAAAATATACTAGTAAATGTTCATTGCGCCATAGACACAAAGTGCCCCAAGGTCAATATTTAATTATAGCAAGTGCTGTGGATGGGTTCAATTAGTCGCCCAGTCGAATGGGAGGAGATTGGGTCTGGCAGTTAGATAGCAACTTGGAGGGCTTGAGGCAGTGGCTGGTGCTGGTGGTGGGACTATCAGCGCCTTGGCGCCTATGTGCTTGGGTGCTTCAGTGCTTCGGTGGCTCCTCGTCATGATGGTGGTGCATGTCCCAATTGGGATGCGTCACGTTGTCAACGTTGTCGCTGTCCTGTCAACAGGGCCCAAACAAATTTCATTTAGAGACCGTGTTGCGATTCTTGAAGTGCTGCCACGCAAATCATCTGCAACCCACGCGTACTTTGATGTTCGCTGAGTAGGCGTAAGGCTGCAGACGATGAAGGATGAAAGATGAACGATTGAGAGGATGGGGAGTTGGCGCTCTTGGAAAATGTTGTAAATTTTCGGCTCCAATTTGGCAATTAATCATTAAACACGCCACCTGACGGCATCTTTTGCCTAAAAGGTTTACCAGACAGCCAGGCTACACCCATGCCGGGAGTGCTCTCCTTTCATGCGGGAGAAGCCACTCAAAGCGGGCCCCTTGCCAGCTCGACATACTACATTCACTCGTACTGACTGAACTTGAACATGATAAATTACACAAGCGGAAAATTATATAATTTGTGTCCCATACCCAGATCCCACCACAGCGCCACCAGTTAAGAGGTTTCCCGAATGCTCGCATGTGCATGAAATGCAAGTTTTCCACTTACTGTTGACGCTTCTGACAGGCTCAGTTTCAAGGATCATCAGTTTCCAAGGGCTTAAGTATGGGCACCAAAGCCAGAATTGTTCTACATATGAAATATTATCACATTTTTTGGCAAGGCAATATTTTTAAGAACTTTCTTTAAACTGAAAGTTGCTTGCAGTCCTTAGATCGTAAATCATCATTGGAGGAATGATAAACCTAACTCCTTCCTTGGATCAATGTTAGCTTTCCCGATGTTTTCCTCTATAGCCGTACAATTAGTAGTTCTTGCATATAGTTTGGGCACCTAAAGCTGAATTGTTCTACATATGAAATCTTATCACATTTTTCAGAACTTTCTTTAAACTGGAAGTTGCTTACAATCCTTAGATCGTCAATCATCATTGGAGGAATGATAAACCTAACACCTTCCATAGATCAATACTAGTTTCCTTGATGTTTTCCCCTGAAGCTGATTTAAAGGATATTTAGGATGATAAACATAACTCCTTCCATAGATCTATACTTCAATAGTTTTCACGATGTTTCCTCTAAAATACAAATGAAATTTTATCACATCTCTAATATCTGTCTCTAAATTGCAAGTTCCTAACAGTCTTTAGATCGTAAATCATCATTAGAGGAATGTCAAACCTTTCTCCTTCCACAGATCAATACAAGTTTTTCCGATGCTTTCCTCTACATATAATTTAACGTACAATTAGGAGCTCTGAATATGCATTGTCCGAGCTGAAGCTCCTTTCTATTTATCCTCATTGTCTACGTGTCACTTTGATTGATTCGGCCTGGAGCTAAGGGGTTACCGTCAAGTAGGTGGGCTTCTGTAAGGCAGTTTGACTTGGGCGTTTTCAGGTTCTTCGAGGGCTGTTGAGCAATGACAAAGTTCATTGTGTGGGTCAAATTAATTAAGCAGCCGTTGGAGCGATTGAAGCCAGTTGCTGGATGGAATCTCAGAATGTGAATGTTATTCTAAGAATATGAATGTAGCAAAGAGGTGGCGTCTTTGTAGGCTACAGAAGGAGTGGAGGAGGGTGACTGGACCGGTTGAGACGTCGTTTGCACAAAAGCCAACAAAAGGCAACAATTCTTAGCCACTAATAAAGAATAATATGACTGCCATAAAACTCAATTTATTACCAAATTGTCGACAAGCAGCGCAGTCAGAGCGAGTGTGTGTGTGTATGCGAGTGTGCTTGTGTGAATGTGTGTGTAAAAGAATTACGACTCTGGCAGTCGGACACCAGGACAGGACATCAGAGAAAGGAGCTGTTGGCTAACCCAAGGTTGCAAAACAACCAAATTTCATGACGCTATTTTGTTGGGCAATTTCTATTTCAACTTTTACTTCAACTTCTCTTTTAATTCAAAGTCCTCTTTTCATTTGCATTTCTTGAAGTCGCATCCTCTGAGTGCTTTTTCTATTACCTACCCTACACTCCAGTCGTATACCTTGTCTTTCACCCGAAGTAAACATAACCTTACTTTTACTTAAACAAGGCTATCAAAATGCTCAAGTGCCGTTTGCTGTCAAAAGCTAATTGTTATGTGCTTCCTGAGCAGTTTTACGACTTCTCTTCCCTCTCCACTTCTCTAAGTTTACCTCACAATCACAGGGTGCACTTGAGCAAAACAGAATCTAAAGTGTATTTGCCAGTCGTTGTGTCTGCTGGCCAAGAGCGCCTGGACCATTGTGCTTTATTTGTTTGCCTACTTTTTATCTTTGTTTTGCAATTTCATTTGCCATGTGGCCTCCGTTTTGCTGCCTCCCCTTTGCTCTTTGCCTGTTCTTCTTTGACTTCTTCTTCGCCAGCTGCTGGGCGCAATTGCCAGCCTGTTTTGTGGCCACATTTTGGTTGCACTTTGGCCAACAGACACACGGCCCAAGCTCCCCCTGCCACCAATAACAGTCCGAAGATTTATTCAAAAACGACTTACTGCCTGACAGAAGCTGCCTGATATGGAATAAGCGATGCAAAAATGTGCATCAAATGGATTTCTTCAAGTGATTGAACTTGTATCTAAAAAGGAAGAATCAGTGAACAGAATCAGGCTTATTTATAGCTTATAAGTCGAACAATAGTTAAAGAAGAAATCTATTAATATAGTGAAAGAGTATAAAGAAAAAGAAAGAGGGAAAACCATTTGTCTAATCTTCTTACCTTGGACAGAGCTCAGAAATTTACCACAATTTTGTTTAAACTTAAGTAAAGAATCAGTGAACAGAATCAGGTTTATTTTTAAGGTACAAGTCAAACGATAGTTACAAGGGAGAAACCAATCCTTAAAGTGAAAGAGGACACAGGAAGATGGTAGAAAGAGAGAGGTAGAGCAATTGTCTAATCCTCTTACACATTTCCATATGCCCAGCAATTTTCCAGTTATCATAATGAATTCTATAGGTAAATTTTCGGTTACTCGGCATGCAAATTGTTAATTTTTGGGGCATTTGAAAGACTTCAGCGATTTTTCTTTGGCAGTGACAGACAGTAGGGTAGTGAGTAGGGTTGCCAGGGGTTGTTGAGGGTCTTGTCGAACTTGTCGCGACATTTTAACATTGTTGTTGTCAGTGTTATTGCTGTTGTTGTCGTTGTCTGTGCAAATTATGGCGGCCTCAATGCGTAAATGATGCTTAATTAACATTCACAAAGTTGGGAAGAAGCTGCAGGAGGCCGGAGGTAATCGGGTGTCCAGGAATGTGTGGCAGGCAATATTCTAGGAGCAGCTCACAAAACTGGCATCTTTTCATACCAGACGGGTATATTTAGCTCCGGCAGGCCGCAAATAGGCGTAGAAATTACAAAATGTGTGTGTTAACAAACTGGATAAGGCGGGATGCAGACTTGGACGGGAGGAGCAGGGAGCAGGGAGCACGTAGCTGGGAGCAGGACTTCAGGGCACATTAAAGCCAAGTGTAAAAACGCGACAGCTGCAAAAATATTTAAGAAAACATCTTCCAAGAAAACCATCTTAGGAGCAGTATAGAAACATTAGGGATAAGACAACTTGGGTTTTTATATAGAATAAGAATCCCGCTTAGGTTTATCGATACATCAGGATTTTTCATAGGAATTAGTGGGCGATGCTATTCTTGTGTTCTTTGATATTTGACAGACTTTTAATGGTCAAAGACCCTGTCAAAGGGGTTTTTTTTAATGAGTTTTGCTTACCAATTCAAACCTTGAGGCTTTATTATGATTCCACGCAAAGATTTGTTCAATTCGTTTACTTTCACTTCTTCTAGCTTCACCTTGAATACCCAAGATAGACCCTGGCTTATCCTTTAACTAACATAGAAAATGTTATTTAAGCTTGTTTAGATATTGCTTTCAAATTATTCTTATAGTAAGCTTCCATTGTGTGCGCTCTATGCTGTCTTATAGTCCCTGAGATCCATGAGGATAGACATCGACTCTACTTTCGATCCTGATCAGGAATATATACAATAATCAAATGCTTCTTACTGCCTGTTATATTGTATATATTTTCTTGACTTTATATTAATTTATTTTTTATATATTTTATTTGTCTATTTTGAGTCGACTGTAAAATGAAAAAATATTTACAAAATTAGAATAATAAAATATTTATCTGGAGTATATATATTGTATATAAATTTACAAGTTAAAAATAAAAATTTAAAAAATTATTAATCTGAGGGAATCTAAAATTAAAACTTAATTAAAACGGATCCAACATTTGTTGCGAGGCTTGAGGAAAACCCAGAAAATATTACGATAAGTGCTTTAGGCTTCCGTTTCTCATGGCCTACAGCCTTCAAGGAATGGTATGTAATTTGTATATATGTTACAAAGAACATATAAATAGTACCTAAAAGCTACTGCTATCTGGCTCGGGTCCATCAGGTATATCTCTCTATTGAGTCTGACTGTCTTCAGTTATGATTTATCCAGCTGATGCGTATGAATCTTCTATATGAACATTTTTACTCTACGGCAGCTTCTTTATGATAATCAATTGGACGTTGCTCTTTGGAGGCCTGCACATGGTAAGTTTATCAGATACATGATACTTAGTTATATCTTAAGACATTGCCTACAGCTTATACCCTCTGCCAGTTGTCCTGGGCTTAATCATAAAATCCTTGGATGCGATCTACGGCCAGCGACCGCAGTGGATGCTCATTCGATTTTCCATCTGTCAAAGGATGCTTAAAAGGATGAGCAGATGGCCATAAGCTCAACGCCCTTGACGTCTATATATTGTTTCCAAGTAACGTTAAATATATCTATATATAAACCCTTAACAACAACAATGTATGTCTGGTCAATACTACTCGACCAAATGTATCTAAGTTAATACAAGCACAATGAGATGCTTCAATAGGGTTAAGAGAGAGAGTGGAAAAAAAGTTTTGCTGAGTTGCGACTTTTGGTAAAGTTTCCAAGAATGAGAAAAGACGCAGTTTATGTGGCCTTGTGGACAATCTTTGTGTGTTTCAAGGCCAAAATGTAGATAGAGTTGGCCGACAAGCCGTTGCCCAGTTAGGCCGTTCAGTTGGCCTTAATTAAAGCATAAGCCAAGTTGCCAAAATGGCCAAAAATATAGCTGGCAAAACAGCACGAGGCGCAGATAACAGCTAATGAAAATCACTTAGCTGAATTGGCCCAGAGAGCAGCAGCGGCAGCAGCAACAACAACAACAACAACAATAATAAGGCTTGAATGCCAACGTCAACTATGTGAAAAGCTCTAACGCACAACAAAGAAGGTTCTGGGGATGCATGAGTAGAGAGCAGAAGGGTGGAAGGGAGGATGGGATGGTCAGGAGTAGTGGTAGGGTAGGGGGTACTGGAGTCATGGGACACGCTTTTAATACAATTAGAAACGCTTAAGTTAAGTGCTTCAGACCCGACATCAGTGGACAGGGCAGCTGCTCCAAACAGGAGGCAAAGCTTCAGGCAGCAACTGCTCCAAAACTGACCCAGTTGAGACACAGTTACAGCATGAAGGGAAGCGCTTTGGATAGGGATTGTGGGCGGGTGTCCATAGACCACCAAAGAGACCTTAAGCTAACTGAGAAAAAACAAAACGGGCAAAGAAAAGAAAAGGCCAGGAAAATATATAAGAAAAAACTATAACAAGCGAAATACGGAATACTCTTTCTTATTGGACAATGATGTAAGTAGATGTGAGATCTAAGCCAGAATCGGAATGCAAAGAAAAAGGAGTGTCATTGCCTTCCCAGGTATAAATCTATCCCTAGTCAAAGTCCGGCTTGAAAAGAGGATCAGAATCGGTGAAAACGTCTGTTGTAAGGGTATGGAGAGAAAGAGGTGAGCATAAGGCGAGTGCGTCCGTAACGAGGTGGCAAATAATGAAATGAACTGCAGCCGGAAAGGGTAAGGAAACGGAGGACTAGATGGTGGGTGGAGGAGGCGCAGGATAAGCGAAATGGAGCAGTGGTACAGAGCAAAACAAAATTGGCTGCAAATGAAAGCATTTGCGTATAATAAACAAGAGGCGGGGCATCATCAAGGCAGAGCAAGAGAAGGAGAGGGAGAGGGAGAGGGAGAGAGAAAGGGATAGAGGATGAAAGTAAAAGACAATTGTGCACCTTTAGCTTATGCATTACATTTACACGCTAATGAGATGATAGTCGAGTAAGAGGCATGGCTCAGCCGTACCCAAACTACTTCTTCAGGTTACGTCGTAACGCACCACCCCCTCTAAGACCCCCCCCCCCCCACCCTCCTCTCTGCCCGCTGTCTACACCACTAGCTACGTCTGCAGCTGGCGTCGTGTTAATTGAAAATTAATGGCGCGATGGCAAAAACTAAACATGAAAATTCGCTGACGTTGGCAAAGGCAAAATGGCCGCCAGGTGGCGCCGCCAACGCGTATAGTTAGTTATATGTGTGTGTGACAGGAGTAGGAGGAAGTGGTGGAGCGAGACAGAGGCAGAGGCAGTCGTAATTGGGTGAGGTTATGTAGAAGGCAGGCGATAGGTGGCGCTGCGTTTGACCGACAAACGCGTGTAGTGCAAAGCAAATTAACATTTCCATAATTAAATATTAAAGGTGCGAACACGCTGTTCGGCCAGGGTTGGGGTCAGCCTGGCTCTGGATAGGGAGTGGCAATGGATGAGGCTGTGGGAGTGGCAGTTGGGCGGACAGCGGGCTATGTGCGTTTGCTTCAGACGTCGCGATAAAATTTGGCAATTAATCACAATTAAAAAGTGGGCAAGAGTTTTCTTTCGTATGGCACAGCAGCATCCGAAAGGTGCATGCGTCATGTGGGCGTTGGCTTCCTCTCGCTGTGGGCGTGCCTGTAACAGATGCCGTAGCTCTCGTAATGGCGACAAGTTTAATACTTTGCTTCTTCCCTCCGGGGCCAGGCAGCGCAGAGAGCAAATTAAAATAAATATGCCAAAAAAGGGGTTAAATGGAGAAGGAAACAGGCGAATAAGTAAGAAAGATGGGAGGAGGGGTGGAGGAATAGAGTCCTGGCAAGCAGTGTGAGAGGAAATTAAAGGAAATTAAGGAATGAAAAAATGATGAAGAGCGCGTAGAAGCAGCCAAAGGAAAAGTCAGTTCAAAAAAGAAAACAGAAAACAAAAAGGCAAAAATGTTAAACGCAGAGATTTAATAATTGAAAAATTGTATGAAAGCAAAACCAAAAATAGTTTTGTAGCTCAAAGAAGAAAAATGGTAATTAATAAAAGCATAAGAAACCGGGCTAAAACAGTTAGCGGCCATTAATAAAAAGGCCAGAAGCGAAATTGCTTCAGTCTTAACAACTCAAGCGAAGATAAATTACATCAGCTGATAAATAAGTTTTTATTATAATTTTCATAAGGCTCACAAATTAAACAAAAAGTTTGAGATTTTTATAATCGATTAGCTTAACTATAAGTCTATCGATAAGGCAATCGATTAATCGGTTGAGCGTCAGTTCTTAATCGAGTTGAGCCCTTAATGAGGAAGTCCAAAGTTTTGATTTGCCTTCTGAAAGGCCGCAAATAAACATGCAAAGTGTTGGTCAACTGACAAAATCATAGAGTAGAAGTCATAAAGGACTCTGTCTATGTGTGTGTACAGTTGTATGTGTGTGCGTGTGTGTGTGTGTTTGTGTGTGTGACAAACTACTTAACACACTGTTTACTTGGGCCAATGAGGGGCGCGTCCGGCGTTGCAAATTGTTGCCAAGCCAAATTTGATTGTCAAATGAGTGGGAGGAGCGGGTGGGCAATGAAGCCCACAAATAGTACCGTTACTTAACATTTGAGTATCAAACAAACACACACACGCACACACATCTAGACACACTCACAAACAGATAGTAGCTTTACACAAGCAAACCTAAAGGCAAAAGGCGCCAAGCAAAAGTTTTACAAATGGCTGTGTTGGGTGTGCATGTGTGTGTGTGTGTGTGTGTGTGTGTGTGCGCGTGTGTGTGGCAATAAATGTCTCCTGCGGCTAGTGGCAACAACGAAAAGTTGCTGCTTAAGTGATACAAAATGCAAATACGCTAGTGCCAAAGTCAGAGCTGGAGCCGGGAGAAGCCGAAGAATGTTTGGAGTAGGATGAAGGCAGGGGAGGGAGGACAGGCTGGAGGGGAAGGGAAACCAATGCGAAGACACTGGGAGTAAAGTCACTTGACGAGCTTCCGGCTTAAGTTTATTTGCACGACTCGACGACCCGCAGCCCAGCACATGTGATATCCACTCGTCGATTGTTGTCCTACATCCTGCGTCCCTCATCCCTCGTCCCGCCCAATCTCTAATCCAAAGACCGTCAAGGATCCAACCACTTGCTGAGACTGTAAAAGTGGCGTCCATGTGACTGATATGTGGCATTGGCATTCGGCTTAAGATGAAATGTAAACATAATACAGCCAGATGGAAGTTAAGTTTTGCTTGCCAGCCACGCCTACAAGCCAGACCGTCCAACCGCCCACCCTCCACGCCCAGCTCCGCCTCGATTGTCACATTGTTAAATTATGCGTAGCGCAGGCGGCGAAATTTGCTATTTCCTTCTGGTTATTGTTGCTGTCGCCAGTTTTGTTATTGTTTGTTATAGTTGTTGTTCTTTTTAGTTGTTGTTGTTTGTTCTGCTTCTTCTCTTTAGTTGTTGTTGTTTGTTGTTGTTCGTTTCGTTGTCTTCGCCAGTTTGTCAGCTCGTAAAACGCAGCAAGCGAAAAAAAATCAAAAACTCATCTGCATGGCTGCAACATCGAAATCAAATCCACCACTCAAATTCGACAAGGACTCGCAAAGGTCCTCGTTCCGGTTCTGGTCACGTCAACAGGACTCGCATTTGACTCGCACGCCATATGTCACAGCCACTCGTAAACTGTCGCACATTGACACTCTAACAATCGATCGATGACTACACAACAGCATTTTATAAGCTCACAAATTTCCCAATCACCTCATTTAAACTCAACAACAGATTGCAAAATCATTGATAGACAAGTTTATGAAGGACGTAAAGGATATGATTTATCTCCTAGTAAAGATCGCTGATAGCCCAATGTACGAGAGAGAATTGAAAAGTCCTAGAACTTGCTTTTCATCTAAGAGTACACCAAAGTTATAGGCAGCATATGGGAAAACATCAAGGAGGCCATAGATTATCCCTGAACTTTAAAGTAGTTCAATTTGCTTTCAGCAAAGGACTTTCAAAGGACTTTTCCAGCTGTATTGCATGCCTTCAGTTAGCTGTTAATATAAATGTTCCCTGACATCCTTGGAGTTAAGGGAAGGAAAAGGCAAAGTGCTCAACGGTTAAACCTACGAGTTAAGGGGAAAAAGGGAAGGAAAGGACCTTTTGGAGAGAAACAGGAACAGTTATTGTTAGATGTAAAGGATATGATTTATCTCCTAGTAAAGATCGTTGATTACCAAATAGTCGAGAGAGAATTGAAAAGTCCTAGAACTTGCTTTTCATCTAAGAGTACACTACAGTTAAAGAAGTGTATGGAAACACATCAAGGAGGCCATAGATTATCCCTGAACTTAAAAGTAGTTCAATTTGCTTTAAGCAAGGGACTTTCAAAGGACTTTTTCAGCTCTTTACATGCTTTCAGTTAGCTGTTAATGGAAATGTTCCCTGACATCCTTGGAGTTAAGGGAAGGAAAAGGCAAAGTACTTACTTAAAACTACGAATTAGGGGGAAAAAGAAAACGAAAAGAGCTCCTAGAAAGAAACAGCAACTATTATTGATAGACAGCTGATAATAGAAATTCTTATTTGTATTTCTTAATTATAGTAAAAGCTCCACAGGGTAATGAAATAATGGCTGCCTTCGAGGAAAAACTCCCTGGATCGAAGAAATCCAAGCTTTTCTTTCTTTATTTTGGGCTTTGAAAGACATTTTCAATTGCGAACAAAAAGCGATGGAAACGTGGGCGTTCGGCCAACGCAGCTTTTACTGTATTGAAGGAAAAGCTGTAAAATGCCTTCGGAGCAGATCTTCTCGTTCCACGGAATTTTGCGACAACCAGCCTGAAAGAGGGGGCACAAGCTGGTAAAATGGCTAAGCTGCTGTAAAAGGGCAACATTTAATCTTTCATTAAGAGGAAAGCCATGAATTGAAATAAAAAGAGGGAAAATGGAGTGGAGTGAATGCGTGTTTCCATGGTCCTTACAAATTCTTCTCTTTCAGGATTATGCATTATATCTCCTTATATTTGAATCCTTACATTCGGTGTGATTCCTTCAGTGTTTCTATACATGCCTTGTGGCCTGTTCTCGGTTCTCGGTTCTCAGTTCTCTGTGGCATTAAATGCTCCTGTTTTTTTTTTCTCATTTTGCCCAGCTGTTCCGGTTGCCCGGGCAACCCATTATATGGTATAGGCTCCAGCAACGCCAGTTTCAGCTCCACCTTTCGCTGCGTGGAATGCTTCATTCTCATGCCAAGGGTAAGGCCACGTCTTGGCCGCCTCCGCCTCTGTGCACGTCAATTCAATACGTTTAAAAGTTCATTTGCTATTTAGCTTGGTCATTATGTGCCTGCCCAGAACGATGTTCCACGTCCATCGCTTTTCCCACTACCCCAACGTCCATCCCTTCTGCTACCCCTACCCGACTACTACTGTTAGCTGCTTGTCAGGCCTCTCAGTCAGAGCCTTTGTCGGTTTTGGCCATTAAATGGGCACTCAATGTGTTTGTCTAACTTGCCATTTGCGATGATAATAATGTCGTATGGCCGTTACATTGATGTTGGCTGCATGGCTGCCCCGTTACGGCCGAGCAAGCGAATAGCCGGACACTGGGACACTGGGACAGACTGACAGCACAACAACCCAACAACCCAACAACCGGACAATTGGACACCGCTTTGTTGTAGCTACTCATTGTTGTTATACTCTTTAAAAAGGGAATTCGAATTCTGTCATCAATCTAACTATAATGCGATTCTATCTCTAAAAAAAGGTAAGGTCTATACCTATGAACGTGAATTGTATATAATTTCAATTACATTATTCCGATGAAACGTTACAGATCGATAAATTATATGTCACATACAGCTGCCATATAGAAAAGAGTATGCGAATTTTGAAGTATCTTCTAAAATTGAAAGAAAACTGAAAAAGTTTTAAACCGACTTCAAAGCGCTTTTTATATATAAAGAAAGGTACAAAAAGTATTGTAGAATATTCTCACTTTTGATCTATAGCAACTATACATTTTATATATACATATTAATCTTATATTTAAACCCAATCAAAATCGTTTAGCTCGAAGCGTGCTTAATATGATTCTTTCTCGCGACAAGGCATAACAAGCAAAAAGTATCTTCCGACACGAGTATAAAACTAAATACCAAAATAAAAGATATATATACCATATACTACTCTATACATTTATAGATTGTTAGGGTGTTCAATTGTCGGCTTTTTGAGCATACATTTTTATCCCTTTACCGTTTTTGCCCTTCTCTTTTGTTGTTGGTTTTGTTGACTGCTGTCGAAGTTGTATTTTCAAATCGTTTGGCTTGGCGTTTTGATTTCGTTATCAGTTTTTATGTTTATAAGTGCGACACACACATACATACGCACAGGCACACGCACACACACGCGTCCCACACACTCGCATACACCACACAGCATACGTGGTGTGTGCGTGTGTTGTCTGGGTTTTATTTGTGCGCTGTTTGGTCAATTGGAAAACATTTCGTAGCAGACTTTTAGGCGCCCGCCTCGAAAAAACGTATCTCGCCGGGCGGTCGCCAAAGTGACGACGACTATGAAATTCCTTTGGTTTTTCTTCTTTTTGTTGTTACTCTCGTTGTTGTTGTTGTTGTTGCCAGTTGGTGTAGCTGTTGCTGTCGGCATAATGGCGTCGTCATTATTTTGGCATTAAAAAGAATTAATACGCTTCAATGGACTCTCAACGTAAATAGATCGTTAGGCAGCGTGCCAACCGTAGCAGCAGCAGCAGCAGCAGCAGCAGCCATTTCTACTATATCCCCTCATTCCACGTTCTTGCTGTCTCCCTCTTACTGTCACTGTCCCTTTCGTCGTGTTTCCCCTGTTTGTTTTCAGCTCTTTATCAATGCACGCTTTGCTAGTTTTTGTTGGCTTTTCAGTTTGCCTTGTCACGCAATTGTGTTGAATTTTTGGCACTCAACATGCAAAAAAGCATCAAAGCAAAAATACAACTCATACACATACACACACACAAACATGAACACACACACACACAAAGGGAACTGACAGTCTGAAGTGATTCTCAACCACCAAGTACTTGACCAGGCATCACTCGCTGCCATTTATTGTCTCCACCTCACCCTCTCTATCTCCCACCGACTCTTCTTTCTCTTTCTTTTGTGGTTGCAGCTGAATTGATTATCCTTTTATTGATATCGCGTCTTCTATTTAAGTATTCTTTGTACACTTTATAAGTTTCATTTTGATTTAATTATAGCTTTAGCTCTTTAAGTTCCTTCTGACTTTAAGCTAGCAGAAGTCCCACAAGGACTCTCTGCTATACTCCATTTTCACAGCTGACTTACCTGGCCCCAGCAACGACTGCATGTTGGCTCCTTCGACGGAGCACTTAAAGCAACTTATGCTGATGATGTTGCCATACTATATATCTTAAAGTGCCCATTAGAGGCAGCAAATGGACTTCAGAATTATATCGATACGCTCGCAACTCAAAATCAATCCGTTTAAAACAGTGAACCCCTCGTTTCACCCTGAAAAGGCCAATCCCATCCACCCCAAATATAAACTAGCCTCCGCAAGCTTAATACCTAGGGGTCACACTGTATAAGGGACTTACCTTGGCCCACACCTGAAATCTGTAAGCAAAAGATGTGGCCAAAGAAAGCAACAGCTGCGCTGGCTGATCAACAGAAGAAGCTGTACGGATTACAGATCTAGGGGATCGCCGCAAAGTTCACATATAAACGTATCCAGGTACTCCAGAAGATTACCGACTTTACGTGGTTCGTCCGTGGTTCCACCCTGCACAAAGAGCTCCATCTGTACACTATCTAAAAGCAGATCGGACGACACACCAGCTGATAGATGAAGACACTGGAGTGCACTCGCAAGAGGTTTACTTCCTGCTAGACTTCTCAGGCGTCTAAAGAGATTGGGGTTCTTCGCTAAGACTATTACTCAACATCGAGATATTCTGCCTCTCAACATCACAGAACTCCTCATGCTTAATTTTCTATCGTTTATAATTCCAACAATCGCGTAGAAGCAGCTAATGGACTACATGATATCTCGATACTCTAGCAGCCTGGTGCAAACGAATCTGAAGATCAATCCACTTAAGCACTTAACAAGCCCCGTTTTACACTCAAGAGACGGATTAGGAATACCCCTGCGATCCAGCTTGATGGTGTTACCATGGAGCAGCCGTTGCCGTTGACATCTTGGAATCACCCTAGACAAGCGGCTTGCGTTGGGGCCACATCTCAAAGCGACAGTAAAAAAATGTGGTCCAGAAGCTCAAAAACTTCGTTGTCTCATGAGTAAAAGGAGCACTTTACCACTAAGATGCAAAAGGGCTGCGATTTGGGGGATCGCAGCCAAATCCAACTATAAACTTACTCAGGTAATGCAGAACCGTGTACTACGACAGATAACCAACTGCCCCTGGTACGTACGCGTTCACGTTACGGTTCTACACTTCACAGAGACCCTAAAGAGTACATTGGGAGAGACACGAGCAGATACAGCGAAAGGTTGCTGAGACACCGCAGCCAGCTTGGAAGATGTCTACTGCCTGCACGACCTTTAATTCGATTAAAACGACAAGGTTTTGCCAGGATAATTAGACATTAAGTAAACTACATGAAAGAAATAGTAAGTGCGATTCGTCTAATCCATTCACTTGCCTATTCCTCCTTATCAGTTCAGACTTTTGACCTCAGAGGTTATGTATGTATATATGAGTATAAGAGTATGTTTGTATGTATGTATACTATTCTTTCTAAGATAAAAGAGATGCCATGAAAAATAGATACATATATGCAACTGATCATATCTATATCTATGTATCTATATCTATGTATCTATATCTATATCTACATCAATACATCAATACATCAAGGAGGAATTCCTTATCAGTTCGACTTTTGACCTCAAAGGCTATGTATGTATATATAAATATAAGAGTATGTTTGTATGTATGTATACTATTCTTTCTAAGATAAAAGAGATGCTTTGAAGCATAGATACATATGTGTAACTGATCATATCTATGTCTATGTATCTATATCTATGTATCTATATCTATGTATCTATATCTATGTATCAATAACTATGTATCTATATCTGTGCATCTATATCTATCTATATCTATATCTACATCAATACATCAAGGAGCAATTCCTTATCAGTTCAGACTTTTGACCTCAGAGATTATGTATGTATATATGAGTATAAGAGTATGATTGTATACTATTCTTTCTAAGATAAAAGAGATGCTTTGAAGAATAGATACATATATGCAACTGATCATATCTATAACTATGTATCTATATCTATGTATCTATATCTATGTATCCATATCTATGTATCAATAACTATGTATCTATATCTGTGCTACTATATCTATGTATCTATATCTATATCTACATCAATACATCAAGGAGGAATTCCTTATCAGTTCAGACTTTTGACATCCGAGGTTATGTATGTCTATATGTGTATAAGAGTATGTTTGTATGTATGTATACTATTCTTTCTAAGATAAAAGAGATGCCATGTAGAATAGATACATATGTGCAACTTATCATATCTATATCTATGTATCTATAACTATCTATCTATATCTATGTATCTATATCTATGTATCAATAACTTTGTATCTATATCTGTGCATCTATGTCTATGTATCTATATCTATATATCTATATCTATATCTATGTATCAATAACTATGTATCTATATCTGTGCATCTATATCTATGTATCTATAACTATCTATCTATATCTATGTATCTATATCTATGTATCTATAACTATGTATCTATATCTATGTATCTATATCTATGTATCTATATCTATGTATCTATATCTATGTATCTATATCTATGTATCTATATCTACATCAAGAGTGCTCATAGCTATGAGGCTCGGTCTCAATCGAATTCACATGCATGTGTTGTTAAAGTAGCATACGGCTGTACAGGTTCCATCCATTATCCCTCCATAGCTGGAGAATCTACTTCGATATGCACTTATCATAATAATAATAGTTACATGCTTTGCATCAGATATTTGTGTGCTAATTATCTCAAATACATAATATTATGCATGCCTTGTTTCAATTCAAATGTTATCGAGTGGATTACAACAATTGTATATTTGCTTATTGTGATTTGCTCCTGGCCATAACTCACCTCAATCTCAATCAAAGTGGAGCATCTGTGAATGTGATATATATATCTTAAGTGGGTTTGCATATCGAATTCAAATAAAACATGAAACAATGTACATATCACATTTGGTATTTGACTAAGGCAATAATTAATGGCAATAATGGAATTTAATGCTTCTGCAAATTAGCATAGCTCAAAATTGAACACAAAGCAGCCTAATTATAATAATTATGTCGATTACTGCAATAATAACTTTTGTTTCGATTCGACTCAAGTTTGAGAGTCAAACGAAGCAATTGAGCAGCAATTGGATACATTCAATGTGAATTGCACACAAATATTTGGATAGTTTCCAAGGAGGGAAATATATATATATATATAAATGTCTATAGGAGCTGTCACTGCATAACTAATGGATCGAAATCTCCTTTCATGTTGTCATTGCATTGGCATTTTCATTGTCCAATTGGCTTTCGATTGTTCCTCTAAATGCTGAAACTCTCTCACCATGACATGTGATTAGGCTTTGTGTGCGATTTGTGATATGCCTTTGCACATCTCGCACATTCCGTAATTCAAATTCCAAATTTCAAATTCCCACACACCAAATACAATGGTGACATACACCCACACCCACACCCACACACACACACAAATGGCTTTCAAGAAATAATTGGCTTTGAGTTCCGAATTTAACCATTACCATTATCTGCGCTTAATAATCATATCAAACTTCTTGCTTGGAGGACATTTTATTGTGGCTTATATGTTTCAAATAGTTACGATACATTAATTTACTACACATAACTGTTATTTTTAAAGGCCAACCAAAGAACAGCACAGTTGGAATCTAAAAGTCTGAAACTTATCGATTCTTATTGTGAATGGAATTCTATTCGCTTCAATTGATTCCCATTAATCTCAAATTTGGCACACATTAACATTAAATCATTTATTCCTGATTTAAGTTGTGTCCTTTTCAGACTCACAAAGTTACTTGTGGTTGCTTTCGATAGAAGTTCTTATATATATATATATATACTATTGTATATTAATTGATTGCGACTACTTGGCAAGGTTTTTTGCCTCTCGAACTAATGCTTGGAATCCTGAATTATCAGTTAATTTATGTGCTGTGTTAAGTTGCTTTCGTTTACTAGTTAAAGACTATATGAAAGTCTCTTCTGCAATAAGTTTTTTTTATCTTCATTTTATGGTATAATAATAGACTGTGAGTACTTAGAAAGGTTTCTAATCTCTTGAATCAAAATTTACTGGTAGATTTTAAAGATCGAAGTTAATTTATATCTTCATAGAACGACTTCTCCCTCAAGCAACTTCATAATATAACATATTAGTCTATTGCAAATGTTTTCCATCTACTCGATATTGAAATCTGAAATCCGACAATATTAAATCTTTTCCTTGTAGTTTAAATTGTATCCGTTGCCAATTTAGCTATTTGATAGCTAGTTCTGGTTATTCTAAGGGTTAGATTGCTATAGATGTAGACAAATATATAAATATAAAAAAGTACCTGCAAATCTAAGGTTTAACATTTTCTTAGTCATTTTTTTGAATTTTTAATTATAAAAAATTATATTTGTTTCGTTTAAAATTATTGTAGCCAACTTGCGACTGCCAAGAATAGATTGAAGAGGAGGAAGGAAGGATACAAATGTGATTTGAATGAAAGTTATTTTGCTCTTAGTGGAACCAGACTAGGCTAGAATATGGCTGAGGTATAGTAATATTTTTTTTACGAAAATTCCTATTTAAAACATTTTGAAAAACCTTTTTCCTTTCAGGGGTCCTTGACAAATCAATTCGAGCTCACGCACTGCCAATCAACGCAATCTACGAAAGGCAGGGTCCTGCAGGATTATTCGTGGAAGAAGCACGGAAGGACACAGACTTAGACAGAAACTGGCGCAAAATTATTTAATAATCTATATACAAATCTATAAATAATTCACACATCGTATAATGTAAATTCAAATTATTCAAACTCTTTGTTATAGTAACATAGTTTTAGTACTGAAGAAAACTTTACTGAATAAAATCTTATGAATAAATTTTACCTGTGCTTTCATTTATACATTTTAAAGGGAACCTATCTTGCTCCCCTCGTTGGCATGAACGCCAAATTTATGAAACGCCTGTCGTTAGTTTGGACGCTATCGTTTTAAACACCCCTCGGTAGTATAAAGGCGAACTTTTCGAACTCCCCTCGTTAACATGAACACCAACTTTTTAAACTCCCCTCGTTACCATAAACACCAACTTATTAAACTCCCCTCGTTACCATAAACACTAACTCATGAAACTCCCCTCGTTGGCAAACAATGCAAACTTTTCTAACTCCCCTCGTTGTCTGAAACACCAACTTATTAAACTCCCCTCGTTAGCATGCATACCGACTTGGTTGTCAGTGTGTGCGTGTGGCTGAAATTTCATGAAAATCCCAAGAAATCCCCTAGATTGTTGGCTGCCTGGTACCAGGCGATCAGAACTGAGCAGATGGAAGCTGCACTAGAATATCACTCAGAATCTACTCCTCTTTCACTCAGAGCATTCTGCTCACAATGGGTACGTAAAAGTATGCACCACTTTATTTTCTCTCAAAGAGGAGGAGTAGATCCTCTTCTGCTCAGAGTAGAAAAAAGTATTGCATACTTTTAGGTGCCAAGTGAGAGCGAAGTGCTAAGAGCAGATTTCTCTTTTGATTTTGGTGCAGTTACCATCTGCTGGGTTCTGTTCGCCTGGTATCTCGAAGTGGAAATCAGTCGGATTTTCAGCGAAATTCGAGCGGAAACAGCATGGATGAATGTGTGTTAACGAGGGAAGTACCATAAGTTGCCGAGA
Source organism: Hirtodrosophila trivittata (assembly GCA_035045065.1). Taxonomy (NCBI): domain Eukaryota; kingdom Metazoa; phylum Arthropoda; class Insecta; order Diptera; family Drosophilidae; genus Hirtodrosophila; species Hirtodrosophila trivittata. Next base: position 11,763,043 of record JAWNNK010001028.1, on the reverse strand, counting down.
ATACTAACGAGGGTAGATTGTAAAGTTAAATTTTTTTTTTTTTAAACAAATGTCAGAATCGATAAATTAAAATCTAATAAATTGGCGGCATTGCTAACGAGGGGCTCATTATAAGTTATACAGCCATTTTCTTCGAAGTTGAACCATCATTTTTATGCAGATTTACCATGATTAATAATAAAAAGATTGTCGTGTAGTTTTTAAATGTTTCTTTATTTGAAGATAAATACTTATAGTACTTCTAACATTCAAGTTCAATATATTATTTATTGTCCTATCGTCTTAAATTAATATTTATTTATATTATCTATATATATGAACTTATCTAGTTATAGTTACAAACAGCATTGAATATACGTGTATATATATATTTATTATTTTTATTTTTTATTATTTATTATATATATTGTTTTTATATTTTGTTAATTTATTTTTGTTTATTTATTGAGACTAACAATACTTGAGCAAATCATTTTCTAATTTATTTAAAATTTGCAGTCGACTGTGGCTGCCAACTCAGATTAAGGATCTCGCAAGAGGATTTGGAAGAGGCGAGCTTTGCTTGATGTTTTACTTTTGGCTCGGAGTGTCATCAGGAAAAGTTGAGGTTGTCGGCAGCGATACCCGCCATACACAGGACATAGACGATTAGCCCGTGAACGTCATCCTGGGAGCGTCCAGCTTTCATTGCGTGATCAGATCCTTGATTAGATCCTTATGTTACACCTGTAAATAAGTTAAAGAATTTATTATATATACGATATAAGAATAAAATGATAGCCGGTTTGTTGAATGACTTCTTAGAACTCTTGTGTGTAGATATCAGTGGAATGAGCATCTGTCCTGAATGGTTTCTGGGCTTTGTGGGATAAGATGTTATAAGGATACTAAGCTAAAACTGTGAAGTTTATATAATGGATACTCTGATACATTACCATGTCGAGTTTGTAGCAAACCTTCAGCGATATGCGTTGATCTATTCTAATTCTTGCTACAGTGAATGCCCATAAAGAAAATCGAGTGAAGAATTTGTCGAAATCGACGAAGTTTTTTCACCCAAAATGCTATTTTCTTTAGGGAAAATGTTGCCAACAACCTTATGCTAAATCAGATAAAAGTTATTATATATTAACATAACATAACTATCAATTGCTTGTCACGATTTCTAAACACTCGATCTGAAATTTGCAACTCAACATTTAAAAACCATTTCTTTTTAGTTTATATTGCATTATTTTAGAATCCATAGACTTAGTTTTAGATGTGCCAAATAGAAAAAGTTCTATAGCTTCATAATATAACATATAGAACAGTTTCTATTCGATAAAAGTTAATCTTTTATAACTTTATAATACAACATATAGATTAACTTTTATCTGAAGCATCTTCAAATTACAAGATATTAATATATTTCTTGCAAATGTTTCCAATCTTCTCCAATCTTTGAAACCCCAACATAGAAGTATTTCTTTCTAGTTTAAATTGCGTAGTTTAAGTAGCTTCAGATAGAAGTTATATCGAGGCAGAGATTCAAAGTTTCGATCTGAAAGTTAAAATGCAGCCTCATTATTTTATGTACTGCTGATTTTAGTTGTTGGTTTTATAGAAATTCGCTGTGAAAAGGAAAAGTTGTAAACCTTTTAAGAAATTTGACAGAAGCAGAACTTCGACTTTACTTGACTTTATGTTGTGCCTGTTGCTGGTTTTTCCTCCCCAACCGATAAGCAGCCCCCAACAACAACAAAAAGTATGAAAAGAAGTACAACAACAACAAGAGAGAAGGAACAAGTTGGATAAATTTTTGCGCTTGTCAGCATTTTGAGTAGCAATTTTGTTGCCCTTTCGTGTCGTAGCCACAGCCACGCCCAGTACGCCCACAATGCCACACTGGCTGAGCCATCATATAGATGTTGCTGCATATGGCACACTTTGAGAAATGCGTTGCCTGTCAACTGATTGCTACTCCAGTTGCAAGAGTTGCTGATGCTGCTGCTGCTTGGTACTTTGCGTGAAATGCGTTTGATGCGTCCCCCAAAAATGATGAATTGCAACAACAGCAACAACAACAACGCTTCCAGTGATTACAATTACCCAACTTCTGTCGCCGTCATTGCCAATGCCGGTCCCTGGCCCGGGCTTAGTTCCGGCTTTGGCTCCTCGCTTCAGTTGCTGCCAGTTTCCTTTTTCAAAATCATAAATTTGCACTGCAGCAGCAGCAGCAGCAGCAGCAGCAGCAAAACCGCTTTGCATTTTGTTGTGGCTGCTGAAAAATGTTCAAAAGAGCCACACAGAATCCCTGGCTAATGAACACGACACACACACACACACACACACACACACACACACGCATACATATACAATAAGGTGGTGTGTGTGTGTGGCAGTTTATGGCCCGTGCAGCACTCAGTGCATTTGGCAATTATGAAATGCACACACACACACACACACACACGCACAGCTTAAAACGTCACAGTTTGTGTCTCTGCATGTGTGTTGGTGCTAGCTTTATATGTGTGTGTGTGTGTGTGTGTGTGTGTGTGTGGTAGAGGGTGTTTGTTTTTGTGTGTTGTGAAGCAAATTTAGAACAAGCGTAAAATTTGCAATTAAATGCCAAAGTAGCATGAAAGGCCACGCCCACTAATGCAGGCACAGAGAAAGCGGAAGAACGGCTAAAAATGGAGAGAAAAAAGGCTAAGGGAAATATATATATAAGTAGTCAGGGATAGAAGGAGAAAGGGTGGGTGGTATGGGAGGGAGAAACGGGACTCTATAATTGAGGTCAGTTTCACTTCAACGTTTTGTGCGTTGTGACATTTTTGGCGTTACTTGAGCAACAACAACAACAACAACAACGCAAACAGAAGCAAATAAAATGAAAAGTTGCTGTTCACATTGCGTATACGAAACGTTGGACACGACGCAATAATGCCACGAAATGCATTAAAAACGGCAACAACAAAAAACCAGCTGCAACAACAGCGACAAGAAAATGACAGAAGGTTTCGATTATATAAAGCCAGCCAAATGGGCGGATATGAGAATCAGTTTGGCACTGCTGGGGGGCGTGGCTGTAGCTGGCGCTGTAGCTGTAGCCGGTGCTGGCTCTGTTGACTGTTAAGCTGGTGCAGTGACACTGTCATCCGTTACGTTGACCCCGCCGAACGACCAACAATGTGCCAGGGTGCAGCTGCAGAGAAAGTAGAGAAGGTTTTTGGCTGGCGGGGTGTGTGTATGTGTGTGTGTGCGGGTGTGAGTGTGCGAGTTGGTTAAAGATTCACAACATGACAAATGATAAATGGCCAAGGATACGCAATGCGCAATCCAGGACACAGACACACACACACACACAGGCAGAGACAGAGAGTTCCAGCTTTCACATATCAAACGCTGTCAGCTGACACTTCTCTAAGGGGTATTATGAATATCAAATTCATTTGGTCACACACAACTGAAACCATCCACAATCCAATTACACGCATATATAACTCATTCTAATACGATTGCTTATGCAACTAAAAAGGGCTCAAAACTGGTTCAACCGGGTTCAAAACCGTCTACAAATTGAATCAATGTCACATTCATAATATGATATGCAAAATGTATGGCAACTCTGTTTCTATTAAATTAGAGAATAGAATTATTTGCTATAAGCAGCGTCATCCTTCGTCAAAGTTCAACTTGATTCAACTCAACCCCAAAGTTGATTGAAGTTGAGGTGCAATAAAGTTCCCATTTCAACAATGTATCTCTTGGTTTTTTGCTACTTTTTCTTTTGGTTGTGTGTGTGTGTGTGGAATGTGTGTATGTATTTTGACAAGTGTTCAAATCAAAACAGGAGCCACGCCCTCGCATGGTCAAAAAAAATTAATTGATTCAAACAATTCGAACGATTTGCACATTAAAACTCGAATGGCCATCAAATCAAATTGAAATGCCAATGGACGTTCCGTTTGCTTTAGTGTCCGCATCCACATCCACATCCACATCCGCATCCACATCCGCAGCCGCATCCGCATCCGTAGCGTGTCCATTTCGATGGAACTCTCAGCATGAATTTAATTTTGATTTTTATTTGGCTTTTTATTCGGTTTTTGAACGTCGAGCGATTTAATTGAATTGCATGCGACCCGAGCTCTGGTTTTCAATTCACTTCCCTTCGCCTAGGACCTGGTGCGGATGTGATTATGCAAATGGCGCCCAACGTAGGGAGTAGTAGGTTCTGGTGCTAATTTTAGCGCTCCCATCTACTTTCTCTTCTCTTTCATTGATGGTCAGCAAACCAAAACAACAGAATGTCCATACAACCAAAAAAGGGACTAGAAGATGGACTGACAGAGAGAGAGAGAGAGAGAGAGAGAGAGAGAGGGCATAAGGAAGACGTAGATTCGATTGGGTTTGCCTTTTCCATGTTCCTTCAAATTGAACAAGAGCATATAAGTATGTGGAAACATGTATCCAATATTGAACATTGCAGCTGCAACTCGATTTCGACTTGACTTAAAGCCCACTCGGGCTCCTCCTATTGTTGTCCAGCTCCAGCTACAGATCCACTCCACTCGTATAAGCCGCCCAATTGGTTGTCTGTTTGCCTGTTCGGTTTCTGGCATTGCATCTTTAAGTCATTGGCCACTCGACATCTCGACAAGTGCACAGAGCTGAGCGCCTCTCCAGGGCCGCAATTTCAAGCTCCATTTGAGGCAACATTTCCAACTCAATTTGAAGGCTCTTCGCCTGACCTCTGTTGATTTGCTTAATTAAAACCAAACACTTCAGCCAGACTTCTGACATCTCAAGATTTTTCATTTTCTTGTAGGCCATTTCCATAAAAATCGGCTTCACTTTCTATATATTAAAATGTGGCCAGAAAGTCAACAGCAGCTTAAGCGGAAATATGATCTGTATCTTAGAAATAAACTCATAATATTAATTAAACTGGGAGAGGATACTTCTAGGATACTTTTACCCTACTTACATCAATTTCAACGTTCACCCTTCCAATCATATATATCTACCATAGTTTCTCATATAAATTGGGTTAATTGAAGTAACATTTGGATATGACTAATGGATCCAGAGAGAGAGAGAGGGAGGGGGTCTCTATTGAATTGCATATGAATATATATTAAAGCGAACAGGTTGAACATATATTTACATAATTGTTATCAATTATGCACCATGCTGCATATAAATTGTACAAATGTTGATCGAAACAAGCAAACAATCAATCATTCAATCAATCAATCAAAAGTAAAGCAACAGCAATTCATTTCAACTTTCTGTACCCACAGCCAACTAACAATGAATGAAAATGCAATAAAAATAATAAATTGCCAACACAAAAATCGTATAAGGAGCAGGAAGACCCTATAGACTATATATAAACATAACCCATATCAGCAGATAATGCAGTTTAAGGGGAGACGACTAAAGTCTCTAAGCGGCAGGAGGTAAATAAATAAAGAAATAAATAAATACATAAATAAATAAGTAAATAAATAAATAAAAGAAATAAATAAATAAATTGATAAATAAATAAACAAATAAATAAATAAATAAAAAAATAAATAAATAAAAAAATAGATAAATAAATAAATAAAATCAAAATAAATAAGTAAAGATATAAATATAAGAAATGCATAAATAAAAAATAAAAAATATAAAAGAAATAAAAATATATAAAAAAATTATGAAATAATGAAAAGATAAATAAATTAATTTAATAAATAAATAAAAAATTAAAGATATTTAAAAATTAATACAAAATAAATATTTTATTAATTTAATGAACTAAATAAATTAAAAATAAATAAATAAAAATAAAAAAAATAAAAATTGATAAATAAATTTAAAAAAAAATAAAAAGACATAATTAAAACAAATAATTAAATAAGTAAAGATATAAATATAAAAAATACATAAATAAAAACAAATATAAAAGAAATAAAACATATATATATATACATAAAAAAATTAAAAATAATAAAATTGAAAATGAAAAGATAAATAAATTAATTTAATAAATAAATAAAAAATTAAAAAAATTTAAAAAGTTATAAAATTAATATTAAAAAATTTTATTGAAATAAATAAAAAAATAAATGAAAACAAAAAAAAATAAAAATAGATAAATAAAATTTTATTGAAATAAATAAAAAAATAAATGAAAACAAAAAAAAATAAAAATAGATAAATAATTAAAAAAAAAAAATAAAACAAATAATTAAAAATTAATTAATAAATAGATAAATAGATAGATAAATAAATAAATAAATAGATAAATAAATAGATAAATAGATAAAAAAAATAAAAATTAAAAAAAATAAAAATAGATAAATAAATTAAAAAAAAATAATTAAAAATTAATTAATGAATTGATAGATAGATAGATAAATAGATAAATAAATAAATAGATAAATAGATAAATAAATAGATAAATAGATTAATAAATATATAATTAAAAATAAATACATCCAATTTTTGTTTTGTGTTCCGTTAATGCTTAACCTTGTTTTTGATTACTTTATAGGGTATCTTATGGTCAAGTAAACTTTTATTTTATTTAGAAAGGGTAGAAATTGAGTTTAGGGTGAAATCAGAGCTGAAAGCAGAAAATTTGGAACTGATTTTGAAATTGTTGTTGCAGTTTTTGTTGTTGCTTAATGCAGTTTTTGATTAATGGTGGGAGCTCTCGGGCTCTGTAATTGCAGCTGCTGTGGGTTAGAAGCTGTGGATGAGAGCGTTGTGTAAGGAGAGGAGAGGGGGAGGGGGTAGGAAGGTAGGTAGAGGGGTGATTTCATGATAGAATGCACAACTGGCCGAAGTCTGTGACCAAATGTCAATTTCATTTCGTGGCGTGACACAAATTTGTGCTCCAAAAATGTCAACGGAAAATGCGATAGTTCCGTGCTGTTCATTTGTTCTATTTGTTGAGTGGTGTATGCTGTGTGTGCGTGTGTGTGTGTGTGTGTGTGTGTGCGGATAAGCTGTGCCTGTGTGAGTTAATTTGATTTTAATTATGTAACACAGGTTGCGCCGCGAGATGTTGTTGCTGCTGCTGCTTTGGTTCGTTTGCTTGTTGGCGGTTAATCAACAGCCCATGGCATTAATATTTTGACTGCCACTGGCCGCACCAGTGGCAACAGCCACCTAAATGTTGCAAAGTGAACTCAACGTGAGGCAGCCACAGAAATTGACAATTAAAAATAATTTGAAATGCAGACGCCTGAAAATGAGGCAACAATATGAAACGTTGTGCGTTGCCAGCGCATTTCATTTAAATTGTTAGTCAACTGGCACACACAGCTCTCAACAACAATTACGCCCAGCCACCCACCACACTCGCACACACACACACACACATAGTGCTTGAACACGAAGCGACAGCAATTTAAAATTAGTAAAAGTTAAAGCCCAGCAATGGGCACAGCTGAAATTGGGTGGAATACGTGTGGGGTGTGGGGTGGATGAAAGTGGGGTAGCTGGCGCAGCTGAGGCTTGGCTTAATGGGAGCAGCAGAGGCTGGCCTGCAATTAAAAAAAAATGGAAAGGAGGATGCTACCCAGTGGGTGGGTGGGTTGCCATCCGCCTGTCGCCTGTCGCCTGTCGTCAGTGAAACTCAAAACGTGCAACTAAACTGCTGCATTTTACGGACAACTTGCCACACTGGTCACATGGTCATGCCACGCTAACCCTACCCATCCCCTCCCCCCACACCCCTTTCAATTCACTCACTCGTTTCCCCCTGCTACTCCCCACTGTGGCACACTTTCAGTTGCCAAGAGCTCTGCTTGTTCCTCTAGCAGTTATAGTTGCTCCTCCTTCTCCTTGTCACTTGCTGTTTCTGGTCACATGGTGAAACCATCATCCCATCTACCAAACACTGCTCCATTCCCGCCCAGCCTTATGGGCCTCCAAGCGAGTGGACCAAGCCGCTTAAGTGGACTGTTAAGGGCTTGTTAATTTTATTGATACCAACGCCGATCGTATGTTTCCTTAGTTGCCCACAGCCCAGCAGCTCAAGTGGAGCAACACCACTCGACATTGACATGCTTGACACATGTTGCGGCCAAACCTCCCCTTCCTCCCTTCTCCTGTTCCTCCTCTAAGTTATTTGGCAAGCAGGGCACTTCTATGTTCCTGCTCAAGTCGTCAACCTAAAAACTGAAAACTGAAAGCCGATCTGAGCATATAATAAAAAGTTAATGGCAAAGGAGGTTGCTGGCCAAAACCGACATTAGATATATAATATACTATATATATATATGTATACTATATCATGTATGTAGTGTTACCATATATGTAGTGGTCGGGTGGGTTCGTCTGCTTCAACCAACTACGAGATGCTCTTCACCCAGCTGGGAGATGGCCTGACCTAAGCTTAGCGCTTCTATTGATGCTGGCCAATACTATAAAAGTACTTTATGGGCTCATAGATGCTTCCTTACGCCTATTACATACATTTACACAAATTTAAAAGCCTCCTTCTTAGTCATTCTTACGGGTTAAGGGTCTAAAAGTGACAGCAACAATAACATAGAACGTTCACTCATTCTATCGGCTTGTCATGTCTTTTGTTATCTTCCGGTTTATATGGAGACATTAACTATTCTGATACATTTGTATATATTCCAAATAATTGCAGATATATGAAAGTTTTATATTCTTTCTGCATATCGAATGGTATTCAAAGGAGCAAAGGAGAAGTCTGTTGAAAGAGGACGATAAAAAAGAGTAACTTGTCTTAAAACAAATATACATATAAAATATATTCTTGAATATTCCCTTCAATAGATTTTATGCACTCTACGGCGTTTAGTTATACCAAGAAAATTCATTTTAGATCTATAATAGTACAAATCCTGCTTTATATCTTAAGCTACTGCTTATTATATTGGATTCCCAATCTCCGTTTGCCATCTTCCTCCAAAAGACTCTTAATAGTGAATCTATCTTGAGCTTATAGTAGAACAACTTTAGTTGTTTCATTTGTTTATTTTTCGTCATAGATTCATCTTCTCTTTTAGTAGTCGTAATTTAAAATCCTAGATATTCAATTCTTGATTTCAGCTTAAATGTTGTATAACAATATCAACTTTATTTAATGAAATTTATGTTAATTTCTACTTTACATTTTTTTGGTCGACTGATAATAAGTAATAATAATTATATAAATAATGAAATACAAATAAATAAATAAAAAGTTTCTCTTTTCTATGTAGACCTACTAGAAACTATCTTCCTAATTATTTTCCTATACAGTTCGAACTATACCTTAAACAATCCTTTGAAATATTCTGTTGTTTCTTCTTCTGAAAACTCCTTTCAGTTTTTATCACCTTAGGTATATCTTTAAAACCTACCAATACTCACACGTATTGATTTGATTGCGTTTTTCCGGCTTTTCCTGAATCCTTGCAACAAATAATTTACTTCAATATAATTTAAAACTATTTTCTTATATGTCAGACATTTTATCTTTTCGAGTGACTTTTAAAATAATTCATTCTTTTTATGTTTAAATTTAAATATAAATATATCTCAATGAAATTTTCCACATTCATCTTATAGAATTAAATTTGTATCTTTTAGTCGTTATGTTAAATATATATTTAAAAAAACGATTAAAAATATGTTCATATATAACTTACCAAGTACTCACCACCATTTAATACATCTGCCCTAAGACCCAACCCACCCAATTTTAAATAATAAGTCAGTTTTTCTTACGTTGAATTTCATTTATTTTTTATTCCAATCGCAGGTTGACTTTATGTCATGCTCGCTTAGTAGCCATATACATATTGTAGTTACCATATTTGTGTTCAGCTTTTACTGTTCCATACTGGGCTTCAATCAATCTTATCAATCAGTTTGCTTTGGCTATATCTTGGCTATATAATTGGTATACCATACATACACACACATATCAAGTATCAATTTAATCGTAACTTAAGTTAAATAACAATCACATTTACTTATTCTGTTATTTTCTCATTTTCTCGTTTTCTTTTCCATTATCTTTTTATTTCTGTAAATTTTTCATTTGGCTTTCGCTCTTTTTTTAAAAAAAAAATTGTAATTGTATGCACTTGCCTAGTTTTAGTAGATTTAGTTCTATTTATGGTTAAGTATTTCGTATATATATAATATAATTTATAAACTTTATTTAATTTTTTTTTTTCGTTTTTTCATATTTTTTTTGTTCCTTCTTCTTCTTCTCAAGTGCCTCAAAAACAAATTGTCAATAAAACAATTGAAACAATTGAAACAATCGATTTAACATTTTGCGCCTAACGCGGTCAAAAAACTTAAAGAAAACTTATTAATTTTTTTTGTTTTTTGCTCGTCTCATTCTTTACCGATCTGAGCCGATCCAAGCGATCATCTATATAACCTGCCATATCCTTTGAATATCGCATAGAATTCTCTACTTGTATAAAATTCGCGCCACTTGCAGTACACGCATTTTCCTTTCATTGTTTTTTTTCTATCTTTTATTATTATAATAATGTCTTCCAATCCTTTCGAAATTTTTCCTTTTCCTTTTCGATTTTACTTTATGAGTTTTATTACGTTTATTAATAAATTGTTCACATTACGGCTATTTATTTAAAGAGTTCTCTTGTATAATCATTTATGTTTTGGGCAAATGTTTCTTTCGTTTTTGTTTTCCACTAAGTATTCGTGTGATTTTTCTTATTTTCCTATTTACTTAGTTACACATAAATACATCCATATATAAGTATGGTTAATGGGTTTCTTGGGCTCTCAATGTCCTCTTTTAGTTGTAGTTTAATATTTACCAAAGGAATCTATTTGATCTAAACTCTAGTTGTTAAAAGGTTACACAAGTTGCTCACGTATAGGTAAAGTTTCGTATATTGTATAAATCTGTATTGTAAATTGTGTTTTTCTTTTTGTTTTCTTTTTTTTCAAATGTAAATTTCGGCACATCGATTACTTTTCACGATAAGTCAACCTAAAAGAAAATCGGAGTTAGATAGTCGCTGATTGCACGACTTGAAAATGCGCTGTGATCGCTCTTCAGCTCGGTGTCTCTCTATGGTTCTATCTCTCTATATAGTATTACATAGATTCTATCTCTCTATATATAGTATAAGTGTGTCGATCTTGCGAAGATGTGGGATGTGAACTACGGATGATTGGATGAATCTGCATTCCAAGTTTCAAGACATTGTGACTTATGATAGCTGAGTTCAATGGGTTGGTTCGGTGTCTTTTTATGATAGAAATGCGTCGATTAAGGATCAATATCTATCTATGGTATATGAGGGTCGTTTTTGGGATGTGAGCTAGGAATCATTAGGTGAGTCCGCATACTAAATTTCAGAACTGTGTCTCTGATGATGGCTGAGTTCAATGGGTAAGGTCGGAATATGCCTAAGATAGAAGGTTATCGATATCTTTCTATAATATATATAGATCGTTTTTGGAAAGATTTGGGATGTAAACTATGGATGATTGGATGAGTCTGCATACCAAGTTTCATAGCTGTGTGTCTTACGATAGTCGAGTTCAATGGGTGAGGTCGGTCTCTGTCTCTGGTAGAAGAGTATCGATTAATGATCTGTGTCTTTCCATGGTATATGTCGATAGTTTATGGAAAGATTTGGGATGTGAACTATTGATGATTGATTCAGTGGATTAGGTCGGAGTTTGCTTATGGTAGGAATGAGTCGATGAAGGCTCTGTGTCTATCTTTTGTATATGTGGATCGTATTTGGAAAGATTTGGAATGTAAACTGTGTGTCATTGGGTGAGTCTGCATACCAATTGTCATAGCTCTGTGTCATATGATGGATGAGTTTTATGAGTTAGGTCAGTGACTGTTTAGGGTAGAAGTGTGTCGATTAATGATCTGTGTCTTTCCATGGTATATGTGGATCGTATTTGGAAAGGTTTGGGATGCGAACTATTGATGATTGGGTTAGCCCGCATACCAAATTCCAGAACTGTGTGTCTTTTGATAGTCGAGTTCACTGGGTTAGGTCGGAGTTTGCTTATGGTAGGAATGAGTCGATGAAGGTTCTGTGTCTATCTTTGGTATATGTGGGCCGTTTATGGAGAGAATTGGGATGTGAGCTGGGAATCGTTAGATGAGTCTGCATACCAAATTTTAGAACTGTGTGTTTGGCTGGTTGGTTGGCTGTTTATGATAGAAGTGTGTCGATTGAAGATCTGTGTCTAACTCTGGTGTATGTGGGTCGTTTTTGGAAAGAATTGGGATGCGAACTGTGGGACATTGGATGAGTCTTATGATGGCCGAGGCTAGCTGCATACTAAGTTTCAGATCTGAATATCTCATAACAGCCGGGTTCAATGAGTTGGTTTGGTGTCCGTCTCTGGTAGAAGTGTGTCGACTTGAGACATAAGCTAGTCACCTTACGAAGTTCTACAAATCTGCTGAGTTTTTCTTAAGGGATTTCTGTCTACCTTTGGTGTATGTGGATCGTATTTGGAAAGATTTGGGATGCGAACTGTGGGATGATTGGATGAGTCTGCCTACCAAGTTTCAGAACTCTGCTTGGGAGAGTCCAGTTCAATGGGTTGGGCTGGGGTCTGTCTATGGTATAATTGCTTAGATATAAGGATACAAGGACTTCTATGACGTCTGTGGATACTAAAGCTAGCAGCCAAATCAAGTTTGGCAGATCTGTTGCCTTTGATAGACGAGTTCATAAGGAAAGGTCAGTGGCTGTCTATAGAAAACTTAACCCTAATTCTCTGGTTTAGTTCACAAGATCGATTACAATCTGTGTAGATTTATATACTTATGAACCTAGTGCTGGTGTTTATGGTCAGTAGGAATGCTGCCCAACTATAAGCAGTCCTTAACTGTTGTACACAAACATTTAGACAAACTATAATCAAATTGCAGGACTCCTTTCCGCATTGCAGTATAGAAAGTTATTTGTTAGTAATCCCCTTTTCATCCATTTGGAATGGGTTAAGGGAGACAAAAAGCGCAATATGCACAGCGCATGTCATAAACGATAAAATATTTAAGTAGCAAAAAGTGAAACAATTTCGCTACAATTTTCGTATAAAGAATTGAATTTCGATAAATAATAAATAAATCGTTTGTGTGTTTCGGTATTTTTTGGTATTATGTTTCCTTTTGTTTTTGTTTTCCATTATTCTCCGGATTCCGTTTTGGCTTATTTGTAGTTTTTCTTATTTTGTGGTATGTAGATAGACATTGAAATAGCATTTGGCTAACGCCGGCAGCCTCATCTCTGGCTCCGGCCGCAAATAGACAAACAATTAATTATGATTTATTTTTTTATATTAATCGCGTTGAATTCCTCTTAAATATTATTTCTTTTTTTCTGTAATTTTTTTTTTGGCTTTTTTTTCATATCAATATTTGAAAATCAACAAACAGTTAAGTGGAAAAATTGAAATACTTTTGTTTTCGTTCATAATATTTTTATCATTTTTTTTTTTTTGGCTTTTTTTGGATTTCTGTTCTCCTTTGGGATTAGTTTATATGCTTCCTATCGCTTAGCCTAGCCTAAACATTTGACACGTGGGAGGATCTGCCTCCATTGGAATGCTCTAAAAATCCTTTGATCGATTTCTTATAATTTACGATTAGTACGGGATATCATATCATTCATATATATCTGATGAAAATGGATTCAGAACTTGCGGCTTACCGATCTTAACTGCCATTCACGTCGACGGCCACCGGCTGGGAGACACCGTGGATGCCGTTGCCGATGATGCCGCCGCCGCAGATTGTGGATGAGGCCGATGGTGAGGCGGGTGGCGATGCTGGTGGCGATGCAGGTGGCGTCAATGTCGATGGCTCCTCGCCAGCTCCTCCATTATTTCCTGCAACTGTTGGTGGGAGCGTTGGGATGGACATCTTGCCAGTGTCGTTTCCATTTCCATTTCCATTGCCATTGCCATTGTTCAGCAACAAGGCTGGTTTAGCTTCGTTTGTGGCCTCAATCGGGGGTTCATCTTCAGCCAAGGGTTTCTCCTCGTTATCGTTATCGTTATCGTTGTGGTTGTTGCCGTTGCCATTTTGGGCATCGGTCTGCGGTGGCGGCGGCGGTGGTGGCGGCAATGAATCCAATTGATTCGATTCCATTAGCGTAAAGTCGTTGAACTCCTTAATCTCCTCGGTGGAAGGAGGCGCCGGTAGACTCATCAAGCTGTCATAGCTATTCTCCGGCTCCACAATCAACGGTGGCTCAATAATGTTTATCTTAATCGGGTTCTCAACTTCAATCTCCTCCTGCTGTTCCTTGTCTGCTTTTTCAGTCTCAGCTCCTGGCTTAGTGTGTGCCTCCACGACAGAGTCAACTTCCGACTCAGGATCAATATCTGGGTCAGCATCTGGATCATTCTCTGGCTCAACTTCTGGCTCAATCTCTGGTTCAATCTCTGGCTTAACTTCAGTCTCAACCGCAGGCTCCGGCTTAGGCTCAACCACAGGCTCAGGCTCAGGCTCAGGCTCCGGCTCCGGCTCAGACTCCACTTTAATCTCAATCTTAGGCTCCACTTTAATCTCAATCTTAGGCTCCACTTTAATCTCAATCTTAGGCTCAACAACTGGCTCAACATTTCCAAAGGCAGCAGGAGCTGGCACGAGCGGCTCCTCAGCCGAAATCTTTTCCTGATTCTGCTCCGGTTCCACCTGTGGCTTTGGCTTCATTTCCTGTTCAATTTTAATGGCTGGGGCGATCAATGGGGTCTTCAGTTTTAAAGGGGAGCTGCCGGCATAGCCAGGCTGCTCGATGACGTAGAGCTCCTGGTTGCCATAAGAGTAGCGTTTGTTCGAGTCGCAAGAAGAGGTCGAGCTGAGATCCGACTGGGAGAGACCAGTCTGAGACTGTATGGGCTGTTGATCCATGAAAATATCCTCGTCGGCCAACTGTTCCTCCTCAATTAAGTGCAGGCCACCTGCAGCAGTAGTTGCAGTTCCAGTTTGCAAAGCATTGGCGAAATCGCTGGGCGGAGCGTGGATCTGCACCTGTTCATGACTTGGCGGCAATCCGCGCTGCTCCAGGGCTGCCTGCTTGGTGTTGGTGTCAAAGGGTAGTTCGGTAATGTCTGCGCCGGCAGCAGGACTATCCGGTATCTGCTTAGAGTCGACGCCACGTGCGACCTCCACAACGAAAACGCCATCCTTATCCGTGTGCATCTTGGTTTCGCGCGCATTCCGGGAAATGTCCTGAGAGTGAAAGGAAGAAATGAGGAATACTGAACGCCATGTGGCGAGTACATTGACTACGGCTACAGTTTTATGTTACGGTTACGGTTACGGTTACGGTGAGGCAGGCAACACGAACATCAACAACAACAACAACTTAGGTAGATGGAGAAGCTGATGGAGCTGCAGGAGTTGGAGGAGGAGCAGGAAATGAAAGTGATAGTTGCCACAAGGAGCTGAGATATAAATTGAGTGGCTGCCATGCGGAAAGTGTCGAAAATTGCATTCACATTTGCATTTGCTTTGCTCGTGGCACATTTACACCTTTCTCTCACACACACACACACACACACACACACAACAACATGGAGACACACACACATAGAGAGACAGAAAAGACACAGGTGTTGCTGAGGCTAGTCAAGGACTGCCCCGGGGTGTAACTTGACAAATAACTGTCATTTGAATTGCACCTTAGGGCTGTCAAAGCGAGAGTGAGAGAGACAGAGAGAGAGAGAGAGGGAAAGGAGGGAGAGACAAGGACGAATGCACAGGCAAGAGTCTGCGACAGATGCACAACTTAAAGATGAAGTAATGAGTGTGAAAATGCAGGAAAAACATGACACAAATCAATCGGAAGCGAAAGAGATGCAGGTGAGCACAGGTATTCAGGTGAATAAATCAATCGTATTCGATAGTATTTAGATATTTGTGGGTGTCTTACAGCTAAAAAGAGATAGCAATAGACACTCAGAAAGTGATTAAACAGAGAGAGAGAGAGAGACAGCTAATCAAGACTTAAGCATATTATGAGACACTTCCGATTTGGTTGAGAGATACTTAAGAGGTAGATCTTAACTAAACACACAGTGCAGGCCGTAGAACATCGAGATTTGTATGAGGAAAAGAGACAACAGTCTAACCAGCTTATGTGCAAGAGCAGGCAGACAACATCAATGAACCAAATCTACGACAACAGCAAAAAGAGACAAAGAGACAAAGAGATAAAGAGACAATGAGAAAATGAGGCAAAGTACAAGTAACAAATGTATGTGTGACCGAGAGAAAGAGAGAGGAGAATGCGTGAGAGAAAGAGAGACAAATAGGTAAGAATACAAGTACAGTTATGCAGGAATAAGAAAATAGACACAAAATAGACAAACATTTAAGCTTAAACTTAGACTTAACCCACTGACCCCTAGAGGAACTAGAAGTTCCGGAACCAGCAATTGGAACCAATAGATTCATTTATGGTAAGCATCAAGCATTTGTATATTCATGATCAATAAGAAGTTCAAATATTCAAGTGAACTAGTTCAATGAACTAGTTCAAATATTTAAGTGAACTAGTCCAATGAACTAGTTCAAATAATTAAGTGAACTAGTTTAATGAACTTGTTCAAATGTTCAATGAACTAGTTCAATGAACTAGTTCAAATATTTAAGCAATTGGAACCAATAGATTCATGTGTGGTAAGCATAAAATATTTGTGTATTCATGATCAATAAGTAGTTCAAATATTCAACTGAACAAGTTCAATGAACTGGTTTAAATATTTAAGTGAACTAGTCCAATGAACTAGTTCAAATAATTAAGTTAACCAGTTCAATAAACCTGTTCAAATATTCAACTGAACTAGTTCAAATATTTAAGTGAACTAGTTCAATGAACTCAAGTAACAATAAAAAAAAATTATATCTAAAAAAGAAAGCTAAAAAATACCTCAACAAAATATATTAAAATTGCTTTAAATTCGAATGCTTCAGTTTCTGCTGGTTCTATGAACTAGTTCAATTGGACTTTATGATCATGAACTAGTTCAAATGCTTAAATGAACTTGTTCAACGAGTTAAAAGTAAAGTAAGTTTTAAGAAATACTTAAAAAGGTATTCAAATTGGTTTAAATTCTTGTGCTTCACATTCTGCTGGTTCCATAAACTAGTTCAATTAGACTTTATGATCAGGAACTAGTTCAAATATTAAAGTGAACTAGCTTAAAGAATAAAAACTAAAGTAAGAGTAAAAATATTATAACTGAAAAAACGTTTAAGAAATACTTAAAAAGATATTCAAATTGCTTTAAGTTCTTAGACATCACTTCCTGATGGTTCCATGAACTAGTTCATTTAGACTTAAGCACTAGTTCGCAGTGGAATGAACACTCTTAAGAGGTGAGTGTGGGTAGATCTTGTGCAAACCTATTTAACTGCAGTGCGTGGGAACAAGACAACTTTTAGATTAGACAAAGAGAAGGAAAAGGAGTAGGTTAACAGCTGTTAAGTATGAGCTGTTAACTAACAGCTGTTAAACGCATTATTTATTATATAATAGTTTAGCTCTGCAAGGACTTACATGGCGCTCTTCGGTAACAACTATAAGATGATTATCTTTAAGCGTCATCTTTGTGACGGAGCCACCGAGCCCAAACGCTCCAGCAAATGTGGGCCGGTTAGTGTCCATGTTTGTGGCATTGGGTGTCTCTGTGTCTGGACGTGCCGCAAATTGAAACTGTATTCGGTGAACGTCATTGGACAGGGCCAGGGACATGCAACGAATTAGTTTTGTGCTTGGATTTTGATTTGGATTTGGAGTCGGATTCGAATTTGAACCTACATTCAGCTCGGATGATGGCGTCGAGGGTGTAAACGAGAAGGACGACGACTGTAAGTATCAGAGTAGTACCGTTTTAGTGGCCGAGTCCGTGACACAACAAACTCACACTCTCTCACACACACAACAACAACAAATTCTACAACAACATCAACTACAACAACAACAATAAAAACAGCGAGGAAGGAAACTAAACTTGAAGAAATTTTCAGTTCGCATCTCTTAAACTATTTTGATGCAATTAAATTACGGTCGGAAATGCGGAAATTCGCAAAATTTTTCGCAAAATTTTTGGCATTGTTGGCGCTGGCATTTCAGGGGCATAAGGGATACAATACACAATCCGGAGAGAGGAGCAGCCCCTAGCTTGGTTCTTGTTGCAAGTGTGGCGCGGCTTGCCAACAAAAAGTTTCAGACACTTGACGGCATTTGCCTTTAAAATTTCAATTGAAGTTTTCTCTTGCGTTCCTTCTTCTTCCTTCAACAACTTCATCATCATAATTATAATTATCATCAACAACATCATTATTATTAAAGTCGTAATCTTCTAGCTAGGCACTTACCTCGTGGTTGAAGTCCTGGTCATGATCCTGGCCCTGTTCACTGTCTTCGCCAGCGGCACCCGAACCCGCATTCTTATTCAGCAAATAACTGCAAAGGGAATGAAAGAAAAGGAGAGAACGAATAAGAAAGAGATAGGGATAAGGGGATAAGAGGGAGAGGAGAAATGAACAAGGGAGTTAGCTTCATTATAATATCCCATGCATTTGAAATGTGAAAGAGATTCAGAAAGTGTTGCCTACTTTGCGGCTCAAGTATGGTCACCCTAATGCTGCAGTCCTGAATGATTTGCAGCTGTCACAAAAGGAGCTCCTTCTATTGTTAACTGTGTACTGTGTGCGGCATGTGAAGAGTTGCCATATGGTTAAATGGTCACTCGAGTGTTGCCCATCTGCTCGAGGGTCTTTACGGCATTCACGAGGACAGCGAGCAGACTCACGCTCGTACGTTAAACAAATTTCTATAAGTGTTGCTTATGTGTGATATAAAAAGAAAAACTTTGTTTGTTTTCCTTGCCACACACACACACACACACACACACACACACACCTCGCACACACTTTGCACCCTTCGCAGAGACCTTCAGATTTTACTTTCGTTTTTAATGCGTTTCTCTGCTCAAACATTTGCACAAATTGTGGCGCAAACACAAATTTATACACACACTTACACACACACACACACACACGACTAATTTTTCGTCTCGACAGTTTATTGTGCAATTTCCTTTTACCTTCTATGCCTCGTGTATGTGTGTGTGTGTGTGTGTGACCACAGCTGGCATTTCAAAAATAAAAAGAAAGACAAAAATATATTTCCGTTGCGCATTTGTCGACTTTCATTTTGGGGCTCCTTTTTGTGGCAAGAGAGCAGCAAACTGGCAACGTTTGCGGTTGTCATTTGACGTTTCATGCGTCGAACGGAGGCATGCAACACGCGCTGACTTGTTAGCTGCTGCCACACTGCCGTCTTCATCATCCCAGGCACAGTGGGCGCTCCAGACAAATTTACACCAAAAAAAAAAACGAAAATGTTTTCAAAGGAATATAAAAAAATGTAATAAAATATAGAAAAATATATAGAAAATTATATGGAAAAAATATGAAAAATATATAGAGAATTATTAAGAAAATGATATAGAAAATTAGAAAAAGAATTATACACAAATAATATAGAAAAAATATAGAATATTATAAAGAAAACTACATAGAAATTATATAGGAAATCATATAGAAAATATATTGAAAATTATATAGAAAATTATAACAAAATATATAGAAATTTTCAAAAAAAATTATAAAGAAAATTATATAGAAAATATATAGAAAGAATATAGAAAAAATATATTGAAATTATGTAGAAAATAATATAAATAATTATAAAGAAAATTATATACAAAATTATAAAGAAAATGATACAGAAAATTATATAGAAAATTATAAAGAATATTATATAGAAAATAAATATAAAATTATATAGAAAATTACAAAGAAAATTATATAGAATATTACAGAGAAAATTATGTAGAAAGAAAATAGAAAAAATATATTGAAATTATATAGAAAATAATATAAATAATTATAAAGAAAATGATACAGAAAACTACATAGAAAATTATACAGAAAATTATATAGAAAATAATATAGAAGATTATAAAGAAAATTATATAGACATTATATAGAAAATCAAATAGAAAATCATATAGAAAATCATACAGAAAATATATTGAAAATTATATATAAAATTATACAGAAATTTTATATAAAATAATGTGCGAAATTATATAGAAAATAATGTGCGAAATTATATAGAAAATTTTAAAGAAAATTATAAGAAAATAAATAGAAAGAATATAGAAAAAATATATTGAAATTATGTAGAAAATAATATAAATAATTATAAAGAAAATGATACAGAAATTTATATAGAAAATATATAGAAAACTATATAGAAAAGTATAAAGAATATTATATAGAAAATAAATAGAAAATTATAAAGAAAATTATACAGAAAATATGTAGAAATTATATTAAAAAAATTATATAGAAAATTATATAGAAAATATATAGAAAAAATATATTAAAATTATGTAAAAAATAATATAAATAATTATTAAGAAAATTATATACAAAATTATAAAGAAAATGATACAGAAAATTATATAGAAAATTATACAGAAAATTATAAAGAAAATAATACAGAAGATATGTAGAAATTATACAAAAAAAATTATATAGAAAATTATATAGAATATTATAAAAAAATTATATAGAAAATCTATAGAAAGAATATAAAAAAATATATTGAAATTATTTAGAAAATAATATAAAAAATTATAAAGAAAATAATACAGAAAATTATATAGAAAATATATAGAAAGAATATAAAAAAAATATATTGAAATTATTTAAAAAATAATGTAAAAAATTATAAAGAAAATGATACAGAAATTTATAAAGAAAATTATATAGAAAACTATATAGAAAATTATAAAGAATATTATATAGAAAATAAATAGAAAAAAATAATTATAAAGAAAATTATACAGAACATATGTAGAAATTATATAAAAAAAATTATATAGAAAATTATATAGAATATTTTATAGAACATTATAAAGAAAATTATATAGACATTATATAGAAATTATATGGAAAATCATTTCAATGTTGGAACCAATGTTTGTCCAGATTTCGTGCCATAAAATAAATCACAGAATTTCTTATGCAGATATTTTCTTAGGACTCTCAACTATTATCTATCCTATCAAAGACCTTGTCCTACTCTCTTTGGAGAATCGTTTTCCCTTCTTGCAACACTTCTTGGTAGCAGCCCCATAGTACATTGTTATAACTTCTCTCTAGTCGCTTCTCTATTATCAATTCTTATTCAGAGTAATTTGTGGAGTATCAAAAGAATAACTTTCTACTAAGGAATAAATTGCTTTTTACAACACTGGCTAATGGCCCACTGTGCCAGAGTGAGAAGCAAGCTAGAGCTTCTCCTCTGTCGCTACTCTCTTGTCATATGCCTCTGCTTGTCTTCGGCTGTGTTGTGTGTCGTCGTGGCGACTTCCGCTTCCGGCGTCGACTTTCGACGCGGCGCGTTGATTTGTAGCGCCTTTTTATTTGGGCGGCTTTCAACTTAGCGCCTCTGCTGCGACTCATCCTGCTCCCTCGCCACTCACACACACACACAAACACACACACATAGAGAGAGCAGTGTCCTTGCCCCTTATTTTGTGTGGCATTTAGTGTCCCGCATATAAAAGGCAGCGGCAACAAATTCCCATTTACGTGGCATGCTCGAGATTTATGTTGCTCGGTGAGTGTGCGTGTGTCTATGTGTGTGTGTTGCCATTGGGGGCTGAAAGGATGTGCGTGCTGACATTGCGTCACAAGAGCAATCCTCACACCACACACACACACACACACACACACACACAGTCCTATCTGAGTCACTGCGGCACTTGGCAAGTCACAGATTTGCCGCCGCTGGCGTTGCGAGAAATAAAATGCCAGAATGAAGCTGATAAATGCGATTTGCCACGCCTCTCATACCAATAACTCCCATGTGTATTACGTATTTATAGTATCTCTGTATGCATGTGTGTGTGTGTGTGTGTGAGATAGTCATAGCTTGCTCCTTTAGGCGTTGGGCGTAACCAGGTAACCCCTTGGCTTCCTCTCTGTGTGTGTTGCTGGCAAATTGCTTGCAACTGACTGCACACAAGCAGCAGCAGCTGTTGCGCCCACCCTGCCCTTACCGCCCCTTACCCTCCCCCTTTGCCACTTCAATATGAGTATGATGGAGTAGGGGCAGTGGATAAGGGTAATACCAGCACTTGCCCTTCACACACTCACACACCCCGAGCTACCCCTTGTCCAGTTGCTGAACACAAAAAAAAAATAAAAGAAATATTTAACGAGCTGAAGACGTTTCCAGCAGCCTCTGACTGGAGCCCACCAAGAGCTCTCAAGGATTTAAATTGAATGATACTCGGAGCAGCTGTAGAGTGAAATCTTCTAGGAGAGGAATTAAAAGGAATTAGTAAGGCAGAGCGTATCCTGGCAATGCTCCTTGCTCTTAGCTAAGAGTTCAGCCCGAGCTCAAACTGATACGTGCTACGTGTCTGAAGCGTGTGTGAAGGATGTACTGGAGAGAGACCCAGGACCCAGGCAGGTCCTTTAAAATATATATATGTAATACACTATAATCCTATCCATTACCAACCGAATTGCTTTCCACTTATGCCTGGTATAAGGAATCTAAAGGAATCGCATTTACTTACCGCACGGCGCAGTACATTGAGGTGAGGAGGCCAGCGGGTAGGATGACTATGATGAGGCCCATGGTGACAGCGAAGAGATTCAGGAAGCCTGCAAAGAGAGTTGGAAAGAGGCACAAAAGAGGTGTCAATGGAGTTCAGGATTTCCTTTTGTTGCTTGGAACTTACCATCGTAATCGGCAAGTGGATCCTCCGAGAGGGCTGTGGCATTGCCCATGCGCTCTGGCAACTGGTTGCCACCATGGAGCAGTGGTGCCATAGCAGATGCTCCATCGGTTATGGGCGTAAATCTCAGCATGCTTTCATTGCGTTGTTGTAGCGTGGCGTTGAGGAGCTCTGCGACTGGCAGCTGGTCACGTTGCAGATGATTGTAGCCATGGTTGAGCGGCTGATGGGAGAGGCCATGGGAGGGTTGGTCCTGTCGATGGGCGGGACTCTCGAAGGGATAGGAGCCCTCGACACCATCGAAGCCACCGCCGGCGCCATCGTCGATCAGATCCCCGCCATACTGAATGGAGCTCTCGATCACATCGGGATCATTCACCGAACCGATGCTCAGGTTAATCCCATTGCTCTCAATGTCGTTCTCATAGATGCCTTGGCCCTGGCCCAGCTCGCCGGGCATATAGTCGATCTCCTTCAGCTCAATCTGCGGCGGCAGCTCCCCAATGACAGGCACTCCAATGGCCAAGTCCGGCAGCACCGCCGGCTGTATGATAATGTCCGTCTGCTGGGAGTTGCCCGAGCTCGGGGGTTGCATAGTGGAACTCATGGATGGCGACTGCTGCTGCTCCACTTCAATGACCGATTCACCCACGTAGGTCACATCGAGTGGGGGAGCACCGTCTCCACCGTTGCTGGGATTGCGTAGAATCTTCATGGCGTCTGCGGTATTGTGGAGCGGCGAGAGCAGGATGTCCTCCTCATAGCGAGGCGTGGCGGACGAACTCTGGTGCTGATCCATGATGAAGCTGGCCGGGAAGAACTGGTTCTCCAGCTGATGCTTGCGCTGCTGATCGTAGCCTCCACTGGTGGCCGTGGGCAGGGACTCGCCCACCTTAACCTCCGTGTTGGAGATGTAGAAAATGGTGTCCGAGTCGCGATCGATGTTCGGCGTGCGCGGCATGGGCGGAGGTGGCGGCGGAGCCGGTGGACGTGGCAGGCTACCACCCTCCATGCTCTTGGTATCCAGCATAAACAACTCGTCCGCATCCTGGAGGAGTGGTGCACGCACCGCCGGTGGCTGCGGCACTGATCCCTCCGAGCGATAAGGATAGCTGAACATTTGATTCAAGTGATCGTTGGAGTTGAACTCGGTGCTGCTGTCCCCGGCGCTGTTGTCAATGATCTCCACGACGAGGATCTCATCGCCCGGCTTGTTCGGCTTGCTCTCGGTGAAGGACGGCTGACGGTAGGAGAATTCTAGGTCTTCGCTCTCATTGCCAAACGCCTCCGAGACATTGATGTGTATCTCGATGGCCGCCGGTTCCGGTTTGCCCAAGCTGGCAGCTGCCGACTGGGTGGAGACATCGGCTCGATCGATTACGTATTGGGTGAAACGCTCCTGCACGACGGGTGAACTGGGCGGCTTGGTGGTGCCCTGCGCCAGCTCCAAAGCCAGCGGATAATACCCCTGACTATCACGGAAATTGGTGGAGGCGACAATCGAGTCCACAGTCGAGTCGTAAACTTCTATCTGTATATCGGAGATCTTAGATTCGGTGCGTGGAGGTGCCGCCAGCACCGCTGGACCAGCAACACTGATCTCAGCTGCAGCTGTGGGCAAACGTGTGGTGCTCGTCTGCAGCTCCGGCACCTGGAAAACTGTCGTCGACATAACGGATTGGGTCTGTGGTGCGGCGGGCAGCGCTGTGGTTGTCGTTGTGGGTCCAATGGGTCCGGCCGAGCTGCTGTCCAGAGTCGATTCGAGCAAAGCCGTCGGCGCCAATATCTCAACGATGCGACCCTCCCGCAGCTGCGACTCAATCGTGTCCAGTTCCTGCTGTGGTTTCTTCAGCGGATGCACCACACTGAACGTTTTCTCACCCATGAAAATGGGACCCAGGTAACCATTCGGTATGGGCAAGAGGCTGCTTCCAGTTGTTGTCGATGTTGTTGTTGTAGTGCTTGTGGTCGGAATACGTTCCACATCCGTTTCAATGTTGGTTTTTGCGGTTGTTGCTGCTTTGACGGGCAGAGAGAAATGTTCCTGCTGCAGTTGCTTCTTTCTGGTTACCTTGTGTCCATCGTGTCCAGTGTTGATTGCCGGCGCCGCTGTCATTTCCAGCTCCAGCAATTGCATCACCGACTCCACCGGCTCCAAGGCTCTCAAATGCAAACTATTGCTGCTGCTGCTGGTGCTGGTGCTGGTGATGGTCTCTGTGGTGCTGCTCAGCTTAGGTGCCAGCTGGGTGCTGTCATTAACACCCAGAATCGGTTTAACTAATTCTCTCTTGTCCTCTGCAGCGGTTGCCATAGATGTTGCTGCTGTTGCTGGTGTTGCTGCTGGTGTTGCTGGGGATGTTGCTGTTGTGGTTTCACTGCTTGATTGCTGCTCCTTGGCAAATGCAATCAGAGTGGGTGGCTCCGGAGCAGCTATGCCAGGCTCGAGTTGATGAGGTGCAGTGACAACTGCAGGTGCAGCAACAGTTGCTGGCTTCGCTGGTGCTGCTCGTGCCTGGCCATTGCCGTTGGCCAGCAGCAGCACCTGTAGCAATATTAACCACAAGGCAACAACTGCCTTCCTGCGTCCTTTGGAGCACCCTAAAATGGCAACAGCCATATTGATGCTGCTCCTGCGGTTTCTACTGTTGCTGATGATAGCTGTTGTTGTTGTCGCTGGTTGCTGGTTTGAATATTTGTGATTATCCTTTCTTTCTATGCTCTTCCTTTTCGTTGGCTCTCGTTTGCTTTGTGCTTTGTTGTTTTGTTATGTAAATTTAGCTTTGATTTTGCTTCGTTGGCGCTGCAAAAGTTGCTGTAGTTGTTGCTGTTGTTGTGGTTGTTGTGGTTGTTGTGGTTGTTGCCTTTGGCACTTAATTTCCCCTTTTGCACTCGGTGTTGTTGGCACTTCGAATTGTCGTGTAGCACTTCAGTCTGCTCGGCATCTTCGTCATCATCTTCATCAACATCTTCAGCAATCGTCGTCGCAGCCGTCGCAGCTGTCGCTCCTCTCATTCATTCACTCAGCTCCTCAATATACCACACTCTCTCCTTGTTGTTGTTGTGTTTGTTGTTCTTGTTGTGCGACTGTCGCTGCGGCCATTTTCTGCGGCTGCAGCGCCGCGTCCTGCTTTGGACTTCGCTGCTGCGGTTGATGCTGCTGCTGCTGTTGCTGCTGCTGCTGGTGTTTCTGCTGCTCGTTGCCGGCGGGCGTCGTTTGCCTTTGTTGGCACACAAATTCAAAGATACAAATAAAAATATATATAAAGAAATAAAAATATAAGAGAAATAGCGTTGCTGCTTTTAGCACTTAACACGACGCGTTTTGCGTCTCTGCTTTCTGCCTCCTCTCGACTTTTTATATATATTTTTTTTCTTTTTCTTCAGCTCTCGCCTTTTCTTTGCTCTTCAATGAGTTCTGCTTGAGTGGAAATAAAATTTAAAATAACGAAATATGCTCCGGCAACAACAAAGTTGCTGCTGCTGTTGCCGCTGCTGTGCTGCTGCTGTGCTGCTGTTGTGCTTGCAACGCAATAAAAAGTAATGCAACGACGCGCAAAAGTATGCAATGAAAAAGTGACTAACAACAAGAACAAGCCCAACAACAGCACCAACAAAAGGGAACAACGAACAACAAGAAAAGCACACACAAACGAAGAGCAGCATAAAGAATGAAAGAAGTTAAAATAACGACCATAAATAATGCTACCACATCCAATTGTTTTCCTCAAAACGGTCCGCCTCTTCTTTCTTCTGCCTCCCCCTGGCAACCCGAACTCCTTCTCATCATCAAGCCTTAAATATCCTCTGAAGTTTGCAAAGAAACGGATTCCACTTCAATCAGAAAACGCTCAAATCGAAATGTAGAAAAAAGACATTACGATTCAGATTCTTATCATGGGAGTACTTTAAGAGCAATTCTTCGAAGACTTTATGGGATATAAGTGAACGCTCTACGATTTTCCACCAATGAAAACTTTTATTCTGTTTCATCTTTAGTCTACTTTATCTTTCAATTATCATATCTTTATTTTTAACCTATTTCCTCTTCCATCTCTTTCTTCTCTCATCTATTCCATCTTTCATCTGTGTTATCTTCCCTCTGTTCCATCTTTTGTCTATTCCGTTTTCATCTATTCCATCTTTCATCTATTCTATTTCCTCTATTTCATCTTTCATCTATTCTCTCTCTCATCTATTCCATTCTTACCTATTCCATTCATATATGCCATTTTCAATCTATTTCATCTCCCATCTATCTCATATTGTATCTATCCTATACTTTATCTACTCCACCTTTCATCTACTCTATCTATTATCTATTCCATTTTTATCTATTCATCTACTCTACCTTTCATCTATCCCATTTCGTTCTATTTCATCTTTCGACTATCCCACCTTGTATCTACTTAATCTTTCATATATTCCACTTTTCATGTAGTTGATCTTTTATCTATTCCATCTGTTATCTATTCCATCTGTTATCTGTTCTATTTTTGAGCATTTTATGTTTCGTCTACTCTAGCTTTCATCTGTATCATCTTTTAGGTATTTGACATTCATTTACTTTATCTTCTTTCTATTTCATCTTTCCCTTTTTTATCTTTCATCTATCCCATTTGTTATTTTTCCATCTCTCATTTATTTCATTTGTATATATATCATTTCTTATCTATCCTATCTATCTAGCCTACTTCCTCTTTCATCTAAGCTACTTTTTATCTATTGCAATTATTCATCATTCTACCTTTCATATGGGTTATATGATTTTACTTCTCCATCGTTTTAATCCTTCAATTACTAAATTTTTATTCTACTATATTTCAGCTTTAATCTATTTCATCTGTAGACTTTTTTATCTTACATATTTTTCATCTTTCATCTATCCCATTTTTATCTATTATATTATTAATCTTTTCTGTCATAAGCCTATTTCGTCTTAAATCTTTTTCTTTTCTAATCTATTTCATCCCCCATCTTTCATCTATTCCACTTTTCATCTATTCAAAGTTTCATTTGTCCCATCTTCAATCTATTCCATGCAAAATTTATACCATTTTCATCTATTCTATCATTCATTTATTCCATCTTTAATTTATCCCATCTCTAACCTTTTTTATCTGAACTCTTTTTCATCTATTCCATTTTCACATATTCTATCTTTCATCTATTCCACTTTCATTGTATACCATCTTCTATCTATTCCATCTTTCATTTCTTGCATCTTCCATTTGATTCATCCTTCATCTACAATTCAAATTTTGCTATCTCTAGCTCGTCTCTATAGTCTCTTGTAGTCTCTGACATCGACGCGTTTATACAGACAGATGGTCCGCGAACTGCCGAACAGACGGACAAACGGTCAGACGGACACACAGACAGACAGGCAGACAAACAGACAAACAGACAAACAGACGGACATGTCTAAATCGACTCAGTTATTAACTCAGATCATGTTCTATAAAGTCAAAGTTGCTTCCTTGCTTCAGAAACTTAATAGTCCCTTTAAATATCTAAGAACCAATTGAAATTGTTCTCATTTACGGAACAATAAATAGCAATTTGCGAAAAGATTATAAAAACAATAAAGTCATAAATAATTTATTTAATTATTGAACATGAAAAGGTTTTAATTGAGGCAGCAATTAACAGAAAGCAACTTTTTAATCTTCGTTACAGTCAGCGCTCAATCAAAAGTACAAAAATGACAATGAATTTTATCTCCGCTTTCTGCAATAAATTCAACTTCAATTGAATTAAATGAAGAGGAATATTCTGGCTATTGATTTCAAATAGATTTAATTTCGTTAAGTGTATAAAAGGAAAATAGACTGGACAAAAGAAATGTCACGTATGTCGAGTTCTTGGGAAACATGTCGAAAATGTAAAAATTGCTCGCTTCGAGAATTATTGGTTTCTGTCTTTTGGCTTTTGGCTTTTGTGTTTTGTCTTTTGGGGCCCAAAAAGCGAAAATGTCATGCAAATTAAATATATAAAGCCCGCAAATGATTCGATTTGAACTTGCGGAAAGCCTCTCAATGGGGCCAAAAAGGTTGCACGCCCTTCACTCCCTAAGAAGAGGGAGAAAGAGGGAATATAGAGGGAGCAGAAAGCAGCCACCGCCCAAGCCCAAGTTACCACAAGGAAAAGGTTGCGGTTAGACTATTTACGATTATTCTGGCCAGTTCCAAGTGATTCTCATCATTGCCAAATAAGTTGGCTATCAGCTTCCTTATCAGCTCACAATGGCCCACCGCAAACTACACCCCCTACACCCGTCATCCCCTGCCCCAAATCAACTTCAAAGCAACAGCAACAGCAACAGCAACAATAACGAGAACCACAACGGAAAATAATATTAATGATAGGGTTGGCATTTTGTGGGTAGAAATGGATGAGAGTTATCTTACCGGTTCTGAGGCTGTTTCCCAATTCAATTTCAAATTCGTCTCTACTCCCGGGGCGGGGTATATAATGTCTGTGGCCCGCAAGGTAATCCAAGGGTCCTTGCAAAGCCGTTAATGCTCTCGCTCTCTCTCGATAATAAACACTCGGTTCACAATTGTTTTGAATTCGCACTACAACTACAAGAATAATAATGATAACAGGAAAAACAACAATTAACAATTGACAATTGACAATTGGCAATTGACAATTGACCACGGTCAACACACGGGTCAAAAGACGCGACACGCCCGGCACGGGTATGGAGGAATGCGAAGACGCGACACCACGCAGCGTGTTGTGACTGCGGTCACAGGAACACAGCACTAACAACAATAACAACCACAACAACGACAGAAAAAACAACGGAGCAAAGAACGCGCGCCAAATGCCACATTTAAATTTCAACCGATACTATTTTATTATTAAAAAAAAAGCTAAAAAAAAATTAATTTATAATTTATTTTAAAACAGTTTTTATATTTTATTTTTTTTTTTTTTGTGGTTGCGTCGGCGTTTCTTGCTGTAGTCGTTGGTGCAGTGGGAGAAGTGAAAGGGTGACAGGCGGGTTGGGTTGGAGATGATGAGGAGTAGAGTATAGAGTAGAGTGTTTGGTCTCACGGCTGATTGCTATCTGGCGGTAGATGCTGTCACTGTTGGTGTTGCCGCTGCTGCGTCCGTTCACTCCGAAAACCGCACGCAAACTGCGCAAATATCGTAGCATCCTTTGGCTATAAGGACTCGCCGCCTTCAACTATCCATTTGCCGATTCACAGCTGACGGCTGCGTCGCTGTCCACAAAGCATCGGCGGCACGTGCGCAGTTCCCAATTGGTTTGCGTCTCGACTAAGAACAGCGCTGCCAGTTAGCTTAAAGTTACCTTTGCGTTGGCGATAGGTGCGTGCTTTTTTCACGAAACACGAAAAAAGCAAATCAAATGGATGCTGAGATAACTAAAGGAATATATAAAGGGTGATCTGATGAACTTTTGATATATATATTTTTGTAGAGTAACACATTTTGAGGTTATGAAAGGTATTTTACTTGTTGATAATTGAAATAAGGCAATTTCTTATACTTTATTTTTTGGCTACGAAGCCTAAAGTAAATCTCTTTCTGTTTCCATCTCTCTCTTACTCTTTAGTTAAACACAAAGCATCAAATACCTATATAGAGGATAAATATCGTGACTGAGACTTAACATTTCCTGCTTAACGCGCATCGTTTAGAGTTAATTTTTCTTCAGATTTTACAAATCCCTTTTCTTGGCTTCAAATGTACTGAAAATAATTTTACTCTCGTTATTTGAGCACATTCATTTTCCACCAGCCTGGCAACGCTATGGAAATAAGTTTGTAGATTTCAGTTCTGCTTTCCAGTCTACACAGTCAAGACTCAAGCCACAGCATGTGGTCAAAATGTGAAGCTGACTCTGTGGTGAAAGCTAGCTGTGGTTTGAGTCTTGGCTAAGCATTGTAGAATTCATGAATGAAAAAGCTAACAATACGCATTCAGTTCTAGAAGTTTCTGTCGAGACTGGAGCAAGTAACACTCCTATGATACACTTTCTTATATAGGGTATATAAGCTACATAAAAAATACTGCAAGATCGATTGATTTATACTCACCTTAAGGAATGTGGATCTTATTATGATTATTTTTTATATTTTTTACACAGCTCCTACTCAACATATTCGTTTCTTATGAAACATTCCTCAATATTATTCCAGCTGACACTTTAATCTCTTATGTTTACAATTATCTCAATTATCTTTTCCTTCTCTTCTTTTGTCTCCCGTTTCTATCTTTCATACGAAACGACACATTTATGTCATACGTCCAAAGGGAATCTGTCAATGTCAACGCATTCCGCTTGATTCCCGTTGTTTGGGCAACGACTTGGTCTTCCCTTATTCCCACTTAGCCTTCTGATGCCTGTCTCCCTGATCCGCCTGATCCATTTGATAATGCAGCGCGCACGATAATTCCCATAAATAATTCGCCATTGATTATGTAAACCATTTCGGGTGCTTCTCCTCGTTCCATGACGGTATCTCTGCTGGCTAACAGCGTTGCGGTTACGGTTGTGGTTGTTGTCGTCTACGCTATGGAATTCGAGGCAGCCGCCTGAGGCGACACTCCCAACACCAGCAACAGCAACAGCACCAACACCAACACCAGCAACATCAACCCAAACATCAAGCAACTGTCGACCGCCGGTGGCAACGTCTCCATCTCCATATCTCTGTCTCCGCTACCACCTGCGTCTTCGTCTTCGTCTCCATCTCCCACTCCGACTGCCTGGCAACGTTTGGCTGTCAACTGTTGTGGACTCGTTGACTGCGGCTCAGAGACACTGAGCCAGCAATTTGGCAAATGTTGGCAACGCATTTGCACCACCTCCACACTTGATCGTAAAGTTGCCAGCTTAATTGAGTTTTTACCTCTTTATTTTTTATTGAAATACTTGCCGCATCGCACACTCACACACACACACACATACACACATATAAGTATATAAATTCCAAATGACCTCAAAGCGATTCCATTTGATTCATTTCATATCATTTGATTTATTTTCTTCTTAATTTTATTTTTTTAATTTTTGGCGGAACGCTTTCTTCTGCCGCTGCCGTTAGACAGACGGAGCCATGCGCATTTATATAGCGTAATGAGCAACTCTCTGCATGCCGTTAATACACAGTCGCACACACACACAATCACACACAAGCACACACGTGCACACACAGACACATATCTCCAAAGAGTTTCAATTGCGTTCCAAGCCGCAACTCGAGTCTAAAACTCAAGCTGAAGCTGGGGGCGGAGATTCAAGCAGAAGCTGAGGCGTGATCTGTCTGGCTTTGGGGCAGGGGCGAGGCAGGGTCTGAGACTAAGACTGAAACAATGGTTCGGGCTGGGACTGGAGCTTAGACAGGAGCTGAGACTTAGAAAAGGGTACAACTGAGTTATGCGACTGAGAGGAAGGATTTGAGGAAAGCGACTCAAACAGAGCTTGAGATAGAAGCTGCCAAGTGAGGAGAGAAAAAGCCTAAGACTGAGGCAGGAATCCAAATAGATAGAAGCTTAAGCAGTGGCTAAGACTGTGGCTAAGACTGTGGCTAACACAGAAAAAGAAAACAGCTTTGAAGGGTTTTTCCTAGGATGCAGCAACGGAAACTGGGGCAAAGATTGAGAACAAGATGCAGGCAGGGACTAGAGCAAAAAAAGTAGACAGGAGCTGAGACTAAAGGCTTTAGGAAAAGGTGGAAAAAAAGAAAGAAAAGTCTCAAGACTGAGAGTAAGCCTTAGAGGTAAAGACTCAAATAGAGCCTGGATAGGAACTGACAAGGAAGGAGAGACAAAACCTAGGACTGAGTGGGGATTTGGGGAGACTAAATCGATAGAGAGATTTGTAAGTGGGGTCTGTAAAGGCAGCCAAGAAAGATGATGAACCTGTTGAGGAGACAGTGGTTAAGACTGTGAGTGAAAGGGAAACAACTTAGACACAAGCCTAGGGAGCAACAAAGACCAAAGTTTACCCTCTAAAGCTGAGTGTATCTCGGGTTGCTACCTGGCACTTGTGCGAATGTGGCGTCAATCACTCTCCCATAACCACTGAGGATTGAGCAGCGATAGCCGCTGGCTGTGGAAACTCTGGTACCGCCGATCGAATCCGAAGTTCAATCAAAATCTGCCGTTGTCAGCCGCTTGGTAACGGCTTATTTTAATTTGAGCTATGCGCCACACACTGGACGCAGCGCTTGGCCAAGCTCCAAGCTCCAAGCACCAAGCTCCAGGTTTGCCGCCAATGCCTCTTTGGTCTCCAATGGGTTGAGTTGTGGCTGTTACCATGGCCAAACCCAACGGCGCATGCCTCTTGGCATGCAAAGCCGCACACAACTGGCTCTGACGACACCTTGACAACTGGCGTCGATTTATGCGCAGAGAGTTTTCCATGAGTTTTCCCAATACATTTTCCTGACTGCGCGTGCCTGCCATGCCAAGCAATAAACCGAATCCGTTTTGGCCAAATTCTCCATTTGCCATTGCCATTTGCCACTCCACCAATTGCCAATCGAAGCCAAACGGTAAACATGGCCCGCAGTGCCTGTCGATCGATAAGCCAAAAGCAAAGCCAAAGCCAAAGTTAAAGCCGCTGCAACTTGCCATTGCCGTTGTCAAGGCTCATCCATCAGCATTTGTTTAGGCCATGACATAAAGCCGAATCCACCGAAAATCCTCCAACTAGCCAACTGAATAGCTAACTGGCCAACCAAAGCACCGTCTAATGCTCATAAATATCGCTTTTATCTCCTATAACACAGATAACCAATCATCCTCAGAGTCCCACTAGGTCATCCAACTGCCAGCATCAAGTGGAACAGAGCTGAGCAACGAGTCTGTCCAATCTGAGTTTCCAGTTCATTTAGAGCCATTTCCGATTCTTTCTGACTGCACAAACTCAGCCCAATCCAAATGAACCAGTTACTGCTGCAAATATCTTAATATGGCTCAGAACGAGGTGGCTATAAAATGTTATGAAATCCTTTTTCTTCTCAAAGAATAAGTTGAATAACTTTGAACAAAAATAAAACAATTAAACGAAACTCAGAATTGACTTCAAAATTCGTAAGGAAAGAAATTTATTTAACAAATTTGATTTTTGTAAATTTTAATTAACTTTAAATTTCCCTTTTGGTTAGGATATATCTTAATCTTTCCAGAGAAATAGTTAAAACATTTGTATTATATTATTTATTTGAATAAATAAGAAATATCAATTAATTTTTTCTTACACCATAAATTATTATTATTAAAAATATAAAATATTATTAATCAATGAAGAAAATATATAAAAATGAATCAATATTTTCCAGTAAAACTGAATAAATAAAGCTCAAAATTAATGATTATTTAGCAAAATATATCAATAAAATATAAGAATATTTAAGAAGTTTTATAATAAAATCTAAGAATCGTTTGAGTCCATGTTTCCCACTTCTTTTTATAAAATATATTAAATTAAATTAAATTAAATATATTAAAATATAATATATTTTTTGTCAAGCTCTAAATGAAAGAAGAACAAGAAACTATAACTGTTCATGGGCTAAAAATAGATGCGTTGAACTGATGCTTATCAGTTGTCAAGAGTATTTTCACACATTTATTGCGCGTCAGAATTCAAGATTAGTCTTTGGTTTGCATTGTTTAAGTGAAGTTCTTGTTGAAGTTGATCTCTTAATTGGAAGTTAAGTTAAGTTAAGTACTATTTACAGTTAAGTTTAACTTAACTTAACTAGTAACTAGTGTTCGTCTAGTGCTTGAAATTCAATGACTTTAATGTTTTGCCTAAATCCAGCACTTTTTGATTTAAGAATTCTGGCTGCAATGCTTTGGGCTAAAGCTTTCGCTCTAACTAATTGTATCATATTGCATTGCACGAAAGTAAACAAAAGAATATTTCTATCTCTTTCACGTTTGCAAGAACTTGCAGCCCTTGTTTGTGTTAGTGTTTGCTTTACACAATGTGTGTAATTCGTTCAATAGTATTTATCCATGTATTGGCATTAGTATTGGTGACACTTTCAAATTGATTTCCTCGCGTTAATTTAAACTAATAATAAAATTAGAATTCTGCACTTCAGCAACAAAATATCTTTCGAATATGTATATAAATATATATATATATATATATATAATAAATATTTACAATATATATATAATGGTTTGTATATATATGTATGTATATATGTATAGAAGGCACCATTGTCCATTGGAAATACGGCAAAAGCAAAGGAACTATCAATTGAGCAAGAGACAAGATTATAAATAAATTTAAAACTAGTACTTCTGCATCTAAATTGTCTGAGTTGCACAAAATATCGCTAAAATCTGTGTAAAACTTAGTTGAAAAATAAAATTATATACAATAAATAAATAATTTATTTCCAATAAATTGGAAAATAAAAAATGAACTGGCTGAAAACCTGCGTTGGACCCAAGAGAATGCAGACAGATACTAAGAGTTGTACTCAAAAGTCCCACTTAAGCTTTGAAAAAGTTTGTATATAAAAGGTATATAGCATATATATAGTATATTTTATATATATCATAAAGAGTAGTAGTTTTTTCTTTCTTATTTTATTCTCTTATTATATTTAGAGACGATTACAAACAGTCGCCTAGCAGAAAAAAAAAGTTTAACATGAATTGAGCAATATAAAATCTTAAAAGTAATCTGGAGATTAAAAAAAGAAAAGAATAAAAAGTAAAAAAAGGTCTGGGGTATAACTAAAAATGATTTTAACTTTGAATTGTTCCAAAATTTGCTTCAAGGATTGGGGAAACCCAGAAAAACCCCAATCAGAACAATAAGTTTAAGTGTTAGTAGATACAAGGTGAAGGTGATAAAAATTGAAAGTCTGATTAAACGAAGAGAATGTTCAGAATATATATTATTGCATAATATTCCAACTCTATTTCAGCTCTTTAGCACTCACCCTCTAATAGGCCTGCTTTCTCCTTTTAGTTATAAAATCCACCTGATTTATATCATATATTTTATGCTATATATAAATATCTGTCATATATGAGACATTTACATTCCTGCACATAAGTTTTATCACCCTACAGACACTCTCTCTCTCTCTCTGCCTCTCCTTAATGCTTATGCAAGATACTCAAGTTTATAGATCTGTTAGTTGAAGTATTTTCATTAAAAATTTTTGAAAATTTTCCCCCCCGCTTCCCCGTTGAGTTGGGTTCGTTTCTGAAATGAAATGAAACGTGTGAAAATTCGATTCGAATCGTTTCGATATTGAAGCGTTTAATTTTATGGCACATTTATGTATGAGAGAAGAGAAGAGAAGAGAAGAGATTCGAGATAAATTTATGCCCTGTGATAAGAAACTTTCGCATTTTTGGGATTTCTCGAGAGGCAACAACTGTTGCTGCTGTTGGTGTTGCTGTTGTTTGATGTTGCTGTTGTAATTCAATAAAGTTTATGACTAAGCTTTGGACTTGCCGATAACTCGAACTTCATGTTGATGACAGGGACAGGGGCGTTAGTCCAACATCCCGCATGGGGCGTGGCAGATTGCTGTTGGTTGCTGGTTGTAGGTTGTTGGTTGATTGAATCATCGCTTAGCATTTCACTTTCATTTCTTGGTTGCTGCCGCGGCTCAATTTCTTTTCATGGGCAGCCGCGCTGGGCATGTGCCACGCCTATCGTTTCACTTTCTTTTGACTCATCCTCCACCTCCTCTTTCGCTGTCTTCATCACTTGATTTACGTGGGTGACGATTGCAACATCACCTTGTCCGCTTGCAGCACCCGGGAAGCTGCGCGGTCTGGGAAGACCTCAAGTCTTTAAGACAATGCCAAAGCTCTATGCTACCCGATTTCGTCATCTGCCAGTTGTTAGGCCCCAACCCCCTCCCCTTTCAGCTCGGCTTCCATCCGCCTCTCTGGCTCATCATTCATCATACACAATTAATGTGCATTATTGTCACCAGCGACCAAAAACTGAAGAGAAGTGGAAGAGGGAAGAAGGAAGCGTAAAACGTGTGTGTGTGTGTTTTTATTTGTTACAGTAGAAATTGTTAAGCAAATATTTTGTTGGCCGAAAACCAAAAGAAAGGAAAAAATACAACGAAATAAACGAAATACAAAAACCTGTCGTGAAATTGAGAAAATTTGTTGAGTTATTTTAGTTTTTTTCTTTTTTGGACTGCATGTTTATATTTGCACAGTTGCTGTTGTTGTTGTTGTTGCTGTTGTTGTTGTTGTTGTTGTTGTTGCTGGGCAATGTTTTCGTTTTCATTTTGGTTCGAGCTCGCATTGCCAGCGCATGACTCAAAAGGCCAAGCCAAAAGGAAAAGAATCAGCTGAAAGTACTTTTGCCTAGAGTCAACTCGACTTGCGATATACTCTGTAAAAGGAATATTTCTGAATAAAGTATAGACAAAAAATATATTATAGATATATATGTATAAATGTATTTATATCTTATATAATAATCCCTTTATATTTGATAAAAAATAAAGATACTCACAGTGTGAACATAGACATAAACCAATCTGAGCAAGTTCCAAAGTATTCTTAGGGCATGTCTTCTGAATTGTGGACTATGGATCCTATGGAGGATTGAAATAAGCAAAAAGATTGATTAATAGTAGGTATCAGATAATGTATATACATATATACAACAGTTGATGATGCTCTAAGGAATAGTATCGTATGTATGATATGTCAGTAGAAAGAGGTTCAAACTGAGAATAGTATGGATGTTGCTATATCACTTATATATACCTTTATATATACATTTTAGATAAATATACATAGCTTTCGTGAAATTCCTATATCAGAATATATAATAATCTAACATTCCTTCCAAAACAAAGGAGATATAGTTGACTTGGAATAGGTTTAAATACTAAAGACTGAGTTTTTCTATAGAAAACATCAATAAGTGCTCTCAACTTGGCCTAGCTATATATTCTTGTATATCACATATACATCATATATACATCATATACACATCATATATGCATCATATATACATCATATATACCTCATATATACATCGTATATATGTCATATGTACATCATATATGCATCATATATACATCATATATATGTCATATGTACATCATATATGCATCATATATACATAATTTATACATCACCTATACATCATATATACATCATATATACATTATTTATACATTATTTATACTTCATATATACACCATATATACAAAATATATACATCATATGTACATCATATATACATCATATATGCATCATATATACATAATTTATACATCACTTATACATCATATATACATAATTTATACACCATATATACAAAATATGTACATCATGTATACATCATATGTACATCATGTATACATCATATGTATAACATATATACATCATATATACATCATATACACGTCATACATACATTATATATACATCCTATATACATCATTTATACATCATTTATACATCATGTATACATCATATATACATATCATATATTACATATACAATGGCTCTTCTCTTCTATACTCTATACAGTATACCCTATATTCACCCCTCGTTGTTTACAGGGCATAAAAAGCAAGGTTTTGGCTGCCGTCGCCACGTTCGATGGATGCCAAAAGAAAAAAAAAAAGAAATAAAAAAATAACTTTCTTTCATCCGTGGGCTCAATTCTGGCGACAGTCACGTTCCTTGGCTGCTGCCCTGAATTGTTTCCCGGGTTCAATCGCCGCTTTTGATTGTGGTTTCTGTTGTTGTTTTTGTTGTTGTTGTTGTTGTTGTTGGTCGGCAAGTGGTCAAGTGGTAAAGTTAAGGCAATGGGCTGAATGCCTGTCCACAGAAATCATAATTTGCTAATAAATTTTCATTTCCATGTCGCGTCGTCATCGCCGTCGCCGTTGCCGTTGCCTCCGTCGTCGTCGTCGTCGTCGTCGTCGTTGTCGACGTTGTTAACATTTTTGTAAAGTGAAAGTTATCCCCCCGGAACAACGTTGCCAAACGATGTGAACAAGGTGCCCAAAGCTTCGCTGACCACTGCCAGACAGCCGGCCCTTGTCATTTATGGACTGTCCCTTTCCTTCTTTTCCTGGCTGCCATTGAAAACTGGTTGCAAAGAAAACCGCTAACAAATGACTTGGGACACAAACTTGCTTTTAATGATATACGATGCACTCGCACTCGCACTCGCACTCGTATTTGTTGTAATCCTTCTTGAATCGCTTCATCTGATCTACATATGTTTGTACGCGGTAATTGCTTTTCCTTAACTCTCTTAAGTATCCACTTGTCCTGCCTTCCCTATGTACTTATTGAACTCAGAGCCCAGAGTAGTAGAGTTAGAGATATTTGTATACTTAATATTATGTTATAGATTCGTTTAACAGTTTAAATAAACATTTAAGTATTAAGTTCATCATATGTAAGGGATTGCATATATGCTTCACTTGTGGTATATATATATTATTATTGTACTATATATTAAGGTCAGAAGACACCCTATTAAAAAGAGAACAAATAGATGAAGAATGAGGTGCCAGAGCCTACCTAAGATATAGATATAGATTTTAAATCTAAGGCTATTTATCTTTCATATGACGCCAGTTTAAGCTGCTTTCTAGCCATTATTGCATTTCAGATAGTTTTTTTCCCGATCTCTTCTCCATCTCTTTTCCGTCGCTTCTCAATCTCTTCTTGATCTTTTCTCCATCTTTTCTCGATCTCTTCTCCAGCACTCCTGCATCACTTCTCGATCTCTTTCCGATCTTTTCTCGATCTCTTCCCGATCCCTTCTCTTTTCGATATCTGCACGATCCCTTCTCGATGTCCTCTTGATTTCTTCTCGATCTCATCTCCATGTTTTTTCGATGTCTTCCCTATCCTATCTCGAAGTCTACTCGATTTCTTTCTGATCTCTTTTTTAATATTTCTCCATCTCTTCTCATTGTCATTCTCTATTCTCCATCTCTTCTCAAACTCTTCTCTATATCTTCTCCATGTTTCTCGCTCTTTTCTCCATCTCTCCTGTATCTTTTCTAGATTTATTCTCGATCCTGTCTCGATCCCTTCTCAATATCCTCTTTATCTGTACTCCATCTCATCCCCATATCTTCTCGATATCTCCTTGATCTCTTCGTCCTTCCTTCTCGATGTCCTCTCGAACTCTTCTCGTACCTTCTCGATCACTTTTGTGTTTCTTCTCTCTTCACCATCTCTCCTCCAGCTCCTTTCCGATCTCTTCCCGATTACTTCCTTATCTGCTTTTGATCTTTCTCCATATCATTTTGATATTTGCTCGATCTCTTCTTCATTCCTTCTCGATATTTTCTCCATCCAAACTCGATCTCTACTCCAACTCCATTCAATCTCTTCTTTAACTCTTCTTGTTGCTTATCGTTTCCCCTCGGTTTTCTTCGAGTTGTTGCCAAGTGTCTTTTTTTAATCCTTTCAATGGATTTAGTTGACAGCTTTGTTCTGTATTGAGTTGCTGGGAAACGAGTATAATGCGTATAATATGTGGTGTTAAAAATTTCACTCTCGTTTTCTGTTTAGAAAACTTGATGAAAGACTTGAATTGAATTGACGAGTGTAAACAAGTTTCTTCTTGTCTTCTGTTCGACAGTTAGTTTCACTTTTATTAAGTAATTTCAAAGACGGCTAAACGGCAACCGCAACTGACACTTGTCAATTACAGATACTCAGATACAAAGATACTTAGATACAAAAGATACGCGGATACAAAGATACAACACCAACAACAACAACAACAACAAGAGGAAAAAGCTGATGAGGAAAAGCATGCGGCAAATGGCAAATGGTAAGTGGTAAATGGTAAATGGCAAATGAAACAATTAAACAGCGGCCACACATTAAAAAGCAGCTCAAATGCTTCAGCGCACACCACATTACAGCAGGGCCATGTGTGTGTGTGTGTGTGTGTGTCTGTGTCAGATGCATGTGTGTTGATAGTCATAAGAACGTACAATTCATGGCTGCACATTTGGCACAGTAAATGCCGCAGCAATAACCAAAGCGAATTCATTCAATCAGGGCAACAGCTGGCAGCAGGGTAAAGAGAGGAGGAAGGGGTAAAGCTCAAGATGAGAGAGCAGCTGCAGGGAGTGAGAGAGAAAAAGAGGGGGGACGAGGGAGTAGGAGTTTTGCCATTAAAAGTTCGTACGTTGTTGATAAAAATCAAAGCATAAATTGAGCCAATTTCAGGCCAGAGTAAGTTTCTATGTCTCTTTGTATCTCTCCCACTCTCTCTCCCTCTCTTTCTCTCGCTCTCTCTGACTCAGCGCTCAGCCAGTGCCGTGACGACTCTCGATTTCCAGCACTTTCTTCTACGCTGCATATCATAATCATCATCACGAGCCCAATCTTAACACTTCGATCTGCATTTTTTGTTGGGTTCTAAGCGAAAGTTTCTTTTACCTTTTACCCAACGACTTTTACCCTCTACTGCTAGACTACCTCCCCCCCTCCCTGCCTTTCTGCCACACCACACACATGCCACACATCATTATCATTCACACCATCACGCGATAAGCCACAACCTTTCGATTAGAACCAACTTTACCCTATTCTCCAGTTTATAGCCCTGTCTTATTCCAGTCTCAACTTTAGTTACTATTTCTATTAACTTTCAACCTTTGTCCCTCTTTACCTGATTTCGTCTCAGTTTAGCTTCTTTTAGCCAGCTTATAGAGCATATTGCAATAGATCTCAAATGGTCGTAAAAAGGTTTTTCTCACGCATTTGTCAAGTTGATTTTTCCCTCTTTAGTTTTTTTTTTTCTGTTTTCACGTTTTCAGTTCTTCTGTTTTTGTCTCAGTTTTAATGAGGGGGTCATCAAGGCGACATTTGGCCATGTCGTAAATTATATTAACTGCATTTCGCGTATACTCTACTAATACTATTACACACACACACACACACACACACACACAGTGACTTCTCCCGGCATTTGTCACTTACACAACGTTTTCATTTTCATTTTCGCGTTCATTTTCATTTCTCACATGTGTATTTTATGGCATTTTCAGCTTTTGTTTGCTGCTCTTCCCCTGCCATCCCTTCAGACTAGGCATATTAGTTTTCATATACAGTTTGTTATGCTAAAGATATCTTATATAAGGTGAGATTAAGTGAGAAGTCCTTAACCCGTATAAACCAATAATTTATGCTTCTTTTATCATCTCTGAGCTCGAAGTGCTCATACGGACAGGGCTCATCCATCCCCTTTCTACCCATGTTAAATGGGTTAAAGATCTACTGATAAATGATAAACTTGAACTGTATATACCTAAATTTATATATATATATATCAAAAACGCACTCAGATATCAGAATCTTTAGGCCTATTTCCCTAAGGTTCTCTCGGTATGAAAAGGCTTCATTCAGGCAGACAGAAAAACGATTGTGACTCAACTTCCGTTGCTAATCAGGAATATATATTATATACTATACCATATATACAACTTATAAAGTCAAATTCACTTTTCATAGGGCATCCACTTGATGTGGCAAAGGTTTTCCATTTCCATCTCCATTTCGGTTATTATTGATATTTCGTTGATAAGAGTTGCTGCTACTTAGTGCAATTGCTGGTGTTGTCGCTGTCTCTGTTGCTGTTGCTGTTGCTGTTGCTGTTGCTGTTGCTACTGTTTATGTTGCTACTGCATTGTTGTCATTGTCCACCGTTTCCCAGCAGTTAGAGCCGACTGGTTGGGGGGTTGGCTTAACTGCGATTGCAGATGGCAACGATTTTGTGTACTGGGTTTTTTGAGGCGGGAAGAGATTTTGGCAGCGGGTTTTGGGGATTGACCTTGCGCCCCATCAAACTTTATGCAGAGGCTTTCACGGAAATGTGGCAAGTGCTGGTGTTGCAGTTGCACTTGTTGTTGTTGTAGTTGTTGTTAATCCCGCTGCGCTCCTCCAGCTGGCTGCATTGGCTGCACTTCCAGGCCATTCGTCACACGTCTCGATTCGCTGACAACTTGCAATCCTCGCAGCGGCAGCAACAACAACAGCTAATCATAATTTCAGCCAATTTAGCAGCAAGCGACAAGTGTTGTTCTTGTTGCTGTTGTTGTTGTTGTTGTGCAGTGACTTTCTCCCGACCTCGTTTAGTTCGAAGCGATTCCGATTCCGATTCCTAAAATAAATTATTGACACACAAATTGTTGACGCTGTTGT
This sequence comes from Hirtodrosophila trivittata, assembly GCA_035045065.1. Lineage (NCBI taxonomy): Eukaryota > Metazoa > Arthropoda > Insecta > Diptera > Drosophilidae > Hirtodrosophila > Hirtodrosophila trivittata. Next base: position 11,720,044 of record JAWNNK010001028.1, on the reverse strand, counting down.
TGTTATTGTTGTTGTCGCTTGACGTGCGTCTATTGACCCGCAGCAGCGGCAGCTCCCAAAAACAAAAAAACAACAAAAACACACCAAAAACAGTTTTTAGAAACTCTTTTGCGTCTGTTGTTTTGGCCAGTCCGTAATCAGAAGAAGGCCCAAGTAGGAAGCAAGCAGCAAAAGCAACTTGAAGACTCGCCACACAAATTTATTTGCATATATATGATTTTATATTTTTTTCTTCTCTTCAAGCGAAGAGGGGGGAACTCCAACTGTGTGGAGTGTGGGGAGGGGGAGACATAAATGTGGGAGCTCGGGTCAGTGGGCAATGCGTGGAATGCGTTAATTGCCTGGGCAGTTGGCCAGAAAGCAAGCACAATAAACAAAACAGTTAGGCTCTAAGCAGAGACCTCATCAGGTGTTGTCAGTCCAATAATTCACTTAGAAACTTAACGAACCAACAATTCTACCTAGGCACAACAACCTCACACACACACACACACACACACACACATACAGACACTTGTTACCATTGAAAGGGCATCGAAAGTGCTCAGAAATTGCGCGAAATAAAAAAAAGTTTCTAAATGAAAATTGTTTGCGTCCATATTCAATTATCAAAATGAAAGTTGGCAGTTCCGTATGGAGCTTCAATCGTTCAATGTGCACGTAGAAGGCATCAATAAAATTGTCAAATTGGCAAACTGCACAAATGTATGTATATACTATATATATATATGTACATAAGGGTTAAGGCAGCTTTTGGGGCGTGGCGCACGTGCTTGGCATGCCCAAAAGCTGAAAGCCAAAACAATTTTGATTTTGCCTGGGTGCGGCAGGTGAGAGAGACACCAGGCGAAAACGAAAGACTCAGGCAACAAACTTGAATAGAACTTTGTACCTGGCCCACAGGTGGAGCTGCTTTTTCCTGACTAGCTGGTGATGATTAGGGCCAAAGCCAAAGCCAAATTAGGTAAGATGCGCATCAAAAAGACGTCACAAAGCTGCGTAATAGACTGAGTCAAGCCGAAACGAGAAGCAGTTTGTGTTCTCAGTATTATCGATAAATGAATCGATAGGTTTGCTCGAGCTGCGCTTGTAGCTTCTCTTTAGCGTATGGAGAGAAAAACGTTTTGAAAACAAAAGCGTATAATTTCAGGTTAAAGAAGTATTCGATTTCTTTATCATATATCAGTACAATCGATTGTTTTATATCGTTAACTGAAATGTATGTTTTTATTAGATCGATTATACAGATTATTGTGTAGATTTTAGAACTATCGTGTATGTCTTAGGAATGTTTCTGGCTTAGAACTTAGTTTATTGCTGGGAGTTCAGAATCTTCTTGATAGTTTCAGCTTCTCCATATAAACCTAATCCAAGATATAGTATATATAATAGATATATAGTAGATATATATAGTAGAATATTGTTTATAGAGATTATACTCTAGAGCTATCGTATAACTGTCTGCGAACCAAAATATATCGTAAACAGCTTTATGTCTTACCGAAAGCGCAGAATAATTACAATCTTCTTGATACATACAGATATCGGCATATAAACCTAATCCAATATATAGTATATATAGTAGATATATATAGTAGATATATAGTAGATACATAGCAGAGATATACTAGATATATAGTAAATAGATTATCGATTATCGTAAACTGTTTTATGTATGACAGAGAGCTAAGATTATTTGGAACCTTCTTGAACTTACAGATATCGCTATATAAACCTAATCGAATATATAGTATATATAGTAGATATATAGTAGATATATATAGTAGACATATAATATATATATAGTATAGAAGATATATATAGTAGATTATCGATTATCGTAAGCAGCTTTTTGTTTGATGGAGAGCTCAGATTAATTGGAATCTGCTTGATGCTTATTGATATCGGCATATAAACCTAATCCAATATATAGTATATATAGTATTATATATAGTAGATATATATAGTAGATATATAGTAGATATATAGCAGACATATAGTAGATATATAGCAGATATATAGTAGATATATAGTAGATAGATTATTTATTATCGTAAACAGCTTTTTGTTTAATAGAGAGCTCAGATTAATTGGAATCTTCTTGATAATATCAGATATCAGCATATAAAAAGAGTTCATATATAAAAGATATAGTATATATATATATATAAAGTAGGTATAAGAGAAACTTTATGCATAGAGCTGTTCTGAAAGCGATTAATCCCATTTAAAAATGATTTGGTTTGCTTTGGGTTTTTGCAACGTTTGAAAAGGTAAAACAAAAGAAAACCAAGAGGCAAAAACAAAAACCAAACAAAAAATGTCATCTTTTTGCTTGAAATGAGTTGTGGTTACAGTTATTTGCTCCATTATTAAGTATGACACAACCAAGCAGCAACAACAACAACAACAAGCACAACACATCAACTGGAAACTAAGTCAATCTGTCAGATTGAAACGCAGCTGGTGCTGGATTTGAAGCTGGGTGAATGAGCAACTGGCAAATATTTGTCCAGTCGAGTGGCCGGATGGCCTGGTGGTGCGTCTGTGCCACAGTTTGGTTGCCCTCTGCACCACTCGATGGTTTTTAATGCCTTTTGCAATGTTTATTGTTGTCGCTGTCACGCAAATGTTGATGTTGCTGTTGCTGTTGCTGTTGCTCTTGCGTTTTGCTATTGTTGTTGTTGTGTAACATTTTGTTGAATTCTTCGCTGGGGCCAGGCATTTCACTTGGCTTGTTGTTCAGTTGTTCGGTTGTTTGGTTGTTCAGTTGTTTGCCTGTTGCAGTCATCGTCATTAGTGTCCAAAAATGAAATGATTGCAAATACTTGTATCAAAGGCAGCTCAACTGGGGCAGCTGCTGCAGTCGATGTTGCCGCTGTCGCTGTTGTTTAGGGCTTAAAGTCAAAACTTCAACAGCAACAAGCTCAAATTTTACTTTCGTTTCATGTAAGCGCGGCCATTTCACTTACCTTTTTGCAATGTCTATGCTGAGTGTGTGTGTGTTTGTGTGTGTGTGTGTATGGGTGTAGGCTGTGTCCCAGCATAACTGAGCTCAGGGTGGTAATCAGTGCCCAAGTCAAGTGGACTTAAACTATTCCCAACTTAGTTACGTTTTTATTTGAGTGCACTCACTTTTTGTATACCCTATAGGAAAATCAGGAAAGGGTATGTTTAACAGGTAACTATACAGGTAACCAGGTGATAACCAAGCTATTTCAACTAAAACCAAACTAGCCACACCTCAGAAGATATAACTTTAGCTACATATAGTTAAAAATATAGACTTCAAAAGTTGTGGCAAGTTGCTGCTGCAGTTTAACTCTTTACTCACAGGGCAGCTGCTAGTCGTGCACTTTCTCTCTTCACGTTGACGCATAGACATTTCCATAGACAGCTTTTCATATTGTGTAAGTAATAACCACATTGACTTAGCTCCACTTACGAGTACCAACTGGGAAGCTGCTTTGAATTTGGTAATCCACAACCGCAGTCAGAGCCAGAGCCAGAGCCACTGTCTTTGTGGTTGCAACACAATGTGGGCGCACAGTGGCTGGAAACAAGCACTTAACTACTGGATGTAAGCTACTCCTGCGCTCCATTCACATCGACTTTTTAAGTACTCGCTCATTGATTTCATATCAAGCCCATAAGAGCTTGTTCAGAGACTGCAGAGATTATGTAACATGTATTCAGAATAAGATCATAAAAAATGGGAATATCATATGCCACTTTCTTTTTTGATGAGCTTGTTTCAATCGCCCGAAGTCTATTTCTATTCAACTTGGTATGATTAATGTTTGACAAGAGTTTGAATAGTAGTAAAAAGCTCAATGAATGATTCATGAATCGTTTGACTTGACTTCAATTTTGCCCCTCAGTGCTCAGTCTCGAACTGGAGCAGACATTGTTTTAAGCATTGGCTCGTGGCTCGTGGCAATGCAGCACAGTGGCAGGGGCAGGTAAAGAATTCAGCTTCAGACGTTGTGGGCCGCAGGGCATCTGAGCTGCAACTGTTGCTGCCAGGCCTCAGTATCAGCAGCAGCAGCAGCAGCAATTGTTGTTGTTGCTAAAAAGCAGCCACTCAGAACATTAATCTTGAGAGTTTGCTGGAAATTAAAAATAATAAAGCACTAAATAGAAAATGAAGCGAGCAACTGTGAAAAGATGGCAGGGGGAGTTAGACCTGAAACTAGAGCTGGAAATGAGTCTGGGATTGGGGATTGGGGATCGGGCATTGGGCACCTGGAAGGGGGGTAGAAGTGAGAGCCGGAGCTCACTCTTAATTGAGCATCGTGAACGCAAATGCAGCAATTCGTTGTGCTTGGCCGCTTGCGGTACATAACCTGGCTCTAAGCGGGGAGAGTAGTAGAAATAGTTAGAAGAAATGGGTGGAGAGGTTGGGGAAGGGCTGGCTAAGCATTCTTGGCCAAAGATGTTGCGTGCGCCTCACTTGGTTTCCTTATTGCTGGCCAGCTCGGTGGCTGCCACTCGTTGGGCGTCAGTGCCGCACGTGGCGATGCAATAACCACTGGCCAGTGGCGCACCAAGCGTAACCACTGGGCGGTGGCCCAGGCAGAGCCATATAGGTAGGTCCATAGTCAGTGCCACGCCCCAAAGCTCATGCCCAAACCCAAATGCCGTTTCCTTATTGTCTAATTAAATGTTTCTGCCGTCATAGACACAATTTGATTAGGTAACTGTTAACTGGGCCTTCAGAGGGACAAAACTAAAGCCAACTTCTGCTTAGGAACAATTAAAAACAATTGAAGCGACTTTTTGGGTGTACCTAGCCTACAACAGGTGGCGCCACATAGCCTAGAATTGAGGTTAGGAATGCTTGGAAGCTATGTTCTTTCCTAACTTTGGACTAGATGCTACTCGTACGCTCAATTCTATTGGCAGTTGGACAACTTGATGACTCTGGCTGCTGGCTAACAAAATGTTGCAATCAACGTTGTTGCTGTGGCACTGGCTCTGTCATCACTCGCGGCGACGTTGTCATTGTTTTTTGTCGATGCAGCAGCATTCGAAACTGGGTTAAAAGCACAAGCAACACGCAAAATGTGACGACAATTCGCCAAAGCAATTCCCCAAGAGATGTCAGTAAAGCACATCGAAAGACAGCAACAAAAAACAACAATAGCCGTAACTACACAACAATAAAGTCGTTTACTTGACTCAAATAGCTGTAACCAAATGATCATCGCAATGATCATCTTTGTTAACTGATCTAAGAACAGATTCAAAACTTAATCGAACCACTTCACAAAGAAAACTACTTTCCATAATTGCTTAATCCAAACGCAAGAAAACTAACGCCAATTGCACCTGACAGTAGAATCTACAAAGAAAATTATATGCGCTGAGCAATTGGAGTCGTTCATAGGGTGTTTCGTCTTAGAAATAGAAGCTCAAATTGCTGAACACCTAAATCTCCTGATCATATGTTATATATAAAGTAGTCGCTCACAAATTTGAGCTACTTTGTTCCTCAGTTAATTCCAATTGGCAAAGTGTTTTTTAGTTTCTGTCAATAAGAAAATAAGAAGAAAATTTCCCTTACAAAAACGTTTTTCCATAGAAATCTCATTATTATATAGATATCATCATTAAGAAATCAGAAATTATGCTTTGCTTTTTTAACTTAAATCAATTTGACATCAATCAATCAATTTGGACTACAGGATTGATCCTACACTTGGTGAGAAAAGGCTCCATTTTTATACCATTCAAATAAATTTTGACACTTTCCATAGTAATTTGGCGATTTGCTTTTTTTTTGGATTTTGTTGAAGAATAAAGTAAAAATTCTCTGGAATTGGCACCTGAAAATCGAATTTAGTTCCAATTCGTGAGCTTCTATTATATAACAATAATTTACTGATACTTAGGAATGAGCAGAAATTCAGCAGTGAAAAGCTGTATTAATGTTAAAATATCTATTTAAGCTTCGACTTAATGTAAAATAAAATGATTCGATATGGGAAACACTTCTTGCAAAACTTCGCTTACATTTTCCTTTAGATATTGTGAGAAAAAGGTTAATTTGTTGACTGAATCTGAATCGATTTTACAATTTGGTCGAAATCAATGTCAAGGTTGGGAAAATGTGCCTCCCTCATATGGAAAGATGCACTCAAGCTGCCTTTTCCCATGCCTTGTTCAATCTGAAAGTATGTTTCCTCTAGATAGATACTTTGGGTAAGATTAATACTTAAGATCCGATACTTATAGATACTGATAGTTAAGATGTATCGAAAAGGAATATTATATATATTAATATTAAACTAAACGTAAAGAATTTATATTAGTTTTCCTTATAATTTCCAAACATATCGTTGTTACATTAGAATTCTTTACTTATAAGTTAATAATATTGAAATACTATTTTTATATTCAAGTTATAGAATAAAATTAGCAAAATTATATTTATTTTCAATTTTTGAATTAAAAGTTAGTTAATTTTGTTATACTATCAGTTTTTACTATAAAAGATAAGTTTTATTTTGAGATATTCACATAAAAATGGAATTTTATTCATAGTCAAATATAAGAATTGAAATGAATTTATTTCAAATAAATTAGGTCTATAAATTTAACTTGTTTGGTAGTTTTTACATACGTTTTGGACAAATATTTCCCTTTGGTGTTTTTTAAGAGAATAACATTTATTTTTTATATGGTTCTAACTACTCATATTTGAGCCGAATGTTAGCCTTAAAAGGTAGTACTCGTCCGAGTTAGAACAGCATTTCTACATTCCCAATTTTTGTAACATTTGAGAACAAGCTTGGACTTGTCTTGTTCTTGTTGTTGTTGTTGATCTTTCTTGCGCCCCATTGGGGAGAGGAAATCACTGATGTCGCAGATGTTGTTAGCATATTCTTTTGGGGCATTCGCTTTGCATTTGGCCCACATGTGTCACACAAATTGTGCGTTGGCCGGGCCAAAAAGAGAATCTAACTGAGCCGTGCACCTAGTCGGGATTGGGGCAGCAACTGCAACTGCTCCAATTGTTGGCATCGACGGCTGCTCTAATTTGCTGACCATTTGGCTTACTTTAAGCTGTTGCTGTTTCTGTTGCTGTGGCATGCAAATGCTTGTGCAACGGCATCGTTGTTTTGTGGCAATGAATGTGCAAGATGCAAGCGGCGATCAGCATGCGGCAAGACTCAAGTCCAGCGTGAGCAGCGCCATTGCCATGAAGAATTATTTGTGCTGCTGCGGCAATTTGGTGCAGTGGCAAGCACTTGGTCAGCAGTTGCCACAGTTGCTACAGTTGCATAACCTGTATTAGTTGTTATTACCGTTTTGTAGCATCCACAACGGCCGAGCGTTGCAACTTTCTTGATGCCTCTACGTGCAGGCAGCGAATCGGGCAACTACTTGCCATTAATCGATAGACGAACGCATCGATAGCCCTAAGCTCCTACATGAAGAGCTTTGGCACTTGCCAAAAGCGCAGCAAGTGGCATTGACAGCGGCAGCAGCAGCACCAGCACCAGCGACCGCGACCGCGACTGCGAGTACACGCATGCAGTCGCAGCCAACGTTGACGTCGCGACGCTTACAGCTTACAAGACGCACAACACGACGGCGCAAACTTTCAGTTGCTTTCGAGCTGCACAAGACAGCGGTTGGTGTTAACCCCTCACAGCTGTAACAGCTGCAAAAAAAAAAGAGAGAGAAAGAGAGAGAGAGAGCGAAAACAAACTATTGAAAGAGATCGTGCGCGTACGATACGTGAAAAGTGAAAGAAACGTCTTAGACTTACGCGTGACTCGTGTCGCTTCAGAGAGAGAGCCGACGTCGCCTTAAGCTCGACTCGGCGAGAAACTTCGAATTCAGTTGCCGTGCTGAACGTCAAGCGAACGGAGCTGTGCGCATCGTGTGGCGCGTTGACGTCTTCTTTGTTTTCTATTCATTCATTTCTACACTTGATATACGAACTCGACTTCGACTTATAACGGATAACTTCTAACGGTACGCGCATTGTGCTCGACAAATTTGTGCCAAGACGCGCGTTTTTTTCTAAATTTAATTCCATCTATTTCTTCTTATTATTATCGTTTATTATTTTCGATTTTTTTGATTTTTTTGAGTGCCTGCAAAAGGATAAACGAGTTAACTCATTTGACACACTTTCTTAGCGCACCTGTCTCTATCCGCAAATTTCAATATTTGTACTAATTTTTTTGTTTTGTTTGTCTTTTTTTGCAACACAGTTGTTGGCATGTGGAAATCTGGCCACATTAAACAAGTAACATTCATAACTTTTGCTCATTAAAAACGTGTAAACAAACGCGGAAAAAGCAACAAACAACAACAGCAACAATAAGTGTTAAAAACAAATTGCAAATTCTAAGAAAAAACCAAATAAACAAAAAAGAAACCAAAAAAAAGGAAAGAAGAAGTCTTAACACCAGAACACAGAGGGACGGATCGAGTGAGCGACAAAATGCAACGCACGCAGTCGCCGCTGTCGTCGACGACGACGACGACGACGACGACAAAAGTGCTGCTGCTGCCGTTGGCGCTGCTGCTGGTGGCGTTAACGCAGGCGCAGGCGCAGAATATAGGTGAGTGTGTCAAGCGAAAGACGAAAAAAAAAATAAAAAATAAAACGCCAAACAGCAAACAAATTTTCTCTCGTTTCTGCTGCTGCTGTTCTTGCGGCTGTTGTTGGTGCTGCTGCTGCTGCTGCTGCCCACTGCCAGCTGTCTGTTTACTTTTAAATTATTTTTCATCACCCATTTTCCTTCAGTTTTTTTTCGGGGCGCACCTTTTAAACATTTTTTGCATACACTTTTGTCGTTGGCTTTTGATTTCCGGTTCTCTTTGAAACAAAAGCGACGCTTTTGTGCACTTTTCCCACGTTCATAAAGCAGCAGCAGCAGCAACTCCAGCAACAACAACAACAACAACAGCAACAGCAAAAGTCCAGCTTCAAGTCAAGTGCCGGCAACTGGTCAACTTGTTGTTGTTGCTTTTAGTTGCTCGCTTTTATATCGGTCAGCTTTTGTACACGTTAATTGTTTCGTGGGATACGCGCGACAAATGAATGAAGGAACAAAACGGGTCATGAAATAGCAAAAGACACAATCGTATGCATATATGCATAAGCGAGTACAGTGAGCACTCGATAGACTGAATACTTATACTTCTATGTATATTCTATATCATTCTATATTAATATAGACTAGCAGCGTCCACACTTAGCATAGTTTACTGTATTCATTATGAAACTCCTTGAAACTAGCAGATTTGATTGAAAGCTGTTATGTAACTGTTGTTGCAGCGTCATGTTAATCAAGTCTTACATGTTTACTATACGTTCTTTCTTATGGTGTGCACACTGTAAACAGTTATGTAAATGGGGCTGGCCAGTTAGTAGGCGTGTTCGCAAATGTTGACCGCAGGAAACGGATGTTTGTTTGGGTCACTGAACAAAAATAGCAACAGCAAACTGAGCGCCAAATGTGTCACACACATCCACACACACACACACACACACACACACACAGCTGCTGCTGCTGCACGTGGCTACGTCACCTGCCAAAGCAACAAGAGCAACCTGTTGTGCCTGTTGTTCTTGTCTCCAATTACCAAACCGAGTTGCTGCACGTGGCAACAGATTGGGTTACAGTTAACGTTAAGCAGGTGTTGCATGGTGGAAGACCAGCAGAGAGCAGAGAACAGAGAACTGAAACAACATTAAAAGAACGCCTTGAACTTGAGAACAAAGAACAACAGCTCAGCCTGGGGACAGAGATTCAAGAAGAGCGTGTCAACAATTTGTTTCAGTCACTTTTACTGTTAGCTGACTGCTTTTGTGTTCGGGTCAGTTGCGAGTGCGACTGGTCAATAACTGTAGTATACTATATATACATATATATAAAAGAAATACTTTAGATGCAACCGCGATTCAATTCAATTCTTTTGAGTTTTGTCTCTGAGAGTGTCGCCAGTATCTAAAGATGCGCTTTAATCACCAAAAGTCTGCCTAAAAACCGTTAGGCACAAACAATTTCCAGATGAAAAGAATACAAATAAAAAAGAATACAAAAAAAAAGTAGTATGATAAAACTGTGGGAATCGCGTCTAAAGGAAATTAATTTATAATACATATCCAAAACAAGAAACAAACGAAAAATGTTGCTGTTGATGGTATTTTAAAAAGAGAGGCTTAAGAAATGGGCGACAATAATAAAAAAAATAAACCAAAAAACAACAACAACTACAACAATAAATTGTGTTGTCTAAGAAATTAAAATAAAATTTACGAGCAGCTAAAAATTTCACAACAAAACACAGAAGAAAAATAGTAGTAGTAGAAAAAAAAAGAAAAAAGTTTCCAGCTTTTGCCACGACAAATGGGAAAGTTTTTAATATATTTTTCACAATTGTATTTCATATTGTTGACAATAAGAAAAGTAAAAGTGCAATGCAAGCAACAACAACAACAACAACAAGCTGGAGAAATGGCAACAAAGTTGAAGACAAGACAGACTCTCATCATGATGATGAGCGGGCATTACGTAGTTCCTATACAAGTACTCGTACTGGTACTGTAGTGTATGGATATAATGACCGCTGCTTGGATTGTCTAATTGAATGCTGAGGCCCCTTAATGATCATATTGTATGCCACAACATCATTATCATGATCATCATCTAATGCTCCATTGCACTGCGGAAGCTTTGCCTTTAATTGCAATGCAAAAAAAAAAAGCAGATGAAAAAAAATTTATATTAAGCATAACTATCCGCAGATGCTCATATCTACAAGATACAAGATACAATTTATGTATATACATAACTATCGTTGTTGTAGCTATTATGATGCCTTTACCTTTGCATCTGCCTCTGTGCAACCACAATGAGCTCCATAGAGTACGGCAACTAGGTAAGGCGTTTGTCTTAGCCAGTTAAACAGAGGCGTGGCACATTGTGCGCGCATGCGTGCAGCTAATATTTTCTCTGTCTCTGTTTGCGGCTTTGCATTGAGGCAAATCCCGAAACGAGGCAGCCACCGCCCTTACATAATCCCAACAAACAGTTAGCCGCAACAAGGAAGTCCACATTGAGGAAGCCAAAATAGTTGCCGTGGGCGGTAACCAACGCACTTCAACAGGCACAGCACCAGCAACAAGATTTGCCATTTACCTGTGACAACACACACACACACACACGCACACACACTCGCACACACAACAAATATTAAGCCACAAGTAAAAGTTTTATAGCTTTAACCCCACATATGATGTGCATATAATACGTAATATATCCTTAATAGCTGCCAAAGATATATACAAATTTAGTTAGACTTTTAGATATATGCATCATATAAATATCAAATATGCATATCAAGCCTGAAAGATCTTCTACAGTTTCTCAAAAACGTTGCAATTTGATTGATTTTCTATATTATATTATATATTCCTTTGTTTAGATCAAAGATATATACAATTCATAGATATGTAGATAGATAGATTACAGGTAGGTTAAATTTCAGTATCTTCTACTTATTATATTCAACCCATATGTCTAATAGTTTCCAATATGAATCATTTTCTATAGTCTATTTAGATTATAGATATATGCACATCAAATTTGAAGATCTTCTACAATTTTCTATACAACATTATCCATTCTCTAAAGTTTTTTTTTTATAGATACAAAATATCCCATTTCTTCTACTTGTTATTTGCACCCTATATTTCAAATAGTTTCACATATATTATCCATTGTATTTACATTTATATTTATATAGTTCAGTTAGATTTTATATATATATATATTTAGATTATATTGATTTCCAAATTTCAAGATCATGAACCAATATCCCCAACATTTTGCTATTCTATCCATTTTCTGTAGTTTCTTATTAATCTAGTTAACTTTGATTATAGATACAGATATATAATGGATAGATTATAGACAGATAGTTTATAGATAGATAGATTATAGATATATAGATTATAGAGAGATAGATAGTTTATAGATAGAGAGATTATAGATAGATAGATTATAGATAGAAAGATTGATTATAGCTAGATTAGAGATAGATAGATTATATAAATATTATAGATAGATAGATAGATAGATAGATAGATAGATAGATAGATAGATAGATAGATAGATAGATAGATAGATAGATAGATAGATAGATAGATAGATAGATAGATAGATAGATAGATAGATAGATAGATAGATAGATAGATAGATAGATAGATAGATAGATAGATAGATAGATAATTAGATTATAGATAGATCGATTATAAATAGATAGATTATAGATAGATAGATTATAGATATATATATTCTAGATAGATAGATAGATTATAGATAGATAGATTATAGACAGATAGTTTATAGATAGAGAGATTATAGATAGATAGATTATAGATAGATATATTCTAGATAGATAAATCGATTATAGATAGATATATTATAGATAGATAGATTATAGATAGATAGATAGATTATAGATAGATAGATTATAGATAGATAGTTAGATTATAGATAGATAGATAGATTATAGATAGATAGATAGATAATAGATAGAGAGATTATAGATAGATAGATAGATAGATTATAGATAGATAGATTGATAAGAGATAGATTAGAGATAGATAGGTTATATAAATATTATAGATAGATAGATGGATGGATTATAGATAGATCAAAATTCAATATCTTCTACTTAATATATTCAACCCCTTATCCCAAGTATTGGTTCAGGTATCGTATTCTAATCATTTATATATAGTTCTGTTAGATTATACTCAAATTATTATAGATATATTATGAAGTAAGCATAGCGAAACTCAAAGAAATCTTCAACAATTTGCCCAACTGTTTTCAAGGTTGTTCATGTCAAATAGTTTGTATACCTTACTCAGATTACACATATATAGTTTAATAGTATGTACATACAAGATTTCAAGATCTTATCTCTGAATAATAGCTGAGAATTGTGCAATTAGTTTGCATCGATTTGCAGGCAGCTGCAAGCAGCATACAAATAGTTGGAAACAAACTTGAACTACATCTGGGGGATGAGTATCTGCATACCTAATTTGATGGCTTGATGGGGTTAGAGCTGCCGCCTGCTGTGAGCTATGCATTTGCACAACATATTCAAAAGTTGTTACTGTTATTTTGTGTGTTTTGTTTTTTAGCCAGAGGCCAAACGAAACGCATTAAAACATTGCGGCAATAAACAGCGTTAAATGATTTTGATTTTGATTTTTTTTTGTTGTATTTTTATAATTTTATAATGATCGAAATTGGAAGTGTGACAACTGTCGGGACTAAAGTCAAAGTGGCAGCGAAAACTTTACGCAATTGCTGCGCACTTGTGCCACCAACAACAACAACAACAACTTGAATGCCCCTCAATATGTTTGGCCTCACAATTTTACGCAATTTTTTAGTAATTTTAATTCGAATAAATTTTAAGGTGCAATCTTCAGCAATTGTGTTGCCACCTTGGCACGTAGGAGTGCAATGTGTGTGTGTGTGTAGTGGGAGAGTGTGCGTCTCTGTGTCTCTACGTATGTGTGTGTGGAGTGGCAAGTGTGGAATGGAAATGAAAATGGAAATGAGCAACGGAGCAACTGAGCAACTGAGCAACTGTGCAACTTGCGCAAGCTGTCAAATGGCCTTGCGAGATAATCACAGAAAGTTAATGTCGGCGTTGGAATTGCTGGGGGATTGCTGCCTGGGGGCTTAACTGCTGCTGCTGCTATCGATGATTGATAGAAATTAACGTATAGAAGAAGAGTGTGGCAAATGATATGGGTATATATATGGATGTGTATAGACTTCAAGATTAAGACATAAGTTATGACTGGAGATATGCAGAGGAGTTTCAGAGCGCAACGGGTTTACAGAGTCAGAGTCGGAGTCAGAGACAGAGACAGAGACAAGTTAGTGTAACCTAAAAATATTTAAAGTATTTACCGTTAGCGCAGAAGAACTCGCTTAGAATTCGAACCTGTCTTCAACTGGACTCGACGGATCGAGTAGGTGAACCAGGAAAGAAATTGTGGCCAAGTGGTTTTGGTCATTAGCAAAAAAAAACGAGCAACAAGCGAAAGATACAATTATGCCAGAAAGGTATCTTAAAACAGTAAATTTGTACACGTATATAACTATATAATTATTACATAAGTATACATGTATATAACTATATAATTATTATATAAGTAGAATTTAAAGATAGTTCTTATAATTAATATATATATCTGAGCTCAAGAGTTGCGAAATTTTTGAGTTAGTTCATAAAATTATTTATAGCTTTGGTTAGTATTAGCTCAGACCCAACTCAATTAGTCTACCAATAAAAAAGATGATTCAATGCTGACTATTGTATTTACAATTATTATTATTGTTCAGATCCCACTATATATAACTATTATTGATGTCTGTCTCTGTCGATTGATTGAAAGCAATCATCAACTTTTGTGGGTGCAGCTCATTTGTATGGGACGCTCATTATACGAATCAAATTGGGAAAATGGATGTATAAATGTCAGCTGCAGTTGAATAATGTTATGAATAATATGAATAAATAGAAATTGTTGTATTTAATGTGAGTTTTGTGCGCGTTTTGAGGGTCTGTAACTTTCGCGTTCGTTGCCTAAGTCATTCGATTTTTCTATGTGAAATTTTTGTTATGTGTGTCGCAAGGCGACGCGACGCGACGCGACGCGTTGTGGCGCAGTGAAATGCACAGAAAGTGAAACTAACATCTAATAAATAAATGAAATTGTTTGCTATTAACAGCGCATTTAAATGACAGCAGCAACTGTTGCTGCCACTGCGCCAACAACAACAACCAGTGTGGCCACCATGAAAGCTGAAAGCAAACAAACAGAGAGAGAAAAAAAAGTGTTGCCAATGTTGGACGACAGAATTTATGCGCTTTTTAATTTAATTAATTGCAATGATTGTGCGACGCTCAGTTGTAAGCTGTAACTTGCCACTTGCCACTTGTTATAATTGCTCTGTGCTGTTGTTGTTGCCATGTCGAAATAGCTGCCAGCAATTGGCTGCCACCTGATTCATGACTCGTTTTTGTAGCCATCAATGCCATCGAAATTGTTATAAATAATTGCCTTTTGTTAATAACTCTAAGCGTTGTATGCGTGCTCTTCAGCTGTCTGTGTGCGTATGTGTTTAAATACTACATATATACATAACATATATACCATATATGTATATATATGTGTGTGTGTGTGTGTGTCTATTTCGTCACTGGCCCACAAACAAAAAGTTATTGCAATCGCAATCAAATAAATCGCCTGTCAAAAGCGCTTTAACTTCATTTCAAATCGAGTTTATTTCAAGTATATAGAATAGAGTTAAGAATCCCAACGATAAGGATCGAGAATACTATATATTATATATAACTTTCAATGTTATATAAAGAATTTACACACAATAGTCGTTTACTTTGAGTTCTGTAAATTCCCTTTAGCTTATCGATAGTTTTGTTGTTGTTGAATGAAAAGATCTTCTTTTATGCTTAATATCGCTTAATATCGGAAGAATATAGATATATATATATATATATATATATATGAATATATGTATAATATATAGTATGATATGGTTATTATATCCGATTTAAGCTCAGTTATAAAATCATATCCAAATTTTGTAATCAACCTCTGTTCGTGTTTGCATTCAGTTGAACCTTCTGTAACTATCTTTGGGCGGAAATAATTCTGGTAGCTTAAAGCTATACATATATCATTTATCGGCTTGAATACCGTAATCTTTCCTAGCACTCCAGCAAGTGTGGAGCAATGCAACCGCTTTTGGCACAGGCGCCCACATCCACGAAAAGTGCCCCAAAGAATGTCGGACAGCACTTTTCATGTGGGTGAAAGCCAAGCCCATTTTACAGTGCCTACTGCACACACACACACATATACACACACACATGTGTATACATAACTGTATTAAGCATGGGTAAAGCAAGTTGGAACCACTGTAAAATGAACTGTTGCTGCCGCTTGAACCAAGAGAACCATTGCAATAACAATAGCAATAACAATTGCAATAGATTATGGCGCCTGGTTGCCTAGGACGTTGCCTTATGAATCTTATATGGTCTATAGATTAGACTGGGCCCCAGCTAATTGCGGACATGGACTTGCACTTGGTCTCTGGACTCTATAGACTCTATAGACTCTGGACTGTGGACTGTGGGATATGCAGCTGTTGCAAGCAATGCATGGAAATTGCTGCTGTTGGTGCGCTTACTGTTTGGTGTTGCTGTTGTTCCGCAACGACGATGGCGCCGTCATCGTCATTATCATTATCATTATCATTATCATGATCATCAGCATTATCATTATCATCCAGTGGCATGGTACAAGTTCAATGGCCGTTTGCCTGTCTGTCTGGCTTATCCCCAGCAATCGGAAGTGCTCACGATGACGCTGCTCTTTCAATGCACCGATGCGGCCAATCAATAAGCACAGCAGCAGCAGCAGCAGCAGCAGCAACAGTAACAGTAACAGCAATAGCAACACTTACCACACATGGGCAATTGTTGCAGCGGCTGTCTATTGCTATTGGGCGTTTATGTTGCCAGTTTTGTTGTTGTCCACCTGCTGCCCCAACTTTAAGCTGCATATCAAGTTCCAAGAGTTGTCGATCTTTAGCAGCTGATTTCATAATGTTGCTGCTGCTGTCGCTGCTGCTGCCAGCGGCAACTGTCTAGCGGTAAAATCGAGCAATTGGAATGCCAGCAACATGGCCACAAAACAACAAGAACAATGACAACAAACACATGTATTCGATAATCAAGGCACGCCAGCAACAACAACAAGAACAACCAGCACGAGACCACCACCACCAACAACAACAACAACAACAATAAAATATACACACTAAAGTGAAAATTTTCATAATAAAAGACGCTGCCCACTGACTACAAAACGACTTCTAATTTTCTCTTAAAAGCTGCAGCTGTTGCTGCTGTGTCTGTTGCTGCTGTTATTGGGCTATTCATTTGCATAGCTTGCGTTGACAAAAATGATATGAACTTTGCTGCTGGAGAAAGGCTAACAACAACAACAACAAGAGCAGCAGCAACATTTGATTTATTTGATTTACAAACAAGAAAATTCTTTACTTTTATTATTAGTTTGCCTTTTGCTTGACTTTTATGCAAATTGCTGAAGTAAACTAAACAAGTTCTTCTTTAAATAACTTTTATACTCAGTTGCTGTTGTTGCTGCTGCTGCTGCTGCTGCTGCTGCTTCTTTGTTGCGTCGTTTCCCAAGCCACAAAATTAAATCTCCCAAAAAGAAAAACGATTTGGAAAAATATACAAAAATTAGCCTCAACTTTTGTCCAGCTTAATGTGTGTGTGTGTGTGTGTGTGTGTGATTTACCACAGACCACAAATATGCCATTAAACCAAAAAAATAGGAGAAAAAACACAGCGGCAACATACAGCCAAAAAAAGATTCCAAGCAACAACAACAACAAAAATTTCGCATAGCATTGAAAATGTTCACAACAAAAGTCTAGAAAAAATCTTTGCGGCGTGTGCAACAAATTAGGCACAAACCAAAAATAAATGCAAAAAAAAATAACAGCAACAGCAACAACAACGACAGCAGCAGCAGCAGCAACATCTCATAAGAAATTACAGCCAGCAGCAACATAACAGCAGCCGTGGCAACAACAATGCAGCACATAAAATTAGCAACTGCAACGAGAACGCTTCTCAACTGCGCACAACAGCGACACACACAGGCACACACAGGCACACACACAAGCACACACACAAGCACAAGCTGTGAAGCGAGTTAGGCATGCGCAGTGCTTGAATATTGCTGCCGTGCGTCCCCTGCTGCCTCATGTTGCTGGCTGCTGTTGCAGGTGTTTTCGCAGTCGCAACCGCTGCTGCTGCTGCTGCTGCTGCTGCTGCTGTCACACACACATGCACGCATACAAAATTGCTGTTAGAGTTGGCGCTGCATTTGGGCCCGTCTTGACCCAGTTTGTATCAACACACAGACAGAGAAGGACGACAGCAGCAACAGTTGATGCGGCTGCTGTTGCTGTTGTTTTTTGCTGCTGCTGCCAACACCTTTCTTTCTACGCTTGCACATTGATTTGTTGACTTGACGCGGAATGCGGTCAACTGGCAAACGGCTTCAGCAAGAACAACAACAGCAGCAACATCAGCAGCAGCAGCAGCAGCATCTCTTGGTCAATGTCGTTGCCTGACAATTGCTGACGATTGCCGATTGCTGATCGCCGATTGCTGGTGGCATGTTGCGAGCTGCGAGTTGCCGTTGCTTGGCCTTGCTTTGCTTTAGCGGCAATCAAGCGTTTCCTTTGCGGCAAATGTGCCGCAAAAATCTTATTGAACCTGTTATATGAAGCACTCTCTCTCTCTCCTTCTTTCTACCTATCCATCTATCTCTTTCTCCCTTTCGGTCTGATTCTAAGATTCTGTAGTTCTACTTTCTGAGCGAGACCTTGTCAACAGTTAAGCCCAATAGACTGGGCGCAGGTGAAAGATGTGGCTGCTGCTGCCGTCTGCTGATGTTGTCATTGTCTCTAGATTGTTATTGTTGTTGCTGTTGTTGCTGTTGTTACCATTGCTATTGCTGGTTCTATGCCGCGGCTTGTCATCGTTTTATGTAACTGTTTAAGCTTGAAAATTTATTATTGTTGTCTGTCCGTCTGTGTTCTCTCTCTCTCTCTGTGTGTGTTGCTGTTGCTGTTGCTGTTGCTCAGTGCGTACCGTTACATAAAAAGCAAAGTCAAGACAAGTCAGCGCATGTTTATTTAATACGCTTAGCAGCTTTTAGCTGGACAGCAACTTATAGACATTCTTTGATGTCTCACTCGCTTTATAAAGCGCGAATGATGATGAGCAATTCTGCAACAACAGCTACAACTAGGCAACGGCAATAGTAACCACAACAGCAACGGCAACAGCAACAACAGCAACACTGAACTTGGGCGGAAGTACAAATCAAAAGACTTAAGCAACGAACTTGCAGCAGGCAAACTAGCAACTGCTGCCGATTTTGGCTAACAAGGCGCATCCATTGCACAAAGCCAGCTACAACAACAACAACAACAACAACTGAAGAAGTACAAAAACCACTTGCGAAATGCCTTTTAACGAGCTGCCACTAATTTTGCACCGCTAGCAGACAAATGCAACAACAACTTTAAATTCAACTTTAGCTACATCAGCAACTTCAGCAACAACAACAACGCGGCAACTTCTAACTGGGTCAGGCAACGTCTGCCTCAAGAAGCTGCCGTCGCTGCTGCTGCTGCTGCTTCTGTCGCTGCCTCGGTCGCTGCCTCTGCCGCTGCTGGTGCTGCCTCTGCGGCGGCTTAAATGAAATTCTCAAAAACCGGCCAAGTGAAGCAACGCGCCAATTTATGTAAATTCAAAACCAATCAGCCTCAAACGGCAGCAACAGCAACAGCAACAACAACAACAAGAAGAACAACAGCAACAACGGCAGCATCATCATTATGATCATTATGAGAGCTGATAGCCTAACGGTTAAAACCGTTTCTTATTTGACAGGGTGCAAGAGAGAAGGCAACATAAGAAAATAGCCTTTCCATACCCTATACCAATAGCCATACCCCAAACAGTGTCCATTAAACTGAACCAAGCGTTTGTTACAGACTAGTAGAAGGCGATATTAAAACCATTTGTAACGATCTACTGCGATCGAGTATATACTAAAATCGACTATCTATATACTACGATCGAGTAGCTCCTTCAATCGACGATCTATAATCTACAATCATCGATGATCTACTATGATCGATGATCTATATAGTAAAACCGAGGATCTACTATCTATTATGATCAAGAATATTCTACGATCGACGGTCGACCACAATCAACAGCCTAAAATTTACCACGATCAATGATCTTTATAGTACGATCAATGATCTTCAACGTTTGACAATAAATACATTACAACGGTGGACCATCTTTTACTACAATTTACTAATATGATCAGAGATCTATACAGTACGATCGATGATCTACTACGATCGAAAATAACCTACGATCGAAAATAACCTACGATCGGTGATCTACTACCAGTGATGATCTACTACAAACCATGATCTTCTACCTTCGACGATCTACTATAATCGACGGTTCACTGCGATCGAGTATCTCCTACGATCGACAATTCACAATCTACTTTGATCGATGACCTAACTAAAATTTCTTTATATCTTACGATGGAATCATCTATCTAAAGTCTACTACTACATTCTACTTCTACTAGAGCTAGAGGCAAGCATATATATATTATAGAGAAAGAGCAGAGCTGTGTCACAATTATGTTTAACTACTTTATATGCTTAAATGATACAGGGTATTGTTTAGTCGATGACTTTCAGCTCTTCAGTTCTTTACTGTTTTTTTTTATCATTTTTATAGCGGCAACGAACGCGCTCAGCACGAAAGCTAAAAATTAGTTGGCCCCCAATGAATCATGGCAGCTTTAGCTAGAGAGAGAAAGAGATAGGGAGAGAGAAAGAGAGAGACCCCAGGTCTGGCTACTGCTTAGCCCGCGGCCCCTCAGCCCCCTCTGCACTGTTACCCATATTCGATCAAAGAGCCGAAAAAGCAAAAGAAAGAAAAAGGGAAAACCTTTTTAATGGGCGCATCTTTCTTGAGCACCGCTGCGCTTTTCACTCGTTGTACTTTTTTTTTGGTTGTTGTTGTTGTTGTTGTTGCTCGAACTATCGCAATTGGGTCATCAGTGGCCAAGGCAAATGATGTTTGCTTTCCTTTGGGCCGCACTTGCACTTTTCAATTTCGTAATTGAAGCGGCAACAGAATGAGGAACAAAACGAACACGATGAAGCTCCCTTCCACCAGCAGCAGCAACAGCAGCTGAAGCAGCAGCAACAGTTTCCGAAGCGTGGGCGTTAAGCAATCAGCGCATGACGCGACCTACTACAAATCGCACAGTTGCCACTCCTCAGCTTCAGCTGAATCCCAACCCAAGCTTGAATCTTCTTTAATTTTCATTTCTCAAATCTTCTTTAGTTAATTAGCTGCTCGGAGACGGAGGTCAAGAGACAATTCCAAAAGAAACTTTGGTCAGCCATTTACTTGGGTCCAAACAGCCACTTTCCGTTTGCCCACCGCCTTGCCACGCCCATTTAATTAGGCTGCATTTCTCTCATAATTGTTATTGTTGCCGTGTCTGTTGCTGTTGTGTCTGTTGTTGCTGTTGCTGTCGTGCACTTGCTGTGCATTTAAAATGATATTAACTGGCGTACGCAAATTGTTGTCGCCGTGGAATGCGAATTGTTTTGTGAAATGCTTTTGAGACGTGCCTCAAGTTGCGTCTCTGCCGCTTGTAGAAAGTACAAAGTGCAACTGGCAATCAGCTTGCAACAAGGGAGGAGCTGCAACATGCCACAAATTAAGGGGGAACAACCTACTACAAAGGCCGCCAGCCAGCAGTTGCTTATTAGACTTTAACTACAGAAAGTGTGGGGGGGGGAAGCAGGGGGAGGTGCTTGGCCAATAAAATTTAAAAACTTCATCAATTTCTTTGGAAGGGAAATTCAGTTTCAACTTAAACCCAAACTCAACTTAACCTTAAAGTTATTTATGAAACTTTGAAGAAACCTCGGGAATATTTTCTATTTTCTATAAAATTTTACTATTCCTTAAACAATTTCCTGGGTTGAAATTGAATCAGTCGAAGTTTGTTTTTCCCAGTTCAAAGCTAGATGTGACTTTTCACAGTTAAGTCGAGAACTTAAGGCTTCACTTTGTGCAACTGAACTAGTTCTTTAGTTCCAGCAACTCACATGCTGCTGTAGTTCATATGAGAACATTGCTAATAAGTTTAAATCTTATTCTTAATCTAGTTTCAGCTCTATAGTTCAGCTTTTTTGGTTACTACTCCTTTACTTAAACTGAACCAATGAACTAGTTCACAGATTGAATCAGTTCCTTGAACTACATTAATTCACATAATATTCGCTATTCATCAGCTTTCTGCTGTTGCAACAATATGCGCTCAGCCAAGTTACGTTTCAGCTCTTTGAGGGGGTTCACAGTTCATTGAACCAGTTCCAGACACTAATTGACTGATCAACGTCCATTCAATTCACATGCAATTAACATTTCACCTGCGTTGGCCAAAAAAATAAAAGGAAATTTGCCAAGAAACAAAATAAAATACAATCCTCTTGTCTTGTTGCACACCCTGAGCCCTATCCCCCCCTCAACCCCCCCACCACACACACACACACATTGCTTGGCCTTGCTGACCCGGCCCTCTGCCCAAACAGAGCTTTCGCTTTTGCTTCCCCTACCGCGCCCCAGCCCCCAGCTCCTCCCCTCCTTCTCGATGATATTTCAAATTTCATACAAATTATGGCAACAACAACAGGCAAAAGCGTTGATGGCCAATTTGTTACAACAACAGTAACAATAACGGTTATGCTCGTACCATGTCCGATAACCAGTTGTGAATTATAACGGTTATTATTATAATTTATTAGTATTATTATTATTATATTTATTGTTATTATCATATGCCATTTTTCTATGAATATTCCAAAGTCAAAAACTTGCTCATTTTATTATTTTCTTTCTTGTTCAAACAAATTGCTTCGTTGTTTGTCATTCATTCAATGTGTGTGTGTGTGCGTGTGTATCTATGTGTGTGTGTGTGAAGTATCACTTTCACTTAGTTCGCGCACGTAGAAAGCAAATGAAAGCAAAGTAAACACACTAAAAACAAAAAAACCCACAACAAAACGTTGCACGCCGCCAAGTGGCAGGTAAAACTGTTACCTGCCCAAAGATATATATACCCTATATCCAACCAGACAAAGCCTTGGCATCTGAACAGTCTATATACCCCAAGTCGAACTTGAAGTTTGAACTGAAACTGAAACTGGAACTGGAACTGAAGCTAAATCCGCAGCTAAAACTGGAAGAGCCCAAAACAACCCGCAGATAATTTCCATGCTTGGATGCCAACTCTATTCATCTCTCTCTCTATCTCTCTCTCTCTCTCACACCCTCTGCTTTTTGGGCTCGTTTCAGCGCACAGCGTGGGAGTTACCCATCTCACCCCTCCCCAGCTCTGCCCCGCCTGCCCCATAGATTTGCCACAATTTGTAACTGAAACCGAAATTGAAAATTTTCCTGAACTTCATTTCTTAATTTTTTCCTACCTTTTTTTTCCTGCATTTTCTTTGGAATTTTCAAATCTTTTGCGCTTTGGCGTTACAAATAGTTATGAAAGTTTTTACTCTATTTGCAACTGCCTTAACTCATTGGAAGCTTGCTAAAAAGGGGAGTACTAAGCTTGTGGTAAGGAGTGTAAGAGACAGCAGGAGGCAAACCCGCGACCTTAGAGTATATATAGTCTTGATCTGAGACGATTTTGTTATAAAAAGTCGCTTTAAACTTAGAGACTCTAAAAGCTAGAGAGGCATTTGTACTTGGGTTAAGGGCTACTCGTAGTCGGCTACGATTGGGGGCAGCATTCTTTCATGTTGTGTGATGAATTTAAATTTGGCTGAACTAATTTGATTTGTGCCGCCGCAGCAATTTGTATAAGACTTAGCAGCAGCCACAGACAAAACTTCAGCAACAAATGGACAGCAGCAACTGGCAGCAAGTGGCAGCAACTCGCAGCAACTGGCAGCAACTGGCAGGGGGCAACTGGGAACCGTTATGATGAAATTGCTCGACATTGATTGTATAAGCAGCGAGTGTCTGCCACTTGCAACTGGTCATGAGACAAGAAACCATAACACGATAAGCACAAGCAGCAGCAGCAGCAGCGGCAGCAGCAATTGTTGCTAGTGTTTTGAAATAAGTTGGAAAGTTGCAGTGGTCAAATGATGCTGCAGTTGCTCGTATAGTACGAGTCATTTATGGCATGACTGACTCTCTGACTGGCTACAGTCTATAAAGCAAGCGATTCCTAATGATCTTCCAGCTGTGCAGCATGAAATGACAGACAGTAACAGCAGCAGCAGCAGCAGCAGCAGAAGCAGCAACAGCAGCTGCAACAGCAACATAAACGTAACTTTAAGAACTTGCAGTCAAAGTCTGTAGAATGATAATGTTTAGCTAGGAATTTGCAGCTGAGTCGACAGCAACAGCAACATCAAAATGCCTCAGATTTGGAGCACCAGCAGCAGCAACATCATCAACAGCGACAGCAGCAACATAGAGCTCTGGCAGCTGATATATGGCCAGTGGTCAGTGTTTTGTGGATGATGATCAGACGGAGTCGTAGCTTCAGCTCATGACATGCAAATGCGCCTGGGAACTAACTAAATTGAAAATGTAATCACTGCCACAGCAGCAACAGTTGCTTGGACATTTGATTTTGCATAGCAGCCTGTGTATCTCTCATAGATGCATACGATGCGATATTAAGATACACACGCTGCACATGCCACATGCGTCATTCATCAGATTTGCACGACATGAGAATTGTCTGAACAACAATTGATCTAACGATCTTACGATCTTTCTATGCTCTAACAGATACTATACTATATATAGATATTAGATATAGATATTCTATTATATTATAGATATTCTAACTGGCAGGTCACATCTGATCATATATATATAGATATAAATCTGTATCTAAGGGCAATTCTAATATCTTTTCTAAGCATCAAAGCAACTCTCCTAAGAACCCAACAACAACAATTGATCTTACGATCTTTCTATGCTCTAACAGATACTATACTATATATAGATATATATTCTAACTGACAGGTCACATCTGATCATATATATATATATATAAATCTGTATCTAAGGGCAATTCTAATATCTTTTTTAAGCATCAAAGCAACTCTCCTAAGAATCCACTTGTTATGCGCTTCTGTAAGTTAATGAGCTTTGATATTGATCAGATATGAAGTGTCAGTTAGTATCTATCTATATATATATATATATATCTATATAATAGCATATATCACGTATCGTTGAGGTGTAAATTATCTCGCAAATTGCATCAGCAAATTGTTATACTCAACCTGGGCGAAGGGTACAAAAAATTGCCAGCTAAATTGATGGGGGTATTTTTTATGCTGTTGTTGTTGCTGCTGCTGTAGTTGTTTTTCTCACGCTTTGCATTAACAACAACAACAACAACAACAACAACAAGAACAACAACGAGCTGAGAACATTTTGCAATGTCGAATTGTTGGCATTTTTGAGGCGTTTTGTTGACGCCATCAACGAAACAACTTAAAGTCCAGTGAGCGATGCAAACTGGAACGGAACTTGCTTAATTGCCAGTCAACGTTGTTGGCTAAAACCAAACTCATTATTGGCCAGTTCAAGAGTTAGCCAGTTAGCCAGCTAGTCAGGTGCTTTGCTTGGGAATTCGACAGGTTGTTGGCCGACAATGTTGCGCCATAGGAGCATAAACACTGAACATAAACCAGGATCAGAACTGGCCAACGCCTTTAGCTGCAATCTTATGCAATGACACTAGCTGAAAATGTCACTTTAATCTAAGGAAATATAACAAATTTTTATAGTAAAAGTTAACTAAGACTTAGACAAAGCTTTAGCTGAAGTAAACTTAAGATTAAGTGAGCTTTAAGAATCTTTTTGAAGTAGTTTAAAATAGAGACAAACTTCAGTTCATTTGGCTCTAAGTCACTTATCAACTAATTAATCATATATTAATAATGTTAATACTTTTATAACCTAAGATTAAGTTGCCATTTGTGGCACAAAAAACAGAATTTAGCCAGAGCTTAATCATAATTAAGAGACACATTTGTGGAGGCTTGTCAGAGCCCAATCGAAAGTTAAACTCTGCATTGAGAAATCAATCAAAAGCCATTCTCTCAATAATTGATCAAATGAGCAGCGGCTTTCTGCTTTTAGAACACAGAAAAAAATGTTTATTGATGAACTTTTAATATGCGGCAAGAGTTCGTTTTGGGCTCCGCTCATCAGCGATTTGAGCCGAATAAATGAATCTTTAATTTAATGAAATTTCACCAAAAATATTTCTTATACAAACATTTTAACTAATCTTTCTCTCTATCTGTCTCTGTCATTCTTTCAGATGGTTTCTGCAGTTTTCCAGGCTCGCCGGCGCACAGCAGCGTCGTCTTCACAAATGCGAACCTCACACAAGGCACCGTCGCCTCCTACAGCTGCGAGCGTGGCTTCGAGCTGCTGGGACCCGCCAGACGTGTCTGCGACAAGGGCCAGTGGGTGCCAGAGGGCATACCATTCTGTGGTAAGTAACGCTAACTAAATATTTGCCAGATGATATCAGCTAGAAAGCAACCCTAAATCAGTTGGAGTTGGCCAAAATGTGATTGATCCATCAGCAAATGCAGCTGAGAAGAAGGTTAAGCCTGGCTTAAAGCCTACAGCTAGAGGTATGCTGCTTTCTACTAGACTGAAGAGTGTAGGAGAATATATATATATAGTCTAAGAATCAGTCAAATGCTTAGAGTGTATAACAAGAGACGCGAAATTTGCGTAGTGTAAACAAAAGACTTAAGACACAAACTTTTATTTCTGTTGTTGTTTTGTTGTTTTGGCCAACTCGCAGCGTTTCTGAGCTGTCAATTAGCACCTTTAACTGGTAAAGCTGCTGAAATCGAACGCATGTGCTGTCGAAATGTGCACAAAACTTTCACCAGCAACAACAATTGTCCGTTCTCAATGAAACACGCGCCAGCAGAATTCGAATTCCAATTCCAATTCCCAATTCGAAATCCCAAATTCAAAACCGAATCTCCAATCCACAAATACCCAATGCCAGGTCCAATTTCAAATGCAAAGTTGTCGTGTTGAGCTTCCAAGTGAAACATGATTAACACGCCGCACAAATTGGGCTAAACGGTGTGTGTGTGTTTGTGTGTGTGTGTGTGTGATGAAAGGCGGAACACACACAGGCACAACACACACATCGATCGACAAGCAACAAAATTGTGAGTCGAGAATTTAACGAAACGAATTGACCCACATTTCCAGTGCTTCGTTTTGTTGGCTTTGTGAATCGCCTCATGCAACACAAAAGAAAAAAAGAAAAAAACTAAAAAAAAAGAAAAGAAAGAAAAAAGTTGAGAAAAAAAAACAGATTCTAAGTGAATTTTCATGCGTTTTGTTGACTTGACAATAATTTCCGGCCGCTGAAATTGATTGACAGAAACAGTTCACGCAAATTGATTTCAATTTAAATTGAAATTGAGTTTGAATTGAAAACATTTGTTTGAATCGATTCAACTCGATGACTGATGACAGCCTTGACCCTTGCTGTGGCCAGCAGGAAAGAGCTAGAAGAGTCTTTTTAGGCACCCAAAGATCGTTAGGAGGTTACATAATTATGGTTCATGGAACTGGTTCATTATGCGCTTTAACCTAATTCTATTATTGTAGAGCAAAGTTGGGTTAAGATGTGGATAGAAATGTTAACCCATTGAAGCCTTTTTAGGTGTTGCTAAGACTGAGATACATGGCACTTATGATCTATCTACGATCGCTGCTAGAGACTTTTCTATATAGAAATATATATCATTTTTTACTTATAATAATATATAGTATATATATATAATATATTCCTATCTCAAACAGATCTTCCAGGTAGATTCTCAGTACCCAAAAGTTGCTTGAAAAAGATTTTAACCTAGAACTTTGACCAAAAGCAGATTATAAAATATCTTTAGATACTCCTATTCAGTAGCATATAAACCATATACTATCTTTTTAGTAATTTGTACTTAATTGTGTTTATCTCGTATTTAAAAGAAGCAGAAAGAAGTGCCTTAAGGCAAGTCGTGATTCGAACCACGTAACCCTAGTTGAACATCTTTCTTTTAAGCTGATGAGCAGAGCACGAAATGGATTTGCAGTAAGGCTCAAGTCTCAAATATTTCTCTTCCACCAGTATCATTCTCTGTATATTCTATGTTAGAGTACATAATATTCGTATAGTTTCGTTTCATTAAGTGAAATGTGTTCCCAGAGTTAACAATTTTAACGGGTTTTTGTGTATTTGGTTTACGGTTGTCGTTGATTTTCGAGTGGTAAATTGCGCCCTGGGGCAGCCAGTTGAGAGTTGCCGGCAGACAAATTGCCGCTATGGTAACCCGTAACCCGCAACCCGTAACCCGTTACCCGTAGCCCGTAACCCGTCCGTTCGAATCAGCAGTTCCCATTGATTAATTGAACAATGGGAATTGAATGAGCGTAGCGCAAAATTGAATGTGCCGATGTTTAGGCCAAGATGACGCAGCGGGCAATACCAATAACAATACCAATAACAATAACAACAAAGTGTTAAAACCAAAGATTAATTTGGAATTGAAATTGAAATGGAATTAGAGAAGCAATTAAAAGCATTTGTCACACGGCTACTCAAAAAAAGGCCACAGAACGAAAGTGCTAAAGTTGCTGGAGGAGATCTTAAGCCAAGGCTGAGATTGGAGCTGGGAGCTGGGAGCTGAGAGCTGGCACCTGGCACAGACGATTCCCGTAGAAAGTCGAAAAATAAGAAGCAAACCAAATCAGAGAAATAAATATATAAAAAATAAAAAAAAAAGATTTTTACGATGCGATCTGTAAGCCGCTTGGCTGGTTGGCTGCTTGCCAAGCTGAGCGAGTGCCTTTATCCGACAGATGCATCTGATTAATGAATCTTGAATCTCAATGCTGCCACACAAATGCGTAGCAATGTAATTAAGCCCAGGCAACAGCAAGAGCAGCAGCAATTGTTGCTGCCTGCCTGGGCAACTCGAGTTGAAAGAAAAAGTTGAAGCTAAAAAAAAATAAAATTTCACTTTTGCTCAACTAAAACTTGCCGCAGCCGCAACAAAATTGTTTAGGCCTTGTAACCCACTGCCTCCCCTTTAACAATGGGCCAATAGCAACAACAGTAACCAATTGGCAATAGAAGGTCACTCGGCTGGTCGCAGCGTCTTGACAAATTCGCCAGAGAACAGAACAGAAAAGAACAGAGAATCGAGAGGAGAAGAGAAGAGAGGAGAGGAGAAGAGAAGAGTCGGAAAGCGTGTCAGGGCTGTAGACTTTTGTGAGCAACTGTGCTGGCCCTGGCCAATTGGGCAAACCTTGTCTTGGCCTGGGAAACACAAGCAACAATAAAACAAAAGCTCAAATCTTTTAATCCCAAAACGGTCAAAACCCACCTTCCCCCCTCCCCCTTTCCTCCCCTTAAATGTTTATGCAAAAATTCTAAAATTTTCCCTCTACTTTTTTTACAGTGCTCAACGTGGCTGCGGGCAAAGCGCCTATGCAAATATCAACGGATGGCGCCGGCGCACCACAGAAGGCCATCGATGGTTCCACCTCGGCCTTCTTTACGCCGGAAACCTGCTCATTGACCAAACCGGAACGCTCGCCCTGGTGGTATGTCAATCTCCTCGAGCCCTATATGGTTCAGCTAGTGCGTCTGGACTTTGGCAAATCCTGTTGCGGTAAGTTTATAGGACATTAGCAGTCCATCTGGCGAGCTTTAAGCTCTTTTGGGAAGCTTTAATGAGCTTTTTAGGTCGCTTTTAATTAAGAGTTCTTCTTGAAAGAAAAGTTACTTTAACAGAGACAGAGAAAGAGGGAAAGAGGGAAAGAGGGAAAGGGCGAAAGATAGAGACTGAGATATCATATCAACAGAGTCTAAGCCCAACTTGTGGTTTTAATAAGCTTTTACTTACGTTCAGAGATTATATTTAAATAGATCTTAACTTAAATTCAGAAGTCGGAGAAACTTTTCATGGGATTCCTTTGAGGTTGTGCCTGCTCTTTGGGAGGCAATTGAATTCGAGTCAAAGCCAGTTCAAGACATGCCAAACGCACTGTGGGAACTTTTCGGGAAATCTGTTGGGAAAATGAACTATAAATAAGATCATTAGGCGAGGTCTATGGAATACAGTTAGAGTTGGGGTGGGGGTAATACTTTCGGGAGAAAGAGAATCAAAACTTAGAAATAAAAGAAAAAGGGAAATGAGAAATGGGAATAATATTTTATATAATATGAAAGCATAAGTATTATATAAGTTTTAGTGTTTACCTCAATTAAATAATATGTGTACTTGCTGGCAACTCTTAGATTTGCCTAGTAGAAAGTCGAAGTGTCCCACTGTGCGGCTCGTTGCAGAAATTGCAAACGCTGCACGAAGTCAACTGACAAGCTGCAAGAGGCAGAGGCAGAGGCAGAGGCAGAGGCAGAGGCAGAGCTTAGGCCAGGCAAAGGGTAGCCAAATCGATGGCAAAGGCAAACAACTGTCAGACAGACGACGGAGAGATGGACAAATGGAGGAAGATAGAAGAGAGGAAGAGGGAGACGGGAAGAGATAGAGATAGAGGAGTACAGTTAGTCAGCCAATTGAGTTTTTCCCTAATACTTTCACTTGGCAGCGGCTTTGGCGGCTTTGGCAAATGTTATGTGATTTCCAAAGCAGCGGTGCAGCTCAGTGACTCAGTGGTTCAGTGGCTTAGTGCTGCTTGCAGGTACAGCGACAAGGACAGGTATAGTGGCAGAGAGTGAGACAGGGCATTGGGTGGGTAAAAGGTAGGCCGAAAAAAAGAAGAGAAAAAAAAAAGTTTATGTTTACTTTCACTGCGCGTTTGGGTGCTGAACTTGTTTGACCCGCTGACAGCTCTGATACATGCAATGTGCAACATGCCACATGCCACAATGCCACATGCAACACAAGCTCATTGTTGACTTCTTGTTTTTCGCAGGTAATAAGCCAGCCACAATTGTGGTGCGTGTGGGTAACAATCGTCCGGATTTGGGCACAAATCCAATTTGTAATCGTTTCACTGGCCTCCTCGAGGCCGGACAACCCCTCTTCCTGCCCTGCAATCCACCCATGCCCGGCGCCTTTGTCAGCGTCCATCTGGAAAACAATACACCCAATCCGTTGTCCATCTGCGAGGCATTCGTCTATACGGATCAGGCTCTGCCCATCGAACGTTGTCCCACATTCCGTGATCAGCCGCCCGGCGCACTCGCCTCCTACAACGGAAAGTGCTACATCTTCTATAACCGGCAGCCATTGAACTTCCTGGATTCCTTATCCTTCTGTCGCTCACGTGGCGGCACTCTGATCAGCGAGAGCAATCCCGCACTCCAAGGATTCATAAGCTGGGAACTGTGGCGTCGCCATCGCAGCGATGTCAGCTCCCAGTACTGGATGGGTGCAGTGCGTGATGGCAGCGATCGCAGCAGCTGGAAGTGGGTCAATGGCGAGGAGCTGACAGTCTCCTTCTGGAATCATCCCGGCGGCGATGAGGACTGTGCACGCTTCGATGGCTCCAAGGGCTGGCTCTGGAGCGACACCAACTGCAATACGCTGCTCAACTTCATCTGCCAGCATCAGCCCAAGACCTGCGGTCGTCCCGAACAGCCGCCCAACTCCACAATGGTTGCTCTCAACGGTTACGAGGTGGGCGCCCAGATCAAGTACAGCTGCGATGCCAACCATCTGCTCGTCGGACCTGCCACACGCACCTGCCTCGAGACAGGCTTCTACAACGAGTTCCCGCCCGTCTGCAAATGTAAGTTGTCCCTTGAATCCAACTCAAGAAACACATCTAACCCTGCTCTAATCTCTGCCAGACATTGAATGCGGTCTGCCTGCCAGCATAGCACATGGTTCCTATGGTCTACTCAATGGCACCGTGGGCTATCTCAGCCTGGTCAAGTACGCCTGCGATGAGGGCTACGAGATGATCGGACGTGCTCTGTTGACCTGCGACTTTGATGAGCGCTGGAACGGACCTCCACCTCGCTGCGAGAGTAAGTCCACTCTCTCAATTGTTGCCCAGCTCAGCTGCTTATCCATTCCCTGTCTTTTATTCCAGTTGTGGAGTGCGATACGCTGCCTGGCAACTACTACAATACGATCATCAATGCTCCCAATGGCACCTACTACGGCTCCAAGGCAGAGATCAGCTGTCCGCTGGGATACCGCATGGAGGGACCACGTCTGCTCAGCTGCTTAGCCACTGGCCAGTGGAGCAGCGCCCTGCCACGCTGCATCAAGCTGGAGCCACCCACTCTGACCACACCCGCAACACCACCAACACCGCCCTCGACTGCAGCCACAACAGCTCCATACCGACCCAAGATTACGGCCAGCACCAGCCGCACGCCCGCCTATCGTCCGGCCAGCAGCAGTCCTGGTGCCAGCTCCAGCACTGCTGCCACCTATCCACACTCCAGCACGCCCCAGGTGGAGATCAATGGCGAGAGTGAGTAGAAACTATATCTAATAAACCTCAACAAGTCGCTAACAAGGCTATATCCAATCCTTAGGCGACTCCGAGGAGGACATTGTCAATGTGCCCGTGCCAGGCACTGTGCGCGAGGAGTTCCCACCACGTCGCACCGTGCGACCCGTGCTCATACCCAAGAAGCCCAGCAGTACGCCGGCGACCAGCAGCAGCAGCTCCAGCAGCACCACCCAAAATGCACCAGCTCCTGTCTCCACATATGCACCGACGCCACCACGCACACGTCCCACGCTCGAGACAACGACACGCAACACACAGCAGATCATCCTCAACTCGCATCCACAGGACAATGAGATTGCCAGCAGTGTCAACAACAGGCAGAACCAGCCGCCCAATGTCAACGTGCCCTACGCCGTTGACAGTCCCGACCGCAAGGAGACCAAGGAGGCCAAACTCAACCTGGGCGCCATTGTGGCTCTGGGTGCTTTTGGTGGCTTCGTCTTCCTGGCCGCTGTCATTACCACAATTGTCATCCTGGTCAGAAGGTGAGTTCCCACTTCTTTACACTTATTCAAAATACCTTGAAGATTTTACTGTGAACCAAAACCAATTCGATTAATCGATCTTAAGCGATGAATGTGTAACATATATTGTATTTCGATTATCATTTATCGCCTATCGAGAATTTCATTTGAATATAACGGTTACAAAGGTCTGAAACCAACTCAAAACTGGTTCACAAGTAGTTCGATAACAGAAATGTAATATATATATGTACATCGATCAACATTTATCGGCTATCGAAGCACTAGACTGGTTCAAAAGGACTGGAACCAGCTCAAAACTGGTTACAAAAGCAGTTCGAAACAAAAATGTAGTATATACAATTTATCGATCAACATTTATCGCCTATCGAAGAACTAGACTGGTTCAAAAGGACTGGAACCAGCTCAAAACAGGTTCAAAAGCAGTTCGAAAACAAAAATGTAGTATATACAATTTATCGATAAACATTTATCGCCTATCGAACAACTAGACTGGTTCAAATGGACCGGAATCAGCTCAAAACTGGTTACAAAAGCAGTTCGAAGACAAAAATGTAGTATATACAACTTATCGATAAACATTTATCGCCTATCGAACAACTAGACTGGTTCAAATGGACTGGAACCAGCTCAAACAGGTTCAAAAGTGGTTCGAAAACAGTATTGTAATATATATTGTATATTGATCAACATTTATCGTTTATCGAAGAACTAATTTAGTTCCAAAGAACTGCAACCAACTCAAAACTGGTTCACAAGTAGTTCAATATCATAATTGTAATATATATAATATATCAATCAAAATGTATCGCCTATCGAAGAACTAGACTGGTTCCAAAGGGCTGGAACCAACTCAAAATTGGTTCCAAAGTAGTTCGATAAAAGAAAATTGTATATTAAGGACCTTTAAACAGGACTAAATGAGGCTCCATCCGGAATATTATTGAGCTGAAGTGTAAAATATCGCGTGGAGCACACAAATCCTGAGACTCTATACCCCGCTGTATACCCTGTAAAATCTTGTTGTATATTCTCTCTCTCTCGTTGTTGTTCTTCCTCTTGTTGTTGTTGGTGCTTTTTAGCCCTACTGTACCTGGCCTTGTGCGGCAATCGTCAATCATCTCTTCCAGCATCTCCCTAAACCCAATTTGTCACTGTAAATACTCAAAAAGAGAGTCTCCTAGCCCCATACACACCCCATGTCTTCTCTCTCTCTCTCTCTTTCTCCCACACGCACACGCACTCACACACACACACAGAGACACACACACATGCAAGCACGCAGCATACATCAAACGCTTTCTCTTTCTATGTTGTACAACTCTCTTTTTTCGTTTTCGTTTTCGTTCTCTCTCTCCTGTTCTGCATCTCATTCGTCAGCACCCCGAACAGCAAACGGCGGCACCTTGCTAAACATTTTACCAATTACCATCATCATCATCATCAGCAGCAGAAGCAGAAGCACCAGCAGCAGCAGCAGCAGCAACGGCAGCGACAACGACAGCAGCAGCACAAGCGGCAGCAGCAGCAACAGTACACAAATCGGGGAGCACCGCCACCGGCGCCGCCGCTGCCGCCGGCTCGACTGCCCAGCTATGCAACGGCAACGGCAACCAGTGCCACCAGCTACGCCTCCACCGCGCAGCTGACACGCTGCAGCAACAAGGGCAGCACCAGAGCTGGCGGCTGTGCTGTCGCTGGCTACCACATGCGTCTCTTTGGCGACGGCTACGGCAGCCTCAGCTCCAGCACACGCTGTGAGCCGGCGCCATCCCTCTGGTACAGTGTCCTGGCGCTGCCCTTCGACGATCAAAAGCTGGCCAGACGGGAGCTGAGCACCTATGGACGCGGCTATCGAGCGCGGGCTGGTCTCTTTAGTAGCACTCACATGTGACTGAGAGAGAGCAAAGAACGATAGAGAGAGAGAGAACGATAAAGTTAGATATTAAATAAGAGAGAGCGAGCGATAGATTGAAGCTCATGCCAAAGAGAGATACCAATACGATGAACCAAAAGAAAACGAATGGAAGTGAAACCAAAACCGAAAACTACCTGCGAATGTAATATTTGAACATGTGCCAAAGATCAGCTACAATAACTCACTCAAACGAATCAATCGAAACGAATCAATCAAATCAAATCAATCAAGCACTCAATCAAACAAACTGTGCCTTCAATCAAGCCACACAAATGTAAGCAGCCATAAATACTCGTTATACCAATTCCATTCCAAAAACAACAGAAACACCACAACAACAACAACAACAACACCAACAACAACACGCTCAATCAATCAATCAATCAGTCAATCAACACAAACAACACAATCAATCAACTCTGGAATCTGGCTGGCACCTTGAAAGCTCATGTCCTGAATGCTGTGGGAGCTGTCTCCTTGCTGTTACCATACACTGCATCAATCAGTCAGTCAATCAATCATCAATCAAATAGTTGTTGTCGGGCTACACACACACACACACAGAAACACAGACACACAACACACTCTCTGACCCATTCTTGTCTATGTCTAGTTGCTCTCTTTCAT
Source organism: Hirtodrosophila trivittata (assembly GCA_035045065.1). Taxonomy (NCBI): domain Eukaryota; kingdom Metazoa; phylum Arthropoda; class Insecta; order Diptera; family Drosophilidae; genus Hirtodrosophila; species Hirtodrosophila trivittata. Next base: position 11,684,686 of record JAWNNK010001028.1, on the reverse strand, counting down.
ACACTGCACGCTTGCGCTCCCTTTCTCTTCCTTCTTCTTCTTAGCCCCTTTGTGTCTCTTTCTCTCTCTCTCTTTCACTCTCATCTCATGCCATCTCTCATCTCATCTCATCTGTATTGTACTTGTGTACTTGTATCATATTTGTCTCTAATATTCCGCACTCTCTTTGTATGTTCCTTTTGTGTCTCTAACTCTAACACAACCACTTTTTGTCCTTAAATCTCCTTTTTTCTCTTTGACCTAACTAATTATTCTCTTTCTCTTTTGATCTGTTTCTCGTAGAAACCGCACCACGCAACATTATCGCCATCGTGCCTCGCCCGATTGCAACACCGTCGCCAGCTTCGACAGCTCCACCTCGGGCTCCCGCAATGGTCTCAATAGGTTTGTGTCTCGACTGATCTTGGAAAGCTTTCGGCTTAATTAACAAAAGTTTGCGCTCTTCTTATAGATACTATCGCCAGGCCTGGGAAAACCTACATGAGTCCGCCTCCAAGAACAGCTCCCACAATGCGCTGCGCCGCAAGGAGACGCTCGATCCACCCAGCATGACGCGTTCCCGTGACAATCTGCGCGACAATATGCAACGATCCCGTGAGAATCTGGACAGGTGGGTGACAGTTTCAAAATGATCAGACTATAGATTCTAATGCGAATACTTTCCGTTATATTATTAGATGCGGCCGGGATAACTATGGAATGCGCGACAACTCGGAGATGGTCGTCTCGGATGTGTGCCTGAAGGGTGAGAAGAAGCGGCATCATCATCATCATCACAAGAGCAGCTCTCGCAATGGGGACTATCGCGATCGGGATCAGTCCGCTGGCCGGCGCGACCATCATCGACACAGCGGCAGTGGCGCCGGCGGCGGTGCAGGTGGCGGTGGACACTATTGACCAACCATGATCATCACCATCAGCGTGGAGCAATGAAGCAATCGCAGCCTGGGAACGCACAACGAAAACTCTTTTGTTAAAATTTAAGCGTGTTTTTTTTTTATATATGGGCAGCGCTTTAGTTATAGGTCAAAAAAACTTTCTGTTCATAGCAAAAACAAAAAGAAACCGATGGAAATGAAGTAGGTGAAGAAGAAGAAGAATAATGAAAAGAAGAAGAAGACACACAAGTGTTAGAAGATTAGCAAGCCCTTAATCTTTTGCAAGTCAATAGCAGCGCTACATAGCTATATCGAATATATATACATAAATACATATATATATATATATATTTTGATATATATATACAGTACTTATGCATTATGCTTATATAATCGTATTTAGATTTGATTTCTAGTGTCCCGTATCCCTACGTCTCGTCTATTTATTGCAAATAACTTTTTCAAGTTCTTAGTTAAAAATTTTTATTAATTAGTTGGTATGGAAAAAAAAAACAAAGAGCGTGGGAAGGCGAGCGAGTGTAGGCGTGGCGGTTTATCTGTTAGTTGTAAGTGAAACAAAAGAAGAAAAAAAAAACAAAAAGAAGAAGAAGAAGAAAGTAAAAATGAAATAGAAGCACAGCCTCCACGTAAAACCCCATCGTAAAAGATCCATCCTAACCAATGCAAACCCCTCAGCAAAATTATGTGCAACTTGGTTTAGCTTGAGGCGAGTAGTTCCTTGCAGCTTAAGCCAAATCGACTTGCTCATAGTCGCAATTTAGTTACGTAACGTTAGAACCCAATCCCAAAATATTCCCAGCAAATCCCAAATAGATCACAAAATTTACAGCAGCAAAAATTTATAAATAATATTGTAGTACGCGTGCCATTAACGGCAACAGTTGCAATGAAAGAAAGGAAAATGAACAAGAAGAAAAACAACAAGTAAAGCAAAGAATTTACCATTTTTTTTTTGTTTACACATAATTTAGTTACTTCATTTCTCGCTGCACCATTTGAATACATTATATTATATTTCTTTCTTATAAACATAGTTACATTTATATTTGTAGTGTTTGTTTTGAGAGTGTAAAAAATGTTGATAAGGCGAACGCTTTTTTATGCAAAAGCCGCAGATTATGCAATATTATTTGTATTTCGTGCATTATTTCCAATGTAAATAATAATAATTTATTTCATAAATAAAAAAAAACATTTTAACTAAAATTTCAACGGATTTTCTTAATTTTGCTTAAAACTTACATTTGAATTATGCGTTGGCGCGCACAGGCTATTTGCGCCACCTATCGAAATAAGTTTGAACCTTACCTAGCGGGGATCGCATGTACTAATATAAAAACACTAAGTTAGCTGCGCTTTCAACTATCGATATATTTAATTTACGATAGATGGCGCTGTTGTCTGTGCAACCCTGCTATCACGCCATTTTCGTGACAACTGCTGTCAAACTGACATTCGTTTGCTGCGCCTCTCTTTCGCTCTTTCTTCTACGAGCGTTCGCCATACAAGATGGTGCGTTAACAATTTTTTCCACGTTAAGACCAAAATAAAATCGCCAATTTGCAATAACATCTGCACATATTTTTAACTTAAAATAAATTGCACTTGTTGCGTGTGTGTAACTTAAAGTGAAAATGTTGAAATTTTGTGAATATAGGCAGAATTTTGCCATTGATATCAATTTGATTGACCGCTTATAAAAACATAAACAAATTGGCGGTTTTATAATTGCAGTGCTTAATATATTAGTACTTAATTAAATCATAATATGCAATTCGCTTACAGACGAAGGGTACCTCCAGCTTTGGTAAACGCCACAATAAGACGCACACTCTGTGCCGTCGTTGTGGCCGCTCCTCCTACCACATTCAGAAGTCCACTTGCGCCCAGTGTGGCTATCCCGCAGCCAAGTTGCGTTCATGTAAGTAACAATTTCTTTACGACTCGCACCGCTTGCTAATCTGATTTTATATCCTTAACTTAGACAACTGGTCCGTGAAGGCCAAGAGGAGGAAGACCACTGGCACTGGCCGCATGAGCTACTTGAAGGTGGTGCGTCGCCGTTTCCGCAACGGATTCCGTGAGGGCACCCAGGCTAAGCCCAAGAAGGCTCCAGTCTCCAAGTAAACAGGTTTTAATACCTACAACAGCAGCCAATTTAACATCTAGCAGCAGCAACCGAACAGTTAATGAATGCATCCCAATTGGCAGAAGTTAATAAATTAAATTTTTTTTTCTATCAAGTGAATCCTGTGCTTATTTTTTTCTGTGGCTCTGTGTAAATCATGCAAAACGCAAAGGCGACGCAACAACAAAGTGAAATAACTTGTAATTTAAACATTTTTTTTATTGCAAAACGCGATTACCTTTGCCAGTTGTGTTAACAAATTGAACAAGTGAAAGAGAAGAGTATAACATTTTTGTTGTTGCGGCACCTTCTGCACTGGGCTACACACATTTATTATGGACAACGTGCCAAAGCATGTTATTTAATAGGATGTCAGTACTGCATAAGGATTAGCAGCTCCTGTACTAACTTCAACTGCGATATTACCAATCAACCAACCTTAACGGTAATTTGGAACTATGTACGAAAGTGACACATGGCGCAGCGCAATACGGTCAAATATTGCTTGCTCGCTTGCACGAATTACGTGCAAGACAAAGGCGGCAAACTACTTGCTGTCTCTTTCAAACTGCTGCAACGTGAAGGAAATCAAACATCTACATTTCCGGCTAGTTGTGCGATGTTACTTCGTGGATGGTATTCCAAATATGGAAGTATTCATACTTAACTGTCCATAAACAGTAAAAGCAGTTCTTCATCTGAAATAAATATTTTTGAAATGAAGCAATTGTTCTTGTTTTTCTTAAGCAGTGTTTATGTATCTTCCATATTCAATGTATATCCAGAATCAGGAAGGATACTTTGAAGGAGTTTTAGCTTATTGTAGGTAACAGGTGAAGTGGAGCATTACTAACCCGTTGTACCAGGATAAACAAAAGTGCTATTTCTATCTACAATACAAACATCTTTGATCTCAGAGACTGCAAAGCGAAGTCATGAAGTTCTATACAAAACAAAAGTAAACTGTTTTCTATTGTCAACGTTGGCAGCACTTGCAAATTAGTAGTGTGTGAAGCTTGTTTGGCAGCACTTGCCGAAATCACCTTGGAAAGTGCGGATTTGCAAGCGTCTAAAACTGCCAAAATACCAGGCGAACAGAAATTCTAGTTGGCATCCGAAATGAGGTTACACAAAAACTGTTGCATACTTTTAGTTGCTACCGTTTTTACACGGAAACTCGATTTGCAGAAGTTTGTAGCGTAATTTTAGGATGGCAATTTACTTACAAATGGTTAGAACACATTTATATTTATGTTATATATTTACGTGCTCCGTGTTTTTATTAAATTATGACAAAAAACAGCAATCGACCTCGCTTAAAAGTAAGTTTCGTATATGATAATATAATATAGTATATATATAAAACAGCAAGCAAGATAAAGATAATATCGTACAACAAGCAGTGGTTGGGTTATTAATGACTACAAATATCTTTCCTTTGAGTTTCCATCGCTGGATTGACTAACAATTAAATTTACAATGTATAAAGCGTTTCACTACAACTAAGGAGTGGATTGGATGGGATGGGATTTGGGGATAGGAGTGGATTATTGGTTGGGGAATACTATTTAGGGCGTAGGTAGGCAGGCGAATTAAATACATTGTCACTAAATGCTAAGACAAATTTACAAGATACAATTACAAAATTTGTGCTTTAGCTCCAGGCTAATCGGCGTGCGGATGTGGATGCGTAGGTGGATGATGAGTAGAGGCAGTGCTTGGTGTCGTTGGAGCTGCTGTTGTCGCAGTTGGCAGCGCCTTCGACTTGTCGACGGTAGAGATAGCGGGCCGCTTGATAAATAACTTCTTGAGGTTCTGGAAGGGCGCATCAAAGAGCACCGTTAGGGCCACCGAGGCCAAGAAGATCGATATAAATTCGTTGGTATCGAGCTGTATAAATGAAACAGAAGCAGGATTATAATAATAAGACTCCAAGTGATGCATTCCACTCACAATTATGGAAACAAAATTGTAATAGTGATGTACGTGACGCCTTCGTCCGACGTTGTAGAAAAAGACGGGGAACTGCGTGAGGTAAATAGCATAGGATAGCTTTGTGGACACCTGGAAGCCATGCCAGGAGAACATCTTCGTCAGTTTATCTAGAAAAAGATAATAGTTAATAGAATAAACTTACCAAAGGAAACCCATTAGGCAATACTCACTCTTGTAACCATTGTGGGAGACAAAGACAATCCACGAGAAGAACAGGCACCAGGCAATCGGCGCAAATGCCGCATAGATGGCCGCATGCGTTGAGTTGTACACATAGTTAATGTCGCCCATTGGCGCTGGACCCAGCAGTGAGGCGAGGACACAAACAGTGGCTCCCAGCCAACCTAGACGCAGCTGCAACTGGCTCAACTGGGCACCCTGATATTTTCGCAGAAAATAGCCCAAAAGTATGCCCATTATATAAACCGTAGAACGGTGAGGGGGGAACGAGTACATGTAGTCAGCAGTGCGAAACAGTCGCTGAATGCTAAAAGAGATCAGGCAGAGCATTAAGAATGGGGCAAATAGAATTTCTATCATCTAAACTTACTTTGTGCCGAAGTAGATGTAGTTGGAAAGCTGATTTACAATCGTTGTATAGTAGCGCGCCGCTGTGCCCACCGTACAGAGCAGCAAGAGGGTGATCAGACCACGACGTGGCCAGCGCCAGAGACCCAGGATGAAGATAGGCGCCACAGCAAACAGTTCCGTATCGATGCCCAGATGATGCGTGTGTGTCAGACACATCTCACTGAATCCAAAGTAGTTGTGAATGAAGAGCAAATTGCGCCACCAATGCTGTTTACAGATATCCGCATGATGACCCACCACTAGATTCCACTGCGGACCAGAACCCCATAGCGGAAGCACATACGTACAGAAGAGTATTAATGCAGCCAGAGGTGGGACAATGCTACAATGAAAAAAGAGGATTAAAATGAATCCTAAAGATAGTTCTGAAACCAAGACTTACCGCATTAACCGACTGATGTACTCGTTCTTGAGACGTATGGGTTGCTGCTTCATGAGGCGTCCGAAGAGCGAGTAGGAGGTCAACATACCACTAAACAGTAGGAAGGGATCTGTGTAGAGTGATGCGGCGCGTCCAATGACAGTCCAAGGTTGTCCCAGGCTTTCAGACATTGTCGTGCGGTTGTTGTACGGGTTGAAGAACATGGCCATAGACTTGTGCGAGAAGATCAGCATAACTGCATTTAGGAATCGAATTCCATGCACGGCTTCAATGTCACCCGGCGACTTGCTCGTGCTGAACAGCCAACGCAGATTCTTATCCAGCGAGAAGGCCGTGCACCAGCCATCTGTGTCGGAATAGAGATTTATTTAATGGCATTCGCCAATAGCAAGATATTTGCTGCACTTACTCTGTTGCTGTTGCTTGGTGCAGCGGTCGTAAATGGTTGAGAGAACCGCTATGCAGACTACCAGCACAAAGAAACGCACCGCCAAAGTGGTGTTATTATCCCACGGCTGCTGATCCCGCACCTGACACATTTGTGGCTCTACGCGCACATTGAAAGTTATGCCCGTTGATGCCGTCTGGTTGCGCAGATACTCAGCCACGCTGTACTCCACATCGCGGTACGTGCAACCGGATGGCACGCAGATGCCCCAGTTGACCAGCGAGTAGCGTGGTACACGATGACCCGGCTATGAAAGAAAGAATTGGTAAGCGGATAATTAATTAGTGCAATGCTTAAAGCATAAGATTCTTGCCAAAATCTTCTTCTTTACATTTCTTTTCGAGTTCGAACTTCGAATAGTAGAAAGTTCCGGACTCGCAAAAAAAATACGCACTATTTTTATTTTGAATGTTCGCTAAAATCTCTCCTTTTAGGTTCAATGAACCCAAATCGTTTGGTCAAGCAAATGATTAGCATATTAAGCCAATTATTGCTATTGACTAACAACAATACGAACGAAACAAAAAAAAGCAACATTTTTGGTAAAATCGAATCGAATATTTCGTTTTGCTCGCATTTTTCGTCAAGTTCAATGTCGAGCTTTGGATAGATCTCTGTGTATTTCTTGCGCTCTTTTCATAGATCTCTTTATAACTTCAACTACAGCAGTTACTCTATCTCTCTCTCGCTCTCGCTACTATTAATAGTGCAACGGAATGTCAGCCAAGGCTGAATTTTAAGAGAATTCCTATGATATGTCGACTGACTTGAACATATAAATACATATGTACATACAATAGATGCATGCTCATGCAATTATAACAATGAGTAGACTATGTATGTATGTACGTATAAGTTTGATCTTATTATTATTATCTCAGTCACGTGCAAAGTAACACTGCATCAAGAGCAGTAACAAATTGGTCAACGAACTAAAGCACAATACCCATAAAAACTCATAAATAATGTTAAAAACTTGGTTTACTCACATCATTAAATTCGCTCTTGAACGGTCCATGTGACTGCAGCAGCTTAAAGAACGTCTGCAATCGTTTTGATTTGTGTGGCAACACTGGCTGTGCATAGGCTAAACAATATTGCCCACGCAGCATGGTATCGGTTTGGGTGTTGCTCTCCCCCTCAGAGTTTGTGACGTCATCGTCCTGCTGCTGTATGCCCATGCACTGATCAAAGTCGCCCGGCTGATTGATGTTGCCATTCAGAATTCCGGAGTTCATTTTACCGGTCGCATCGTGCACTACAAGAAAGATTGATTAAAATGTAAAGAAGGGAAGGGGATCAGTTGCATAGTCGTAAGTGCGCCAAGATTTCGTGCAAATAGCACACTGCATGCCAATTGTAAAGACGGCAACAACAATGCTGCGACCTTGACTGTGATTTCAGTAAGCGTCGCAGTCGGCAGAACTCGTTTGGGTTTTGTTAGTATGTATGTATGTACGTTCTGATTCTAAGCTCTCGGCGCAGCTGGCTAGCAGTTTTGTGCCAAGTTCGCACAGTATTTTGCTGCTGCTGTTGTTGTTGTTGCTGCAAATTGCTGCAGTTGGCTAAAATTCACATGTTGTTGTTGCGATTGACATTGTGGCAGCGGCTGATTCTGCCACTGCTGTAGTTGTTGTGGCTACTATCAAGCAAATGTGGGTAAAGTTCGACGCTTGACCTTCACTTTAGCCGCATGACACATGAACACACAAACACACACACAGTCATATTCATATATGAATATACATACATACGTATTTATAAGTGTGAATGTGTGCGTTTGTTTGCAATTTCAGAACTTGATTATTTGATTCATTTGACTTTGCACTACAATTCATGTCGTCGCGTCTGGCGGTCACAATGCGGCTTCGGATTTGGCTCTAGCTCTGGCTACGGCCTGCCTTCTTGCCCAGTTGGCAATGACTCGAATTTTGAGCTGTGCTTTAGCAATTGGCAATCGCAGCTGATTAACACCACATAATAACAACATAGCATCTTTAACTAAACGGATACTTACTTTTCAAGGCCCACAGATCGAAGTTGTTTAATGCATTCATATAGCGACGCATCTGAGCACGGCACAGGGGAGAGGCGTCTGGGTTGCGTGCGGCATCGAAAGGCTGTGAAATGGCCAGAAATCGTTTGCCAATATTGTATAAGTAAACTGTAAGAAAAACAAAAGTTATACATAAATTAGATGTAAGTCGATACTGGCGCCAGCTGCCGGCAAAAAAGTGCAGCTGCAGTAGAACTGTTCGCGTTGCCAACTCTTTTTGTTAGAAGTTTTTCATTGAGTAACAACAATTATTTTGCAATAGCTGTAAAGCCATCAATTATCTATCGTACGCTATGTTAGGGGCACGTGCCCGCAAACAGGAAGTCAACTGCAGATCCGCTGCAAACCATCTGCAGACTGCATAGAAATGGATTTAAATGAAGGCGCCGCAATCACAAAAGCAGCGGCGCAAGCTCTAACAAAATTTGAGAGCTGCACTCTTCAATACGAGCGAGCAGCTGCCTTCGATACGAATATGGCTTGGCGTGCGTGCCAAACCCAAACCTAAGCTCAATACCAAGTCCAGTACGATAGTCGAGCGATCATCAGCATGCAATACGCAACTTTGTTTAGTATTTGTTGTTGTTGTTGTTGTTGTTGTTTTTGCTTTGTTCTTATTAACATTATCATTATCATTGTTGGGCTGTCGTCTGTCTTTTTATGCTAAGCAAATCTTCAAGCTGCTAATTCTCATTTCGAATTCTGAACGCATCGTTTCGTCCGATAGACGGACAAATCTGTCAGCCAGATACGCCTCATTGCCTGCATCCGTCTTGGAGCTGTCGATGCCGTGCCGCGGGGCCTGAGGTTGCGGACCAGGGGACTTTGCCTGGGCAGTCCCAAAGTGCTAAAGTGCGTCAGACGAGTAGCGACAAGCGACGACTGCGGAATGTGGCCCCTGTCGTCATGTTCTATATATACGAGCTGAGACCTCAACCATATGGGAAAATTGCTAGTGCTCAAACGTGGACAAGGAAGAATTGAAAATTCTATGATCGCAGTTATAAATCTTTAGTTTCGGCTAACTCAAATATGTGCCTGGCATCCATAAATGCGATCCAACAATAGTAGGAAAACACCATCCAGAACCAGTTTCTTCTGTTGAATATCGAATTAAAGCTGTATGATTCTCAGATAGCTCAAGGAACTTGGCTGGAAAGTCGTGACTCTTTAGTAAAGAGGATATATCCAATAATAAATACACATTAATCTCAACAATAAATATCAATAATAAATACACATTGGATCTATCATTAATACAATAAATTATTAAGATTAGGAATTTATGATTATAGTCATAATTGTACAATAGTACTGAAACTATGAAAACATCTCGTGAAAAGAAAAGGTAAAACTTAAAAAATTACATGCCAATTGATTAACGAAGCTCTTTTTTTTAAATATAATAAATAAAAATAATAAATCATTTATATCTGACTAAATATTCAATTACTATAAGTCTTAAAAAAGAATATTGAGTGGAATAAATCACTTGGAGATTCCAGAGATGACTGAACCCAACTGGACTGCCCACCTACAAAGCAGCTGAACTCAAAGCACAAGATTTCAAATATCTGTTGATAAATTATATATATAAATGTATTCACTTATATTCTATAAATTTGTTCAATAAATTAAAGGCATTTAAATATATTTGCAATTAATATAATAAATGAGATCGTTTTCATGACAAATTGCGGAAGATCTGAATTTAGATCTTAATTTTAATTGTAATTTTTATTGTTATTGCCAATGGAATAATTTAAAGCTCTCTCTATATATATTACATATCAAGTTCTGAGTTATAAAATCGATTTTTTGCTGCCGTTAATTGACTCTGAACCGTTAGCTCGTACTCCTAAGTATGTATCATATCATATATTTACTCAAACGTGACAGCGCAGAATCTTAATATTTGTCTAGCAAATTAACATTATGTTTAAGCTAATGCGGCAGCTTCTGTAAATATTGTTGCTTTTATGATACAATTTACTCTTATACTTATAGGTAGGGTATAGCCAACTAGTACATAGCTATTTTTCAATATAAGCAACTAAGTTTATAGCAGATAGTATATCATATAGTATATACTATATGAGATAGTCTACAAAATACTTTACTAGATACAATACCAGATACTTTACCAAAAACTACACCAGAAACCAGATACTATACTAGATACTACACGGAAAACTATAACAGAAACTATATCATATACTCTACTATACCAGGAACTATACTACTACTACAGCTACTACACCAGATACTTTACCAGATACTCTACAGAATACCAGATACTATACTAGATTCTACACGAAATACTATACTAGAAACTATATCAGGTACTAAATCAGATTCTCTAGCAGATTCCATATCAGATACTCTACCAGAAACTATACCAGATACTATATGAGATACTCCACCAGCTACTACACCAGATACTTAACCAGTTTCTCTACCAGATACTATACCAGTTACTATATAAGGTACCAGATACTATACCAGATACTCTGCCAGATATTCTAGCAGAAACTATACCAGATACTATACAAGATACTAAACCAGATACCAGATACCTCTTCTATACTTTTGCCTCCTCATAAAAGTAGAAATGACAATAAAATGAAGTTTAAGCCAAGCCTTTTATTATATACCCATAACTGATATAACTTTATCTAAGTCTATAACTTTTCTATCCTCAAAGATGCACAAATTCTTTTAAGTAATTGAAATTTATGTGCTTAATAGTTCACACTCCCTAACAGGGTATCTTTCAGTTGATCAATCTCAAACTTGTCAAACTATTTGGCAAGTATGTTATTTACATTCTGTCCATCTGAACGTTAGGCAATTTGGTTATTAACTGTCTTTTAATTTACAACCTCTTGATGCTCCATAGCCTTTCGGCCAAATAACATCATTGACATCAACATAACATAACCATAGACATAATCATTGTCCGAGTACTTGAATTTATGTCTTGGCCTGGCTTGAACGGGTTTGGCTAAAAGGCCCAAGTCATGATGCGCTTCAAGTGCTGCCAAAAACTTGGAAGAGTTAGCTGCCATCCAGTGTTGATTAATGTAATTTTTAATGATTTCAAGTTAAGTCATCCCGACAAATAAGATATATCTATATATATTCCCGTTGAAAATCGCCCATTAGCCATGATTTGGCACATTTTTTCAGTCAGTTAGTGGTAACTTTCCAGTTCCACAATTAATGTGCAAATATTTGGCCAAGACTTAACGACAAGGCCAAACCTTTTAGCAAGAATTCGTAGACAACAAATGAAATTTTGAAAGGGAAAAAGGTATCCAGAAAAGAAAGAGAAAACCGAGAGAGTGAGAGAGAGCGAGAATCGACTGAACCGGAACTGACCTAAACAATTAGATCAGCCCACGTCTTGGCTGTGCCCACCTGTCGTGGTACTTAAGCCCTTATAAAGGGAATTGAAATATCTCTTTTATTTACCATATATATATATATATATCTGTATCTTTAGGCGTATTATTATTATACACAAATAAATTGAATGAATTCGAAGGTATTTGAAGGTAAATAGTAGGAGTAAACATGTGTACAGGTGTTTCTCTTTATTTGTCTGTAACTCAGATACAATGAGGGCTATATATATACAATATATGTATCTATGATATATGATATGTAAACTCGTAAATATCTCGACATATTGTGACACAATGAGATAATTGTATGGAAAACCCCGAAAAGATGTTAGAGAACTAAACAGAATAGCCTTAAAAATAATAACGTATATGTACTCATAATTAGGCAAGTAATTTATGCACTGTGTAGGGTATCTGACAGTCGTTTAGTTGAGCTCTAATTACACTTGCTGCTCTTTGACTAAATTGTGTGGCCAGTGGGCGGTTCTTGGCCAAGGGTTTGCTCCGATCTCCGATCACGTCTGCCCGTGTTGGTTGGAGGCCTTTGTGACAATTTAATTTAATTGCAAACGTGGTTGCTCCGGCTCAAAGAGACTCAACCATTATTATTATGTATTGTATATAGCTCGAACTCTTTCTTATATATATGTAACATGATATCATGTACTGAGACGCAGAGTTTATAATCGAGAAATTGATTTTATTTAACGCACGCTTAGATTATGCAACACTTTTGCCTTTGGCTCAAAAAGCGTCAAAAGAGTTGTGCAAAGCTACGCAAAGGGAATTGGGGAATAGTTGGAAAAGGGGAGGGCGGGAGAGTGTCTTGGTTCGAGATTTGTAATAACATTAACAGCTATAAATCACAATTACAATCGAAATTGGGCAAAAAGTAAGAAGAAATGAAAACAATAACAAGGCGCCTGGGGGCGTTGCGTGGGTGGCGTGAGAAAGCGCCAATTGGAATTTGTATAAAATTCCAACATGAAATCGAAACCGAAACTTAAGAAGTAAGTACTATATATATATATATATATATGAGGAGTGCTGGACTGAAAGAAACGCTGTATAAGTCAAAAGTAAATGGAGGAGCTATAAAACTTTCTTAAGGAGTCGCAAAAACCGATCTGCCTCATATTAAGCTATATCTGCTATATATAGCCAGTATCTAGGATCTTTGAGTATACTAAATTTAGTATATTTATCTATATTTAGTATATTATGTGTATCTATAGTCATAGAAAGCAGGCAGAGCTACTCACCACGTTCCTCATCCTCCACCTGGTCATCCTCTTCCTGGACCTTTTCACTTAACTGCCGCAGCGTATAATTGCCTGTGATGGAGCTGGTGGTCGTGTGCAGCTCACTGATGTTGCCCACATCGTGCAGCACATCCAGCACCGTTGTGGTAGCATCTCCAGACGCCTCATCCGCGAACAGTTTCAGGCTATAGTTGACCTTATCCTCGAAGATGGATGCAATTTGATTCTCCAGCTTGTCGCTGGTCGCATCGCCACCATCGGCAGCAGCGGCACCAGCAGCGACTGCCAGCAGATTCTCGCCCAGATTGCAATTATCCTTGAGGTTACAGGTGGGATTCACCACAGCGGCAGCGGCGCCATCGAGCGCCCAGCTGTGGGGCAGCGGCGCACAGGCGAGCAACAGCAACGCCACGCAGAGCATGTCGAGGACTGCCCAGAGGGAGAGTTCCTGGTTACCAGTTGGATTGATTTAATTGTTATTTTATTGCTTCTATTTGGCTATCAGCTGGCACATAATCACTGACGAGCAATTCCACTGTTAACACCACGCGGCGTATGCGCAATGCGCAGGTTAAGAACAAAAAAAAAAATTGGAAATAATAAGAGACCGAACCGCAGGGATGCCAAACTTGTCGCTATTCTTAACGAATTCTTCGAGATTTGACTAATTTTGGAGATTCTTTGGTTAATTTTGTCGGTTTACTCGGATATTTGGATATTCGGATATTCGGGTGGGGGTACTCAGCGACTATTTTAACGACCCGCCAAGACGAAACATTCAACGTCAACTGATTGTCCAAGTGCTGCGAAGCGTACGAAGACCGCTCAGACGGCGCTTTTTGACGGTTTCGACGGTTTCGACGGTTCCGACGCTGCTCAGCTCGGCGGTTCGGCTACAGCTCTATGTGTGTGTCTCTCACTCTGCTGTGTGTGTGTGTGTGTGTCTGTGTTTGTGCTTGTCTTTTTTTTTAAGCCACAAGCCGAAAATTTCAAAACCAAATGCAAGCCGAATTTTTAGCGACTGCTTCGACTTGGCTACTGGCGGTGGTGGTGCCGCTGCACATCTCATCAAGAATTGTCGATTGCATTGGGATTCGTGCCTGGCATATTGAATATGCCCCATTCAACTGGATGACTACAATGTCCGTTTCACTTAGAGCTTCCCAATCCACTTAACTTTGATTGATTGATCTCTGAACGATTGTTGGCAATTTGTTTGCCTCACAGTTCTCACAATTGAAATTTACTATAATACATTATTCAAACTACTCGTGAAACTATCAATTTTCTATGCTTAAACATATAACACAATCATGGGAGTATTTATAATCTAGCATTAAGCGATCAAGCTTCTATAAAGCTATAGAAACTTCTATCCAAGCATGCTGCAAATATTTTACATACATTTGCGAACTTTTTACTTTAGCTTTTAATACTTCACATAATGAAGCTGAGAGAGAATACTTGTATGCTTATATACATAGCATTTAAATCATATATATACATATATATATTATATATTAGCTTGGTATATAGTCAAGCATATCGAGTTGAGTCTTATTGGAACTGCTTGGAGGAGAATTGCTTTGATCAATTATAAATTTATTCAAATTTAATATTTAGGTAAAAGTTCTTTATATATTATAATATATTGAAATGTATGTACTGAAAGTGGATTCTAACACATCAAATATTTAAATGTATTGGAAAAGCGAAAATATGTCTGATTAGCACTAATATATACACTAAAGATAATGGGTCAATCCGTAGAACAGATCACAAAAAATTGTATATTTTTCATGTAAAATCTGTAGTTTTTATGGACAGTTAAGCTGAGGTAGCTGACACTTTTATAGAATATCATATCTGTTAAATTTGCATACCAGTTTGATAGTTAGTTAAGTCTTTAGTTTGTCTACCAAAATGGCTTTGTTTTTATTCTAAACAGCTCAACATCGTATAATAAGTTGCAGCAAAAGTAGGTCGGCGAAAGATGTTTTTGGTTTCTGATTGAGAATTACCAAATGGCGAAATATCGAAATATGAACTAGAACTGGGTTACCTTTATACATATATATGTATAATGGAGAGTGACTGCTCAACCAGTTGAGCATTGGAGCAGTTAAGTTGAACAGTTGAATTGAGTTCGGATCAGTTGACTCTGTTGCAAGTGAACAGAGTCTCGAATGTCGACTCTGAATGCCTGATAAGCGATTTTGCAATTGACCGAAGCTTAGCTCGATCAACTAGCAAAAAGTCTACAAATAATTATAGCCATGGTATGAGTATTAGCCAACAGTACAACAACAACTCGTTTTGTTTTATGTTTTTCTCGCAAGACAAGCGCCTATAAAGACACACAAAAAAACGGCTATAACAAAAATCTAAGTTCCATGAGGCCAAGCAGCTAAAAAACCGAACCGAGTAACTAGAATTTACAGCGAGCAATTCCGGTTAACCGAAGATCAGATACTCTAACAATCGATCGAGTATATCTGCTGAGAGAACTCTGAAAGAATTGTGAAAGATCTCTCAAAGAACTCTGAAAGATCTCTCAAGGAACTCTGCAAGAACCCTATACAAAACTTGGAATAATGAAATAAAAATCTCCATTCTTAATACTTGTTTTCTCTAGTGTCATTCCTAGAAGATTTAACTTAACATAAATAATAGAATCAAAGTTGTAGTAGAGTAAATATTTGAGAAAAAAAACAGTTGGAAAATTTCAAAAACTCATCTGGGGGCAGCTCAGAGAATTGTTGGGAAAGTCTGATAGGAATACGTATCTATAAAATTTAAAGTGAGAGTCAGGCAGAGACAGCTTATTACCACCAGATATATATATATATATATCTATGTCTAATTTAATTTCCAACACTTCTAAGCCACATATATATAATTCTGCGATCAGTTTTCCTTAGCTGCCTGCCAGAAAACAAGAATCTCTTCAATAAAAACTCACTAAAATTTTAATTCAAATTGAAAGAATAAGAATTATAATTATACTATATTTGATATTACAAAAACCACATTAAGTGTCAAAATTATAATACCCGAAGTTAGGGTATGCAGTAGTAAAAAGGTTAAGCACTTGCCCAACACTTTTTTTGGCAGGATGCAACTGAAGATGACGCTGGCGATTGGCTGGTCAATTAGGTTCATTCACCGGGTAAACGTATCTATTAAGGTCGCAGTCAAATGCAAAGAGTTTGTGGCAAAGTGGCAAGTGGCAAGTGGCAAGTGGCAAGTAACAAGTGGCTAGTGGCAATGAATCGACATTTGCGTTCTGCTATGTGAAACATGTGTCCAAGAGGCAACTTGTGCAAAACACTTGAAGCGTAATTGAAGAAAAAAAAACAGAAACAGAAACAAAAACAAAAACAAAAACAAACACAGAAACTGACGCAAATACATTGAAAGTGAGCCTGGTTGCCAATATCAAATTACACAAGCGCCTACCAACAATTTGCTGCTCGGTTAGCCATAAAACTTGGCCAAAAACCAAAAACGGGAGACGTACCAGACGGGCCGACAGACAGACAGAGAGAGAGATACAGGTAGTAGCTGCTGCTAAAGCGGTAGCGGTAGTCGTTGCAGTGGAAGGAGACGGCGTTGAAGCCGGCTTTTGAGTTGCAGTGGCTTGTGCGGGTTCTTGCGACAAACGTAAATTGCAAACGGAACCAAGACAGCGGCTACCAGCAGTACCCAAAAACATTCTCTTTCTGGCCAGAGCAGCACAGCCGGCCTGGTGCAGCAATTAGGCCGCAGTTGCTGCCGCAGCCGGAGCCGCAGCCGGTGGCCGGTGGCCAAGAAAGAATGTGGCAATTGGTTCGAGTGCGGCCTGTGGCAGACTGAAACTGAACGAGTTTGGTTCCGCGGAACCAACGTCAACAGCGGCTCATTAGACGGTGTGAGGAGCGTGTGTGTGTGTGTGTGTGTGTGTGTGTGTGTGTGTGTGGGGCCTGTTGCATGTTGCACACATTTTCAAGTGGCAAGAAGCAAGCAGCAACAGCCAACGTACAGTGAATGCAACTGCAACTGCAACTGCAACTACGACTTGATTTAGTTGCTTGCACTTCGCCTCCATCGCAACCCCCATTCAAACCCCACCCACCCCCCTCCACACCCACCCCTGATACCTGCTTGTGGCAGTGTTGCAAGTAACCGTAGCTAAAATAAAATGTTGCTTGGCTTTTTGGCATTTCGTGCGAGTTTTCATTTTTCAAGACTGATTTTCTGACTTGTTGTCGACTCTTTGGCAATTTGGCCAAAACAAAAGCCAAACAAATAGACTAACTGACATCCTATAACCAGATCGTTTGCTGGTGTCTGAACCAAAATCTCCTCTCAGATCGCTGATCTTTCGTACAGGGTAGAAGTCACAGCTCTTAAATTTACAATTACTTTGGCCAAAACGCAGTTTTTAGCTGATGGATTCTTGTTTACAATAGAAACAGTGTTTTAACAGAAAACAAACAGATTTGAGGCAGGTCGGCGCTGGTCAAAAGACTAAGCCAAGTTAACTGGAAATATAATGCAAATGCAGAGCCCTTCTTTTTCCAGCTAAAAGTCACAACAAAAGCGGCGAATGCAAATGCAAATGCATTTAATCTTATCGAAAAGGGGAGCGAGGGGGGGGGGGGTAACATGATGTTTCACTTGAATCAAGGTCTAAACAAGCAACAGTTAGACGCTATTTCCTATGCTCTATGTACACTGCACAAAAACCAGTCATTAAAAAGAGTTAAAGGTAGTCAAAGTAAACAAACCTTTAGGAGAGTTTCTTACAAAAAGTTAAGAGATTAATCAAACCGAAGGGGGCATTAAATAATCCTAAGAGTCTAAATTTTATTCATAATTATATAAATTTATGCATTTAAATTAATTTAATACAATATTTGATTAATTAATTTAAGTTTTCACACATGGAAACGATTATTTTCCAGTTTTCAAGAACTGAACTGAAGACACCTCTGACTATTATTTGATGCCGCTGAGAGAGAGATTGATGTTGGAATCGATTCCAATCGGGGCTAATCCATGATGGCATTTCCATTTCTTACGATATGTATCCCAGCTGGGCTTTGTTTGCGTTTTCAAAGAGCGTTGCAAAACCGATAAATCGGCTAAAAGCCATTTAAAATGCATCCCAAGAAATGTTTAAAACTTTCGTAACGCCCATTCAAAGTTGCATTAGGCACGGACCTAAACTTAAAGTTAAAGTTAAAGTTAAGTTAAAGTTAAATTTAAACAGTTAAAGACATGGGCCGAAAACTTGATGTCGTGGGAAACTAAAGACCGCCCATGTGTACATTAAATGATGCACAACCACCGCCCAGACACTCAAAGTGTATGCCTCGTTGCAGTCAAGTTTCTCGCTTAAGTCTTTTGTTTTTTTGCGCTTCATGCATAAAAACTGCCCACTCGCTGGGAGATGGGAGTTAGTCGTGTTTTCGCTCGTGACACGATACAAGCATATGGATTTGTGGGTGTTTTGTGCATCATTTTGTGTACCAATCTCATTGTTGGCTTGACCTATTCCTTACGCCTTCACCTAATCCTTTACTTGACCTAATAAGCTTCTGTTTTCCGTTTTGTTTCGGAGTTGGGTTCAAAAGTATGAAAGTTTCTAAAGCAGATACATAAATATGGCACAAGTTTCTCTCAGATATATGACCCTTATCCATTTTGTAATCTTTTTAACCCAACATTTCTCCCTGAGGCCAAACTACACCCAAAACTACGTCAGCTTTTGACTGCCTTCAACTGCAACTTGCACTGAAGATGAGCTTCAGATTGCAAGAAAAAACTTATAATGAGCTCATAAAGTACGTGCATTTCGTCAGACGTGATGTAAGATGATGTAAGATTTCATCTACGAAGATTTCTCTTTAAGCCCGAAGCCCAGAATATGATATTGTACTTTCCACCAGACGATTCTATCTTTCATCTTCAGCAGTGTTGATGGAAAATTTAACTAAGCCAAAGATACAAATTTATCGATATAAATATCGAGAATCATCAAATATTTCTATATTTTATATGTTCGTCATAATTATAGTAATAAAATTTGACATCAGATTAAATCTATTATTACATTATATACATAAAATCCATCATGTAGTGACGTATTGCGTCGCGTTCGTGCCTGAAATTTATGATATTGATATTGTCATATCGTCCCATCTCTAGTGCTGCATGAACTTTCATTGAATGATAATATTATTTGTGGGTTTGGATATGGGGTTTTTGGGTTTTATACTATATATTATTGCATTGGACGCTTTCGTTTTGCAGTGACCTTGGCAATTGTTAACCCATTTTCACCAGTCGCAACGCTGCAACGATTCGTATCTGGAATTTAAATGTTGATGGTTGATGGTTGATGGTTGATTGTTGATTGTCAGTGTCTTGTTTTGGCTTTGGACCCATGATTTACCCAAGTGTATATACATATATACTATATATATGTACATACATACATATGTATGTATGTAAATGCGTAGCTGCTTGTTGTCGATGGTTAACTTGGGTGATACCTCAAGTCCATGTTGGCTGCTCTGAGCCAAAACAGAAAATACTCGGTGCTAGAGTTAAAGCCAGAGCTGACTTGGTTAACGTCATCATTAGTCATTGTTTTAATTGAATTTTTTGTTTAATTAACAAGTCTAAAATAATACTAATTCACAGTACTTCAAATTCAAATTGTGCTGCGCAATTACCTCAAAAAAAAAATGTTTTATGCATCCGAAGTTTAAATTTATTGTTGGTTTTCCGCAAAATAACTTATTATTTTAATGTCAAACACTCTTTCAAAAGGTATATACAGTTCGGTGGTTACATCATGTACAAAATATTTCACATTCTATAAAGTTGGTATATATTTATATATATATGTTCCTTATCAGGAAGATAAACAGAAACGATATTCATGACGGCTGTCTGTCTCTCAGCGGAGTTAAGTTAAGAAAACTTTGTACAAACGCTTCTTCTAGTGGGAGTCATTTTATATTATATATATAATAAATATATGTAGTATATGGATAAAACTGTTACTGTTATCGGTATACTATATAAAAAAGATATTTAAGAAGCGATAAAAGATACTTCCTTACTTTATTCCTCGCTTCGTTTTGTAGTTTTTGCTTGAAATCGTATACAAAAGTTGGACACGTAAGACGCACTTAATAAATTCATTTTAAAGGGTATTTTATATTCGGTAATACAAACAAACAGCTTTTCTTTGATTTGGTTTTATTTGATTTTTGCTTAATTTAATACTCAAACTTTAACGAGTAATTAAGTTGAAGAACGCGCGCTACGAAATGTAATAAATTCTCTGATGCTTCACAGAAAACCAAATGTTGTCTTACCAACGTGGAGCAGGCTTAAGGTGCATTACCCCAGAAGGAGAAGCAGACAAACAAAGAAAGAGAGGGAGAAAGGTATAAAGAAAGAAAGAGAAAGACAAAAGCTAGCTTTAAATAAACAAACAGGACAGAAAGAGCTTGCTCATCTCTCGATGCTGTCACGCAACGCAAACTCTCAATCAGCCAGCAAGTCAGTCACTCAGTCACTCAGTCAGTCAGTCAGTCTGTCTGTCAGTCTGTCAGTTAGTCTGTCAGTTTTACTATCTTCATCTTAGTCGCATACCAGGCAACGCCCAGTTCGCTTTTTAAGCCTTCTTTCCCTACACACTCCCGAACAACTTAAATCTGGTTGACATACTTAATTGCTGTAAATTCTGAATCACGGACTGCACCTCGCATAGTTCAACTGACTTATAGAAGAGCTTTGCGAAAAGATTGTAAACAAAATTTGAACAAAGACGTAAAAAGCTAATAAAATTTGCACATTTACCTCTCAATAAGTCAAGCGTGAACGACTGCAAGATACCCTATAAAAACAGATATCAACTTTAAAAATATACTTTTAAATTTAACTTAAATCAAAATGCAAACTAATAATTTCTGATTTAAGCAAAAGAGAGCAAAATTCGTATGTGAAATATGTTCGACTAACAGATACTCTAACATATAAGAGTTCCTTATGAAATGTTCAGCAAAGTTTTAGTAATACAATTCTATGCATAATATCAAGACTTTATCCTAAAGGTTCTGGTTGAAAATTGGTGCTGATTTTTATGTAAAAATTACAAAATTTAAAGGTACTTCATGAGTATCTTAAGTATATAAAATACCTTTTCTATTAATTGGAAAAAATTTCTATAATTTTTATAAGCATATAGGGTATATGGAAGTCTATTTAGAGACTCTAAACTTGAACTGCTGCAGAATGTTAAAGATATATTTTCTTCTTCTCTGTAAAATTTATGATACTCGATGCGGGGTAAGACAACACGATAAACACAATCAATAGGAGTATATAACCCTTTAAGTTAGAGGGTATTTTCTATTCGATCATTTTGACATGTATTGAAATTTATTAAGGCTTTTACTTGGGATGGATGAGGTATGAGGTATATGTTTATATTGGTAAATCCGCGTTGAAGAACTGGAAACCTGTTCAATTAACAGGCAACATTGTCACCTCTTGGTAATTTCAGCTGTGCGCTTGTGGTTGTTGCTGGTGGTTGTTGTGTTTGTTGTGGTTTTTGTGGTGCTGCTGGTAGTTATCATTGTGGTGGTTGTTGTCTTTAGCCATAATTGAAGTCACTTGAAGAATAAGGAAGCAAATGCCAAAAAAGATGGGAAAAGAGAGAGAGAGAGGAGAGAAACCGCCAGAGGGCATTCATTTAGCAAACTGGCCAAGCCAAACCAAAGGCAATAAATCTACAATGTACGATTGTAGAATCTTCACAACAACAACAACAACAACAACATCTAAAACAACAGCAACAACAACTAATAACAACAACAATCGACAAACAATTTGAATGCTATAAACGCGATTTATGCGCGCGTATTTAACGCTTCTTACACACAAACACGTTTGTTTTGGAATGTGTGTAAGTGTGTGTGTGTGTGTGTGTGGTTGAGTATGTTTTGCCAACACACACATGAAATGTACTAAACAGACTTCCCTAACACACAACCAATTCTCTTTTAATCCCCTCAAATTCAAGGCATTTTGTCAAAATATAAAAAATTACGAATTATGTTAAACAAAAATTCAGCACAGAAAACAAAAAAATTAAGTCTTAAAAATGTAAAAATATTACCATAGAAATTCCAAATAAATTTAATAACAGTCCTTAAACTTTAAGAGTGGGTATGGACATATATAAATATATATACTTAAAGACAATCGATCAGCGATTGGATATATTTAAATGAAGATATTTTGGGATAAAGCCTGGATATATTTATTTATTTTATTAGTTTTATTTGTTTTATTTTATTTTATTTATTTTATTTATTTTATTTATTTTATTTATTTTATTTATTTTATTTATTTTATTTATTTTATTTATTTTATTTATTTTATTTATTTTATTTATTTTATTTATTTTATTTATTTTATTTTATTTATTTTTATATATTTATTATTTTATTTTATTTTACTTTATTTTATTTTATTTTATTTTATTTTATTTTACTATATTTTATTTATTTTTATTTTATTTTTTTTATTTAATATCATTTATTTATTTTATTAATTTTTTTATTTACTCACTTATTTGTTTATTTTAGTTTATTTTTTGCTGAGAATTTCCTATACATCTCCTGTTTAGGGTATCTGCTAGTCTGGTACTTTCCACTTGAGGATTTTATTTTCTTTTGCTTACATTAAAGATTCTTGTTTTGCATTTTGGCTATTAGAGGCTGTTTGACCACACGTGAAACGTGACCTTTGAGTCGTTCGTTGAGCTTTAAAGGCTCGACAGCTTCTAAGTATCTTCTTATTTTTTTTGGCAACTTCTTGACCATTTAATTAATAATAATAATCATGGCAAATTATGAATATAATGATATAATGCTTTGTCTGTTTTGAAAGTTGTTCAACTTGCCGACAGCTTTTATTAGCCAAATTTAATTGAATTGCTTCGTTTTTTTTTCTGTTTGTTTTATTTCAATAATTTGCATAATTTTAATGATCATGAATGAAAACTTCATATAGGGACTGCACCCTTATCCCAGACAGACCATATAAATAACTGATGACACTGCAAACAAGCGAACCAAAACTGATTTTATCTTAAAGTCTCTGAAAGTAAAACGAACTTTGGAATACCCTTTGCCAATGACTTGTCTTTTTTTCTCTTACCAAGTGCTTCCGGCCTTCAGCTAGTCCAATATTTGCGTTTATCAAATGAGGTGACAATCAAAAAAATGTTTTATCACATCTTTGCCCGGAACTGGACGACGCACTGAGGCGCGTCTGAATCAATAGAGCACTTAATTCCAAAGGTTGTACCGAGTTTTGACTCTTAGAATATATTTTATTTTTTTGAAGCTAATCCAACGCAATGGACCTTAACAGGCAACGCCCAGCTCCAACTCTGGATAAAACCTAAGCAGATATTTAGACGAGTCGATAAAGTTCTACAAGAACCCAACTTATAAGTCTTTAAATATTTGTTTAATTTATTTGAATAGAACCCATGAGAACCTCAAAGGGTTTCGTTTTGTTTGGCAAAGGAATACCATGAAAATCATAAAAGTTTTTCATAGTCAAATTGAAATGACGCAATTGCTTTCAATCTTTATTGCTTTATTCAAATTCAGTTTTCACATTGTCTCATTGAAATGCTAATTTCCAATTTCCCAGACTGAAATTGATTACACTCTAAACTTTTCCACTTTGTATGATCTCTGACTACTATAAGTAGCTTCCCATATTTCAACAAACTAAACCCACATCTCTTTTATGCATAAATGTTGCATCTATTTTCTGGTAGCCAATCTTGAATAGACGCTTATATAGACAGTTCAGATGTTAATAATCAGCTGCTGGTTATTATTATAATTTTCAAACTGTGGAAATTGTGGAAGCTGGAAACTGGTTTCCCAAAAATTAGTAGGTGGAGATGATCAGTCGATTGATGAGATGCTCCTTTGACGTGGCCAACAAATTTTCAACATCTAAATTACAAATCTCAACACATTGACAGATTCAGAGAGGTAAACCCCCCCGCGCTCCCTTCTAAACCCCTTCCAGACTCAGCAGCTGCATTTATGAAGCGTGCGCTTTTGGTATGCCAAGGTCAAGATCCACTGCGATCCACTCAAATCCAATGCGATCCACTGCGTTGTGTTTTGTTGCACTAGCACTAAAAATTTGAACCTCGACTGCTGGAAAGCTGCATGTTGGGGCATGGTTCGGCTCGAGGTCAGGTTCAGGGTGCTGCTGTCTC
The DNA here is from genome assembly GCA_035045065.1 of Hirtodrosophila trivittata. Taxonomy (NCBI): domain Eukaryota; kingdom Metazoa; phylum Arthropoda; class Insecta; order Diptera; family Drosophilidae; genus Hirtodrosophila; species Hirtodrosophila trivittata. The sequence continues at coordinate 11,660,201 of JAWNNK010001028.1, read as the reverse complement.
AGCACAGATCTTACCTTCTGACCAGATGCCTTATAAAAGGTAAATTTAAGCGAATAAATTATAAATAATAAATAAACTTAGGTGCTGCCCTATGCAAATTTCTACACTTACGCTTGAGGTTCGAGGCTAAGAGGTCTGGGTAATTCTTTGAATGTGCTTAAGACTGCGAGTTTACGTTGTAAACAAGAGTTATACAAAACATATATATCATCATATATTATATGTACATATAAATATTAATCACAAAGCAGAAAAACTCTTGTGGAATTTTAAAATATTTTGCTCTACTTTGCAGCAATTCGATTTGAGGCTAAAGTTTTATAGTCTTTAGTCATGATACGCGATCATTTTTTTTGTTTAATTATCTATTTTTATCGATTCTGCAGATTTTTTTATTGATTTAATTATAAGTTGAATACTATAATATATATAAATATAGTAATGGAATAAAAGCCGCACCTACTTGGCGTTTGCTGCTACAAGAAATTTTTGACTTGAAGAAAATATTTGACTTTATAACTCTTAAGAATCTATTGGAAATCATATACCCAATGTTATGTAACTGCATATATATTATATTATTTATATATTATATATTATATTATAATAAATATTTACTTGTTATAGTATTACAATTAAAGAATTGGGAACGGAACATGTCACAGACCAATTCTTTTATCAATCTAATTTCGATTACTCCCTATGGATTTTCTTATTTCTCTGTATCATATACTAGAACCCTATGGATCGGGCATATCCAGTCGATTTTTTGTATATAGGTATATTCAAAATTGCATTAATTTGCATAAAATGATATCTAAGTTATGTAAAATTCAATACTCCTTCCCTTTTTATTCAAGTTATACATAGCCTACGGCATTTTACAACCCGAGACTAATGCTAGACTTTTCATGTATAAAGTTGTTAATGAACTTTCGAACTGAGTACAGGGTATATTTAAATCAAACACTCATTAAACATTATTAAGCACCCATTTGGTATAACTTGATCAGGGCCCTTTGAAGACACGCATGTCAAGTGCAAAAAAACCGTTTTCATTATACCAAAAAAAAAGAAGGTTTGTTTTTGACGCTGGAAGCCAAAAGGCGACACGTCCAAGCAGACACGTCCAAGTGCGTAATAATTGGTCGAGCATTGAGCTAAAGTCACCAGTGGACATTGGGCAATCTGCCATCGACTGTCAACCATATCAACCATCAACCATCGCTTGGACAGGTAGGTCCAAGTCCACTCCACACGTGGAGTGCCAAATCGGGCGCCTTAAAGTCGATCGCGACCTTGGGATAACAATGGAATGCGGGGTACGCCAAATGGTTTTATGGCAGAGGTTCTACTGGACAATGCCAAGCCGATCTTTTTCGGCCTATCATGCCACAAATCAATTGTCTTTTTCTCTTTGTTTATTTCATCGAAACTGGTTCTTTACAACTACAACGACTAGTTAACTGATCAAATAAGCATAAGAGCCTTCATATAAAGCCCACAAGAGTTACAGTTCTTCATATATTTTGTACTTCAATCGACTATTTGCTGACTTACGCACTTTTTCCGAACCGGTCTTATTCTTAGCAGCTCTCTAACTACCCGTACTCCTACGTGGCTTATGACAGACACAAATCAGACTTAGTCAGCAGTTTTTGAGAGACAAAACTTTAGAGAATAACCTTAGAGAATGTAATTAACAATTGAATAAAGAGTTTTAAGTATCAGTAGATCTAATTTACAAAGCTGTTAAAAGCAGACTTTATTTCTTTAATTTATTTTATTATCTTTTCTGCAGAATAATCAAATTTGTTTTATGTATTTTTCTTCTTTACTTTGGCAAAACTTTTTAGCTTATTTATCAAAGTCAGCTAAAAGCAGCTGACTACGAATTAAATGTAAAACAAAAGAAAAAAATACAAAAAAGAATAATTATGAAATTTCAAATTATCAAATTAAAAATAAGAATAGTTAAGATTAAAAAAAAAATTAAATAAAAAAAATAAAAAATGTATATTTCTTTTTTAATTTCTTATCTTTTAGTCGACTCCCGATTCAATTTATAACAAAATAAATAAAAAAAACATCAAAGCAAATGTAACCCGAGCCTATAAGTATGTTTAAATTTCTACCTTGGACTTGTTAAAGAATATAAAAGATATATATATATAAATCAGCCTAAAGGTATACCAGAGCTTATAGAAAACGCGTAGAGTTTATTAAAAAAAAGCATGAAAATTTGTATTCAACCGAATAAAAAGTAAAAAAAGCAATTCCAAAGTTTCGGTTGGATTTTCAGTGTATAAAAAAAATGTTAAGATTATAAATAAATACATATATATATATAGTACCATAGTTCTATTAACCTTATCATGATTTTTTTTTTCACGGAATAACATACGATTTTTTTTTGTCATTTGTTTTTTTGGCCTAATCTATTGTTATACCCTGTGATCTAGCAAGAGGGTATTTTATTGCATATTTGTTTCTTCATGAAAATAAAAGGTAAGTTATATATAAGATCTGTAATATATATATTTGAATTAGGAGTGTATAAAAGGTAGTAAAAACTTTCTACTTTTGTTGACATGGTTTAATTCAAACTTAGTTGCAATCAACAGATACCCTGTAAAATGTTTAGTATGAGTATTTACCTACTCCTGTCCAAGGTCTTTGCCTTATGATGATAAGAATAAAACAATAATTCTGTATGAATGGTACGAAGCAAAACAATAATAACGGAACTGAACTTTGAAATGAATCTTGACAATAAATAAAAAACAAGTAGAACGCACTTTTTTAAATAATCGCAATCTAAAAAAAAAGAAAACAAGATCGTAAAAGGTCCCCCGCTGAGGTCCCCCGAGAGGTGTTCATATCTCTACCATAAACCAAAGATAACTATGAGGACAATGGCTTATACCAAATATAAACTTGTTTGTTATTTTAAGTATCAATAACGTAATCTAAATTATTAGATTAGTGCTTCATCTACAAAGTATCTAAAAAAATAACTGCAGCAGACATAAAACGCAACTAGCACAAGTACAAGTACGTGTCATAAGCACAAAGCCAACTGCATTGGCCTTCGGTGAAGATACACTCGATTTGTATGTGGGTCAGTTCCGACGAGTGTGTAGAACCCGTTTAAGATACTCGTAGAATTGCACGATGTTATGCGATTATAATGAGCGATGACTTGCTCGACTGCCCCCTAGTTCGTCTCTCAGCACTAAATTGCTTGTGCGAGTTATCAATGTGCGCTACATAAGCTGCGGCATATGCGACTTGCAAACTATTGTTTGATATTATGAGAATGAAAATTAAAAAAATACTAATACTATATTTTCGTTGAATACATATATTGAATATATACTGATAGTTAAGCTATATATATATATTATAATCTTATTTTTTAAAGCACTTTTTTATTCTTCATTTTCGTTTTTCATTTTCATCTTGTCTCAAAACTTTGATAATAATTAAAAACAAATTATGATAAATAAATAATAATAATTTAAAGAATATTTGTGAAAAATATTTACTTTAAATTGTAGAAAAATAGTGAAAAAAATTTAAAAAAAAAATTATTTTAAGAATATTTAAAAAATATTTGCAATACTTTTGTACAAAATTAATTTTATATGTAAAACTTTTATTTAATTTTTATTTTAATCAAGTCTCAACTCTATAATAAAAATTTAAAATAAAATTTATGATAAAAAAATAATAATAATTTTAGGAATTTTTAAAAAAAAATATTTAATTTAAACTTGTATAAAAATAATGAAAAAATAGTTTCAAGAATATTTCAGCAAATATTTGCAATACTTTTTACGAAGTTAATTTTATATATAAACTTTTATAGAGAACTTTTTTTAAATTGTTTTTAAATTGTAGATATCCTATACCTATAAAGTATATATATTCATGATAAAGTTTATATATTCATGATAAAGTATATATATTCTATTCTATAAAGTATATATATTCCTGATCTAAAGCCATGGCTTAGCTCAACTTTCAAGCTTTAGTATAGGCATATTTCGATGCAGACAATAAACACAAAAGATACAAAATGTGTTTAGAATTCTCAAGCGTAGGGGTACTCAGCTTGGCCTACATATTAAAGCATATTTCTAATGTGTCTGTAGAGTATTTCAAAGTCGTGCACAGCTGGCTCCCACATGCCTTTCGAGTGCTGCCTGTAAACTGCACTCAAATTGAGCGAAACGATTCCAAACAACTTGTTGGATCGGCGGAGTATATAGTCGTAGGTAGAATTTTTTAAATTAAATTAGTTCAGTTAGGCGCTGGTTGGCGATCGGTTGTGCGAGTTTTATTTTTCTAATACGCAAAAACAGAACCGCAACCAATTTGAATACTTGTTAGTTACTACTTTTTTTTTGCTTATTTTTTTTGCAATAATTTATTACTTTATTATGAATACTTTGGCTTTATTCGCCTTCGCACTGTGGGCAATATTTCTGCGGTATTTGCCGCAGATTTTGAAGTTTGTGAAATTGCAACGTTTCGCGAAAACGCTGCCTGGGCCCAGTGTGGGTGAGCTGATAGCCAATGTGAAGAAAGGAGGTAAGCAGCAGTAGATCCTTCCTAAGGATTACACTTAACTTTCTCTTGCTTCCCTTAGAGATACTCAACTGGCTGAAGGAGCTGCGTCTGCGTCATGGGCCCGTGTTTCGCATTTGGTTTGGCAAGGATCTGATGGTATTCTTTACATCCCCCGAGGACATTAAACAGCTGCTGGGCAATAATACGCTGATCTACAAGTCGCGGAACTATGAGCTCGTCGAGCCCTGGTTAGGCAAGGGTCTCCTAACCAATGGCGGCGAGTCCTGGCATCGTCGGAGGAAGCTGCTCACGCCTGCCTTCCATTTCCGCATACTCAGCGAGTTCAAGGAGCCCATGGAGGATAACTGCCGTATACTGATGAGCCGACTGAAGGAACATGCCAATGGTGAGGCCTTCGATATATATCCTTACATCACACTCTTTGCCCTGGATGCCATCTGTGAGACGGCAATGGGCATCAAGAAGCACGCACAGATGCAAAGCGAATCGGAATACGTGCAAGCTGTCCAGACGTAAGTAAAGCCTGATGATTGTATAGAATCTTGGTAATCCTTTTCCTAATCCCTTTCTAGCATTTGCCATATTCTGCATAAGCAGAGCTTCTCCTTCTGGCAGCGCTTTAATTTCCTCTTCAATCTCTCGGAGGCGGGTCGGAAACGCAATGCGGCTCTGCGTGTGCTCCACGATGAGACTTATCGCGTCATCAACATGCGGCGGAAGTTCCTCCAACAGGCAAAGGAGGAGGAGAAGGATAAGAAGAACGTGGATGACGATGTGGGCGGTAAGAGGCGTCTTGCATTCTTGGACATGCTGCTCCTGTCGCAGATGGAGGGCAGCGCAGATCTATCGGATGTCGATATACGCGAGGAGGTGGACACATTCATGTTCGAGGGCCACGACACGACCAGCTCGGCGATTGCCTTTGCCATTGGTTTGCTCTCCAAGCACGCCGAGGTGCAGCAGCGCGTCTACGACGAGGTTGTCGAGTTGGAGGGCCGCGAGAAGGAGTCCATGCCCTACTTGGAGGCGGTCATTAAGGAAACGTTGCGCCTGTATCCTTCCGTGCCGTTCTTCTCACGCAAGATTATAGAGGACCTGCAGGTGGGCAAGATCACAGTGCCCAAGGGCGCATACGTCAGCAACCTGGTCTACATGCTGCATCGCGATCCAGACAGCTTTCCCGATCCGGAACGCTTCGATCCCGATCGCTTCTATCTCAACGAAAAGGAGTTGCATCCCTTTGCCTTTGCCGCCTTCAGCGCCGGACCACGCAACTGCATAGGTTAGTAGCAGCTCCTCTTGTCCCAATGAAGTACTTAATCAATCTTTTACTTTAAACCATTCCTAGGCCAAAAGTTTGCCATGCTGGAACTGAAGTGTTCGCTCTCCATGCTGTTGCGTCACTACAAGCTGCTGCCCGTCGCCAGCCACGAACCCAAGCCCCTGGCTGAACTCGTCATGAAGAGCGGCAATGGCATACAGGTGCGCATAAAGCCACGCCCCAACGCCCACTAGGTGTCAATAGTTCACTCATAGCAATTGGACATATCATATTATAGTTATATCCTATCTATCTGCTGCTTGTCATAATCTTAATTTAATTTCGATAAACTCAATAACATTAAGATTGAAAATAAACAAAAATGTATTACTAAGAATGTTTTTTTCAAAATAAGTTGACTGGCAGATACTCTATACCCACGTCATATATATATATTATATCAATTATGATTTGGCAGATCAACAATTTTCGCATATGGAGTCAATTTCAATTTTCTGACATATGACTCCATATGCGTTTGATATATGAGAGCGTATCCCCTTTTTATAGTATAAGATCGATCCGTTTATCTAGATAAACAGATGATAAATTGGCCTGATAATACAAACTGAGAATATATATAATATATATTAAACAAAAATTATGAATTGAGAATTATTTTTAAAAATTTTTAACTCAATTAAATTAAATCTTATTAAAAATAAAAACTATTAAAAAATTAAATAACATTTCTATTTGTATTAAAAATCACAAAATATTATAATCCTCAATTTTAACTTCATATATATAACATGATATTAATATCATAATATTTTATATATTAAAATAGGTATAAGATTTCTATTGTGAGATTTTTATATACAAATTGAAATGTAATTAATATTTTATTATAAAACCTTTCTTTAATATGAATTTAACTAAATTTATTCCATAAAAAAAGAAATTATGAAAATAGAATTCATTTTCTTTTTTGTATTTAAAAATCGCAGAATAATAATAATTTTTTTTTTAATTTTTATAATATAAATAATAATAATTATATAATATGATTATAATACAAACCAAAATTTGTAATTTTTATTTTATTATTATTTTCTATTATAAATTATATTATTTTACGATTTGAAATTTAGTTAGGTAATATTTTAGAACGATTCCATTATAGAATATATATAAATAGTTTAACTCTTCAATTAGGTATAATATTTAGGTATAACAAAGTATCGCCTAGTGTAGATACTTGACTTCCGGACTTGTTTTTGTAATACTCTCAAATTCGTAGAATCGTAAATACCAACGAGCCCCATTTGATGTTATCAGCGCTTTGTGTTAATCATATTCGCATTGTGTGACGCAGATTGTTTGACAGCAGGGAGGTTGGTCCAAAGGCTTTAGAAAAGTGGAACAAAATTCTAGATTACCCGAAGAGCTTATCGGCCGATGATAATGACTATAGATTGACCCTGAAGAGATAATGGGAAACTACTTGGAGGTAAATAAAAACAAACAAACAATTAATTTTTGGATTTGTTTATTTCACGCATGAACTATTTAAAATACAATACAATATATATGTATATATATATATAGATACATACATATGTGTATGTATGTATATGTAAATTTGTTATATATCTGATCAGTTAATATATATATAGTATATTTAAAGCGTAATATTGTTCTCGTGTTAACATCTAAAGCCAACAATTGTGTCAACAACAAAAATATAGTTTGTATTATATGCATAAATATATATTGTATTGTGTATAATATATATATATATAATATGTACATATTATGTATATATGTATATTTAGAATAGAGAGTGTAAGACATATAGATAAAGATATACTTATGATGAACTCTGTTAGATCAATTACATTATACGATACACATAAATACATATTGCTCTCTCCAACTCTCTGTTGGCCTTGTGTGTTCCCTGACGATTCCTTAAGCTAATTACCTTTTGCGAGTCCATCTGGATTATGTTTATATAATATATGTCATATATATAGATAAATATATGTAAATATATATGTGTATAACCATAATTTATTAAGCTTCCTCCCTGACTTTTCATATTAACAACTATATAAATTCCTTTACAATACGTTTGTCAATTTTTGGATACATATATAATATATATATATAAATAGGTAGTTTGATGGATTTCTATAATGTATATATGTATCTGATTAGTGTATTATGTTTTCTGGTATTCGGTACATATGTATGTCATATTTCGTATGTTACATTTTCCCTATCTAGATTGCCTTCAATTTCCTTTGTGTGTTACTTTGCGTAATATATTGTGCCCATTTCTTCTCGATCTCACCTCGATCTATCCATTGCTCTAGACCCCATTGAACTAGTATAAGCTTGTCTATCAAACCTTCTCCTTATCCATAACCATAACCATATTCATATTCATATTCGTATTCATATTCCTATTCGTACTCGTATTTGCATTTAAATGTTAGTGTGTGCCGATTAGCATAATGTGATCTAATGATATGACGCAGTTAGCATTGGGTACCATAAATATCATACTAGTATATATATAGTATATGTATATATGTATATAGCATATGAACAAACTGAACGAGAGTTACTCAAACTCTCAATACCCTTGCAGTAGCATACTAACAACTTATATTCATATAGATAACAATTACTCAAGCAGATATTAATATATATAATTATTACTTGAAATCTAACAGATACGACAGATACTGCAACTGCCTTAGGAACAAGCGGGACGAGGATAATTCTTTAACGGACGATTACAAGTGTTAATTAAAGCAGCGATAGACTAGGATCTACATACTATACATATATATATATATATAAGACCCAATGCGAAGGTACCTTTGATAGCAGATGATCGTTTTGTAACTATAACAATCGAGTTATTTGATTAATATATAGTATATCTAACCTAACGGAATCGTACATATATAATATAATCTGCAAGAATATTTTAGCCGAATATCCGAGGTGTTCCCATTATATAGCTGCTATTATAGGAACAAAATCCACTCTGAAACAGAACAAAATTGAGTATAATCCTTAACGATATTAAAGCTTATGATTATATTCCAGGAATCTGTGGAATTCTGTGTACGACGGACGATTACTAGGTATTACAACTATATATGTATATAATTTTGTGTGTTAGGAACAAATCTATAAGCTATAACAAAATGGAATCTTATATATCTTAAAGAATATCTATGGAAGATATCCGAAGGATTGTTATTGTTGTGTTTCCTGGTTTTGGAGTCCAGTTTTAAATCTATGGTTAAATAAGAGATTATTATATTCTCCATATTGAAGCTGCAAGGATATGAATGCTTCGGTTAGCCGAAGTCAGTTATCATTGGGCTTGGAGTTTTTGGGTTTCCTCAAGGATCAAAGCCATGGTATGCAAATGGTGCGACATACATCGCGTCTATGCGGTTGCGGATGCGGCTCCTCGCCATTGGGGCCACCTCCGCCTCCGCCGCCGCCACTGAAATTAAAGAAGGAACTCCTTCGTCAGTGCTTGCGATGGGCCTGAGGCGATGCGCCTGCTACAGAGCCATTGCTGGAATTGTTTCCAGTATTGGCAAAGGGGCTGGCGTTGCCCTCAGGCACGGATTGCACCGCAGCGGCGACACTGCCGTAGCTGGCGCGCTGCTGCGTCTGCAATTGATGTTGCTGCTGTTGTGGCAAATGCTGCTGATGCTGCTGATGTTGATGCTGATGTAAGCTGGAAGATGTCGCTGTCAGCGTGGAAGCGCGTGCCAGCCGCTTGGGTATGACAAATGGTGGCGGCGGCTGTGGCGTGTACTGCGGCGGTGTTGAATTAGCTGAAGCCTGACGCACAAACGAGCGTGTGGGCTGCACCTGAACGGAACCACTGCGCGCTATGGCGCCAGTGCGTGGTGGTATCGCCGGCGGTGGACCAGGTGGTGGGCCTCTCTTCGACGGCGGCGGTGAGGTGATGCTTACCAGGCTCTCCGTCGATGCCTGAGAGGGCACACGCGGCGGCAGCTGCGGCAACTGACTATGCGGCGGTGCTGTAGCAGGCAGCTTCGCGTGCGGCTGCACCGTCGACATGGTGATTGTGGGCTTCTGCATGGGCACCGTGTGGCGTATGGTTATGTTGCCACCGTGTTGCTTGCCACCGGCCGAGGCAACAGCATTGCCACTGCCACTGCCACTGGCAGTGGTAGTGCTGTTGCTGCTGGCAGCACGCGGTGCCTGGGCCTGCGTCTGTGTGGCCTGTGGTGCAGCTGCGGATGCGGCTGGTGCCGCTGCTGCTGTGGTTGACTTTTGCTGATGCTTTTGCTTCTGCTTCTGCTGGGCGTGTATGTCCTGGATTTGGGGCGTTATGACCACCGGGTTCTTCTTCTGATCCTGTCCAGCGGCGACATAGCTGAAGACGCACAGCACCGAGTAACAGATCTGATCGGACTGCATGGCGGATCACCAAGGCATTTTAGTTAGTGTGGCAATAGATGAAACTGTGACTGTGGTGGCTTTGGGTTGGCGTCGGTGTGGTGGGTTTTGTGTAATCACAACGAATAACGAATAACGAAACGAAACGGAACGAAACGAACAAACTAACCGAAAGCATGCAGTGGAACAATGGAATGGAACAACGAAAGTGAAACCAAAATTCAAACAATTCTAAATTGAAACAAGGAAATACTTTTAAAAGAACTCGTGCTCAATGAGTGAGATATTTGTTGCTGATGTTGTTTCAAATGTGTGTAGACTGTTATTGTGCCTGAACGTACACACACACACACACACACATACATACAGTGAGAAGGGGAAAAAAAACGGTTGAAATCTAAATTTTATTTACAGGAAAAACAGTTTTTGTTGCTTTTTGTTTGGCTTTTAATGCACATTTTCAATTGGAACATGAGAAATTGCAGCTGCTCGACTAAAGCTTGGTTCCGTTTCCACAGATTCCGTTTCACTGCCAGCATTCCATGAGGTCGCCGACGCCTTCTCCTTGCCCTTGAGATGACAAATGTAAGCGAATTGCACGGACGTCACACGATGAAAGCTCAGCGCAATTTCGGAGGCCTTGAATATTTTTTTTTTTCAGTGTATGTTTTCCAGTTTCGGTTTTTGTTTCATTTGCACGTTTCAGTTTTGTGTATCATTCACGGGTTAGAGTTGTGAATTGTTTGATGATTGAATGATTGTTTGATTGTTTGGTTGATTGATTGATGTGTAATGCAGTGATTATTTGTGTGTGGTTGTTGTGTTAGTTGGTGATGTTGGTGGCAGGCATGTTGTTGTTGTTGTTATTATTGTTGTTGTTGTCGTATACATTAAAATGTTGACAAGGTAACAAACGAAAGTGGCAGCAACGAAACGAAACGATAGAAAAGGAAAGGCAAATCAAACATATTTTTATATATATTTATCTTATACATAGTCTATGTATATATAAATATAATTTTGTATATGTATGTATGTATATACAAAACAATTATAGTATGTGCTGCATTATATGTGCTATATGTACAGGTATATATATATTATTTTGCACATATTTTGCTGATATGAGGTGATTTGGTGCAAAAGGACTTTCAATCGACTTGTACTAGATGTTGCAAAATTTGTTTCAAATTCCAAAAATAAAAGTATGATGCGTCTTGAATGTTTAATGTAAAGGGATATAAAACAATAAGAGAACTTACCATGCTCGATTGATATTTACGCTGTATAAGATTGCGCGTCTTAGGATCTGGAAAAAGAAGAAACGAATATAATATGAATCGCTGCATAAAATATATATAACACTTGGACGATCAAATGGATGATCTTCCACTACTTACTGTACTCCTCCAGTACAAAAATGCCGCCTTTCTGCGTAAAGCATTTGCGTATGTGATCCAAACGCACAAAGAACTGAAATTATTTGGCAAATATATGTGAATTTTAGCTTATCTCAGTTCGAGATGTGGGATGTAATTTGGGGGGAGGGGGTTCCGTCACTAACAGTACGGCAGATAACACAAAAATAGGAACGTAACGGAATGCAAATGAAAAGAAGGTAGCAAAACTAAAGGATTTTTACACAGAAATTTGTATAATTAAAGATAGTACGTGATAAATATGTATTGATATAATTTAAAAGCGCATACAAATACATATAATATAAATGAGTAAACTATAAAAGTTGTAATTAGAATTAATTTTGTTTAATTTTATATGTTATGCGTGTATGTGTGGCTGTTGCGTGTCAGTCTGTGAGTGAAACTAACGTCGATAAACGTTAAATGCAACGAAACGGAATTGAAACAGAAACAAAAACTGTAACAATGCATGACAAGACAAACAAAAGCTAAATGCTATGAGACAGGCAAAGCAGGCAGGCAGGCAAGCACGCAGGCAGTCAGGCAGTCAGGCAGGCAAACAGGCAGGCAGCATGCAGGGTAGGAAACTACATTATCGTGCCATAGCAGTGAGCTATTAACAGCAGGCAATTCAAAGTTATATACATAGCAGCGAGCTAGCAAGAGCAGGCAAACAAACACACACATTTACATACATTTACACGAGGATCAAGTGTTATGTACTAGTAAGAAGAAGTAGGGCAACAGATGAAAAGAAAAGCCAAGTGAAGTGTAAAAGAAAACACAAAAGAAAAGCGAGAAAACTAAATAAAACTTCTGTTTGGACGCACTGGCAAGGTAAATAGTAACAGTTGAAAATGAAAGCGAAACAAATCGATAAAAAAAAGAGGAAACGAAAAAATTCAAAATGAAAGGTGAAGAATGCAGCAAACTTAAACTAAATTTTAAAATTTTAATTGGTTTGCTTGACAGTTTGATTTTTATATAACATAGTATATATATATATATATTATATCATATATATATAAGTTGTATTTTTTTTCTTGGGTAAAGTATCGAATTAATCGATTTGCTCAGTTTTATGTTCTAATTAGCACTTGTGAGATGGTCGTTTATAAATTAGCTTGGATTGGGTTAAAGGCGTTTTTGTTTTGTTTTGTTTTAAGTGGGGTTGAACTATTTCAATTGAAAAACTCTCAATTTAACTTTGCACTAATTACAAAAACAACTATGCATTGTATGCAAAGGCTGTAGGCGTGTATGTGTGTGTTTGTTGTGTAAGTGTGTGTGTTTGTGTATAGAAATGAAAACAGACTATATTTAAAATATATATATATATCAGTATATATATAAGTATAAGAAATGATTATTCGAAAATAATAAAAGGATTATATGCGTGTTTTGCTGTGGATTCATCGGGTCAATATATAGGATTTAGTTCAGTTTTTCTGGGTTGAGGATTCGCTTAAATAGCAGTAAAGATCATGAGATAGACGGAGGGAGCGAGTGGGATGATTTGAAATAAAGGCAGACAGAGCGATGTATGAAAGAGAGAGAGTTATGTTTTCTTATCTATTATCCACAACAGATCTTTTGAGGCACCATCGCTGTACATTATTTGGTATGGATTGCTCGATTTTTGGTTGGGGCTGGTTTTTGATAAGGCAGCACACACGGTAACAGTAACAACATGCGTTTCTCTATCACAAAGTTTGTATAAATTGTATTTAGTTTTGTAATGAACCAAAATTTCGAACGGAGCAGAAAAGTTTAGCATTGGCATCAATCATTTGTTATTTAACTCTACATTTAATATAATAATAATATTCATATTTTCCAAAATAAGAAGAGACAAACAAAATAACAGAATTGAGGTTAGAAACGAAAGGGGAAATTGGATCGGGTTAACGTAGTAGGCCAACATAAAACTAGGACGTACTCAGACAGTTAAAGAACTTAGAGAGATAGAGATAGAGACAGAGACAGAGATAGAGATAGAGATAGAGAGAAAGAGACACAGTGAGAGAAAGCGAAAAGAAATGTTTAAGTTGAAGCGAAAATGAGTTTAATGTTCATTCAATTCAAACCTTTTTAATATATATTGTAATTGATTTACTTTGTATTTGTTGGTTAGGAATTTTTGCTGACATTCAGAAACTTGGCTTAATCAGCTATAGCTAAGAACTTGCGCTTAAATCTTTACTAGTATTTTAACTAAATATCTAAACAAGCAAAAATGATAATTATTATTATTAAGTATTTAGATTAGAAACTAGTTTCTCAGAGTTTGTTCTGTTTGATCTTCAGTTGGTCTGAAATATAGCGAAAGATATGACAACATCATCTACAGAAACAGTTCTTTAGTTCTTAATAAATCGCAAGCAATCGTTAGAATACTTCGGCAAGCCGAACTTTACTTTAATTTGTATTTATTATTATTTATTATTATTATTATTATTATTAACTGAATTTTCGTAATATTTTTTAGGAAACCTAATGTCTAATTTTGTTCCGTAGTATGGAATTTCTTATTGGACCCAACTAATTTGGGGATTTATAGAACAGCTACAGCTACGGCTACAAACTATTTATGTATTTATATATTATAGAAATTGTGAGCAAATCTATATAATTAGGCAGATAGCTGTGTCTTCATGTGTGTCTGTGTGTGTCCATGTGTGTGTGTGTGAGTGTGTACATTGTGGGCGTGTTAAACATTCAAAGAACTTGCTATTAAACTAGTGCCAAATCAAAAGCAACTCAAAACTGTGTTTAAATCTTGGCTGATTTTGTAACTAATGTTTATGTGTGTGTGTATAGTGTGGTGTGTGTGTGTGTGTGTGTGTGGTGTGGAGGGGCGGGTGGCAACCAGGTAAAACATGCGCAGGGTTTCGGCAGACTGACATATATGCAATATATATATAGTAAGTAGATTGTCCCCAGACACCTAGGAAACGTGCTGTATGTATTTATATAATGCTCAGAATGTACAATGTGCACTGCAGATTCCCAGTGATATACATATAATCGTTTATCGTTATCGTTATCGTTATCGATAGTTAATCGAGAAATTGACATTGTGCAGCGCATGCTCGAACCCAAAAGAAACTGGTTGAGTGGCCCCCCTTTGAGAACGTGTAAACGAGTATTTTGAGTATTATTTTGTTATTTTGTTGTCTTCTGGTGTATATAGAACTGAAAACTGAACAACACACAAGAATAATAGAATATCTATTTATGTAGAAGTTCCAAACGTTCCAAACGCGCCGCTATGTATATGCAGTATTCGTATTGGAATTGAAACACAAACAGAAAAACATAAATGAGAGAATGAAACAAACAAACATTGTGAAACGCAGAAAATGAAACAATAATCAGTTAAAAGTAAATAAGTTATAGGAAACGTCAACAAGTTTTACGGCTCTGTTTCAATTTAACAAACAAACCAACCATCCAACCAACAGTTTCAAAAATAATTTTCAAACGTAAAAACTTTTGAATAATATACATAATTTTATATATATATATTATTTGCTGGTTTAAAATTAAATATCAACTACTATTTAATATTTTTTGTTTTGTTTTGTTGTTGTTTTGTTTATTTTTTAACTGTTGAATGCCATTATAATTTTTTTTTTGTGGGTGAATAAAATTAAGTGTTTGAAAACGCAAAAAAGTGAAGTAAAAATGTATTTTTTTTTTTTTTTTTTTTTTTGATTAAAGTAACGCAAATTTGTTGGGAACAGGGCTTAAAGAACAATAGTTGCTTATAAATTTAAGTTCATATATAACAAGAAATTGGTTCATTGCAATACCTCGAAATCCTTTATCGTATTTTGTCAGAGCACATACGACAGATTGATTGATTGATTGTATATCGTAATGTGAATATTCGATTCGTTTTCAATTCGATTTATGTTCGGTTTCGTATATTTTTTTATTTTTTGTTTTTTTTTTTGTTTGTAATTGGGCATGTGAGAAGTAGACCAATCATTGGAATTATTCGTATTACGTTTCGTTTCATTTCGTAGGGAACGTGTTTGAATCAGAGTCCACAAATGGGAGAGCAACGGAGCAGCGTTCCACGTACGACAAAAACATTAAACAAACAACAAAGAAAATTATAAAAAGAAAGTAGAAAAACGCTTTTTCATTTAAACTTTTGCTAAAATTATTATTAATTTTTTTTTTTGTTTTTATATTATTTTTTTAAAATTTTTTTTTTTTTTTTGTGGAAGTTCTAGCGAATTTTTGTTTTGTTGTACTAAATAGAAACGATATGAAATGTGGTTGTTGTTGTTGTGTCAAGAGTCGTTTTTATTGAGAAGAAAAACAGATATATTTTTTTTTGTTTTTTCTTGGAGCTGGGACGTTTTGGGTGTTTAAAATTCGAGGGTTAGGACAGCTAGATCTTAGTTATTTGTTGTATTTTGTTGTTGTTGTTGTTGTTGTTGTGGTTTATTATTCATACAGAAAAGTTGAGAAATTAATAAGAAGAAAGAGAAGAAAACTCAACCTATTACGCTTAGGACAATAATCAGGAGAGAATATCAAAGGAAAATCAAAGAAAAGAAGAAATTAAATTAATTGTTAGGTTGAAAGCTGTTTAAAAAGCTAGAAGCTAGGAAGAGAGCGAGAAATTGAGTTTGACAGAGAAAGACAGAAAGAGAGACAGATAGAGAGAGAGAGAGAGATACAGAGAGACAGAAGTATAACAATAAATATATCAGAATTTAAGACAGTAAACAAAAAGTAAAGTTTAATCAAAAGAAAAGCAAAACATAAAAACAGAAACAATAAAGTGAAGATCGAAATCTGCAAATATACACAAGGACCATCTCAAAAGTTACCAGCTTAGAATATGCACAAAATCTTTTTTTTGTAATATATTCAAATTTTATTTTCAAATTCGGATACCCTAAATCAAGATATGGTCAAACATTTTGCTAGTTAAATCGAAAAACAAAACCAAAATAATTTCGAAATAACCTGGCAAAAAACATTGAATGCAAACGTTAAGTCGATAAATCGTTTAATCGGTAAATCGGTAAAATTGGTGAATCGGTTAAAAGGTATATCGGTTAACGGGCCCCGAAACACTCAAGAGACACAGAGACCGAATTCTCGCTCTCTTCTGTTACAGACACGACTGACAGCATACGAAAGAGACAGAAATATATAGAGAGAAAGAGAGAGCAGGGTGTTGGATCTGCTTATTTCTATGTACAGGTAAGAAAAAATTTAAATTTTAAGGGTTAAAAATACAGCATAAAATTGATAAAAAAAAAACACAAACAATAATTATAATAATAAAAAATTGAAATTGAAGAAAAATTGCATTTTTTGGTTCGTAATATTCATTCCTTGCTTTTTTTTTTCTTTTTTTGTGGGTCTAAGTAGAAATCGGCGCTCAAAATAAATGCAAATCTTAACTGAATATAAAAAAGTTTTTTATAGCCCTAATTCATATTATTTGTTGTTCTTATTTTATATTTTTTATCAAAAATTTTTATACATTAAAAAAGTAGCGAATAAAAATTGTAAAATATGATTAATGATGAGAGTTGTTTGAAATCTCTTAAGAACGATACACGAGTACTAATCAAAGTGATCAAGTTTTAAAATTCTTTTAATTGGGGTGATTTCATTAATAACAATAAATAAAAACTAAAAAGTTGGGAAAAGGAAAATAATGCCCAGATAATAATCATAAGACGCTTAATCGTAATCGTAATCGTAATAATAAGATGATAAGAGAGAAATGTGTTTAATTGGTTAGAATAAATAAATAAAGTAGAGAGTATAATGAATATAGCATTCAGTACATTCACTAGCACAATATATGGGGATATGGGTATGGTATTATGGATTTTCATTGTTATTTCTTATATATTTTTGATTTTGATCGAAGGGATAAAGTTGATTAAAGATTCTGTTGTTGCTCATTTATGTCGCATTATTATGGTATGTCAATAAATATATATAGAAGGCGATTTAATAAAATCAAAATGATTAAAACCAAAACAAAAAAAAAACAAAACAAACAGATTAAATGAAAGCCAAAACCAAAACCAGAAGAATAGTACGATTATTGTAAATAAGTTAGGTTTCGGTGGACTGTCGGTCATATATCATTTATTTGATTATTTTGGAGGATAGGTTTACGGGGTGATGTGATTAAACGAACATATTGCCAAAATGATACACTCAAAATAGTATGCGATACGATACGCTACTACATAATAATAATAGTCCTGCGATATACGTACATATATATGCATATATAGTGGGATGGATGGGTACGTTAAGATAAAAACATAATAATTCAAAATGGCGACCACTTAGGATTGTTTCTTAAGGCTATTACAAGGATACTACGAACTACAAACAGACTGTCCAGTTATTGCCCAAGACGCTTTTATTTATTTTTCCAAATTGTTCCTGATCCCAAAAGAAGGATCTGATTTTGACAGTTCTTGAGATTGTAAGATTATATTATTTATAATACATACAAACACTTTTTAGTGGTCGAAAATAATAAAATATATTGAGAAGGTCCTTGTATCATTTGTACTAAATCTTTTGAGGAAAACTTTATTTGCGTATGACACAGTCTTTTGCTTTGCGACGATACACAAAGTGAAAGAAAATTGAATGAACTGAGAAACGAAATAGAAAACCGAATCAAATAAACAATAAATGAAGAAGTAAACTTAATAAATAAATAGAAGTTAAGTACTGAGAATTCGAGTAAAACAAATACGGAAAAAAATGCGCCCAAAAAATATATGAGTACAAGTATTTAGTATGTACGAGTATAACCTTTATATTGCATTTTTACTGTACTTTTTTTTTATGTCGTATGTTCCAAAAAACAAATATACATATAAGTATATGGAAAAGATATAGACGCACACTGGGAACATTTTGCAATTTGGGATTATTGTGACTGGACTTTCTTGACTTGATCCTGGCCGTGGTGGAAATCGAGCTGAAGCCGAAGCAGCACCAATTGCCAGCATTGCGAGATTTATATTTAATATATAATATATATGTATATATAAATGTCTGTAGTTTATGTGGAGGGATTTTGTGGCTGAATATATATTTAGGTATTTATATATATACAGTGGACGTTCGGTATAACGAACCATTAAATGCAAGCCCCAGTACGTTTCATCGAAAAGTTCACTATTTCGAGGACCCTTGACTTGAAACTTGACTTTTACCGTATTATTATTTACTATAAATATCATTATTATATACATATAAGTATTAGTTATATATAGTATATGGAACATGTCTTGTTCAGTTCTTTATTCAAAATTATCTTTTACGCAGCAGAAGCGCGTTTTGTCTTCAACTTTATTTCCTACTCCTATTTTTTTGGTCACCAAAAATAATCCTAAGAATTACCCGTTTTAAGTGAGTCAACGGCCCTTCTCCTCAATTCTCAACTACAGTACTTAAGCTCATGTAAGGCCATGCTTTTTTGGTGTCCTCTTGTGTGAATGTGAATGTGTATATGTAAGGGTGGGTGATAATGCATGTATGACGTATGTATGTATGATGTATGTATGTATGTACGATGTATATATGTATGTATGTATGATGTATGTTTGATGTATGTATGATGTATGTATGATGTAAGTATGATGTATGTATGATGTATGTATGATGTATGTATGTATGTATGTATGTATGTATGTATGACTTATGTATGCATCATGTATGTATGTATGATGTATGTATGTATATATGATGTATGTATGTATATATGATGTATGTATATATGATGTATGTATGTATATATGATGTATGTATGTATGATGTATGTATGTATGATGTATGTATGTATGTATGACTTATGTATGTATGATGTATGTGTTTGTATTTATGTATGATGTATGTATGTATGACTTTTGTATGTATGACTTTTGTATGTATGACTTATGTATGCATGACTTATGTATGTATGATGTATGTTGTATGATGTTTGTATGTATGTATGTAGGTGTATGTATGTATGATGTATGTATGTATGTAGGTATATGTATGTAAGCGTATGTATGTATGCATGTGCGAACTTAAAGAGAATTTGTCCATTTATATGTAACATACATATGTAGTTATTCAAGCGTTTTAATTCATAAATTTCTTTGATTGAAGTTTGCTTTTAGCCAAATTGCTTGTTTGCCTGCTTCAAACTGCAATTCTTTTAAAACTTAACACATTTTTCAAAATAGTTAATAGGGTTTCGATTCAATAAGGCAACTAACATAGTGAAATGTCAAAATGCCAGGATCGTGTTTTTACTATTTAATTTTAAAGTTCTATCATTGTTTCTTAACATTTTGGCGTTGATTTTATAATATGTTCACATACATTTCCCCTTTGGTTCGTTATATTGAGTATAAGAGTTCGTTATATGAGGTACTCAATGTAAAAATTTGATAAATACGTTAAATCGCGAATTCGTTCAACTGAGAGTACGTTAAACCGGACGTCTACTGTATATATGTATATTTATATATATGTGCGTATGTATATAAATATATAGTATATATATATATATGGAGAGAGAGAGAGAGAGAGAGGGACGGAGATTTGAATGAATTTCGGATTTGTCTTGGCTTGGTTTATTGTCGGGTTTTGTGTCTTTATCTATTTTCTTTTAGATTTTGTTTTTTATTAGGGAGAGTGGAAGGACTCGTAAGGACGAAGTTTATTTGGTAGACTGATGCTTATGTGTATGGCTTTTTATATAGATGCAGAGATTTTACACAAAACGAGTATTTTAGAGAGCGGCGAGATGTGTGTGTGTGTGTGTGAGTGAGTGTGTTTGTTTGTGTGTAATTTAAATGTCATGTATGTGTGTGTGTGTGTGAGTGTGTGGATTATGTGTGTGACAAAGTGAAGCGGACACACTTACCTTGCTGTTGGAGAACAACAAACCGACACCCTCGAGACAGACCTGCAGCAGTCCGCCCTCGCCCGTATTCATGTCCTGCACGGGAAACTCACCGCCCAGTTCTGGTACATTTGTGGGCGTGCCACCTCGCTCCATTGCCTCCTTAATACAATTATAAAGCTCCTTGCACTGCAATCAAACCAACATATTATCTAAGCTCCATTTAAACATATCTCAAAATAAACTCACCTTTCGGGTGTAATATTTGTGGAGTTGCGTTTGACCCCCATTGCGTCGCCAGAGGCAGAGCAGCTTCGTCTTTGGCGAGTATGTCATATTAACCAGACGCTCATACCACCAGCGCTCCACAATGGTGCCATCCACGGAGCGCAACACCAGGCCATCGTCCCGCACCTCCATGAACCGCAGCGGTCCATTCACATCGATGCCCTGGTGCACAGTGAAGCTCTGGCGATGCAGCAGTCGCGATCCCAGAGGCTTGAGGTCTATATCATTGCCGTTCTATAGAAAGATATGTATATTGTTTATATTATAATATACGATATATGGTGTGTTATGTATCGATATGTGTGTTAAAGGTAAAGAATATATCGATGAATGTATAGGCAAATCCATTAACGATATCTGAGCGGGTTATTAAACCATAATATAACATAAAGATATGTATATTATTTATATTATAATATACGATATATGGTGTGTTATGTATCGATATGTGTGTTAAAGGTAAAGAATATATCGATTAATGTATAGGCAAATCCATTAACGATATCTGAGCGGGTTATGAAACCATAATATAACATGAAATTGTACATAGTGCTAATACTAGTTTTAGTTATAGAATGTAATCAATGGTTTTTAATGTACACAATATGATATCGGTAGAGGTTATCGATATATGGCAGAAAGCGTTTTTCGATACCGGAAGAATGGAAGAAAGAAATAGAAGAGCTTGCAAATTGTTCTCAATTTATAGAAGAAAATACTCAATGGAATATCTGACTCCCTTTAATGCAAATAACATGATATTGGCAGAGGCTATCGATATATGACATAAAGCATATTGATACCGGGAGAGAGGGAGAAAGAAATAGAAGAATTTGCGAGATTTTCTCAATGAATAAAATAAAAAAAATACTTAAGGGAACCTTTGAGTTCACAATCTCTTGCAATCGATTGATAAGAACCAATGTATAATTTTCGATATGTATTGTGTATAAAAATCATTGTCTATAACGATAGATATATGCGTATAACATTTGTTGACTATCGATATATCAAGGCAGCTTCTAGTAATAAGCAACTTCCTGAGTATCTATCGGCATATTTGTCTTGATACCCAATTTCCTTAAGAATATTTTGATCTCTTCAGAAGATGGAGTGACTTATCACGACAGTGACCAGCTTGTGACAAGCTCGTGATACTCGTGACTAGTCACAGTTTCTTTTTCCTTTTCCATTGCGTTCACTTACCAGATTATTTATCTGATCGACCACATTGTGCACCTCCTGGGAGTAGACGAGTCCAATGTGACTCTTCCCCAGCAAGCGACGTATCTTGCGTCGTATCTCATCTTTGGTCACATTTAGCATGACAAGAATGGCCGTCAGATTGTAGAGCATTGTGCTGAGCAGGCGATCCTCGTCATGCTCCAGACGCTTACGTTCCGACTCGCTGAGGGATTTGTAGCGCTCCATCATCTCGATGGGACCCTGCGTACAATACAATTAATAAAATTCACGAAACTCTCAGCGATCGTTTTACCTGATCCATGCCGATCATGTCACGTTCCTGACTAACTGCATCCAGAAAGGCATCCTCCCAGAACTGCATTTGGTTCCAGAGATTGAGGCGATCCTTGCCCAAAAGTCCCTCAAACAGATAGACACGCGGACTGTCCGGCGAGGGCGAAGACGAGGTGTTTATCAAATGTCCGCCCGTATAACGGAATCCGGCGCTTAGTGTCGATTTGCCGGACCACAGATTTCCGCTCCTTTTCGAATCTTTCGATGTGGTGGTCTGAAAGATCAGCGGCAAAGCGAGCATGTTAGTTAGGCTAAGCTAGAGATGGATATAAGATTCCTAAGGGAGTTGTTTTGATAATTTAGTGAGCAATTGCTGTGCCTGGAGCAATAGGAACTACTTGTTGAGAGTTAGCTGGTGGGGCAGAATCTTCTTAGCGGAGACGATAACGATAGGTTATGTTATCGGTAATGTACTTACATTTTCATATTCGGTGTCTGAGACTGTGGAACGGCAGCTGGATGGCATGCGCACGCTCAGACTGCCAGCTGGGAGTAGATCACTGACCACGGAGAGCGCGCCCGTAGAGCCAGCAGCCTATGAATATAATACGATATATACTTATGTATATAGATGGACGATAGACGATAACACGATACTAAGGACACGGAAAGTCGATAAACGACATAATACGACATATATTGGTGGATATTGGCGAAGCCCGCTGATGCGACTATATTATGCTTCAAAGCGCATTCTACATATATGAGATATATATATATATATATATATATGGATATATATATACGATATACGATTACGATATTTGCATATACAAAACAAGCACTGAACAAGGCATATATACGAGTACTAATATGATATGATGAACGTGGACATGGACATGGACGAGGACATGGGCATGGGCATGGACATGGGACGAGACAACTATGAGATTGCATGAGTTTCCAATAATATTGTATGTTAGGATTATGGGGATTCGATTAGGGTAGGGATGGGTTTACTTACGTCCGAATCGAAAGAGGTGAGCATATTCTTCAAGGCACTTCGCTTCTGGGACAACATATCCTTGAACATTTCGGTGGTCGATTGCCCATCCTGGCTGTCGGCTGAGGACAGGCGACGCGCTGCTGCTGATGTCGCTGCTGTGGGTAAAGCTGTGTGTGTTGAGCTCTTGCGAGACTCTTGAGGTGAGGCCCACTCACTGCCCAGCCCCGAATGGGAGCCAGGGCTGCTGGGTGAGCGTAGATTCTCCCGGCTGCCCAGGGGACTAGCCGCATGGCTGGATAGTAAGCTGGAGGACATGTCGCTGCCTTCAACGATCTCCTTGCTCCAAAAGTGCGTGTGAGCCACCTCCATGAGCTGGAACACAGATGCCATGCCGCCGAGTCCGAAATTGCTAAAGGTCACGTCCAAACCGGCTGCAATGGCCTGCACACACTTAAGCATACCCTTCCAGACGGGTTTGGTCACACACTGTGGAAGGTATCAGCATTAGATAGGAATTATATACGGAATTGACGCCCATCGTTGGATTTGGAGTGTTTTGATAGATTGACGCCCAAGGTGGTGCGCCCACTCACCACATCATCAATATGATCATCGGGTGCTATCTTCCTGTCCAGGGTCTTGTTCAGCTTGCTTAATACTAACGTACGATAGGATTCATCCTCCATCAGCTTCCTGAAGCGATTCAGCTTAAGCCAGCCCACTCCCTCGCCGGTCAGCACCTGGTTTATGACATCCTTGAGGAACGCCTGGTTCTCCGCATTGCTATGGGAACGTTCCTGGTTCTGTTGACGCGTCAGATCCTCCTGGGTTTGTCTTGGTCCCGCATGCTTTATTAGCGGTGTGCGTTCCACAAGTCCCTTCCGACTGGGAAATGGATCAAAGTTTATGCCCCCCTTAGATTTACCCGTCATATTAACTTGCTGCCTCTGCGGCGCAGCTGCCTGCTTCTGTTGGTTCTCTATAGATCGATGAATTCCAGAATCAGATAAATTCGACACAGAAATTCATACGACTTACTCTTGCCAAACATGCCGGAAAACATGGTTGTTGTGGATGAGGCCAGGCCATTAAAGTCGGTGCCAATGGAGGAGAAGAAATTGTTGCCACCGCTTCCGCCGCTTTGCTGCACCTGTTTCTGCGTGGCCAACTGGGAGTTCGGCATAGGTGCGGCATTACCTGGCACACTTTGGCCATGCTCATCAATCTTAATGATGCCCTTCTTGGTGGCCGCCTCCTTGGCCGTCTTTGTCAGATCGCCAAGTGTGGATTTACCCACATAGGTGAGATCCTCAAAGGTGTTCTTACTGACGCCAGCCGCCTGCTTGGACACCTCCAAAGCCTGCTTGGAGGCCTCCCCAGCTGCCTTCTTAGCATGCAACGTAAACTGTATAGGCCGGAGCAGAGAGTCGGATTAGTAAAAGCTTTGGAAATGCTCATTTCAACTGATCAAACGAGATTTTTTTTACTATATAACGTACTACAACCAATAGCATAGAGTGCAGGGTGAAGCAAAAAAGGTTACTTAATACTAAGCTACTTAGATATATCCAAAGGAGTTACGTGTATATATGATCCAATCTATAATGAAGGATCGTTTCGATCTGGAACATGATCTTAACTCAAAATGCTTTAAGCGTGAGCAGAGGTGATTTATCAATAAGCCATAAGCAGCACTTCTAATCTTTATATGTATTACATGTGTGTGAGTGTGTGTGAGGGTATGAGTGTGGTGTGTGTGTGTGTGTGAGGTACGAGGTACGAGGTGTATGGCTGTGTACCAACCTTTTCAAAGGTGTGACGCATTTTGTCGTCAAGATCTTCATCCAGTGCATGCTATACTTAGTTATATATTCATATACATTCGTTTATAAGTAATAGACACAGACACAGATCGTGCGAGTTTTTCTTTTGGTTGTGTAACGCATCGTAACGTTACGTTGCGTTACGTTACATACATATAACATGTTTTATATGTATTCAAAGTATAGCTTCGATTATCCGAAGACCAAATACCTTTGCAGACTGCTTAAAAATTAAAATTTATGTTAAGGCGAAATAAGCTAAATGAAAATACATAAGCCCCACAGCAGGATTAGGATTAGATACCAGTAAGAATGCTTTATCCGACTATGAGAAGCCTTTAACCCAAATACACATAGACAGAGATGGAAAATTATGTGCAAATGATAAGTTGCATCTGGATTGCTAACTGGATAGATGAATAGATAAATATACGGACTTGGCTTAAATCGGCTTAGTTATTGATGCTGATCAATCATATATATACTTTATGGGGTCGGAGATGCTTCCTTCTGCCTGTTACTTACATTTTCAGCACTAGTTTAGTCAGTTTTTACCCATTTTTCAATGGATTCAGCGACCAATAAGAAAAATAAGATTACTTTAAGGGAAAGTAATCCAAGTGGGAACAACTTAAGATTCGTTTGATCGATTGATCGGAATTAGCATATCTATAAAATACAAAACAAAAGATCGATCTATCATAAAGATCTTCTATAAGTTTGGTCAAATTTTCGTTAGTTTCTCCACTCAAAACAGCTCTGCAAAGGTGAAAAAAGAGAAACAACAAAAGCCACAACAGCACATCGAGTCGGACAATGGATGCACACTTGGTTTTAGTGGCTAGGGATGGACTCACCTTGTCGACATGTGCAAGGAGACCCTCCTGGCTGCTTTGGCGTGTTGTTTCGCGCACCAGCTCCTTGGCATGGGAGGCGAAGTTCTCGAAGAGCGAACTCTGTGAGCTCTGACGTCCCGGACTGCTCGAGCTGGAGCCGGAGCTGCCGGTGCGAGCAAGTATATTGGTGACACTTGGTTGCTTGACAGGTGGTGTCAGAGGTGGCTGCAGGATCGATTCAATGATATATAATCCGAGAGTATAGCATAGTCTACACTTACCGGTATCTTCTTCTCGGGACGCTCCAGATCGCTGGTGTTCCGCTGTAATTTGTTGCTGGCAATGGTTTTGCCCGTGATCGTTGAGGTGGTGTCTGATTCGGCCTCCAAGCTGGCCATTTTGATAGTGGCCTCTAGGCGCATAGCTATGGGGGTGGCCAGCTCGAAGGGGGGTTGGGTCGATTGTTGTCCCGACTTGGACTGGAAGTCAAATTCGGAATCACGATTGAAGCTGGGTGAGCTTAGGTCCGAGCGACTGGATGAGGAGGAGACTGGCGAATCGGCACGCTCTTCGTCCTCCTTGGTGATCTTGGGACCGGACAAGCCCTCTGGATATTGCAGTTTACTAGGCGGATGATAAACAAGCGCCGGATCGAGATTGGAGGACAGTGTCTGCGGCACCACATGCGGTCGATTGTAGGAGCCAAAAACATCATGCAAGCTGGGTGACAGATCCGAGGAGGCCATCTCTGAGACAAAATCGCTTAACGAACTGTAGGATGAGCTGCTGCTATCTGCGCCCTCCGAATCCGAGCCACTCTCATCGGTTGGCTGGCATTCAAGCTGTTTGAGGGAACGCAGAGCTCCATTCAGGGAGCTGCCATCATCCCACACCGAGAAGCGTATAGGAGTCAGAGAATGAGCAAACCACTTCGGCTTATCGCCCACTTGCATTGGATCCATGACACCTGTCTGCACGCGCAGAAAGGCAACATTTGTCGGTGTTAGTGACCATTCCGCAAGGAACTCCACGGCTTGCGTCCTTGCAAACTGGTTAAGGAAGGACGAAGCACGCGGCCGAGACCGCAGGAAGCTATTGATTTGAAATGCGACAACGGGACGCGGATAAAGACGCAACGTTCTCGTGTGCTCCGCAAAATTGGCCAACGTATTCTGTGCATTAAAGAAACGGACCATGGCCACACGGGTGGCCACATCCACAGAGTCAACATCTGTGCCATAGACAAACGGATTCAAGGCCGGCGAGTTCATCGGACTGGGCTGCCGCGACATCAAAGCACCCTGCGTGGACACCGAGTTCCTCTGACTGGCCTGCGCGGAATGTGGAGGCGTCTGCAAGGGCAGACGCACCTGCGATACACTACAGAGCAGGACAGAGATCGGAACCATGAATTCACTGTAAATAGAACAAATATCCTTGACTTACCCCAACAGAGGCGGCTCCTGGAGACTATCCCGCACCGAGGGCAGCAGCTGCTGCGAGGAGACCGCCTGATTGGTAGCCGTCATCGAGGTCAACGCCTGTTGGCAAGGTCAAGTGAAAAAGGATTTTAGTAGGATCATCATAAGAGAGCTTAAGCTGCAACTTCAACATGGCTAACTATGAGAAAAAGCGAGAGAGTTAGACAGAGAGAGAGAGAGAGAGGGAGGTACAGGGCCTTTGGAAACATAACCTAAATGGCATTGAAAGATGAGAGATAAAATACAAAAGAGAAGAGGCATGCACACCGAAGAGCACATAACGTAAGACTAAGGAGAGCACATTAAATGGGGAACAGAGATCATATAAAAAAGAACAGTAATTATTTCTAAGAAGAGCTCAATGAATGCAGGGAGAAACAGTCACAACTCGTTGTAACGAACGTCTCTGTGAAGACTTTAAATTTATGAAAATTTCTTTACATTCCAATAATATGAAATCCTTCTCGAGGAATCTTTAGATCTTGACAGAGTTGTTTGACTGTAGTTGCTTGAAAGTTGGAAGCGTTGGGAGTCTCTACCGTAGAACATAGGGTACAAGATTCTGTAACATTTATGGGGTAACTAAACATTTACAGGGTAACAATTATTGCAGTTGTATGTAGCCTTAACATGACTGTATGCATGCGATTAGATTGATATATGAATATATATGTATAGTATATATACCTATATACAGTAGAGTCTGGGTGGACTGAACACTTTCTTTAAAGAAATTTGAAATATATCTAGACTTTCTTACATATATTTCGACTTGATCTTCATCATATGATGAATTTCTGTAATATTAGCGGCATCTTTCTCAAAAATCTGTCTTTAACTCTTTACTTATATCCTAAAAAATTTGTATTTAACATCTTTTATAAAAAATCTTTCTTCAAAATGTTTCTTTAAACTTTTTCTTCAAAAACTTTCTTAAAAATGTATATCAAAAATTATTTCTCAAAACTCTTTCTTTAATATATTTTTTTTACAAATCTTTCCCCAAAATCTTCCTCAAAAATCCTTTGACAATAATTTTTTATAAAAATCTTTCCTCAAAATCTTTCTTTAAAATATTACTTCAAAATCTTTCTTAAAAATCTATTTTAAGAATGTTTTTACAAAAAAAAATTTTTTCACATCTATCAAAAATATTTTTGCAAAAATCTTTAAACAAATTTTTTTTCTTAAGTCTTTCAAAATTCTTTTTCAAAATACTTTCTCAATAATCATTCTTCAATATATTTCTTACAAAAATTTTTCATAAAAATCTTTCCCCAAAATCTTTTTGTATATACAAGTATTACTTTAAAAGTTTTCTGAAATTTTTTTTTAAATCCTACTCAATAAAATTAATTTTAAAAATATTTGAAGCTTTTACTTCATTCAATAAATATTTTTCCCTTAAATCACACTCAAAAATCTTTTATAAAATTTTTCTTAAGAAATTTTTCTTTTAAAAATCTTTATCGAAAATCTTTCTTCAAAATGCATCTTTAAAATTTTCTTAAATTGAATCAGTATTGCATTCGATTTTACAATATCTGCTTCAAACTGTCAGCTTGGGTGTGCACTATACCCAGATTCTACTGTAGATATGTATATTTGTTTTGTCCATTGTAGTTAGTTCTAAGTATGTACAAAACGGTTTTAGAACTAAAAATTAAAAAAAAAAAACGATAAATGTTATTTAACATTTTATGAACGATATTTACACCAAGTCCAGCTTCATCCATAAGTAGCATAGCCTGCAGTTGTTGTTGTTGTTGTTGTTATTATTGATGTTGTTGTTGTTGTTGTTGTAGATGTTGTTGTAGTAGTAATAGTAGTAGTTGTAATAGTTGTTATTTTTGTTGTAGTTGTTGTTGTTGTTGTTGTGAGAAAGTTTAACAAATTCGTTTTAAATAGAATAATGCATGAGTGTAAGAAAGTACAGCATTAGCGAAGTAATAGGCACAGAGAGAGAGAGAGAGAGAGAAGATATATAAAGACAGAGAGATAGAGTAATAAAATATGTATATAAAAAGTATATTAGAAACTATACAAAATGAAGAAAGAAAAGAACAGAAACCAAATAATTAAGAAACAATCTGGATGTAATTAAATGGTAAATGGGCAGCTTTTTGAGTGTAACTCCAAGGCGGTACAAATAATTAATATAATATATATATAGTTTAGTTATAGTAATACAATCACACAAATCGGGAAATATGTTCTATATATATATATATATATATATATATATATATATAGCTGAGAAGTAAAAAATATATGCGAGCTTCAAATTATAATTAAATCTTCAACAGAAATCAAGTAATTATCTGTAGAACATTTAAATAAATGTGAAAAACGATTTTGAAGCAGACATATATATAGAATGTTATAGCTAAATTTACTTATTTAGACG
Source organism: Hirtodrosophila trivittata (assembly GCA_035045065.1). NCBI lineage: Eukaryota > Metazoa > Arthropoda > Insecta > Diptera > Drosophilidae > Hirtodrosophila > Hirtodrosophila trivittata. The sequence goes on along the minus strand of JAWNNK010001028.1, from coordinate 11,630,225 downwards.
ATAAGCCACGACGTTGAGTTAAAGAAAGCGTTTTCCATATATCAAGATTTACATTCATCACATCATATACATACATATTCAGTGTATGGATTATAGAACCATCACAGAAAACATACAAATATAAAATACAGAAATGCTCAAGTCGCAAAAGCACGACTTGGATAGGACCCTGTAACCAGATCTGAAGTATCATTAATATATATTAATATATTAAATATGTAATTGTAATATATTAAGAAATTATATTTTAAAAAATATATACGGATTCGGAATGATTATTTTTATTCATAATAAGATAGATATTTTTTATTATTTTTTATTTTTTATATTTCGATTGATGCTTATTTTCTTTTTTATTTATATTTACTTATAATTAGATCGATATTTATTATTTTTTTATTAATATTTAAGAAAAATGTATTTACTTTTATTATTTATTTTTATCTATAATATTATCTATAATAAGATATTTATTTATTTATTTTTATTATTTATTTTTATTTTTACAACTTAGTTTAAATATTTATTTTTAATATTAATACAATATTTATTTTTAATAATTTAGATATTTATTTATTTTTATTATTTAATTTTATTTATAATTAGACATATTTATTAAATTTCTTTATATTAGATAGATATTTTTTGTATTTTATTTTATTTATTTATTTTTTCTATTGAGTTTAATTATTTATTTTTAATAAGATAAGATAAGATTGATATTTATTCACTTTTACTTATTTTTTTATTTATTTTTAAGATTTATTTAATTTTTTTTATATTTAAGAAAAATGTAATTACTTTTATTATTTATTTTTATCTATAATAAGATATTTATTTATTTATTTTACAACTTAGTTTAAATATTTATTTTTAATATTAATATTTATTTTTAATAATATAGATATTTATTTATTTTTATTATTTCATTTCATTTCATTTATAATTAGTTATATATTTTTTATATTTATTTTATTAATTTATTTTTATTATTATTATCAATAAGAGAGATATTTATTTATTTTTAATATTTTTTTATTATTGTAAAAATTAGATAAAGTAAACGGACGTATATAGATCTCTCAAGATTTCATACTTGGGTACAGGGTGTAGCTTAAATTGTATATACGATATTGCTATATGACATGAATATATATATAGATATATATAAAATGGTGCATTAGAATCTCTGATTAGCTCATATCCATATAGTTTTTTGGGGTTTAGGTTTTGAAGTTTGTTTTTTGGAATCTGTTTCTTTCGCCTTGTCTGTCAGTTATTAGTTATTTTTAGTAGTTATCGTTATATACGCACAGCGTAAAGTTTATGTTTTTTTTAGTTTATTTGTTTTGATTTCTTATCGGAAAATACCTGACCGATATTGGAAGGAATAAAACAAGGACAACGTGAACGGAAGAAAAATTTTATCAATTTTTTTGACTGTCCACCGAAGATTTGGCCCCAATGTCTTCAGAAAAGATCAAAAGAAAATCTGTTGAAAATGCCGATTGCATACAGAAGGTATATAACTGTTCGATGGATCCACGACTTGATCAGCTAGTTGTCTATAGCTCTGTCCTGGAGCATTTGCTACAACAGAAGCACCACTATGAACGGGAGCGGGACATGGAGATATTACGGCTCGAGCGTTTCAAGTGCGAAGGAGCCAAAGATTATCGTATTAAGGTGCAGATGCAGGTGGTCAAGAAGGTGCAGGGAATGCTTCCAGATATTGTATTCAAGATGCGCAACCAGTATGACAAATTTGAGCGCTTTCTCCACAACGAGCAGGCTCTCAAGGCCATCGATCTGAGGCTCTACGAGAAGGGATTGCACTTGCTCAGTGCCTGCAAGGAGAATCTGGAGCAGACCCAATGAACCCATTGTCATCATTATAGAAATAGAAATAGTTGTCGCAGCTAAATTAAACGGTATTCCCAACCAACCATATGGATAAGGCTTTATTCTTCCTCTTTACAGTTTAGTTTATGTGCATGAATCATTGTTGGGTGGGGGCAGAGGGTGGCAAACCCTCAGCCCCCCGAAAAAGAGACAGAAACTTACCTGTTTCAGGTGATTCTTTAGTATTGTGCCCTCCGGTTCGGGCAATGGAGGTATCTCATCGTAGCCGCCCGTTGGCGGCGTCAACTTTGTTGAGTCCAAATCCACCACCCAAATATCATCGGGTAGCCTGCAATTGAAATGTACCTTAGATTGCTCTTCCACTTGGATTTGACTTGACCAACCTGAAGTTCTTTTTGTAGATGAGGAACGAGGCGGGCACACCGATGACAAAGGGTGTGGGCGCCAGCAGAAGCTGCTCGGCACAGCTGAGGCACGTGGGCAGCAAGGGTATCACTGGGAACATGTATTCCAAGGGATAGAGCATGGTCACGAAAGCCATTACCGACATGGATAAGGCATTGTAGTCTCTGGATTGGAAGAGCACTTTATTCTCGAGTATGATTAGTGTCCAGACCTTCAGGCAGGTCTCCACGCCGAGCAGCTCCAACGGCAAATGCAGCGGAAAATCAACCAAGGAAAACCGCGTATGATCCGGCAAGGCGAACAGCAAGGGTTCGTGTACAGTGGGCGACAGCACCTCCACCTGGAAGAGGTGGGATGGAAGGGATTTGAATAGAGGAATCTATTAGAGCTGCTGCTGGAACATACCTCGACACGCGTGGAGCCCGGCACCGGCACCGGCGTGGAGAGCAGACGCAGTATCCAGGTCTCAATCTCGCGCACATCGTGCAGCACAATGGAGGGTGTCGCATCACTGACATGACCCGTTAGCACGGTCCAAACATTATCCCTATTGAGTTTCTGTGAGGCACCGACACGCTTCGGCGACGATGACTCATTGCAGGCATCGATTAGCTTCTTCAATATAAAGAGACACTCGCGGAATGTGGTGAAAAATGGATGATGCGATATGATGCAGAGCGAGGTGAGCGATTGATTGCGCAGCTTGGTGCGCTTACGGGAAGCACGCGGAGATGGTGAATGACTGCCACCGGACTCAGAATCGGCTGAGGGTGCCATCAGGCCCAGTTTGGGCACCGATGCCCCAGACGCATGAGCCGATGGATGATGTGAATGGAGACGCTGCTGGTCAGAGTCGCGACGCGAGGTCAGTTCACGATCCGAATCGCTGGGCGCCACGTTACTTCTGTAGTCGCTAGAAGTAGTTAAGAGGCCGTAACTATTATGGAAATGGGTTTTAAAATTCGTTAGACCAAAAAAGCCAAAAGCGAGAAGCCAACTCCAAGCACAACCAAGCACCAGCACCAGCTCAGGATGTGTACAAAACTTGCCTGCTGAATGCTGAATCGGAGCTACGCTCCATGCTCTTGCGCCAGGATTCGCGTCGAAACGCGGATGAGCGGCGGCCACGTGCACCGTGTCCGCCCGGAGCATGTCCACCCGCCGCCCCATTGGCAGCCAGACCGCCACGTCCGTCGGTGGCGCCCGTCCCGGCAGCAGTTGCCGTCGAGCAAGGTCGCTCATTGGGTCTATAGAAGTTCACACAGATGCCGTAGCGCGTCTTGCCCGAATCCTTGTCCGTCAGCGCAAACACAAACGATGTCATATCACGTATGGCGGAGCCAGTGCGTCTGGGTCCCACACTCGTGCAACCCTCCGGCTGACAAAAGTAGACCATGTCCAGGGGCAGCGGAAAGTCGGCATGATCCGATGGCGGATAGCGTCGCAACAGATCCGGCGCCTGCAATCAAATCCCCCATCAGAGTAATATGATATTCTCAAGAGGCATTCACTTACCTGCACCGGTGGCCCCTTGCTGCCCTGCATGCCCTTGGGCATCGGTGGCGTTGTATGCGCACCCACAATGGCCATGTAGTCAACCAGGCGCGGACATAACGAGGCACGCTGCTGGTCCGACATTGTTTTAGATCCTGCTCTAACCTTGGATGGAAGCTAGCTGTAAGCAGAAATCAGAGATCAGAAACCAGAAACGGCGAGCCATTAACTCTATATATCAAAGGACAAAGGATACTTCAACGGTATTGACAAATATAAAACCAGAACTAATCGAGTTAAGCTGCCCGCAAGGGTGTAAATTTAATTTATGGCAAACAAGGACATGCCAGGCGCACTCGCATTCAACACCCACTTAACTTGGCCATAACAAATACGTTTCCAGTGCACTGCAGTGCTTGAGTTCTCCCCAAGCGAATTTCCAATGAATTGCAATTAAAGTGCAGTCTCTAGTCATTATAAAATACGGAGAAAAATACGTAGAATACACAGCGAAAATACGTAGAGAATACGTAGAAAACTACAATTTTCCAATGAAAAGCACTTATATTTTACTCAAATTGCATTGGGGAAAATTCTATAGAAACGAGAAGCTTTAAGAGTCAATATGAAACCAGCTTAAACGGAGCGTAGTAGAGGGACGTGAAAGGACGAAGCAGCGGGGCGTAATATCCTTTAGCTTAATCCAGCTGCTGGTCCTGTGGGGGAAAAGGTCAGTCAGAAGCTCCTTACGGCCATAATGCCAGCCGCGAGACCATTAAAAATGCACGTTCTGTGCTTTTACCGATTTTTTTAAGCTTCAAGGATTCAGGGATTCAAGGATTCAAGTTGAGAGAAAAAAGTAATAAATCAACAAAACGCCAGCAAGTCAGGCAAGCCAATCACTCTCAAAGGACCAGTCAAATCAAGTCAGTGGCCTGCTAATGACCTTGCCAAAGTCCAGGTCAATCCAGGACACGACAGCACAGGATAAGCACAGGATGCTCGACCAAATTTTATAGAAAGGAACAGAGCAAATATTGATGGTAAACTGGTAAACGCTTTTAAAGAGCAAAGTTTGAAATTGGCAATCGCATTGACGTCATTCGCGCTTGAAGCAGCGCGTTGGGGGAATTGGGGGAAGTGTGGAAAATGGGAGAAAATGTTAGGAATGAAAAGTAATGGGGAATGGGTGCGACTATCGCTGAATGGAAACGAACGAGCAACTCTCGTCCAAGGCGATAAATACCAACTAAAATGGAATGCAAATGCCGCAGTTAAGTTCAGCTATGTGGGAATGACTTTCCTGATGGTATGTGAGAAGTGTGAGAGAAAGAGAGAGAGAGAGGCGTATCGATTGGCATGTGAGTGAGTGAAAGGCGACAAGGACGAGGACTAAGAGTGACAGCCACTGGATGATGAGTTGACAGTACTTGATTGTCTCAAGGACAACGAACAGGAGCTGTTCGTTAGCCTCCCAAAGCCAAAGCCAAATTCAAAAGCAACGTGCAAGTTCTTCAAGCATCCTTAACGTACTCTCAGAGATGAGGTTAGTTCTGTGTAAGCCTTGTAGCTGCGTACTAGCCTTGAAGCTGACAATTTTCATTACGGCAAAACTTGTTTTTATGCTGCGGCACAAGGCTGCTCCCTGTGGGTGGCGCCTTGCCTTGCAACCACAAACGTGGCACATGTCAGGGCTAATCATGTCAAGGCTATGAGAACGGAGAACTAAGAACGGGTAGGAGTACACTAGTAGATCTGCACCCAATGGACCAGACTCCTGCTCCGCTTACGCTATGCAACTGCAATGTTGAATAAATATTTACTCCGGCACTTGGACGTCACATTTAATGGGCTGACACATGCAGCATACTCAATCTCACTCCGTACTCTGACTGTGACATGGGACTGGGGACTGGGGACTGGGGCCTGGGTCTGGGTCTGGGACTGGCACTTCAACTGTGAGGACGCCAACGCAATTTAAGAGTCTGGCATTATGACATCAGCCAAGGATGTCGCCAGCGACGCATATCAATTGTCTCTCGAACGTTAAAAATAGCCAACAAGACGAACCGAACTGTCATTAAAAGCAACAGAAATGCCAGAAATGCTATTATGAAGGCAACCACAGGCCAGAAGATTCAATTGACAGCCCACGCTGCTGGGCAACGTGATTAAGGCTAAAATATATAAAGGATAAAGGATAAAGGATAAAGGATAAAGGATAAAGCCAACTATTTTTATACACTGCCAAACAAATTACAAACTTTCTATATTCCGCTTTTGTTTTATTTTCGACTAAACCCACTCAATTTATATCCAATTAACTTAGTTAAAAGTTTCTATTTTCTACCTTTTTGTTGAATAACTCGCTTACCCAACGTATCCTGTTCCCGACAGGACGAGTAAAAGATTGCAAAGGATGGAAGGATGGGAGGATGTGAGGATGCTTGAAATAAAACAGTGAAGCTTAGTTTGCACTTGACAATTGCACATGGAGTAAATCAGCTTTAGAGCTCTGTGCAACTTATTCTATGATAAGTATTATATAAAGCTCGGTATAGCAATTGTACGAGTATCTTGTAGTTGCATAAGCATTAGCATGACTCAGAGACTTACGTATCCGATGATGAGTGGCATGGAACATGGGTATACAATAAGAGATTGTTGTGTAACACACAGAAAAAGGAAGAATCTTAGACAAAACCCTATACTCGGAGACTGCGAGTAAAATGGAAATATGTCACAATAAGCATAACAATAAAACTCAAATGCAAAAGCAAAGCAACTGCGCATAAAGAAAGAGCACGACAAAAGAATAGTAGTACGACAAATGTGACAGGCGAAACGTGACTACGGTTGCCAACGACCTCCGGATGCACTTACTGACTTACGATAAATACTTTATTCTAAGGGAACTAAAGGGAATTGCAATTGGATTGCACAACGAGACTCAAAGGTTTTCTTAAGGCAGGAGTCAAGAAGCCAAACTACAATAAATATTTTCTATGGAATTTTCTTGGAAAAGTGCACAAAGCATATTTTCAATTTCAATCAAATTTTCACACAAAAGATGGACGAGAATATTTACTTCAGTTTTTCTCAGAAATAATAAAGATAATAGAGTTGGGTGTTCGTTTTTGTCTATAAGAAAAACGTTTGCTTTAAAGTAAAGTATACGCCATGTAATCCACTCGTTTTTCACTGTTTTCCTTACACTCTTTATTCTATCTTTTGTTGTCTGTCCTTCTGTGGCTTAAGTGGAACAGAAAAGTATGCAGCGTTAAATAAATTGCACGTCAACTGCTTTAAGAGCTGGACGAAGGAAACCTCCGGACTCGCTGGGGGGCCACTTACTTATAAGCTCGAGTGTTGGGGCAACGTCTCTGGGGCGTTGCGTTCTTTCAATTAATTTGACGTGATGCGGCTCGCTTTACATATGTACAAACATATGTATAAACATACATACATACATATGTATTTAAGTATATACAATGTATATTCTGTATACGTCGAGGCGACTCTAAAGTAATGTGAATGACATGTTGTTGTTTCTGTTGTTCCACACTCGCACGTGCCCAGTGGGTAGAGCTGTTGGAGCAGAAAATCAATAAAAGGCTCGGCAATTGCATTGCGTTATGCTTCATTATGGTCAAAGGGGCGGGTACGGCTAGAGAGGCAGCAGGGGCATAAACAGAGCGAGACAGCAAACATACTAAGCACAAGGAAAAGCAAAGCCACCAGAGAAGCCACATCATCAAGGCCACAAAAGTCTGTTTCTATTTTGGCTCTTGCCAACATTTTGAAGACTTTTCCCCAGCTGTATTACAGCTTAAACAATGTTCAGATGCTTTCAAAGGAATTACCCCAACTAATTAAAACAATACCACAAACAAAAGTATGCACAGCATTCATTCATCAAAGCCTTTAAGACATTAGCTGGAAAAGCGCCTTACTGCCCACCAGAAGGTATCATAGAAATAAGCCACTTAGCAAAAGCAGAGGGAAAGCGCATAAAAAGCCAGCGACACTACAGAGATAATCGCATTCTTAATTCCCGTGATAAAAAAAAATGCTTATGGCGTGAACTGTCAGCGCTTATCATGGATACAACAAGCACACACACACACACACACACACACTCAGACACAGACATTTATTGAGATATATTTACAATTGTTGGAAAAGCACAAAATTTGATGAGGAAATTTAATTAATGCAAAGTGCGCTTCGAATATAAAATGCTGCATTAAAAATTCATCGGAAAATTAGTTAACGAAAAAGCCAACACACATACATATACACACAATGCCCGCATAAATGTGCTACGAAAAAAAGAAATATAAGGAAATTTGAACGGCAATGCGGCGCGACAGATGGGGCTTCCAAGCTAGCCAAAAATTCGAGAAGCAGGTGAGGTGGGTTGGCCTGAGGTGGGTTGAGAAGGCCAAGCACCAGCAGCAGCACCACCACCAAAAAACTAGCAGCATACAAGAGTACACACACACATACGCACACGCATACAGAGATACGCAGCGGACGAACGCGTACGCAACAAGGTCACTGGAAAAATCGTTAAGCAGCAGAAAAAACAAAAAACACACAAGAGCAAAAGCAACAACAGCAACAGCAACAGCAAAGAATGTCTCGATACTATAACTGTTGTCATTGTCAATGTATTAGTGTACATACATGCACACACACATTATGAAGGTCTGTGTGTGTATGCGTGCGCGATTGGTAATAAACATGAATAAAAGAACTAAGAGATAACATAATTATTAACATTTTATTACTTACCCGTTCGCAGAGCAACTGTTGTCTCTTGTTTCTAACGGTTGTTTTTTTTTTGCTCTTTTACTCTGTAAACATTTTTAATACAATTGTTGCGCTGCATTGGCGGAAAGGCAGAAACTTGCACAGAGCATGAGAGTGAGTGAGAGAGAGATAGGAAGCGCGACGCGGCACACAAAAAAAATAAAATAAAACAAAAAAAATAGATCACGTTTCAACTAGTTACCCTAAAAGTCACACAAACACAGCTACAAATATCACACATAATAAAAGCGATAAAAAAAAGCGTTGCGATTAACTGTAAATTATTTGCTTCCTTTTGACTTTCTACCACTCTCCACGGTCAGCGTTTTTGCTCATGTGCAGCTGAACTCCAAATTGATACTAAAACAGAGCAGAGCGTTGGCGTCTTTGCTGCACGCTGTCCGTGGTGTTACTGGTTACTGTTACTAATAAACATCCAGGACGCGGGCCTCACAGCTAGCTCAATGCTGTGGTGTGGTGGCTTTCGGGGGCTTGTGGTGGGTTATGGTGGTAGCTTGTTGGGGCGAATGTTGAAATTCCTATACTTATGCGAGCAATGGCCGTTGCCAGGCTGGAAATGCCGAGTGCGCCAGTCGACCGTTTGGCGCCTATGCCGAAATTTCCATATAACCATTCCCATGCCGCACTTGTTGGATTCTGCTTACCTACACTGCGCAACTCGACGTCCAGCCACGTGCGTTCCAATGGCCATACATTCACATTTATGTGTACACTTATACTTTATACACATAAGCATGTGATTATAAGTTCCAGTGCCAGCTTTAAATACCCTTTACACAAGCAGAAAATAAGCCTAATGATGGGTGGAGTGTGGTGAAGATTAATCTTGGGATATCATATTATATCAAAGCATCATATGATTTGACTTTTAGCTGTTATTAATAGCAGTTACTGCTTGAAATAATCTCAGTTGGATATGAATACGGGATATCTGCTAGTCGCGCACTCTGCTCTGTCACTTGTTGTCAGGAATAAGGCTTAAAAAATGTCAAAGGATCTGCAGAAACAATGTCCAATGCCCTTTCGAAATAACTCAAGGTAATCCGGGTTATATATAACTGTACTCTTTCTTTTACCCAAGTAGAGTATTAATATCCTTGGTGAAAATATAAAGTGATATAAATTTTGCAGAGACTTGGACAAGGATTTACTTAAACCATTGCATGTTTATTGAACAGCCATATACAACACGAGTACACAATATATATATTAAATATTTAAAATATACCAAAAAAAAAATACAGTTAGACTGTAAGCAGTATTATTGACTATAAGAAATTGATTTAAGTTGATTTTCTTCTAAAGTTTTCCTTTTCTCTCAAAATGCAATAAAAAAAAGGGGAGAGAAAATGATGCTCGGGGCCAGCCACGTGCGCCACGCTTAAAGCTAAAGAGAAGCCAGCAAAAGCTGCTCCAACTATAAATGCATATTCTGGGGGAGATGGGGGGTAGGAAGAGTGCGTCACATGGCGGCCGGTTGTAGCATTTCTGATTGTTTTGTTGTTGTCGTTGTTTGTGGTAAATAAATGCAAGAGAACAGCCTTAACCGTTGTTAATTGTGCCAAACATGTGGTGGCTTTAATGCAGCAAGAAGAGCGCCGGCTCCTCCAGATGCTGTTTCCATACATTGGAGAAGTTTGCCATGGTAACGCCATCAATGACACGATGATCGGCTGACCAGCTGACGCTCATAATATGCGCCTTGATTACCTCGTCCTTGTCATTGAACCTCGGCACCACCTTGGTGCGTCCCATGGCGCCAATGGCCACCTGAGGTGCCATTATACAAGGATGCGTGTAAGTTCCGCCCAACTAAAAGAAATAAAACATCCATTTGAACTGAATCTGAGATAAGAACAGAATTAGCACTTACCATGCCAATGTTGGATAGGGAAAAGGTTCCGTCGGTAAAATCTGATGGGGTCAGCGAGTTGGTGCGTCCACGTTCAACGAGCGCATTCAGATCCTTCGCGATCTGCATAATGCTCTTCGCCTGACAGTTCTTGATGTTCGGCACGACTAGACCCTGAGGCGTATCAATGGCCACACTGATATTATGTGCACCCTTAAAGATAACAGATTCGCTGGCCAAATCCAAGGAGCTGTTGATAATCGGATACTTCGCCAGAGCTATGCTGGCTGCCTTGATGCAGAATGGCATAAAGGTTAGCTTGGGCACGCCCTGTTGCTGGGCAGCCGGCTGCAGTTGCACGCGAAATTTAACCAGCTTGGACATATCGATTTCATCGCTGTAGGCAAAGTGAGGGATTTTCTGAGAGAGAAAAGAGATTCCAAATTAAACAAAATGTGTTAATATAGATATATATATGGAACTTACCAGGGACTCTGTCATGGACTTGAACATAGCCTTGCGTATACCCTTAAGTACTTCTACGCGATCTGCAGGTGGCACAACTGGAGGAGCTGCAGCTGGAGTCGCTGCTGTTGTCTGTTTGACCACATTGCTGGGGTGTTGCACATTTGTGCCGGGCGGCACCTGACCCAAATATTCTAGTACGTCGCCCTTGAGCACGCGTCCATTCCTACCCGTTGGTGGCACCTGGGCCAGGTCCAATTTATGCTCCTTGGCCAGACGACGCACGGCGGGCGTGGCCGGTGTTATTTGTCGCCCATCAGCGACTGCACCACACGCTGTTGTAGCGGCAGCTGGTGTTTTCTTTTCTGGCTCAGCATCGCTCTCACTATCGGAGCTATCATCGTCCTCAGCTGCCACTTCAAATTCCAGCAGCGGTTTACCCACCAACGCCAGCTCATCAATGCTATGAAAGATCTTGGTAATTTTGCCGTCATAGCGACTGGTAATGGTCACCGAAGCCTTGTCCGACTGCACCTCACACAGATTGTCGAACTGCTCCACTGTGTCGCCCTCCTTGACGAACCATTCCTTAACAGTTACCTCCCGAATGCCCTCGCCAATGTCACTTAGATTAAAGGCCACCTTCTTGTCGAGGCAGGGCGTTAAATGCAAGCAGCGCGCTAACTACAAATAAGAGACCAAGATTCAAATTTCAATTCAAATTTCAATTCAAATTAAAATTCAGCAAACAGAAGTCAAAAACACGCGCCCCCTTTGGAAAGTTTCGCAGCAACTGCAGCACAAACAAGGGACAAGTGATCGCGCGCGCTCTTCACTCATACTGCACGCTCTGCGCACAGAGTGTTATTGCGGGCCCGCTCGCACATATGTAGCAGCTGCTGCCAACGAAACTTGTTGTTCTGCAAGCTCGATTACATAATAGAACATATACAGCCTATTTACTTTCGAGAGTTTTGCATGTTTTCTTTAGCTATTAAGCTAAATTGAAATAAAATTATATTTTTTTCAGCTAGATACTCACAGCAAGTGGCCTTGAGAGACGAGCGTTTTTTAGTAGCCATAATGTGCTGCCATTTCTAAGTAAATGTGTTGCCATTGCGATAGCCCGTTAGATAAAGCGACTGTTTGGCCTGTGAATAACGAAAAATCTGTTTATTTTGAATCTTGTGGTTTGAGATTCGTGTTAAATACCTTTAAATGCTGCAAGCTGGATGTGAGTCGATGCGCTAAAATCAATCGAACTACCTAAACGATCGACCCTTATCAAGCTAAACTACGGCCCCGTTTGTTTTGCATTTGCCAGCTGTTTGACAGGTGGAGCTGATCGTTACGCTAGCGCTACCTGCCGGTAAGCACCTACAATACACCTTTATCGATAAGCAACAGTAATGCCGAACACCAGCAGCTGTTCAGGTTTAAAAAGTCATGTAGAGCTATTTTTCTATTTTATATTATTTATTTAATATCTGATATAGTAGAAATTCAAGCTGCATGCAAAGAAGTACAAATTCAAATGGAATTTCTGCATATTGTTTTGTTATTATAAGTGCAAACTGTCGGTCGAGCTGATCTCTATGTAAGCGCCATCTGTCGTCAAACGCTTGCATCACAGCAATATCGATAAGCGTTTTGAAAGCAATTCCGATAACAAGCATATGTTCAAAACAAAAACAACGTGGTTGTTAAAATGGTATGTCGACGGAAGTTTATTCTTTTTAATTTATTTTAGTAATATATATAAATCGATATTCCTTACAGACAAACTTACGTAAGGAACTAGAGAAATGCAAGCACCCCAACAGCCGCAAAACCAAGGCGCTGGGCAAGAAGGCTCGCCGCCAAAATCACAAACACAAAGTGCGTCTTGGCCATGCTATCAAAAGTAACATCACCGGTGAGAAACTAAGCTGGTTTCTGGGCCAAATTGAAGAGGGACGTACAGCGCCGCTTACGCCGCAAGAATTTGAAGACCTAATTGCACTCTATCTGCAACGTTTCGACGAGGAACTGGAACAAATAAACCTTAAGCAATCTATTGGTAAACATCGCGCAAACCAACACGCCGCACGAAAGGATGTCATTACCATGACACTGGAAAAGGAGCGCAACGAGTACAAAAGCGGCGGCATTGGTTAGTGACATTTTAGTCTAAATGTACAAATATTTGTACAATATCTTTTAAATATTCCAACAGAGCTTTTAAATCTGTGCGATCCGGCTAAGCTGAAGATTCTGTTTGATTGGGATGGCAGTGCATTGAGTGTGCAACACCTTAAACTGGATTTGGTCTCACACAACATGCTACAGCGCCTAAAGCAAGGCCCACCAGCGTCTGAGCCTGCAGCAGCTTCAAGCAGCAAATCGAGCAGTGCAGATCAAATGGAAACGGCGTAAAAATAAGTTGATTTTTAATATAGGAAATTGTGATATCGCTAAAGATATCTTTGATTATATGATGATAATAAACATATAAATAAATGCTTACATTAGCGTTAAGATCTGTAAAAATCTGAAAACAAATAATCTATACATTTTTCTGTTCAACATCAGTTTCGATTTTTCAATTTGCATTGCGCGCGAGGCACGTGCAATAACAGCTGTGGCTATCGATTGTACGCAGCTGTTTACATTCTCCATGCGCGTGCGTGTGTGATAGAGTTGAGCATTAAAGTTCAATCAATAGAACAAGCTCAGACGTCAAACTAAGAACTTGCTACGACTACTTATTAAAAATGAACTTAACTTCATCTAATATTTCTTAAAGCCTTTAAATTTATAAAATGATATCAGATTTTTAAAGACCTATATTCGAACGATTTAGCATTGTGACAATCGGGAACATTCGAACGATTTAGAATTGTGACAATCAGGAACATAGTAGATTCATTCATTTAAGTCAGTCGCTCAAACGAATTTACTGTGAACAATTTGGTTCAACACTAATCTGTGAACTTGAATTTTTTTTGTTCGTGAGCCGATAAATAGAATTGTGGTGAAATATTTATCACATATTATTTAAATTGGTAAGTTTCATTACATAAACAAACGACAGCGAAAGGAAAAGTGCATAATATCTAATTAAAGTGCAGTGTTTTCAATTTAGACATTAAGGAATACTCAAAAGCAATGGGCAGCACATCGTCAAAAGGAATCGTGGAGAACGCCGCAGCTTCCGCGCCAAAAGCCATAGACTCATCAGCCGGCGGTGAGAAGCCCCCAAAATGCAAAGCATGCTGCGCTTGTCCCGAAACTAAACGAGCACGTGACCAATGGTGAGTGCATAATTAGAAAATAGGTGACGCAATCCAACCTAATGATTAATCCATTCACTTGCAGCATTGTGGAAAACGGCCAGGAGAACTGCACAAAGCTTATTGAGGCGCACAAGCAGTGCATGCGGGACGCAGGCTTTAATATCTAAAGATGCACAGCTGCTGAGCGGCGCGTGATCTGAGTACTTAGTGAAGAAGTATATGCTTCGTTAGTCGCTACGGCAAATGTCCTAAACATACATCTTTTTTTGTTTATTTGTTATATCTCAAGCCAATTATGCTAGTTAGTTTTTATGAAAACAAAAATTATAACTGTTAAAAAAAACTATCCAGCTCGTATTTATTTGTTACTAATAAACATAGTGCAAGACATAAACAAGGTGCTACGTTTCTATATGCACAAAGGCTGTGACGTCATACTTGCTGTTTACATAGTAAATCAAATATTTGCAACATGCAATTTGTTCACCATTAATGAGACGATTTCATTGTTAATACTTTGATTCTGCAGCCCTTGTGCATGTTTTACTTTAACGTGCATGATAAGATTTAAATAAATTGAAGCGTTTCCAAGGCAACCGCTGCAGCCATGTAGAAGGTAATGGTCATCATGGTGGCAAATGCTATAATCCGAGATGGCTGCGGCACTGGATAAACGGCGTATACTAGCGTGTGGATAATGCGTGCTATGGCAGCCACACGGAACAGATTGCAGGCGATCGAAGGATTGGGATTTGTGGTCAAATATATCAAGGCCATGATGAAGTATGGCAATATGTTCTCCATATCGTTGCGATGCGCTCTAAACCATAGAAGTAAAAAGAAGACAGATGAAAGTGAGAGTGAGTTTTCAAGATCCGATATTAAAAGCATTCACTTTTACTCTTTTCACTTTTTAGGACCTACCTGCGTACTCGTTCCACATTTGGATCATTGAACTGCACTTCGATGTTCTTGAAGAACAGATCTTCCTCGTTGGGGAATATCTAAAAAACGATTAAATACGCAGTTGAAGCAGTTGTTTGAGTTCGAATATCTGAATGGATCAATGATATGATGGGTTTTACCTTGCGCCGAAGCTTTAACGGCACCACACCCAGTAACTGTGGAATGTCATGATGAATGAGCAAGTGCAGCAATCATGGTGGAGCAACCTTACCTTGTATCTAAAACGTTGAAGTGCTGTTAACAATGACATTAGCAGCATTTTGGCCACCAGCACCGTAGCCCAGAATAGATAGCAGCAGAAAACGGGATTCTCCAAAGTAAGCAAATCCTTGGATGCCATTGTACTAGCATTCAAATTATTGGACATGGACATTCTAAGCGTGTGTGTCTGTGCGTTAAAAGCGAACTTCAACAACTGAATAAAATCAGCGAATATTTTAACAAACGACTGGCCAAACTGGTTCTAGAAGCATTGTGTGTGCGGCTGGATAAGCTGGTTACTACTAGTCTGGTCAGTAAATAAAACGTAAAACGGCTCATTAAGCTGGACAGGCCAAGCTCAGGCCGGGTCAGGCCTCCTCTAAATGTATCTAAAGGTGCAGACCATCACATAGAAAGCCTGAAAGGCCACAATGAAAAAAGTGATAAAGAAGTTAATAGCACGCGTCGGCTGCGGCAATGGCAAAACTGCATAGACAAATGTATGGACAAGTCGAGCACTGGCACCGATGCGTATGAGCAACTTGGCGGTCAGTGGATGAGGGCCAGTGGCCACGTAAGCCAGCGACATAATCAAAAAGGGCAAAACGGTCTCCAGGTCATTGCGATGAGCACTGCAAAAAGAAAGAGAAAGATATATATAGAGAGAAAGAGATGAGAGATGTGTGTTGGATACTTACCGACGTACACGCTCCACATTGGGATTGTTGAAACGCACTTCGGACTCCGCTCTTAGACGCAAATCTTCCGGATTGGCAAATGTTCCTGTTCTCATACGCTGACGTGCCGTCAGCAGTGTCATCATCAGCATCTTGACTATAAGAATACTGCACCAAAATAGATAGCAACAGAACACGGAGTTCGTTGTATTTAAAAATGAATTTGACTCTGGGTCAGCCACGTTAATTGTCTTGTTGTTCATTGTATACTGTCTTGTGAACGACTGCATCGGCTGCCCGTAAAATTGTATCGTTATTTTGATGACAGCTGCATTGATTCCCAGTAGTTTTTCTTACGTCCTTGGACTAACTCCTGTCTTCACCGGGACTCTATTATTCTTTCGGACTGTAAATGCATTTTAAATAAACCTCCTCTAAAAAAAACACAAAATAGGACTGTTATTACCGCAAATACGTTGGGACTCAAACTTGTTATAGTCAGCTGCATATTGGCGACACAACTCTTATGATAGGTCCACGTACTAACTTGATCCATAAAAACTAAGTATATGATGCATGTTAAGCCTTTTGAATATTTAATTACTTTCAAGCGACCCAAACAGGCTATTCCATAAGTCTGACATACTTTCAACGCCATAGGTCTCCTGAGTTCATGGAGTAGCATTCCCCGATAAAAACATTTAGAGTGAAGTCTATACGAGATATGAGCCTGCGTCTTTCATGATGTGATATACTTGTAGAAAAAGATACTCAGCCACCCACATTTTCCAAGAAACATAGAGTTTACTTACACCAGCACATAAATGCATAAGAAGGTTCATCCAACATATACATATGTATGTAAATTTGATGTAAACTTGATGTACGTTAAGTGTATCATGTTTAATAAGGTACCTTTAGGTCTTATAGTTCCTAAGTCCGATTCGTTCATCAAAATAGACAGACAAGCAGACAGGCTATACGACTCTGGTGCTGATAATTATGAATACTTAATGATAATATATACTTATAATTATTATTACTTTCTTTATAAAGTCAAACATTTTTAAATAGTTATATTTGACTTGAAACTCTACAATTGATTCGATTACTGAAAGGTATTTTATGCTTAAAAATGTATCTCGAAAGCATACAATATTTTGGCGCCATCTACTGGTGGGTATATAAAATATCTCTCCTGCCGACGTCTGGTAACCGGTGGAGTACCATTTTTAACGCTTTTATATACATATGTATATAGTTAGTATGTAAATTGATATTATGTATAACATTATGCTTTCTAAAATATGTTTTAAATAATTGAAGAATGATTAGAGAAATTATTATCTCTAAGAAAAACAAGCGTTGCTTGACTGTTTTTATACGTTCTAGGCTTTTAGAGTATCTCTAGTGCAATAGACTAAGTCGAAATCAAGCGAATCTTATCACTTTTTGTTTCTATATATACTTATATGCAAACAGATTCAGTATTCGCAATAGGTGGGCAAATCCAAAAATAAAAGATCAAGGTTGTGTTTCTATGTATGTACATGTGCATGTCTGTTTGTATGCGTAAAAAACAAACTAATAGATTATTATAATAGACAAAATCAAGAATTCAAAAGGCAACGGAAGCGGTCAAATAAGAAGAAGAAGAAGAATCAAAAAATAATACAGAGAAGGAAAAAAACAACTGGTGAATCTCAAAGTTCAACACAGTCCGCAAATTTCTAGCAATTGTAGACGCATGTATGTATACATATATGTGTACGCATGTTAATGTGTATGTGTACAAATGTATGCATGTATACGTATAACTATCGCTACATGCTTTTATTCAAGCCTAGATTGAAGTTTGTCATTGGAGCGAATTTACTGGTCGCCCAGACAACAATGAAATGCAAATGCAATTCGCCGTCTAAATTGCCTGAATACATTTATGTTTATACGTATGTATGGGTGCCTGTATGTGCTTTTGTATGCTTGCCTGTCAATGTATGTGTATTCGCAAGTACATTTGCACCCGCCGATTTGCTTTAAATTAAATGTGTAGGAGCAGCAATAGTAGACGCGTGTGGCGTGTCAAACTGTACTCCCGCCATGGCAGCACAACATACACACACACACACACACACACACACACACACACACACACACACACACACACACACACACACACACACAGACACAAAATACTTATATGTACATATGCATAAAATGACGTATGCTAAGATTTGGTCTTTGGTCGCCAAAGCAAAAAACTGTCTAAATTTAGTCAACGAGCAGTTTTTGTTATGCTGCCTACTAAACGAAACTTACGCTCATCGAATTTTCTCAAAGCTTCATAATAACAGCAACAATAAGAATAACAACAAAAACGGTGTCGCCGTCGCGAACGCATTAGCCACAGAGACGACGACGACGCCGACTGAGACACGTAAAGCGATCAAAGTCCAAGTGTCTGGTTTTTTCTACTATGTTGTTGTTGCTTATTTCTCTTGTGGTCTGCTTTATGACGAATTCCGTTTAACATTTAAACGCACTCGCACGCGACGAAGAGAGAGAGAAAGAGAGGGAGAGAGAGAAAGAAAGGGTAATCAAAATGTAATATCAAATGATGTAAGTTGATAAAAGGTCTTCGTCTAGTTTTAGCCAATTAGTGTTTAGACTGGGGCAATTTGATAACTCTAACAGCTGTTATCCACTGTATAGCATTACTATTTACTTCCAGCTTAAGTCCACAAAACGGAAAAGTTTGGATTAACTGCCTCAGGTAACTCGAGTTCTAGCCAACGTACGATATGGGAATTGATATATATATCTGGTTAATGTATTTTAATAGAATTTCCCATGAAGTGCGCTGCATGGATATGCACTAAATATAACATTTATAATCAATTGAGCAGTAGAAAGCTTGGTTATCATCTAACTTAGTTATCGAAATCTACGGACAATTGAACGGGTAGGTTTTGGTCCGATAGCGTCTAGACTCTAGACTATAGAAAACAGAACAAAAGGTATTGGCAAGTCATTCGGCTTACGCATGAATTCCGGTAATGAATGCCGTATACGAGTATTCCAGTGCAAAGTCCATATTTATCATCTTTTCAAATTTTGAATCGCTTGATTACACATACAATCAGCTACCGGCCCTTACCTTCTATATACGTGGGTGCACATTAGTCTTCAAGTACATATATACTCGTATATTGTTTATATATATATGAAATTACTTCGCCCTTTAAGTGTTAAGATTGCAGATTGGAGTGTCTGGCACTCTATCCACTAAAGCCTTTGGTCTTTGTGATAAGCCATAGATGAAATCCGTGACTAAACTTTACATACTATATACAAATACAGAAATCTGTATATATATATTTTTTTGTGAAGACGATAAGAACGATGGGTGTCAATAACCGACAAGGCAGTTCTTATTTAAAAAATATAACTTCTTTTGATATTGGGATATAAAGAGGAAGCTGACAGATAATGCGTCTAATATGTCTTCTAGCTTTAAGGCCTATTTGTATATTGTTATTGTCACTAATTAAAAGAAGGAGCATTAACCTGCTAAGCACTGGGAATTATATAAGATATAGCTATCTGATCTTAGACATAATCTGAGCAACAAGTCATTAAATCATTTGTTTCTTGAAACTTAAACAAATTTAATCAGTCTATAGAAATTAGAATCAAATGATGCAATTGGTGACTTACCGTAGAAACAAAGAATGATTCATGGGATTGAATGTTCAGCTGATAGTTCGTAATGCAGCTATATGTAGTATATATGATATAGGTATTTGATTCAACTGGCTCTAAGATACCTGGCGTTAACGGCGTGATCGGTAGTAAGGGCAAACAACACTTAGAGATTAGTTTGCATAGAAACAGTCATCGTAGGGTGACAATCTGATTACATATTTTTATGGGGTTCAAAGTGCTTTCTTATAAAACGAATACCCTACCGAAGGGTATTAAGAGCTGTCAAAGTTTAGGTTTAGTAAATATTTACTTATAGTATTAGACGATATAACGATTCATAGTTTATTTATGAAATGAGAACTTTGGCATTAACAGTCACATATAATGGTTATTACCAATTTCAAGTGATTTATGGCGTATCATATACCTTTAACCGGTCCTCCTAATTGGAGCGTATTTGGTGTGTAACCGAGATTACAGAGGCACAAAGTCGATGGGTTAACCACTTGAGTGACAAGCACTTTATATGGGAATCCGATATTGGTATCGGGTAGACGAATTGGCGATAAGCACGCCCACAGATAGGCATCCAAAACAGAGTTACAACATAATCGAAGTATGACGACAACACCAAACCAGTTGAACTTTGGATGTGGCCAGAATGTGAGAAGCTACCGACAGAACTGGGCCACGAACCAGACGGCTGATATGTTCCACTACTGTGTCCAGCGTCTCAGACGGCTTATCAACAAGCCCAAAGCATATGAGTGGAGGGAATCATTTCGTGTCTACGAGAACTTAGTCGAAACCCGTTTATGAACTTTGGAACTATACTGAAATTACAAATGAGATAATATTACGTACTATGTAAGGCATGGCGCCATCGATAGCTCTGATGATATATATGTATTACTGTACATATGTACATGATCCTGAGCCATGCGATTGCACTGCGTCTTATCGATCAGGTCCACAGCTGGACACTCAGTAAGGGTCAAAGGTCTGCACGCACACAACTGAACACTTGATAATAAATAAATTTCATTCGAAATTTCTATTGGTGTGTTGAGCGATAGTGGAAGAGAGGAGTTTGGTTGTGTGTGTGTGTGTAATCTAGTTGTCAAGCATGTCTTTCTCTCTCAGCCTCTCTCTTTTGCCCGCTCTCTTTGCTCGCACGCTCTTTGATCTACCGATTGCCCGTTTCTGGTTCGATCTTGCACACTCCCGTTCCATGTTCCAATTATGCAAATGCCAATTGGTACTGCCAGCTCGAGACTGTATACTTGCCCCATGCCCCAAGCCCCGCCCCCTATTTTACCGAAGCTCCGACACTCATTGAAAATGCAAATAAACACTTAATTTGATTACAGCAATTTCGAAACGTCATATTCGCATGTTGAAATTCAAGTCCAAACTAACAATGCGACACTTACCAACACCGCTTGTAAGAGGCGTTTAACACAGTGGCTGCTAGAAGTAAAGGACCACTCCAGTCCAACTGTCTGAGCATTAATAATAATAGTATTCATATATACATATGTATAAGTATCTGATTCATTAAGTTTCATATACATAGATTTAACTGATAAGGGTATATCTGACAGTTAAACTGTACATATTTTCCAATGAAGTTTATAGTGGACTTTTGAAGCTTTCATTTTCTTTATTGAACAACTACTTGATTATTTTATGGCGGTCAGTTTACAACGTGCGAATTTATTTCGCCTGGCAACAGTCACTTACTTTTTCCACGGACTGTTGTTGAAGTGCAGCATTTAGTGCAGCAGTAGCAAAACAGTCAGCGTCGGCGGTGCGCCAGCAAAGTCCAAAACTCAATTGGGAGCAGCAAAGAGAGACAGAAAGAGAGAGAGAGAGAGAGAGAGCGACGTCGAAGTGTCTCCCACTCTCGCGTTCGCTCGATTGCCTCGTGCGTTGCCGATTTCGACGTCTTCTGGAGGAGAGGCGCTCATAATAAACCAGCCGCGCAGCTTGCAAATCAGTCAGAAACGCGTTGAGTGCGCCAGCAAGCAGACGTGCCCAGTGTCCAAGAGAAATAAATAGTATATTCTTCCACTTCAGGCCCGCCCTCACACAGAGCCCCTTTTTTAAAGTTCTTTAGCCCGTGGAAGCGACACGCATTCTCACATATACATTATCGTCTGGCTTATTTTTTTCTTTGGTGCCACAAAAGAAAAGACAAAAAAGTGCGGTGCAAAGCAAAAGCAAAAGCATAAAAAAAAGTGAAAACTAAGCAAAGAAGCGAAAGAAACATAAAATTGAAAGAAACATGGCAAGTGCAGAGCAAAAACACGCAACAGGAAACGGCACCGCCAAGCTAACAGCAGACCTATGCGATTCGCAAAAGGATGCAAAGGATCTATTGCCACACCTGGAATCACTGGAACGTATCATTAAGCTGCCCGTTGTGAATGCCGCCTGGGATAAATCACAAGATGTCTATGGCAAAGTGAAGGGTAAGTTTCCACCGCCCCCTTTCAAATAAAGCAACTTCGTGTTAAGAAATGTGTTCGGGCGCCATTTGTCGCCTGTCACCGGGGGAGTGCATTGAACCCGCTGCTGGGCCACCTAACGGCAATCCGATTGCAGTACACGAAATCGGAAACCGAAAAACTGAAAACGTAAAAGAAACTAAAAGCATAAGCAAAACCGTTGCTTAGCACATTGCTTGAGTGCGGTGCGGCGGCTCTCATGAGTGCAAAGTTCGCCATTTTGAGTGCAAATTACTTGGTCGCTGACGAATTCGCCGCAAACTCGAACTCGAAACTTTAATTGAACCGGCAATTGCAATTGGCCATTTCCAAATTGATGCCAATTAAAGTCAATTGACGCAACAATCAATAAAACGCAGCTCATAAATCTTAACGACAAACACGACAACAACACCCAACATTGATGACCTGCGAAATTCTTTTACTTTTCCGCACCCACCTCCCAGCCTACCCACCAGCACGCGTGACGCGTCAGTCAGTACAAAGTGCAAAATTAATAAAATTTACATAACTTTAAATTTGCCAGCAAACACGTAGACTGAACTTTTATTTTATAATAAAGAAAAAAACTTTTTTTCTCAAAAAACACATGTACACACTTATGAATAATGTGCCTGCCCCTACGCTGCGAATGTATATATGTATGTATGTATCTATGTTTGCACGTACATATGTATGTATGTATGTATGTGGGTACCCATTGCTATGAATAACTTGCGAAGGCGCAGTAGTCTATCAGTGGCGTGGCCAATAGGGGGCGCCAGCAATAAGATTTTGTTTAAATTGTCGCTAAAACGTCTCTCAGACCGACTCGGCCCCTGTGCGATTTACTGTGAATCAACGAATACGAACACCGAATACGAACGGTACATAATACGTATATGTATATGTATATATATGCATATATAATGTAGTTGGACTTTCAACTTGTTTGTGATATTTTTTTTGTACACAGATGATGTTGATGCTGTTAATGATCATCATGATGATGTTGATGATGCTAATGATGACGATGACTAAATTGGCACAAACTATCAAAGTCTAACTTTTTACAATCTCAGAAATACAGCTAATTTCCAGCAAAATATACAACAACAAGCACAATTACTTCTCCATGTTAGCTATAGACCCATAAAGCAGCTCAATCTGGGAATGGGCCCAGGCAACTGCGCAGTTGCTTATCAAAGTGGCAACGCCAAGTACCGATAAGTAACAGCTCCGCAACAACGTGTGGGCATGTAGGGGGGGTGTTTGGGGTGGTTCTGCTTATCACTAGAGGCTAGAGCTCAATAGTAACTGTATAATTCGAGTAGCAATGCTTCTGGACTTTTCATCTAATTAATGAATCGTCTCTATCTTTCTTCTCTCTTCTTCTGTAGGAAAGAATCGTGTCTTCAATTGGGCCCTTAATGCTGCCGAAGATTGCGTAGCCCGAGCTGTGACCACAGCGGCGCCAATTGTTAACCGTTTGGATCGTCCCATTGCCTATGTGGATCAGACTTTGGTGAAAGGTATCGACAAGCTGGAGGTGAAGGCACCCATCATCAAGGACACACCACAGGAGATCTACACACAGGCCAAGAACAAGGTGATCGATGTCGTGCAGCCTCATCTGGAGCGTGTTGTTAAATTCAAGGCAGCTGGCCAGCAGAAGGCAGCCTCCCTAAAGGATCTGGCCTGGCAGAAGGCCAACGAGGTCCTGGCCACACAATACGGCAGTCTGGCTGTCAATGGTGTCGATACGACCACAGCTCTGGCTGAGCGTCTGCTCGAATACTACTTCCCCAAGTGTGAATCGGATGTGGAGGAAGATAATGGTGAGTACTCGATATCCTGTATAGGATTTCCCCCTCCATCTATATGCAAACCACATTCATATATCCGCCCCCCTGCTCCTGTCGGGTTTTGGGATTCTTTCCGTGCGGCTTCCCAAAAAAAAAAACAAACTCTTTAAATAAATCGTAAATTATTTTAATTCTCAGATAATAAACAAAATGCTGTCGTGCGAAATGGCAAAAATGCTGAAAGTGACAGTAAGTTTTGTTGTCCTTCTTCTTCTTGATGTTTGTTTCAAGTTTCCGTTTTCTAACCAAAAGCATGAGTTAAACTAATAATAATTTAAAGAACAAAACCTAACCCTAAAATATATGTATATCTAGTCAGTTTGAGGGGTAACTCCTTATCCACCACATACCATCCGCGAAATAAAATGAAAGAAACTCCCCACACGCGAAAGAAACTCCCCACCCTTCCCTTAATAACTTTGCATGTAGTGTTGAATAATTTCTAAAAAAACAAAACACTTTCTCTATCTCTTTCTCTTCCGTCTCTGCTTGTCTCTCTTTCTTTCTCTTTCTCTCTTTCTCTCTCTCTCTCTCTCTCTACTCTACTTGTAGTTGTTGTTGTTGGTGAGCCCGACTATGATCATGAGATTGACACTAGATTCTTAGTAGCTGCCTCCACGGTATTTCTGTCCATGTCGTTGAAAATCATAACCGAAATTGTTGAATATGTTAGAAGAAATCCAGAGATAGTAGGCATTATCGATAGGGAAATCAACAAGTTGATGGTAAGCAAGTGACTATCCCAAATAAATTTCAAATACTTACTAAAACCATATCGAAAACATAATAACATTCGTCAGTAGTTCACACGCATTAAGGATCATAATATATATGTATATATATAAAATATATCATAACTTATTGCTTACATTTTTATTTATAGTGCCAGTTTCCGCCAGCGAGGACCCAGTACTACACACAGTACAGACAGTCGGACGCCTATCCCACAAGATCTCGCGTCGCGTCTATAGAAATGTCTCCCGACAGATCAAGCAGGTCCAACAGGGTAACATCAACGACTATCTGAGTGCCTTGATAGCTGCCCTTAAGCTGCATCAGTACATCAATTTCATCAACTCGTCGATGGGCACAAACATTGAACAGTCCACGTTAGGCGGTGACAACTGTACACCGTATGGTAGCAAGCCAACGCCCATCACCTCCACATCCTCCTCCTCCTCCGCCGCCAACAACACGGCCAACAATAGCAACAAAATTAAGCGCAAGTCGTCCACAACTCCAGCAGCGTCGACGACGGTGGCGTCCACTGAACAGTAAATGAGTTAAGATTGTGGGTCAGGAGGGGAGGAAGGAGCAGGTCACAGTTCCAAATGTCAGCACAGGACACCAACCATTTTCTTATTGTTCGTGTTTTTTTTTAAATTTTCTTTTTAAAATTTTTTTTTTTTTTGTATAATCTTTCGAAAGAAATGATAAGAAAGTGGCGAAAGATAGCAGCTCCATTCACAGCCCTCTGCCCTAGGCGTTTGCTTTGTAAATATTTATTTGAAATACCCTACACACACACACACACACGCACACACACATAGACATACTCACACGTATACACATACAACACACACATATATATACATACATATATTGATATAAGTTGTAGTTGTAGTTTGCCTTCCTCGAAAGGTTTTTAAACATTTTCGTATAATTTTTAGCTGTGCTAAAAAGAAAAACTAAAAAAAAAGTTGAATATGGAGAGTAAAAAACATATAAAAAAATAAATATTTAAAAAACAAAAAAAAAGTAGAAAAAAAAACAAAAAAGTAATCCTAAATACGTAAATACATACATATATACACATTTATTGTATATATGTTATGGCCTAATACTATTTAACAATAATATCGTATCATATTATAAATATATATATATATAAATATATACAAAAGAAAAACTGAATTAAAGATAGAGCAAGAGCATGGAAGAAAGAAAGAGAAGGGTTATTTTAATAGATCCCTTGATATGTTATACGATAAAGATAACTAAGTTTAAATATCATAATGTTAATGATAATATTGAATTATATGAACCTTATATGAAAAATATATCATAAATATTTGCTGTAAATTACAAATAAAAGTAAAAACAAACATATATAAAAATACACACATGGAAAAATAACGATATTATTAATTCACTTGAAACGATTCTGAATTTCCTGACAGTTAATGATTATTATCTTAAGATAAGGTCATATCATTGCGAACATGGCTTAAAATATCATCAGACAAAGGTATATATATATATATATATATAGTGTGTGTAAAAAGTACACACACTCGAGATTTGTGGCCCAATTCTTACGATGACTCTACGTACGCGTACAATTTCCTATTCCAAAGTTCCCCAAAGTCAACTGCGTTCACTTTTCTAAGGCGATAACGCAGGGGAACCATAAAGTAATACCGTTATAAGTATAGTAATATATATATAGATAAGAGTAACTGCTATTCGCACTTAAAATGCCCAGAAAGTGTATTAAAATGTTCTACAAATTTAACAATCGAAGCTTTGATTTATCTGTAATAGCTCTGATTAAAGCATGAAATTAGTATAATTATCGTATATTATGATTCTTCCAATCTGTAATATATATAGGGTATCTTCTAGTTGAGCATATATATACATTGATTTCGAAACTGAAAGTACTTCTATTGTCGATTGCACTTGAAAGATACACAGCAGAAATTACGTCTTTTCTTTCGTTTACATTCCACGTAAGATCATAAAAGATATAGAAAAACTATCTGAAGAAATCGAAATATATATGAATAAGTTATAGTTAATGTTTTCTAGGGTCTGTGCTTTAAGGAATCTACTACTAGGCGGGGTTGGATATATTTGTTTCACAGCGGTTCATAGAGAGTTAAGATACATCTTGGAATTTCATCAATTTCATAGACTTTACATCATAGAAGTACTAGTTATAGTATGGCTTATCTGGTAAATAGGAACTACATTTCCATGCTCTTATTCTTATGATATGATATACTATAGTTCATTTCTCTTAGAGCAATCATCAGCAACCACAGGGACTAGAGATACATCTGGGAACTTCATCAATTTCATCAATTTCTTAGACTTTACATCATAGAAGTACTAATTGTAGTATCGCTTATCTGGTAAATAGGAACTACATTTCCATGCTCTTATTCTTATGATATGATATACTATAGTTCATTTCTCTTAGAGCAATCATCAGCAACCACAGGGACTAGAGATACATCTGGAAATTTCATCAATTCCACTGATTTTACATCATAGAAGTACTAATTATAGTATCGCTTATCTGGTAAATAGGAACTACAGTACTTTTCTCTTATTCTTATGATATGATATAGTACATTTTTCATAGAGCAATCATCAGCAACCACAGGGACTAGAGATACATCTGGAAATTTCATCAATTCCACTGATTTTGTATCATTGAAGTAGTACTTATAGTATCGCTTATCTGGTAAATAGGAACTACATTCTCCTATTCTTACTTTTGATATGATATACATGTAGTACATTTTCTTAGAGCAATCATCAGTAACCTTGGGTTCCAATCAATGATGACATATGTCTGCCTTTGGACCAACATTTCTGATAGTTGCCCATATCTATATAGATATATAGATATATATATCGTATCTAGTCTGGTTGGGTACATAGGTAGTTTGGTGTGACGCGCAATTGGTGTGCCGTTAATGGGATCCGGCTGTTTGCTCGTGATTAAGTTTGCACGGTTACGTTTACGGTTTCTTATCAACTTATCACCTGGTGCCGTCGGAGTGCCAATTCATATGAAGTTCAACATTTGTGCCAGCCGCTTAGGGCCTATTTATAGAGTGAGGTCTTAGATAAGGCCTTGTGCATGGGTGGACCAAGGGGGGGGGGGGGGGGGATCGCATTAAGATTGTACAAGTATGGTATGCACTGACGTATGTATGTATGTACATACAAGTATATGTCTGTATGTATATATTGTAGATAGGTATTTGAGTTGTGATGCTGCTGGCTGACGGTTGATGAGGATCGATAATGATGGCGTTAATGGCAGGCAAAAAACAATTACGGTTTCCTTTTCATTTCGCTTTCGCTCATTTGTATGCCCGACAGCGTTTTGGGCCGACAAGTTTGGGTATAGGTGGACCTGGACAGAGACTGGACATCCTTGCATAGCTGAGATACTTTTAGGCCCCAGACGAAATTGTTCTGCAATGGAGTAAATATTTAATGTATGAGAGTGGACGACAACTGCCCAAAAGCGGCTAAACTTACGTATCGCCGGATTCTTATATGTATGTAGTACATAATTCCCACATTCTTCTTCATTTTATTAAGTTTTTTTTCGTTTGTTTCTTTTCTTTTTGGCTCCTTTTTTGTGTTGTGCTTCTGCGTTGAGTACTGGTAGAGCGGGTTTCCGAGCCGCAGTCTTTAACTTTGTTTTAGATACATTTTGATGACGATGATGACTGGTCTAGACCGCAAGATATAAGAATTAACATACACACACACACATACATGCACAGAGTGTGTGAACTATAGTAGATAAATAATAAAAAAAAAACTTGGAAGCTGCTTTGGACTTTGGTCTCAGATTCCCCGACGATGTGCTTGATCTATGTACATATTTCCATATGACGACGTCAGCGTCTCTTGGAGATCCACTTTCAAGTTGGGGGGCCACGGTTCCCAACGTATTTATGTATACGACGCAGAATTCTTATCAGACATATTCTCAAACTACGGATCGTATGAATTATACTTATATATATATACACAAATACTATATAGATAGATAGATAGATGTGTATAGAATAGAAAGAGAGCGAAAGATGAAGAAGATTGGAGGTGTGCAGGCGTTCCGAGACGCAACGGAAGAGGCGTGTTACGTGGGCAATCACAAAACAGCAGACGACGAACAGCGGAGCTCATCAAGTGCCAAAGTACAGAAAGTGGCGTGATTATTATTATTATTCTCTTTATGATTATTATGTTTGCACAGCCTGTACACACACATATATACACACATATATATATATATGCTTTTGCATGTGCTTTATTCCCAGCTCTGATCTGTTCTTATTTGTAATCGTTGCACTCACTCGCAGCGTAGCCTTAAGAGATAAGCTAGACGCGTATTCCATAGAGATGCGCAGATCAAGTGTAGCCAGTGCAAGAACCAGCGTTTCATTTGCGGTTTATAACCAGGCTAAGCATTGCATGATATTAGCTCATCGCTCGCTCTCTCTCTCTCTCTCTCTCTCTCTCTCTCTATCTTATTGTTATGCGTCGCAATGGAAACTATGCACGACTTTTTGATACCCTTTAGTATAGAGAATTTTCTTAAATTTTCTATTGTGAATCTTTACCAGAGGGCATTAAGAGTATAGAAAGATTTGACAGTTAAATCGTGTTAATTATTCATGCTGATCAGTAATATATGTACAGTATATGATAGTTCTTGTATCCTATTATCTGTCACTAACATTTTCTTGGCTTATTTTTACATATTTTCATCATTCTTAATAAACTTCACACAGAGAACAAAATTATTATCTTAAATATTATATATCGAACTTTTAAATTTATTCGATTATTCATGCTGATCAGTAATATATATATATATCATAGATCATACCATCTTTTTATCTGTATCAAACTCTTGCCAAGCTAAATGTTACATATTTTGGTACTTTCTAATGAATAAAACCCGAAACATCTAATTCGGGTAGACTATTTATGGTGATCAGTAATATATATATACTATATGATCGATCTTGCATCTTTTTATCTATCACAAACATTTCCTCAGGTTAATTTTACATATTTTTATAATTGTTATGGAACTTTACACAGAGAACAAGATTATTATTATAAATTTTATATGTCGAACTTCTAAACTAAGTCAAGTATTGTTGCTGATCAGTAATGTGCATATATATTTTTATATATGTTCTATATAAAAGGTAGAGCATCCTTTTATCTGACACAAACATTTGGTCAGGTAAATTTCATACATCTTTTATTTTTAATGAACTTAAAACATTATCGTCATAAATTTTGTATATCAAACTTCTAAATCGACTATTGATGCTGATCAGAAATATGCATATATCTCTATATATACATATGTTCTATATGATAGGTAGAGCAACCTTTTGGCTGTGTCAAACATTTGCTTAACCAAATTTCAGATATTTTTTTTATTTTTTATAATCTTTGCACAGAGAACAAGATTATCTTATATCGAACTTCTAAATCGGTTCAACTATTCATGCTGATCATTTTTATATATATATATACTCTAAATGATTGGTATTACATTAATTTGCCTCTTACAAACATTTGCACAGCTTTTTTCAGTCACTTTTATAATGTGTTCAGCGTCTGAAACAAGATTATATTTATTTTTATATATGAAATTATACGACGATCTTCCACCTTCAGGATATATGATCGTAAACCATGTTGTTATCAGCCAATTAACCTGCCATACAATTATGTGGCTTATTCAACAATCGGAATGAGCAGAAGTGGTTTTCTTTTTCAAATTCGATTTTTATAGCGTCCATAAAAACATCAAAAAAAACTTGTATAGTTTCTATATGAACATATATATGATAAAGGTATAATCTTAGACAAAGAGAGAACTATAGCGATTCGACTCATAATAGTTTTCTGTACTTTACAGGGTATCAGCTGGTCGACTTTACCTATAAGTTACTGAAGGAAGAAATACAACCACTCGTATGCTGGCTTATAATAGTTTTCTGTACTTTACAGGGTATCAGCTGGTCGACTATATCTATACGAGAGGTCAGCGTTACACATTTCATTTACAAGGTGAGTTTATTAATAAACATTTCGAGATATTGTTTAACTTTGTTTATTTGTGTATTTATTGCGTAATTCGCGTGTTAAAGTGAACGCAAGTGGATAATAAAATTATTTGAGAATATAAAGTTAAGATGTATATATATAAAATAGCACATCGTAAATTATGTTCACAATAAAATCAGTTTGGTCGACATGTATATAGAACCATTAACTAAATTTTTAATATACGTATAATATCTATAACTAGGTATGATAAATTAAGATAATATTAATACAGATATTTTATTTTTGGATAAGGTAAGTAATAAATTTGATTAATTATTGTTATGTTATTTCGTAGCTGCCAGTAGTTGGTGTTTTTGTGGAGGGCTCTTAGGCCTGTCCGGGCGTGCATATTGCCCCATAGATGTTAAGATATAGTTTAGACATTGCGTATATATATATATAAGTGTGTTCTCTTTCATTTTAATGTTTGTCCTATTCGTGTTTTGTATCACAGACGCCCAGCACAGACCCCGCAATTTGTAGGGGTTAGGTTCATTTTATCACTTGGTCGGGAACGCACCGAAATTATATTATCTGTTATTATTGCGTTTATATAATTTTTTTGTTCTTTTGTTGTTTTTTTTTGGTATTGCACTGAATGGAGTTATGAGTTCGAGGATTGCAGTCCTGAAGAATCTGGTTTTAAACATAACAAATTAACTACGTCAGATTTATGTTTTGGATCATTGTTTCAGTGGCTTTGATTGGTTGGACTCGCTCCCACACATTCTCCGTTAGTTTCCTTCTAGCTTGCGCTTCCAACGCTTGACCTAGCAGACGTATACTGTTCGATATTCACAAAATCTAAGGCTTCGCTGTCTGTGCCAGCGTAGTGGGTAAACTGGCAGTGGCTTCTGCTGCGGCGGCGATCTCAGCGGCAGCGGCAGCGCACGTTGTTTAGTTAGGAGTTGCAAGTATGTCCCAAAGACGGCATGGTTGTAGGACACAAGACGCCTGAAGGAGGCTATAAATGCAACCAGTTCCTCCTCGTATTCAGCGAAACCAGAAGGCGGCGGTGGTATGTTGCCATTGGAGCGCAAGGCCACACGCACAAAGCCATCCAGGCGACTGGCTATAATAAGGGAAACAATCAAGGATTAGTTAAATCTACCACATGGTATATATATATCTCTTACTTACCCATTAGAACGCGCACTGGAGATCTTCTGTTGATCAGCTGACAAGCTTGGGTGTCCAGCTGCGACTCCTGGTCATCGGTTAACTTGGGCAGCTCCTCCTTTGTTAGGCAATCATTAATAAATGAACGTATCTGCTCGTAGCAGCTATCAATGGCAATGCCCACTTGGCTATAAATTGGATGAAGCACACATAAGTAAAGGGTGTAGGTGGAAAGTGGGTGGACTTACTCTGGTTTCTTGACATGCTGAAGGAGTATGTCCAGTTGCTGTGCCAGTTTGATGCGATTGTCGCGTCTCTGCGAAATGATCGGAACACTCTGGGCTATCGATATGAGTGAGGCGCATAGGATGAGACGAGTTGCACGCCAGCTGAGTCCCTCGAAGCGCTCTTTGTCAATGCGCAACAGTTCCGGGAACTGCTTGTCAACCGGATAGTCCAGCAGCTGTATATAAGCATTGTAGACGATGTCTTCATCCTTGGTGCAGCCAGCGCGATGACGCGCCAGCCAATCCTCAGTGGCTGGAAAACCAACTGAGAAATATAAAGTTTAGTATGCTCCCAAATCCTAATGTACGGGTTAAGGAATACGCACCATTTCCATGATATTCACGCAAATATGTGGTAAACTTTTCCTTCTCATATTCGACGGAATTGGCAGCAATGTCTTTGCGTGCGGCGGATAGCAAAAAGTTAGCCATATCCAGTTTCATCAGGGACATAGTCTCCAATATGCCGCGGAATGTGTCGACCACATCATCAATCTCCCGGAGCTTGGCCACAGTCTCATCACGCGCCGGTGAGCACATGTTCGACAATAGATTGATAACAAAATTAGCATAGGCCTTGAAATCGAGTACGCCACGCTCCGCCTGCTGACGTATGAGTGCCTCATCCAACGAGGAATTGATCCGCTGTAGAGTGCCAGCATTCTTGGTGGAAAGCAACTGGGGAAAGTCCTCCTTAATCTCGCTCAATAGCCTGATGGCCTGATCGTATGAGGGCGGGTCTCGCTCCAGCTGTTGTCGCAACAAATCCCAAAAGGCTTTGTGCACCATGGCCTTAATGCGACCCTCCAGGCTGAAAAAGGATGCATTAAGAATTACATAAGGTAATGGTATATAAGATTTATCTCTTATTATTAACTCATTGATGGCTATTGGTCGATTTTCAGTCTATGAGAACTGGCGGCTTTTCTTAGCTGTTTTTACTTTGGTTAAAGGTTTTTTTTTATCATAGATCTGAATATCTCTCTTAGGGGGCTCTCTCATAGAAAAACTTTAAGGTGAACACTTTTAGTGGGATGAAATTATGAAATACTGATTGAAAATTTGTTTTTCATTTGAGACATTGAAAATATATGATGTCTATACATATATATATATACATACATGCATTACACAAGCATAAAGCTTTTATACATTTCCTGAGATAAAAAGCGATTAGCCTTGTGTAAAATTAAAATAGTTGGCAACGCGAATTAGTCAAGTAACCAATGAATCCCTTAATAAGAAAGGAGTACAGAAAATTCTAGCAGTATAGAAGACTCTTGTCCAATCTTAAAAGAAAAATAGTATGACTCACCTGTCCATGGGTGGTTCGTATGGTTCGAGCTTAAACTCTGGATTGAGTGCAATCTCATGAGCTAATTCCATATTCTTGAGATTCTTAAACATGCTGGATACTTCGTCCATGGTGACCACCTTGCCTGGACTGCCGTCTAGACTGGGCAGCAGAAAGCGCGTTATACTGTCCACGGAGCTTTCACTGTCAGTGCGCATGTGCACATCGCCACCATGATTCTTCTCCTGCTCATTGTTCTCCTTTGCATCCATGTTGTTAGCTTTTAGTTTTTTTTTTTTTTTTTTTTTCTTGGTTTTTGGATTTAGGTCTTTACTTGAAATTTTCTGTTTGTTTTAATTTTTCTATAAGAGAGTTGTGATGTTGTGCTGTTGCTCCCTTTGCTTTGTTTTTCGTGCAACTGGTTTTCTGCAAGAAAAATAATAAAACATGTTTTTCCTTATTTGTTGTAATTGCATCTCGTTTCCGCGTTCACAAGGAAGCTTCAGCTGCACGAGCTTTTCCAAGCTCAGCTCAGTTCAGGGTCAGCTTTGTCTAAGGCCGATGAAATGCGACGTAAAAAGTAATGCAGCTTTACCACTTTAGGTGTATGTGTGTGTGTGTGTGTGTGTGTGTGTGTGTGTATTTGGAAGATAACAAAGAAACACCAGTAACAAATACACCAACCACATTGCACATACGTAAGAGAGAGGAAGGGGACGACGTAAGAGGAGAGAAGGGAAGAAGGCAAGATGCAGGGAAATATCTCTAGCCCAGATATAAGCAATTTAAATTTGAATTTGTGGCGCCGACACAGTTTCCAAAATTAACACGGAAAAGCGTACAAAATTGCACAACGCAAACACAGCGAAGTGGCGACATAAACAAATAGATGATAATAAAGTAGCCAATGAAAACAGAAACGAAGAGAATTGTGCCTATTGCGCAGCAACGCAGCTTTGCATACTGCGTGTGTTTATGTGTGTGTGCGTGGATTGTGAAATGAATCCAAGGACGTCGCAGTTGGGTGGTTGGGGCTGACACAATTATTGCAGCAATTTTAGAAAAATTTTATTTTTCTTAAAAATATTATACACACAGTTATATATGTAATATATATAGATGTTATTAGACTTACCACAAACAGGAGCGGTTTTTATTTTTTTTTTAATTTATTAACTGTTTCCTTTGAAAAACACTTGCACGTTCAATTAGATATTTTTTTCAACACGATTTTCAGAATTTTAAAGCATTATTTTTAGCTTTGAACGCTTCTCGCGCTTTCGACGTCCAAATTGTTTAGTGAGTAATAATATAATGAATGTCCAACTTCGATGTGAAACTGCAGGCCACCTTTGTTTGTTGTGCTGCTTTGCTTTCTGTTGTGTTGTTGTTCGCGTTTATTCCACAACGTTCGAGAATAGAAATAGGTACGCAGCTCATAACGTAAACATATGGCCAGTGAGCGAGCAAAACAAGACAGTATTTGAATGCAATGCAATATATAAATATATAAAAAATATTTTGTGGTTATCCTATAAGATTGATCGCAATTGGCGTATGATTTTTAAAGTATTATTATGTATAAACGTGATGGTAACTTTCCACTTTAAAATGTTTGGGAATTTCTATGCCTTGCTTGCAGTCTAGCGTGTACAGCATACTATTTTATGTCTCTGGCGTTGCCAGACTGTCGTTTGAAGTTGAATCTTGGCAGCAGTTCAGTGCTAATTACAATCATGTGGCAACGCCACTAACTAAACCTCAGACATCAGGCAGACAAAATAGTATGGAAGAATTTTTTATTTTTATTTTTTAGTCACAACATAATTTAACTTAAGGAAAACACCTGCGTGAACAAACAGACACAAACACACACGATAATAAGAAAAATAAAATATACTTGAAGTGTTCGTTTGTTAATGTCAACCGATGTTGTAGTCCTAGTACTGTTTACCCCACACACACTCCCTCTTCCCGCGGAACATGGAAAGTGAGAAGATTTTGATGGCCGCCGGAGTTACGGTGGCTGCCGTCGTCGGTGCTTTCGTCTTTTGGGGTCCCTCGGGTAAGTGACAACATCAAAAATGTTATTGCCAACATTTTTTTTAAATACTCACACTCAATTTGCAGGTTCACGATTGCGTCAACGTCGTGGACAGATCGCGGGATTGCACAATTTTGGGAGAACATGTTTTCTCAACACGCTGCTGCAGGCACTTGCAGCGTGTCCACAGTTTATTGCCTGGCTGCAGCTCTATAATGGCGCTTCACCCGATCGAAAGAGCTTAATCAGCTCCATGTTAAGTACCTTGGAGGTGGTTAATGGGACACACGCAACGCTACGTGGCGATCCACATTCACCGGGCGCTGTACTTCGTGCACTTAACTGCTTGGGCTGGGTTATACCGCAGGAAGAGCACGATGCTCATGAGCTCTTCCATGTTCTGCTCTCGTCACTCGAAGAAGAGGCAACACGACCCCAACAAATGGGTTGCTTGTCGGATGCACTACTACCATCCACATCTGCAACTGGACATGACACCGATAATGATACTGAAAGCAGCTTTGGCACAGGCTCGCTCGCAGGAGCTTCTGGTCCCATGGGCAATCGATGCAACGCAGCTGCTGGATTTAATCAACGCATTGGAGATCATCCGAATCGGCCCTCGAGCGCAATGCTTTCGGACTTTCTTAACATGGATTACGATGAGTCGACCAGCTTGCAGCGCCTAGTGCGTTCTGAGGCGCACACACCGGACTCACCAGCCTCGGTGTGTGAGCGTGAGGCGGCAGATGCAATGACGCCAGGCGCCGCCTCTCCGTTTCTGCCCTATTCACCATTTGGGTATCAGTCGACAGCGGCCGCCATGGAGTTTATTGATCCGCAGCCGTTAAATTCATCTCCTGTTCTTGGTAGCGAGCGCTTGTCACGTCCTCGTTTGCCACAACAGCAGCAACATGGTGAGAGCCTCAGTCGACGTGTATCTGGTTCCTGCCGATCGCTGGAACGGCTCAATCGCGGACCTGGACGTGTCTCAATCTGGTCAAGCATGATGCCCAGCCAAGTGGCGCATCCGTTTCAGGGAGCTATGGGTGCCCAAATCGTTTGCAATGGCTGCGGCTCCAAGTCAACGGTGCGCTATGATAAGTTTGATAGCATCACCTTAAATCTACCATCCCAGCGCCGCTCCGGTCTCAGCCTGGGCCATTTGCTAAGCGAATACATCACTTCCGAGGATCTGAGCGATGTCAAGTGTGACTCCTGCAACGAGACAACAATGCACACCAAATCCGTTACATTCGCCAAGTTGCCAGCATGTCTCTGCATTCATATTGCCCGCACCGTCTGGCTGCCCACTGGACAGGTGTGCAAGCGCCAGGATTATGTGCATTTCCCCGAGAGCCTCTCCATGGCGCCCTACAGCTTTGTGCAACCACATCTCAACAGCCAGGTAAGCATCAACTATACAATCTGTCATTATTGATTTTTCCATGGAACATATCCTCCAAACAGGCGGGCACTCCTTGGGGCTCCACCATGTCGCTATACTCCACTAGCTTGCCCATGAACAATGGCGGCGGTGCTGGCGGCGAAGGATTCGGAGCAATGTTTCCCAAAAATCTATACCGCCTCCTTGCGGTTGTTGTGCATTCCGGTGAAGCAAACAGCGGACACTTTGTCACCTATCGCCGCGGCTCGTTGCGTAATGCGCATCGGTGAGTGTCCTCAGGATCAATCAAGTGAATGTTATCCACCATCAATTATCTTTTACACAGCTGGTTCTACACTTCGGATACTATGGTGCGGGAGGTCTCCATTGATGAGGTACTCAGTGTGCCAGCCTATCTGTTATTCTACGATCGCGGACAGCAGCGTCAGTTGCACATGCGTTAGGATCGTGATAGATATTTAGTATAACCAATTCGTCGGCCTAGTCATTGTCTCAACCGTGTGATTGCATATTCAAATTATATTATGATATAATACACAAACGGTGGCCATAAGATATATAATACGCATCACCATAATCCAATCAACGATCTACAAACAAACAAAAAAAAAAGAAATGGTCTCAGCAAGCACCAAAAAGATATATAAAAGAAAACAACAGAATATCCTGAAGGCAGGTCTTTAAAACATGATATATATATTTATATATATGCATACTATATGCATGACCATACTTATATATATATATAT
Organism: Hirtodrosophila trivittata; assembly: GCA_035045065.1. Taxonomy (NCBI): domain Eukaryota; kingdom Metazoa; phylum Arthropoda; class Insecta; order Diptera; family Drosophilidae; genus Hirtodrosophila; species Hirtodrosophila trivittata. Next base: position 11,592,343 of record JAWNNK010001028.1, on the reverse strand, counting down.
ATAGTTACACACTTACAAAATAACTAAACCTATAGCATAGTTTGTTACTTCAATGCATTTAAATTTTTAAATTGAATTTCAAATTCATCATGTGCTTTTAGATGTCTGTCTGTATTTAGCAATTTTAGACTTCAATGCTAGGGCTAAAGCGCAGGCAAAATAATCGATGATAAGAATATTGTTTGGCGTATATTTAAAAATTGTTGTTTATTTTTTAATATACACTGTGTATTCCATATATATATGTATTTAATTCTCCCGATCTTAATACTCTAGCTGTCATACATATTTAAGGGTTTACAGCAATTGGCACAAAAAATGCCAATTGACTGCAATTATATGAGTAGGAATGCTCCGTTGAGCTGGCGAAGATTTGACGCCCCCTTCCTCTCACTTGTTATACAAATTCCACCTATAGTGACTATTTGATATAGTGGCGCAATCTTTAAACTAGTCGCCCAAACCAACAATAAGCTATATTAAAAGCAAATAAACCATGTTTAAATAGATGTTTAAAAATTATAAACAAAAAAACAAAAAACTGTTTTTTATCCATTGGTTTCTTCCAAATGTTATTCATAAGGGTTTTGGTGGTAAAAGTGGTCCTTTACATAGAATACTTATCTTCTGCTGATGCGCATTATGGCAATCTGTTCTTGACCAATATCTGAACAACAAAGAATCCAATCAATGGAACCAACGGCAGCTATAAGAAATAGTGCAACGATTGTTAATCTTGTTTTAGTTACCAGCTATGTGATATATTTTTGTCTAGACATACCTTGACCTAGTCCGAACCGTACTGCACTCCCAAAAGAGTAAAATCCCTAAATTTCCATTAGCATCCTTCTTTCCCTAATCTGAATCACACGTAATGTAGTGCAATAATAATAACTAATAATTCAGTAAAATAAAATATATATTCACTATGTTCCTTATATTCACGCTTTGTTTTATTCCTTGTTTACCGAATGTTTAAAAAAAAATCTTAAGTTCTTGCCACTACTTCATTCTTATTTCTAACGTTTATCTTAAATGGATTATATTTATAATAAATAAATACCTATTTGCAAATGATTTTCTTTAAAATATTTAATATGCCTGCAGTATCCCGAATTCTGGTCGGTATTAATTGATTCTAATTAGCGAGACTGTACTGTACTGCACTGCCTGTTTTAAGAAGTGCAGTTTTTAGGAATTGTTGAAATAGTTTTTTAATATTACTGGTAACAAACATCGTTCCGTTAAGATACATAGCACCAGAAAACGATTTTGATCAGGAACAAATCTTTCTATCATAAATTGGTTTCTTTAAAAGTCTTTATTTTTGAAATCCACGATGAATAATTGACTGCAAAAATATTATCTATTTTTAAATTTGTTTTCTCATCCTGTTAATTCGAATCAATCATAACACCCATTTACTTTTACAGAAGATACAAATGAAATTTAAAAGTAACAGCGCCACTTTTAAGTTAAATGTTGTGTCTTTTGGTAAAAGTTTATATAATATGTACACACTGGAAGCTACTAACTTGCTGTTAACTTGTTCTATACCCACCTCTGTTACTGTTGCAATTATGTGCACCTGTAAAGAATTTCAAGTTCATACACCCTCAAGGTAATAACATAAGCAGGTATTAGATGAATATAATACAAGAAAATTAAATTAAAAATAAAAAATAATTACGCATATTACAATTAAAAAATATTTGTATTCAATTTATATACCTGAGCAGAAAGTTATTATAATCTATAACATAATAAGCTAAAGCTTCTGTTACTTTTAGAGCCAACAAAAGTTCTTTCGATATACAGTAACATACTATCGATAAGGACACGAATGTTTTAACAGTTCTAATTTGAACCCCTAATCTGTGCTGCGACTTTAAAACAAAAGCCAAAAATTTATTGATTACGAAAAAGTCGCTTGTGTCTTTTACTGTCATCTATGAAAGAAGAATTTATTTTTAAATACTCTGAAATTAAGCATTAATTGTTTACAAATCTCATTTGATACGCTATTAACAATATACATACAGTGTGTGCAGCGCGAGTGCGTATTAGTTCAGATTTTAGTTTTTACTGTGTACATTAAAAGGCAAAGCAAATAGAGATAAAAATCAATAATTAAAGCACCTTTTGTATTTGATCAAGGTATGCGGTGGAATATGGAAAATACCTAATCAGTGAAAAATCATATGTACAGATGTATTTTCGTTTGCACATAAATATGTATGAAATGTATATATTTCACACAAATAAACATTTGATAGGTTGCAATTAAACTATCTCAAGTTGAACTATCGATACACGCGATAATATCGATATTTTGTGCATCCCTTATAATGTATCGCCCTTAAGGCCAACAATTTGTAATTCAGTTCAGTATTTTACCTTGTAGGTATGTTATCAGAGGGTAGCTGCTAAGGATTCGGCAATGCGTGCAATGCGGTCAATTGCAGTTTGTAGTAAGCGGAGCTCTGCGGCAAAGAAAGACGAGCTGAAGAGCTTGCGACGTGTGAGTGCAATTTTTCTTAAAGTTAATTGGCATGTAATGCAACAAAACAGTATAAGTGATATAAAAATCAATAATTTGAACTTTTTTCGCTAAAACATTAATAACCGATCGGCCTGATATAATATAAACGTATGCATGCATACATAAAATACATGTAAAACACATATTCACTAGCACATTAGTGCAAAAGCATTAACATTAATGTTTTCGATTTATCAAATCTTATCGAAAAAAAAACAAGAAACAAATTAAAATATTGCAAATTTGAGCTGCAATATCGATATATACGATATGTTGATAATTTTAACCATCCCTGTATCTGTGTTATATATCAACTCTTAGAACCAAAGCAAAAAAGTCTTGATTACCTCAAGTCGTTCTTGTCCCTTGAGAGCTGTAAAACGGTTACATTAAGAGAAAAAAATAGTATTTATTTGCATTTGTTGTTTAGTGCGTTGCACTCTGCGACAACGACTGCAGAGATACATTTGCTTTTGGCTCGGTGTGTCTGTGTGTGTGTTTGTGTGTGTATGTTTTTTTTTATCTTTCATTTATCGAGTGCATTTTTAAGTAAAATGGGGAAAACAAAACAGAAAAAGTGACGTAAAAATCAATAAATAGAGCTCATTCAAAGTACTAAGTAAGGTAGGCAGTAGCAACATAATGCCATCGGCGAATTCAAATCTACGCAGGCACACACACACACACACAAACGCACACGCAAACATACATACGTATACATATGTACGCTCATAAATGCATGTGTAATTTCTATTGATACATTTGTACGTGCATAGGTGTGTACATTATTGCATTAAAGTGCGAAATGATGAATGAAAAAGCATCTAAATGTGTCTTTCATTACATACGTACATAATCTATACAGTATGCGTACATCATAAATAAAAACACAGGTCCATCCTCAAGTTCAGAAAATGCTTATCTAACTACAAAGCATTTTTTTTATAACACCAGGCTAACTCCATAGACCGGCTATATACTGCCTTAGGTACCTATATAGGTATATATACTTATATATGTTCATATGCATGTCTGTCATAATGTATAATGCTTTCTGGATAACTTTAATGATATTGTATCTAAACTAAAGCGCAATATAGCATGCAGATGCATACATGTATATGTATCTACACATACCTATGTAAAAGCATATGTTTACACAAAGTAAATGTAGCTTAACATGAAAATATTAAAATAAGTTACAATATTTATAAAAATAGTTTTGAATGTCAAGAATTTGAAAGCTCTTAACAAAAGTGGTTGATGTATGTATGTAAATAGGACCAAGGCACATGCAGAAGTACATACAAACAAACATACATATGCAAGAATGTAAAATTGTGCATATCTATCGACCTGCCTGCGTCGTCATTCTCTCTTTTATTTAACAGTGGCTTCCGCATATTGGATGCTGTGCCACTGTGTTGCCACTTTGTTGCTCTCCACGTGAGTTTCGTGAGAGAGTCAAAAGTCAGTTCTCTCTCTTTCTGACTTTTATGCTACCCCAACCCTTCGAAGTTCTTTTTGCTTTTCTCACACTCATCGGAGTTACGTATAAATGCATGTATATATCTATGTATGTTTCTTTATATATATATATATATATATATATATATATATATATATATGTATGTGTATTAATGTATATAAATATACGTGTGTGTGTGTGTGTGTGCGTAAAACACCTCATTCCCATGTCGTTCAATTGCAAAACATTCGAAAAAAAAAATCTCGCACACTGTGATTAAAAATACTTAAATTGAATTGCAATAATTTAAGATCGCACGCGTTAACGAGACATTTACATTCGCCTCAGTCGCCACCCGACCCACCCTGCAACACTGCAGCACTGCAGCACTTCAGCACTGCAACACTGCAACACAACACAAACAACAACAAAAACAAAAAAGATAAAACAACGAAGAAGCTATAAAAAACAGAAAACCAAAAAAAAACTTTTATCGTATAAATGCGGACCAACTTTGCATAGGGAAGTGTTGAGGTGTTGAGGGCCAGGTGAGGCGTGCAACACTTAACGGCGCTGCTTTTGCCATGAATTATTTTTCCTTTTTTTTTTCGTGAATTTTCCATTTGTTTGGTTGCTGGGTTGCATTTTGTATGAAATAAGTTCATAAAGTAAATTTATACCGGAAAATGCATGCAACTTTACGAGCAAATCACAGTAACTTCATTGTGTAAAAGCGAACAAGGTTTATTCATAGAAATCATGTATATACTCATATATATATATATATATGAACCAATATGTATATAATATATATACAGAAAAAAACAATTCATGCACCATTAAATAATATAAATAGCCTAGAAACCGAATTGCATTTTGAGCTTTCGCCTTTGATAAAAGATACACAAATACTTAAATAATTCAAATTCAAATTCAAATTCCCAATTCCAATTGCTAATTCTTTTTAATTTGTACATCGATTTAATTTCACAATAAGTAGAAAACATTTTTAGACATGATTTGGGAATTAGTTCATATATGTATATGGAAAAAAACCAATATATAATCAAAAGCAGGCTGTTTCCTCTTTTAAATTGCAGTAAAACGTTTTTAAACAATTTTTCAATTTCAAGACTATAATAAACAGTACAATACTATTTATAATAATAATAATATATAATAATAAAGGAAACCATAAAAGTACGTGAAATTCCAATTGGAAAAATCATGCTAAACAGCGTCAATAATAATTTTGTCCAGCATGTAAGTAGACAAAAAGCGTCACTGGACGCAATATCATTATTTCTATTCAAGTTCTTAACATGCTACGTTTATGCTATGAAAGTTTACACGTTAAATCATATCATGATTTTAAGTTGAGCTGCTTTTATTTGCAAGCTATATTTGTATCTTAGCATAAACGTAGTAGATTTCTGTGTGTTTCTGTTGTTTGTATTTAAAAGCAGATTTTGGACTTACAATTTGCATGTTGTTTTTTTTTTTATAAATATTCTATGTATTAACTGAAATCTGAAGACATTTCTGAACATGTTTGAGTTTTTCTTAGTAACTGCTTTAACTGAGTTTTCCTCTATGTATATTATACTTAATCATGGTTTACTTTTTACAGTCTTTTAGCTGGTTGTTTTACGATCAAAGAGTTTGGTTACAATAAGTGCTAAAAGATATTATCTTGGCATACCATACATTAAAACATTTTGTTGCCATTCTTTATAGCTTGTGTACATACATATATATATACATACTTGTAGTATATATATCCTACAACGTTTTAAAGAAATTGTATAAGTTGCATTGAAGTTTGCCAGTGCATTTGCATATTGCCATAAAGCTTTCTAATGAAATGCAAAATGCAAAATGTAAATGGTTTTTCCTGCTTGTAAACGTCGTACTTCTATGACGATATGGTACATCCGACATACATACCGACATATGTAGAACGAGTATGTTTAACTTAACGTTGTATAACCAACATGACCACAGTAGCAGTAGCAGTAGTAGTTTGGGTATGGGAAGAGTTTGATTTTTTTGCGCAGGCCCTACGGATTGCCATTAAAACACCAAGTGAAGTGTCGCCAGGCTAAATGCAAGAGAGAAACCACAAAAGATTCTCTCATATTCAACGTTCTGCTGGCTTGTAACGCTTGTAAGCCACTTCACCGTTAGTTGGGTAACATTTTAGAAGCACTATTGATTTAGGCATCTTGCCAAATTGTAGATGGTCGCATTCACCCCTAAACTAATACTTATATAGCACAAAGGGAAAGAAACTAACGTTTATGTCGTCAAACTAAGAGATTAATTTCGGTTAAAAGCTGTTTATTCTAATAAGCTAAAAGAAACCAGATAAGTTTAGGTGTCCGTATATTAGGCTAATGCTTACAATAATATAATCTGAAGTCCCTCAAGGATAAAGGATAATTGTGTGAAAATCATTTTGCTGACCAACGCCTGGAAAATGTTTTCGTTCTCATTTACATAAAGCTCTTTCTGCTTGATATATATATATACTATATATAACTCTGCTTATGTGAAACCGCGGAATATTTTAAAAAAATGTTCAACCAACCATCTCGACTTATATTTGATTATCATCAATCATGCCATTTGATTATTTTTCCTATTTTTATGCTAATTTTTATTATAATTTTATAGCATCTCAGTCAAGCAAATAAATTAATTTTACGATTTCGAGTACTTTATAGTTGTGTGTTATATTCCTCTAATAGTTGCCATAAACTTGTCACGATACCTTTGGCACATTGAAAAAGGTTATTAAGATCCTTAAAGGTACATATATTTTATACTTACATTGAAAATTTGTGAATGCTGCTTTGAGTGAAAACTGAGTGCTTTGAAAATAAAGGGGAAAAATAGTTCTAGGTAAAGTTGATATGTGGAAAACCTAATTGAAATCTGATTAAAATTATGAGGAAAATAGTTCTTGTATAGGTAAAGTTGATATGTGGAAAACCTATTTGAAATCTGATTAAAATCTAAGGGAAAATAGTTCTTGTATAGCTAAAGTTGATATGTGGAAAACCTATTTGAAATCTGATTAAAATTATGAGGAAAAATAGTGGTTGTATAGGTAAAGTTGATATGTGGAAAACCTAATTGAAATCTGATTAAAAACTAAGGGAAAATAGTTCTTGTATAGCTAAAGTTGATATGTGGAAAACCTAATTGAAATCTGATTAAAATCTAGGGGAAAATAGTTCTTGTATAGCTAAAGTTGATATGTGGAAAACCTATTTGATATCAGATTAAAATTATGAGGAAAATAGTTCTTGTATAGGTAAAGTTGATATGTGGAAAACCTAATTGAAATCTGATTAAAATAAAGGGGAAAAATAGTTCTAGGTAAAGTTGATATGTGGAAAACCTATTTGAGATCTGATTTAATCTTTAAAATCAAAGGATTTAATATAGAAGATTAACTAAAGCACCCTTTGTATTTAGATTTTGCATAAATTGTTGTAGTTGACTTTTAAGCATTGTTTTTATGGTCGTAAACCAGTTATACTTAACGAGTCTATAAGTTCAAGAGGATTATAGTTAATTTCCCATTCATCGTCGCAAATGTTTATGGATATTTTTAGTCTTAAATTCACCCGACGCCCGATTCATTTCATTCTGATTAACTATAATGCAATCCTCATTAATTGGGACTAAAACAACATAACTTATAGTCGAATCTTATAACTGGGTTTCCCAAATAGTTTCAAGATTTTCCTCATTACCAACAAATCGCAGTAGAGTTTCAATAAAATTGTCTACAAAATATTCCATTAAAAAATTGTCTTACTCTTCCATCAGCAACTTGTCTTAAACAGTTAATCATATGTAAAGGAGTAAGACTCTTATAATTTGACTTCAGGTCTCCTGATGAAACGATGTAAATTGATGCACATTGATGCACATGACAAAGTTTTTAATTAAAGCTGCACGTGATCCTTGAGGAATGACTGGAAAAACTTAACGAAAAATTGATGGTTCTTGCGGCAAAGAACTTACATTTACATTTAAATAAAATATTAATATATTCCTTTCAATATTAAAAGAGGACATTATGATTTTTTTTCGATTTTAATTAAATCTGTACCTTAATCACAATTTAAAGCAATTTTCAGAACTGGATATCCAACCGAATATTATATAAATGAACTTTTTGATTGCGTTTGCTATTTGACATCTCTGATTTAAATTGAATGCATTTTATTATTGGCTCCATTGGTTGGGAATTGGTAATCCATGTGGAAAAAATCATCTTTTGATTAAAAATTTTTTAATATACTACAAAAAGGGGGAAACAACATTTGCACAGGGCGAAAATTGTCATCTGTCTGTGTTTTTCTGGCTTAAGCCCACAGTTGTCATAGAAATATTTGTCATTTCATTGTCATTTTATTTCATAAATATTCTTTTTATTTTATATATATATCTGCATGTAAATGAAAATTTCGTTGAATAAACGTTTCATTGTTACAAAGGTATTTTTCGCGCGGAAATGAAAATAATAAAATGCAAATCACAAAAGAAATGGTTGTTTTTTTTGTCGTTGATTTTTGTCTATTGTGAATGCAATAAACTAGATTTACAATTCACACTATGAAATCAGAAAGTGTGAGCTGCACTTCTGCAATAATATAAAAAGAATTACATGAATAAATATTAATATAAATCAAATTTGATGCACGGAATTCTATAAAAAAAAATTATAGTTTTGCTTTTTACATTTATTTGAGGGAATAAATAATTTCAAGTTTTTCTTTGCGCTTTTCTTTTTGTCATCAATAAAATTGAATACATTATGAGATTCAAATTGCATTCAGCATAGCTTTTCGTTTTCCTACTTCAAATTAACTTTCTAACAAGTTTAATTCAGGAGAAAAACTTTCTTTCTGTTCTGAACTAAAGTTTGAAGGAATCTTTAAAAATGTTTCACTGTCTTCTCCTCAGAAAGATTCTTAGGAATTTTACGATATTATTAGGAATAGTTTCTAATAAATTTGAATCAATTTTAGGCAAATCGAAACTAACTTAAAGCAGCAACAAAAACTGATGTAATTGAAATATATTTTCTATAGAAAGATTTAAGATATAGTTATTGGTTATAGAAACTATGCTTTGTTTATATCGAAAATCAATTTTTATTGTATGATTTTGAGGTCAACATTGGACTCTGCGATATTTGAGTTCAGCTGCTTTTATTTTCAAGATGTGTTATTATTTTTGTAAACTGAAGAAACCAGAAGATATAAGTACGAGAATCGGTCCAAAATGATTATAGGCTCAAACGAAAATAGATTATGGAATTACATATAGCATGTTTTAAGATTTTCAAGTGCCTTAATTTAATTCATTTTTGTGTTTTGCTGTAGAAATTCTGTGCTTGAGATTTCCGCATTGGAATCTCTGATTGTTTTTTCTAATATCTTAAAAGAAAACATTGTAATGTCTGCCAATGTAAATATGTAAACATCATACCATATCAGATGTAAATATGTAAATAGTAAAACTTTTGTTTAACTTGTTGTATAAATTGTAATATACCTAGTATATCATATATCTTTCATAGGAGCGGGAAATGTATTTATTAGGAATATCTCTGTCAATGGAAAATATTCATTCAACTCGTTTAAAATATGGCCTTGAGCTGCTCGGATTTCACTTTTATTAAGTAATTAAGCAGACGATTGTTCGGTTGAGTGATCAGCTGTCTATATATTAAAGTGTATAGAATATAAACCAAGTTAAAGTGCTTTTATCTTATCTGTTCTCTAATTATATGTTTAGATTACAAACATAGATACAAAATGATTCGAAGCTATATTTAAGTAAGATTAATTAATGGCATATTGAAGTTAAATACACGCACGAGTCCAGATTGCAACTGGGTTAACAGATTGCAATCAGTCAGGCATTTCCAGCCCTATATAGATATATATTCTTGATCGTTCATCAGGGTGTTTGATGCGAGTTATTGAAACCCCAGAGATACACCCCATGTGGTGTATCAAATATCTCAACAACTTTGCGAACTATTTAAAAATAAACTTTTGGCCTATGTATATATATATTTGCATGTTCTTGATCAATCATATCGTTTGGGCTATAAACTTAACGCTCCGAACAAATAAATACATAACTGTGCTCCAGTCCAGAATGAAAGAGCAGTACTGCTAAACAGCTGAAGCAGTGCACTGCTTGTTATTCGCGAAATGTACATTAAGTCTGTTTAAATAGATATAAAACGCAATTGAAATCAGTTCGTTTATACGTAGCTGAATGTGTTTATTATTGTTAGGCAAACAATTGATTCATTAAATCATAGTATTCATATAAACACACATTAACTCATTAGGTAATCCAAACATTTTACATTGATATATCTGCAAATCTGAACAATATCCCAGAATGATTCCTTCAACTTTACAGAACATCCATTTAAATTCTGTTCACGTTTCGTAAACATTTCGCAAGCTCTTAATCAATGTTTAAAAACTGGCACAAGGCCGGTTCGATAGTATCGATAGTGATTTAAAGGAAAACTACTTATTTGGATAACTACTCATAGTGTTTCCGTTAGTTTAAATCGATAGTTTCGATAGTCAAATTGTATTTGTGGATACTGTTACCGATGATTGCTAAGCATTAATCAAGTACCTTCCACTCGATAAGCATTATAATGTGAGTGTTCGATAGCTTTGACTTCTAGCTTCTTTAAATAAACCCATCAATCGATATTATCGTATTGTAATCGATAACTATCGTGTAATACTAATATTGGTTAATAAAAACAGTTCTGGCATTGATTGTTTCAAGTTTTTCCTAGTAAGAGTTAAGTTTTTTCAACTTGATAAGCACTTGAACTTACGTTCGATAGTATCGATATCAGACAATCGATAGCCTTTAGAAAAAAAACAATGTATAATGGTTAGAGGCTTTAAGTCCTACCTGTTATTGGGAATCTTAAGACTATCTATAGGCTATCTTTAAGTGGAGCAGGCGCCGATTTGTGTATTCCAAACTGATTCGATAGTTTCGATTACATTAAATCGATATCTATTAAAAGAATCTAAAACATTATGGGTAGAATCTTTCAGGTTTTCCAACAATTGTGTAACTCAAGACCAATTATCGACTTGTTTATCCACAGTTCAATACGAAAATTAAATATCGATAGTATCGATAGTGGAAAGTCAATAATTGCTTTGTAAAACCAACTTAATATGAGTAGAGGAAGGCCTCTACTTTAGCTTTACCTGGTATTCTAAAACTAGAGACCTGCTATAGGTTTTCTCGAATTGAATAACTTCCACTTGTTTATCTACGATGTACAAGCATTAAAGTTCGATAGTATCGATAGTAGCAATCGCAGATTATTATTACAAACAAAGATGTGAGTAGAGGTTTTCAGTTTTACTTTTTATAAGGACCCGTTAGACTAAGGTGTATCTTGTAGTCGAACACCCTCGACTTGTTTATCGAAACTTGAATACAAGTATTTAGAGCGATAGTATCGATAGTAGAAAAGCGATAATTGTTAATGAAAAACCAAGTTATGAGTAAAGGGTTACAGTTTTACTTGGTATTAGGAAATGTGAGACCTGCTGTAGGGTATCTCTTAGTCGACTATATCCAACTTGTTCATCTAAACTTGAGTATAAGCATTAGGGTTCGATAGTATCGATGGTAAAAAAGCGATAATTGTTAATGAAAAGCAGAGTTATGAGTACAGGGTTACAGTTTTACTTGGTATTGGGAAACGTGAGACCTGCTGTAGGGTATCTCTTAGTCGACCAACCCTGATTTGTTTATGCCAATTCAATACGAGTATTGCCCGCATTGTAGTCATAGTAGTCAACATGTTGGGGCCGCTTGTTGTGTTTTATGCCCTTTGCGTGAAGATGTGAGAGAGGCGACAGGTGCTGGCGCATTTGTTGTCTAATTTAGTATAAACTTATTGTTAAGTCATTTAGATGGACAGACGGCTGTCGCTCGCTTGGCAGCTGACACTTGCCGTACAGGTGCACCGATGTGCAGTACAAAATGCATCGCACCATAACGAAAAATTTAATGCGAATATTTCAGCCTTTTTTCGCGCTGCCTTTGTTGTAGTCGAAAGCCTGAGGCAGCCCTTTATAGTTCGGGGCCGTCAGCTGTTCTATAATTCGATTGTCTACTTTTTTGAAATGGCTTTCACATGATATTCTTAAATTAGTTTTTCGTGTATTCTAATACCCTGTATCTAGCAGACACATCATGAGGTACATCATGCTAAGTTTTATATGTTACTGAAAGTAAAAAGAAAACAGACGAGTCGAACAGGTCGTGTTTCTTTCAGTGGAACGACTTTAAAGTGTCTACACTATATAAAGTATATACTATATACCATTTTTAGACTTCTAGGAATCTAGGAAGATATATATTTGATTTATCTATATATTTCATTTTGACTTTAACTTTATCAAAGTAATATTAAATATGCGAGATACAAGTGTAAATTTAGCTTTAAATTAACCCTTCAAACCTCAGTCAAAACAGTTTCTTTTAACTCTGAGCTAACTCAGACAACGACTTACACTTTAACCTCATAATATTAGTTATTAGTTACCCTAGTTACAGGGCATCTCATAGTCGACCTCTGCTTTTCTTTTGTACATTGTACGTAGACACTTCATTGCCTTAAATGGCGTGTGGATAGTGCATCATGTTGGTTACTAATTAAAAGTGAGAAACTCAATTATAAAATGCAGACGGAACTCGGTAAAGTAATTGGTGCAATCATATTATAATAGCATCAGCTTTTAAAGCAGAATATAATCAAAGTTTAAATAAAGTTTGATTCCTAAAGTGCTATATAAAATATCAAGGCTTGTCCCAAACAAAAACTCCAAAATGGCTCATAAAAACTTTTGATTGCTGTGAAAGAGTAGAAGAGTGTATAGTACTCAAATGTTTTGCATATATCCTTGAATGTCCTGGTCAGGTATATAGAACATGGTTTGGTCTTAAATATAAGTGTTTACCTATTAACAGTGTCTACTAGCAGTATATTTCCTTTTCGTTTTCAAGCTTTTCTATTAGCTTCTGTTTCCAGTACAGAGACGAATCAAATATTTAAATCTATAAAGATCCACTGCAGACTAATTTTGTTGGCGTTGTCTAATCTCGTGCCTCTCTACACATTATATATTATTAGTTTTCATATTTTTTTTCCCTCTTAGTTGGCACTTTCCAATGTTTTATCAACTGCAAAAAATCAGCATACGCGATAGGGCCCAGACTGAAGTGCACTTAAGTGCATTTGGGCTGGCAAGCGCCTTGGTGAGCGGTTCGCAGTTCGCAATTCAAAATCTTAATACACGAATAAATAACTACATATATTTATATATATGTATATATATATATATTTATACTTCTCAAATAGTTTTTTGATTCATTTTGAATTAATGCTCGTCAGTTGAATTCTTGCACTTAGCCGGAGAGCACGCGCCGTTTGTCGTTCCATTAATGCGTCTCATTTTTGAAAAATAATCGTTGTTTTTGTATTTTTGAGTTGCTTTTTTTTTGGAAATTAAGATGTATCCAACATATTATAATGCCAGGCGTATGTGCTATAAATCACATTACCATCAAGCCAGATCTGCGATTTTCTATCAACGACATCAGCTCTACGCCGATTCCTACTATTTGGCCAAGAAACAACGTGGTTTCTTTAGGCGGCGCTCCGTCTTACCACTTTCTCCATACAATGTGAGTACGGCTAACTCTAAAATCTGTTAGAAATCGCATATATGTATATATATAGGGAGAATAACTTCCTTTATATAAAAGAAATCTGTTTTACTTATAAAGTGAAACCCAAAACCGAAATCGATACAAAATTCTCCCTGTTTTCAGCATAAAAAATTTGTCTAACTAGTCGAGTTTTCACTGTACTTGTATTATTGGTAGTGCAGTAAATATCCTTACATCAAGTCTAGCAAGTTTTTATTGCGTTTCAATTGAAATATATATACTATATACCTTATTATTCACACGCAGCAATATGAAAATGTAGCCATACTTTTGGGCTGAACCTTTTCTTGGCGGCTGTGAAAATTTACGTACTAAAGGGAAAGGGTATTCCAGATGTCTAATAGATGGAAAAAATCAGCTCTAACTATATATTATATATAAAAAAACTACTCAGTATCAAAAGTCGAACCAAAAAAAAAAAAATTTCTTATGTTTTAATCAATCAAGGATTCAATTTCTTAACACTTTTATTTTTTTTCGATTTTTGCTTGTGCCAGTTCGGAGTAGGATTAAGGGTATTCCTCTAAGAAATATCATTCTGACTAATATATTTTGATTCTTGTCGGATTGTTTTTGGTTTTTTCTCTACGATTTTCCTATTATTTTTCCTTTTTAGCTTTTAATTTTAAGTGAAGACAAACTCAAACCCAACTTTGTATTTTTACAACATTTTTACTATAAATTTATAACAAAATGAATACAAACAAATCTACAGCTATTATATATTATATTGTGTGCTTATACAAAAACTTGATTACAGATTTCACGATCATTATTCAAAGATATAGCATATGTCGACATTAGCCTAGATCTGTTGTGTGCCTGTCCAACTGTCAGTCTGTTCTATCGGTGTCCATCTCGAACCAGAGACACAAAAGGTTGCATGAAGGTTTCTTGTGGCACATGTGTTATGGTGCTTAAGAGCTATAAAGCTTGGCAACCCGAGATTAAAAGTGTTCTAGATGGACACTTGTGACAGACAGTTGGACGATGGATGATATACTATACTATATATATATATATACATAGAGATAACTGTCGGGTCAATGTCTTTGTATGAACGCGTCAATCTCAGAGATCTCTCCTAACATATTATGTATACATATATTTCTATATTTTCCCCCGCTTTCCTGTAAAATGATATAAATGAACTATCGAGTTTTTTAAGACAAAATGTATTTTTAGTACACGTTTATTTTTGCATGTCATTTATAAGTATATTCTAAAAATTTCCAGAATGAACGGAAAATATAAACACGGACATTATTCAATACACTTTTGTCTGTGTGTGGTAAAAAAAAGGCATGGGAAGGGCGCAATGATGTTGCGTCTTTAGAGCTTTTAATAGGGTATGTCCTAGTCGAGCACTCTCGGTTAGAGGGTTCTTATTATATATTATATATATATATATATATATGTGTCGATGTATTGATGTATATGTGTATGTGTTGTGGTGTAATTAATCTAATATAAAATATGTCTAATATAATCTGTCTGGATGTCTATGTTGTATTGTAATGCTTTATGTTCCTATATAAATGTATATGTATGTGTATAATATATACATATATTATGTGTCTTAACTGTGATCTAGTTATTGTTGTATATAACCATCTATTCAACTTTCTAATACATTATTTCAATTTCAAATTACGCAGCCGGTAAATGCAACAACAGAGGGAAATATGAACGGTTATAATCGAAAATCGCCTCAGAAACGGCGTTATGATATGCCAAAATATGCCGGTAAGTCTACAATATAAATAACTACTTAATTTAACATATATATATAAACTAATTTTAACAACTAACTTTGTGGTTAAAACGTTTCATTTCCTTTGATTGTATCGCTTCTATAGGTTATCTTTTTCTCCAGTTTTCCGATCGCATCTTTAGCAGTTTTTTTTATCATATATAAAAATCTAATATTAAGTTTTCTCCCCGAAGTTTCCAACCTAATGAAACCTTCCCATTGTATGGAAATTTTTCAACCCTTACTTAACCTTTGGTATACCATCAAAATATACCCTTGCCCGAGTTAACTGACAACTCATCATGAGTCAGCAACAGGCAGCTGCTTAATAGGGATGTCCTTAGATAATTATGTATCTAGGATACGTGTAGATCTAGATAATTTTCTCATTTAATTTTCTACATATCTCCCACACGTTTAAACACCCTCGTTTTTCCAGCTATATGCATAGCATATAAATAATCTCCTAACGATCTAGGCTAGTGTTTTAGGGTTTTGAAAACTGAAGTCACTTAAAGGTGGACAAATATGACTTCTTTATGGTTTTGAATTTGATGGGCAATATGGGGTTAAATATAGCTTATTGTTTTGGGGTTTCGACCACTAAAAGTTAGTTAAAGGTAGACAAAAATGAGTTTTTAAGACCAAACATAAAAAATACAACATTTTATGATTCTATTGGGGAATAAAGGGTTAAATATAGCTTCTTGTTTTGGGGTTTCGAAACACTGAAATCAGTTAAAGGCGAGGCTAGCCAAAGTGACTCTTTTCGTTCAATCTACGACTAAAAGATAAATATGATGATTCTGTTGGGCAACATAGGGTTAAATACAGCTTATTGTCTTGGGGTTTCGACCACTAAAAGTTAGTTAAAGGTAGACAAAAATGAGTTTTTAAGACCTAACATAAAAAATATAACATTTTATGATTCTATTGGGGTTAAATATAGCTTCTTGCTTGGGAATTTCTCAAAGGTAGACAAAATTTACTTTTTAAGACCTAACATTACAGGAAATACTAAATTTGATAATTCTATTGGGCAATATAGGGTTAAATATGGCTTCTGTTCTAAAGTTCTGTTCTTCTAAAGATGAGAGTAGGCAAAAGTCACTTTTTTCGTTCAACTTAAAACTAAAAGATAAATTTGCTGATTTTCTTGGGCAATATAGGGTTAAATATAGCTTCTTGTTTTGGGGTTTCGACCAGTAAAGTCTGTTAAAGATAGATAAAAATGAGTTTTTTAGACGTAACATACAAAACACTAAATGTGATGATTCTATTGGGCAATATAGGGTTAAATATAGCTTATTTTTTTGGGGTTTCGAAAAACTGAAATCAGTTAAAGGCGCGGCTAGCCAAAGTGACTCTTTTCGTTCAATCTATGACTAAAAGATAAATATGATGATTCTGTTGGGCAACATAGGGTTAAATATAGCTTATTTTTTTGGGGTTTCGAAACACTGAAATCAGTTAAAGGCGAGGCTAGCCAAAGTGACTCTTTTCGTTCAATCTATGACTAAAAGATAAATATGATGATTCTGTTGGGCAACATAGGGTTAAATATGTTTGCCAAAAGATTTATTAAGGGTCGTTTGTCAAAGTCCAATTAAATTTATGCGTGCAGTTCAAATAGAATGATATATGAGCTAAACTCATATCGATATGTCGATATGTCACGTTTACATGCGAATGGCATTAATTTATCTAGGCTGGCAACAAAGCAGCTGATTTCTGCGATCGTTGGCAACTTCTTTCGCATTTGCGCGTCAATTCAGTAGTTTAAATATAACATATAAGTATGTAGTGTATAGAAATGTATTGCTATATCTAATACCTACTATGATTTTTCTTTCAGTGCCACCAAAAAAGAAATCGAGCAAAGAGCGTGTCCAACAGCCGAAGAATACAGTTGCGATGCTTAATGAGTTGCGGCATGGACTGATATATAAATTAGAGTCACAGACTGGTCCGGTGCACGCACCGTTATTTACGATCTCCGTTGAGGTGAGTGCAATTAATTACCTCTGGGTCAAATTGGCTAATATATAGTACTATATGCTACATATATAACATATTCGTCTGCATTTCTGTTTCGTTTTTTTTTTTTCATATTTCTACAAATTGCGTCCCAAAACGGGACGCAATTTTTAATTTTCCGCTTCATGGTAAATGCGCGTGGGAGTTTTCTGAAAATAGCATTTCAAATTGCGTAGAAAATCAAGAATTTTCCCTTCCATTGATAGCAGAGATAAGCTCTATGATGCTGCTTTAAGTTTTTGCTATTGCAATTCGAGTTTGCATCGTAACTGTAACTGTCTGATTACACAATTACCGTTACCTCAGGGCAGCTGATAGGCGCAGTTTTGTTTTGTTTTCTTCTTTGTTAATTTAATTCGCTGCAAATATAACAACAACAACAAGAAAACTATATTCATATATTTATATATATATATATATACGTTTGTATGTATGTATCTTCAGAGCTGGTGGCGATGTTAACAGTTAAAAGTTGAAGAGAAATAAATTTCTTCGAGTAAAAACTTCATAATTTTTTTTTTGATTTCTGGCTTGCTACAAGTTCTTCAAGTTAAACTTTTATTTGCTATTTTTATAATGATAACTGAAGAATAAGTCTTATTATGAACTAAAAATTAAAATTTTACAAATGAATCTTTATTCCTAACAATTTCTATATTACGAGTGGAAAATAAAAGTTATATGGCGATTTTTACATACAAATTTTAATTGAATACTTTTTTTCATATTTGTCAAAAAAATATAAGTTAGTTGTCCAATTTCATGAAAAAAGTCAACAAATAATTCTATATACATGTATATATAATATATTATACATACACAAATTATAAATTTTACGTGGCGCTAACAGTTATGTTTGAATTGGAAACTCTTGAAAAGAGTTCTAGAAAAAAAATGTTATAATCATAATTGTCCGAAAATTTAAATTATTTGTCCCATATTATGAAAAAAATCAACAAATAATTCTATATATATAATATGTTATATGTAGAAATTATAGCATTACGCTTCCTAGTGAAAATTTTACCTACCCCACAATAGGTGGCGCTAACAGTTATGTTTGAAAAACTCTTGAAAAGCGTTATTGAAAAAAAATGTTATAATCATAATTGTCCGAAAACTAAGATTATTTGTCCAATATTATAAAAAAAAATCAACAAATAATTCTATATATATAAGATGTTATATGTAGAAATTATCGCATAACGCTTCCTAGTGATTTGCTTGACCTATCATAGGTGGCGCCAGTAGTGCTGTTTGCATTGGAAACTTTTGACAAGAATTCTAGAAAATATCTTTTCTAATTAAGTATATAGTAATCCAAGCTTCCCTGAGTACTATTTAGCCCTGTCTAAAGAATGTGTTAAAGGCGAGCAGTTTTAACTGGAATATTCTATATTATTTTCGGCAAAACCCATGATGGTTTTCTGTTTAGCTTTGGGCAAATTGATTGCAAGCCAAATTGAATACAAATAGTCAACGTAAATTAACTGACAAACGACAATATATATTATAGTTGTGCATAAAATCAGCCTAGATATACTTTATATATAGAGCTGACATTCTCACTTAATATATGTATATGTGAGTATAAAACAAATCAGAGTTTGATAGCCGTTACGTTTTAACGACAACTTCGATCAACTTAGAATGTAATTTATTATTTCCGGGCACACAGATTGTATTCAAAAAACAATCTGTTCCATCGATATTGCATATTTCATGACGTAGTTACCATCATGTACCCTTCGGGTACCCCCCAATGGTTGGAAATACATAAAGAAAAAAAAAAAAAATAAAATAAAAAGGGAAACCTATCAATGGCACGCGAAGCCAAGTCAAGAGCATTGTCATGAAAGTGTTCACTCCAAAGAGGTAAATAAAATATCGTGATAGGTGAATATTAACCTGGTAAATAATTTATACAGAAACGACTTGCTTATTGTATTCGGAATTGAAAGCCAATACCATAAAATGTCTTTATTACCATGTGGTTATATTCAAAGACCACACACTACTCCCATATGTGGAATATAAACAGATGTAAATATCGTTGCTTAAATCAATCTAAATGGATATCATGCAGGAAATGCAAGGTGCTTTATACCAAACATTGCCATTGCAGTTCACTTCCGTGTCTTTCTTTAATTTTCCATGCTCCATTTAACCTCAAGCAACGACGAACAATTTTGGGAACTTTCATATGAACTTTCATATGGTAATTGGGTTGTTGATTTCACAATTTGAACCTCGTATAACTCATCAGTCACCAGGAAATTGCCTGCACAACTTTCAAAATGCATCTGCTCATTTTTTTGTTTGATCTGTCAAACTTTAAGTATTACCCTCAGTATAACTGATTATTATAAATTGAAGTTACTATTTGTTAGAAATCGAGGGATAGTGAAAGATAGTAAAAAAACAGAAGCCTATCCTACTAGATTCTGATATGATCGATACTGTCATACTCAAATCGATTTAGATCCTTATACTATCAAATTTCATTTACTTCATTTTATTTATTTCACTTATAATGATATTTAAAAGGTATTGTGATTTGACTTATAGCTTCATAGACTCCTTTTCTGCTGAGATATTTATATTGAAAAGATAATGATACTGTAGTTTCACATTTGATCGATACTTTCAGACTCATATCGATTGTTATAAACTTCTCGATTATTCTACTAGTTTCGGTGGCTATACTCTTATCAATTGTTACACTAATCGATTCCTGTGCTGATGTCAAGTGTTATGCTTATGTCGATGGGTAAACTCGTATCAATTTATATTAGGATCCAAGGATATACTCTTGTCGATTGTTTAAAGCGTATCGGTTGATATACTCGTTCTTATTGATTCTTTTCATAGTATCGAGGAGTGTATACGTATTGATTCTTATACTAATATCCATGGCTGTACTCGTATACGAATCGATTGCTATACTATTACCTATGGTTATACTTATATCGATAGATATTTTCATATTGATTGTTATACAGGGTGACAATTTTCGACTTATAGAACCTTAAGTTGGCATTACTGTTCAATATGGCGACCGATTTAACAGCTGTCAATTATGATTTATTCTCAGTTTGGTTTGACAATTGCAAGAATTGAAGCCAAACGATCATCAAGTAAGGCGTAGATTCGAGTGAAGCTAATCCTCAAGTGTATGTCGAAACACCGTTACATCCAGAAAAACTGGCTGTTTGGTGCGCTTTATGGGCTGGTGGAATCATTGATCCGTAGTTCTTCAGAAACGATGATGGCCAGAACGTTACAGTCAATGGTGATCGGTATAGAGCCAAGATTACTAACTTATTAATTCCCGAATTGAACAACCATGATGTCCAGGAGCTGTGGTTCCAACAAGACAATCGATTGTTTTATTGCAATTTAAAGTTCTATTCCTCTAAAAAAAAAACACCCTTTACTATTATCGATGGGTGTACTCCAATCGATTATAATAGTCTTCTCGATTGGTATACTCATATAAATTGGTTTAGTCTTATCGAAGGTCATACTCATATCGATTGTCATACTCATATCGATTGTCATACTCATATCGATTGTCGAAAAATATTGTTAGTCGTTGTATAATCTGTTCGATATTTATGAATTTTATACAGATAAAGAACCCGGAGCTTACAGGCAAAATGTTCCACTTTTTCAGAGTCTAAAGCTACCATCGATCACATATTGATATTTATCGATACGTAAGGGGTTTTAAAAAAGTTAATTGTCTTAAACTGTAGGTAACGCTGTGATTCTTTTACAGATCCTTTCAATCGTATCCCAGCATTAATGTCTTTGAGTAATTTGTAATAGCTATTGATTGGGTGACATAAAATTCTATATTAATTAATGCATACTTTCAATGTGGGATAAATAACTTAAGGAATTAAAATATTTAATTGAATTTGAATATAAAAGTTAAATATGTTTCTTGAAAGAATATTCAGCTAATAGCTCAGATTTGACTAGGCCAACTAATTGCAGCAATACAAATAATAGAAAAAATAAACTAAAAATAAAATAAATAAGGAACTGGTTTTTGTCATTTTATCGATATTTTATTCAAAAAGTAATGTTTAATAAATTAAATAAATCGAAATTAATAAATCAACTTCATTTGTGGAAATCGGTTAAAGCATTCTCAAGCTATTCAATCTGAAAGTAGCGAAGATCTAGATGGCGCACCCTGTATTAATCAACAAAACTAAAAATAAAAAAAACGACATAATCTTTATCATAAATATAAGATATTCTTTTCTTCTTTTTAATATTAAAATATATATATTTGTGTCTAATAACTAATTCCTTGTTTGTCTCTTTCCAGGTGGATGGGCAAAAGTATATGGGACAAGGTCGGAGTAAAAAGGTAGCACGGATCGAGGCTGCGGCCACAGCGCTGCGCAGTTTTATACAGTTCAAGGATGGGGCAGTTCTGTCGCCGCTTAAGCCACCCGGCAACCTGGACTTTACCAGTGACGAGCATCTTGAAAATGGTATAACAAAAAACACATCCGAGTCACAATTAGTCAATCAGATACAGACGTTGATGTTGCTTAAAATGGGATACAACCTTACCTCGCTTGAACATACCCGCATGAGCCACAGCAAGTATTAGTGTTTTATGTTGTTTTTCATTTCTTTTTTTTGTGTTTATGTTTTTCTCTTTTTTTTTTTTTTCTTATTTAGTTTATTTATGTTTTTAATATATATATTTTTAATTTATTTATATTTATTTTGTAATTTATATTAATTTTTTTAGTGTCTCATCGGAGTGTCTTTTATATTTATTTTTTTTTCTTTTTTCTGTGTTATTTAAGTCTTCGTATGGCTAAAACTCAACTGTTTGTGTACGAGTTGTAAAAGCTCAGATTATTATATATATTTCTTATATTTTATTGTTGTCTTTGTCTAATTATCTTCTCTATATTTTGATGTCTCTTGTACTTTAATGTTTGTTACGTGTTTTACTTGTTGTGCTCTGTGTCTTCAGTATGGACTTGTCCCTTGGGTAGCTTTCGTATTGTGTTGAGTTCAATACATAAATCTAATCATTTAGAGTAGATATACATGTATATTGTAGTATATGCTATAGTTAAGGTTGTGCCAGATAATTTTCATCCATATGTCAAGCGATTGCTAGGATTCTATATCTGACATGCAATTTTCTTCCGCGAACCTTTTTTAAACTAAGCATGAAAGGGGAAGCAGCGCTGAACTATGTTTATATTTATGTTATATACAATAGATATGTATATATATTATATATATATTCCTATAGTACATCTTTTCTATAGTACACCTTAATTTAGAGAACCTTTAACCAGGCTCTACGCAATTCCATAGTTCAAATTTCAGATCAGCATTTGAAAGCAGTTTTTAGACCTCAAGAGAGAGAGAGAGTTAGAGTTTTTTGCCATACGAAGGGTTAATGTCGTTCAATCATAATGCTCATAATGTGATTAAAATGTTTTATAATTTTTTAATTCAGAAAGTAATTCTCAGCTGGAGACTTTCACATGCCAAGGCCAATGCTTTTGTGATCTACTTTATAATTATCACGCACAGCGATTGCTCGAAGCTAATTAGAGTGTGACACGATAGGTGAATCGTGTTGAAGCTGTTTATCATTATCATTAGCTGCAGATTATCATTACAAAATTAATGAATATTATTTAATTATTTATAACGATTATGTTTGTAGTAGCTCAGGACAGTTCAGACAGCTAAGTATCGATTTAAATTTAACTTAACAACTAGCGCTTAGATTAGCCGACTAAGTTAGGTTCTGTTTGGGTCTTAGCCATGTTTGATTGTTTCAACTGTTTATTTTAGATGCCAACAAAAATGCAATACCCCTCGATGGTCAGAAGAAGGTTCCAGACAAAGGACCCGTTATGCTCCTCTACGAACTCTTCAATGACGTCAACTTTGAGTGCATGAATATCGATGGAGCGCAGAACAATTGTCGCTTTAAGATGACTGTCACCATCAATGAGAAGAAGTTCGATGGCACAGGTGAGTATCCATAGAGGCTTTTGTTTGGAATAGCTAATAGCAAAAGGATATTTAGGTCCTTCCAAGAAACTGGCTAAGAATGCAGCCGCCAAAGCGGCACTTGCTTCGCTCTGCAATATCTCGTACAGTCCGATGATGGCGCCACAAAAGAATGCGCCCATGCCCATCGATGACAAGTCGTCGTCCATGGAATTGCCGCAGATACATGCGGACACCATCGGACGACTGGTATTGGAGAAGTTCATGGAGGTCATCAAGGGCCAGGAAGCGTATTCACGTCGAAAGGTACTCGCCGGCATTGTTATGACCGAGAATATGAATTTTTGCGAAGCCAAAGTGAGTACGCGAATGCTTTGGCAATGCGATGATTATTAATCGATAACTGATTTGCTGCATTCAATAGGTGATTTCAGTATCGACTGGCACTAAATGCGTCAGCGGCGAACACATGAGCGTCAATGGGGCTGTCCTTAATGATTCTCACGCCGAAATAGTGTCCAGGCGTTGCCTTCTAAATTATTTGTATGCGCAACTTGTGCTCCAATGTAATCAGGGTATGGTTTTTGATTATGTAACTAATGTAAACTTTATACTCGATATATTATATTTCCAAAAACTCAATACATATATATATATTAATTATATATATCTATATAGTCATATCTGTGATCTAGTTAGTTTCTTAATATATATTTATTGTGTACCTGGCATGTTTTTATTCTATGTAGTTGCTCGCATTTATCTATTCTATTTTCGATTGTTTCAACTTTATGTACTTTAACCGACATTTACTACATATTATTACAAATGAGCGTACTCGACTATGAGATACCCTATACCCAGGTTTGAAATACCCTAACACACACACACAGACAAACATACACGCTACAAGCGAAAATCTGCTTGCGCTTTTAGGATTTCAGCGGCTGCGTCGCTGCTGCCGACCCCTGCGCTGCACTATGGTAAAAATAACTCGGGTATAACCTCTTCAATATCAATATCCGATCGTCATTTGAATATATATTGCAGAGATCAAGACAGCAGTAATCTACAATATATAAAAGGGAAAACATAATCTTGATCTTTCCTTGGTTTACAATAACAATTTGTATTTTTAGCTCTCTGAGATTGACGCTAGACAGACATATATAGACTGGGTATATATGCTTTATAGGGTTAACTCAGTTACATACAAATACACAACTTCATGATGCCCTTAACCGTTTTGAGTAGTTAAGAGTCAATTGTTGAGATTTCCTCAAGAAAATAAATACGAACTACAAACACTCTTACTTGTTTTGAAACTTAGGGACCTGTATATGTACTAGAGGATCATAAATATATATATATATATACATGTATATATGCATTAACATATTAACATATATAAGTCCAAAATTCGACTTGTCATCGTTAATATCTCATCCTTTGTGTATTGTCTTAATGGTAGTATTCATTTTTGCTTTATAAATGAATGTAACTTTATATTTATAATCATGATTTTTTTACACTTAGTTTAACCTCAACGAATGCCTTTATAATAATGGATCGGCATCGGTACAACGATAAAAATTTAAATTGCGTTTTCTTCGGACTCGCATATAGTATTACAAGTAACTGGGATTTATTTTGAAAACGTTACTATTTTTTTTTCTTAAATCTTTTAAGCAGTATATAAAAAGATATAAAAATTAACAATCAGTTTTATGTACAGAATGTATTTAAGGGAAATCTTATTAGAGAAATCGTTTTGTGGAGATCAGTTTTATAATGGTCGCATCCGCATTTAGTTATCCTTCCCAATAGTAGTTAATAAGTATAAAGAACTATCACGATAAGTTTTCAACATAAAGTTTAGTAAAAAATGCTTCTCTCAACAATCTACACAATTATACATATACATTTCAGTTTGATGCTGGTCTTTCTTTAAAGAGAAAACAAACAAGAAAAGCCAAAAAAAATGGAAAAAAAAGACAATATATATATAAATATACTGGTATATTTTATTTAGGAAATGTATTCTTTATGAACTTTAGTTTTTATAATATTATATTTCTTTAGACATACATATATCTATATAAATATCATATATACCTATATTGATTTCAGATATTTATTCTTTACGCACTTAAGTAAGAGCAGCATCAAACATAACCAACAAAAAAAAAAAAAAACCCAAAAAAACCTAACTTTTATTTACATATATTTGATTACTCTCGTTTACTTTTTTTCTGAATTATAGCAACAGCATATCAGTCGATTTTCGTGAGGAATACAGACGGGCAATACCCTTATAAACTAAAATCCGGGGTACATTTCCATTTGTATATAAATACAGCACCATGTGGGGATGCACGGATATTTAGTCCTCACGAAAACGACACTGGTGTTGATAAGCATCCAAATAGGTTGGTACAACAAAACTTATAACTAAATACTACTAAAACTCTATAGAAAAATTAATTGGACATAACAATATATATAGCTCTAAGTAACGTTAAGAACTATACCAAAGATTATTGTTTAGACGATTTTTTTTTCTTCTATTGTTTTTGAGCTACAGGGAAATTGTTAAGTTAAGAAAGGGCTAAGAGATCAGTCGTTTTTATTTATCGAAATCTTCTTTTTATATATAGCCATAATATATTCTTTATATCTTTGGCTTTAAGTGATATTGTTGCGTTGGGAAATATGACTAAGTCTTTACTTAATATTTCAAACTTTTTCAGTTTTTTCTGATTTTTTTTTATTACTTAAGTTTGTTGCTAATTTTTGTGCTTAGAAATGTCGTTTAAGCATACAAATTGATTGTTAAGTCCCGTACATGTAGCTGGTAAAGAGGAAGTCGAGTAACCAAATGACCTTTAACCTGCCTAACGTGTGAGTAAAACGGTCGGCAACAGACATAAAAGTATCTCCAGAATTGTAAACTCTGTATTTCGTGTTCTATGCTATTCTATTCTATATACTTTTTAGTAATTTAGCTTTTGTTTATGTAAATGTTGTAACAAAAATCAGGCCTAATGCAATGAAAATTGATAACTACAAATTTGTGTAACAAAAGATCGTGTAACACGAAGAACTATGGTTATAATAGATAGATAATCAATCAATCAATCAGCAGTATTAATACATTGGATATTAATAGGACTTTTCAGTGTCTCAAAATTAAAATGAAAATGGAAGAAACTAATTGACATGTGTTACCTTATCGAGGAGTTATGACTATAAAGGTATATGTTATATGATAAAAGTTACAAATTTTGGTTAATTTTTTAATGTTGTAACCTATCCATACGTTCAGTTCTGTATGCCATTAACAGTTTGTACAGCCAACACATTCCCCGAACATAAACAAAACCAAATCCTCCAAAAAAACCATATAGATTTCCACCATTGCATCAAAGGTCTTCAGCACAGAGCTCGTATCGTGTACCATACGTAAGGTACGTTATGTAACATACGTGATGTACGCCATCTAACATACTCGATATATGTCGTGTAACATGCAAAATGTACGCTATGTAACATAAGTTATGTAACATACGTCATGTAACATACGTTATGTAACATACGCTATGTAACATACGCTATGTAACATACGTCATGTAACATACGCTATGTAACATACGCTATGTAACATACGCTATGTAACATACGTCATGTAACATACGCTATGTAACATACGCTATGTAACATACGTCATGTAATATACGTCATGTGACATACGCTATGTAACATACGTCATGTAACATACGTGATGTACACTATGTATGTTATATATGTCTTGTATGAGATGTACCTCATATATTGTATGTCATGTACGTCACGTACGTCATGTACATCATGTATGTAAAATACGCCATGTGCGTCACGTACGTTATGTATGTCATGCCAAATTTATGTATTGTACGTCATGTATGTTACGTACGTTATGCACCTTACATACATTATGTACGTTATGCATTTCATAAAACTCATGTACGTAACGTACGTCACGAACATATGTCATGTATATCATGTAATTTACGTACGTCATAAATATCATGTACGTTATGCACGCTATGAACTATACGTACGCTATGTATGTCACGTACGTAACGTACATAATGTAACGCCATTAACATCAAATTGTCTTCAATCATCGAAATATTGAATGTGGAAAGATGTCGAGTGATATGAAACACATATCGTATGCGTCACGTACATCACGTCGCATACGCAACAATAGCGATACGAAACGTGTGCAGATGGTCTCGATGTGAATGATTAGATTGATTACTCCTAAAACAGACACGTAACATTGAATCCTAAAAACGAATAGCATTTTTCATACTCCATTTATCCGAATGTTTGTGTTTGTTTTCATTCAGCATTTACTTTTATTTTTCTGGTAATATTTAGTGTAATTATTTGAAAAAAAAAAGATGGAAGCCGTTTTATAATAAACAGTTGTGATGTGTATGTGTCGGTGGACTTTTGTAAGGTACATCTAATGCGAAAGAGTCATAAACGGGATTATTATGTATGTTATCTCCAAATATATTCTTTGTGATTATTTTTTTTTGTTTTTGTTTTTTTTTTCTTCTTTGAATTGGGGGGATTGCCATCTAATATTTAGATGAACAGGTTCAATTTATAATTATAATTTACCCTTTTTCATTTCTCGTCTTGCCAATACAAAAACATGCAACTAACTGCTTTTGGATTTTCACATAAAACGTTGTACATGTTGCTAAAACTGAATTTTTTGGCTCCTCCCGTGTTTTAATCCAATAAACTGGGCACAACCAAAAATATTATTCACTACTAACGAATAGAAAAGCACGCGGCCAATTGCGTACAAAAATTGAATCGGGCGAAGGTACAATACCAGTTAAGAGCAGCGATGGCATACAGACCTGGGATGGTGTACTCCAAGTAAGTGGATTAAGCATAAGAGAATGTTTCGATTAATTTGAGATCTTATAACAATATTGTAATATTTAAAAATATTATCGCATTGTTATAGGGTCAGCGCCTGCTCACAATGTCATGTTCGGATAAAATTGCACGCTGGAACATTGTGGGTATTCAGGGTTCGCTATTGTCTTCCATTATCGAGCCAGTGTACCTGCATTCCATTGTGCTTGGCAGTCTGCTACATCCGGAGCATATGTATCGGGCTGTTTGCGGACGTATCGAGAAATCTATACAGGGTCTGCCGCCTCCGTATCATTTGAATAAGCCGCGTCTGGCGCTGGTTACATCATCGGAGCCGCGTAATCAAGCCAAAGCACCAAATTTTGGTATAAATTGGACTATTGGTGATACTGAACTCGAGGTGGTCAACTCATTGACTGGCCGAACCATTGGGGGTCAGGTTTCAAGGATAACGAAACAAGCTTTCTTTGATAAATATGGTTATTTAATGAAAAACTTGCCTGGCATGTCTAATCGCAAGGTGACAAAGGATTACGGTGAGACAAAAGCGGATGTCAAGGATTATCAGGTACGTCATCATATATCATATATCTTAATCCCAATTAAAATTCCAAATCTATGCAAAATCACAATCTGTTTTATAGACCGCTAAGCAAGAGCTGTTCTCTGCATTCAAAAGGGAGGATCTTGGCAGCTGGCTAAAGAAACCAATTGAGCAAGACCAGTTTGTGCTTGTCGAATGACTGCATTCAGCGATACCGTCAACCGGACACATTTGTACCACAAAAATATATATAAAAAAAGACAACAGCAACAACGGCAAGCAATTAATAGATTTAGATAATATAGCTTTTAAATATACTTGCAATGTAGACTGCAATTTTAGTTTGGACCAATCAAATGGGAGCTCATTTCATTTGATTGATAACCTGCCGATGAAGCATCGGGGCAACAACGACAGACAAATTGGTTCAAATATTGGAACAATGAAATTTTTCAATAGAATATTTCTAGAATAGAGTGTAGTTTTTATGCTGGAACTAAGTAAATAAGTATTATGGCGTTTTACTTAAACTTAAACTCATTTGATATTCACTAATAATATGTACCTATTGGAGCATACAAACACGAGGGTATTTCGAAAAGTAATTAGACTAGATGGGATATAACTTTCTTTCGGTCAAAATCTTATTTATTATATATATTTTCTATACTCTAACGACGCAGTCACCTTGTAGTAGATCTTAAGATCCGTTAACATATTTTTTTTGTTGCCCTCAAAATGAATGAGGCCTTTCTGATTCCATATGTTGATTCCTTGGGATTGTGCCAAGACTTTTCTAAATATCGTTGAGATGCGATTTGTTACAAGTGCGACTACAATCTCTCGTTGAGTTTAATTACTTTTCAAGTTATCCTCGTATAAGTACTAGAGATGTCAAGATAATCCGAATTCAAAATTAAAGGGCAAATTACTAGTCTTCTGCATCATGCTCTGTCTCTTCCTCTCTCTCTCTATCTCTCATACTTTCACTCACTCTCCTTCTCATCAGCTATTGCGTGAGCCAATATATTCGATTCTATCACTATCTATATTATATACATATATATATTCATATCGAAACATGCAGATTTACAGCAGGTTTTCGCTAGCCTCAACACAACACTTAAATAAAAATGTACCTAGAAAATTAGTAGCTATGTACGTACATACATCAATACATCGCTCAAGTAAATCTTCTAGAATTTTGATGCAGAACTAAACGTTAAATAATGATTTCATATTCGACTTGCATGAGTAGAGAATATGTTGTCAGACTTGAAGTGAATGAGCGATGTATATATATATATACATAGATATGTTGTGCTATGTATAAATATGTACGTACTAATACATCACATTTCACAACTTTTGCGCAGCTTATACTTTATCTCAGAAAAGAGTAGATCAATTTTTTTGATAAAGATAAAATCGTTCCAAAGATAATAATCACTATTTAAGTCCTATTTGTTAGCAGCAACTAATTTATATATATGTATATTTATATATATATATAAATATATCCATCTAAAACTATATATAATTATTTTTTTTGCTTGTAATATCGAAAATTTGCTTCACCTTCATCGAAACATAAAATGACATCTACTTAAATTGTACAGAGGCTTTTTAAGTTTCACACAAAAATATTATTTTTATACTATCATGTAAAGCTATACAAATATGTTATCTATTTATTTTAAGCAATACTATTTAGATGCTACTCTCATGACCACGGCCATCATTTTCAGTTCTCATTTAGGGTTATTATTAACTTTAGGCAGCAACATTTTTCATCCTGAATTGTTTTTTTGATGTTAGAAGGTCTTCTGTTTAGTACAATGAAAAGTATAAATATTGAGATTAGTTTTGTTTGAAGTAATTTCCCAAGAGTTTTATTTTTAGTTCCTTAACCCTTTTGAATATTGGGTAATATTGTTATTGATTTGCATTCTTGGGGCGGACTAACTAGCATTGAAATAGTACTTTATAGTGGCAGTTCGGGATAGTTAAATAAATCTCATTTTGTTGTCATAGAGTTGAATGTAACATTTCTCTAGAATAGATTAAAGTTTGATCTATTCGATTTTATTTCCCATTAACAATAATAATAACTGCCGTAAGCCTACCCTGTTTGTAGTATATATCTCCATAAATCTTCCAATTCAGTGCCATCTTGTTATAAAAAACGATTGGTAAAGGTTAGCTACATGTAATCTCGTTTAGTAGTGTTTCGAAATAAGTTGATCTAATTGTAGTAGTTATCATTACGTAGAATGGCATTCTATTTAAAGCTTCCATTTGTGAACGATTTTTTCCATCAGGGAATTTAGAAATATTATTTATACCTACTTCTTTAGGCCAGTTAGTAGTATGGTTCGTTTGAGTCACAATAAAAATAGGTTTTCTTATTATAAATGTATTTGTCGCGTTCGATTTAAGCCAAAAATATTGAACACACAGGCCTTAGTCAATTGAAAATTAGAGACTTAAAGTGAACTAAATTATAAAATCAAAAACAAAAACAAAACAAATCGATATCAAAATCGAAAAAAAAAATATGTTAAATTCATTTTTCATTACTTTACTTACATATATTTAAATGATTGTAAAAATTTGTATTATTTTTAATAAACGATGTGGCCGAGAGTCAATTTTAATTTGTACATTATTGCATTTGATTTGCATTCGAATCTGAACTTTACCCTCTTCCAAAAGCTTTTATATCCTCACACAACAAACAATCATCCAAAACGCCAAACAACACAGGTCAAAGGTTATTTTTGACTGAATATATCCTATATCTATCTTTTGTATTGCCTTTTGTTTCGCCTACATATTCATATCCAAAATCTTTCATTCATCATTTCATAATATCATAAATCATCCATCAGAAAACGCTTCATAAATTGTGAATTTCGGTTGAATCTATGAACTCCTGAGGCGCAGCCAACTTAACAATATAATATATACAGTATATATTAATATAATATAGTTTTATGATGTGTATATTACGTATTTCGCATAAGTTATATGAAAAATGCAGCTTGTTAGCAGTGAAATTGTTTGTTAAGCAAAATTTTGCGTGTAAATTGAGTTCGTGTCGCATGGATGTGAAAGAGATAGCAATATTTAGCGCATCGTGTTTAACCCTTGTGTTTTGAAGCTTTCCTGTTTGCCACTCAAATTTGTTGGCTGTTAATCATTTAAATTGCTAAAGTGCATTTCTTTACATTAAGTTGAAAGTTAATTTTATTATAAATTACAAATAACTTTCTACAAATAATTTAATTTAACTTAAAATTTAGTTTTCCCTTCGCTTTGCTTAGTGAAAGAGATAGAAGATGCAATGAAAGCAAGACCCAAGCGAATATATAAAGATATCCAAGAATTGTATGATTAATTATGTGAATGCCAGTTGTAGAGCGGGTTTCTAATCGTTGTAGGAAACAATATTCAATATATTCAATCAAAAGACATTTTATTCTAATCAACATGTGCCTAAACATGTTGCTTTGTCCGTGTATGTTGCAGAGACCATCGATGTTGCTGGCTCTGTGATAGCGTCCATTGATGTTGCTGGGATCATTCCTAATGCTGGTCCTCCGACCTTAGTCCGTCTGTATGCAATGCTTCATGTATGTCCATGAATGAATCGATTGATGTGACCAGATTCAATCCTGGGATCCTTAACGTTTCAGTGTAAATTGATCCAGTTGGATCTATTTATGTTGCGGGGGGCATTAAAGTGTCTGTGCTGTCCGATAATGCTGCTAGATTCGTCTATGGAAGGGTCCGTTGTTGTAGGTCTATTGACATAGTAGGGTCTAGCTCATCCTTCAGATACTTAAAAAATGTGTTATGAAAGGGTTATAGAACAGGTTTTGAGATTTATTGATACGGCAATATGTTTTATTTTGAACTTTCCTTTGGGCTTCCCTTTTATTAGGAACGTGGAAGGTGTCGTCATAAACTGCGAGAATTTTTGCAATAGAATTAGACAGAGTACATAGCTTTAATATGACAATTTGATGTATAGTATGAATTTAACTTCAACTGTTACAAATATTGGAACTAACAACGAGAAGGTCCAACTTGTGGGTCTGATCTTTGACATTTATTTCTTATATTTAAAGTAGATAAGTTTTTTTGGATATTATAGACATTGTTATTTATTGGAAAATCTAAACTAGGATCCTATGTAAACTTTCGATTTGCTTCCATGAGTCTAATTCGGCTGTCTTAGAAAGAGCTTCGACTCTTAACTACTCTCCCCTCATGTTAATGGAAAATTGAAGAAAATCGTATTGTAGGCAGTTTAAACATAAATTTAACCAAAACAATAATAAGTATATATACATATGTATACTACCTATACTATACTATTTATATATAAGGGGAACATATTTACTTTACACTTTAGTGCAGTTTAGTTGTTATTCAAAATATATGAATCAGGACCCGATGGTTTCTTTTAATTTCAAGGATTTAAACGTATTTCGATAAGGATTATTAATGCTTTTAAATATCTAGAAATCAATTATTCATACGAATAGTTGTTGATAGAGAAAATATATATATATATATAAATACATGTATACAAATATGATTTAATTTAGTGATTGGTATAAACTTTATGTACTTCCTTTTACTCTTTAAGTATACAAATGGTGGTGAATGTTTTTTCGTCTTTCAACTTTGTATTTTCTCAGGTTTTATTTGAATGATTCTTTTTGTAAAAGAAAATGAAGAACTTGACTTAAAGTATTCGTTGTACTGGACTCATATGGCGAATACTTCTAGTCATAAGAGAGGTGGAGTAAGAGTTAAAGAAAATTAACTATGGAAAGTAAATGAAGGCCTTAACATTATAACTGATTTATTTATATATTTATTTGTTTATTTATTTGTTTTTTTATTTATTTATCTATTGATTTTTTTAAATATTAATTTCTTTATTTATTTATTTTTTCTTATGTATAAATATTTTATTTTTTTAAGATATAGATCTATATACTATGGGGTCGTTCACATATTACGCGACACACTTTGGGGGGAGGAGGGTCTGTTGTGGTGTCCCACGTGACACATTTTGGGTTAGACAGATGTCACATTTTGTCACAAAGGGGGGAGGGAGGGGTCTAAATATCGTGAAATCTGCGTCGCGTAATAAGTGAACGACTCCTGTATAAAAAAATAAATAAATAAACAAATTAATATATAAATAATAATTTATTTATTTATATATTTATTTATGTATGTATTTTATTTATTTATTTTTATTTATTTATTTATTTTTTATTTATATATTTTTTATTTATATATTTATTAAGGTATTTTTTTTATTTATTTATTTATTAATTTATTGATTTATTTATTATTTAAATTTTTTTGTTTATTTATATATTTATTTATTAATATATTCATTTCGTTATTTTTTTATATATATATATATATATATGTATATATATATATATGTATATATATAGGTTTTTTTTTATAGATATATATATAATATATAAAAAAAAAATAAATAAAGAAATGAATATATAAATAATAAAATATTTATTTATTAAGTATTTATTTATTTATATATTTATTTGTGTATGTATTATTTGCTTATTTATTTATTTATGCATTGATTTATTTATTATTTAAATTTATATTATTTATGTAAGTATTAATTTATTTATTTATTTATTTATTTATTTATTTATTTATTTATTTATTTATTTATTTATTTATTTATTTATTTATTTATTTATATATTTATTTATATATTTATTTATATATTTATTTATATATTTATTTATTATGAAAGAGGAAATTTATAGTATGAAGTAGAAAAGCTTTAGCAAATCTGAAGCTACTCTGATATGTAAACTGCATTGAATATAATTTATGAATATGTAGTGTGAAAGATATCAAAGACAGAAGCGAATTTTACAATCCCCGACAATATATTTATTTAAGTTCCAAAGATATCCCAATAGTTGATATGATTTTCTCTGTAGGCTCGTGCAATTTCTATATTTTCGATTATGTTTTTTGATTTGCCTTGAAATTGACATATAAAATTCCATATCCAACAATAAATGAACGCAAATTAAATATGAATAGTGGCAATTAATGTCGCATAATAATAAACATACATATAAAACAAAATTTGACCTTATACAAAATACTGTGATACTAAATTTTACTAGTACTTCCAGCATAGCTGCATTTTATCCATTCTAAAATATTCTAAGTTTAAAGTTATAAACACTGGAACAGCTAAATATACTTATTGTAGATCGTCGAGCAGCTACCAGCTCGTACAGTATTGGTATTTTTTTTTAGTTCTCAAATTAAGATTTTGGCATAAACACCAATTGGTAGATCGAATGATGCATTAGCATAGTCTTGGGTTATATTTTTAGTATCAATTTGCAAAATTGGTAAGCCAGGTGTTAGGACAGTAACGAAATATATGTATGTATATTATATATGAATACCCAAAACAGTTCTTCGAAAACTAAACTAAAAATGAAAAATACCAAAAATACCAACAACTTTGACAACTTATTTATTAAGAGCTGAAATGTTCTAGACTATAATTAGAAAAGAAAATACTGAGAATGCAAATGCAAAATAATATGCGAATATATGCATAAAGATAATTGATAGAAAATCAATATAAAGATATATAAAAATATATATAGTATATATATACTGAATCCAATTTACTACTGCTATTAAAACAATGTTAAATTACAATCGATAACCAATACTTTATTTGACTTCGATGTTCGATGTTCGATATCATTAGAATCAGTTGAACTTTTTGTATCGTATACTCGTATCGTATATGTATGCTTAAATATAAATCCATAGTCTATCGATTATATTTAACTCTCTAACGATTCTAATCAGTAGTTCAATTTGCACTTAGTTTTCCTTTAAAACTTACGTCTGGATCTAGGAATACTTCATATTTTCGTATTTTCGAATTTCGTAGTCGAATGTAGAGTTTTACGGTTTGGTTATTTATGCAACAAAAACAAATTGTAGTTATTTGAAATATAAAAAGTATATAAATAACGTTTCGACACAATCAATAGAAACAGAGAAAATGTCTTTTACTAAACATAAAAATAAAATATTTGAAAGATGCTATAAAATAAATGATATACTTCCAAACAGGTTGCATTAAGAAGAAAGTTAGAACAGTGGTTTTTTTTTTTTATGAATTGTAGTTCAAGAATATATATTTATAATAATAGTATTTTTTTCGTTCACAAGAATATATTTACTTATAATCTTGATCAGAATGTTGTTTATATTCTTTTAGAGAATTCAGTTTTCTTTTTTTTTATACCATAAATATGGTAGATTAATAAAGCTTTGGAACCGGCCGATAAATAGTCGTATCTGTCTGCTTTAAACATCCAGTCTCTCAGTTTTAATAGACATATTGATAATACTTGGAAAATGATGAGGCAATATATATATATATAAACATGAAACCGGCCAATTTGGATTCAAACTCAGATGTGAAAGATTTGTAAGATTTGTAAGATTTGTGCACAAACCTAGAGAAACCCAGTTGATAACTCCTTGAGCAGATCGTGCATAGTCACTGAATGGCTTCCAG
This sequence comes from Hirtodrosophila trivittata, assembly GCA_035045065.1. NCBI lineage: Eukaryota > Metazoa > Arthropoda > Insecta > Diptera > Drosophilidae > Hirtodrosophila > Hirtodrosophila trivittata. Next base: position 11,555,582 of record JAWNNK010001028.1, on the reverse strand, counting down.
AACATATAATATATTTATATATACATATATAAAATTTGTACACTTAAATATTCAGCAAATTAAAGAAATACGAATAAGATGTTATGAACCAAACAATGAATAAGATATATAAAAAAATAGATATAAAAACAAATAAGAAAAATAATGACAAAAAACACGTTTAGCAACGCAATTTACAATAAATAGCTGCATGTAAAATTCTATTTCAATCCGTTAAAAAAACAGAAAGGATACAAATTCCTAAGCCTCTAGGCTTTCAATCGAAATTTTATTAAAATGAAAAGACAGTAACCTATAAAAAGAAGAAGATATACAATATATATATATATAAAAGAAAAAATAGATATAACGTTTGTTGCACTTTGTTACAATGGTTTGGTCTATGCCAATCAACATATTTACTCAAATGCATAATATACCTATTATATAGGTGCCTTTTTTGTATTAAAGAAAACATCCTTTCGAACAGAACACAAAACCAAATTATTATTGATTTTTCTCTCTACCACAAAACAGGTAATAATTCAGGTCGGTTTAATTTCCCAATGAGTGTAGGAAGCTTTTAAGCAAAATGTCCAAAGTCAGCCAATTATATATGAGCCCAAATTCAGATAAAGCCAATTTGATCACACTGTTCCTTCTAGTCCCTAGTCCTTGATACATTTGAGCAAGAGAGATTATACTCTAGAAGGATCAAACGATATCTAACATAAATAATATATATATATATTTACATAGCTGTTTCTTCTGGTATTTATGATATTATGTTACAGTAATCAGATTTACGAAGCCCCTATATACATATACAAACAAACATACAAACATACATATATATTGTAAGATCAAACTGATTCATTCGTTTATACATTTATAATCTGCAAGAACTCAATACTACAACTATACATACTACATTTGTATTATATATAAATCTAATTAAATAACTACACAAGTATTTCTCATACGAGACTCATATACAATATATAGAAAGAGTTCGAGTATATCGATGGCAATGGTCTGGACAGATGTCTGATAAATCCATTATGTTGTCTCTCCTATCATCTAACATATAATTTCTCTCGATTCTATATACGAAATTATCGAAATATATTCATTTCGCCCCACTCATATTTATCATCTCTAATCCTAGTCCTATATATAAATGAAAAACATAATGAAAAAAACTTTCGAACAACGTAATAGTTAATCTTATAGCAGAGACAAATCCAAATCAAAATAAAAACCAATTAATGGTAAATTGTTAACGAAAATCGTAAAAGAATTCTTCAACAAATTTTTTGTAACACACAAAAACTCAAGACATGATTTAATATTGAAAAACCCAAAGAAAATAAAGAAAATTTAAAATATAAATTGTACAACGTAGAGAATTAAAATGTTTCGCAATTAAGAGCGCAAACACAACAATTTTTAACTATAGATGAAATTTCGAAAGAGAATTATTATTTTACTTAAAATGTCTCTGAATGATAAAAATAAAATGATTACTTACTGAATAAACTGAATGAACCAGAACAAATATTAAATTGTATAACTCTAACATGGAAAACCTATTGCAGTACCTAATTAGTAGAAAATGTATCTATTAGGGTATTTTCTTCATGTTTCTAATTGACTTAAATAAATCGATTGTTCTGGCCTTGCTCGGATATCAAATTGTCTATTTTCATCTTATATATGTGCATATACTATTTTTGTGTAAGTGTTTATGGTGGGATTTCTGGCATAAGAGAGGTAAAAACGATCTAGTCGAGTGTGATCGTAGATGGTATATCGTAAGCTGAAGCTTGAGATACACAAATCTATCTACAAAGTTTTGGGTTTCTAATTCCAGGCTCTGATCTCAACGATTTCATAAAAACGGCAGCACAGACGTTTATGGTAAATAAATCTTTGCTATTCATTCTGATCGTGAATATATATATACGAGGCTCAAAGGCAAAAGTGAATTTGTATCAATATCCATTTTGTCTGCTCTAAAGTAATCCTCGAAGCACTTCTGAATTGCGTTTTTCGGTATGGCCATCAGACTCTTTCTTCGATTCCGACTTTATCTTATCAATTGTGGCAATAAGCTTTCCTTTCATTGGTTGTTTCAGTTTTGGGAATAGGAAAAAGTCGCGGGAAGCCAAATGTAATCGAAGAAACCTGTGAGCAAAACTTTCCCCTTGTCTTTTGAAGAGACTTCGGATATAAATATGTTCATCAGAGTAAATTTTGCTATTATGTTTTCCATTTATTTTCAAGTGATTAAAGATACAATTAGGGATTATACTATATATAGTTTGGCCATTCAACACCTTTTCTTTGAAACAGACAACACTGCAGATATTGCCTTCCTACTGTTTGGTGAGCTCCGATTGATCCCACATATTCTGTATAGGTTCAAGTTTGAATTGTATGTATGGTCTTTGGCTAGTCTATTGTAACAATGAGTTTTTCGATAGAACTTTGTTCTGGAGAAACGTTTTCTTTAAGGAACGGAAGCTGCTGATATTTAAGCCACGTTTGTTAGACCATTTGCCTGTTTGAGCATAGAAAGAAGATACTGATTTTTGTGTTCTTATATTTATACTGTAAACTTATACTCAAGCCTCTAATACAACTTAGTCTAAAGTTTTAGTGATGCTAATTAGTTATGTTGGTAAATGAGTTAACAATTGGTAAGACTAGTGGCAAGGTGTAATGGATGATGTCTTTAGCCTCATAGGCCTTCCCCTTATGGTGCGCCTTTTTAGAAGGCGTCGTGCGAGAGGGTTTACAACATCCCCAATTTCAGGTTCTCTCAGATCTTTCTCGATGTTTGCAGTCCCTTAGTACCAAGGAGTAGCACATATTAAGCGAGCGGAAGGTAGATACTTAAAAAGGGCAGATAAAGGCAAGACCTGAAAAGTTTTTAAGGCTAACGGATTGGTGGGACCAGAAAGGATTGCAAAAACCGGATGAAACTTTTATTCTCTAAGGATGTATGCATCTTAAACACAATGAATATGATCCGTTTTTGAAGCAAATCATAGCTGGAGATGAGAAATGGATTGTTTGCAATAACGTCAATCGAAAACGATCATGGTCGAAGCATGATGAAGCGCTACAAACCACCTCAAAGGCTGATATTCCCACCTGTCAGTTTGGTGGGATTGGAAGGGTGTGGTATATTTTGAGCTGCTTCCAAGGAACCGAACGATTAATTCGGATGTCTTCTGTCAACAACTGGACAAATTGAATACAGCCATCAAGGAGAAGCGACCAGAATGGGTCAATCGTAAAGGTGTCATATTCCACCAGGACAACGCTAGATCTTTGGTCACTCGCCAAAAACTGAGTGAGCTTGGCTGGGAACTTTTGATGCATCCACCATATAGTCCTGACCTTGCACCCTCAGACTACCATTTGTTTCGGTCTTTGCAAGACTCCTTAAATGGTTAAACTTTTGATAAGGACGAGGATATAGAATCGCACTTGCTTCAGTTTTTTGCAGATAAAGGCCAGAAGTTCTCTGAGCGTGGAATAATGAATTTGCCGGGAAGATGGCAAAAGGTTATCGAACAAAATGGAAATTATATATTTGATTAAAGTTCATTCTAAGTTTTATTAAAAATGCATTTACTTTCTTTTAAAAAATCCGCAATTACTTTTTGGGCAACCCAATACATACTTTTTGGTATATGAGTAACTCTCTTTATGTACCCCGAAACCCCTGGAAACTTACATTGAATTTTCAAGAAAGAAATCCTCCTCCCAGTGTCTTTTCATTATTATTTCACAGCGTTGGCATAATAAAAACAACAATTCTTACAATTTATATACTTAAATTTATTAGTTTGAAAAATATACATAATTAAGTGTTCGTCTCTTCTTTCGTCTCTTCTTTCGTGTGCAGATCCAATCTGCCTTTTGATTTTGCTAAACAATAGTCAAATAGTAAGGACTACAAATAATTTAATACAACGAAAAAAAATAATTTGATTGAAAATACATTTAGATAAACATTCACTAGTGGGCCTTGGCCTTGTATGTAATCTTCCAGACTTCGAATAGACAGATCGTTGAGTGGAATCGATAGAATATGGCCAGAGGCATAGATATATGCGTTATAATCGTCCAGCCCCAAATTCCAAAGAACTCAAGATGCGACTCCCGGAACACAGCTCGTCCCTTGATGAGAGTATTGACAAACCACAGCGCAATGTTTGCCACCAATAGAAACGTTATAATCTCACGTCCAGGCTTCCTCCGCACCTGCTTCGATCCCTTGCAGCGGCGATGGCTCGCATGGAGTATAAACATGGTCTGCAGCGAGGTCTGAACGACCCCAAAGACCTCGGCTATAATACCCTCCACTCGATCGGGCACCGTATCCCATTTGGCAAAGTAGCTGCCCAGAATGCTGAACATTCCATATAAGTAGACGCCTGTCTGGGCCACAACCAGCAGCAGATTGTCCAGGTCCATCGAGTGGTGCTCATCACTCGTATCCTTGATGTACCTCAGATCACGCATAAGGATCATGCCTGTAAAAAGAAGGGGAGTCAGTTGGGTAACCAGGATTATGGGTAAAAGGTAGCTGATATTTGTTTCTCAGGGTTTTCTAAGGTTTCTCTATAATTTTCTATAACTATTGCAACAGCTTTGAAGATAAAAGTTGACCTAATCAGATCTCTTGATAAGATTTAATGTCCTTTATAGGATGACCTAATCAGATATCAGACGATAAAATGTTCATTATAGGATGACCTTATCAGATCTCTTAGGAATAAAAAAAAATATCCTTTAAAGGATGACCTAATCAGATTGAGAAGATAAAATGTCCTTTATAGGATGACCTAATCAGTTCTCTTGATAAGATTAAATGTTCTTTATAGGGTGACCTTATCAGATCGAGAAGGTAAAATATCTTTTATAGGATGACCTAATCAGATCTTTTAGGAAGATAAAATGTCCTTTATAGGATGACCTAATCAGATCTCTTAGGAAGATAAAATGGCCTTTATAGGATGACCTGATTAGATCTCTCGATAAGGTCAAATGTGTTTTATAGATTGACCTAATCAGATCGAGAAGTTAAAATGTCCTTTATAGGATGACCTAATCAGATCGAAAAGATAAAATGTTCTTTATAGGATGACCTAATCAAATCTCTTAGGAAGATAAAATGTCCTTTATAGGATGTCAAATCTAGAATCAGATTGATTATGACTATATTCTTATTAGATTATATTCTTATTAGAAACGTCTCAGAAATTTGATTTCGTTGAGAGCTCAAAATCGCCGGGAAGGAAATCGCGCTTCCTTTCTTATATTTTCTTTACAATATTCAAAGGAAGTTTTTAATTACCATCAAACCTTTCCTTAGCAACAGGTTCAGAACTGGAATCATATAGGTATATGTAGATATACATACCAGTTATAATTGCTGAGCCGCAGAGGAAGTACATGAATGTCTCCCAGAGGGTAACCTCCTGCGTAGCGATTAGCTCGTAGCCGGGTTGGGTGTAGAGCACAAAGTACATAATCAACGAGATGATGGTCATCACGATAATGAGGATGCCAAAGAAGAGACCCTTGTGGGACTGGGAGCAGTCGACGGAGAAGTGATGCGCGGGCTTCTGGGCGACGGGCTTGACAGAGTTTTTCCGTGTCTTATCGATGTCCGGAATCGTTTTGATGGTCTTCCACATCTCAAAGAGGATGACGGCACAGATCAATGAGTACTCAATGGTGCAGGGGAAGAGAAACGGCGACAGCTGCTGCACCAGAGCACCCATAATTGTCGTGCGGGAGCAGCCAGTGAAAGGCGGCAAAGTGGGCGTGGCCATTGTTGTCATGTTGCCAGCAGTTGCGGTCATATTCGTCAATAAACCGCGAACTGTGTGATTTTGCGCTTGGAGCCCAGTGTGGGTGGCGATATGATGCTGTAGGGATTGGTTGAAGGCCGACCAGTCGGGACCACCGTGTGTGCCATTGTGCAGTATCATATCATGAGCCGGATCCGTGTCGTGGTGACTTATGTGGAATATCTCGTGCTTCGTCTCCTCGACCAGCACGTACAACCACTCGCACAGGTTGGTGGCCACCATATGCATCAGTCCGAAGCGTGAGGTGACCTTATGCCGTGCCATATCCATGTACGTTGTATTCAGAAAGATGAACTGCACCTGGGCAATGCACAGCACCATACGGCAGATCGGTGTGATGGCCACAAAGACATCATGACAGCCCGGATGTCCATTGAGCTCAAAGAACTGACCGAACTCCAGGCCGGAGTAGACCATGGTGCCAATGGCAAAGGCGATGGCGCCCACACGCAGATAGAAGCTGCCAAAGTGGGTCACCTTGTGCTTCAGGTGTACATTGCTGTTCTTCTCATCTGGAAGAATTGATAGTATGGACTCTAGGGACTATATAGAAGGGGCTTAGAAGGGGTCTAGACCATTTCCTGTTTTACTTTATAAATCTTCAGCTGTTTTCGTTAGACGTAAGCTTTCAGATATAAAATATATATATATGAAATTCTCTGAAGAATAGGTATTACGTAAGGAATTCTATAGAAGAATTCCATATATCTGATTTAAAATCAAAAATTTCAATTGATTTCATGAGTAAAACAGGAAAAGGATCGTATAATCTTATATAAGACTTACGAAAATCTTTGAGTGCATTGAAGAGCGATCGGTTACGGAATGCGCTTATATATACGAATACAACAAATATAATACTGCCAGCATATAGATAGACGTAGAAGCCCTGGTAGACATAGGTGGGTATTTGATCGGATATAACCTCCGTTATGGGAAGACAGACACCTAGCAGGACGAGCAGCTTGCAGTAGGTCGCCGATAAAGCCGCACTGATCGCATCGCTGTGGAGAGGGAAATTCGATTTCGAATTAGAAATTTTAGATGGAATATTATGTAATAGGATCTTACTTGCCCGAGCGTCGATTCTTTTCTTTCTGTTGCTTGGCCTGAAAGCTCTTCGCTCCACTGTCCCCATAAGTACTCGATCCATTCCTCGCACTTGCAGTGCCGCTCTGGAAGTTGATGGTCGCCGTACTGCCGCAAGCTGTGCCATTTATGTTTCTATAGAAAAGGATATAGAGGATAAAGGATATACAGGCAGAAGGTTAGTTTCTTATATTAGAAGTTACACAGTTCATTCTTAAGACTAGGCTGTACCCTGCGTGCTTTGAGTTGCGCGGTTGCAGAAAATTGTTGGGATCCTTGCGTCCGATGGCAGGCGGTCGCTGTGTCAGGATCTCCTGCAGCAGTATCGAAGGACGACGCGACACCTGAAGCGTGCACGCCGAGTCATTGCGATGGAATCCAATGCCTGGTAGAGGGAGCAGTGCCTGCCGATTGCTGCTGTGCTCCACCAGCTCAAGATTTGTCTGAGATTTGGCCAACGGCGATATCGGATGTGACATTATCGGTATATTATGATGGCCGCAGTGATCGCATGAGGTGCGAGCGTATCGTATCACAGAGTTGGAGGTAGCCGAAACTCCCGTATTATTACCCGGACCCGCTTGTGTTGATAGACGTGAGAAGGATATCGATTTCTTGGGTGGTTTTATTGTTATGTATTCACAGCTATCGGTTAGTTCGGGTTTTCTGGCAGAGAATGGTTAGGATTGAATGAATGTGTCCTGGCCCAGTATAGTTGCACCCCCAGACACACACACACACACACACACATACAAAAGAGATCCTTTAAGCTGTGCCCACTATAATACCAATAGCTCTGGTCAGTCTAAAGTTTATTTATCAACTGACATTACCCCAAGTAATTTTCTGTTTGTGGTCAACTATGGACAGAACTTTTTGTCGTATAATTCGAAAGATGGATGTATATATATATAATTTGTAATTTCTGATGGGTTTTTGATTGATTTTGAGGCACGTTCGGTCTTAGGCAGCAATTAGCCAATATATTCTGGTAAGACCCGCGGTGAACTCTATGGAGTTATCACCGCCTGATAGTAAGTTTGTATCAATCAAAAGCTCGGACATAGTTCCATACTTTGTTGTTGTTCAATAAAAATTCTATCTGATAATTAGCCTTTTGCTATCGGAAGTTTTAGTGATATCTCAAGGTGCGAATCCCTTGCAAATTCTCAGATAAATATTGATTTGAAATGCAAGCAAAATGTTTGTTTGCTTCAAACATAACGAAAATAGAATCCAGACAAATTTTATTCTCAAACCTGATCAAATTCGTAAATTATATCAACTACACTCGTTACACTTATGACAGCCAAACGTGTCTGAGATATTTGCGATGTGATAATTTTACAAAATAAATCGGCTCAGTCATTATCGGAGCTCAGCTAAATGTAATCGCAAATATCAGCTTGGATTTCAATAAAAAATACTCTTATAAAACAGACAAATGTACATTCAAGTACTTCTACTTCTACTCCGAGTATATATAATATTTAGAGATAGACAGAAGTATACAGTGGTTCACAGCTTATTACTATATATATACTTTAAGTAGCTATATTCCCAAAACTATACAAGATATGTTTTAAAATTGATCAAAACGCATTAATATCGAAGTAAAATATCTCACAGCAGTCACTTTGGGATGCGGACCACTGCTTCTTCTTCTATATAGTTGAAAATTCTTGTATAGAATTTATTTTCATCGACTTTCGCCTTGACAATATTGGCCATAGATATTCTATATAGTTTTATATACAGCCCTTCATATAAGCTGTGTGCCACTGTATATAGGAACTTGGGTCTCATATTTGATTAAAAGAGTCTTATATTAGAGGAAAAGAGAACATTCAAATCGGTTGTGAATATACTATAATATAATAAATATGAATAATATGTATAAGATAATTCAATTTGCTTGAGAAAATACACTGCATTATTTATTTCTAACAAGCAGAAGCAACTCCCTCTATTGTTGCGTGGCGAAGTTAGAATATGTTAAGCGAATTTCTTATTGGGCATCACACGTTTTAATCTGTGTTTACTCTTTGCACTGGAAACGCACCGTTAGAATTGTTTGTATGTTTACGCTTTCTGCGAGCGACGATCGACCACAGCTGCAAATTTGCTCTCCTGCGCGGTGCAGTTGTGACAGAAGAGCAAAGCGAACAGCAGCATAACAAAAGAAGCGTGTGCGAAGCTCAAATATAAGTCATTAAATATAAAAGATTGGAATAATAATATAAAATAATATATAAATAAATCGATTTCAGTGCGTTGTAAGTGGTAGAAGTTCCTGCCTAAACGTTACGGCACATACATACATACATACATACATATACATATGTAGCTTATCGATAAAAAGTTCTTAATAAAAACTTGACTTCAATTATAAAAGTGAAAAAAGGAGAGAGATAGTGAGTGAGTGAGTGAGTGAGTGAGTGATTAAGAGAGCGCTCTGTCTCTATTAAGTTTTTTTTTGTTACCGGCAAAGCTTTAAGGTTTGCGGCTTGTGGCTGAAAAAATGGGTGCATAAATTGCGTTTCGTTTTTATCTTTATGTTAATGAGATGTTAAAATTGTGTTTAATAGTGGCAACGCCTTTCGCGTCAGTTGACAATTTTTCATTAGAAGTTTGTCGTAGCTGGTCGAAAGTAGAAAAAGGTGAGTAATGCCTTGGATTACAATATAAGTTTTCTCAACCGATAAGCAGATAAAATGCCCTAGAACTTTTCACTGACAAATTGCAGTTAACATGAACTGTAGAAACGATTTGTCGACACAAATTGCACCTCAATGTTATTTATATCAGGATGTTAATTTGTTTAATTTGGGAATGATTTAAGAAACTGCATCATACTTATATGTCAGTTACAAATGCCGATTCCCATATATAAATCTGTATGTACTGAAAACTTTTCCTAGAAGAACACACACATACACATTAGATCTGGAAAATCAGCTTATCTAGATAGCTAACACTATCGCTATCTACGATAGTATCGTTAAGTTTTGTTATTATATTTTGTTGATCATTTTGTTTTTAGTTAATTTCTAATTGGAACTGGCTTTCATTTCAGAAGAGTTAATTAAATTTTTATATTTTCCATTTATTTCTCAACATTCTTTTGAGAATTTCAATAGTATCGCAGCAGCTTAAGCTTATTTTCCAGCTCCAAATCACAAACATACACCCAAAAAAAAACTAGAAATTATTGCTTTAAAATTTTTTTTAAAATATTTTTTTTAATATTTTAAACGAACTTCTTTTTACGCGATACAACATCATCTTGATAATGAACGCGTTGATTTTTTTTCCATAACGTAATTGGTTCCTCGAAAAAGACGGTTGTATTTAGATTATTTAGCGACATATTAGACTAGTATTAGCACTGTATTGAGATTCAGGGAATCGGATTACAAATAGATAAATAAAGAGCGAAACACGTGAAATAATTATTAATCCGATCGAAACGCGAACTTTTCCCAAACAGAATCGACTGTTTCAACAACTCTATGTCACTATGTTGTCTCGGAGACTGAATGCTCCAGACACTTGTGCCAGTTGTTGCAGCCGTCATTTGCTGTCTGGGAGACTACGTTTGAGTAGTTGATTAGCGGTGTTATTGGCTTTCTCTTTTTTTTTTTCCGTACACCATTCAACACACAACAAAACCAAAATACATTTTCAGATTAGCAACTCTTGAGAGGGGACGTACGTCTCCTTAAACACAGACTAAATATCTTTGTAGACATTTCTTGTTTAAGTTTTGCTATTGCTTTGGATAGTACTATAAATATCTTTCTATCGATTTTATATAGAATTCTATTTAGAACGATTGTGGATTATAGATATAAAGATACAATCAAACTATATAGAGCTTAACATAATTCGAAGTTTCACATTTTGATTAGTTTTCTGTAGGAAGTATAAGTTTTATTTTGATTCAGTCGATTTGATCTATACAAATCCAATTGGGCCTATTTCGATCTCTTAAGAATTCACTTGGTATATTATACATTTACTTTGCTTATTTTATTATCATGTCTAGCTGAGCATTTTAATTTCATTTATTTATTTTATATGTTCTTCTTGCTATCTTTTCGGATCTAGTTAAAAAACAAATTGATTTATTTTTGTTATTATTATGATTATTAGTATTTTTATTGCTATTAATATTTGTATTATTATTATTATTTGAATATTTTTTGGTATTGTTATTATTATTTATTATTATTATTAGTATTTTTATTATTATAATTAATACTAGTATTTTAATTGTATTAAGTAATTTAATGTTTTTTGTATTATAATATTTTTGTTATTATTTTTATTATAATTGTTATTATTTTTTGCATTTATATTATTATTATTATTGTTTTTTTTTTAATAATAATATATAAATATTATTATTAATATTTTTATTATTATTTCTTGCATTTATATTATTATTTTTTTTATATTATTATTAATATTTTTATTATTACTATTTTTTTTATTATTTTTTTTATTATTTTTTTTATTATTATTGTCTAAGATCTCCGCCTTTAAATGCTTTTACAACTGATAAAAATTATATTCGATTATGCGTAATATTACGACAATCAAACACTCTGATAATTTCCTTAAATTTCTCACGTTTTCTTGTAAATAAAACAGTTTTCTTTCAAATGGGATAATACACTTTATTCCAAATATTGTTCTTAAAACCAAACACAAACAGATATAATTTAAGTTTATAATTTAAACATTCATTTTCCTACCTGAAGCTAACTGATGGCATTCGTTTATATTTGATTTTTCTGGTGCGCTCCAGCTTTAAGTATGGTCACAGCTATTTCTTGTGATTGAAAATCCTTTTTCTGTTTTTGTTTATTGAACAACGCGTCTCCAAATTTGTTTTTGTATTTGTTTCTGTTTTGTTTTAATTGAAAGCGAATAAAGTTAGTTGGTTTTTGGGAAGAAAGTGTGCAGGTGCCAGCAGCGATGTTTGTAAACTAAAACATAAATTTCTATTAAAACGAATTCTTATCGTAACGGTTTCGATAGAGTCCATAGTTGGTGTCTGACTCGTCATTGAATATTTATATAGGTAACGCCTTTAAGCAAGTATGTGTAATTTGTTTTTAACTAATGCTCAGGTATTAAATTGGGTTTGCGATGTGCACGAGTTGTGTCAGTGATAGATGACTGCACAGATATAAGCATATAGTCATTCATATTTGGATATCTTTGGTTTAAAACTGAATAATTTAGTCACCAATTAAGTTTAATAGTAAAGGTGTAAGTCTTAATAAGATTGTTAAAAAACTTAATCAAACGAATGATTAAGCTGAAGATATATTAAAATAATTTAGATTATTCGAAAGAAACATAATTGTTTTTAGCTAAATTTATTCCATTCGATTGGAACTTTTGTTTCATAGTGTAAGTTCCATATGAATAAGCATAAATAACAGACGTAACTGAAATTTTGGCTCTCTATTTACTCCAGAGTCTAGACCCGCGTTCAGAGTATTTCACAGTCGAGTTCTCGAAAATAGAGCAGTATTATGTGGGTTTCATGTTCAACTGAAATTTGGTCAATGCCACATTTGGGTCTTTCAACTTCATGTTTGTATTTCTTCGATGGGTAAACAATATACTATATATCTTATATGTTAAAAGTGTATGGGTATGGGTATGGGTATTACGAGTGTTAGATTTTGGTTAGCGTATTTATTTTTGGGCTATCTTATGCTCTTGTGTGTTTAGCTGAATCATTCAACTATAGTGCGAATAATAAATAAAAAGTTGCCGATATAAAATGAATCAATCAGTTAAAGCAAATTACATTTTGACACTATTACGACAAATGTTTTTCAAGTTTTCTCTTTGTGTAATTTATATATTTTAATAAAATAGGAAAACAAACGTAACAAGTTGCGTATATCTTTGAAGAAATCAGTTGAGATCATATAATGTCACATTATCATTTGAATTATAGTTCATTATTATTATTATTATATTCTAGACACAAGTTTACCCAAATTATTTACCTTGATAGCGATACGTAGGTGTATTCCAATCAGATATCTCTATAAGTAAATAGATAGCGACCACTTGTGATACCACAATAACATATATATATATATATATATATTCTATATACACTGAAAAGACTCTAAAGCTGCAAAACAATAGGTGCAATTGTCGATTGTTTTCTATCTTTTTGACGTCATAAACTGATGATCTAAATTTCTTATCACTGTGAGGGCAACCTGTGCCGCTGATAACATCAGCTATCACTGAAGAGCAGAGGTATCAAATTTTAAATAGATAAATAAATCTATTCCTATCTATATAAGAGTGTTTCATTTCAAATAGTTGGTAGAGTGACTTGGATATATCTTAAGATTGATTTATATTATACATTCCCAATATCGCTTTGATTTAATTTAAACTTTCTATCAAATTTTGAAAGAAGATCTACAGCTATCTATACGAAAGTGTTTGACTTTAAATAGGTTGCAAAGTAATATAGATATATCTTAAGATGGAATTATATTGTACTTTCCCAACATCTCCTGAATCTAAACGTTTTTTCTCCGGGTTAAACTTTCTATTAGAAAAGTCCGCGTTTTTTTTTAAAATAGTTCACCAACCTCAGCTTCACTTTTAAATGAAAAAATGATTAATAATGCATGAATATATATAATGAAACTTTGCTGTACAATAAAATATATTTATGGTATCAATTTCTTTTAATGCGTACAGGGTATTAATAGGTCTAAATGGTTAATTAAAGCTGCGACCGGGTAAATTTAACTAGCTTTTAATTTTAATGGGCCCATTGTTTCTCGCATAACACACCCTCAAATGAAATTCCCTTATATTGCGACTATGCAAATTTAAATAAACAAAAAACAGAAATAAATGTAAGTAAGAATGCTTTAGTGGGGTTTACACAACTACGAGAAGTCCTTAACTCAGTTGTGAGCTGCTCTGATGAAGCTACAAACCAAATTTGGTGTTTCCAACTCTGAGATTCAAATCAGAAAAGGGATTCGTAGCTGCTGCACAAACTGAATACTCCCTCCTACTATAGTGGCACCTGGCGTAGACCGAGTCTCAGGGATACTGTGAGTTATAAGTTATAAGCTTAATAAGTGTTATTTGCAATGTTGTAGATCTTTTGATTAATCTTGTTGAGTAGTATTATCTTTTGATAGCACGTCGATAATTTAAAGCTTCTTTTATGCTGGTGTTTTTCTTTCGATTTAGTTCCAGACGTACGCTCGCAACATTTAAGGCTGGCAACATTGATGTTAAGGTAGACGCCATTTTTTCGTTGATGTTTATAAAGATCTTCAACTCTGCATCAACAAAGGCGTTGGGAGCAATGTTGCCGAGGCCATGTTGCTGTAAGTTGAGTGTCCCCTGCTCACATGTTGCTGGTGATATGACTACAGAAACTAGGATCACTGCAGCATGTTGCTGCAATCATGCAATGCATTTCGAAGCAATTTCCTATACTTACAGATGTGGCTAAGGCTATGTTGCTGGTAGCTCCGTGTCCACTGCCAATATGTTGCTGGTGATATGACTCCTAGTTTCACTTACAGGTATTGCTAAGGCAACTCTGAGATTCAAATCAAAAAAGGGATTCGTAGCTGCTGCACAAACTGCATACTCCCTTTCAACCCATTTTGATTGGGTTAAGGCACTTAAAACAAACTCTGTGCCTGGGTTCTGCCCTATGCCGTTTGCTGTTTGCTGTTTGCTGTTTTTTGTTCGGTTTCGATTATGCATAGTCTGTTTTTTACTATAGTTGCGCCTGGCGGAGACCGAGTCTCAGGTGTACTGTGAGTATTATGAGCGTTGTTGGTTCCTTTGCAATGCCTCCACATGTTACTCAGATTTATTTGCACTTCTTATGAGCGTCTAATGCATAATGTAAATTCACCGTTAAGCCCAAAGATAGAAGACTCACACACACACACACACACATATATATATATATGGGGGTATTAAATTTTCTAGGTATTTCTGTTCACCACCGTCTCAGGTGTTTCCCGCCGTAAGCTATCCGGGTAAGTGCATAAGAAACTTTCGTATATATTTGGATAAACACATAAGATGCTTATACATGTATGTATATAATATATATGTATAAAGCATATGCAATAATATCTAGTTAACCTTGCGCTCTGTTCGAGCTCTTATTTAAACGGCTTGCACAAAATACGCCCAAGAAGGAAAGAGATTAAAATTACTTTCTTCTAACAAACTTATACTTTATACTTTATGTAACTTGTATGCAACTTATATTGCACATATGTTAGCTAGACATCATTTGAATGTTACGCATTCCGAGTCAACAATCAAAGCTAATTAACGGCTTGTAGTCTCAAACTTATGCCAGAGTCAGAAACCACTTAAACATGTTGTTTAACTCGATTAAATGTGTGAGTTAATAAGCTGAGTACGTAAAGAAAGTAGATAAACATTTTGTAATACACTTTCAAGTATTTCAAAGTAGTTTATAAGCATTTCATAAGCAGCTTTAAAGTAAATATCCCTTTGTTCCCTTTGATGCAATGCTTCCCTTTTGTCCTTATACATGTTGCAATGCTATTTGACAAACTAATTGGTCAGCTTAATATTAGTCATCTTGTCAATTAGGTGCTTCCACCTCACACCTCACCCCGCACACACATTGCTGCATTCAGCTATAGTTCGCTGTTTATGAGTGGGGAAACAGCATCGGAATTTAATTTGATCCATACTACTTTGACACGAGAACGCATCCTTTTGTCCTATTGTCCCTTTGTATCTAAGACACGCATAGGCATAGCTGGAAATTAATCAAAGGCCTATAAACCATTGATGAAATACGCAAGTTGCAAAAGGCAATTGCACTTCCTAAGCTGGAAGGCATATATGGTACCCATAAGCAGCTTCAAGGACTCGCATGCACAAATCCTTCAATATACATACCTACATATATGTATACACTTGTATGTAGTACATGAATTTGGGGGGAATGGGTGTTCCACCTGCGGAAGACTGCGATTTGAGTTCTGGCCAATAACAAAAACGACACCAAGGTTCCAACGATGTTATTACGGCTTGTGCACTTTCCAATTTCTGTAACCGGATATGAACTTCCGTAATAAACATTTTGCGTGCTCGCATGTTTTGTGACTGTGTCGCTGTGTGCGTGTGGTTGTGTGTGTGTGTGTGTGTGTGTGTGTGTGTGTGTGTGTGTGCTGTGCTGTGCTGTAATGTCCATGTGCATGTGTTTGCCGGAAAATACTTGTGACTCTTCATTTTCGTCTCGGTTGACTCTTGGCACTTAAACTGAAAATTGAGTACAAAATGCTATTTGCGCAGGGCCAGGAGTAGTTCATCCGCCGCATGGGGAATGGCTATAGACGAACCCTTGTCCAAAGAGTGTGAAAATGTTTAAGTGAGCGTTCCCCCGTAGTCCAAGGAAATGCGAAACAGCTACATTGTATTTCAATCCATGATACACTTGAAATATTTTTAAGTATACTTTCAGCTTAGATTTTAAATTTATTTTCGATCAATTTTTTTTATAGCGTTCAGTTCTATGCCTTAAATATTGATATCTCCAGATAAATTGAGATAAAAAGGTAACTTCTATTATGATAAGTTGATAAAATACTATCAAGATATTAGTTCTTTTATCGTAGAGATGGTTTAACTCTCGTTTTGTAACAAGATTTTATTGGAATGATTCTTAAAGCTGAAAGAAATAATAATATATTGATGGATATTATATTATATTGTCTATATAACAAAGGATATTTTGTTTTAATAATATCTTTGATATTAATATAATTTTGTCTATAATATAATAGTTATTTTAATGCTTACCAGTTACTGAAGTCTGCTACTTTTCAATTCCAAAAATGTTTTTTAAGGTGCACTTTTTCGAGCAGTACCTATACATATTTCTGTTCGAGCTACAGACTGTTCTGAAAGTCTATTACTGTCAGCCATGGTCTATTATGTTGCGGTGAGGTGCAATCGTTGCCTCAAGCGTTCCGAAAGTGTTTGCGGTGGGGAGTGACGTATGGGAGTGGATGTAATTTGTCGGTTTGTAAACACAAAAATAGTTTTTAGATTTTCTGCAAGTCAAATAATAATTTCCTTATGTGTACACATTTACGATCACTTTGTTAATTTAATTTTTGCCCAAATTGGAACACTTCACAGTCTTTAGGATGATAGAGTTGAGCTTTATTTACTTGTATCTGAACTTTTAGTTGAATCCCCACACAGCATGCAGGTTTCGTCGACAACGAACTTGTTTCATTATAATATTACAGCCCGCTGCTGACGAAACCCGAAATCAGTGTGGGTTTAAGTACACCAGTCAACTATCAAGCCAAATTAGGCTAATCACTAAGTAAAGTTTTGTTTGAAATACATTTGCGGCATACTGTAATGTAAAGTATAAACGCTTATCTAAATTTTCCTTAAAAAAAAGTCTTACCTTGTTGATGGCTGATCATTACAGTCACCTTTTAAGCTACCTTATTGAAAAATTATAAGTTTTATAAGTGTAATAATAGTAAAAATAGATCTTTTGATTAATCTTGTTGAGTAGTATTTTCTTTTAATGGCATGTCCATAATTTAAAGCTTCTTTGTTGCTGGTGTTTTTCTTTCCATTTAGTTCCAGACGTACGCTCGCAACATTTAAGGCTGGCAACATTGATGTTAAGGTAGACGCCATTTTTTCGTTGATGTTTATAAAGATCTTCAATTCTGCATCAACAATGGCGTTGGGACCAATGTTGCCGAGGCCATGTTGCTGTAAGTTGAGTGTCCACTGCTCACATATTGCTGGTGATATGACTACACAAACTAGGATCACTGCAGCATGTTGCTGCAATCATGCAATGCATTTCTAAGCAATTTCCTATACTTACAGATATTGCTAAGGCTATGTTGCTGGGAGCTCCGTGTCCTCTGGTGATATGACTTCAGAAACTAGGATCACTGCGGTATGTTGCTTGCAATAAACTTTATTTCTAATCAACATTCTGTAGATACAAATGTTGCGACAGCCATGGCGACAGTGTTGATAGCTCGGCTACATTTGTTGCGACCGATAAGATCATAGGCAGTATGTTGCCTGTCATAAATGTTATGTTGCTCAACATTCAGAAGTTGATAATAAGTGACTGAGGGAATATCTGTCAATTAAAACTGAGAAATTGGAGTAGAAAAAAGTCATATTAAAAGACAGAGGAAAGCATGTTCGAACCTACAGCTATATAAAGACTTGATCAGTGTCGTTTGGTTTGAAACCTATTGATGTTAGAGATGTTGTTCACTTTTGTTGGTATCGTACGTGCTTGCCTTTATTCTGGTGTGATTGCGCCTTAGTATACTTAAGACGTTATTTTGTAGTCAAACAGTAAAGCGAGAAAGGGCACTCTTACTTGCTTTGTTCTATTTTGTTTTGGTCTTCTAATTGGTTGACAGCTTCCATTTTGTCTTTGTTTCCGGTTGGACTTCCCTTTTCATTTCCAGTAGATTCTGTTGTCAGCATGGCGGCGCTCCCGACGACGACTTTGTCGCGATTGTCACCCACAGTCACTATGGTCACTTTGTCCTGGAATAAAATATTCATATCATATAATTTTCCTGCTGTGTTTTATATTAAAAACTTTTTGAATTCGCAGCGTAAATCACGTCAAACGCGAAACTTTTGACACTTTACGGAAGGCAGTTAAATTACCCCAAAGTACCCCTTACCAAAGTACGCAGTTCCTCTTGGCTACTTCTTGTTTGTGTTTGCATTCTATGAAACACTTATCCGTAGTAGTTTCTTACGTTTGAACAAATTGAAATATGCACGACACAAAGGACCCCACAAAATACTTAAAGTATGCTATGGTTTTTGTGTGTGTTGCAGACAAGGACAACCACAAAAAAAAAGCACAAAAGTTAAATGTCGCACAATTTGATGCGACAGCTACTATACTCTATTCCCATAAAAAGATATGAAGTATCGTAGAACACTGCAGCTGGTGGAAGGAAACACGTACGAGATAAAAGAGTAATAGGTATCAGCATCGATACTCTCGATTGTTTTATATTCAGTTTTTTGTGTCGATATTCTGAGTAATAGTGTTGGCCAATTGGGTGGAAGTGTGACTAGATGTGCGCTTAAGTATGGGATGATCCTTCTGCAATTCGATATATTCCCAGACACCAACTTGATACTGTTTCTATGCAAGAACTGTGCACATGCTGAGAGATTATCTTGTGGTGTAAATTGAGTTTTATTTATTCCTTTAGTCATCTTTTAGCTAAAAGTGTAAGAGAACTTGAGTAGCGTGAAAGTGTAACATTTTAATTTTCATCAAAGCGTAGATATGTAGGCTTCATTTATAAGCCGTTAAGAGCCAAGTAAATCAAGAGTCGAAATCAGTGAACTGTGTGCGTTTGTCATCCTTGTGGTTGGGATCACTTGAAAACTAATTTCCAAATTGCCAATTTTGTACGCTACATCTTGCTACAGCAAAAAGGAGTAAGCTAAGCCAAAAAGAAAAAAGAAATACAGGATGAAAAGGAAAAAAACCACACACACACACACACTGTCAAAGTAACTAAGCTGTTGACGCTCTTGCAAGTTGCAGAAAAAATTTCAAGTTGTCTGTCAACTTACGCTCAATTTCGTTGGCCAAGACCGAAGCAGATAAGATGCGGCAGTAAATTGCTACTGAAAAAGTTGTAAACTTCAAACTCAAGTTGATTGTACATTTAAAGAGGGCGGGTAGTCTTGTAGTCATCGTGTATTGCTAGTATGGTTTTTTTTTTTACTTATTTTCATCCATATGCATACTATTTGATACCGCGTAACCATAAACTAATATGAGGTAGACTAGGCTTGTGTCTGAAATCTTTAAGCAGCCCTTTCAAAGGTTTTAGCCTCATTTGAGAGACCTCTTTAAACTCCTTAGAAATAAATATCAGCCGCTTGGAAGCATAAAAAACGTTTTCAAATAATTTAGTTTTCTATAGAATCCGAGGTATCTCCTAGTCGAGCGCTCATAAGCTTTGGCTTTTTACCTTTTTGAAGCAATCTTAGGTTAACATTTCAGAGAGTCAGCCCGTGCATCTGTCAGTAAATATGACTTTATCCTTTTGTTACTTGCTATGGTAATTCTGTCTTAAAGCCGATACTTTTCTCTTCATCTTTTTTTTTGGTTTTGGTTTTGGTTTTTAATGAAAGAAAAACTCAAAAGTGAAGCTTTTGCTCACTTCAGTTTTGCAGAGGTGCGAAACAATTTCGCAATGTGCACTGCAAGTGTGAGTTTATAAGCTGTAGCTTAATTTAAAATCAAGTGCATAGAAAGTTTCTCTGAGTAGTCGTAATGTCAGTTCATTTCTAAGGAATTATCTCAAGTCGGTAAATTCTGTAATTAGTTTTTGGTGAATTAAAACGCATATAAAAGAATATGGCCGAGCTGCTCTTCCGTTTAAATCGGCTTATAATACGTATACGCAGCGTAATCTCTTCGTCTCTTACGCAATTGCATATTGTAAGTGATTGCACAATGTTAAAGTTGAATAAGTTAAGAGACAGATTCAACATGTTCTAGGAAATATTAAGTACACGCTGAAAGGCAGCGACCATCGATATGAGTACAATTTTGATTCGGCCACAGCTGAGATTGCATGAGGAGCTTAGTGGCTCGTCTTAAGGAGCACAAAATATTATAAGCGGAAAACAAAGCGTCAACCGAAAGCAGCTTATGCTTGAATATAAATCTCAATAATCGTCTATCATGACAACGGTTGCCCTCATAGCCATTGTGCGATGCAGCTTCCTGGTCCTGCTGCTGGTGCGCCTTAAAGGACCTCCCATCCCATAGCCTTACGGGCGCGGAAGGTATGCATAAAAGGGTAAAAGTCGTTGAGAAATTTGTGTGCACGTTTGCATTTCAAGTAAGGATGTTGGTGCGTCTTTTTTTTCACTAGACAGTGGAATCTTTTTTCTTTATATATATATAATATATCTATATATATACTACATATATATTTTTTTATTTTATTTTAATTTTTTCTGATTTTCCGTCGTTTCCTTATACTCGAAGTTTTCTTATTCTTTTCGTCGCTTTTAAGCTCAAGTATAACATTTGCCAATGCCAATGTCGTTGACAGGACACCCGAGTGATTCTGTCCTGAAGTTGTCTATGCTCAGTGGACATCCTTGTTGGTGTTGGTGTTGGTGTTGGTGTTGGCTTGTCGTTACCGTTACCGGCTACATTGTTCGGCGTCTTTGTTGTGATTGTCCTGGCAACGTTTAAGGAATAATCAAGATGAATTTGTTGGTTGTCAATTTTACGCTTTAATGAAGGTAAACACAACCACACACACACACACACACACACACACACACACACAGAGACACATGTGTGTCTGGCATACCACTAAGTTTACAATATGTCTGTTCCCTTCCCTTGCGTAAATATTTACCTTCCAAGCGAAATGCTTTGCGCTTGCACTGATTGTGGTAATCAAGTGTGTTTTTAAAACACATAAATTATGCGTTTGTCTACAATCTTTTCTTATTTTATTAATTTAACAAACTTCTCGAACATGTTTGGTTAGTTTGGGGCCTTTGCTTTTGCTCTCTATGTGTGTATATTGTCAACGTTATCAGACAACTTAAGTGTTCAATTGACCAAAGCTAGGCACTTGCATAAAAGATATTGAACCTCTTATTGGACATTTTCATCAGAAAACTTTATACTTTCATAAGTACTTGTACTAGGCAATGTCTCTGTGTTGCAGCCTCTTAAAAGGAACACAGCTTAAGGTGCGCTTCTATTTTGTTGCTGTTTGAAATTTCTGGAAAGTAAAAGAAAGTAAGGAAAATTTTAGCTGAAACATAGAGTAGAATCTGTTGAAGACTTTACATTTTGAGCATCTCCTTATGAGTCTTTATATGCAGATGAAACCAGTTTCATGATGAAGTACTTTTTTTACATTTATAATTCTTAAATCAGTGTCTTAAGGTAGATCAGCTTTTCAGTTGAATTTGATTAAGGAAAAAGTATCTTAGCCTTAGACTTTTGATTTCTCAAGATTTTTCTTATATACACCCAACTCTCTTTTTAGTCGGTAGATACGTTCCGTGTAAAAAGAAACCGTGTAAAAAAAGAGTTTTTGAACTATTGTTTATGATTTATGACTAAATTGCCACACAATTTGATCACGTATAGATCTCAGTCTCAGAGAGTTATCAATCATTAACAAGCTTAACAGATTAATAATAAGTTTCTAAATAAAAAATCTTTAGGTCAAAATCAGCTCTTCAGTTTTATAAGTTTCCGGCAATCGATTAACATAATGAAGCTTTGTTTAAATAAATTTTTTATTCTTAATTTATTTTTCGAACTATTATTTAGGAGGAGTTGACTAAATTAGCACACAAATTGATGATGAGTTATCAATCATTAACAAGCTTAACAGATTAATATGGATAATTGATAAGTTTAATTGCAGTTTTCTAAGAGCCAAGACACATTCTAAACTATATGAGAAACTGTTACCATTTCATCTATTCAAAAACTTGTTGAGAACTTCAGCAGGCAGCTTATTCTGCTCTGCAGGCAAGTGATAATTGTTACTAAATTTACAATTAAGATATAATTTGGGGGTAATTGTGTAGAGAACATGCAGATACAATATAGTCTGTAGTCTCACAGCTCACAGAAATCAGTTGAGGAGCCAACATTTTGCGGTATTGTGTAGAGCCGAGCTACTGCCCATCGCAGTAGCAGTAGCTAAAAGAGAAGTATAAAATATCAAAATGTTGACTGGTGAAAACGCCAACAAACAAGCAAGTAAATAATTCACTTAAAATCAAATAAAATTTAATTTACTTTCAACAGAAATGTGCACTGAACGCGGGCTGGCACTTTAGCTTCTGCCTTTGCTTCAGCTTTTGCTTTTGCCTTTGCTTTTGCTTGGAGTCTGGTGGCACCGCTACCGTCATGTTTATAAAGCGCAGACACTGGAGGAGAAGAATGAATCGGGCAACACTCAGCAACAAACAGAGAATAAGTCACAAAGATGGGAAAAAAAACCCGAAGTGAAAATAGACAAGTCGAAAGAGTTCGACTAGCAGCTGCCCTGGGACTAGCTTAGAGCTATATAACACACGCTTCAAGCAGTGCTGCTTCTGTTTGGTGTGAAGTAGCTCGTGACAGCTTTAGCCACAAATTTATATATACAGACAGACGCTTTGGTCTGCAAGTGCTGACAGCATTTATGCGATATCTGTCTCTTATATATTAGCATAATTTCATTATACCCCATTTATCCGTTTTTAATGGGTACAGGGTATAAATAAAATAGTAGCAATGAGTTGGGCGGAAAATTTATTGCCACGTTGAAGTAGATGAGTTGTTGCCTGCTAAACGCTTTTCCCTCTGTTCGAGGTTAAGGAAAAAATACACAAAAAAAAAAAGCGAAAAAACAAAAAAAGGAAGCGCTATACAAATACAAATACAAACACCAAATTTCAGGTTTGGCTTTTGGCGACACTGACGTCTGACCACAAGTAGCCGGAGTCATCTTATTTCCCACTCAGAGCATCCCCAATCCATGCTAAATAAATTTATCCAATTTAAGTTAGGTAGCCAAGCTTGGCATTTTATTATAATTTGCTTGGGGACTTACTCACCTCACAAAAGTCCGAAGATCGATCTAAAGTTAAGTCTTAAAACTTAACTTCACTTACCTTTGCTCATTTATATTACTCACCTGATATTCTTGGGGAAAAGCGTTTACTTTCTTTGCCTCTTCGTATTAGCAGCTAAAGAAGAGATGAAAAATTAAAGTTGTTAGTTAAACGTAAACGCGAATTTATTTCTCATTTCAGAAATTTCACTTTCACTTTTACTTCATGAACATAAACATAAATGAGTTTCTTATTTTAAGATGTGAATATTTGAAGGTTGAATGAATGAATATATTCATATGATTCAGGGGAGTGTTGCTTTATGTTTAGTTCAATTCTTTTTTTGAATATCGTAAATGTATATCGTAACTTGTGATATCGAAACTAAGCACATAGATAATAACAAAAGACAAAAGTGAGCAAGTAAATTTGCTATAGTCGAGTGTACACTACTAGGAGAAGCCCTTAACCTATGTAAATATAATGAAAATTTTATGTTTTCTGTCTTCATTGTGCGATTTCTATGAAATTCTAAGCACATATCAATAAAAAAAGATATCATCGACCTTATTAATATCAAATCTAGCTTAGAAACTTGAGTTGCATCTAGTATCTTTGGTGTTTCAATCTCTCTTAGACTCTGGCTTGACGCGACTTTTGATGCTGATCTTATATACTCTGATATACTTCAAAGAGTCAAAGATGCCCCCTTCTGCCTGTTACATACATTTGCAGCAAACTTTATCCACTTTCAATGGGTTAAGAGCAGAGTAAACAGCACATATAGAAATAAGTCAAACTGACTTTCAGCTCAAGTACTAAAACAACTGAGCTTAAGCGCAAATGTGGAAAATGTTCCTCAAGGCAGTCAACCTAATGATATCGCTGGCATTCTGCAAATAGAAATTCACTTACATTTTGTCAATAGAGAAAATAAAGTTTATTTGATTTCGATCTGGTTTAACGCTGCTCCAGCCATACCTTAATATTTATCTGTAAATATAAAAGATATTTGTATGCTTTTATTAGTCTTAAAGTAAAGTAAACGCAAAGTAAATGAAATCAGAGGCTGAACGTAACAAGTCATAAAGATAATCAGAACGTTTGAGTAAATGTTTTTATCAAGTCAGAATCTCTTAGATATTAGTGACAAAATTGGAATAAACTGAAGAAATTTCTCTATTTGAAAAAGGGCTAGATAATATATATAAATTGTAGTACATCCTGGGAAAGTTTCCGAGGGATTTGGATATAATTTTGTATGTCAAGTATTTCCTGCTCAGTTTTATAAATCTGCTTAAAATTATGTGGATGCATGTGTAAGTGCAATAACTGAAAGATATATCTGTATATATATATAACCATATATATATATATATGTGTGTGTGTGTGTGTGTAGATGCAGTCGCACGTTCATTGCGGGCTCGAATCAAGGAAGTGCAAAGGTAGGAGAACACATATCGGATGACAAAAGATATCCTGGGGGCCAGGCTGAGGCAAGCTGTAGCTCTCAGCAGCATTGGAGGCAGCAGCAGCAGCAGCAGGAGCAAATGTCTAAGTGTCAGTATTTAAAGTGTGTGCGCTTATGTGTGTGTAAGGTGTATATATATATCTATAACTATGCACTCGGTTTTAAGCATTCAGAATCAGCAGTATCGAAGACAAGATATAATTGATCGCTTTTGGCATCAAGGACTCGCCGAGGATGACCTTCCAGACTTATTGTCTGCTAAATTACAATCAAAGGAAATTGATGTTACCGCGCCGCATACAGTTAGCAGTCAGTCGTCTATAGAGTCGGAGGAGTCCGTGTCCAGTGACCTGCTTGAGACCAGTGAGCTAGAAGTCCTGACTACCTTCCACAAACATGCCCCAGGACTGGATGAGGAGCACGACGGTAATAACAATTTCAATGAATCCGGGGCCAGATGCAGCTTTTGCTTCAAAAGGGAGAACGCAATAAATTCTAGTGTTTCAAAGGCCAAACGTATCATAGACAAGGCTGTCCATTCCACCTCCCCAACTCCAGCTCCAGCTCCAACTCCAAATCCAACACAATCTCCAGCTTATGTCACTCTCTCGTTTTACCTAGTTAATCTGGCCCACTTGGTATTGGTGATTGCGTACTTACGTGGCATGGTCTAGGATCAAGGATATGCATCCACAGCCACAGCCACAGCCACAAAAACGAGTCTTGCTAAATTTCTATGTATCGTGCATATTAAAGGTTTCCTCGTCGTAGACATAGGGACAGAAATATGCAGTTGTTTTTCTGTGTTGATAGAAGATACATATATAAAGTTGCAACTGGTAATAAACGATTGCAATTAGTTGTCTGCAATCGATTAACGATTAAGCATTTTAATCGTTTTAAAAACCACAATCGTTAGCGCTTTATGCACAGGCGATGTCATTTAAATGATTTCAGTTCAATTTAATAAACCAAATTCACTTGCGATGATTAAGCTAATTTCCATTTTAAAGGTAAGAGTATGATTATATATACTATATATTGTAATTTTGCCACAGGCTAGTTTTACCCCCGATGTTGTTTCGCAGCTACCTTAAAATGATTTCGCATCCCTGGATAAGTTCTTAATAGGACTTAAAATTTGTTTTTTTTTCTGGTATGGGCGTTAGAATTTCAGCTTGAAATTTTTGGTAATGAGCGTTAAAAACATTTCAAGGGAATTGCCTAAGGCGAATTAACAACAACAACAACAACAAGAGAAACATCAACCGCAACGCACATCAGCAGGAAATGAAAATCAAATATGCCAACATTTTCAGCACTGAATGAAAAGGCGCCAGAGATTCCCCAGCAGCCATCATCTCAAGCAAAGGCAACGAGGCGTGTGGCAGGCCGTGAGGCACCCAGTCAAGCGGGAGGTGTGCCATGCCGAGAGAGTGAGGCAGGAGGCAGGAGGCAGGAGGCAGTCAGGCAGGAAGGCAACAACAAAGTTTAAGGTCCTATAGCAACGTTGTTAACAGCTATCCAAACCAGACCGGGAGAAACCAGACTAACCGAAATCGCCGTGCACCAAAGTAGGATGTGGGCCAGCTGGGGGGGAATTGCTCTGACACGAGATTTGCTTTCGGGGTATTTGTCTTTCCACTTTCTTGAGCGTCGACTTCAGAGGTGCAAAAGCCACTCTAACTACAGCGAATTGCATGCCGCTTGTTTTCCATAAAGAGTTCGTTTAGCCGCAAGCAAAAGAGCCTCCGCATATACATACACATACATATATATTGTGGTATACACATACTTCTATATAAGTATATAAGTATATATACTCTATTCCAGATTAGCACGTGCTAATGAGTAATTTTATAAAGTATTAACTTTTTTTTACACACTTTTGTGCATACCCCGAGGCAAATATTTGGACGTATTTTGAGTATTTATGGCATACTCTTAGTATAAGAGTGGGGTATAAGACAATATTATCTTAGCTAAATGTACCAGGGTCAATGGGTACATTGTGGCTATGCTTAGGTTTGTCCTTTGATTAGAGTGGAAATCACTTCTTATTGAAACTTCTTAACTGAAACTTCTAACAATTTGAATTAGACTCCATTCTATATAAAGAATTAACTTTAGATTGCAACTTCTTAACTGAAACTTCTTACAACATGCAACAGAGTATAATATTCTATATAAAGAAAAGGGTATAAGATAATATTATCTTAGTGAAATGTATTGACTGTGGTACACTCTGAGTAGTTATATTTAGGAGTAGTCTTTTGATCAGAGAGGGAACTTTGTAGTTGAAACTAGGACAAGGAACTAAGGATTAGTCTTAGCAATCACTCAACGAAAAGTTACTATAGTACAGGGTATAAGATAATATTATCTTAGTGTAGTTTACCAGGGTCAATGGGTACATAATACTTATGTTTAGGAGTTGTCTTCTGATTAGAGAGGAAAGCACTTCTAATTGAAACTTTTTAACTGAAACTTCTTACAATATGAATTGGACCCATTCTATATTAAGAATTAACTTTAGATAGCAACTTCTTAACTGAAACTTCTTACAATATGCAACAGAGTGTAATATTCTATATAAAGAAACACAGACTTAGCAATCACTCATCGGAAAAGTTACTGCTGAACGCGTCCATAAATCGCAATTTTATTTAAATCCGACTTTCTGGAACTTTTGAAGGTAAGTTTAAGCATCGGGCTTTCAGCACTTGTTGTAGAAGATGCTGTATACTGTATACTGTATACTGTATACTTATATACTTACAAAATACTTATTTTATTTTCAAATGTTTTTCAGATTTCAACTTTGCTTTGGGCCAATCCAATTTGTTATCGCTTTCGGGCAAAGCTCGTACCACCAACCTGTGCGATTTTAATGTATTATTTGCTGAGCAGCCCGCGGGCGACAAGGGGTCCACGCTATCTAAGTGGCTTGGCCACACTCAAACACACACACATAAACACACACAGCACACACACACTGAGATAGAATTTGAGGCCTAGAGGGATGCTGCTGTCATATCGACATCAACACAATAAAATGCTGCTTGCACCCTATTTACACTAGGCAAATAGGTCGTGGAATTCAATCTGAAGGAAAGGACTACCGAAGGACCTTTTCTTTTTTTAAGACTTGCGCGAGTCTGAGGTATATTTGAGTATTGCGGCATATTATTATTACATTTTAATGATGCTATTATACAGGCAAATTGGGATTTACCCTCTTAAAGGTCGCCTTACACGCACTTTAAATATTTGATGCCAGACAGAGAGACAGACAGACAGACAGAATATGAATATTCGCTGGGAAAAGTTTTGGTAGGAATTTCGATTGGAGCACAATTATGGTCAATTAAATTGTGGATACAAGTTGTAACTTTTATTTCTCTTTTGTCAATTCCTTTTGACACACGGCAATCAATGGCGAGCTGCTTGCCATATAATTTTATTTGGCAAAGTGTTGCATGTAGATTTCTGTGTCAGTATTTACGCAGAAACAAATAAATTCCGGCTTATTAGATAACAGCCCTTTACCCTTTACCCTTAACCCTTTACACTTGAATGCTAACAGTCCTTGTCGAATATTCGACGTGCTGCCAGACCCCCAGACAGCCAGGGAATGTGTGTGTGTGTGTGTGTGTACGATGTCCATCTTCACAATTCAATCTAAATGGAGATTTTTACTTGTAAGCTCAATAAATATTGCTTATTCCTACAATCATATACATATACATATACATATCTGTATATATGTATTTGTGTATCTAGTAAATTCCTTGAAATCTTCGAATTGTATAAGAGAATATTCTAACTAGTTTGTTTGTTGCCTGCTCGAGTATTTCTATCTTAGATATTCAATGAAGCTATGAGGAAAAATGCATTTTATTACCTAGGCAAAATAATAAAGTTAGCTGCTAACCAATTTAACACTAATACATTTAAAGTGCGCCCTGTGCGTGTGTGTGTGTGTTTCATTGATTGAGTTGACTGTTGCAAGGCAGGTTAAAAGCCTGCCATAAATGAAATTACAATTTTTATTTTTACTCAAAGTTCGTGACGTTGTTTACAACGATACAATAGTGGTTTACGGCCTTTGAACAACACGTAAACAATGTGTATACGACTCTTGTATACCCTTTACCCTCGAACACTACGCAAAATGGTAGAAGCTTCTTTTGGATGCACATATAGTACTCAAGATAGGCTTCAACTTCAATGTGATCTGAATCGATCTAAATATGTTACTTGATGACTTAACAGATCGAACTACAATCCTAAGTCATACCTTCTATAAGTCATACCTTCTATAAGTCATACCTTCTATATGTCATACCTTCTATAAGTCATACCTTCTATAAGTCATACCTTCTATAAGTCATACCTTCTATAAGTCATACCTTCTATAAGTCATACCTTCTATAAGTCATACCTTCTATATGTCATACCCTCTATAAGTCATACCTTCTATAAGTCATACCTTCTATAAGTCATACCTTCTATAAGTCATACCTTCTATAAGTCATACCTTCTATATGTCATACCTTCTATAAGTCATACCTTCTATATCATATTCGAAAAATGTTCCATGAACTTGTGCAAAGATTCAACTTTTCTTTCTTGGATGTATTTATATCCTCCTTCGATCTCTTCTGGTTTACTTCAACTTTGCTTAAGCTCAACTATCTATATCGTATATTTCCCTAACTAGTATTTCCAAAAGGGTATTTAAACTTCGACACGCCGAAACTAACAAATGCCTTTGATTGTTTTCGCTGGCTAACAATACATAAGGACACACATGAAGTTAAGGAAATAATCAAATTTTTTGAATTTAATTCAATTACAAATTATTCAGGCCACAAAGGCCACACATCAGCTATTTGCGATACAGTTAACTCAATATAAACTGTGAAACACTTACGATATTGGGTTAATATCGTAAGACTGGTTAATCTCATTTACCTTTATGTTGACATCTGATACGCTCAGGGCCTCATTTGAATCCATGTGTAGCCTTTAAGAGCTTAAGTTAAAATACTTAGCACTTACCTTTATTTTTAGTAAGTATTTTTGAGTACTTTTGCTTCTAGTAACTTTTACTTTACCTTTTCCTCTACTTAAACTACTTTTAGTCATATCTTTTTCTATTTCTTCTAATTTACATCTTTTAATTTACTTCCAGCTATGAAGGAGGACTTCTTATATTTTTGGGTATGTTCGTATACTTTTTCTAGAACATTTCTTTTACTACTTTAAGTAACTTCTTTCAGCATCTACTACTATTTATTCTACTACATTTTGTACCACGTACTGCCATATACTTATACGATATTCTTTAACCACATATACCTCTTCGTATTCTTGTAACTTTTTCTACTACTTGTATTAAATTTTAGTTTTATTCTCGTTTTATTGAGGGTTATTTTTGGCAATTTCTGCAATTAGTTTTAATAACTTCTACTACTAGTTCAACTACTCTAAAAAGTTCTTCTACTACTAGTTCTATTACTACTTCTACTTATTCTACTAGTTAAACTACTTGTGATGGTTCTACTACTTCTACTACTACTAGTACTACTACTACTACTCCTACTACTACTTTTACTCTTATTTTTTCTGAGAGTTCTACTTCTACTAGTAGTTCTAGTACTACTACTACTACTACTCATATTTCTTTTACTACTACTGCTACTTCTACTACTTTACCTACGTCCAAAAGATCTAATAGTAATACTATTAATTCTACTTTTACTTTCAGTACTCTTTATACTACTAGTACTACTACTTTTACTACTACTCTTCTTCTACTATGTACTTCTACTATGTACTACTACTATATCAACTCCTTATATTACTACTTCAAACAGTACTACTACTTCTAGTACAAGGTAACTTCTTTCTTATACTACTACTACTTTACTTTTTCGACCCAAAGATCTCCTCTAATATAACTATTACTTCTGCTTCTACTTTTATCAATACTAATTGTTCTACTTCTACTACTTCTACTACTTCTACTACTTCTACTACTTCTACTACTTCTAAAAGTGAAACAGGGATGAAAATAATTTCATTTCTCAGTGAGTAAATTAATCTGTTAATTAACTGAAACTTAAAATCTAACAATGTTATTGTTTGTGCAACTTTACCGATAATTTCGAGTGCTCTTGAATTCCACACGTGCTTTGGGGCTAAAGCTGAAGCATAGAAAGAGAATGGAAAAAGAGAACGAAAAATTTATTCTACTTCATTTGGTAAAATGCGACAGTTGTGAGAAGTACGTATAGTGCGGATGTGGTAGCGGATGCAGTGAAACCCTTTTGTTGTGGCAAGTACTTACGAATGCATACCCATACACACACACACCCACCCACACACAGCCACACACACACGCAATGCAACAAAAAGCGGAAGTAGGCAAACTGAGTACTCAGC
Organism: Hirtodrosophila trivittata; assembly: GCA_035045065.1. Lineage (NCBI taxonomy): Eukaryota > Metazoa > Arthropoda > Insecta > Diptera > Drosophilidae > Hirtodrosophila > Hirtodrosophila trivittata. The sequence continues at coordinate 11,523,986 of JAWNNK010001028.1, read as the reverse complement.
AGCCACTAGTTGAGTCAGTCAGCTATTCGTAAGTGGGTGTGGGTGTGTGTGTGTGAGTGTGTGTGTGTAATGTGTGGATATGGTGTGTGTTGTGTGTTTGTCGCTGTTTATTGTAACTCGTACATTTCCGCTGATTCTGATTCTGTCTGTCTAGCGTATTCAGTAGTTTTATCAGTTGTATCAATGGCCAAGTTTGTCGTTGCGTTGACAGTCGAAAATGTCTATCAAAACTTTTGTTTATATATAACGACCAACACTTTTGTCTTTTCCCAGCCTCTTGCCAACATATTGAAAGCGTTTGTGTTATCAATTTACTTAAACTTCCACACGGAAAGCAACTGCCAGCATCTGCTACAAGGAAACCTACCACATATCATGGGTTTGAATAGTATATCGAAACGAAATATAAGTTAAAAGCTGGTTTCTATCGTTTTCATAACTGGAAAGCATATTCATTTAATTTTCATTGGCTTTCCTTTGAGAGCTTAAGATAAACTGCAAGGACACACAAACATTTTGCGCAAAGCAGCTTCAAATTAAGACCTAAACCTGAACTGCTCTGACAATTTATAAAGGACGCACAGTGACTGCGACTGTGTCTTGTGTTGCAGACCATTATTATTTTGCTTTCATGTGAGAAGAAAATCGACACCCAATCATCCAATTAGACGAAAATACAAAATATTATACAAGAAAAAGAAAAAGCACAGGAAAATGCACTGAGCGTTGTCAAATTGACATGAAACATGAGTTTATATTTTTATTTTCGTTCTGAATATAGAATTTCTTGAAGAGAAATATATGTGAAATATATTTGTAATTAGTGCAGAAAATCCTTTTGAGAATCTTAAGACTGCAAACTGAATTGAAAATGAATATGTCAGCGTCCTTGTGTAAGCCAAAGTTCCTTTGAAATTTCTAATTATATTTAAAATGACGCACGAAATAAAATAAGCTTCTGTAGTAAATTTCGATCACTGCAACTTTCAGTTGCAACATTTGTATATTCTGTGGCAATTAGCAGTAACAGTTGTAACTGACATATATACTATATATAAGTTGCTTTCTGTGTAATTGAAATGTATTTTAAATGTTTTTCTTGACAATACAAGTAGAAATGCTTTGACAGGGTCGAGGCTACAGGTGATGGCTTGCCTGTCTTCCAGATGAAACTTTTGGCTGACAGACTAGAGATCAACTTATATATTTACATCTATATACGTCTATATATAGCATGCCCATGAGCCGTTGGCCGTTGGCCGTTGGTTATATCTATGGCTATGGGTAAGAGAATCGGAATTAAAATATACTCGAAGTGAATTCGGTTGGCAATAGACCATGACAGTGTACAACGATTCAGTTTGTTTGGCCGGATGGCAGACTAACGGTCTGTCTGAATGTCTGTATGTCTGGTTGGCTGGCCAAATGCGGTTTAATTGTGCATCAATAAACAGAAAGAATGAGTACACAAAAGCCAAGTGAGGTAACATTCAACATTCAAACACGAGTTACACGAGTTTGACGATTGTGCAACAAAGCCTCGGCTGACTGACTTGCTGAGTGACTGAGTGATTTTGGGTCGTTTTTACCGCGCTTCGTCGAACGAATGATACTTATTTCCTCCGACATGGTCGAAATTGACGCAAACTGAAGTCATTTAGCAGTCCTCTTTAGAATCCGCCCACTTAACTTGCAATTAAACAACATGTGCAGCTTAAAGAGGCGCAGCTAACAACTGCCAATCGATAGTGTCAGAACAATCGATACCAGATCATCGAGATATTTCCGATCGAACGGACAATCTGAGAGAATCTTCTCACAAAAAGAAGATACTGAACAATCTTCATTAAAATTGTATGATTATCACTATCAGTATCTCTAGTAGAGAATTCTCGAAGTTTACGTCCTACTGCTGCCAATCGATAGCAGTGAGAATCGACCTTGAATATAATCGAAGACACCATTTTGTAATCTCCTCACAAATAGAAGGTAATGATTAACTGAATATCTCCTTATTAAAATTGTAGAATTAACAGTTGAAAATCTAGTTGGTTTATTAGGAGAATTTTCGAAATTGACGTTATAAAACAGACAATCGATAACAGTAACAATTGGGATCTTTGCGATCGATCGGACACTGAATATAATCTGTGATATCATGTTGCCTTGTTGCCTTCTCACAAAAAAAAGATATAGCATATCTGATTATCCATTCATTACAATTTTATTATTATCACAAGTATCTCTAGTAGATTCATTAAGCATATTTTCGAAATTGACGTCTTGCAACTGTCAATCGATATCAATCAAGATCTTTGCAATCGATCGATTGGACCCTGATTACATTCTGAGGCATATTTTTCTTATCTTGTCACAGAATGAAGATACTGATAACCTTGTTGGCTCTTCATTAAAATTTTCTTATGAACACTTGCATCTCTAGTAGAAACTAACCTGTTACAACTGCCAATCGATAACAGTAACAATCGAGATCTTTGAGATCAATCGGATACTGAATATAATGTGAGACATATTTTGTTATCTGCTCACAAAATGAAGACACTGATTAACTGATTATCTCTTCATTATATCTCTAGTTGGTTCTTAAAGAGAATATTCGAAATTGACGTCTTACAACTGCCAATCGATACGACTAACAATCGATAGCAATGAAGATCTTTGCGATCGATCGGACCCTGATTACCATCTGAGATATCATTTTGCAATTTTGTCACTGTTTAACCGATTATCACTTGAATAAAATAGTAATAAAAACACTCGAATCTCTTGTAGGTTCATTAAGAGTATTATCGAAATTGGCATATTAAATAGGCTCAGCTAACAGCTGCCAATTGATATCAATCGATCGGACACTGAATATCGTCATAGATATCATTTTATAATCTTGTCACAAATATCTGAACACTGATTAACTGAATATCTCTTCATTAAAAGCGGATAATTAACACAAGTATCACGAGTGCATTAAGAGTGTTATCGAAATGGAAGTCTTAATCGATTGGCTTATTTGTACAGAGTGCCCGTTAGTTGGCGACAGTTAAATATTTGCAGAGGGATTAACATAAGTTGGCAATTTGCATTTAACTGTCCACATGCGATGAATGTATAAAAGATGTCACCGAAGGCACATCCAACATATCACTTTATGGGCACTTCAGGGATTTGGGAGGCAATTTCAAGCAATTCAATAGGGTTTTATTACAGCTTCGGGTCAACGGACTTATAACCCGCATCGAATGACTCGCAAATGTAAATGGAAATTTCTGAGAAAAACTCGATGACAATAAACTCCAATACAATACAAAAAAAAAAATGTCGCATGCATTCAATGAGTGAAAACCGGCAAAAAGAATCAAGAACATTTTATATTGACACCTGTTAACGCTGTGAAAGTAATGTTTCAACATGTTAATTGGATAGTTATTAAGACTTACCTGGATTAAGATCCAAAAATATTTGAACTCTCAGATTTTTCAAATTTATTTTCAATACTTCTTTCGAGGCATATGCCAGCTTCTGGAGTTTGTTTTGTGGTTTTATTGCAGCCACCGTCTCAGTTGTTTTCTTGTTTCCATCTCGTTTTTAGTTAATCAACTTTAATTGTTTTCCATGCGTTTCCGTTTTTTTTTCATTTAATTGTTAATGTTGTTTGTAAAAAGTTATGGAAATTAATTTTATTCTTCACAAAATTGTCAACAATTGAACACACGAACAAACAAAAATAAGAACTTTCAAAAAATATAATGAAGCTGCGTTTGAGTTAAACCGTTATATTTGACGCCGGGGCACGTATTCGAAGCGACTCGGGCGACTCCACTGACAACAGAATCTACTGAGTGTATAAATTTCCCAAGCCAAGAGCTTCTAAGCATTTGGCGTGTACTTCCGCCCTGAACGTCACGAATCGAATGAACCAACAACTGATTTTCATTTATAATGAAAACTCTTTACTGGGCAGCAGCCCAAACCGAGAACAAAAACAAAAACAAAAAAAACAAAACCGAAACACGAACAAAAAAAAAAAGAACCGTAATGCTCAACACGACGGCGAGCCTAACGGCAAACGACGAGGCGACGATGCGACGATGCTTTTGCAACCCTCAACACGAGCGACCAAACCCGAACAGGGGCGAGTCGCGTTAACCGTGGGTGTCGCTATCTCTGTGTGTATGAGTGTGTGCGTGCATAAGGTTGTGTATGTGAGAACAGGAGAGGTTCCTAGCGCATCGCAGTCGCAGTCGCAGTCGCAGTCGTCGGCGTCGCAGTCGCCGTCGTCGTCGTCGTCGCTTGGGTAGTCCCATTTGTGATATGCGCTGCCTCTCCCTCCGTCTCCCTCTCGCACCCCTCTCTGCCCACACCAGACTCGTTTCATTCGTTCATTCGTTCATTCGGCTCGGCTAAATCAGTGTCACGAGCCGCGCCTCGTGCCGGCGGGGAAAATATGCAAGCGTCTACCTCAACCTTAACACTTCAACCCGCAGCGCTGGGCCATGACGATGACGTCGACAGCGCTGCCAGTGGCTCGCTCACCTTTTCAACTGTTGCTGCTGCTGCTGCTGTTGCTGCTGCTGCTGTTGCTGCTGTCAGAGCCATTGACTGGACAGAACGAAAGGCAGCAAGGCAAGAGTAACCAGTACTTCACGAAGCGTGAAAGTATGGAAATTCATCATTTTTATTTTTTATTTTTCACTTTTTCACTTTTTCCCTTTTCTTTTTGTTATATTTTTTTTTGCTTTTCTTCCGCTTTTTGTTTCTTTCTTTTTTTCGGCGTATTTTGCAGACAAACTGCCTCCCGAATAAATATGAACCATCGGGAGAAGAACGTTGCGCAGACGACATAAATCTCGGCTCCCTGTAACCTTTATTCAATGGGTGTGTGTGTTGGAGTGTGTGTGTGTGTGTGTGTGGGTGTATGGGTGTGCGTGTAGATGAGCTTGTGTGCGTCTTAGTTCACCGCAGATAGACAGCGGTCGATATGGCCTGCGCTTTGAAGTGCTCAACTTAACCGATTTCACAAAATAAAAATAATGTTTTCACTGAAAACAAGAGTTTTTGAATTTCTGAAATACCCTACAGCCAAAAGCTACAATCTTATCGCTACACTTATCTATACATATGTACATCCTACGGGAAAACATTTCGAAACTCTGCTCAGTACTATTGGGGAAGGAAAACTTTAGCTTGTGCTAGATTTTCATATTCCAACTACGCCCGTGGAAACTTTAATATTCCATAAGCTCACTTTAAGGCTTTTCACCTGAAGAGCGCTACAAAAGCTTTGAGATGTTTCAAATGAAAATATTAAAATAATACATTTCTCAGAAAAATATCTTAGCTCGGCACGGGATTTACGAAGAAAATAAATGTAAAAGGCCAAACCGTGCGCCGTGTCCTTGCGGCCAAGTGTACAAAATGCATAGAGAAATTTATTTCTTGGAATAGTTTTCTTTTGCCTAATCAAGGTTTCCGTCGGGTCCTTGTGTTCGACAGCTAAAGGATAATATTAACTTGCAGTGAGCAAGGAGGAAGGTTTATTGAAACGGCCAGTTGACTTTTGTAAAAAGGACAGCATCTATATCATGCTATATCGTACTGTACTTATTTAATGAGGTTTATATATATGTAAAGGATATGAAAAGCACATAGAAAGGATGAGAGAGAAAGAGAGAGAAGCAGCGTGTTATTGGACTGAGTCGAAATGAACTTTATCCTCGCAAAATATAATTGCTTTATAAAGTTACTAATAAAGCACTTAACCACAAACACAAAGCAAAAAGCAGAAGTCTGAAGTCAGCTGCCACATTGAAACTTAAATCCATAATTTTGTGCTCCAATAGACAAACAGTCGATAGTGAAAGGATAAGCTCTGGGTTTGCTTAATAGCAGAAATTGCGATTAATGTGCTCATAGATAGAAGCAAAAGATGATAACAATAATGCGCAATCGAAGGAGAAATGACCAAGAAAATACACACGCACACACACACAGAGATACACACACACACGTACACATACCTCTCGAAAGCAGACAAATAAAATAATAATTTGCTGACCACAAGGAGGATGTGTTGCTCAGAGTTTCAAGTTTTTCAAACATTACACTAAACAACATGTGAAAATGTTGTAAATACCTTAGAGATTCATAATTATAATACTATTATTTATTATTTCGAGGTTTTCCTTTTCTAATACCAGAAAACTGGACAATTCTCTGATAGCTGCACTTCAATTAGTTTTCTTTATACTTCTTCGAACTTGTTTAGCTTTAGCTAAATAATATCATTTATATTGTATAATATCATAATAATATTGTTTCTAAGAATTCAATAATGCTTTTATTTAATTCCCTTAATCTTTTCACTTATACGCTAAGATTAATTTGCTATGAATCTGAAGTCGCTTCCAACCTGAAATCGCATTTTCCGTGAAACAGCCTCCATCTTGTACGCTTGAGGCGCTGCCTAACTTCGGATGAAAATGTTGCGATGCTACTTAACAGCTAAAAATAGTATTAAAAGATTTTTATATATAATATGTAAAAATCTCTTGTTATGGTATAGCCTTATCCTTATCAAACTTCGATTCTAAAACTCTGTTTGAAAATATGCCAATTACCGCTGGGAACTATATGAAACTTAAGTAGAGACTCGGGTTGCTTAAGAAAGTTATTTTCCTTTAATATATAACCATATGAAACTTAATTTTTGTAGTCTAGTGTTATCGGATAATCGAAAAAGCTATAGACGAGTTGGCAAAGTCATATTACAGCTTGGACCAGTTAAAGAATCGCGCCTAATTAATTGATTGTATTTAACGGCAATAACAAAAAGTGCCAGTGCCTTCCTTGTAGTGCGATGGACCACAAAATTAATTATGATTTGACTTTGGTTTGTTAAGTATACATCGGACGGGGCAGACTGACTAATGGGTCCCGTACCGGGCCGTCTGGCTGGCCGTTTGGCTGGGTTGAAGGAGCTCCACGGACATATTGTGCGGACATTCAACGTGGTTTTTAATTTGCCTTATCTATGCGGCGTGTCCTTCGGATCCTTGGGATATCCTTTGGTACGCGCAGTTCGTGCACTTAATTTATACTTTAGCTGGACAACAAATCAAGTAAATTATTTTAGTCAGGTTAATTGGAATTTCACCCAGAGACACTGCACAACAAAATAGTTCCACGGTGATTATGTGCACACACTTTTTATTTTCGCAATACCTTTTCTTCTTTTTGCTTTTAATGCATTCGCACTTTAACACGAATGTGTTTAGTTTAGCAACTAACTAAAATAGGTATATTAAAGTTACTTAAAGACATTCAACTGTTTCTTACTTTGCTGGAGGTGATTCTCATTGAAGTCGACTAATTTAAGTTAAAGCTGAGTTTACTTGTAGTTTATTTTTTGTTTTCCTTGTACTAAAAGTGCTTTCCTGGCAGATAAATGCTAATCGTATAAAATTATGCTTGATTTAATTTGTAACAACATTATCCTAGATATAAAATCCTTATAAACTTATCTGTTAGGCTTACCTATATCGTCCACATATGGCAAAGAAGAAATCGCTGTTCCACAGGTGTCTGGCAACAATTGTGAAATTGAATGAATTGAGGCTCGAATTGCTGCCGCCTCCACCCTTTTCTCCAGATTTGGCCCCCAGCGACTACTAACTATATTCAGATCTCAAAAAGTATCTACGAGGCAAGCATGTGATTGCCGATACTGATGCCTGTTTTGAGGGTTAAAGTTCATCCTTCTACAAAGAAAGCATCGAAAAGTTGGAGAAGCGTGGGACTTAGAGGGAAACTATATTGACGAATAAAACTAAATTTTCAAAAAAAAATGTGTTTTTCCTAGTTAGCGGTGTGTGCTAGGACTACTCAGAGCTTTCTTCAAGTTAAAGAGACTGAAAGAAAGCAAAAACTCGGAGTGAAACATTTTAACATATTCTTAATGAGCTGGAAAAGTTGAGCCGAGTAAAAGTATGTTTATTTCTATAAGTAGTTTCGGAAACTAGAATATAGTTCAATCAGATTTTAATCGATGCGATTTATGTCGTATATCGTAATATCGTAAGCTAATGAGATTGAAAGGTCTTCGTTCAAATATTCAGTTGAAAAGTTTGTGTACTTATATCTAAGTTTCTAGAAAAGAGTCAATCAAAACGGTTGCCAATTTGTAGTCAATTTGTATCGCAATAAGAAAAATGTCATAATCTTTGTGTCCTGCAAATAAATCGACGACGAGTCCAATCAATTTCTTCCTATGAAATGTAAAATTGCCCAGCAAAAGGATTTTTCTTGGGCAGAAAAGCCATTGACTAAGTCTAGCTAATTGGCAGTTGGACTCTGAACTCTGAACTCAGAACTCAAATTAGACTGAGGCAACTCCTTTAGCTGTTTTTATGTATTGAGTTAACGAATCCCTTAACCAATTTTCCAGTCTAGTATTAAAGCCAAAAAAAGTATGCTTTGAAAAGCAGTTAAAGCTGTTATCTCATCGAATCTCTTGGCCAATGAACAGATTATTTCTCCACGGACTACTTTTCAATCCAGCAGGTTTTCCCCTCCAACAGCAAATCGTTTGAAAAACAAAAAACCAAAAATGAAAAAAAACGAACCATACGACAGCTTCTGATAGAGTTGTTCTTTATGCCTTTGCAGGTTCTGTCTAAGGTGTTAACACAAACAATGAATGAAGCTCACTTGCATGACAATGGAACAATTGGGCATTGGGCTGGAAATGCCAGGCCAAAGATACAAGTATTCACATACCGTACATATGTAAGTATGTCCACAGGTGTGTCTGTATCTCTCTCTCTGTGTGTGTGTGGGTGCCTGTAACCGAATACTCCCAACTGTTAAACGAGCGTGGTCGTACATCAGGCAATCAGTCTGTGCCAAAGTTGGAGGAAGCCCTGAAGAGCCTTTGATGGTGTTTACACAAGGAGGGCGGGCGTTTTGGTGTGATGCTGGTAGGACAACAATTTCCACAGGATTACTGTTGTCCTATAGGCGCAATAATGCCATGTCAAACAAGTCAGAACGCTCTCGACGAGTCCGCTTGATTAAAAGATACCCTATAAGAAAGCCGAAAGAATCCGCTTCAGTCTCAGATCTTTGGTGTAGAATTCCCATTTCAAATAGATAGAAACTGGTTCAAACAAGTAGCAGTTACTATTATTATGTATTCTCGATCTATATCTTGATCCTCTTAACTGCTTTCAGCCTGTGTACTGCCACTGCAGAGCAGAGAGAAGCGAGCTCGAATTATGTCACGACTGTGTGATATGCTACTTCAGACCTGAGCCACTCACAGTCGAGCACACTCGACTAGAGAATTATTGTATCAAAGCAGAAGAGTGGCTGGAGGAGGAGGGTGGGTGGGTGGTTGGGTGGAGAAACCAAAGTGGAAAATTCGAATTTAATCGTCGTACGAACGTGTATAGTGTCTGTGACAAGTTATGAATTTTTTTTGCTTCTCAGTAAGGCAAAAATAGCTCTTTGAAAATAGCATACAAATTAGAGCTGCAGGGCTCTGCCGACTGACCATATAGAAATGAGTGTAGGGATGTTTATAAATATACTAAGTCGTATTCATCAGAGCTTTGGCTTACTTTGCCAACAAACATAAAGAAAGTAAGAGCTTCATCAGCTTTATGCTTGGCAATAAAAATAAACCAAAGCGCTTCTAATGAGTTGGAATAGGTGCTCGTGTTTTCAAAGCAAATATAGAAAACGCAATCATTTAGTATGAAGTATGTCCCCATATGCATATATATATATATATATATATATATATATGTAAATTGGTATGGGTAGAGTAGCCTGTTAGCCCATGGCTTGTTGCAAAATGAACTGCTGCCACTTCATCCGTTAAGTGCGCACTCACACACATGAATTGTTTCTGTGTGTTGGGTGTGTAGGGTGTGTAGGGTGGATATTCCATGGATAAAGAATACCAGTATGGTTGGCCCCGTTGGCCCGTTGGCCCGTGCCCGTGGTACCCTTTTTCAAAGCTTGTTTACTAAATTAGTTCCAGTTTATCGCGCCTGCTTATTATGCTCCTGGTTGCGTCCGACAAAAGCCCATCATCGGTTTCGTGCCGCCGGAACCATTTGCATAAAATTAACAAACGTGCAGCTCGCACACCAATCGCCTGCTCCCTATACGAGATTCGGGCTATAAAGCGCTAATAGACGTTATAATAAATACTTGCGGGAAAGTGAAACTCATTGCTTAAAATACTACATTATAGTTTGTCAAGCAAATCAAATATATATATCGTAAATCCTTCTGGATTAGATGTTACTTATGAGGTTGTAGGAACAGTTAAAGCATACTCCCAGAGTCGGTGAAATGTATCTGCAAAGGCAACTTTTATCCTAAGTGAAAACTATATACAAAAGCAACTGGATTTCAGACCTTACTAATATCTCATTGCTTCAACCATTCATATGAGAGTTCTCAGAGCAGAGTATCTCCTGGTCAAAAGGACCTAAAACTTTAGATGTTACTTGTGAGCTTCTAGGAACAGTCAATGTACATTCCTAAAGTCGGTAAAAGTATCTACAAAGGCAACCTTTATCCTTAGGCCTGAATCTCAGACTTTCCTGGAACCTTACCAATATGTTAAGCGAAGCAGTAGTACATTGCTTCAACCATTCATATGAGAGTACTCAGAGCAGAGTATCATCTCCTGGTAAAACGACCTAACACATTTATACATCTCGCACACCAATCGCCTGCTCCCTATACGAGATTCGGGCTATAAAGCGCTAATAGACGTTATAATAAATACTTGCGGGAAAGTCAAACTCATTGCTTAGCATACTACATTATAGTTTGTCTGATAAATCAAATATATATATCGTAAATCCTTCTGGATTAGATGTTACTTATGAGGTTGTAGGAACAGTCAAAACAATATCCCAAAGTTACTGAAAAGTATCTACAAAGGCAACTTTTAATCTAAGTGAAAACTATGTACAAAAGCAACTGGATTTCAGACCTTACTAATATCTCGTTGCTTCAACCATTCATATGAGAGTTCTCAGAGCAGAGTATATCCTGGTAATCGATGAGGTTATAGGAAGAGGCAAAACACACTCCCAAAGTCAGTGAAAACTTTATACAAAATAACTTTCATCCTAAGGCCTGGATCTCAAACTATCCTGGAACCTGACCAATATCTTAAGCGAAGCATTAATACACTCTGTAACCGTCTATATAAGAGCACCCTGATTAGACTATCTCCTAGTAAAACGACACAAAAGCATTGCCTAACCCATATATAAGTAGCCAAAGATAGTCAACTTTCGCACAGAGTAACTGCTAGTCAACCCATTTGGAGCGCTGCTACTGCTTTCTTTTTGTGGCTGCGCTGATCAGTCCGAGACACAAAGGTTACGTTCGGGTTCAGTTTTTATAGCAATTAAATATTATAGTGTGTTGATAGTCGGTGCTACGCGTATCTAAGTGCCAGTGCAGCCTTGGTCTTATCTCTCACGCATATTAATAATGGTTTCGTCATTAAGCAACACAGGTGTAGACAGCAGACGGCTAAAAACCGTCAGCCGGCAGCAGTTGAACAAAAAGTCAAGACAAACTGCTGAAGGAGTTTTTGGTGCGGGCGAGCGAGAGAGAGAGAGAGAGTGAGAGAGAGAGTGAGCGAGCGAGTGAGATCCAGGAACGTGCAGGAAACTAAACGCCAAGCGAGCAGCCAGCCAACGGGCAGAGATTCCATTTTAACATCTCATTAACTTGAGCAGACGACGTGTCTGGGAGACGCATGGAGTTGCCTGGGATCCCCTGCTATAAGTTGCAATAATTTAGCAATTCCGCCCGCTTAATTACCTGCCACATTTCATTTTAGTAACAGGAACGGCACGGCAACACGATGACGACAACAACAGAAACAGCAACAACAACAACAGCAACAACGTTGCCTAACTACTAAAATGCAGCCCACATTGAAATTGAAGAAAATTGTCTACCAGTCTAGAGCCTGGTCCAGGGGGTAGAAGAGAAGAGAGAGTATCCAGCAGTTGAACCGCAAAGTATCAGAAAAATAGCTTCTGCTTTGTCGCCACCTTTTGTTTGTCTACCCAATGCAAGTCCAAAGTATGCCCAATCTCTGCCTGCTCTGTCTCAGCTCTGTCTCAGCTCTGCGCTGCTCAGCCTTGCTCCTGATGGCATTGAAAAGCCAAGCACCTGCTTTTAGATTGGGGCAGACACTCGGAGCCCATAAAGAAGAGTCCCCATCGGTGTAATTGGCTGTGCACGTAACGCGATTATAGCTACAATGGTGCTCTTATTATTATTTTCCTTTTCTTTTTATTCTTTGTATTTTTTGTATATTGGCATTCGATTTTGAGCAGCAAGTAAGTCGTATAAGTTTAAGCGTTTCTAATTGGATAATGCAACGCAATTGTACAGATAATATCTTTTTACAATTGTAAAAACAATTCATACAATGTATGTACTTTATGCTCCTCGAGGACTGATGTCATGCCCTGCAAGGATTCAACACTCGAACTTGTGATTTATATGCTCAAGAATGATACTTGTTTCTCTAACTAAGTGACTCCTTTCCTTTATGATCAGACTTGCAGCCATTTTTGTAATTATGTTGAGCTTCTATTGAAGCTAATTATCAATATCTATTGTCGCTTAATTGGTATGTCATTAAATTTATAAGCCCCGCTTGGGTATTCAAATTGTATTAAAAATGACAGAGTTGCAGCATCTGCTATAAATTTCAGAAAAATCAGAGGATTTTACACCTGCACAGCTCACACGCTGAACACACTGATTAACATCAGAAACTACTGAACCAACAAATGGGAGACGTAGTTTGGTGTAGGGTGTACACTGTACAGAGTTGGCAGTGTAAAGTCTGGAGTAGGGGATATGGGAAGCTTTTTGGTTTTGCTGTTTTACTTTAGCTTCAAGCAGCTTAAAAGTGTGCAGACATGTTTGACGAAATTTTCGAGGTGATTAAAAAGTTTTGAAGTGGAGTTTATTAAAATGAGATTAATATGAAACCGCAAATATACAGTATGGACGGCGGTACACCCACTCCCACACCCACACCCACTCCCACTCACACTCCCTATGTAACTATGTGCGTATGTCAAACTGTAAACACTACAATTGCCGTGGAACACAGAAAATAATTTAACTAACTAGATGTGACATTTTCAGAGACATAACTTTATGTCAAATATTTGCCAAATCATTGCTATGTTACAGTTATTTTTGTTTTAATTACACAATACACACAGTGCAAGCCACAGAGGTAATGAGTTAAATTAGTTGCAGAGAGTATCCTAAAATGTATGATTTGTATTCATCATCCCATAATTGATTTAGAATGCAGACCATGTTCACCTGCAAATGCATTGTACGAATTTATATGTCAATTGTCAGAATTATGTCCGTGCCCAAGGAAGGACATTTAATTCCCTCTAGCTCTGACATTTGCGGGTTCAATTTTGTGACATATATAATATAAAGCCAACATATTCCTGCAGAGAATGAGAGGCAGAAGAACAGATTGAAACATATGTACATATGTACATGCCTGTAATTATATGTAAGTGCAAACGCATGTGCGTAGATCAAAGTGTATATACATCACTTTACAAGTATGAGTTGACTTTTAGCAGCTGTTAACAGCGCTGCCTGCATCAACTGCTGTTAAGTAGCGGCGGGCATCTTGCTTCTACGCATTTAACAGCAGCGCAAAGTTTTGCAGCGAATATTCTCTTAAAATGTTAAGTATGCACTTGATCTGCATATGTTAAGTATGTACATATATACGAATGCAATCACAGCATTATGGTTAAGGATAGACCTCTGTTTTGATAGTTGCGGGCTCAAATTTGTGTTATTGACATTGATCAGAATAATGCCTAATATAATGCCAACATATTTCTGCAGAGAATGAGAACCTGTATATATATGTAAGTGTGTACGCATATATGCATATGTGTCATAAAAATACATCGCTTCATAAGTACAAGTTGACTTTTCGCAGCTGTTAACAGCGCTGCCTGGATCAACTGCCTGCATCACCTGCTCTTAAGTAGCGGCTGCCTTCTTGCTTCTACGCATTTAACAGCAGCGCAAAGTTTTGCAGCGAATATTCTCTTAAAATGTTAAGAATGCGTATGTTATGTATGTATGTACGTATGCTATTAAAGCATTATGGTTAAGGATTTATGTACATATGTACATAGGTAAACTTATAGTTGCTTATATTTGGCTCTAATATTTGCGGGCTAAAATTTGTGGTATTTACATTGGGCAGAATAATGCCTAATATAATGTCAAAATATTGAATGAGAGGCAGAAAGGAAAGAACGAAACATATGTATGTATGTATGTAACACGCCTGTAATTAGTGTGCACATATGTACATCATAAGTATAAGTACAAGTTGACTTTAAGCAGCTGTAAACAGCGCTGCCTGCATCAACTGCTGTTAAGTAGCGGCGGCCTTTTTGCTTTTACTCATTTAACAGCTATGCAAAGTTTTGCAGCGAATATTCTCTTAAAATGTTAAGAATGCTCTTGATCTGCGTATGTTATGTATGAATATGCGTATGTGCGTAATGACAGTATTATAGTTAGGGATAGACATTTAATTCTTCTTTAGCTCTGATATTTGCGGTCTAAAATAATGCCTAATATAATGCCAAAAAAATTCAACAGAATGAGAGGCACAAAGAAAAGAAAGAGACTTATAAATGTATGTTACACACCTATAATTATATGTAAGTGTGTACGCATATTCATAGGTCAGTGTGTACATACATCATAAGAATAAGTAAAAGACAATTTTTAGCAGCTGTTAACAACGCTGCCTGCATCAACTGCTCTGCCTGTATCACCTGCTGTTAAGTAGCGGCGGCCATCTTGCTTCTACTCATTTAAGAGCAGTGCAAAGCTCTGCAGCGAATATTCTCTTAAGTATGCCCTTGATCTGCGTATGTTACGTATGTACGTATGCAATGACAGCATTATGGTTACAGAGCGTTTAGCTTATCTATAAATAGAAGTGGACAATGACTCTTACTTCTGGTCGATTGCATAGCACTTAAGACTGAGTTAACCAAAAAGCTTTTAACTGCGCTGACAACACATCAGGAGACATTAGATAATGTGCAAGAGAACGCTCGTGCACAAATGATTCCATGAATATATTTAGCTAAAAATATACATATCTTTCAATTTGACGCACTACCGCACTTGGTTGCAGCGCAAATGGGTAATAAGTACGACCTTATAATGGCACATACTATATATAGATGATATGTATATGCATGTATGTATGTATGCATGTGTATACACTTGAGCTGCCGTGTCTTGGCACGTCTCGTGGTAGCGCAAAATGTGATGCGGTTTGGTTACCAAAATGCATTTTAAAAACGTTATTATCACACCATTATGACACTTCCAGATTCTTATTATGATGAGGATAAAGATTCAACCTTCAACTTAGCCTGCAAAATGAATGAAGGAACAGGTGGAAGTCCTATAGAAGTTAGTTAAAAACTCGTATTTGAGATACCCTGTGCCAAAGTCAAGACTACTCGAACAACTATTCGATAAAATAATATGTATAAAAGCCACACAAAGATATTGCCTACTTATGACTGTGTCAGTTAAGATATCGTGTATATAAACTGTAGAGCTTAGAGACAGACGGATAAATGCTATAATCCAGAATAAACTTAACTACATAAAAAAAGAATGTAGACACTTCTACAGCTCATTGATTTTATTGTCACAGATTTTGTCAAACACTTTCCTTGGGTTTCTTTCCCTTTTTTTTTTTGGCTACAGGGTATAACAAAAATGAAGGGAAGACCGAAAAAGATTTGAAGGCAATAAAAGCGTGCTGTCGAGCAAAGTACTGGTTACATACATACTCGTACGTATGTATGTATGTATGTATTCACGACTGTAGACTGACAGTGTTTCACACAAAGCATCATGCAAATTGAATGAGCTGCTCTTTGCACTTCTCATGGTGCTCACTTGGCATCCTTGCATTTGAATTGCAAGGATATGACAATTGAAAATGTCATAAATATATTTTCATTCCGTTTATAATCGTGTAAATGTGATTTTTGTGTTACCTGCCGTCTCCCCAAATTAGCACCATGCATACAAATGTCTATCTCTTATTTAGGGACCTGCATATTTTATGCACTTGCTTTTAACAGTTTTTGGTTCATTATCGAAATAAAGTTTAAGCTGCGAGTTAGTTTTGTTTAGACCATCTTATGACAACTGTATATAATGTCAGCATATTAAATATTTAAATATTTATTTATATATCTATAATTTACTCAGAATCTGAGTTACTTCATGCGACTTCTGCATCAATTTGTGGCTCTTCTGTTGCTTGGAAGAACCTCAATCCGAGAGAAGGGTTCAAGGATTAGCTGGAAATCCCCTTTCGAGCGATAAGTGCACGTCATGTGAATTTGTAATAAGTTTAAAGATTCGCAATCAATGTGTGTATAGTACTATGTCTGTGTATCGTTCTCTGTGTGTATGTAAATTCTATTTTTTTATATGTTTTAAACGATGTCTACAACATTGGTACTCATTTCCCTTAGAAATAAGTGACCCCGCCCATCGGCCCACAGACAACCCTTGTGAATGGCAAAGCGCAAGCGGATATGAATTGTGAACGCGGAAAATGAACAGAAATTAAGTGACTTCCGTTACAATGTCTCGCCGTCTGGACGAGTGAAAGTGTGATTTGCCGATGACAACAAAATTTGTACGAGATGATTGCCCGGGGTTGGGTTGGGTTTCGGTTGGGAAATTAGTAGTAAACGAGTACGAGTGCCTCTATAAAATTCTATGCGATTTGGTATTGTCAATCAAAAAGGATGTCAATTGGACGTAATTGTACATCGAGTTACTGCAAAAACTAAATAACATCCTTTCGCTCATTTTATTTACAAATATTTGAAATATCTTCGCATTGAATGCGTACAATGTGCATTAAAAGCAAATCAATATTCGTTTGCCAAAAACATTTTTAATTGCGGTTCATATTCTGTGTAATTAATTTTTACTACAATATATTTTTGAACACAAATCAGTTTGTAAGAGATCAATTTCAATAATAACGATGTGAGTCCATTAGAAATTAATGAATTGCACCGAAATGCAAATGGAAAATATATCTCAGGTGCATGGAAATAATTTGTCTGTTTTATTTTATTTTGCAACGAAGTTGGGAAAATGTTGCGGAAAAGCTCATCAGAAAAATATATTGTACAATTTATATCAAGTTTCTCGTTATGTGCACATAACTACGATATAAGCCTCAACATTTTAATTGGAGATTTACTTTGAGCTAAAATTTGTCCATAATTTGAAGCAAAGTCGCTTTGGGATTATTAAAGGTAATACCAAAGTGGTTTCATATCAAATCGAGAACTAAAAAGCGTCCATTGTGCGCTTTGGTCTTGCCTTCCATTTAATAGTTCAATTTGCCCTCATAAAAGTATAAAAGAAGTCATGATTTTATTTTGTAATCTGCAACGCACGTGAGCTCAATGAAATTGGGTGGGTATGGATGTGATTTCCTGGCATCCTTTTTGGTATTTTTCTTTATTCAAAGGACTGACTCCTGCTCCTACACACAAGCACACACATACTGCTACACTCATCTATATTTGCTCTTACCCAAACACACACACACACACACACATATATATATATATACAGAACACATTAGAAGGCAAGGAGAGCAATGATACGTGTGTCGCCAGAGGTTGCCAACACACCTTTCACACAACTCGTCACAAATTGAAAGCGAAAAGATATCAAAAGTTCAACATCATAAATGTCTAGGGGCGAGCGGCACTACCCGCGTCTACTTATTTGCGTGTAAATGCAATATACACCATATAAGGCTATGCGCTATGTAAATGAACACTTGCTGTGGGATAGTCGAATACTGAATACCCTTAAGCAAAGCAAAGATGGTTTTTGGTCGAAACTTATCAAGCAAAAGAGGAAAATGTGAGACTTAAAAGCAGTTTTTCAATTAAAAACATTTTATAGATAGGTATAAATAAAACATTAATTATCATATAAAGAAATATATAATATAAGTAAAATATTTGTGGTTGCTTTTCTTATCATAAAGATGAAGTTTTCTATATATCAATACATAGTATTTTCAGCTTGAGTTGAACTGATGAAGCTTTCCAATCCCTTCTTAATCTTAAGTTTATCTACGTTCTTCAAGCAATCTTTGCTTTAGCAACTATAGTATATGATATATATGATTTATATGATATATATATAGACAGATGAACAAGTATATTTACTGGAATTCTTTATTATGCCTTTTCTTAAGTAAGTAAATATGCTTTAAGCATAAAAAACTT
The DNA here is from genome assembly GCA_035045065.1 of Hirtodrosophila trivittata. Classification (NCBI taxonomy): domain Eukaryota; kingdom Metazoa; phylum Arthropoda; class Insecta; order Diptera; family Drosophilidae; genus Hirtodrosophila; species Hirtodrosophila trivittata. Next base: position 11,505,540 of record JAWNNK010001028.1, on the reverse strand, counting down.
TACTATGTCTTATCAATGTACCCATAAGATTCTAGGACAGATTTGATAAGAACATCCTCACAGAATCTTTACTCTATTTAAGATATTCTTATGATATTACATACATACAATTAATATCTGGTATATATAAATTGGATGCACAAAGTTCCTGCAAACTGCATAATACCCTGTGCAAGGGTATCAGAAAATAGAAGAAGTGCGTATACATATGAATATAAATTGAGTTTACAACCGGAGTGAAAATCATATTTATATTCATTGACCATGAAAGTACGACAGTAGATAAATATATATCCATACCTATATAAATATGTATATGTATATATATATATGTATATAAATATATACCAAGAAGCTGTTCGCTGTCATCATCTTTCTGCGCTGTCCACAGCTTTGGAGCTAGGCACGAACAACTTTCACCATGAAACTTCTTCAATGCAAGTAAACAAGCTAAGTAGGAAAATCAATAATTGTCTGAGAAAATTATTAAGAAAAAATTGAGAAAAATTGGCAGAAATGGAAAACACTGTTATTAAAAAAAAAATGTATTTTTGGGCTGGGAAAATGTTTTTTCTCAAATTTTCTTTCGCCTCATGCAATTGACACGCGGCGCTTCAACGTGACGATATCAATAGCCAAAGGACATGTTACTGACTTTTAATTAAACCCTTTGACACCATCAAAACCCATGTCAAAGCAAGTTGTTTCTTGTTTAAGTTCGAATTAAGAATCGCCTTCAAAGTAATCCAGTTTTTTTTCTAAAGTTGCTGAGAGAAAATATTTAAAAAATAATAAATACATTTTAGGTACATTTTAGTTGGGAAATATATGAGCTAATATATATATTCTTTACTCTACAGGCAGAAAATATCTAAGGCTGAAGTATCTCGTACTCAAAGACTGTTGATTGGAGGCTGATTACGCAATTTGAGGAATGATTTATCTAAGCTGCTTGCAGGTGAGTATTGATTTAGGCTAAGAAGGCAAATTGTAGGCGAGAGACTTGGAGATATCCTTTGAGAAATATTTCTTATTATCTAGAAATCCCTTAAAGCTAGACCGTAAACCAATCTACCCCATTCGATTGGTTGTGATGCGTTAAAGAGCAAACAGAAAGTGTGTTAAATAATGTAAGGTTTAAAAGCAAACTTTAGGCCAAGTTAAAAAGGGACTAATGACTAAGTTTTCTCAATCTATTTGTTCGTGGCGTGTTGGCCAAGTTAAAATCTACTGGTTTACAATGTTACCAATTTAACTTGTCACAGGCCAATGGCTAACCAGGTAAACTTTAAAACATTTATTAGACTTCAACTTAAACTGAAAACCGAAATTAGAATTCAATTAAATTATTTCCCCTAAGCTTACATAGCATATACAATATATATATATATATATATATATATATACTCGTACATATGCCGTCCGGAGTGTACGTGCTTATAAATTGAATTTTGTGTCAGTTGTGTCCAAGAAGTAACCCAACTTGATTTATGTAGATTTGAAGGTTTTTCTTAGCTTTTACCCAAAACAGCCTCATCCCCAGAGCACACGCTACGCTCCTGTATCTGTCTTGGACTTTGAAAGCAGACACCTTGCCCAAAAATTCTTGACTCCTTGTTCGACTGTCTGTTGCGGTTCTTGTGGCTAAGTGTGTGTTTGTCAGTGCTCTATGTGTATGTGTGTGTGTTTGTGTGCTTGTGTGTGCGAAGGACTTTTGAGTAGCCATAGCCGAGAAATCTGTCACGTTTATTAGCAGAGTCTGGTTGGTTGGCTGCTCTGGTCAGGTCAAGCGATTTGATTCACTTTGCTCACTTTGTGCGGTAGCTCGGATCAGGGAAATTTTCTCAACTGCATTTGCCCCTTTGGACCCCCAAAACTATGCTAATTGAAACTAAGACTTCACTCGTCTTAAAGCACGTTCAAACCATTCCATAGGTATTAAGAATACTAAAACTATATACTTTATGAGCTTAAGAACGAGGATTAAAATGGCAAGAGTTATATCAATATGCTCGGAGAACTATAATTTACTTCTCTGTGTCCTTTTTTGTAATCTTCTTAAGCCTCAGAATTTCTTAAAGTCAATTTGTTACTTTCCCTTTTATAAGTTCTTAGATGAATACATGATGAGTTGTATGCTCCATATCATAATTGTTATGCTGAATTAAAGATATACGCAGAAGATTGTAACAATGCCTCGACTTAAGCCCTATGTCAATGGGGTACAAATGTTGGCTAAGAACTAAAGGCAAAAAGAATCAAATGAAGCTAGATTTTTCAATTTCATTTACCACCTGCGACAGCGTCGACTCTTCTGGCTGATGGCTAAAGTTAGTAAAATGAACAGAGCCAGTGAAAAAATAGAAGAATATTCTGCAGCTGCACCGAATCATTTATACTCTTTTTAGGTGAAGCTTTCATATAATTGAAAATTATTAAAAATGAATAATAATATGTGTTTTCTCTTATAGAAACTATAGAAATTATATAGGAATATGTTTTTACTTTTAATTTTCTTATAATAGAAACTGAAGGAAGAAAAACTGTTTCTGTTTATTCTTAAAAAAATTTCCTTTTTATTTACTATAAATAAGCGAGAGAAAAAGTATCTTTGAAGGCAGTTGAGGTCTTGTTTCCAGTAGCAATATACTAAAAGACCTTTCCTACAGTAGATTGCATAATCCAGAGGAGGTTTTCTAAAACGATTTGTGGAATATGTTAAACATTTCTAAAGTTGCATGGGAAAGTGCTAGAAAATATCGAAAAGAACTAGAGAAAAGTCTCAACACATCTAAAACTATTCATACTCTGCCTGAATATTCATTGTTTCAATAATTGTTATAAAGTTAAGTGGCAAGAATATTATTATTTTAGGTTGGCCTTGCGGCAAATAATATAATACAGTTAATACACTTTGGGAGTGTATCCAGGCATTTGGTGGATAAATAAGTGAGTGGAAATGCTGTTTATTTGCAGCTTTAAGCTTAAGTGTACGTCCAAAGCAAGTTTACTACAAGAACAACGACCAAGTTTGCCGTAGATTAAGCCAACGGGTAGAGTCGTCGGCCAAAATGAAGCGGATCTCTTTCAACTGTTGCCGCGCTGTGCCGGCCGTCATTCATATTGCCACTGCGTTGGTGTCAGACTGAAACGGTAAATAATAAACAATACGCAATGGTGTACGGTTTTTATTTTTATTTTTATTTAGTTACACACCAGCTCTCCACTCTCCACTCTCTCTCTCTCTCTCTCTCTCTCTTTATCTTTATATCTTTGTCTGTGTATATCCCTCTGTCTCTATGTCTCTGTCCATCTCCCTCTATGCGTCACTATACGCATCTTATGGCAGGTGGCACAACCAAAACGAAAACGAAACGAAAACGAGAACGAGAACGAAACGAAACCAAACGAAAAGCAACAGAACAGGGCAAAAAATGTCTTACAACTTTTAATTAGTTTTTGCTTAAAACCCGGCACAGACTATGGGCCAACATGCAGGAGGCACTTCGTCCAGAGATGCCACTACTACGAATGGATACTAAGCGCATAAATTGAATAGATTGGATGAGACACCATTTTTGCTTGTCCCAAATAGATAACAAAATGTTTTTTAAGCCATTGTTATTCTCTGGCCGCTTCTGTCTAGTTTTAAGCGACAATAATCCCATTCAATGATCCTCCTTCTTCTTTTAATTTACTTCATTTTCCAGGGCCCAATTTTACCTTCTCATATGTCTGTGGATATCTTTGGATTATGCCTTGTACCCATTAGCTCACAATCTAGATTTTTCCACCTGTTTTCCCAACTATGTTTTCCCCTGATAATCTGATAAGCCTTTGTTTGCCTAATTGTTTATGTTTAGCCAGCTCAAGTCTCGCTTTAATTATAAAATCTACAAAAATATTTACTAATTTTTCACATATTTTCCTTTCAGTTGCATAAAAATTCGCATTTTCAGAAGAATTTCTATATTGAATTGTCACGAAAAGCTGTTTTGGGTTCGTAAACTATTTGACTAAATATTTGACCCTTTCAGAACTCACTCTCAACCTTTTGATGATTGACAAAAGACTGATTTATGTAAGTGTATGCTGATGGAAAGGGGAAAACTGTTGCGTTGCTAGCATTTTCCTGGGAAAAATTTACAAAGAATTCTTAGATATTCCGTAAGAAATTTCCGGTTCTCTCTCTCTTTTGCACACAGCTGTATATAAATTGCACTAACAACATTGTAGAAAATATCAAAATCTGCTCCTCCGAGCCCCGGCTGTCAATTAAAGTGCCAACATTTGCAGAATTCTGAGATGCTATCAAATGTTAATTAATCTAGAAATAAAAAAATAAAAATGAAAACAACTCAGAAGGTTTTTTAAAGGAAGTTCTGATCGACTGCGAGTTACTCTCTATACAAAGAAAATACTTCTCTTCTAATAAGATTTTCATCCTTGATAAATATTTCTGCTAACTGCTTCAAAGTTGTGAATCTGGATAACATATCAAGTCATATCCATAGCTCTCATTGTATCCAAATATCCATTCATATCAGATATTTGGTTGAGAGTATATTTGGCATATAGCCACGACTCTTCGAGTTAACTTCCGATCCAGTTCGATATATAATCATAGCTTATAGTCAGAGCCTCCTTTGTGGCAGATGAATTGTGTAGAGGGTATAGGAAAGAGCGTAGGAGTAAAGTAAGGTAACTATAACTGTCGCCATCAGCAGAAACAGAAAGCGGCGACTCCTCACCTTTAACTTTAACTTAATTTAGAGAAGAACATTAAATGGGCGGGAAGTGGACGTCTCAACAGGAGTTTTCCTGGCAGAGCTCTGGAAAATGTTAATTACTTTTAATGCTATGACGGAATGTCAACAGAGGTTTTGGCCTTCATTGAAAATACACACACACACACACACACACACACACAGACAGATAGACACATAAACGAAGTGAGAAGAAGAACAGGAGTAGAAACTAAAGTAACAACAGGATGGCAACTAGACTCCGCGGCAAGGTTACTCCTGGCGCTAGCCAGGACTTTATCATAGTTTCAATTGACGCCAGCCACTGTCCGCCTTTTTCCAATTTAGATATCACACTCAGTGGGACTCGCGGGTAGCCTGGGCCCCCAAGTTGAGTTAATTTTAAATTGAAAAGCCATGGGAGAAGCGCCCGGGATCTGTATCCATTTACACGTAATTCGACAGAGTTCCATCTAGTCCTTTTCTACAGTCCAACCAAATTGTTGCGATTAGCGTTTGGTTGAAGTTTCACAATACCCACATCTTATTTTGGAGTACAATTTCTATATACTTCCTTCCACTATATGTACATAACGCGCATAGTTCAACTAGCATATAACTTGATTATCAAATAAGCTCTTAGAGGAGCTCATTAGCGCATTGCTTTGTGTCTCAGTGCTCTTACATTAACTTTATTTACCCAATTATTACTTACAAGTCTTAAATTAACTTAGGTTATGTAATTATTTAAGGAATGCACTGAACCTCCGCCTCCTCCTCCGCCTCAGCTGCGGCTTGTATTTCCTTTGACTGTAAATAGCTTTGTCACAGCTCAACAGTTAAACAGCTTCTCCGAGTAGCTACGACTTCTATTCATGGGTTCTCGCTGAGGTAAGCACTTGCTTGACGATATGAAATACGATACAATTCCCTCAGCTCACAGTTTCTCTAGGTGGGAGGGACTTACCAGGACTTGCCTGGCTAAGTATAGAATGCTTAAACGTTTATTCTTTTACAGGTGCTTAAGATTTAACAAATTAATTAGTTATCTTAAGTTATGTGCGGGTATCGATAACAGCAGGAAAACTTGCTTCAATCAAAATTATTTGATAGCTAGTTGGCTTTGAGGCTGATCTGTGGCCTTAAAGCTGGCGATACTATCGGCTGGCCAATCAATTGGTCTCTTCGATTTTTATTTTCAATTTATTATACATTTAAAATGGGGTATTCTACACACGTGCGTACTCACACACACACACACACATGCACATACACATCTCTCTATACATGTTAAACTTTGAGCTGTTGCTTTCGAACAGAGCAACTACTGAAACTGATTTCTTGAATAACTTTCGTGTTTACGATCCCTTCGTTATGAAATCAGCCAAGTTCCTCTATCGCATTATTAGGATTGTTAAGTTTGTTGCCAGCAAGATATTGATTTATGCAGATAAGCGCTATTATGCCAAAGTGTCACTGAGTTAACCACCCAACCATCCAACCACCCAACCACCCCATCATCATCAGCTAACCTCACAGAGCCTCACCCATCGGGCTCAGACAGCAATCGCATGTCTGGCTTGTGGATGCTCCTTGCCTTGTCCTTATTATATCTTGAGTATCCTGTCTTTTGTCTCGCAGCTCTCTGCTAAGGCCAAGGTGATGTTGTTTTCGGCGCAGCGCCGCCTGCTACTCACTCCCCAGTCTCAGCTCTCAACTCTCAAGTCTGAAGTCGAAAGTCTGAAGTCTGAGACTGGGTCTGGGTCTGGGTCTGGGTCTGGGCTATGTTATTAGGGCGTACCCAATCAATTTGCAGCCGATTGGGGCACAGGGTTTAGTTAGCATACTTTATTATTATATATTTATTTTCAATTTCATTTTTTCTTTTTGTATTTTCACTCCTCATTGACATGTCAATTTCAATTTTATTCCTCAGCCGGGCTAATGGCAGCACTTATTACGCGCTTAGCAGGCACGTGCGTTATTCCTGTTATGTATTGAATTATATTAAATTAGTCTCATTTGGTGCGTCTCATAGAAAATCAATAATTCCATACAAAAGGCTGAATACTAATCAGATTCGAGAAATTATTAATTACACCTACTCAGCATTAGAATTTCATTTAAGCACGCTCAAAACTTAAAGTTCCAATCGAAAGATGTTTCTGGCTCATTTTCTATGCGAAAGCTAAACAAAGTGCTAAGATTGACAGATGTGAACTGATATAGGATATAATTACTTAATTTTAGCTAATTTCATTCTTAAGAGAAAGAACTTTACTCATAGCAGATTTATATTAGCTGACGTTGCCCAAAACTTTTTCGCTTTTTACTTGTACTACAATATCTAAAGAGCTCACTTTCCCTCCTCCTCTTAATAGTCCAGAGTCTGTGAAACATGTGTTTAAGTAAGTTTTTATAACTTTGCCAAAAATCTCAGTATAAAAAGCCTAAACGAACATATTTCCATTGATTTTGGATGCATCTAGATGGAGTCAGCCTAAGCCTAAGAAAAATTCAAGTTGTAAACCGAAAACAGCAATCTACCTTATGATATCAGAGATGTGATATCTGAGAGCAAAAGTGCTTAAAAACTATGACATATTTATAGTATATATACTATAGTATAAACTCTTTAGTATAAAATGATTCTACTTCGTATAAATATACATTTTGTCCTCAGAAATGTTTCCCTTCGTTTGCCTTAGACATACTCAAAACATTTTCTTAAAGCAATCCTTTACCTTATGATATTAGAGATGTGATATCTGAGAGTAAAAGTGCTTAAAAACTATGACTTATTTATAGTATATATACTATAGTATAAACTGTTTAGTATAAAATGACTCTAGTTCGTATAAATATACATTTTGTCCTCAGAAATGTTTCCATTCGTTTGCTTTAGACATACTCAGAGAAGTTTCTTAAATCAATCCTTTACCTTATGATATCGGAGATGTGATATCTGAGAGCAAAAGTGCTTAAAAACTATGACTTATTTATAGTATATATACTATAGTATAAACTGTTTAGTATAAAATGACTCTAGTTCCTATAAATATACATTTTGTCCTCAGAAATGTTTCCCTTCGTTTGCTTTAGACATACTCAAAACATTTTCTTAAAGCAATCCTTTACCTTATGATATCAGAGATGTGATATCTAAGAGCAAAAGTGCTTAAAAACTATGACATATTTATTAAGTATATATACTATAGTATAAAGTCTTTAGTATAAAATGACTCTAGTTCGTATAAATATACATTTTGTTCCAGAAATGTTTCCCTTCGTTTGCTTTAGACATACTCAGAGCAGTTTCTTTAAGCAATCGAAATGTTTCGTATAAGTGTTTCATATAACTAAATCCCTTTGGAGTTTAAGTCAATTCGATCGAAAAATAACTTAACAAATCCCACTTATATATCGTGTATACTTTTGAGGGCAATTTTCCATGCTAGTGTTATGGTTACGGCTTACAGAGGAAAAGGTGGAAAAGCCACTGTTCCGGGTCTTTGGTCTCGTTATGTTTACTTGAGCGTATAAACAATCTTGTAAACAATCGATCTTAATGTGTATAGGGGAAAAAAACGTTAATAGGTTCATAGAATGGAGGCAAATTTATGTGCTAAACATACGATACTGAAGGTCCGATGATTCGATGGAATACTCAATACTGAATACTGAAATGCTGAAATGCTCGTCCAACCGGAATGCATGCTCATACATTCGTATTTTAACAGCATCTTCTCCTGCTCCTTCTCGTTCTCCTTCCCCTTCTGTGCACTGTCGTAAAATTTGCCACTGACAAGTGGTGCGATAAATGGTCGAGTTGAAGGGGAAGGAGATTGGACTGCTCAAGGACTCTGGCAAATCCTAGTAGAATTTACGTAGCAACGTCCCAATTAACTGTTGCGCAGTGAAATTAGTTAAATGAAGTTGCAAAAACGAAGAAAAAATTGCAGAAAAAAGTAAAATAATTCACAGCAATTTTAATGAGCTACTAAGAATTTTTATAAAGGATTAAAAATCGCATTTAAAGCTCATTGCAATTTTCATTAACTCATCAAGAATTTTATAAAACTGAATGTGAAAAAATGCAGCTTACATAAGCAAAAAGCAAAAAGATTACACTGAACGAGAGAGCTCCATTAGCAGATACCCTGTAAAGGGTATGGATGCATATCAAGGACTAAAGGAACTAAAAACTCTAGAAAGTCAAGCTTTAGAGTCTCCCACCCTAGCCTAAGGGACATCCCTTCCAAAGAAGTTTTAGCTATTATAAGCTACCCTTTCTGACACGTTTAGCAGGGTTACTTACAGGGTATACAAAGTTATGTTATTAATAACGAAATGCCGGACCTGCCCTTGGTATTCGTGCATGGGTTGAATGTTTGTATAAACATCAACATGTCGGTAAGTCTTTGCAAGGAGGAGGACCAAACTCCATTTAGAGGTAGGTGGAAAGATGCGCAGAAATATATTTCCTATTTAAGCTTTGCAGCACAAAAAAAGGTAAACTGATTGACTTTAAAAGGTACTCCAAAGCATTTCAGACTCAATACTTTCGTTTTATAAATTAAGAGTGAAAATTTGCATAATTAAACCTTACTTGAAACAAAAAAATAGAATAGAAAGAAAAACCTACTAAAAAACACAAGGAGCAAAGTAAATATCTGTTAGAAAAAAACGATGTACTGGTTTTTGTGGGGTGCTGAGGATTAAATACCCTTTCAGAGCTCTCTGGGTGGAGTTCTGTTTTTTTCCAGCCAATACACTGCTTTATTGAAAGTAAGCTGAAAACCTGGCTCAAAGGACCGGATATAGATCAACCAGACAGGCCCAACTCTTCTCCGGAGTATAGCAATTGGCTGTTTGAGTGAGAATCATGTGTGTGTGTGTGTGTGTGTGTGTGTGTGTGTATAGTCAACGCGTAGGTGAAACAAGTAACATCTTAATTAAATTTCATTTGACTTTGATTACGATCTAAACATAAGGAGAGCGGACTATGGGTATTAGGGTATTATATAAGATGGTATGTAAATTCCAAGGAAAATTCCTGGGCAATGATGCAATAGAAAAGCGCAGCATTCCGTGTCCAATGCCGACTTCGACTCTGTAGTTCTACGCCAAATGAATAAATCCATTTAAATTGCAACATTCATGACTTGCGGGGCCATTCATCCTTAAGTGCGATGTGATGGTAACGGCGACGCTGACGACGACGACGACGACGACGACGAAGGCAACGACGACGACGACGACGATGACGATGACTGTGGCTGGGACGGCAATGACTTTGAGTCCGACAGGAGCCAACGGAAGAGGCAATGAAAACGTATTTCGTATACCTTCTTTTCCTTTCTTTTTTTTTTTTTATATTTTTTTGTATTTTTTCGCAATTTGTTACTATTTTTGCAGAGCGCTGACTCTGGCTGTGGCATTGCTCCGCGATTTGCCGTTCAGGCTAACAAACGCTAAAGTTAAAAGGACAATCGCAACAGCAGAGGCTGGAAAAATGTGTACATAATGTGTATACCTACATACATATATACATATACATATATACGATACATACACTCAGCGCAAGAATTGAGTAGAAAATTATGATCATTTTGCTATAACACGAGTATAAGAGGGTAAACTAGGGCATCATTTTAAGAGCAGCATTGGGCTTGGATTATAAATTGTAATAAAAATATTGAAGAATGGAATAAGAAGTGAGTAAATCATAGAGAAAATTAGATTGTTAGGTTCATCTTAAGAATATATATTAAAAATATTGAAGAAATTAAAAAGAAGAGAGTAAGCACTCAGGAAATTTAGATCGTTTTTTAAATTTTTTATTTTTAATTATTTTATAATTTAAAGTTTTTATGAATTTTTAAAAAATTTTAATTTTTTTTAATATTAATATTTTAATATTTAATTATTCCTATTTAAATTTAATAAATTAAAATATTTAATGCATTTTTAAAAACATTTAATTTTTAAGTTTCTTAATTTTGTATTTTAATATTTAATTATTCCTATTTTAATTTTATAATTTAAATTTTTAATGGATTTAAAAAAATTTTATTTAATAATTTGTAATTATTCCTATATTATTTTTTTAAAATTTAAATTTTTAATTTTTTATATGTATTTTTATTTTTTATATTTTAATATTGGGTAAGAAGTGAGTTAATTAGATAAGATTAATTAATTAGATTGTTAATATTATCTATAGATTATATTTAAAAAAAAAATAAAATTTATTTAAGTATATTTTAATATTTAATTATTCCTATTTTAATTTTATAATTTAAATTTTTAATGAATTTAAAAAAAAATTATTTTATAATTTGTAATTATTCCTATTTTAATTTTTTATTTTACATTTTTAATGAATTTTTAAAACTTTAAAATTTTTAATTTTTTATATTGATTTTTTTTTAAATTTAAATTTTTATTAATTATTATTATTTTGTATTTTATAATTTCCAAGTTTTTTTTTTGTTTTTAGTATTTTTTAATTATTCCTATTTTAATTTCAAAACTTAAATTTTTAATAAATTAAAAAAAAAAATTATTTAATAACTTATAATTATTCCTTTTTTAATTTTTTATTTGGAATTTTTAATGAATTTTTAAAAATTTTTAATTTATTTTATATATTTTTTTTTTTTTATATTTTAATATTTTAATATTTTTATTTTACACTTTAAATTTTTATTATTTATTTTTTTTCGTATTTTAAGATTTTCAAATTTATTTCTTTCTTTTAAATTTAATTTTTTCGCAGTCATCTGCTCTAAGTTGACTTTTGATAAATAAATAATACATTAAAAATATTTAACAAATGGGAAATTGAGGAAATATCTGATCAAATTTGAAATAGAATTGAATTTTTGGGAGAACTCGAAGGCAGAGACTCCTTCCTAGTGTCAAAAATAGTATATATTTTGGAGCATTTGGCTTTGAAATATTTTAATATATGATGTATATCAGATCTAGCGAAGGATCAGCTACTGAACTGAACTGAACCTAGTATAGAAAATGCTTTCCATAGAAATCTATAAAAATTTATGATACCAAGTTCTCAAATGTTTTTGGTATTCATTTCGTATCTGGTTTTAAATAAGAAAGTATTCTTATTTTTTATAATAAGAGCTGCATCAATATATCACTAATAACAGGACTTGTTCTATGTAGAAAGGACACTCTTTTTATGAGTATTTTCTGCTGTTAGAGCTAAGAGAAATGACAAAAGAAACTGGCGTAAAAGGATGTCCGCTGCACATTATTTTCTCCAAGTGCATATATTGTGTGAATGTATTGTATGTATTGTATGTGTGTATTAGTGGGTAGGTGGGAGAGTATTGTTGTTTGAATGTACGATAAGGGAGGTAAGACGCCAAGGAAAAATTGCTAAAACCAAAAAGAATGCTAAATCATGGATGAAGTAGATGCCAAACGACGAACGCAGCTTGCGTGGCTCGCGTATAATTGCATTGAACGCAGCCGATGGCAAAAGCGGTTGTCCCAGGAACAAGGAGCACAAGCAACAGGATGAGGATGAGGATGAGGATGAGGATGGAGAAGAGGAGCAGGACATGGCAGCAGGAGGTCACCGCTCAGCGTCATATGGTGCGAATGATCGTTGCCATATTGTGCAAATGGCTGGCTGACTGGCTGACTGGCCGAGCAGCAGCAGGACGAGAGAGGTAGAGGTAGAGGCTGCCAGGATGAAGATGAGAATGCGGATGCGGATGAGAATGAGAATGAGTATGAGAAGGAGTACAAGGATGAGGAAGTAAACTGCAGCCTTTGGCAGTTACCCGCCGCCTGGTCATTCACGCTTTCTCTACCGGACTCTGTGATACTGTCCGCTTTATGTATTTAACTACATACATATGCACATACATACATACATATGTATAGTATATATGTAGATATATCGTTATGTATGTGTATATCCATGTTTGTATTGTGTGTCTGTGTCGCGGCGCTAAAAGGAAATTGTGATTGCTGCATAAAATGCTTTTAGAATTGTTGCCAATCGATTTGGGCACGGATTGCTAATAGCAGCAGCAGCAGCAGCAGCAGCAGCAACACCAGCAGCAACACCAGCAACACCAACAACAGCAGCAGAAGCAGTCGTGGTAACCACCCAACTCCATTGGGTGAACCATAAGCGACTTGCCCAGACCCGCATCGAATGTATATATCCATGTATATATCCATACAACATGCGATTTAAAATTCATTGTGAAACATTTGCACGGAATTGTGTTTCGTATTTTTGCCGCTCTACTCTTTGTTCGACCTTAACAATGTTGTCCTTTCGTCCTGGCCTGGCCTGGCCTGTCCTGGCCTGTCGCCCTGTCGCCCTGTTGCCAAGCGAAAAACAAAAAACCAAAAACACAAAAACAATAACAACACAGACGTAACCAAAATTGTGTGGCTTGATTCAACGCAACAACAACAACAACAGCAACAACAACAACAACAACAGCAACAACAACAATTACATCAACAATGTCGAAAAGCAACAACATGTTGCTCCTGCTGGTGTATCAATTGGCTTAACAAATTTAGTACGAGAACAGAGATAATACCAGACCTAACTGTTAAGAGAAGGGTCAGCTAATCGAAACGCAAATAAATTTGAATTTCTATTAAAAGTACAATTCTGCACATAAACATACAATTCTACATATGTACAAACATATATATTTATATATATATATATATATATATATATATATATATATATATATATTTATATACTATATAAGAACTGGCAATATGTTTTATTTGCAGCTCAAGTTTTTCTATACAAGTTTCTTGTTCGAGTAAAAAATTAAGCGAAATCAAGTAGCAGAGTTTGCTTTAGACTTATCTTAATCAGCAATTATATATATATACATTTATATACTATACATATGTTTATATATATATACACCCTTCGATTGGATTATACCAAAAGAACAGCTTTTCGAGGGTAATTTTAAAGCAGAATGTTTCACTTGAAGAGATTCTTCAAGCTCAACTTTGCTTCACTGAGAGATGTGGCAAATAAGTATAACATATATATATATATATATATATATATATGTATATATATGACAAATCAATATATAGTCTTACATATATGCTACATATAAAGCTGAAGCTTAAACGAGATCTGCTTTTTGGGTACGTTGAAAATCGCTTTCAATGAAAGCCAATGAACCAGCAAAATGCAATTCAGTTATTAAAATAGTTTTAACCAAATATTCATAAATATGCACAAATAAATATTCTTTTCATTTTATTTGTTCAATTAGGGAATTATAACAAATTTCCAAAAAACAACAAACATTTATTTTGTAAAGCAATAGATAACGCAAATTAAGCAGACAATTTTACACGGAGAGCGGAAAGGCCAAACCGTGTTTATTGTACCATGGCTCATGCATGGCTGAACTCGTTGCTTTTAGGCCTTTAACCCAATGAAAAATTGGGAAAATGGGTAGTAATAAGCTTGTGGATATGTATGTGACAGATAGCTGGGAATATCTGCGAATGCCTAGAGTATATATTCTGGATCAGCATCATATGAAGAGGCGATTTAGCCATGTCTAGATTTATCTTTTCTGAGGAACGTTTGGATCTATCTGAAGGATTAGAAGAGCTAGGGACCCCTTACTTAAAATAAAAAAAGACAATTTTTTAGCATTTTAAAAGGCTGAAAGTTTATATTTCTTGCATTTACATAGATCATTAGATGCTTAATCTGTGCTCTTTATTTCATAGCGATCGGATAGTAAAACCAGAAGTTAAACAAGAATCTGTTTCACAGGATGCTGAATTGACCGGAGACTAGCTTCTAGTGTGTGTGAGTGTGTGTATCTGTATGTGTGTGTTTGGCCCAGTAAGAGTGTTAGTTAAGGTCTTTCCTAGTCCGGTGTACAGCATTCGTACTTGTTTTTTAGATTTGGTCATTGTAACCGATGGCCAAGACAAAGTGTAATGGTAAATTTCGCCGTTATAGCCAATACGTCGCTGTACCCGGAATGTCCTTACGGGCGATTTGAATAATACGGGTGTATAGTTGAACATTGAAATGGACTCAGAATTTCGTCGTTATGGCCGATAAGTGTTATCGACTGTATATTATAATTACCTTTCAAGCCTCATTTGTGTTATGGAATATTATTTTAGAGCGCGCTTTAGCTTTCCCAGTTTCAAACTATTTGACAGAAGATTTGAATTGATTTGAAGGAAAGCAGCTTCCTCTTAATATACGATATATATCGTGCAGTACATAGTTGGTTACCTTAGTGTAATCGGTTTGACATTACAAGCTTAAAGTCAAAGAGTGTACCTTTAAAATGACGAACAGGAGCTGATGCGATAAGTTCAGAAGAATGGCTATAAGTCTAGAAATGAATCGCGAAAAAGCAGCATAAAAAGGATTTAAATTGGTGACGAAAAGCCAAACTCAAAAGGGCAACAGGATAAGCAAGCCAACAGGCATTCACGCACTCAAACCAGTCAACCAGCCAGTCAACCATCCAGTCAGGCAGTCATCCAGTCATCCAGTCAGAGAGCTTGGAAAGCAGCCTGGGAGGCAGGTACTCTGCAACAATAACAAGGGCGGCGGCAACAAGGATTATATTTTGGCTCAGACACAAAACGACGCCCCTATAGCCGAAGTTGGTAAAGGTCCTGCACAACCCCATACAGAAAATATACGCAAATATACGCATATACAAATGACACTGCTTATAAAAAATAACAATTGAAATAAATGAACACGGGCCTCGCCTCGCCGAGGACGATGATGCCAGAATACACATGAGTATATTATATGTATATATATTGTGGATTGACTAACTATACCCTGTATCCATTTAAAAAAAAAGGGGTAAACAAACAACACATTAAAGTATCGTACGTGCGTATGTATCCAACTTACTTCAAGTATATTTATTTTATATATATATATATATATGAATATAAATATGTATTGCATTTGTACAACAAAATTCAGACAAATTTTATAGGGTTCAACTTTATGGAGAGGGGCAAGAGAAAAAGCTGGAGAAATGAATTTGATTACAGACTTTCGGATAATCAAGTTATATATTATATTATATACTTCACTTATTGTGTATTATATATATTTCTACTTCTATCAACGAGTATTCGAATATATCGTAAGTATATAGATAGATAGATAGGAGATCTATGCCACAAATCCTTCAGACCTCTGATCGTAATATATGACTTACCTATGACTGTTTTCAATAACTGGAAAGTAATTAGTTCAGAATAATCATATATAATAAGGTCTTTCTTTATCTATCCTATCTATATATATGTATTATATACTTATATCTGTTTAGGATATCAAAGTGCAACCAAAATGAATATCGTAATTATCAAATTTAAATAATTTCGCTTACATATTTTTTGAGATATTTCGATCTTCTCTTGACTACTGAAAACTAAACTTTCTCTTGCCATTAACCCTGATTTTCAAGTATATATATAAGTATATAATGTATAAATATCTTATATATCTGAAATTAATATGAGACTCATATTATATTCAATGCTGATTGCATATGATAGAAAAAGTAATACACACGTTTTCTTCATCAATTGAGCCTCAGCTCTAGTTACTCAGACTATACATACCTTATATATATATAATATATTTATAGTACATATACTCTAGCTATCTGCAGATTTTCTCCATTATAAGTCGGCTAAAATCTTTAATTGAAAAGTTTTCATATGTATTTTAGGTACATGAGCTTTCTATACTAAAGTTGATATGTAAAACCAGAAATGATTCTATGAAGTTTATAAAGTAGTAGAAAACAGGGTATCCCCTAGTTGAGTTATAGATACTTAAGAATCGGTCTCAAATTATGTATGCAGTTACCTTAGTGTCCAGCCTTTTGTACTTGTTGTGCTCATACTCTGTGGTGTCTACACACACTGATCATCCTTCATATGGATTACTTCTTTTGGGGTCTATTCACATGGCGTTTGTCTGCCTTAAGGTCCAGTTGACAGGCAGCAGCTTTGATTAAAGATCATGTTGATTGTTGTTAAACCAAATGCAAATGGTCAAGTCTGTAACTGAGAAGAGGAGGGTATATTGTTGAATGAAATCGTAACTAGATTATGTGTACCTATATACAAGTTTTTATATAGTTCCAAGAAGAGTTGGAGTTATGTGAGCTGGACGAGTGTTGGTAACCCGCTGTTGACTAGCTGAAATCCAAAAAGTTTTTATGGTCTATTTTTGGAATTGTAATGAATCAAAACAGTTTTCATATTTTTCTTAATTAATCTTCCTTACTTCTTGGCTGATGGCTGCAAAGCTTTTTTCTGCCAGCTAAGCGAAAAAAATACGAAAAAAAAGGGAACAAAAAACTTGAGCCAAAGTGCCAAAGCGAGTAAAATGCGCGTTAAATCAGGGTCTGGGCCTGGGTCTGGGTCTGGGCTATGGCGCTTTCTTTTACTTTCCCGGGAAGTAAATTAGCTAAAAAGAAATGTTACATAGCTACTGGCAGACCTAGCAAAGAAGATGAATGTTTGGTCAAAACTTGTGCAAAAGAGAGCGTAATGTTAGGTACAATAAGTCCTTGGGTAAACAACCCGCAAGAAAAAAAGAAAAAGAAAATAAAGAAAATGCAATGGCTTCAAATTAAAGCATTG
Organism: Hirtodrosophila trivittata; assembly: GCA_035045065.1. Taxonomy (NCBI): domain Eukaryota; kingdom Metazoa; phylum Arthropoda; class Insecta; order Diptera; family Drosophilidae; genus Hirtodrosophila; species Hirtodrosophila trivittata. Next base: position 11,488,096 of record JAWNNK010001028.1, on the reverse strand, counting down.
TCTGTGGGCTGAGGGATCAGGTGAAGTAGAAAAGTTTAGATATAATAATAAACACGCAGAAGTTATTCAAAATTTGTCAGTACTCAGTACATATATCACTACATAAAACGAGCTGATGATGAGGGGCGTTGCCCCGGAGCAGGTCCTTTTCTTAAAATTTCATCTTATTATGAGGGTGAAATATGTGTTGATTAAATTTTCCTCAGCTCATCAAAATTTCGCCCAGTTGACCGCTGTCCCCATCGCGGTATCTGTTTTTGGGGTTGGATATTCAAAAATCAGTAAGCCACAATTTTAATTATTTTCATTTTATGATTTAAATTTCAGATAAACTCAATCACAAGAAAGTGAGAAAAATTTCTGAACCTTTAGGGGAAATTTAAAGTAAATAAAGGTATGTTTTTTCTTGCTATGAAGAGTTGGTTTCCAAGTAGTCAATTGATGGAAATTTAGGTTATTCTTAAAATAAAGTAAAGAAATCATTTTTTGATCTGCTACTGAAGTTGATTACCAAATAGTCAATTGATAAAGGTTTAAGTTACTTTAGATCTGACTTACAGACTTTCGCCTTAAGCATATTTATTGCTTTGTATTGATTTCTGGCATCGCTTCGAATGAGTGGAACACGTGGCCAAAGTCAGGGAGCCAGAAGGGTTTGAATACCAGCCTAATATAAGCTACTAACTATAAGAATATATAGTCCTAAGGTCAGTATATATATATGATTTATTCTTATAATAATAATAAGAGCAAATCTCTTTCATAAATTAAATTGCCTGAGCTTGTTTCTGCAACCTAAGTCGCTTTCTTAAGCTGTCTGAACAGTTTTAATCCCAATTTATATCTTAAATAGGATTCAAATGAATCAGGACTTGATAAGAAATATGCTTAAAACCTTTAAAATTGTATCTTATGTATAAAGGATACTTTCTTTGAATCAAACTTTTCTCCTAAAACAAACTCCAATTCTATTGCAAATTCGACATAACTTATTAGAAATGTGGTTAATATGTTGATTGGCTGAGAAGATATATAAGTTATACTTAGAAAAAAAGTCGAAAGGCCTCACTGTGCCATACATTGGTATCCTTTAGACAGTGAAGTTCATTTAAGTTCTGATGTTCCTTTTATGTAAAATATACTTTTCTCCTAAAACAAACTCCAATTCTATTGCAAATTTGACAAAACTTATTAGAAATGTGGTTAATATGTTGATTGACTGAGAAGATATATAAGTTATACTTAGAAAAAACATCGAAAGGCCTCACTGTGCGAGCGTACAGAATGCCATACATTGGTATCCTTTAGACAGCAAGGTCATTTATCCTACAATTAATCATGATTACGAGGCGCTCAGTCGTCGGTTTGCCCTTTACACGTTACCATCATTTTTTCGGCGCTTTTATTTATTTTTATTTTCTCTGCCCTTTGCCTGGTACTTTCATTCACTTAGTTGCGCTTTTTCACTTAGTTTCCGTTTGTCTCTTTGACATTCTTTCTTAAGGACAAGCACCAGTTGCACGGCCCGGTGCCACAAGGGGGTTGTGGCGGAGCATTCCGACGTTGTTCTTCTTGCTTGTGTGTGTGTGTGTGTGTGTGTGTGTGTGTGGTAGGTGTTGGCCATCAAAAGTGCCTGGTCTCGTTTCCGTATCTTGACCACTTTGTAAGCAACTTATTTTTAATGTTATCCTATTCTACTTAAACACGAAGGGCATGTTTCAATTTAGCAGCGCAAGTCAGAGAATTTTTTTAATGAAAGCGACTTTTTTACTGCCGGTCTTGAAGGACAAAACCAAAGGATAGACTATATGGAGGTATTGCCATTGGGTAGACGATAGTATAAGTAGCCGAATCAATGACTCTAGTTAAGATAGAGGCTAAGATAGAAGATAGAATGGCAACAAGCCTGGGCTAGACTTGAGCTTAATCCTTGCTAAACAAGTTTGTATCTTAAAGAATGTTGAGGAACCCTTAAGTATAGACATTATTTAATACTTTTCAGTTCTATTTGATGTCTGGCTACATATTGGTAGAGCTTTATTATGCCTCCATAATATATTTTATGTCCCATACAATATGGAGCCGGAGAAGGAGTAAGAAACTCTATTCGACATGTTGATTAACGATTCTATTGTATACCGTTACACACATGTTGCTTGCGATTGCACAGACACATTACACAAATGGTGTTGTTGTCTGGCCATGTTGCACACATATATAGAGAGATACACATATGTATATCCTTGGAGCTGTTAGCTTAATGCTAACAGAACATAACCAAACATTAATATAAGAGGACGTCAAGAGAACGCACTCAGGAATAAGCGACCTTATTCCATTTAATGTTGTAAACACTTTAGCTCAAACTACTACAGGATACGGGATGCAGGATACACTTTCAAGACATGAAGACTAAGCCTTAAAGCAAATGAACAACAAGCTGCCAGGTGCAAACTGCAACCATGTTGTAAGTGGAAACGCGTTAATATAGTTTGTTAATAGCAATCACTTCCCTCTAATTGTTATTAACAACATATATAAATACCTTAATCGAGTATGTATGTGTTAACTGCTTCTAAACTTAATTAGAATCAATAAATTATAGTTACTTACCTGCGATTCCAGCTACAGACAATAGATACTCTCTGTTCACTATCAGAATTTTATAATATATAACAAACCTGGACTTGAAGATACTCTAAGGTTAGTTTGGTTATACCCTTAGATACAGGTATCTCTAGCTCTTAGTAGGGCTAGCTTGACTGAACTTTTGATACTTATCAAGAATGTATATACCTTATAGGGTCACAGATGCTTCCTTCCTGCAATCTGAGTGTATTCCTTATAAGAAAAGTGTGAAAATATAAGATATACTTCTCTATTCTAGCCTCTAAACTCAGTTCAGTAATACCCTTAGCTCTTAGTAGGGCTAGCTGGACTCAACTTTTGTTTCTTTTCTTCTGATCGAGACTGTATATACCATATAGAGTCAGAGATACTTCCTTCTTGCACAAATATAAGATATATTTCTCTATTCTAGCTTCTATTTCTATCCCTAAGCTCAGTTCAGCAATACCCTTAGATGCATGTATCTCAAGCTCTTAACAGGACTAGCTAGACCGAACTATTGATACTTATCAAGAATGTATATACCTTATAGGGTCACAGATGCTTCCTTCCTGCAATCTAAGTGTATTCCTTATAAGAAAAGTGTTAAAATATAAGAGATATTTCTCTATTCTAGCCTCTAAACTCAGTTCAGTAATACCCTTAGCTCTTAGTAGGGCTAGCTGGACTCAACTTTTGTTTCTTTTCTTCTGATCGAGACTGTATATACCATATAGAGTCAGAGATACTTCCTTCTTGCACAAATATAAGATATATTTCTCTATTCTAGCTTCTATTTCTATCCCTAAGCTCAGTTCAGCAATACCCTTAGATGCATGTATCTCAAGCTCTTAACAGGACTAGCTAGACCGAACTATTGATACTTATCAAGAATGTATATACCTTATAGGGTCACAGATGCTTCCTTCCTGCAATCTAAGTGTATTCCTTATAAGAAAAGTGTTAAAATATAAGAGATATTTCTCTATTCTAGCCTCTAAACTCAGTTCAGTAATACCCTTAGCTCTTAGTAGGGCTAGCTGGACTCAACTTTTGTTTCTTTTCTTCTGATCGAGACTGTATATACCATATAGAGTCAGAGATACTTCCTTCTTGCACAAATAAAAGATATATTTCTCTATTCTAGCTTCTACTCTTAACCTCAAACTCAGTTTAGCAATATCCTTAGATACATGTATGTCAAGCTCTTAAGATTGACTGAACTATTGATTCTGATTAAGAATATAGATTATAGGGTGTCAGATGCTTCCTTCCTGCAATCTGAGTGTATTCTTTATAAGTAAAGTGTACTAATATAAAAGATTCTTCTCTATGGCAGCCTTTAGTTGGAGACTAGACTAGACTTCGTTTCTATACATAGGGTATAAATACATAAGTAGATACCCTACTTCTTCTGCCCAAAAGTAAAGAGTATACAATTGATTTGCAGTGCGTATCAGCAATTTATGAGTAATCCACACTCAGGATGGGGGAATCGTGAGCTTTATGTACAATAATAGAATTCCTAGAAAATCGTTCGAATCACTCAATGGTGGAAATTGCAGCTGGTTTACTAATAAAACTGTTTGTTCTGACTGATTGGCCCTCTAATTGGTAAACAATGCCGAGACTAAGCCTTAAGTGCTGCAAAAAGGAGAAGAGGTTTTTCTTTTGCAAGTGTTTCCATTCATAACGTGGGTGAGCATTGCGCAAATGATGTGGAAAACTCTTGACAAGCTTGTTATTCGCCCCACATCCAATCAGGTACCTTTTCTACTTATAAGATCGATGCGGGGCTTGCACCTACATCGAACTTGAACTTGAAATCTATGCTTATATATTTATAATTGCATCTTAAGGATTGGCGTGTGTGTTATATATATATATATAAATATGACTAAGAGTGTAGCTTGAGTTGTGCAGTGCAAAGGATGAAAAGGATGAAGGATGATAGAGAAGTATATAATGAGGCATGTTTATGAGCGTGTTTATGTGATCTAATGAAAGTAAGGCTTAACTATCATATTTACCTGTTTGTTAGCGACCTTCATAGTAGTTGAAGCTTGACATCTTAAGCGGGCTTCACTTCACAATAAAAAACCACAAAAAAAAGGAACTTTAAATGCGCTTTGCACACATCTAATTAGTGACTGTGATGAGATATACACATAACTTGAGTTGTTGTGTAACTTGGCTGGGACTCCTCTATATAATGGTAGTGTGTGCCTATGGTATAGGGCTTTCTTCCATTGTATATAGTTTGTTAGGAGCGCGCTAAACTGCCTTGGGACGCGGCAGTTAAACGACTGAACCTTGCATCCTGCAACTTTAGATACGCAGACTCATCGCCGGCTCCGCGCTGCTCGTTTCCTATGCTGAATTAAATGTATATGTGTATGCGTGTGAATATTTGTTTGTATGCGTATATATGTATATGAGTTAGTATATATATTAGCGGAAAAATCGGGACAGAACTGGGCACGGAGCAACAGGCAGACGCAACAGCAGCGGCAACAGCAACAGCAAGCTCTGAGTTAGAGTTTGAGTCGGAGTCGTAGGAGTAGTAGGAGTCGAAGTCCGAGACGTAGACAGAGCTGGAGCTGGCGCTGTCGCTGGAGCTGCAGTTGGAGTTGGAGTTGGAGTTGGAGACGTAGACGGAGACGCAGACGGAGTCACAGTTAGAGCCGCTGTTATAGGACACATGAAGCAGCAACGCAGCGTGGCAAGCGCTGCTGCTGCAGGGGGTCAAAATAAAAACAAAAGACGCTTTGAAAAAATTGCGAACAAATACGAAGACGGTGAAAATAAGTACGAGCCGACACACCCACATATTTTTATACATACACACGCACATATAAGTTACGCACCAACACACACAGATACGCATTGAAATTCCAGCAAATAAACTAGAAAAATTGTAACCTTTAGGAATTTGGAGAAAAAAAGAAGCAGCAACCAAATTAAATTCAAATTCAAATCTAAAAACCTACGCATAGATGTTGCTACTATATATAGAAAGGATATGTATGAATGTTCAAGGATTCCATGTGTGCATTGTATGCAGCATTGTCTAGAAAGGCAAACGTTGACGTTGGCGTTGGCGCTGGCGTCAGCGTCAGCGTTGGTGTTGCCGTTGACGTTGACGCTGACGTTGACGTTGGCTTGCGTCCCACCACGCTTTGTCCAGCCTGTTGCGCCGCAACTACCACCCACATTCAACAGGCAGGAAATGCTGCAGGAACCCCCCAAGTGTCCTCACACACAGGCCCACATACCAACATACTGCTGCATAAATATATACACATACTTATATGTATATCTATGCATGTATATGTGTGTATGTGTGTATGTGTGTATGTGTGTACATGCATGCATGTGTGTATATGCCACATGACACATCCGTTTCCGCAACAATCGGGCTTCATTTTCTGTGGGTGTGCGCGTGTGGCTGAGTGTGTGTGCGCGTGTGCCTGTGCCTGTGTGTGTGGCTGTGTGTTTCGGCCTGTGCAAAAACGTCAACGATACTCGCACAAGCCCTGCCTGAAGAGCCCCTAGATATAATACCCTGTAATTCTGACACCTGCGTTCTAATTTTGAATGCTTTCATTTCGCTTGGAACTTGATATAATTCGAAATCGAATTCGAAGTTTTACAAATTCAGAGATATATAAAAAGAGAAAGAAATCTTAGGAAATTGGTAAAAATCTTCATAAATGAAAATATTCCATTTAAGTCTAGAACTTTGCAATGATATTTAATTAATTTTAAATTATTTCTTAAACACTTTTAAGTGAGAGAAATATCAGTTACATCTAAAATTCACATATGACATAATCAAATGGAAAGAATAATATATGTATAATATAAAATAAAAAAGCTAAAAAAGGAATAAAAATATTAATAGTAGTTTTATTTTAATTTATTATTATATAATAGTTTTTTTTACTTTCTATTTGTTAAACATCATCCATAAATGACTTTATATTTGTAAATATACACAAAAAATAAAGATTAATATTATTATTATTATATTAATAATATATATTTTATTTTATTTTAATTTTTTGTATTATTTGTTTTATTTTATATCATATCATATCATAAAGGCGATTAATTTTATCAAAAAAAAATTATTAATAGTAATTTTGTTATAACAATAATATTTTTTTACTTTCGAGCTGTTAAACATTTAAAAAAAATATTATTGTAATAATAACAAATTCCATTTTATAATTTTTATTTTCTTTTATTTTCCAGCTGCTATTATCCAATGGATAATAGAGATTAATTTTATAAAAATTTAAAAAAAGATTAGTATTCATTTTATTAAAATAATAATGCATTTTTTTCGCCATTATCCAAAATATATAAAAAAAAAGATGAAAAATAGTAGAACAATAATTAAAAAATATAAAAATTTAGATTAATAGCAATTTTATTATAATAATAATAAGTATTTTATTTTATTCCTATTTCATTTATTATATATTTTATTTTATTTACTAGCTGTTAAACATTATCCAATAAGCAAAGGAGTATAAATAAGTTCATTCCGTTGTGGAAAATTGACTCTGTTTGCGGTTTGGTCGGTTGATACAATCCCTGAAACGAATTTTTACAGGGTCGCATAGGAGCGCCCCCACATAAGCCGTTAAGTTATAGACCGACACCTACAACTGCCTCTCGTGGTGGTCGCGGTGTGGAGCATCATCGTTGTCGCAGTCGCAGTCGCAGTCGCAGTCGCTGCTGCTGCTGCTGCTGTTCCTGTTGGTGGCGCAGTCGGCGTCGCTGTCGCTGTCTCTGACGACAACACGAAGCAAGGAGTACCATTTTCTATACGAATATTCCGAATTCAGGCTGGAGGCTGAGGATGACGTTAAGTTGTTGTTTTTGATGCGCCCTCGGCTTTGGGCCTAAATTAGGGGAAATGGCCATGAAGCAGAAGCCAGTAATCCCGAACGCCTCCACCGTGGTGCTAATGCTATTTGCACTCTGCAAATTATGAAATCTCTTCTCACACTCTATAAACTCATTCTGGACATGTTCGTTTCTTCAATCTTCATGCAACTCGATAGAGAGAGGATTGAATATGCCAATATCTTTGAGCCAAAATAGTTTTTGTCAACTTTTAAGCCCATTGAAAGCTCTTTCGAAGCTGAAAATGTTTATTGCTTCAACTTGGATTTGTTTTTTTTTGAGATTTTTAAATAAGTTTAAAGCGTTTAATTTAATACGATACAATCACACAGTATTTTGTTTTAACTAATAGATTTATTTTGAACAATTCAGACTTTAACTTAAATTTTTAAAATTTTAAATATTAAAGTCTTAATTTCAGTTTTGATTGAATACTTTTTATGTTATTTATTAGTATTCTATTTTCATCTTTCTACTCCCAAGTCTTTGGTCAACTGTCAATAAATGAGATTAAATAAATAAATAGATATATAAATCAATAAATAAATCTATTATAATATTATATATATTCTATACATAACTTGGATATGACTTAAAATTACATGCATTATTTTTTTTATTTTTTATATGAAACATTTTAAATTTGTATTTTCTTTTAATATTTTATTATAAAACATTTTAAATTTGTATTTTTTTTTTAATTTTTATATGAAACATTTTAAATTTGTATTTTTTTTTTAATATTTTAATAAAACATTTTAAATTTGTATTTTCTTTTAATATTTTATTATAAAACATTTTAAATTTGTATTTTTTTTTAATATTTTTAATAAAACATTTTAAATTTGTATTTTTTTTTAATTTTTATATGAAACATTTTAAATTTGTATTTTTTTTTTAATATTTTAATAAAACATTTTAAATTTGTATTTTCTTTTAATATTTTATTATAAAACATCTTAAATTTGTTTTTTTTTAAATATTTTTATATAAAACATTTAAAATTTTTTTTTTTTTTATATTTTATTATAAAGCATTTTAAATTTGATTTATTATATTGATTAAACTACAATTAATAATTTTTTATTATTTTTATTTTTATACTTTAATATTTTTATAAATTTTTTATTACAGAAAGAAACAACTTTTATGGGCTAAAGAAGACAAGAAAAAGGAAAATAATGTTACTTATACCAGAGATCTCGTAAGTACAGTCTTCTATTCTATCAAATATTCTCTCTCTTCGCCTATTCATCATTCTTTTATTAATTTCGAAAGCTTAAACTAGTTTCATACGTGAAGAAAAAGTGAAAAGCAAATTATAAAACTTGAGCAATACCCAATATATGAGAATCAATGTTTGATTGTTGTGCTCCTTAGAGTATTGGGATAACTGATACTCGTTATCTACTTAGGGCTCTAAGGATTATGATCTAAGCACCAGTGTGCCGCACACGGACACATGTCGCCTGTTGCGAGCGCAGCCTGTTGCTGCACCGCCCGCGTCCCGCAGCGCTCGGAGCACGCACTGCGCATCTCACCAACTCACGACGGATGTATATCTCTCGAGTGTAAACTGTTGCTCACTCTTTAGCAACAGGTAAGCAGGCGGGGGGCGAAGTGCTACGAACGGATAGCATTTCCCCTCCACGAGGATCCACGAGGCATGCGCAGATGCAACATCGAAGGAGAGAGAGATTCCATGTGATGCTTCAGTCGCATTCGTAGGAGCAGTGCGACTGTGGCTCAGCCGGCGCCTGTGCTTCAAATCCTTGCGAAATTTCTCCAGCCACACGATGGCATTGCAACGAAGCCGAGTGTCCGCACTTCGTTGCACCTATCAGGACGTTAAGGAGAAATTGCCACATTTGCACCACATAGGCGTTCGCGGAGGGTGGCCAGCAAATCGGTCATTATGCTACCCCCAACCCCCCACGTGTTGCGCCGCTGCCCACAGCCGAAGGCAGCTTCTCGCCCACTTTGTTCCTCATGAAGGTGAATGCGATTTTTTTTATCGTCGTGTCATTACATGCGGCCGTGCGAAAAAAATCCTATACTACCCGGCACCTGTACTTGTTAAATTCTGGAACAATTCTTTTTAGTGGGGCTCATTTTAAAAACCTCATGTCTTCCCTCTCACTCCAACTATTATACCTATACGTGTGCATATATGTACATATGTGCTTATGGCTATGTATATACAACACACATACATATATGTGTATACATATATGTGTCCTTTGATGTTGCGTCCACTTTTTGTCTGACTCGAAACGGAGTATTACCAAAAGCCCTTCTTCACTTTTTCCTCTCTCCAACCGAAGGCAATCTGAGCAACTTATCCAATAAGCTATCAAACATACAATTAGGACTAAGCACTCCGCATAGCAGTTATTCAACACGATATGTAATATGAAATATGGGTGAAAAGGAGTTATCTAAGGATTGCCGACTATCGAATGCTCTTGCAATATGTACGAAGTCGATTTCTAGGAAACGGTGTAAGGCCAAAGGAATCAGTATAAAACCAGAGGTAAACTGCTTTTGTCATAGCAAAACTAAGCACTCCACATAGCAGTTATTCAACACGATATGTAATATGAAATATGGGTAAAAAAGAGTTATCTGCGGATTGCCGACTATCGAATACTCTTGCAATATGTACGAAGTCGATTTCTAGGAAACGGACTAAAGCCAGAGGAATCAGCATAAAACCAGAGTTTAACTGCTTTTGTCATAGCAAAACTAAGCACTCCACATAGCAGTTATTTAGCACGATTTGTAATATGAAATATGAGTGAAAAAGAGCTATCTGCGGATTGCCGACTATCGAATACTCTTGCTATATGTCTTAACTTAAAAGTAGGACACGGCTTTTGTCATAATTAGTCTTAAGTCAGAAGCAAGACTAAGCTCTCCGCATAGCAGTTGTTCAACACGATATGTAATATGAAATATGAGTGAAAAAGTATATAGAGTTATTTACGACTATCAAATATAGGGTGACCATATTCGAGGTATAGAACTTTAAGTTGGCATTACTGTTCAAGATGGCGAACGATTTAACAGCTGTCAAGTGATTTATTCTCAGTTTGGTGTGGCAATTGCAAGAATTGAAGCCAAGCGATCATCAAGTAAGGCGTAGATTCGTCGAATGGCGTAGATTCGAGTGAAGCTAATCCCCAAGTGTATGTCGAAACACCGTTAAACTGACTGTTTGGTGCGCTTTATGGGCTGGTGGAATCATTGGTCGGTAGTTCTGCAGAAACGATGATGGCCAGAACTTTACAGTCAATGTTGATCGGTATAGAGCCATGATTACTAACTTTTTCATTCCTGAATTGAACAACCATGATGTTCAGGAGCTGTGGTTCCAACAAGACAATCGATTGTTTTATTGCAATTTAAAGTTCTATAGCTCTAAAAAAACACCCTTTACCTTTGAAACATGTCTTAACTCAATTTCTAGGAATCTGACTAGAACCAGAGGAATCAGTACAAAGCCAGACTTTCTCATAGTTATGGCATAGTTTTTAGTTAAGTCAGAAGCAAAACTAACTTGCTTAAACACTTTTTAAGTGAATTTTTCTATGGCAGTTGTATAATATTTAAAGGAGTTACGTTTTTTATCGCGTTCTTCACTTTTAGCACCTTTTTAGAGTTTGAAACGTTTCTTACAGAAACTGAATAGTAGTAAAGATATCATCCTGGTGAATCCAATATAATTGAGTACAGCCTAAAAAAGCTACTTTTTTTGAGAAATTCATCTTTTTATCGACTTAACCTTCTTTTAGATGCTATATACTTAATTATCGCTGAATGAAAATCAAAGTTAGCAATGCCTTCTACAAAATTTTAAATATTTTTAACTCCTATAAACTGCATTTGATATCCAGATGAACTGCTTAATCCCTCACTGAAATCCCTCATCCTAGAAGTGATTTCTTTAAGTTTTGATAAATAAGAGTTCAAATTGATAGTTCAGAGTCTAGTTTCTAGTGAAAAGGAAGTCTGTTACACCTTTCACCTACTCACGGAAGAATCTTTCACATTTCCTTGGCAATAGAAATGTGAGTGGTTCATAATTTGATGAGACAGAATCTGTGTTTTTCTTATTGCAGGAAAACAACAACAAAGCAACTCAGTGAAATTGGAATGAAAATTAATAATGTATCTTCGAGGGAGACGAGTTTATAGTAGGCCACGTGAGCAGAGAGTGACATCCTTATTGAATTGCTGGCAATATTGATGTGCTTGATGCAGTTACTTTTGTCGTCTGACTGCGGAAGTGCATCCGGTTACAAACGCGTACAGGCAGAGTGACACCTACGCCTACACCTACATCTACATCCACCTACATCTACGCAGCATATTTTATAAAAGGACATCAGGCTCAGCCAATCAATGACTTTTAAAAGCCTGGCCGCTTTGTTGCCGCAAAAAGCAACCCGTCCCATGACCACAACCCCTTCTCCATCCACATCCACATCCACATCCATGGCAACTGTGGCACTGTTGGCACTGGCTACTGTGACGCATCGTCATCAACAACATGACGTACACGAGCAAACACAACGCGTTTGACAAAAGTTGCATAAATTAACGTTAAAAGCAATGGCCTTGGTTGTTGTTACTTTGTTAGTGTCCACGCCCATAACAGTACGGCAGAGTCGAGCAGTATCCGGCGCAGTCAAGCCTAGTCTATATACAAAGCGAGGACAGCCCAGTCCAGCCTCTGTTTCAGCAACAACATGCAATAAAGTCATCAAATGATGCCTCTTCTACACTGTTCTTGCCCTGTTGCCCTGTTGCAAGTTCCCAGTTGCCTGTTGCCTGTGGCCTGTTGCCTATCGCCTTTGACGATGCTGCCAACATCCGCCTGTCCTTCGCAAAACAGCCGCAAAATGCATCGTTGCATTTGCCTGCCGTCAATATTGTACAGCTCCAACTTTTTGCAAGTTTGATTATGTTGCGAAAATTAAATTGCTTTGGTTTTACCCGCAGCATTTATTTATACGTGTATACTTTCTTTTTTTTTTTTTGTATTTTTGTAGCTAATTTGATTTTAAAATTGTGCTTCCATTCAATACTTTGAAATAGCTTTTACAAGTGAGCCACGCAGCAAAACTACTTAAAAAACAACATTGCAAGCATCGAGAGTACTTTTTCCAGATCAATTTAAATGTATCTATGAAGTTCTGCTTGTATTCTCTGTATAAAGATATAAATACACTAATTAATTATTATTTTCTTCTTAACCTTCTGCTGATGTAGCTTTTCGGTATAAATTGAATTTCGGCGATTTTTCCATTCCCCGTCGGTCTACTAGGAATTATCTTCCACTTTCATTTCCTGCGTACACAACTGATTCTGATTAAACTGATTTATGTGGAAATTATAACAGTCTCTACCTCGTTTTCTGAAGAGAACTTTCCCGCTTTTCTCTGAAGTCGTCTCTGTTCCCAATTCTTGGTAGAAATCATGAACATTTTCTTTAGTTTTAAGTTATTTAACCTTCTTAGCCTTCAGTTTCTATTCTGTTTTTAGTTTTATTTATTTTATTTATTATATTTATTTTATTTATTTATTTTACTTATTTATTTTATTTATTTTATTTATTTTATTTATTTTATTTATTTTATTTATTTTATTTATTTTATTTATTTTATTTATTTTATTTATTTTATTTATTTTATTTATTTTATTTATTTTATTTATTTTATTTATTTTATTTATTTTATTTATTTTATTTATTTTATTTATTTCATTTATTTTATTTATTTTATTTATTTTATTTATTTTATTTATTTTATTTATTTTATTTAGTTTATTTATGTTATTTATTTTATTTATTTTATTTAGTTTATTTATTTATATAGTATTATGTATGATTTATTGATAAGTAAATCATTGTCCTATATTCTCATGCTGAAAACACATCGGGACCAACAATTGCCAATTACATTGATTTAAATGCAGTTAAGTTAAGTAAGTTAATGCATTTAAGCTGGTTTATTCCCCTAATGAGGAATGCGCTGTTTAAGGTCAACATAAGGCGAAGATGCTGTTTTGTCTTGGGCGCGATAGCAGAAGATCCCCACGTAAAACTTAATACCTTGCGAGCTTGCATGTGTGTCGAACACGTAATTACGTGGCAAATGTAAGTGATATAAGGGGTCCTAATTAAAGTTTAATCACCTCCCTAAAGAGCTCTATGGGAAACGTAAACCAAAACCAAAACCAAAACCTAACTTGAAATTCTAATGAAGCTGTAACCTGACCCTAAAGGACCACGTGGATATGTGAATATCCCCCCCGCTGCGAGCGATGTGGATAAGCAGCGTGTGCTGAGTGAGTGGAACGTGTGCACAAATCTAAATATAGAAATTAATGAATTATGAGTAAAAGGATTTGCTTCTTTCTCGTGCATTGAAGCGGCTATTTCATCGTTGCTTGCTGCTGTGCACTTGAGTGTAAGACAACAGGTATAGCAGCTCCATACTGGGCAGGCAACACCTACAAATACACGTAAATTGATGTGTGCATATCGAAACCGCTTTGATCTCTATCTTCCCGTTTGATAATTAATTAAGCGAAAGCTTACCCAGGGTTTTAACTAATATGTGTTTAAATTACTGGTGCATACCGCACCCTCGTTATCACCTTCCCAGCGATTATCCGGGAAATCCACCACCCATCGCTCACATGCATAGACTGTAAAATACTTTCATAGGTTTTTATTTTGGGAAACCTAATAATTAATCTGCACATATTGATGACTGCATGCTGTGGTCGCTAACAGAACCAGTTTGACTTCAATTCCCAACAAATATGTGGCTCCATGTGGTTTCTTTTTATCCCTTTTAATCCGCTCCTGCTCCGGGCTAAACGAGCAGAAATTAGAACCAGTTTCAAATACCCTCAAGCCATTGACAAGCGAGGGTATATAAGGGTGCTAATGTATTGTACGTTAAGGGCCAACCCCATATAGGATATATAATTGCTTGATCTGTTCGTTTGTATATATCCATATGAATAAACGTGCTGACCTCTGAGAGTATAGACCCTAAAAGTGGGTACCGAACTTAGATTAAGTTTGGATAGTTCGCACTTTAGATACACAGTGTTGAGCTCAGAGTATCTCAAAGTCGAGCATACATATACAAAATATTTTCTCAGATAAAACTATTTAATAGTTCGATAGTAGCTTAAATCGTTGGTTTTTGGTTTTGGTCTAAAATAGGAAACATTAAAAGCATTTTTAAGAGATTCAGTATACTTTATGTGTGGGTTGAAAGCATTACATTAAGGAGACGAATATATTATATTATATAGATATATAGATTATGAGATGAATGCTTTAAAGGTAATCAAGTTGTGACAGATTAAAGAGAAATGTATGGAATTTATTACTATTGGGTGCTATTGGACCTTAAGGCTAAAGCTCTCTAAACTATATAATATACTAGGCTATGCATTATATATGATATATTCGATCCTAGTAATAATGATAACAAAACTCATGACTTTATACGACTATCTCCTGTTTGTTGTGTTTAGTAATGAACCCAAATCAGGCGATATATAGGACTCATAAAAATCTACAATGTATTGTTTTCATGTTTCACCAAACTTGACTGTAGTATATGAGAGGTTTAACTGTATCTGCATCATATTTTAATAATTGTAAAGTAATCAGATGCAAGTACACATATCGAAAATATCAATAAGGTATCTCTAAGTCCAACACTTCCGTCTTATAACGAGCAGGCGTCTCTTCAAAACTCTACCTTCTTTGTCAATCGTTGTCTCCTGCGAATGTTGGACACAGAAACACAGCAAGATATTAAATGAAGTCACTGTGACGTCTCTTAACCCATTAAAATGGGTAAATATGGGACTATTAACTCTCTGCAGATGTATATACTATATATATATTTTAGGATATATAATATGATGAACAGCCAAGTCGATGTGCTTCTGTAGGTCTGCCTGTCTGTCCAGATAAACGTGTGGATCTCAAAGACTGTGAAGCAAATTTGATGATTTGAGTCCAAATTTGTTACTGACTTTGGTGTGTTCTTCATACACTGCTGGCAAATGAAATGAAAACGTTGAATAAGCTCAATTTTGAAGCGATATCTTTAATTTTCGGTACACGTCTTGAACCGTGCTGAAAAGTTCAAAAAAGTCGGAGAATAAACACAGAAATTATAAAAGAAAAAATCTTTCATTGCAATTGTTGTGTGTGCATAGGGTGCAGGACTTCTCGTAGTCGGATACACTCGACCAGCAGGAGTCTCACTTGATTCTATTGGCTCCATTAGGACCGTGCGCCTGTTTGGCACACTGCTCGTCAGTGGCAGAGACAACAATGAGGTGACACCTATGTTATCACGGCATTGCATTGAGGGTGTTGTTTAATTAAATTTCTGAAATTAAAATGTTTTGTTTATATAAATTGAAAAATGCGCAGACCAACTACGTACAGGCTCAGTGCCACAAAAGGACAGAAATCATACAACACAGAGCAGGAGCACAAAAGAATTGGGCTCTCAACGAAGACTGAATGCTCTCAAAAGGCTGAAGAAGACAGAAGAATGTCGAAGGAACTTATGTTTATAGTACTTCAAAGTTCATATGAAAAGTATAACTGGAAAAGAAAACGAAGCTGAACCTGAATGTATAGCTCTTAGTCAGTTCTTTCTATCAGAAAACTCAATTAGCTGAAAGATATTAAGCATTTTTATGCTGAGAGCTGGAAAAGCAGAGAAAAGTGTTTGCTTTGAACAAAATTATCGATAAATTGAATAGAAATAAATATTAATTCATTAAATTATAGAACTTATACGGAAAATACATAACTTATTGATAGTATAACACTTGGAATTCACTCGCAGCGATAGTTTGAAACAGTAGCTACAATCGATATAGTTATCGACTGCGTTTTGTGGCTGTACTTGAGGTGCTCGCTGGCCGATAATTAGTCTCTTTAGCAGTTACTTTTCGCGTTGCAAGCCGCTTAATGTAGTAATTATACTCATCCATCATCATTTTGGACAAGGCAGCTGGCTGGCTGACAGTTAGCGCTATTGTTTCGAGCTCAAATCGGAGTGGGGCGTCATATAGAACTGGGAGCAGTTTTCTCGGTTTAACAGGCTGCAAGTCAGTCATTCGATGATTGGGCTTCATCAATGTTTTCAGACGATGCCAGGTGTGCGTGTGTGTGTGTGTGTGTGTGTGTGTGTGTGCGTGTGTGTGTGTGGTTGGATATTGGCGACAATATGAGTATGAGTCTGTATGTGTTTGTCCAACAACTGTTTCTGGCTTTTCAATTTGATTCCTTTCATTTCAATTCTGATGTCTTTGTGTCAGGTAAATACAGCATCGGCTTTTCCTATTATTTAAGGCCCGGTTGCATGCCACAAAGAGCAGCTGGCCATATTTATTGAATGTGCTACAACATCAATCCATGTATGCAGTTATCCCATAATTGGTTGCAAAATTTCAAAAGTAGCCACTATAATTTTGACAAAATTGCCGAGAATCTAATTTCAGGCCAAAAACAGAGGTAAAACTGTCAGCATAATGTTTTACATATATACATATATATATGTATATGTATGTGTATGTATGTAGATGGCTTACAACACATTGGCATAATCATAAAGCCAAGAGCTGAAATCACATAAACAATACTGCAGCCGTACAATGGGAAGCAGCAGCAGGACTCAAGAGGGCGCAACGAAAAACAAAATGAATTTATGGCATCATAAATCAAAAGCAATATTGTCATATTTTCCTACTTCCTGGACAGCATTCGTCTGAGAGTTGGAGGCGGAGGCGGAGGCGGAGGCGGGGTGAGGTGGGGTGGAGAGGTTGAGTTGCTGCTGGCCCCAACCGAAAGGAATACCTGAAACTGACTTTTATTCTTATTTGTTGCGAATTAATATGAAATGAAAAAGTCAGTGTGCATTATCCGATTACTATTTAAATGTTTCTCTCTCTCTCTCTCTCTCTCTCTCTCTCTCTCTGGCAACTTAAGTATCATTTATCAGATGGAAAAACTAAAGGCAACATATTTTACATTCCAATTATTTAAATATAATTGGTATTGCATTCCACTCTTAAATATGTATGTATCACAATTGATGAGCAATAATTCATAATTATACATTATTACGGATGAGCTGGCAGTGCCGGATAAAGTCTCAAGACCTTGTGGCAAAACGCTTTGAGGCATATTTGACACTTGAGTGCCTCGAATAACACACAGACAAATGCATTTTGGACATTTGATTAACCACAGCTTGTTTATTCTTTTGATCATCGAGTTGGTCACTAAGTCGTCCAGTTAGTCAGTCCGTCAGTCCTGTTGGCTCAGGGACAGGCCTGCACTGGACAGGAGCTGTGACAAC
This sequence comes from Hirtodrosophila trivittata, assembly GCA_035045065.1. Lineage (NCBI taxonomy): Eukaryota > Metazoa > Arthropoda > Insecta > Diptera > Drosophilidae > Hirtodrosophila > Hirtodrosophila trivittata. The sequence continues at coordinate 11,470,154 of JAWNNK010001028.1, read as the reverse complement.
TGAAACATGGGTACACACTGAGAATATCATATATAATGTTTTTCTGTGTGTGTCCACATTTCAAGGATATGCTTTTCATTATGTTCCATTGAAAAGGTAGTCGCATTCCGGGAACTTTTAACAATTGAAACTAAAATCTGTTGCATACGAGCATTATGCTTCTAAATGATAATAGAGCGTAACGAGCACATGCCTTGACCAGGAACCCCTATCAAAATGTTGGATTTAGCTGGAAACTGGTTGCGGAAAGTAAAGCATCCGACAAGGCTGTCCATTGTGTCAACATAATAAGCACGGCACGTTGTTATCCAGGCGGATAAAAGTGCGCTTTACGGTAGTTAATCAACCCATGTCAGTCAGCCGCGTCCGTCGTTTTGGGGTTGGGGTTGGGGTTAGGGCGAAACGTTTTCAATAAACTGCAAAATATCTAATTCCCCTTTATTTTATTACATTTTATCATAATAATATACACAAAGCACTCTACGTCTATTCACTGACATATGCAAGAAGGTCCTTTCCTTTCTTCTCCCACACCACACACCACACACACTCATACACCCACACCCACACCCACACCCACATACGCACTAAACTGACATGAATGAAGTTTGTTTAATTTTGTTGATCACTGTACGAGTATTTTGCTGAAATTCATTTGGTTGTGTGCACAAGCTCTCCATCAGCTTGTAAAGAAGGTTATCGTGACTGACGTGGACGATGAAGATGAAACTGTGTTCAATTGCCGGGAAACCCTTTGATTTCCGACTCATTGCTGTCCAAATACATACACTGAGCGAATACAATGAAGTTCTAAGAATCCTGAAGCTGTTTTTCCCCGTAAAACTTAGTCCCAAGTAAGACAACAAAATTATATGGAAAACTATAAATATTTGTTTCCTTTCGATTGGTAAATAAGGTCAAATTTAGTATATATATCCTGCAGATAGATAGAAGCATCTTTTTCCTATAAAGTATATATATTCTTGAACAGTTTCTATACCAAAATCTGGATCAATTTTCAAGTAAAACTTACTCCTAAGTAAAACAACTAAACTATATACAAAATTATATATATTTGTTTACTTTGGAGTGGTTAACGGTGTAAAATTTAGTATATATATCCTGCAGATAGAAGTATATAAAGTATATATATTCTTGAACAGTATCTATACCGGAATCTGTCTTAATTTGCATATTCAAAAGTTGTGCTTATAAGTGAAACTTGCTCCTTAGTAAAAATTTTAAACTACTTAGAAAACTATTTTAGTATAAATATCCTGCAGATAGTTTGAAGCATCTTTCCCTTATAAAGTATATATATTCTTAAGCAGTATCTATACCCGAATCTGTCTCCATTGCAGAAACCATAAGAACTTTTGGCTTACCTGCTGCTATAGACCATATTTAGATTGTGTTTGTATGAATTGTTGGCCTAATCCTTGGTCAAGAGCTTATCAGAAGGTAGATACTAGTGTGTGTAACTGTGTGTATATGAGTATGTATGGGTTGCCATAGGTAACCTGAGGTGAGTAAGACTTGAAACCACATGCTCAATGTATGGCAAGTCTAGACACAGGACATCTCTTAGCTGAGGACACACGCCTAGAGCCTTGTTAACAGACCCATACGAATTTACTACCAATTTAGCACCATATGCTATGTGTTATAGCCTATACTCGGTTTCGTTAAGTAAACCTTCTCTTTCTAGTTTCTGTAACAAGACAATCACTTAGAATTCGCGACGAACGGCAAATTCAGTTAGAGTAAATCAGATTTTTTTCGCAGCTGTGAAACTGGCAAGAAACGATACACGTTAATTTAAGCATATGTTTTGATTTATTTCAGTGTAAGTACATATGTATAGAGCAACTATGTATGTAATGGAAAAGTAACTAATAAAATGTTGTAACGCTTTCCGCCGCACAACACAATACATTTCCTCATCGCAGCCTCGGATGACAGAGGAGGTCTATCAAAAAGTATGTCAAACTGTTCGAGCAAGCGACTGACGAAGAACCCTTCATGAATAATCACAAAAGGACGATGGATACATTCATAGTGTCATGGTGTAGTGGTAGTGGTAGTGGTAGTGGTAGTATGAGGAGTCTATTCGTATGTATATTGGTAGGAGGACATGCAGATTGCAATACAAATCAAATTATGCCACAAATGCTTCATTAAATGTACTCGTAGCAGCAGCACTCTTCACTTTTTAATTCTGTTGCATATTCATCACATGCAACAGAGATAGCAACTTGACGAGTCGAATGCATGTCAGCGCTTGTCAATCAAAATGACAAACACTGTGGCATAAAGCAAGAAATCCGGCTGACAGTCCAACTGCAGTTTATTTCTATTGCGAGAGTGTATACGTATATATATGTTATATGTACTATATATAGACATAGTAGAGCAGAGATAAAAGGTTTTTAACTCGATTTCCGATTGTCTTCTTCATCCGGCAGTACAGCTTAAAGTCTACGCTTTATTTTAATTCAATGCCATTGAAGATGTTTGAGTACATATATGTATAAGCTTACATTATTAAATATATTTTTGGCTATATTTAACACTAAACTGCATTTTGTCAATAAAATTGCACACTTCTGGCAATTTTCGATTTGATTTGAATAAAAACACAAGTAGTTCCTTCGAATTCAGTTATTATCTAAACTGCTACTAACTACTATAGTAAACAAACGATAAGCGATAGTAGTTATCTCTAGCCAAACTCTTCATCAGGGTGCAATAATAACGGCTCTTTAAACTTTCAAAAGAAGAGCAGGAAAGGGTCAAAGGGTAGATTTGAATAGGAACTCAAATAGACTTATTGCCTTAAGCCTAACAATAAGTTATCGTAACTAAATGATAGTACTATGGATAGTATCGATCGATATCGATATCATAATAGCAGAAGCATCTCACTTACATGGGGCTTGTTCCATTTGCCGGCCACTGTTTGAGATATAGCGTTGACTTCCTTCGGATCGGTTTTCACTGAGGCAAGAAGTGTGCGGTCGCCTTTGATAGAGAACAAGTTCTTCACTTTCTCTGGAGTCATGGACGTGTCCAAAGATCCGATGGAATTGAGCCAGTGGATAAAGCGTTCAGCCGACTGTTAAATAATATAGGAGTAAACCATATAAAAGATAGGAATCTAAAACTTACCGCATCCATTAGATTCTCGGCCTGCTCGTCCAGGGTGAAGACTGTTTCTCCCTTAGACCGTTCCACCTTGGACTCCCAGGTGATACGCTCGTCACGTGTAGCCACCCAACTAGTCTTAACGACACTACGATGGGTGTGGCCCACTGGCTCGTCCAGCCTCAGATCGAACTTCTCGAATTCATGGTCCATGCGGACTATATCTGAGTGTTGGGTCTCATTAAATTGCTCCTCGACCTTTTTTCGCCCATGGTCTGTTATCTGGAAAAGGTCAGGGAAATATAATGAATGTATTCAAGAACTGGCTGATTCCCTTACGAGAGCAGCTCCCTCTTCTGTTATATATATAGACGTAGTAGAACAGAGGTAAAAGGTTTTTAACTCGATTTCCGATAGTCTTATTCATCCGGCAGTACAGTTTAATGCAGTTTAATGAATGTAATCGAAGATGTTTGAGTATATATTTGTTTTAGCTTTTTAATGAACATATTTAAATGTTTTTTTGGCTCTATTTCAATGTAAAGTTTGCAAAGCATTTGTCCCGCTGCATTTTGTCAATAAAATTGCAAACTTCTGGCAATTCACGTAAAAAATTCTTAAATTTAATTCAAAATTTATGTTTTATTTCTGTGTGTTCTGTTTTATTTACATACTTCTTAATATCAAAGTTCAAATTAATGAATAATTCTGTGTAATGAAGCATGAATTTCAATTCTTTTTTTTCAATGAATTTGGTTAGTTTGCATTGGAATCTGTTTATCCCTTTTGCAATCGCTCGATATGAATGTAAATCCAAATTAAAATATGCGCACAAACTTGCCCTCACATTTTGAAATATGCACGTATCGAATAATTATATTAATACTAAATTTAATTTATTTGTATATCATTTTGTATATATTTGTATGCATCGAGCGCATATTTCCACAATACCAACTAGGTCGAGATGCTGGCATTTTTGCTGCTTCCTAGCAACGCCGGAGAGCCCTGCCCGGTTCCTGCTCTGACCACCGCCTCCTTCTTGCACCGGATTCCTCCGCAGTCCTCCGCAATGCACTGCAATCAGCTGTCAAAGTTTACAATACACAATAAAATGGGCCAATTTAAATAAAAATAATATGTATAAAGGAATAACTATTGCTCCTTTGATTTTGCATTATTATGACAATAATATTGTATTGCAGTGAAAATAATATAAATATAAGTAGATTGCATTCTTTGGGGTTTGGTTAGGGACACATTCATATGCAATTGGACTGTCGACTGTTGATTTTTGATTTTCACAAATCCCAATTCATTGCTTAAATTGATGAACAAAGGACATGGAATGCCTTTTGCAAATAACTAATTATTATTCGCTTTGTAATGCAGTTTTTGTCTTGTCAAAATTCTTATGACTAAATCACGAAATGTTATCAGCCGCATCAGAACGCAGCGATTTCCGACGGGAATTCGTAGCTTTCAATATTTTCCACCTCAAAACGCACTCTTCCTGGGATTCGTGGGAATTTGCCATGTCCTTTGCAGCTGTCCCTGGCATATTTTCAATAATTTCAACATCAATTGAACAAAAAACGTAATCTGTCCGCTTCAATGCTCTCATCGAACTGTTAATTTTTATTATTTTTTCTAATCTTTGACAATGATCGAATATTAAATGAATTAAATGAATATGCTAATAGAACAGCTGTTAGTACCGCAGACCCAGATACTCATAGAGCGGCACCTCCATAACAGATTCGCTGGCACTCATCTCCTGGAAGTCGCCTCCTTGCAGTAGATACAAAGGCCTCGCCAATTTTGGATTGTTCAGATAGAAATCAATCAACGCTGTGGTGCTACGCAAATGGGTAATCCCCTTGAATATCTTCTCGCGAGTGAGCAGATCCTGTGGATACACCGTCTCGATGACCTTGTCCCCAGAGCGTTTCACCCAGGGACGTTCCTTGAGGGGTACAGTCCTGCCAAAAGCACTTAGAATAGGCTTCTGGGCCACACGCATCGCATGGTCGTTAATGTGCTTCTCATACTTGAGCTCAATCGCCATCTGTGTAGGAAATGTTAATGTCAATGTTAATAATACGAAAGCATTAGAAGGAAGCTGTGACAAATGGCTGCCATCGATAGTAGATAGAAGATATGTATCGTAGGATCTATGGAAGGTATGTAGTATATGTATGATAAAAAACCTATTACAACTGAAATTCAGAATTTGATTAGGTCCTTAATACTTAGAGCTCAGGAAATAGCTTTTGCTTGAATAAGTACTCGTAATATAAGATTTTCTCTATTGCCCCCTGCCTTTTCTTTACTATTAGTAAGAAATATAGTACAAAAAGAGTGCTAGCCACCATTATCAACGAGAATTGCTTATGAAAAAGCATTGAAAAACCTTCTACTTTAAATACTTATTTACTCGAAGTTAAAACGATTTACCTAAGAATCTTTAGTGGTAGTTGAAAGGACTCAAGGCTTATATTTCTTTGGAAAGAAGAGCTGTAAAGTATCGAAGAATCGAATAACAAATTAAGCTGTTGCTTTCACATGAATCTACTACCATATCGAAATGGTAAACGATAGTACTTTCGATAGTATTGAAATTCGCCAAGCGTTAGATTGTATATATCGAAAGGCTCTTACAACTTTGAAAAGGAAAATTTCAAAGTGACAGAAGTTTCTTTGAAGATTTGAATAAAAGTAGACCCTTTAACTTAAATTTGAACTACAATACATTATCTAAACGGTAAACGATAGTACTAGCGATAGTAGCCATCTGAAGCCAAACTTTTAGTTGAAGTGCAATTTCTTGAAAGGAGAGCAGAAAAGACAGGGAGGTAGTTTCATTGAAGCTTTGATTAAGAACTAATGTTGGTTCTTCAACTTAAACATATGTCTTGCAATAAGTAATCGTATCTGAATGATAGTACTATCGATATCTCACTTACATGGGGCTTGTTCCATTTGTCGGCTACTGTTTGAGCTATAGCGTTGACTTCCTTCGGATCGGTTTTCACTGAGGCAAGAAGTGTGCGGTCGCCTTTGATAGAGAACAAGTTCTTCACTTTCTCTGGAGTCATGGACGTGTCCAAAGAGCCGATGGAATTAAGCCAGTGGATAAAGCGTTCAGCCGACTGTTAAAAAATATAGGAGTAAACCATATAAAAGATGGGAATCCGAAACTTACCGCATCCATTAGATTCTCGGCCTGCTCGTCCAGGGTGAAGACTGTTTCTCCCTTAGACCGTTCCACCTTGGACTCCCAGGTGATTCGCTCGTCACGTGTAGCGCACAGAAATTTGGCAAACCAACTAGTCTTATCGACACTACGATGGGTGTGGCCCACTGGCTCGTCCAGCCTCAGATCGAACTTCTCGAATTCGTGGTCCATGCGGACTATATCTGAGTGTTGGCTCTCATTAAATTGCTCCTCGACCTTTTTTCGCCCATGGTCTGTTATCTGGAAAAGGTCAGGGAAATATAATGAATGTATTCAAGAACTGGCTGATTCCCTTACGAGAGGAGCTCCTTCCTCCTCCTCTTGCTCACTGGCAATCTGATAGTCATGTGGTCGTTCCTCGCGCATCTCATCCCGAATGAAGACCACATCGTCTGACATGGAGAAGTCGTATGCCTGTATCTGCTTCACCCGCTCCCGCAGGCGGGGAGGCAACACCACAGAGTAGTCAATTATTGGTAGGCGTGGCTGGGACACACAATGTACGGCGAACTCCACTTCATCAATGACATCGCGCCAGTAGGACTTGCCACGCAGTGCCCCGCGGGGACGAAGATGTGCGAAATCGCTTATAAGGCTCGAGGACTTCTCGGCCGTCATTGAACTTAGATCCTGTCTAGAACCATCCAGCGTACTCCTACTGTCTGTACTTCCTCTACTACCACGGGTATTAGACCTATCACTGCGGCGACTCATGCCCGAGCCCCGGATAATTGACCCCGGCTTCGAGGCCATAATTCAACTTTAACTTCAAAGTTCGACTTTTTGGCAACTGAAAATTATTATAATCTTAATACTTCGACAACAAAAAGCTGTTGTCATGCCCTTTGTTAGAGAATGTTTGTTCGATAGTTGCTTTTAGTTAGTTGATTTCAATTTTGGAGCTTACTAAGTTCCAAAAGCTTTTTTGGTTTCAATAAAGGATAAAAGTGCTTTTATAGGAGCCTTGCTGAGCTTTATAAGCAGAGGTGAGAATCCTTGGTAAAAGCTTCACACTGAAAAAGCTATTTGTGGGTATATTAAGGGACTGCAAGTGCTTTAAGCTCAAGGACGAAGCTTTTGCGAGGGTTGTTTCTTAAGTACTTGCAATTAAGCTACAAACTTGTGGATATGGAAATCCGACTTTAGAATGAGATTACATATAAAAGGATATTAAAAAGCAGCAAAATTTTGAAAAGACATTGATTAAACTTCAATTGAAATTTATTTCAATCTTTTGGTATTTGCAAAAAATAATACGAAATCTACTAAATTTATACAACAAAACATGAACAACAGAGGCTGAGATATACTGAGGAGCCATTTAAAAAAATGATGAGAAATTTTAGAAATATTTTTTATTTATTGTATAATCTCTATTAAGTGGAGTAGCCATACATTAAAACGTACCAGAACAACACAATTATAAACATATTTACGAAACCAAATTTTTTCTTTAACATTTTGGTACTTTGGATCCATTTGACTAGAAGCATCGTAGGTCAAATCGCGAGCGCTGAAGAGATTATTATGATGATCATAGGTGGCACCAATCCAGATGGGATCATTGTCTCTTCGGAAAGCGAGTGCAGAAATGAAATTTAGAATAAGCCAACTTATTACTCATAATACAGATTACTCAAACTGTTCTTCAAACTATTCTTCATAAAAGATGTAAACCTTGGGGTGCTCTTAGAGTTCTTAAGTATATATTGAAGCTAGGAGTTGGTTTTCTATAGACCATTAGGAGTTCCTTGATAAGTTTTCTTTTATAAATTTCTTTTCTTCTGCAACACATTTTACCTTTACCTTGACGTTAACTCAAACTTATTTATCACATAAGAATATACTAGAATTTTATATTTTCATATATTCTGCAACATTCTCCAATCAATTTCCTATTGAAACTTCTTTGCTTTAGTTTTTAATCATTCCATCTTCATATTTGGTTTTTTGTACTTCCTTTCCTCTTCTACTTCATAGACCTTAACTTTAACTTGACTAATATATAATCTCACATAATATCCATATAAATATCTACTTTATCATATTGTATTACCTTCTCTTTCTCATTTTATACACATCTTTTCACTTTCCCTTTCTTAATTTTGATATATCTTTCATTCTTTATTTGATTTTTTATATATCGTAACTGTCCTCGGGCTTTTATGTTATATTATTTATTATATATTTCCCAATCAATTATCATTTATGATCAAATTCTTTAAAATTCCACTTTTTCTTCTATACTTTTTACTCTATTTTCATTGTAACCTTATTCCTTATATTATTCTTTATACAGCTTGACTATTTCTAGGGTCTCCTATTATATTACTCAATATAACATAATAGTTAATAACTTTTAACATACAATTAACTCTTTTAAAGCTGTATTCCTTTATAACATATATAAACATGCTTTCAAATTCTGGGAAAAAAATAACCTTATGGTAGAAAAATGATAGCAGAATATCTCACTGTTGAGTAATAGTCTTAGCGAAGAACCCTGATCTCTTCAGACGCCTGACAGGTATAGCAGGATGATAGCTCCAAGCCGTTTGTCGATAAGTAGGAGACTTATCGGTCGGTATTACTCAGGGTCATCATCTGGCTTACCCGGCTTGTGTATCATCGTAATCGCTGCAATTCTCCACTGCGTCGGGAAAAACTGTTGCCTTAGAATCGCATTCAAGTATTGCCGTTGACCAACTACACTTATTTGAACCTTTTTTTATTATAAGTAACATAAAGTTCAGTTAACAAAATAATACGAGTAAATAGTAATAATACGAAGGGTATTCAGAAAGTAAGTTTCCCTGTGTTGGGGAAAAAATAAGAAACAAGTTTTAAGCTGTAAAAATAAATTTATTTTATTCTTTACCTCTTAAACTATTTTTCTATACATTTCTTGTATCTAACGAAGCTCTCTTTTAACTTTGGGAAAAGGAAATAGTCACTTGGTGCGAGGTCTGGGGAGTATTTTTCGAGCATTTCAAAAAACTTTTGGGCGGCGTGAAGTCGTTGTTGTTTGTGACTATCGTGGGAACTTTACTGTAACCAAGCTTCTCCGACAATATTGTATGGTCTGAAGTTCGGTGAACTTGACATTCAGGAGGCATCATTTCCAAAATATCGTGCACTTCGCAGCATCTTCGCACCAGTTGGACACTCATACAGTCTTCACCATAAATAGACACCAATTCACTGTGAATCTCATTAGCGTTTAACCCGTTTGCAGTGAAAAAACGAATAACCGAACGAATGCACTGGTAACTCCATGATTTTCGAGCTCGTATTACTGAAAACAGTATTCTTGGTCCCCATAACTAATTGCGTTGTTTTCGGTAGAAGCTACACTGGAACTATCATATGTTCAGCTAGAGTCCGCTAGGTGGCGTCTGAGTGAAACGCCAGACTAGGGAAACTTACGTTTTGAATACCCCTCGTACTAGTACTTATCACTGGGGTAAATTGTTTCCTTTTTAAGTGTTCAGATAGTTTGCTTAAAATGGTATTTGAAAATTTGAAATATACTTTTCTGCGCAACGGAAATAAATCTAAAAAAATCCACTAAATTTACGAGTTTATATATTAAATTTGTCTCAAGTTCTTTTTGATCGGAATGATAGATAGACAGACAGTAGGAAAGAGCTCCAACAGGAGAAGAGATCCCTCCTACAACTGATACTACCCTCAGACGATCCTCTTTGATATACACCCAACTCTCTTTTTACACGGTTTTGATTCAACACGGTTTTGATTCAACACGGTTTCAAAATACATTTTTGGAAATTTTTTTACACGATTTTTTGACCACTTCTAAATAGGACAAATTAGGGGAAACTTGGAAAAGTGAAAATATTTTTATTGAGTTGAATTCTTGAATGGTTCGGTACAAAGGGGTAGCAATAATTGGCAAACAAAAGCTCATAACAGAGTTCACTTATGAAAATCTAAATGCCGAAGCGAACAGGAGAAAGTCGAGTTCAAAATTGTTCCAGCGTTGATAGTCATTTTGTACCCCTTCGAAGCAAGCGATTGGGACGAGTAACTGATGATGCAACCAATTAAATTTATTTTCCTGTAATGATGATCATTTCATCATTTTAGTTTTTTCTTACCTTAAGATTTATTAGACTTCTTTAGTTCCTGAACTTGTCATACATTTATTTTCCTTTCACATTATACATGTAAATTAATAAAGTAAACAAAAATACTTGTTTTTCACTCTTAAAGATGAGGAACCAATCACCTATTTTTGTATACAGTCAATGTCTTTTTTTACACGTTTTTTTTAACACGGTTTTTCCTGGAACCAATCTACCGTGTAAAAACAGCATTAGGTGTATTATATTGGGATTACAAATTAATTCGGTCCGAAAAAATAAAAATACATCATTCAAAGTATTGTCCATCAGAAGCGACTACTTTTTCCTATCTCTCTGGTAATTTTCGAATACCATCTCGAAAAAATGAGTCCTCTCTGGCGTCAATCCAATCATCTAGCCATTTTATGATTTCTTCAAAAGAGCCGAACCTGTGGCCGCCCAAATCGTTTTGCATCCGTCAAAAAAGACAGTAGTCGGAAGGAGCAAGGTCTGGAGAACACAGCGGGGGGTGAAGACCTCCCATTTCAGCGTTTTCAGGTAATTTGATAGCAACGGGGCCGAGCGTTGTCATGCCTTACTGCCGTTTCTGGCCGTTTTTCACACAATGCACTGCTCAAACGCATTAGTTGTGGTCGATAACGATCCGCATTAATGGTTTCGCCTGGATTTAGCAGCTCATAGTAGATCACACCCATCTGGTCCCACCATATGCAGAGCATGACCTTTGAACCGTGGATGTTTTGCTTTGGTGTCGATGTAGACGATGATGGGAAGGGTTCGCCAGGCTTGGCATATTTTTTCTTCTTGGGATTATCGTAATATATCAACTTTTCATCTCCAGTCACGATCCAGTGCAAAAATCCCTGCCTTTGATGTCCTTCAAGAAGCACTTCCGAAGTGAAAAATCGCCTTTCGACATCTCTCGGCTTCAACTCGTACGGCAGCCAATTTCCTTGCCTTTGAATAAGTCCCAATTCTTTTAACCGAAAGAAAATTGCTTGCTGAGTCACTCCCAACGATTCTGCGAGTTCAGTCTGCATTTGGCACCGATCTTGATCCAATAAAGCCTCCAAATCTTCATCTTCAAACTTTTTGGGTTGACCAGGACGTTCTTTGTCTTCAACGCTAAAATCACCACTTTTGAAGCGTTGAAACCACTCTCTGCATGTCTTATCGGTTGGAGCAGATTCACCATAAACTTCCACAAACTTTCGATGGGCTTCAGCTGCACTTTTCTTCCCATTAAAAAAGAAAATCAAAACTTCCCGCAAATGTTGTTTATTCAACACAAATTCAGACATTTTCGAAGAGGCAAGAAACAATGTTGTGGTCACAAAAAGTCGCTGATGCACACTAAATGTTATTGACAGATGTCAAACCTTTCCAATGGAATATGTATACATTTCCAAGATTGGCCACAACTTACAGGTGCAGCCATCTTTTGAAAACGGACCGAGTTAATATGTACTCCCAATATATTATCTGTCCACAAAGTCTCTTCTTAACACTGTTCCTCATTCCTATATTATTGGGTACTCTTAGTACACCCCTCGCATAAGCAACGCATGCGCTGAGCATACAGGACTCTATTAGGGACACCTTTTAGTAAAACTTTAGCTGATGCATTTTCAAAGTTGGTTTTTGTAACGTCGCAGAAGCTTTGTCCTTTCCACTAATGGCAAAATGAAATTATTGTATCTTAATTTAGTTAAATTCGTTTTTTAAAAAAGGGATAGTTCATGTACCGTTATTGTTGGCGGTATCGAAAACAATTAAGGACCTTTCTATTTAATTGTTTTGCCGTAACACAATTACGCGATTTGCGGCAGACGCTTTCTGTATGAAATGTATTTTAAAATATAGCTTAAGGCTTAGCCACGATTGTGCAATGAGAGTTTATATTCAATATTCAGTTTCAAAATCTGGAGAAATTTAATTTATTGAGGTCTCTGTTCCAGTTTTTGCATATGAGTAGGACAGGAATTATTAATGAATAAAAAATAATTTTGAAAGCGCCAAATTCAAAACATTTTCTGCGTGGAAATTCAAAATCTTAGTCTTTGATATAAAATGAATAAATAAATAAAATATTATACAAAGTTCAGACAGAAAATAATCGCAACTAAGTTATGAGCTTCGTTATTGAAACTTTTGATTTTAGACGAAGTTCTCCCTTACAAGTAGTAAAATCTGATTGAAACTTTTGTAAATTAACTAAGAAAAGAAGAAAAACTAAAAATAATACTCTTTGGGCATAAAATTAGATTTAATTATTGCCCAAGAACAGCAAACAATTACGATCAATCCTAATGGAACTCACATTCTATAACTAAATTAATATGGAATACAAGAAAAAACAGTCTCAGATTGAAATATGAGGAAAACTGTGGTCAAAATACATATTCTAAAAAGCATATATAAAATACCAATAGATTCCAAGATAGTCAAAACACATTCGCCTTATAAGATAATACTCTTACATTAAAATATTGCTCAATCCTAAAGGTGTCATGTTCCACTTTTGATGCATCCACCATATAGTCCTCAGACTACAATTTGTTTCGGTCTTTGCAAGACTCCTTGAATGGTTAAACTTCCGATAAGGATATAGAATTGCACTTGCTTCAGTTTTTTTGCAGATAAAGGCCAGAAGTTCTCTGAGCGTGGAATAATGAATTTGCAGGAAAGATGGCCAAAGGTCATCCAACAAAATGGAAAATATATGATTGATTAAAGTTCATGCTAAAATTTAAGAAAATGTATTTACTTTCTTTTAAAAAGTCACCGGTTTCTTTTCGGTCCACCCAATATAATATTTAAATTTCCAAGAAATCGTGAAATTGAGGCTTAAGTTTATTTAGAAAGTGCGAATCCTGTCGGACTTTGCCAGGCTTAATACTAACCAAAAGAACAAGTTAGTTGAGAAGCTAAACAAAACACTTATATTAAGCCTGAATAATTTTTATATATTTTATATCCTTCGAGCAATGCAGCTACTTAAATTTGAACTCTCTAACAAGTTTTAGTAGGTGCCATGGTCGAAAATAATTGTTATCCTTTGTGTTAAGGTTGGCCATTTTAGAAAATATATTTAAGAAATTTTTGCATGGCAGTAAAGAAAAGCAGCAGAGTAAACGTCAGCTACAATATGCAGTATATACATACATACTATATATACTGTTCCAAAGAATTCAATAAGTTGGAATCTGAGGGCCCGTGGCAGTGCCACTTGGCTAAGAAAGGAAGGGATAAGGGACAAGGGATAAGGGATAGCCAAGTACATAAGTGACAGAGACAACTTTGCAAAAATTGTGCGCATATTAAAATTCTTGGCAAAACCTTTTGACATAAATTAAAACTTTTTTATCAACGAACGTATGACACACACACACACACACACAGGCACGGTCATACAGCCGCACACATACAAACAGCCAAACTCACACACTCTTAGCAGGATACACGAAAAAATAAAACAAAGGTGCTACCGTATAAGAAAAGACTACAACAAACATATATACATATATATATCTATATATATGTATGTATATATGTATATATGTATGTATGTATCGTACAAAGTGGGCACACCTTTTGTTTTTACCTGCACCCGTTACAACAATGTGAGTTCTTAAGATAACAATAGGGTTTTTTTTACGAGGTCTACAAAATGCGCCAATTAGTTACTTAATTAATAGAGAGTGTCTATAAGTTAAAAGATACCCTACCTTAAGTAGAGTATATACCACAAACTAAGTACAGTTGATTGCAAAAACCATCGCAGGTAAGCTAAAAGTCAAGGTAAATCGATTATAAATGCAAGTCTATATATATAATTTTTTATAGAAATTTATGTTTGTATTTTGAAATTTGATTTTAATTCTTTTATTTTCTTAAACACTTTTCTGAGTTTCCTTTGAATTTGTCTGTCAGAAAACATGGCTTGGGGATAAACGATGTAACTCTAAGTTATAGGATACCCTACCCGTAGTAGAGTATGTACTGTAAGCTTAGTATACAAAACAATCACATTTAAGAGAAAAGTCTAAGTACATCGATTAGAGATTCAAGCATACATTTAAATTCGGGGCTTTAGACATTCTCGACGAGTCGAAACTTACTTGACAATTATCTATTTCTGCACTTTGAATCAAATTATTCTATTTTCATATACCCTTCTTTTAAGTTTTCATTCCTTTTATTGCTTGTTTGTTTGGAATCATCTTGCCAGGTAGAAATTATCTTATAAACATCGCTTAACGATTGATGAAGGGACTTTATATTACGAGTATAACTTAACTCTACTACAGGTAGGGTATCTTATAGCTTAGAGATATTTAAGCTACAACTTACTATACCAAAAGTAGAGTGTATAATCTGAAGTTAGTATATAAAAGAATTGTACAAAGTACATCGATTAGAGATTCAAGCATACATATAAGTTCGGGACCTTAAATATTGCATATGAATCAAGATTTACTTGATAATTTCCAATTTGTGCACTTGGATTTAAATAGAGTGGAATCCCGATCATTTGTAATGGCAAGAGAACGGCGTTTCGAAATATCGGATTTTGATTTAACGAAGTAAAAAAAAAGAAAATTTTAATTTATAATTTCTGACGATTTAGTTTACTTTTGGTAGATGTTCCCATTATAAAGTTTCCTGTTTGTAGTATTGAGGGTAGATGGCACCTCAATTTTTTGTGGTCCATTATAAACTGCCGCAATTATTTGTTGTTTTTCAGCAATTGATAAATAAATTTATGTCCGCGTTTCTATTGTCACCCAAAGCAAAATACGAGCCGAGACAAAGCTGTCTGAAAAGTAAACTGTAGCTTACCAGCAAAAATATTCTTTGAATTTTGTTTGTTAACACTTTACATTTCGAATTATAAGAGTTTACGAAAATAAATTGCGATTTATAAGAGGTTTTCTTATTATGGAATACCCAAAACAATTACGAATTACGGAAGAGATCAAAATGTATGCAATTTCTACGAATTAACGAAGTTATTTTAAGGGAACGCTGTCTGTTTCGAATTATCGCGATTTCGATTTACCGGGTTTCGAATTTTCGTGATTCGACTGAAATTCAATTTTCATAAACTATTTTTATGCTTTCACTCCTTTTATTGCTTGTTTGTTAGGAATCATCTTGCCAGGTAGAAATTATCTTATAAACATCGCTTAACGATCGATGAAGGGCTTTATATTACGAATATAACTTAACTCTACTACAGGTAAGGTATCTTATAGCTTAGAGATATTAAAACTACAACTTACCAAACCAGAAGTAGAGTATATTATATTATAGTAAGTATATAAAAGAATTGAATTTAAGAGAAAAGTCTAAGTATATCGATTAGAGATTCAAGCATACATATAAGTTTGGGACCTTAAATATTGCATATGAATCAAAATTTACTTGATAATTTTCAATTTGTATCAAAATTTATATATATGAATCATATGAATCAAAATTTACTTGATAATTTTCAATTTGTGCACTTGGATTCAAAACATTCTATTTCCATATACCCTTCTTTTAAGCTTTCATTCCTTTCGTTGTTTGTTTGTTATGATGTTGCAATTAATATAATTGGTAGAAAGTATCTTATAAACATCGCCTAACGATCGATGAAGGGACTTTATATTGAATACTCTACTACTGGTTGGGTATCTTATACATTAGAGATATTATAGCTATAACTTGCTATACTAAAAGAAGAGTATACATATTATATAAAGTTAGTTACATATAATAGAAGTTGAGAGCCAAATCTAGGCATATTCATGAGAGATTCAAGCATAAATCATTTATTAATTATATCGATGATATTCACTTTTTCAACAATTGATTTTTGTTGCAGTTTCATTCAAATGAAAAGTCATTTATGTGTACTTTACATTTTTAAATATATTATTTAATATAATCATTTCTTTTAATTCTTATTTAATCTATTTTCATTACTCGATTCGCTACATATTAAATAAAATTATTTTATTTTCATAAACTATCTTTGAGATTATTTGTGATTTTTTTAGAAATAGTTTCTGTTTATCTATTAAACATCGCTTCAAGGATATTCCTGTCAAATTATTGGCATGCCTAGATTGAAATCCTGATTTGATTGAAGTATCCAATAACTGGCCATCAGCTTGAAAGAAATGGCATACTTGGACACTTCTTGGAGGCTGTGGAGGAACAGCATAAAATGGGTAAAAATGGCAATTCAAGTCTCTTGTACGAGTGTAGCGTGCTGACATATTCGAAGGCTGATTAAAAACTTTTTTAATTAATTTCCATGCCGAAAATAACTGGCAGATCGAAAGAAGCGAAAAGAAGGAGGAGGAGGAGCAGAGAGTGAAAGATAAAGAGAAGGAGAAGGGGGAGGAGGAGGCTGCTAAATGTTGGATAGCGTTGCGACCCGCAAAGAGCTTTGGCCTCAGCGTCAAATCAATTGAACGAAAAGTTTGCCGAGGCTTCGTTGGGTTGGGCCAGGGCTGGGGGCGAGTCCCGTTACGAGTACAATGTACGTGGATGAATGTATGTGTGTGTGTGTGTGTGTATCAGATTGGCTTTGGCCCTAATCTATAAGGTAGACGAGAGAAGCCTCTATGAATGAAGCCTGAAACATTGATATCACTTAGAGCGCTATCAAGCGGCACAAGATTGCACATCAAAAATTAATTTTACTCCAGCGCCGGTCGCTTGTGGGGGCTCAGTGTCAAATTTTTGGCTAAAAATTATTTATGAGCTTCTGGAGCTGAAGCTGAAGTCGAAGTCTGAAAGCATGGAAGACTGCCTCGAAACTGTCACCTACGTGATTGTTGGTACTAGCGCGTGATTTTTCTCTGCCTCTCTGACAAAACTTTTTCAATAATATATAAATCAAAACGTCATAAAGTCACGGTCTCACATTCCAAAATTGCTTCGTTCTGCTTCGCATTGCCATTTTATTTGCTTTTATTTAAGCAACAATTCCCCAACATATATATACGTAGACAATTTAAGTTGCTATTACTTAACACTGATGTGCATTTAATACTTATATATACACACATATATATATATATATATAAGTATATATATGTGTCTACCCACAGACAAACAAGATACCGCCCACACCCACCAAGCTGTTACCTGTCTGAAGTCTTCCTCGTGCTTGCCAGAATCGCTGCAGTGTCCTTCCCTTTTGACTTTATTTTTTGCTCATTTTTATCTTGTTCTTTTTTTCACATTCATGGAAATATGTCACAAAATTTATTGCAAAATAATTTCGCTCTTCTCTAATGTCCGCAACCGTAGACCATGTGAAAGACAACACTCACCCGTCACTTAAGCTATTTAAGGGAATTTATTTTTATTTTTATATTTATTTTTTCTTTGCTCCCTTTTGCGCAGAACTTTGCGTCACGCTCTTTTGGGTTCTTATTTTTTCCTGCTGCACATTAAAATATTAAAAATTCCTTTAGAATCTTAAGAATGCCTCTGTTCGTGTATGCGGCTCGAAAACTTTTGAGTTGAGAGAGTAAATGTTTTTTTTGTGTCCTTGCCACAGAAACGCTTCACTCTGAACTTAGCCGAAAATTGCCTTTGATGCGCAGCTTTGACATCAAAATGTGTCCAATTGAAATAATTCATTTTTTATACACTTTCAGTTAAGTGTTAAGATTCTTTGTTCCAAAGACAGAATCTGAAAGCTGTCTGTATGAAATGATTGAATCAAAGAGAGAGACAGGATACTTTTGGTTTTGCCGACATCTTAAACACAAATGAAACTTATAGAGCTAGTATTAACATATATAACGGTCGATAAGTCAGTGATTTCGATTAAACGTTTTCACTTTAGACCAGTTTGAGGAAAATTTTCAATCAAGGCATTAAGAAAAGCCTTTTTCGCTGGCAAAATTGCGGAATGGACGCAGTTTAAGTGAATCTATCAGAGAGTCTGTAGACCACCAAACCACCCAAATTGCATTCAATCGCCTCGATGTATCTATCCAGTGCAATTTCCATTGGGAAAACTGTGGAAACGCGTGAACTTCGCTGGCAACAAATTTAAATGAAACGAGCTCTGAGTAAGTACGCAAATGTTTGTTTTTGTGCGTTTCAATCCGTTTGAATGCGAAATATTTTTCACAAATATTTTCAAAAATGCGCTCAAAAGCGGCCCAATGTAATCGTCTCTGCCTGAGCGTACGCGTACATACATATATGTATTGATGTACAAACATGTTTGTATACATGCATACATACATACGCGTATGTGATGGATATTGGGCGTCGGGATCTGTATGATCTCTGTGTGTATTTAAACAACAATTTCGCAATGTAAATCGACAAATACGAATACGAAAACGAGTACGAGTACTCATATATATATATATATATATATATATGTATCAGACAGAGAGTGGGAGTATAAAGTAGTTTATCATGGGAGAGAGAGAGAGAGAGATAAAATTCGATTCGGCTTTGGCATATCAAACAAACCAAACAACTCCATGTCAGCCTCTGCTTTTGCCGAATTTCACCCACTCTTCACCGCAAAGTGTTATTTGTAAATTATTTTTAATTGAAATCGATTGAGGCAAGTAACCAGTATTAAAACCATCAAAAATGCACCAGTTAAAAATACTCAATTAAATACTAAATTGTTTCAAGCTCGACTTCTGTACAAATTCCGAGACTGAAACACCAAAAAGCAGTTAATTAATTAAATATGTTGTGCATATAAAGTTAACCGTTTGTAAAAGAAACGTTCATTGATTGATTGATTCAAAAAGGTAATCAGTTCTGGGAATAAGCAGAAATCATGATTGAAATTAAGATAGAGAAATGCTAATTGATGTTGGGCTACAACCAAGTTTTCCGATCTTTATGAGAATACAAATACTATAAGAATATAAACTACATAAAATATGTAATATAAATAAAACTATAATATAATATTTGCCAACAATGATGTCTTCATCTTAAAATATTCAGATTTTACTTTTTGTGAAACAAATTTGACTTGTCTTCGGCAACCACTTACATAAAGGATATCCTTAATTCAGAAGGCTTTGAGGATGAAAGTGGTTAAGAAGTCGAGTGAACAGCCAGACTACATCGACTTGGTTGTTCTATTAAAGGAGATTTAAGTATATATATCCAGAGTCGAAGCGTGCTATAAAAATCTAACAAATGGAAACTAGGTATGAAAATGAGATAGTTGATCGAGAAGACCCAATAATTCTTACTATTGGGTTGACCGAAAAGAAACCGGTGATTCTTTAAAAGAAAAATAAATAAAATACAGATTTTCAATATACCCCAGGATATTTTAAAAATATAAAGAAAACATAATTCATTATTTTGGAAAAAGTTCTTTTGTTTATTCAAAACAAACACCTTTCGACTCAATAGATATTAACGTACGACCAGGAAGCCTTTCATCGGAAGTGTTGGGTATAGCATATGGGAACTCTAAAGGCTAGCAAATTTATATAATGTTTTGTGTTTTTCAGGGCTATATATTAAAATTAATTTTTTATTTGTTTCTTTTTTCGACATTTCACTCTATGAACACTTTATTTGTATCTTTAAATTTCTTATGTTTATGTTTTTTTTAAATTTAATTTACTCTTGTAGTCGATTAATTTATTGACATTTTAAATATATAAATTAATAAAAAAATAAATATATGTAAAAAAAATATTACAAAATTTAAAAATAAATAAATAAATAAATAAATAATAATAATAAATAATAAATTAATATATATATAAAACACTAAATTAATAAATAATAAAATAAATATATAAAAAAATATAGCAAAAAATAGAAATAAATATATTATTTACTAATTATATAAATAAATAAATAAAACAAAAAAATTTTTTTCAAAAATGAATTAATAAATATATAAAAAAAAAATAAATATAAAAAAATATTACAAAAAATAGAAATAAATAAATCAATGAATTAATATATATATATATATATATATATATATATATATATATATAAAATAAATATAAAAATAATTAATTAATTAATGAATAAATAAATAAGTAAATATAAACAAACAAATAAATAAATAAAAAAAATTGTTAAAATGAAAATAAGTTAATAAATGAATTAATAAATATATAAAAAAATAAATAAATAAATATAAACAAATATAACAAACAAAATAAATATATAAAAAAAATTAAAAATTAAAAAAATAAATAAATATATAAATAAAAAATTAAATAGATTATTTAAAGTGAAACAGACTCAATGCAAACATTCCTCAAGACTTTTCTTATATTAAAAGATTTCAGAAATAATTTCTCATAATGAATAAAGTTTGCGGCAACTTTAAGATGGGACTACCCTAGGGGAATGGGTAAAGGTACAGGGTATTGGCACTTGAGCGCTTTAGTTAACCACGTTCATTCAATACGTTGCTTGTAGTTAGCGGCGTGGGGCCTTGTATTTTGTGATTTATTAACTAATTTAGCTGGAATATTATTTATGCCAGCATTAGCACCAAAAAAGGGTTACGTAGTAGACAAGTGGATTCCCGAAACGAATCGAAACGAAACGGGCTGCGGTGGTTAACAACAACGGCAGCAGCCTGCCAGCCGCTAGCCTGCCAGCCTGCCACAAGCTGCCTCAGAGGGACAGTAAAACGGAACATTGAACTTTCGCTGCAACAATAACTCCAACTTGCAACAACAATGCACAAGTTTGCAAACTTCAAGAAATTTACACCATCAGCGAATAAGCGAATAAGCGAATAAGAGGGCATGTACTATATACTGCTGCTGCTTCCAGATCAGAGACTGTAGCATTCTTTTGGCCGTTTTGGGTGTCGGGTTAGTTTGGTGGTTCGGCGGTGCGGTGGTGCGGTGGTGGGGGGGAAGGAGCAGCAGGAAGTTCAAACAGCTAAAGAAAATTTGCAGGGCTCGGCAGTTTTTCCTTTTGGCTTTTGCCGTTGTGTTTGGTGCAAACAATCTGTTTCTCGGTATCAACTATGGTAGAAAAATTGAAACAAGCTGAGCAATGCTAGTCAACTTGAACAGTAGAACATTAGTTACGGCCGAATGGCAGTTATTACACTGAGAAAAAAACAAATCAAAACTAATTAACAAAGCGAGAAACGTTTATACAATAATCATGTTATATTTACTTAAATATGAGTTACAATCTCTTTCCACAATTAAAAGCAAAAGATTATTATAAATTTCGAGCTTTGTTCCGTCGATAGATCAGAAAAGTTTATGGCATTAATCGATTGTAGAATTGATAATTCATACAAAATTCAATTTAGATATCAATAAGACTTTGAAGATTAATAAACTTCTTCTTTTGGTTTATCTGATAGTTTTTTCTCAGTGTATAGGCGCAACTGCTTTTGCAGCACTTGCAAGTTGAAGTTGAACGCGGCATGTATCATATTTAGACGTGAGAAAGACAGAAATATAAACATATAAAGACGAGCCATAAAAATGGCCACAGCCAAAGCAGTTGTAACAGGCAACACCACAACCATATTTGGTAACTGAGCGCCAGTTGAAAGGTCTTTGGGGCCCACATCAGATGAATTATGGCCAAAGTTATCGGCCTTTCCTTTCCTTTCCCTTCGTTTCCTTCGGCTGTGCATTGCAATATCTAGTTGCAGTTGCAGTTGGGTGTGGGGCAACATAAACTGCGTGGCAGATACTGATAATGTGATATACTCTTACTCATAAACTTGGTATGCGAGTGGGCGTGGGCGTGGTGCCGCCCACTGCCTCGCTCTTTCGTCCTGCAGGATGTGAACAATTTACGAAATAACAAGTTGTGAAACTCGCTGCGACTAGTCGGACGAACAGAGAGAGAGACAAGCGCACAAAATAAAATTCAACTTAAATAAGTTTAATTGTACAAAACGGAAACAGAACTTTCCTGTTTGACTTCACTTTTTTCTTTGTACACTCTGAATTGCATTTTAAAGGTCCTTTCGCCAATAATAAGCCCAAAGTCAACTAACAAAGTTTTCTCTTCTTCCTATCTTCATCTTTTTCATACACAGAAAACTTCTCTGGCAAGGACACAATTTTATATTATGTACGCCTAATTGTTAAGAGATCGAGTAATATATTTGTATGAAAACAATGTGAAAAGTGATTTTAAGATCTAGATATATATGTATATGATGTACGTTTAAATAGTAGTATAAAGACTTACTTCTATAAAGATAAAGATATAGATAGAGGATCTATTAAAATTAAAGAGGAATAAAATATTATAATACAAGACTATATAGAAAAAATTCTAAGAACGCATCCAAAGTTTTAATGGTTTCTATCTGAATGTTTTCAAAGATTTCAGAATCAAGAGAAATACATTGGTATTATGCTTTAGTATTGTATAATAAGTGGGTTTTGTCTGTCGGTGGAATATATAGAAAGAGGATAAACTGATTTTATTGCGGATATACGATCAAATTGAGTACTGACCTGCCTTACTTCAAAAGTATGCAGGATTACATAATAAATTTTACTACCTGATGCTGACAAAATGGCAGCTTGTAACGATACACGTGATCTTTATGCTCTTTTTCTGTGTATTCGGATACTTAAACTTCTCCGTACTACTATCGATAGCTGGCCATCTCTTTGGATTTACGCCCATTGCAGACATTATCCGGCAGCTGGCGTCAAGGTCACATGAAACAAAGGGATAATCTCAAACTAAACATCATCCTTTTTCTCCAAGTTATATTAAACCTCTTTCTTCTCTAATAGTCACACATATATCAATATATCTTTATTTCTCGCATAAGCTTATTTATCCGTTAACTGTGACTGAGCCTTATTTCCATGGAATAAAAAAATAAATATATGTAGAAAAAATATTACAAAAAATAGAAATAAATAAATGAATTAATAAATAAATAAATATATAATTAAATAAATATTTAAATAAGTAAAGAAATGAATAAAATAATAAATATATAAAAAACTAAATTAATAAAAAACTAAATTAATAAATAGATAAATAAATAATAATAATAAATAATAAATTAAAAAATATATAAAAAACTAAATTAATAAAAAAATAAATATATAAAAAATATAACAAAAAATATTTCCATGGACATGGACAATGCCTAATTTATTTTATTTATTTATTTATTTATTTATTTATTTATTTAATGTCAACTATTAGCAGTCGACCAGAAAATTACAATTTTTAATATAAATTAAAACTTAAAAAATATATTTTAAATTTAAAAAATGAAATATTTAAGTAAAAAATTTAATTTAATATCTGGGGTGTTCAAAATAAGAATATTAAATGATCCAACATTTGTTGCGAGGATTGGGAAAAACCCAGAAAAACCCAATCAGATCACTGATTAGTAGTGAAAATTAGTGCAAGTTACTACGTGCTAAAAAGTTAAGGATATGGTTCTTAATCATATCAAAAGAGGACTCTGAGTTGAAGACTCGGAATAGTCTGTTATAGTCAACACAGAGAACTTGAAAAGAGAGTAGTTAGTATTACAAGTATTTAGAGAAATCGGTGTAAAGTTACGAGTACGTCTCAAAGGTACAGAAAAGTTAATTTGGCTCAAAAGCAGAGATGAGTCAATTTTGCCAATTATTAATTTATGTAAAAATACAACTCCCAGCAACATGCGACGGTTAGTAAGAAATGGGAGGTTAATTAATTGCAATCTACTGTGGTATGGAGGCAAATCAGTACCTGGAACCCAGTTAAAGCCGCGAAGAGCAAAAAGAAGAAACTTCTTTTGAACAGACTCAATTCTGTCTTGGTGTACCGAATATTGAGGGGACCACACACAAGATCCGTATTCCAGAATAGGCCGAACAAGTGAAGTATATAGCAGCTTAGTCGTATAAGGGTCGTCGAATTTCTTAGACCATCGTTTGATAAATCCAAGAGAAGGAGTCGCCTTGTTGACTGTAATACTAATACTACTTTATACATATACACCCAACTCTCTTTTTACACGGTTTCTTTTTACACGGATTTGAAGTTACACAGTTGAAAAAATGTTTTCTTTAAAAATTGTTTTATCTTACGGTTTCAAAATCACTGTTTTGTAATTATGTTTGTTCTTACAACACTTGGCACCATTGCAGAAATGAACATACATAATAGTAACTGGGAAATCCCCTTATTCGATAACTCTTACCTACACATTTGGTTCGCATGATATTTACATAAAATATTGCTTAATTAAAGTGCTCGCAATATTTTATCAATTGTTCGTGCTATCAATTAGATTTGAGCATTTCTGAACAGTTGAAAACTCTTTTACCGGACGAAACTCACCATTGGATAATTTGATGGATATCTCCAGTGATGATACCGACCTTAGTCCAGATCGTCGCAAACAATTGCTCTTGTTATCAAGTAGCGACGAATAATTATGCAGCTATGTAAATATTTTTTCTTTATTTCTATTCTAATTATTCTGTTCTTAATTCTGGATTAACAGATTTCTTTTGTTTTTTGCTTGCTCTACCAATTTTTCACCAGTATGAATTATGTATTTTAAGTTTTAATGCTCAATAAAATGCCATATGAACATACAATTTGTATGCATATCTGAAATTTTATAGTTTTCAACATTTTTACACGGTTTTTCGAAGTAAATATAGTTCTTTATTTCATCTTACACGGTTTTCAAATCACATGGAACGTATCCCCCATTTTACTATAGGAAACGCCTCTTTTTTACACGGTTTCTTTTTACACGGATTTCTGAGGAACGTGTTTGACCTATAAACACTCTTTTTTACACGGTTTCTTTTTACACGGATTTCTGAGGAACGTATCTACCGTGTAAAAAGAGTTGAGTGTGACGTAAACTGCAATGTTTATTTTTCCTATTTTGACTTGTTTTTCTATGCTTAAACTGTAGTTTTTCGCTTTTGTCTTATATCCTCAATTATCCCTTACTGCCTTTCCTTCATCCTAAGTTCCCATTTCAACTTAATCATAACATTTATTTGAATTTGGAATCATGTTACTCATATATCATATTATGCCTTTAGGTAGCTTGGTTTGACTCCTATCTGTGCTCAACTAAAGCACATCCGAAAACCTATCGACTCTTATACACTTTATACACTTTATTCCTCCCACTTTTTCTTTCTCCTACCTCCGTCCAAGCTCACCTTTATTTGAGTAACAGATCAATCCTTAGATTCATCCAAACACAGTCAAACTATTCACTCGCAATAAGACTCGTAGTTCTCAAAACTCTTGTTGTATTTGATGAAGGATATACTGATATTATTGGAGATACAGAAGGAGAAGGACTTCTCCTTACGAACGACTCTTTATTCTAATTATCTGACCCCACTGAAACCTCTACTGAAATCGTAGATACATTCTTAAAGATAGTTATTGATATATTGTATCTATATTATAATATTTATCGGTATTTATATACTTTATTTCCCCTATTAATGCTACACATGAACACAGGAATCATAATCAAAACTTAGAGAGTAACCCTCGCTCAGTCTCTTTCGTTCATTCGCGGACGCTTCATACATATATTGTAATATTTGTATTGTAGATTTTATCAGAGCTTATCGAAAAGCTTGGCATGATACTATAAGTGGCTATAAGAGGCTGATGTGGGCCACAGGTTGAGTGGCCAGGTGACATCTGAAAAGCTTACTAATAATCTTTGCAAATTTGTAATAGCGCGAGAAATGGAGCGAAAACAAGCCTCTATACACAGATTAAATGAAAGGCCACACAGTCAAGCTCGATGTGCATCAAGTGCAGTATACCGAGCCGATTTGAAATGACAGCCAGTCGATGATTGCCGTCAATTGGAAGCAAATTGTTTTTATACCCTGTAAACTTAACGAAAGGGGAATGAGCAGAAGAAAGTTGTGTAGGAATAACATCAGAACTTGTGTTTAATTAAGACGAGACGATCGGGATTATATCTTATACCTGGAATCTTATGGGATGAAAGACAAAATTATATTTCTTGGTACAACTTTTGGTACATGTATTATAAGTTTTCCAGCCAGACTTAGACTTTATACTCTAAATACTCTTTGGTCTTATTTTATAAGCTTAACATAACAGCATTTAAGTTCAATTGAAACCAGCTGAGTTTTTTTATATATCACCTTGAATATTACAGCTTTAAACCCAACTTTATATTTCTTGGTACAGCTTTTGGTACAAATATGATGAGTTTTTCCAGCTAGACTTAGACTTCATATGAAAAGACTCTTTGATCTTATTTTATAAGCTTTACTTAAATTAGACACCTCAAAATTGTCTGAGAATAATTGAGAGGAACTTGGCTTATAGGATATCTTCTAGTCGAGCACTGTTGAGGTGAATACCCTGAGCTGTTTTTGGTTGTGTTTTTGTTTTTGTAGCCGTATTTCTATTTTTTTCGTCGCCCTTTTGCCTTTCTGTGTGAGTGGAATCCAATGATTTTTTACCAGATCAAGTCGCTGAAGGCTGTTTTTCATTTGCAGTGGTTGTTGCCAGCTTAGCAGCGGCATTTTCAATTGAACGTTTGCTCTTCGCCAAAATGACTGTGTCTGTGTCGGGTTTTTCGGGTTTTGTGCCGTGTCTAGCTCTGTGCCTGGGTCTGGCTCTGGGTCTGGGTCTGTGTAACCACTGGACTGAATTGTCAAAAAACGATTTTACTGTAACACCGAGAATGGAAAGCAATTTCACAATCTTTATTGTCTATGATTGGCGTTGCAATTTTTTTTATCTGTTTTCTCCTGTTCTATTTTCTGTTTCTTTTATTTCTAAATTTTGTGTACACGGGTCCAGTTGCTTATTAACGTGCCACGTCTGTCTCCAGTTTGGCCGACAGCAGATCCATGCAAATGGCCAGCCTTCTGGATTATGCCACAATGGCAATGGGCCAAAATGCATCGATTTAAAGGTAGTAGCAGTAGCTAACGTTAAAGGCCACCAGAGCCCCAACTGCCAGCTCTCCACATCGATTTTGAATACCTTCGAACCCTGCTCCAAGCTGCCCAAAAATGCAATCAACTGCACGTGTAGATGGTTGGCCATTCACCAATCAATTGTCCTGCGATTCTTGAAATTGAGTAACTTTTGAATACTAATGATGCAATCGCATATGTCTTGCCTCCTTTTGGCACATTGCCTTCACGTACTATACGTACCATAAAGGCTCCTAAGTATGTCCTGGCTGATGCCGACAGATGGTCTGTTTCAGAGATCGAAGAGAACTTTAGCGACTGGTGCATGAAGTTCTGTGAGGATGTAACTATGGCAGAAGTGTTCGATTATAATATATGAATATGCATTTGAATGTAATTATAATCTAGTTGGAGATGAAAAGAATAGTTGGTCAGACCAGATAATCCATTGGTGAGTAAATGAAAACATATATCCTTATCAGGAGAGTTAAGAATGTGTCGTAATAAAAGGAACTCAGTTGTAAGTATAACATAAAAATAGACTTATTTTGGATCCCTTTACTATATATTCTGGATTAAGCTTAATACTTTCAGTTAGAGATACTGGAGATTCGACGCTCATCGAGAGCCAAACACAGTTTAAGTTGATTCAAGCGATTTCTAATATAAATCAGTTATTCATAGGATACCGTTTCATTACCTCTTCAATATCCTTTGAAAGAGGTATCACAATTCTGAAACCCTCTTAAGCTTATCTCCCAACGATAAAAGTATAAATTAAACACCCTTTTAATGTATGCTTAGAATAACATAAAGAAATATGAGTTCCAATAGATTCTGACTCTGTCCAATCGTATGTTTACAATAGTAAGTGTTTGACCTATAAACACAATCAATCAGCTACCTCTTCTTATACTACAAGCCGTAGGGTATTTGTCTTGGCAGAATGGCACAGTGTAAGGCACACAGATGTGCGCTGTGTAGGGCATAGGGCAACGGTGGCTCTGAAAGGGGAAATTGTACTAGGAAATTTGCCGGAAATTAAAACTTGTGCAAAATAAATCGCCAATCCTTGAACTGACACATACACATAGGCGCAGGCGGGAAGGCGAGAAGATACATTGAAAGATCGATGCACTCACTCACCCACAAACACATATGTACAAACACACAAACACACACACACACACACACACACACACACGCACAACCAGTCAGATGGGCAGCAGCACGACTTCTACATAATGCCACAAACCCCAGATTTAACTCAAATTTTAAAGCGGCTAACGCCAGCTCGAATGACTTCAGCCAGGAAATGTTGGCTTCTACCCCTTGTGCTCTATACCTCTTCGAGCTCGGGAACACACCCACGTTAACGCACCCTCTAAGTGTTGTTGTTTGTGATAGACTAGAGCAAAAACAAGCCAACAAATGTTGAAGGAAATACACAAATTTTATTACCTAAAACTAAACTCTATCTATGATTTTTATGATTTGCTTTAAGATATAGTTTATTTAATTTAATCGAAAGTTAGCTAAATAATAAAAGCTTAGAATAATTTAATAAAATATAATTATCTATTACAATTGAAACAATTAAAAAATAAATAAAATAGAAAGGATTAAAAAGTAAAATAAAAAAAAGAATAAATAGTAAAAAATAAAAATAAATGATTTAAAATCAAATTAAGATGATATCGAAACCTTATGTTTTATGTTCTATTACCATAAACTTACGTCATGAATGTTATAATATATCATATATAGTACCTTATAAATCTTATGATTAAAACGTTCTTTGAGTGTGAACGCTGTGCAAGGACTCAAGTTTGAAATGGAAAGCTTCGAGCCTTTCTTTTAAAATTATTTTTTTTACTTTTTGTCAACTATTAACAGTCGACCAAAAATTTGAATAGTTATACAAAAAATAATATAAAATATAATTAAAATTATTAAAATCAAAGTGCAACTAAGAATAACTATAAATTAAAAGCTAAAGTTTGGTGTCGTATATAAAATATATACTAAATCATTAAAAAAAAAAGTTTGCACGACTTTGAAAAGTACCAGAAAAATGGAATCAGATCAATAAGATTAGTAAAGCTATTAGGTTTAGTTACTACGGGCTAAATAGTTTAGCATTTGGTTTCTAATAGTTAGAAGAGAAAACTCTTAGTTGAAAAGTCAATGAAGTTCATGCTAAGAGTAGTTAGTCGTACAACTGTTTCCAGAAAGTGGTATGAAAATGCAAGTAAGTGTTGCTACTCTTATATCTCATATCATCTAGCGATAGTTCATTGGTATAAATACGATTATTCTTACTTATTTTCCACCTTAACAAAGAACTCAAAACAGAGATTAAATTCAAACTGTTTTCTGTCTTAAAAGCTAAATCGTTTGGCTAGAAAAAGGCTACATTGACAGCACTGAATTAGCTCCTTTACCCTCTAGCTGCCACCCTATGACCGTACCATAGTGTACCGTACCGTACCGTGCCGTACCGTACGAAGTGAGTCCCGAAGCGTCTACTCATTCCGTTGCATTCGGCGCTAATGGAGTGACAGTTGGCAAAGAATTATTAGATTTCCTCATGCATGGAGCATTTGAAATGAACTGCATAGTCGAATAATGCAAGACGTGATTGTCGGAAAAGGAGGAAGACTAGGAGTAGGAGTGGAGGAGTGGAGGAGCAGAGCCAAGGGGCAAAGGGCAAAGGGCAAACAACAAGCGAATCCACGTAGCGTCAGAGTTAATTTCCTTAAATGACCAACAATTACATGATGTTTGGTCAGTTGATTTTTGACTGACGTCGACTGACTGGCAGGGCACAGTTTAGCTGTCAGATGTGTGTTTGCTTCAATTCGGGTCCGGTCGGGTTGGATTAACACCTGCTTGAGTGAGAGGGAGAGGGAGAGAGCCAATCGAGGGTTGTTCAACGATCATGAAATTTAATTTCCTCAATTTGGGAAAAACACAAACAAGCCTCTGCATCAGTCTGACCGGTAAACATTCGTCGGAGCTACTGGTAATTGATTGCATGAGATGGAAACCCAGGTAATTCCACTTCATTTCGATGAGTGTCATTGGCCATGAACAGAACTTGTTGCTAACTTGGCTTAAAAGTTGGGTCTAGTGCTAAAGGTAATCTTATTATTTCATAAGTGGTCTTAAGTACTCGTTGATTTTGCACTCGAAAGTGTTGAATGTAACTTATATAAGAGGATAGAAACGAACTATCGATAGAAATACATATTTCTAGATAAAAGTCCTACTCAATGATAGAAAGAAGCTTTGATCGAATTTCATAAAATCTTTCCAAAATATTAAAGGGTAAAAGTCCTACTAATAAAGGTCCCAAAATAAACTATCGATACAAGATTAAATTGATATAAAAAGTGAAGAAAGCCAGTCCCAATGACAAGCCCGAAATTAACTATCGATACAAACGCTATTCGTATTTTATCATAACACTTCGATATATTAAAGTTAACAAGTCTTACTCTTACTGTTAGAAGTTTCAATTTTGCAATATATGTTCGTTATATTAAAGGATAGAAATCCTGCTGAATGGATATCACGATTTTAACTATCGATACTAGCTTCAATTGATATAAAAATCGAGAAGAGTTCTACTGAAGGATAGGTCCGAATATGGATAGAAGTTTCACTCGAATTTCATAATATCTTTCCGATATACTAAAGGATAAGCCTACTCAACGATAACCCTGAAATTAACTAAACTTAGAAGCTCCAATTGCACTTTATCTTTGCGATAACCTTTTAACCTTTTATAGAAGCTTCCATCGAGTATCACAACATATGTTCGTTATATTAAAGGATAGAAATCCTGTTCAATGAGAGTGCCGCAATCAACTATCGATAGAAGCTTTAACTGATATAAATGGATAAGTCTCCTACTCAATGATAAGCCCCAAATAAACTACCGATAGAGTCTTATATTTTCCACTATCTCCCCGATATATTAAAGGACAAAAATCATGCTCGAAGTTAACTATTGATGCAAGCTGCAATTCCACAATATCTTTTAGAAATATTCAAGAAAATCACACTAATAGTGCCGAAGTCAACTATCGTCAGCACCTTCAATAGGTTATTCGATAGTCCTTTCAAATTTCCGAATGTCCTTGCTTTATTTGAAAGTGTCATTTGCAAAGTTCGCTTCAAAATGGATTAGAGCAATAAGCCTTCTGACTTTGGAATCCAATTAAGCATATCCCGTATTGATTCAGTGTAATTAAAGCCTAGAATTAGTTGGTCAGGTTCGATTTACTAATTGACTTTAATAAGCCCGTCGTCTTAGCTGGAGCAGCTTCTGTATTTAATTTCAAACAACCACAAAATGCTTTCGGCTGCCGCATTGACTGCCTGGGCGGTTGCACTTGACTGGGGCCAAAGTTACGCCCCAGTCGCAGAAGTGGAACCAGAAGCTGAAGGAGGAGGAGGAGGAGGAGCTCGTGGAGAAGTCTTTAGGAGTTGGAAGCTGGAAAATGTCTAACGTCTGTCTGGCCGTATTTGGTTTGTAAGTGACCAGAAATTACACTTCAAACAGCAAAATCCCGAATTATTCTCGTTTATTTTTCTTGTCTTTCGTCTTTTAGCCGCTTTTGGCCAATTGTTGCCGTCAAGGACCAATGGGTAATGGCATAGCCAGCCTTTCCGACATTATGCGACATTATTTTAGCTTATCTGCGGCTCAAGCTCCACCAAATTACTCTCATTTCAAAATTGTTATTGAATCTTTGCCGAAGTAAATAATCCTTGTTGAAATGAGCGCGAAAGCCCGTTCTGGCCGCAAAGTGGCTTCCAAAAATGAGCGAATAATATCCTTGCGAGCACTGCCTCCTTCAATCTCCCCTTCACCACCAACCAAACATCCCAGAGCCTGGCCCAAGCCCCCACCAAATGCGTCCAAATTATACGCAATCATTTAGAGCTTAACTAAAGTGCGCCTTGTCTGCCGCCTAGAGTTGAGTTGGGAGATGAGCACTTGGCCATTACCATGGGGTCCTGGGGCCAGGACCACAATGTCTGACCCCCTCCCCTCACGAGAAATACGATGACAATGTGTCATCGTAAATTGTTCAACTGCATAAAATGGCAAAGAAATTTCGGGCTATGCTTAAATTTATAACTTAATATCAAATTGGAGCTCGCATTTTTAGCTTTCTGTCATATATAGGAATCTATTTCAATAGGTTAAAGCGAGGCCGCTTCTAAGGATGCTTCCAAGGCTGAGTGGAGGCCAGGACACGTTTTTAATGAAATTCGCTAGGTGATTAACTTTGTTAGCGTTTACAGTAAACATAAACTGCAACTTGGCTTAAGAGGTGGCTATGGAGGACTGGGAACTAGATAATCAGGAGGCGCTCTAAGGACCATTCGATAAGAAGCCTTGATAAGTTACTTAGACAACTTATCCAGAGCTGCGGCAGAGGTTAATTGTATTCACTGAAATTTGGTACTATTATTTTAAAGGTCTTTATCCTTGCCTCTGATATCTCTTATCGATCTGAGAAACTTTCTTGGATCTTAAAACTTCACTTAAATTTTCATATAACTATCTATTAATAAGGCTTCTAGATATATTTTGGTGTCTAAACTCTCATCATAAGATGCCTTGACAGCTTACTTAGACAACTTATCCAGTGCTGCGGCAGAGGTTAATTGTATTCAATGAAATTTGGTACTATTATTTGCCTTACCTCTGATATCTCTTATCGATCTGAGAAACTATCTTGGACCTTGAAACTTCACTTAAATTTTCATATAACTATCTATTAATAAGGCTTCTAGATATATTTTTAGATATATTTTGGTGTCTGAACCCTCATCTAATACATAAATATGAATGTATAACCAAGGATAGATCGCAAATAGTATATATATCATATATATAGCCTTATGTATTGAGTATATCCAATGGATTGTCTCAAGTATTTGCATATTATCAATATTAAAAGAGATGTATATAAAAGCATATAAAACGTATAAGACTTATTTAACTGGTACTTCGATTTATAATATTGAGTATCGCATTTATCTGGGCCAAAATGTTTTACACTCTGAAGTTGCTTCCTTACAATTGCTTCAGTCAACATTTATTTTGGCCAGAAGCTTTTCACTCAAACAGTTGCTTAGCCAACGCATTATTTGGCTTATTATTTAATAGAAAAAGAAAAGAAAAGGTGGAGAAGAATCGACAAAATTGAGTTTTATTATCTTAACGGAAAACGGTGTTGACAAATTGTGTAAAAGCAAATGCTGCAGTGGAATCTAACTGACTAAAAGAAGTCTTTAACCAATGGACAAATATATTAAGTCGTTGAATCGGATGGAGACACAGGCAGACCTGGCGAAATCGACTCATGTCTCGATACTGATGAAGAATATATATCCTTATGCTGCCTGTTACACACTTCTACACAATTGTAGCAGCCGCTTTTTACACATTGTTAATGGGTTAAGGCTAAGGACCTAAAAAGGAACACAAATTGGAACAATGCGGAACAGAAGATACTTTCAATACCCATATATTAATATCGTAGCTTATTGGGTGCTTATCAACCGAATAATAAACAATGGTTAAGTACAGCACACTGAAAGAAATGTGCATACATGTAACATACACTGAAAAAAAGAGGAGACGAGACAAAGTTGCTATAAGCAAAGCAATTCCTAAATTAGTCGTAGCAGTCGTTAAATCGTATCAATTTTTGAATTTGGAAAGTGACAGAACGAAAAAATTTGATAGGGTAGAAAATTAGTTAGTTCAATGAAGCTTCACTGTACAGTAGAACCTACGACAAACCTACGCAACAATCAGGCATAACGTGCTTTTTGGGATCTACAAAGCAAAATGAAAAACGATTAAATTGTTTATTGCTTTGGGTTTTCTCCCAGTGTACGACATATGGGAACGTACATGTGTGTGTGTGTGTGTGTGTGTATTACGTGTCTTGTCGGCGTAATTTTGGTCTATTGGCATCTCTGAATGCGCAGTCAGATTCGTAGGAACGAAAGTAAAAACAAACACCGCTCAATTTGCTGTGCAAATAGAAAAAATTAAATAAGAGTCGAGCGACAAAAACTTTGCTGCGACGATGTAAAAGCTTGGTCAAAAGGGGGAGGGGGAGTGGGGTGGGGGGTTAGGTGTGGGAGGGTCCCAAATGGAACAGGGAAGCCCCCAGCCTCAGTCCCTATGGCAGCGGCAGGCGTCGGTGACGAATGCGTGTGCAATGTGTGAACGGCGGGCGGGAGCGGCTAAGTGTCGTCAGCTGCAGCAGCAACAGAGGCAGAGGCAGTGGCAGAGGCAGAGGCAGTGGCAGAGGCAGTGGCAGTGGCAGTGGCAGCACCACCAGCAGTAGTACAATTTATGACAACTTAATTGATTTACTTTTCGTACGTGACCAGAAAAATGAAAATTGCATTACGTTGGGATTTTCTTTGGGTCCGTTCTTTTTTCCCGCTTCTGCCGGAAGTTCTATTTCAATGCTGCTCTTATTGTCCTAGTCAACAGCCCATGATGTTTGCTGCTGCTGCCAGCCCCCCTCCCTCCCTCACTCCCTCTGGCACACCCCATTAATAACGCAATTCTCTCTCTCCAGACTGGGGTGTCACTTCACTTAATTCATGCATATACATTCATACATATCCATCTGGTATGTATTCATCATGTTTCCTCTTCAAAACGCTGCGTAGATAGTGAAGTATGAACTAGACTTCTCGCTTATACCCTACACTAGAGGTCAGATGGTATTCTGGTTAGTATAAGAGAAGTATAAGAGTAAATCTGGTATGTATTCATCATGTTTCCTCTTCAAAACGCTGCGTAGATAGTGAAGTATGAACTAGACTTCTCGCTTATACCCTACACTAGAGGTCGAATGGTATTCTGATTAGTATAAGAGAAGTATAAGACTAAATCTTAGTATGTTTAATATTTGTATTTATTATTAGTATTATTAAGAAGGATTCTTGCAAATATATTATTAACCACCTTTAATTTTAAAGACTTTCAGCTGGAATAATATACTTCTATTTATCTTAAATTAATATAAATATATTCGCTGTGGTTACAATTGATCTTTTGTTTTTTAGGACTATATCTATACTATTTATTTATTTATTTATTTTATTCGGAAAGACGACTAAAAACAGTCGACATTAGAATCAATCATCATATTAATTAAAATTAAAAATCATTAAATTTAAAAGTTAATATAAGTAATAAGTAAATATAAATAAGAAAAAAAAAGAAGAAGTCTGGGGAAAATAAAAAATGATTTTAAATTTGAATATAAATTTAAATTTAAATTGTCCCAACATTTGTTGCGAGGATGGGGAAAAACCCAGAAAAACCCAGAAAAACTTAATCAGAACAATGAGTATTATTATTAGTAAAGGATTAACCGAAGGTGATTGAAAAGCGAAAGTTTAATAGAACGAAGAGAATGTTCTGAAGAGAAAGTAGAAGGAAACATAGAATGCAAAAAGGATTATGCAAGGCATAATCAGTGACGCATACCGGAAGATATAGAGGAAGATAGTTTCTAGTAGGTCTAAAAGGAATGGAAAAATTTAAGCGACTTAAAAGAAGAACAGTCAATGTTGCCGTTTATTAATTTAGGAATAAATAAAACAGCTAAAGTTGTTCTACGGTTAGTTAAAGAGGGAAGATTTAGTAGAAGAAGTCTGCCGAAGATTGGGATCCCAATTAAGACCACGAAGTCTTAAGAAAACTCCTTATAAATTTGAACGTAACTCGGCTTAATCTATTAGGAAAACAGTTTTCAAACAATTTATGACCCTTAAAAGTCATTAATGGGATAAATTAATATATACAGAAAATAAAATAAAATAAATTATAACTAATCTTTTATCGATTACTTTTTATTTTGTTTACAAATTGATGCATAAATAAATATATAAAAATAATCAAATATTTTTTTAAAATTCTTTTAATATATTTTTAATATTAAAATATAATAATTGTATAAAATTTTTAAAAATCATCAAGCACTTTTAATTTCCAGATTACTTTTAAGGTTTCTTATTGTAAAATTTGTGTTAAACTTTTTTCTGCTAGTCGACTGTTAAATTAAATTAAAATTAAATATACTGGAAAAGTAAAATTCTTAATTATTTTTAAGTTGTAGAAAACTGAATGTAAAAATCAAAAAAAATATCAATATATTTTACCAAAATTCAAACTTAGCCTGGCAAGAGTTTCCGCAAGGATCTGAACTATGGCATGGTATAAATATATAATAATAATAATTAAATATGTTTAAGAAACTTTTGAATATATTTTTGTTAATACTACAGTATAATATAATAGAATTAGCACATTAATAGCCATAAAATGAAATATTTAAATATATTCAAGTTAGAGCAAATCGGTTGTAAAACACAAAGCAAGTCCAACATTTTCTTGTCCAAAATTTAAGCCAGGCCTGGCTGGAGTTTGCGCCAGCATCTGGGCATGGGCATGGGCCTCAACCGGGAACTGGTACCAGTGCTGAGCCTGTGCCGACAGCCTTTGGTAACAGCTGCTGGGAACATAATCGCTCAACGACATCCCCGTTGCAGACACTAACAAATGCCCGATTCGAGTGTTGCTCTCCCTGTCGAGTTTTGTAACTTCATCTTGAACTTATTTCCGTTTGGTTGGAGGTTGGGAGGAGCAAAGGAACCACCAAACTTTAAGCGAATGCCATTTGAGTTACTTAAGCACATCCAGTTTATCCCATCTAAGTTCTTTTGACCTTTTCCTTGCTCCTTTTTTCACAGCTTTTTTTGTGTGTTGGTGCTGCAGCAACTTTGCATGGGTCGCGGTAGCTGAGACTTAACTTTCATATTATTTGCTTGGTACGATTTAGCTTGCAAATTGCCCCGCCGCACAGCTCCCGGGAGTAACCCGGTTCTGGTTCTGCTCCTACGGCATCATCCCACACAGCTTGCTGGGAATCTAGAAAGTTTTTCGAAAAACGCTTCATCAATTCACTTTGACTGGCTTTTGTGGGCCTGCACATCTCCCTTTTCCTTGGCCTAGTGTGCGTTAACTGCACGCAGGAAGAATACACTCGCACGCACACGCACACACACAACCAGTCACAAAGAAAAATAACACACACTCATACATACACTCAGCCTTTCTTGCGGCTACTTTGGCTTAATCGCATATTAGCGGCAACTTTTTTCTATACTTAAGAAACCACTTAAGAAGTCGTTAAATAATCAATGAAAGAGACTTTTACCACTGCCTTTTGCGAGCTCTACCCCTAATAAGTTCATTCTCTGACAGAGCAGAGGCTCTGCAGCCATGCCTCGAAATCCACCCTACCCAAACGTATGTTATGTGCTACTGGTATGACTACAAGTGAATAGCAATAGCAGTAGCAATCGCAGTAACAGTCGCATCAATATGCCATCGACAATTCTGAATGCGCTCAATTTGCAATCAGAAGTTGGACAGTTGTGTTCCAAGCGATAAGTAAAAGTAATAAATAATAAAAACAAAAGAGCACAGCGATAATTGCGAAGCTAAAGCTTGAATGCCCTTACTGTATATATATCTATATATATCGGTTCCTAGTACTTGAATCTCTCTAAGTAACAGAATTTCTATACAATAACTTTGATTGCGTCTATCAAGTGTTTCATTTTAAGTCTCAGTTAAGATTCTGGTACTGTTGGAAACCCAAAACCTATTTCAAATTTGTAAACCTTATATATAACAATGTTATATTCAACCGATCTTTTGATGGATATATGTTTTAGCTATCTGAAAGAGGCAATTTGCTTCAAAGAAAAGGAGAAGCATCTGTACCAAGATTCATCTGAAAAGCCGCAAAATTTTAGCATAGAGACAATGCGATGGGAAGATTCAAAGATAAACTCAAAATTTCTAACTGATCTTAGACTGGAATACATTTTCTATGTCTTTATAGGTTAAGTTGAATATATCGTTAAAGAGATTATGCGTTTAGAGCTTAGGTTGAATCTATCCTCAAAGAGATTATAGAATATATAATCGCATGAAGTTGCTGTTCCCACCCAAAGGAACAGAATTTGTCTTTTACACATTACATAAAAAAAGCTCTATACCCATTGGAAGGGTATAAGAAAACTGAAAGCTTCACTTATGGAGCTGCACATTAGGACATCCCCAAGCAAACAATAATAAAAATCAATCAGACGTGCAGCTGCATGGTTCAATTATAAAGGTTGAAGTGGGATGGAAGGGATAGATGAGTCCTGGCACGGTTGCACTTACATATAATACGAGCTATTTTTGTATCCTTTTTTCATTTCGAGCTAATCACTGTGTTCCCAGTTAACACGAGCAGCGAAGGATTGAAGTGTTTGCAGCAATTAAGAAGTAAAATATTCGCTTTGTAAATTGAGGTTTACCTAATTTATAGATCCCTCGTTATTTTCTTTTTTATGTTTTCCTTTTTCCATACTCGAATTGCACTCTGGGTTGACGTTGGCAAATGACAAACAAATGGCAAAGGACAATGGTGACACCTTACCTTTGTATTGCCAACAACGACAGGTAATTGAGTGGAAACTTGAATCGATTTTATAATTTACATACACACACACACACACACACACACACACACTCTGCACAGAGTGTGCAAGGGGTTTATGGGATATAGTCTGGTGGCCAAAATAAAAGTACTAAACGGGTGTTTGTAATAAAAATGCAGAGCCCGAGGGAAATGGATGACAGTGAACCACAACGATGCTGTTACTAATTCTGACTGTGAAAAACGATGAATGAAATACGCTAGAGAGGAAAATTAAAAATAAAACTGAGGCACAATCGATTGCAGCTTATCACAGGATGCTGCTGAGAGAAAGCTCCCATTTCTTTGAAGAAGTCTTAACTGATTTATAGATATAATTGAAAGTTTATATACTTTAACTCCTTTTGCATTCAATGACACTGCGAATAGTCCTTTGCCTCCATTGCAGCTTATCGCAGGCTGTTGGGAAAACGAGATAGGCAAATAGATCCCATTTCTATGAAGAAGTCTTAATTGATTTATAGATATAATTGAAAATTTATATACTTTAACTCCTTTTGCATTCAATGACCTTGCGAATAGTCCTTTGGCTCCATTGCAGCTTATCGCAGGATGTTGGGAAAACGAGACAAGTAATTAAAGGTTAAGCTGAGAGATAGATCCCATTTCTATGAAGAAGTCTTAATTGATTTGTATATATAATTGAAAATTTATATACTTTAACTCCTTTTGCATGCATTGACACTTGGGACACTCGGAATAGTCCTTTGGCTCCATTGCAGGATGTTTCGGAAATGAGCCAAGTTAAAGAAAATACTGCTCAGAGATTGATCCCATTTCTATGAAGAAGTCTTAATTGATTTGTAGATATAATTCAAATTTTATATACTTTAACTCCTTTTGCATTCAATGACCCTGCGAATAGTCCTTTGGCTCCATTGCAGCTTATCGCAGGATGTTGGGAAAACGAGACAAGTAATTAAAGGTTTAGCTGAGAGATAGATCCCATTTCTATGAAGAAGTCTTAATTGATTTGTAGATATAATTGAAATTTCATATACTTTAACTCCTTTTGCATGCATTGACACTAGGGACACTCGGAATAGTCCTTTGGCTCCATAGCAGTTACCTTTATATTGTTATGTATCCGATTGCCTCTTCATATTTTCTTCTTTTTTTTTCATTTCATTTTTCAACTTTAACGCAGACTTTTATTGCATTTGATTGCTGTTTTTTTTGCCCCTCCTATATACTCGTACGTCATTGACTTTGATTTTACTTTCGGTATTGGTTTTGTGGTCCTTGCCAGGCGCTTCTACAACTTTTGACTCCCAAACAGAAGGCCACCCAGTGAAGCAGAGGGTCCGACAGTCGTTTGTATTTCCACGGAATGTTCTTTCAGGCAGTTTGATGGTAGGAAGTGCCTTTGTTTGAGGATTTCATACAAATGGTTTGGAAGAATTGCTTTAAGTAATTGTTTTCCCATCTCTTCTCCCAGACCATTTGTGATATTTTCTTTTTTTTTTGCTCTTCGTCTTTTTTCTATTTTTTCCCCACGCTTTTGTCCCGAGATTTCGTGAAGCCGTTCGTACGTGGCGTTGGATTTACTTTTGTTTCTGCTACTGCCA
The DNA here is from genome assembly GCA_035045065.1 of Hirtodrosophila trivittata. Lineage (NCBI taxonomy): Eukaryota > Metazoa > Arthropoda > Insecta > Diptera > Drosophilidae > Hirtodrosophila > Hirtodrosophila trivittata. Next base: position 11,429,546 of record JAWNNK010001028.1, on the reverse strand, counting down.
AAACGTTTTGGCCAATTTATTCCCATCAAGCTTTTTTATGGTCCAAAATTACCTTCGAAATTTGTTGAGAAACTGAAACATTCTCTGATTTCTACAAAGACACAATGCAACTTTTAGCCTTGAGCTATAAATTATATGAAACTTTATGGATAACAAAGTTTCCATGTCGTCAATGTACGACTGAAAGTTAATGCGTATCCAGGTCTAATTACAGGTTAACTGTTAACTGTTGGCTGAGATCATGTTGGCTTAAAATAAGTTCTATCTGTTTTGAGAAGTTGCACTCTCAATTTGATGTGAAGATATAAATTGTACTATAAAAAGGATTTTATATTTTTATTTTAATTCCATTAAATTTTAAATTATAATACCATTTATTAATAACACTTATATATAAATACTCTAAATAAATAAATAAATATTTTCATAATCATTTTATTCTTATATCTCATATATAATAAATACTTTTACTTCTTTACAGGTGCAACACAAGGGTCTAACATGACACCGTATTAGAGCCTCAAGGGCCGCAAGATAGAATTCTCGGTCTATTAGTCTATGTGCCGTCCAAATGCTCAAAAAAGGCACAACTAATCCGCCGACTAGTAAATGTGGAGTCCTGTTCAATGCGGGCATTCTCCACGAAGACGAAGATACTGCAAAAGAAGCAACATAGACATTATCCAGAGAGCTCTCTCCAAAATTCTGTGATCCATCGCTGGGCCTCCGCACAAATCAAACTCAAAGCCAACAGCAAAACATCAAGCAAAGCTCACCTCTCCCAAATCCTCTGGCGATATCCCTTATCTGAGCTTGCAGCCACAGCCGACTGTACTAAAAGGACTATTCTTTATTTATTAACTAATTATAAAATACATTAAAAAATGTTTTGTTCAAATATTCTTATGCTCTATGGACAATAAATAAGCTCAAATTTAACAAATATATATATATATATATATATATATATATATAATAAACACAAGTTCAAAGTTCTTTGTACCTATAACTAGATAATTTGTAACTTCACATTTTAAAACAGTTATTTAAATAAGTTAATGTAAATAAATATTAATTTTATACGCGAGGATAAGAATTAAAGTAAAGAATTTTAATTTTATATATATATTATATGTAAAAGTATTTTTATATATGAATAAATAAACACTGAAAAACTAAGCGACATTCTTTTTATTATAAATCAGGGCAAATATGCATAAAAAGAACTCTTAACCGTGGATGCCAACGAGTCTGCTCATTATCAGCGATGCCAATTTATTTAATTCTAATTTATCGATGTTGACCTTTGTTAATAATAAAAAAACAAAATAATTTTTGAAACTTTACAATCCACCTCGTTAGTATTCACGCCAACTTTTCATACTCCCCTCGCATGTACCTCCGAATTTTGCAGAAAATTCATCTCTTTTCGGGCTCGATGTACCAGGCGAACAGAAGTCAGCAGCTGGTAACTGCACCAAAATCAAACAACACATCTGCACTCAGCCTTCTGTTCTCAGCTGGCACCTAAAAGTATGCACCACTTTTTTCAGTCAGAATTTGAAGAAAAAGAGTTTGCAAATAAAAAGTGGTGCATACTTTTACGTACCGCCACTGAGCGGAATTCTGTTGGAAAAATTCTAGTGCAGCTTCCATCTGCTCATTTCTGATCGCCTGGTACCTGGCAGCCAATGGGATATGGGATTTCTTGGGATTTTCTTGAAATTTCAGACACACACACACATTGACAGCCAAGTCGGTGTGATTGCTAACGAGGGGAGTTTAATAAGTTGGTGTGTCTGCCAACGAGGGAAGTTTGATAAGTTTCCGAAATTTTTTTTTATGGCAGCTTAATAAGTTTGCGCCAATCTTTACGAGGGGAGTTTGGTAAGTTTGCGTTTATGACAACGAGGAAAATTTGATAATTTGGCGTTTAGTCAAACGATAGAAGCTTAATAAGTTCGCGTTTATGCCAATGAGGGGAGTTTGATAATTTGGCGTATAGGCAAACGAGGGAGCTTAATAAGTTGGCATTCCTATCGAACAGGAATTTTGATATCTTCACCTTTTTACTTGCGAGGGGAGTTTAATAAGAGATAAGTTCCTTCCAAATGAATAAATTAAGCCACAGTTCAAATTTATTATCAGATTCTATTCAGTAAAGGTTTCTTCAGTACTATTTATTTGAAAACAATGTTACTTTATATATAATAAAGTGTATAATTTAATAAATATTACATTGTATTATACTGTATTAATATTAAATTATTATATATGCATAAATGTATGTAATATATATAGAGATTATTTTATTATTTTGCGTAAGTTTGAAAGGTCTTGCAGAAGCTGCATTCCTTGGATGTGTGTCCTTCCAACAGGACTCCTGCCGTAGATAGTAGCATCCCTTGTAGGCAGTGTAAAGTATAAGTTCGATAAGTTCGATTTGTCAGAGATCCCTGAAAGAAAAAACATGTTTAGGAAGGTTTAAAATAAGCATTTTCTACAAAAAAAAATCAACTATACCTTAGCCATATTAGATCCTGTTAAGTCTGGTTTCAATAAAAGCACAAGGACCATCATTCAGATTGTCTTTGTAGTTTTCGATTCTGCATCTTCTTTACTGTTCCTTACTTCATTATATTCTTCGCAAGTGGCCTACTATAATTTTACACGATAAGAAGTATTATTTTATTTAATATTATAAAATGAGAAAATAAATAAAAGTTCAATAAATAACTAGGAAAATCAATATTGTCCTATGAAACCTAAGATTGGCACACTTGCTCGATTAAATAGTTTATTGTTCAAAATAGCTAAATCTGGCGTGAATAAAGCCGAATAGGCAACACTGTGTATACGCGCCTCATCGTTTCAAGCTGTTTTATTCTTGCGTTTTATGAAAACAATGTTATTAAAAGAAAAGGCATTTTGTGTTCGTTTTCTGCGAGCAATGGACATATTTTCCCCTTGCAGCACCACAAATTGAACCACCAACACCAAAAACTGTTTAGACATTGATTTCTGCTGGACAAAAAAGGTTCAATAATCGATTTTTATATCGAGTATATGACAACTCCCAATAAAGTAAAAAACTTAAACTAAATTTTGAAGTATGACCAAAACTTGATTTTACTCTGAAGTAGTAAAGTTTCTCCTTGAAAATTACAGTTCAAGTTGTAAGAGCTCCTTCTAGCTGCGCCTTGCATAGGCCTAAAGATTGTCATTGCCATCAGATATATATACATATATATATATATATATATATATATATAATACATATGAAATATATAATATAGGAGTAAGGCCAGCAATTGAAAATAACTTTCATAAGTGCAACACATGGGGTACGTCTGACGGGGTGGAGCGGTGGCAGGTGGCTGGTGGCTGGTGGCTGGTGGCTGGTTGGGGGCACGTGTGGCAACTTTAATCAGAGCCTGACGGGGTCGGACCCAACAGTCGATGCCCTTGCGGCTTTACCTGGGAAGGTGGCCGATTTAACGCTTTCGAGCCCAACGCTACTCGTACTTTTTGCAGTTTTCATTTTACATATTGCCCTCGGAGTTGTTTATTTTTTTTCTGCGTTATTTTTTTTTTTGTTTTTGTTGTTTTGTTTTCTTTTTTTTGTGCTTTTGTATTTTTGCCAGCTTCCTCGGTTGGCAGGCGCTCAATGTTGCTCTTAGAGCCGTGTCTGTCTGCCTACCGGTAGGTGGCCTATCTGTTTGCGCAAACTGCCTGCATTCCTCTCTATTTTGCACCTTTTGTACGTTTTTAATTTTCCTGTTTTATTTCCGGTTTTACGATTCCGATCTCAAATCTAGATTGCAATGGCGTCACGGCTGCCGTGTTGGTCCGACGACCAACTGCCAGTCCACATCACAACTTTAACGAGTATGAGTGAGAGTTCAACAGCTCGACTCATCCACTGCAACCCCACAATATTTCCACTTTAATATGATGTCCCTTTAAAAGTCAACATAAAGCTCGCTTCCAGGCTAACCACTTAAACGTTTCTATACACGTTTCGCAACAGACTCTCAACTGAGCTCCAGCAGCCGTCGTCAAAGATAAGAGCAACAACATTGCCTCCGAGAAGGGGGAGGGGAGACACACGATGAACATTTATGTGCTTAGCCACCTTTGTAGAAATATTTGCATAAAAAGGTCAGTAGCACCTTTCAGGCCCGACTAGGGCGACGCGAGGCGAGGAAGTCACACTGAAAATATGCCTGGCGTGTCTGCACATATGTATGTCATTAAGGAAGAGGAGTCTATCGCCAGAGAGCCACCATTATTGGTATCGAATGTGTCCTTACCTTGACCACGCTAACAACCTGTCGCCGCTGCCACTCCTCTCCATGTTAGCCACAAAACATAGACATGTTTTTGCTGTTGTGGTTTAAGCAGACAACTATCATTTATATGAGGTGTTACTTAATTTACATTAACTCTATAAAGAATGCAATTTACTGTCCAGTACTTTTCTATCTTTCTATCTTTCGCATGGTACGAAGTCAGACACAAACAGCAAAAACCAATCGGCACAAATCAGTGAAAGAAACAGAAGAAGGGCCAAGTAATTGTGTCGTCTGCCCAACCCTAAAATATCCAATGAGCAGTTTCTACTTGTTTTATGTACTCTAAACCTTTTCCCATCGTATATTTTAGTTAATTATACTAGCTTATTTTTTATTTTATTTGGAGACTGACACTGTCTCTGCCTTGAATAGCAAATGAGATGAACTGAAAGTGTCAAAATTTAAGCAATATACAACTGATATATACCCTATTGGCATTATGGGGAGCGGGTATAACAATAGTGGAGCACAACTGACGCTTGATAGACATTTAACAAAAGGACTAGAAGGATTCGAGTACGAGAAATACTATCGGCATAGAGCGAGTGAGCCATAAAGGGGTACAGCGCCAAGAGGAGCAGAGATACATATACAGATGAAGAGTGACAGAGAGAGTGTGTGAGAGAGAGAGAGAGAGCGTAATAACAAAGGCTATATAAAAGGCATTGTTAGCATGAAGTACTCGCATCATGCCCCACAACACCATCTGCTGGTGCGGCTGCTGCTCCTGTTCCTGTTCCTGTTCCTCCTCTTGTTGCTGTTCCTACTTGGAAGCGGCCTCAAGCTGCCAAAACAAATAAGTTTTCTGGCTGGAGCCAGAGCATATACGATTACCCGGTAACTGCGGCTCCTGGCTTGCCAGATTTGTTGATAAAAAGATTGACAGCGTTGATAGCTGAAATAATTAATTGAATGAAAATGCTACAACAAATGCCTTTAATTAGTGTCGGGTTTCGCTTGTGCCTGGTCAGACGTCTAAGGGGAGAGGGTGCCCTGTCTGTCTGTCTGTCTGTCTAGCTGTCTAGTAAAATATTTTGTTTTTTCTTTTTTATAACCTGTAAGGCAACAGCTAAAGAGAGTCCTTTGATTTCACATTCTTCGAACAACTTACAGCTGCGAGTTTTATAGCTGAACAGATTTTAGCCTTTTCCAAGCTAGAACTTCTCCATAATGATAAGTAGTAAAAGCATAATTCAAGACTGGGTATTTTGCAGTCTATAATTTCTCTCAGTGTGTGTATAAAAATACAAAGCTTCATGTGACTAGCCGACATCCTGGAAGCCAACAAGTCCAGAGTTTTATAGCAAGACGAGCTGCGAGCTGCGAGTTGCGAGTTGCGAGTATGTGGAAGGGGTGAGGACCAGGACAGGTGTGCTTCCTATGGATGTGCGATGGTAGAGTAGTAGACCATGTCGCGATTTCCATGAAAATTATTCAAGCTGAAGGATATATGATAATTTCCGTCGGAAGTGTAATCAAAAATCGCTTAGACAACTGAACGCAAAAGTGTTTGCCTTCTGCTTCCGCACTGTGACGACGACTCGTGAATGTTGCGAACCAGGAAAGTGCAACCTGATGACGAATTTGCTTATGTGTGTTTAAATCTTTGCATTAATATGTTTATACATACCTACTACCTACATACATACATATATACACCATATAATTATGTACCTCAAGATACACGCATTTGCAGCCAAGTTTATGTATTAGACTGAGATTCGACTTGATTTTCTAATGAGAAATTGTAACAAGAGCTGAAACTATCAAAGGCTAGAGTACGTGTCTGAAACACCAGCATATATATATTGTATATATGTATATATATGTATATATATTTAGTTTATATATCTATGTGAATAACCTTGTGTCTTAACTCCAGTTTACATCTCGATACATTTACTGCCTAATGAGCTTAAACAGCTAAATAGGACTATTGCGTTCTCTTCGTCAATAAGATTGCAGTAAGGTATGAATAAAGATGTATATATGGTTGTATATATGTTTATGTATGTGTGTATGCATATTCCTATTAGTAGCAAAACCAATATCTGTGTCCCATTAAGCCCAATAGACAAATTCTTTACCTGTTTAAGTATATACAAATACATTTGTCTCTATAGATTTGCTCAACTCTTAGATTTAAGTTCGATAAACAAATAGATATATACAAATATTTACATACTATATATATATATATATATAGTATTCGTATGGTGGCAAATTGTATTCAATTTTTTGGAATATTTTTCCGCCAGAGTATGAATATTGATACAGCTGCCGATTATCAACTCTTAACGTCTTTTTGTGGAAGCCCGAGGAAGCTTCCTGTACAGCTGACAACTCGCCAATCGCCTGAGTTTATGGTTGACTTAACTACATATTCGTACATATGTTCAGGAACTATATCCAAATCTGCTAGACTAACAGATACCCTGTAAACAGACTAACAACTATGTATTCTACGTTTTAAAAGTAGAAATTTCATATTTATTATGGAAATATTTTGTAAGCAAGTTTCAAGAAGAAAATGTGTTGTTGAAATAAAATATTGAATATTAAATTTATTACTATTATTATTAATTGCAGCCAACTATATTCCCTTGGGATATAATACATATATTTAAGCTGGGATAATTTGTTAATTTGTATTAATTTTGTTTATTTCGTATATCCAATTACACAAAATTTGATTGCCTTCTGATCCGAATTGACTTTCGCGCCAATCGCACACAGCAAATCAGTTAAAAACATGCAAATATATAAAATATGTATTTAAAATACGCGTTTTGCTTGCTATTTTCTATTATTATTATTATTCTATGGGGTTTTGTTCCTTCATTCCGGGCAAAAACCAAAGGTTTTAATACTATAAACTCATATTTCCATCATTCAATTTACAAATGGCCAAATGTGGTCAAAAGATTTGTGCAGCATTTCAACTGAATAATTGATAACAATTTGACACAAAAGTTTATTTAAGTGCACAGGGCAACAAAATAAATAAATAAATAAATATCGTTTGGTGAATGCTAATGAATACTGAGTGTCCGAGCTCTGAACTCTGAGTTCCCTGAATTATTGTTGATTATTTAACTGAATAACGCATATTGTAGTGCAGCAAACCTATAAGCACCACAGCTCTCTCTCTCTCTCTCTCTGAATAGAGGCATCCAGCTCAACGCCTCCATCAGCATCCTCACTCCCAGCTGCAAAAAATAACCAAAAAATTGGTGAAAGAGCAAACGTTATCAAAGCCAATTGCTGTCGTCTGTCATTGACGCTGGCGCCGTGATGTATGCAACACAAAAATGAAATATACAAAGTGGAATTGAAGTGGAATTATTCATGGGATTTCTGTGTGTGCCCGTGCTTGGCTTGGGCCTGTGACTGAGCTTGTACCCCGCTGCCCAATCCCGTGTCCAACGACCTCATGCCACACTTCGAGCACAGCACCACGTCAGCACGGTGATCGTTAGTTGGCATTTGCTTCTGCCTCTGCCTCTGCCTCTGCCGCTGCCTTTGGGTTTGCCTCTTGCCACAGCCAGCAACAGAACCAGGACTATGTACAGCAACAGAAACAGGAAGGAAAGACTAGCGCTGTGCATGATGACATCGTTGCTGCTATTTCTGTTCAGTTCCTCCTCTCTCTCTCCCTCTCTCCTGCTCTCCTGCTTACTTACTGCCGATGGGCTGATGATGCTCTCAGCAAAAGAAGCAAAACAAGTGCCAATGCAACAGCTGCAAGTACTCAACTGGAAGATACTCCACTCCAAGTGCTTTAGACTATACAAAATAGTCTCTTAAATAACGCTGCTACATAGTTTCTGATCTTTTAGTTAGTATAGAAAGAAATTATATATCATAAATTGCAAGTTTTCAGCTTGAAGAAACTTGAAGCAATATCTTCATATATAAAAGAAAGTTAATCATCAAATCATATGTTGTTTTATAATACCTGGAATCAAAAAAAGATAATGCCAAGCCTGATTAGATTTCTTTTAGCACTTCAGAGATCCTTTTTTATATATGTTACATGGGATCCTTACCTTTATTACAGAAAGTCTTTTAGTTCAGCGATTCGCTCCAAGATATAAAAAAAAGTTGAGCTGCAATTCCAAACAAGAGTTAAAATAGCAAATTATATCTTCTTCTATAATACCTGGAATCAAAAGAAGATAATTATATATTTTCAGCACTACAGATATACTTTTCTATATGTGCTACATACGCTCCCTTTATCCTAGAAAGTTTTCCAGTTCACCGATTCGTTTCATACAAAAGAAAGTTGAGCTGCAATTCCAAACAAGAGTTTAAATACCACATCGTAACTTATCTAATAATACCTAGAATCAAAAAGATAATGCCAAACCTGATAATATATAGATTTCAGCACTACAGATATACTTTTCTATATGTCTTTCATATGCTCCCTTTATCCTAGAAAGTTTTCCAGTTCACCGATTCGTTTCATACAAAAGAAAGTTGAGCTGCAATTCCAAACAAGAGTTAAAATACCACATCGTAACTTATCTAATAATACCTAGAATCACAAAGATAATGCCAAACCTGATAATATATAGATTTCAGCAGTTCAGAGCTTCTTCTCTCTGCTTGTTACATACTTTCGCTGAATTTGTTGCCACCCATTTTATGCAAATTGCTGAGCTACAGGGTATATAAAGAATAAAACAACTACTATTCCCACTCACGTTGAAACAATTGATGGACTCACTGACTGACTGACGGAGTGACTGAGTGACTGACTGGTTCATCGGCAACTGGAATGGCTGTCTATCTCTCAATGTCCTTACTTGCTTTATGACGTGCATTTCAGTATATTGACATTTGGTGTTTGGCGCTGACAGCCCTGAGCTTAGCTGGGGCGACCTTTAACTATCGACTTACCTTATTGTAGTGTCTATAGAAATTTGGCCTGCGAATCGTGAGGAGGTAAACAGGGCGGAGGGAGGAGGGAGGCGGCTTTCATGTTCGTCGGCCATTTATGTATGTGTATGTATGTGTGTACATAATATGTACTCGTAATAACTGAGAGCAATCAATTTGCAGTCATGAGGACCGCACGCAATATTCATTGTGTTAATAGCTAGGCCACAAGGATAAATATGGCCAGTGGTTGGTTGGGCGGGATAGCGAAATGAGAAACGCTCGATTGGCTTTATAGGTCAATCAACACATCTGAACAGTAATTTCAATAATAATTTCGTAAGCTCCTTCCGACCCTGTCAGTGCCCAGCAATAAAACTGTTGTGCATTTTAATTGTCATACAGATGGGTCTGGGCTATTTATGACTGCCAATGTTTTTATCAAGGTGAGCTGTATATACGAGTGTGTGTGTGCGTGTGTGTGTGTGTGTGTGTGTGTGTTTACTTATCTACATTGTAACATACGAGTGCGTACACTTAGAGGCAGAGTGTTTACACACTTAAAATTCAATTGCTACGCAAATAAATGATTGTCAAATATTCGTCGGAGCTTGTTAGTTTGCTCCTCTGCCTAAATTATGTTTGTTTAATTTGTTGAAAAGTGCCTGTTTGAGGTTAGGTTTGTGTGTGTGTTTGTTTTTTTTTGCATTACCACAGGACCACAGGACCACAGTGTCAACTGTCAAGTGCCAAATTATGGCATACGCAGTGCTTAATGGTACATTTAATTGCTTGTTGCCAGCAAACAAAACTCCACCTAATATCTATATAAACGAACACAGAAGATTGTGGCACAATTTGGTGAGCTGGGGACCAAAAGTTATTTAACATTGGATAGGCATTTAGTATCGGCAGACCTTGCCGGGACAAATGTGTCTATAATGCCACCGATGGAGTCCAAGATTAAGGATTGGGCAGTAGCTAACAATATTAAAATCAAGGCCTTAATAAGATACTACCTCTTCGCTTGCCTTCCTATTATAGGAGACTTCTGCTACTAAATCTTCCCTCTTTAACTGAGCGTAGAACAACTTTAGCTTAAGAACAACTTTATTCAAAAATTAATCTACCAATCTCGCTGTCTTGTATGCTTTTTAATCTACTGATGGAAAGTATTATAAGGAAAGCTGATACTGACAAACAGATGTGTCCAGCTGCTTGGATATGCCGATGATATTGATATTATTGGGCGTCTCAAGCGAGATGTGCCATTGAAAGGGAATCGGCTGAACTAGCGCTTCTTGTGAACATGGGGAAAACATCGTTTATGGCGTGCTCCAGCAGAGAATCGCGGTGCCTCGATTCTCAATTGGTTGCAGGGAGCTACAGCTTTGACGCCGTGAAGCAGTTTGTATACCTCGGCTCCACCATGACAGGCGATAACAATGTAAGCCTTGAAATTAAACGGAGAATTACATCTGCCAACCGGTGCTACTTTGGGCAGCAGAGCCCTTACTCGCAGGACGAAAATAACACTCATCCGTCCGGTACTTCTGTATGGAGCAGAAGCCTGGACAGTTACACAGACAGATGCAGCTGCTCTTAGAGTGTTCGAGTGAAAAATTCTTCGTAAGATCTTCGGTCCAATATATGTTATCGTATCAGATGGAACCACGAGCTACATGAGCTCTACGAGGACATTGATGTGGTTAAGCGAATTCGCATTATGAGACTTCGCTGGCTGGGTCATGTTGCTAGTTTGGATGAACAAGCTCCAGCTGGTAAGGTATTTGATGCGGTAGTTGGAGGACAACGGAGAAGGGGAAGATCGCGTCTACGGTGCCAAGACCAAGTGACGGAAGCCCTGGCGTCACATGGTTTTACCAACTGGAGAAGACGCGCACAGTGCAGGAGCGCGTGGAGGGAGATTGTGCATCAGGCTGTACCCCGTTAGGTTGTAAATGCCAACTAATAATAATAGATTGTTCTACACTTTTAAGTCGCCTAAATTCTATTCCTTATAGACCTACTAGAAACTATTTTTCTCTATATCTTCCGGTATGCCCTGCACAATCCTTTTCGCATTTTATGTTTTCTTTATAACTCTCATTTCCATGATTTTTCCTCGAAAATTCTCTTCGTTCAATCAAACTTTCGCTTTTCTCTCACCTTCGCTAATACCTATTGCTTCTACTAACACTACTACTTATTGTTCTGCTTGGGTTTTTTGTGAGTTTTCGCTAATCGTTGCAACAAATGTTGGAAGAATTTAAAGTTAAAATTATTTTGAATATTACCCCAGACCTTTTTTACTTTTAATTTCCAGTTTACTTTTAATATTTTATATTGTACAATTTGTGTTAATACTTTTGTTTTTCTGCAAACGAAATAAACAAAATAAAATATAAATATAAATAAATATAGCTCCACCGCTGAGCTTATAGAACAGGACACAAGCGCCAAATACCTTGATCTCGTATTGGATCAAAGGCTGACATTCAAACCACATATAAACTTTACCCTGGGATTCAAATATGACACATCGCCGCCAAGTCAAACAGGGCTACAGTTCAAGTCTTCCATTGGAAAGGGAAGTTGAAGTTGCAGGGCTATCATCGAAGACCAAGTCTGCTTCTTTAGTAATCGGTACAATGAAACGCTGCTGAGGGACTGCAATCGACTGGCAAGCACTTTGTCCCATACCACTCCCAGAATTATTTATTTAATGTAAACTTTGAACAACCGACCAAAATTTGACAGACAATGTCGCTGCGAGCCAAAAGAGCAGTGTACGTCCACTGTATCATGCCTATCTGGCTGTACGGAATACAGATCTGGGGGATCGCTGCGAAGACATCCTACAAACGTATCCAGGTGATTCAGAATCGTGCCCTAAGGCAGATAACAAACTGTCCCTGGTACGTCCGTGGTTCCACTCTACACAGAGACCTCCATCTGAACACCGTCGAAGAGCAGATCGGACTACACACCAGCCGATACAGCGATAGGCTTCTGAGACACCGGAGCGCTCTCGCAAGAGGCCTACTCCCTGCTAGACCTCTCAGGCGCCTAAAGAGAAAAGGTTTCGCTAAGAATATCAGTCAGCAGTGAGATGTTCTTCATCTCAATTCCATTGAGCTCCTCATGCTTTAAATCTCTATAATTTTTTCTAGCATAAGGTTTGGTTTGTTAATATGTTTATACTTGTGTTGTTATGGTGCTTTATGTATGTACGGATTCTTCACTTAATAAAGATATTATTAAAAAAAAAAAAAAAAATATGAGTGTTATTTAATCGTTCTAATGAACATCGTACCACCATCATAACACCGTATGAAAATCTTTATGGTGGGCTATCGATGCGAGATCGAGCTTAAACAGTCACTAGTTAAAGTTAAAATCCCTAAGGAGCTGTATAAACAAAAGTTTCGGGACGCGTGGCTAAATTTGCCCGATTTGGCAAAGCGGCTTAGCCGCGATCCCAGGGATCCGGACAGATCGTACTGCAAGTATTGCAAGTGCAGTATAAGGATCGAATTGAATCCGTTCAAAAGCAATTCGTGCTGTTCGCTTTACGTGGACTAAACTGAGACCCCAATCTTCGTCTACCGTCATACTCCAGTAGGCTTCATCCTCTTAATCTTCCTTCACTAGTTAATCGTAGAAAAACTCTTAGTGCTGTTTTTCTACATAAACTGATATTGAGTCTGCCTTCCCTTTAGATCGTGTTAGTTTTTCTGTACCTCGTCGTTGTACTAGGAACTATGATATATCCCATTATGCCTTCCCACATGCAAAACAGATTATGCATTACACAGCTTCCACGCTTAATGTGTTAATTATAATAATCTACACAACCTGATCTCAAATGCATCTTCTCTTTCTTCTTTAAACTCTTCTCTTTTCCTTTATCTTGGTAGAAACAATTAACCTCCTCTCTAGCTACATTTCTTCAATTTATCCTACTTCCTTTTATTTCTTCATTCTACATTATCACTTCTAATAGTACATTAATTAGTTACAGTGTAAGCCCTATTTACTAATTCTCTTATACATTAATACTTATTATACTATGCTTCTATATACTATTGCTCCTAATAGAATATACGTAAGTAATAGTATATTGTCAGTATTCTAATACTCCTTTATTCTTATATATTATTATAAGTGTGACGGGCGATATGTACATATTTTAGAGCTAAAATCAAATTATTAATCTTTATAATTTTACTGCCAAATCCACCTTCAAAATTTTTTTCATAATTTTATCCGTTTAAATAAATTTATTGTAACCCATTATTACTCAAATATAAGCTACACCTTGATCTGATATAAATTTTTATTACACTTATATACTTGTTTGAACGATGTGTTCAGTGAGCAACTCGAAAGTATACTCCTCTCGGGAGCAACTCGAAGAATACTGGTTTTATTCCTAAAATCCTAGTTCTTATATAGCTAACATTGGTTGTTCTTATCCTATTCTTATCTACTTTGACCCGACCAACGGGTTGCATCTGCTGATAGGGTCGGTTCATATTTCGTGCACGTACTTGAATCACACCATACTATTTGAAACGTATAAACGCGGCCATAAATTATCTATTTTATTATGGTGTGTTGTGTTCTCTCAATACGAAATGCACTTCCACTTAAAAGTATGTGGCATATATATTAATTTCAAATGAACATATGCATGTTCAATGTAAGTTTGAACAATACTAATATATTGATCTGATTGGGTTTTCAATCCTTGCAACAAATGTTGGATCGATTTAAATAAATCAACTTTTCTTATATTTTTGTTCCCCAGATTTAGATTTAAATTTAAATTTGTTTGAATTCCTATTTTAATTTTATAATTTTAATACTTCATTTGTTTTAAACTTTATTTCGTAGTCAGCTGCTTTTAGTTGACTTAAATAAATAAATAAATAAATAACGTCAAAAATTTTCACAATTATGAAGTACCAGAAAAATATTATAAATTAGCAATCATACAATAATAAAATATAATATCAATTTAACTGAGAAACATATGTAAATAAATAAGAATTATCTATGTCTACAACTAAAAATTGCTGTCCTGTTTTCTATCCTTTTTTAGAAACTATTTGTCGCTTCTTTTCCTTGTTTTTTACCCCCATCTGTCCTGTTTTTGTGTCCAGTTGATGGCCACACTGCTACTAGCACTAGTTAGTAGTTATATAAATATAGTTTATACAGTTGAGTCATAAAAATATAATAAGCATAAAATACAATAAGCAAAAAGATAGATTAATAAGTACATTGCACACAGCGTACTATCTTAATAAAAAAGGTATTATTTGGGATATTTAAAACCCATAATCTTTGGTTTCTGATACTCTATATATATATATATATATATTTTCGCAAGTTTATTACATACTTTTCACACATTCGAGTCATAATTACAAGATTATTTCGAAGCTAATCTGGCCACAGCTGATAAGCTGGATCCTGCTGTGAGAAAGGGGCTTACAAAAAGGATAAACAGGACAATGGAAATGTGGAAAATGTAACATTTCTAATTTGTAATTAGCGAGCCAAAAACTTGTTCTGCAAGGATCAAATAGGTTTAGCTAGAAACAGGGCATGCGGCAGGACATTCAGGTACTTTTCAGCGAAAAGCAATGTTTAAAGAATGAGCTCATTATTTTCGCAGTAAACGCGCTCTGTCACAGCCAGAAACAGAAAGAAAATCCAGTTGAAAACAAGTTTTAAAATTACAAATTATATATGCATAAAATCCACAATGTCCTGGACACCAACTGTGCCCCATAAGCTGACTCTCTGTGCCACGAAAAGGACTATTAACATGTGTGTGTGTGTGTGTGTGTGTGTGTGTGTTCGAGTGTTTCTCGCATAAGACGACGCAATTAAAAGGGTTTTCTGTTGATATGTAGTTCCGCAAAGCCTCTGGGCAGATATACCACGCCCACATCTGAAACTACGTCTATGTCTATGCCCAGTCAAAAAGTGGTCGCAGCTCTTAACAATAGACACAGATAAGTAGCAGAAGAAGGGTGCTCACAACTTTTTGTATACGAGCAGTACGAGTATATCCAAAACTTTGTTAGAGGCCATATTAACGTTGGGTAAACTCGAACCGAAACTCAAACTGAAACCCAACCGAATCCTCGACGCACCATATGTGCCCGTTAGTATAAAGGATCTCCGCTGCACCTGCAGCCCTCTGGGGGCCTTGGTAACGCCGCCCTTTCACCAGCTGTTGGTAGGAACAATTAGAAGGACCCATGTGTGGCGTCAACGCCTGTTTTAGTGGTCTTAATGAAAGGCGCAAAAATTATGAACTTTGGCCAAAGATGAAAACGCTTTTAATTTGCAAACGAGCTCAGGGGCTCACAGTCTAACCTACATATGGAGCCACCCAACCTCCTGCCCAGCCCAGCCCTACCCTCCCTCTCTCCTTCCTTCTTCAATCCTTTTGTTCCATTAAGGAAAAAGCTCTGTTTGAGACGCTCACACTCAGAACACACACACACACACACTGAGATGAACGAAACTGAAAGATTTACAATTCTTTTCATATTTACATTTGATGAACTACTCGTATTTGTCCTTGGCGAAGGCTGTCAAGGGGTTTGCCCTTAGACACTTTAAGCCACATATGTGGGTAGCTTATGACAAAAATATATTGCATTCACAATAGATATGGAAGGAATACACTAAGTTATATCAATTGTAGACACTGCAGACTCAGAATAGAAGCGATTATTTTGGGTAACTCTTTATATCCACAAGCTATACTTAAGCTTAAAATTCTTTAAAAGTACTGATAAAATGTTAAGAGTATCCTTGCAGATATATGAGCAATCCTTATTCTTATATATTTCTATTGTTGTTGGATCAATTTCATTACAAAATATTCTTACTGCAACATAATAAGTAATTCCCTTTTATAACTCACTAGGATATTCCAGAATTACAGTTTATAATCCTTTACTTCCTTAGCAAGCTATTAAAACTAAATACTTAATAGATAAAATGTAAAGAAATAATATGAATAATATAAGTAATATGAATAATATGAAATATATGAATACTATGAATAATATGAATAATATGAATAATACGAATAATATGAAAAATATTAATACTATGAATAATATGAATAATATGAATAATACGAATAATATGAATAATATGAATAATATAAATAATATGAATAATTTAAATAATATGAATAATACGAATAATATGAATAATAAAAATAATATGAATGATATAAGCAATATGAATACTATAAATAATATGAATAATGTAAATAATATGAATAATATGAAAAATATGAAAAATATTAATACTATGAATAATATGAATAATACGAATAATATGAATAATATGAATAATATGAATAATATAAAAAATATGAATAATATAAGCAATATGAATACTATAAATAATATGAATAATATAAATAATATGAATAATATAAGCAATATGAATAATACGAATAATATGAATAATATGAATAATATAAATAATATGAATAATTTAAATAATATGAATAATACGAATAATATGAATAATAAAAATAATATGAATGATATAAGCAATATGAATACTATAAATAATATGAATAATGTAAATAATATGAATAATACGAATAATATGAAAAATATTAATACTATGAATAATATGAATAATATGAATAATATAAATAATATGAATAATATGAATAAAATGAATAATATAAACAATATGAATACTATAAATAATAATAATATGAATAATATAAATAATAATAATATGAATAATATAAATAATATGAATAATCCTTTAGCTGACGCTAAAGGATTGTTTACAATAACGTCAATCGAAAAGGATCACGGTCCAAGCATGATGAAGCGCCACAAACCACTTCAAAGGCTGATATTCACCAAAAGAAGACTATGCTGTCAGTTTTGAGGGATTGGAAGGATGTGGTATATTTTGAGCTGCTTCCAAGGAACCGAACGATTAATTCGGATGTCTACTGTCATGTCAACAACTGGACAAATTGAATACAGCCATCGAGGAGAAGCGACCAGAATGGGTCAATCGTAAAGGTGTCATATTCCACCAGCACAACGCCAGATCTTTGGTCACTCGCCAAAAACTGAGTGAGCTTGGCTGGGAACTTTTGATGCATCCACCATATAGTCCGGACCTTGCACCCTCAGACTACCATTTGTTTCGGGCTTTGCAAGACTCCTTAAATGGTAAAACTTTTGATAAGGACGAGGATATAGAATCGCACTTGCTTCAGTTTTTTGCAGATAAAGGCCAGAAGTTCTATGAGCGTGGAATAATGAATTTGCAGGAAAGATGGCGAAAGGTTTAAAGTTCATTCTAAAATTTTAGAAATGTATTTCTTTTAAAAAATCACCGGTTTCTTTTCGGTCCACCCAATATTTATATATTGTTAATAATATTAAGCAATCAATAGATATTTTATTCAGAAATGTGTAGACGTTTCATGAATAAATGTATTTTTGGGTCTAATATTTTCTAAGGCACTTCGATTAATGCATTCGTTGAGACGGACAGGGCTTAATCAACGCAGTTATTGATGCGTATAATTAATATACGTTTTTTATAGAGTCTATATGTTAGATAGATGTATGGAAAAGTTATATATAATATAGTATATAGCAGTTTTGGTCGCTTGTAATGGGTTCGGGGCACAAAAATAGAACAGAAGAAACTTATTCACTCAACATGCATGGGATCCAGATCCACTCGGATTTGACAAGTGCGAGTACTTGCCGCTGATTTGCTGGGGTAAACAAAGTAAAGTTGGAGCACTGGAGAAGGAACCACGTGTTGCATGCCCCAAAAAGGTAAACAAACGAGCGTGGGCCGAGCCGAGTGGAGCCGATGCCACAGCGGGAGCTCAGAGCTCGCTGCCGAAGCGATTCACCAGTCGAAACGCCATTGGAGTGAAGCGAGCCGAGCGATGTTTGAGTGAAACTTTTGGCCAGTGTTCGGGAAAAGCTTTGCGGACACGATTGTGCCTTCGGTGGCTGGCGGCTGGTGGCAGGCAGCGGCAGAGGCAGCGGTAGTGCCAGTCCCAGTACTGGGGCCACCAGCCAGTGCCAATTTCCACTGGCTGCCGGCGCACAGCGGCCACGGAAAGCGTTCATGTTCCGGCGTAAAGGAATGTGCCGTCAGTTGTTTTGCGAACGTTCACGGCTTCAGTACACGGAAGCGGCGGTCCAGTTCCAACTACAGCCAAGTAATTCTTGTCTCTGAACAATCGCATCTCCCAATATCGGTTCATATAATATATACATAAAATTATTTTTTTTGGCTTGTGATTTTTTTTTAATAGTCGCGTTTTGCCATTAGAAAGGACTGTGACAAAAGTATAAATATTTATCGTATTATCGGTACATTTATGTGAAATTGAGCAGACGATATAAATAAATATACTTATATATATGCTACATACATATATATATATAACTCTGAATGAATGAACATATGATAGCAATATAATCGCTTGAATAAGAAATTATTGTTAAATTTCAATACAAAGAAAAACTTCGAGAAATTGATCGAGACAATTCCAGATTCTTCCCATAAAAATAAAAACGGTAAGTGGTTTCAGAGAGTGAAAAATATCTCAAGCAAATTGATCTAAGCGGATCTGAATATATAGAATTTTAGCTCAATTTTGTTATCTAAATTTCAATCTAAGGAAAAGTTGCTTTCTATAATTCTCAGCAATTTCCCAAGTGCTTCAGATTCCAGAGAGTGAATAATATCGAACAGATTCTGATCCAAACAGAACTGAATATATATAGTTTTAGCTCAATTTTGTTATCTAAATTTCAATCTTAAGCAAAAGATAATTTTTAACAATTTTAAAACTGCTTTAAATTCCGTTAATAATTATTTTCGATCGTAAAAGATCAGAGAAAGTTTACAAGTGAAAATCATCTTTATGTTCTGCAAAAACGAGAAGACAAAGTATTAAGTAGAGCTTGAAAGTAATCGTGAGCATAAACCTGGTATGTGTCTATGAAATTTTTCGGGGTTTACTGTCCTTATGCGTGATTTGAATAAAAATGTTGGCTAAGAGAACAAAGCAAACAACTGGTTGTTGTCCGTGTCCGTGTCGGTGTCCGTTTTTGGGTTGTCCTCCGGAATATACGAGCTCGATACAATTAAGCAAGTACAACACCTTTAAAAAGTCGTATCAAGAGTTCTTCCAACAAAATATGAAATTGCTTCCCCGAAGTCGGCTAGGCCAAAAACCCGGACCGTACGACTATAACGTATCCGCACTGAGGGACAGGACAATATAGACACCGCAAGGCAAATACGTGCCCGACCCACATGAACTGCTGCGTACATGTGTGTTTGCTGTTGTTGATAACTTAATGGCAGGACAATGCAATACTTTCCATTTACGTATAAATGGCCAAGTGTCCGCCGGTCATCCTACCCTCACCCATACCCGTAACCGTGTCCATTCCCATGCCCGTGGGTCACCGTCTGCTTTTTGGCCTAACTAAACGTGTTTCCCGTCTAGTTATTGCTTGAAATAAGCCCACTTCGCTTAAAATTACCCATTGTCAAGGACTTTTGAACAACTTCATATAAGTTTCCGTTTCCGAAAGTGTGCACACACAAACAAACACACACGCACACACACACACACACACACACACACACACACTGATACTCTACAACACTCGCAGAGGTGTTAGCAGATTGAGCCTCCAGCATTTTCACTACTTTCTTTTCACGACGCTTAAAAAGTTATATTAAGTATGTACAAAAGGTAGAAAAATGTATGCAATATGCTGACAGAGATCGAGAATATATATTCTATATATAGTTTCTGCTATGAGAAGGAATTTCTGTCTGAAATCTTTTGATATCTTCCATTTCGCCAGCATTTTCTGTACTTTCTTTGTACTTCATACTTGTACTTAAAAGTTAAGTTGTTATAGGTGGAAAATCTATCCAATAAGAATCGAGAATATATATTCTATATATAGTTTTTGCTATTAGATTGAATTTCTAGTGATATATTCCATTTCTCCAGCATTTTCACAACTTTCTTGCTACTAAAAAGTTATTTTTCTGTATAAATTTAAGTACGAAACATTCGTATGAAAGGTAGAAAAATATATCCAATATGGCAGCAAGAATCAGGAATATATATTCCATATATAGTTTGACCTATAAATAGCAGTTTCTCCATCAAATCTTACGACATATTTCGTACAAAAATATATTTTTTATATAGCAAAACATTTTCTTAACAATATATTTTGATTGGATTATATTTAGAGTTAGGTATAGAGCAGAAATCGAAATCGGTTGATAACAAAGCTTATATAATATGCTATATGATACTTCCTTTATCTATAGTACACCTCATAGCAATAATAATAATAGCCAGAGTTTATTAGTATTTCCGTATTGACACAGTATTTCCGTAGAGTATTTATTCAGTCGACATGACAATTGCTGGTCCTTCGGTGGACATGGGTACTTGGGTACTTGGGTACTCGGGTCCAGGGGTCCTTGGGTGTGGGGGCTGGTCAGATGGACACATGGGCACATGGGACATGGGTGACACTTGTGGTGACCCATGTCGTGTGCAAACATATGTACGTTTTACAGTAATTTTCTATGACTATCGCTCGCAAATACTGCAGCACCTACGAATGTTGGCCGGACTGCAGCCGAAAACTTGCAGCATATGTTGCATATGTGGCAATAAAAACGTGTGACAACAACAACAACAACAACAATAAGAGGGGGGGGGGGGAGAACGTGCAACATTAACTAAGCGGCAAGTCCCAAGTATATATCTCTAACTTAACTAAAACTGGGTGTACGTGCCACTTGCGTCTACGTCTCTATTTTGAGTCTCGTACTCGTACTCGCACTCCTTCAGACATACCCAGAGTCGTACTCAGAGTCGTCCTTGTACTCATCCTCATCCTCATCCTCGCAGTGCAACTAAATAGTTGCTGTCCTTATTTCCGGCCAGTAAACCTTTTGCCCGCCATTTGGGTGCGTGTAATAACCGGCTGTCTGCAGATACTAAATCAACTCGTTGGGTATTTGCATTCGGGCAGGAATCCTCCTTGGAGTTCCGCTGGTACCGCTCTCGGCACAGAGCACGTTCCCCGGCCGCCATTACGACAGTCTGGCTGCTAGTCCGAGTTCTTTCCTGAGATTATGGGTATGTAGTACTTATAATGAAAACGTTTTTGTGCAATCCTCAGCTCTCTACCAACACCTATTATCCTGTCACACACACACACACACACATAGAAAGTCGGAAAACTCTAACTCGCTTCAGCTGCGTATAAAACTTCCAGTGAGTTTTTTGAAACTCTTTTCGACTGCTGCAAATTTTCCACTTAAATCTTTAATACAAAAAAAAGACATAACTCTAAATATGATACCCCAAATCAATTGATTCCCTGGCAGACAAATCAATTAAATGTATACATAAAAAACAGTTATCAATATGTCTAATTTGTTTTATTTTACACTCATATCAATAAACACAAAGTATTGTTTTAAATATAATCAAATTTAACTGATATATGCATAAACTCTATCGATTTGCATTTGATGCCTTTGTATGTAGTCTGGGATAGGCAATTCATCTGTTAAATGTTTTGGGTAAAGGTTTAATGGTTAAAACCAAAAAAATATAAAATCCATTCAATTGACGGGGAAAACAAGTCAGTTTCATTTAAATCTCTCTTTCATCTCGAACATTTTCACCGCCGCAACGGCGACAGTGCGAGAAACCCCAAAAATGTTCATTTTGTGAGATTCTTTGATGGTATATTGTAATTTAATTTATTTGATTTTAGTGTCGATTTTATCGATTCCATATGTACGTATGTCCAATTCGTATGTCATGTCCACATATGTATGACGGCACTTAAACCGCTTTTGCACTTAGTCCGAAAGCAAAAATATCTTTTCGAGAAACAACGAAAAAACGAAACAACTTTTTCTGTCATGTTCAAAACGAATGCAGCTCCGGCTTGGACTAAGAAATTCAACTTGGTTTTGATTAGAATCGAATTTTCCTTCTATTTTAGATATTCTTGTATACCATTTAAACAATATGAAGCTACCTTTTGCATCAGAATCAAATTTTTCTTTCATTTTAGATTATCTTTTATACCATCTTTAAAACTTGAATCTTCCTTTTGAATCAGAATCAAATTTTTCTGTTATTTTAGATATTTTTTTATATCATGAGAATAATATGAAGCTACCTTTAGAATCAGAATCAAATTTTCCTGCTATTTTAGATATTCTTTTATACCTAAAATGGTATATATATATTTATATATATACAAGTATCTATAAATTTCAATCTTCCTTTTGAATCAGAATCCAATTTTCCTGCTATTTTAGATATTTTTTTATACCATCTATAAAATATAAAGCTACCTTTTGAATCGAATTTTCCTTTTATTTTAGATATTCTTGTATACCATTTAAGCAATATGAAGCTACCTTTTGCATAAGAATCTAATTTTTTTGGTATTTTAGAATATCTTTTATACCATCTTTAAAATTTGGAGCTTCGTTTTGAATCTGAATCAAATTTTTCTGATATTTTAGATATTTTTTTTAAAACCATCTAAAAAGAATGAAGCTACTTTTAGAATCACATTTTTCTGTTTTTTTTATGTTTTATACCATCTAAAAAATATAAAGCTTCCTTTTTAATCAGAATTCAATTTTTTCTGATATTTTAGATATTTTTTTATACCATCTAAAAAGAATGAAGCTACTTTTAGAATCAGAATCACATTTTTCTTTTTTTTAAGATATTTTTTTATACCATCTGTAGAGTATAAAGATACATTTTGAAATATAATCAAATTTTCCTGCTATTTTAGATATTCTTCTATGCCATCAGAACAATATGAGTCTTCTTTTTGGCGTATAAAAATCAATTATATATATCTCTCAGTCTTCAGATAACTTCAAAGCTTATTGAACTTGACCGTTATTTTAGATTTGACATGTTTACAATTCACCTTTGTGCACTTCGATAGGTTTTTCGCATATATTTACTTAAAAGTTCTGTTGTATAAACAGAACGCTTTTTTAATGGCCAAGTACGCTTAATAAACATAAACAAAAACATCTAAGTACGATAATTATTGGAGGCCACAATTTAACCGAGTGCCATAATGGGAAAATATTATCGCTCTATATATGTATATGTATATTTATTTACGTATTATAGGTAAAAGTAGTATGGCAGAATAGTAGTAATGGTGTATATAACCTTCAAAAGATCTAAGACCATAAATCACACAACAAATGCCACGTACTTACGAAATAAATAAAAATAAGTCTCTGAAACGAAAAAATATATCTATACATTTAATTCCACATTTTTATTGAGCGCACGAAAATTCTATTTCATTTTCACTCACTCTCCACTCGCTGTGGCCCTGAGAAACTACAAGAAAGCAATACATAAGCTTACTATATTTTCTATATTTAGATAGTTTCCACTTCTAGTTTATTTTTGTACCTGACACCCATTAAATTCTCTGTAAATGGGGTATACTTACAGCATGTGAAAAGGCTGAAAAGTAGATCTGAAATTCTCTTTAAAATAAAATCTTGGTCTGACGAGCTGAAGACACTTTGGTCCATACCAAAAGTCCATCTATTCAATATAAAAATATAATATAATATAAATTGTATATTTATATATAAATTAACAATTTCTTATATCAACTTTCAACTAAAAGCCTCAAGAAACTTTCTACTTTGTATCTGTTTATTTGTGAGATTCCATAGGAAAGATAGAATTATAGAGATAGAGTATCCCATAGTCGTGTATGCTCAACAACGCAGCATTACCTCACCTGTTAATGAACTGCACTCAACATTAATAGACTAAATCAGTACGAACAAGTGTCTAGGCAATCATAATTGATTAATAGTTTGCACACTGCTTTTTCATAATATAATTTTTCCATTTTGTATGCAGTTTGTGAGGTGAAATATAATTAACTTGATGACGTTTAATCATACATTAATGTATGGCCTTACAGGTAGAGAGAGAATCAGAGAATCATATATATATATATATATATATGCACCCATAATTTATTCATTTATGACATTTTATTTTATTTATCATGATTTCTTTTGACAGAACTTAATGAATGCACAGAATTGGTACTTGACGGTGACGACAGGGCAGCTCATGCAAGTGAATGCATCAGATTGTTGCGTATATTTTACTCACACACACACATAGTACGTGTGTGTGAATGCCCATTTACATATGCAGCTATGCATAATTTAACAATTGCACGTGTGAAGTCGCTTCCATCGCCAACAACTGATGCCACTAAAGCCATCAACAGATGCAACTGCAACAGCAGCAGAAGCAGAGCTGAAGGTGGAAACGGATGCAGAGCATAATATGGGGTATTGGGAAGGGGAGGGGATGTGATAGAGGCAGAAGTACCTGGCAACATTGCTCATCTGGCTGTCAGTGCGCCATCTACACACAGCCAGATGATTGTGTAAATACGTGCATAAGCCTAAAGAGGCACAAAATCATATAAATATATATTGTATATATATATATATGTACTATATACTTTATCTTGACAGCTTATAATAAGTAAATTTATGTAAACGAGATACTGTCCTTTGTTTGAAAGCCACTGAACTGATTATGATAAAATTACCAACTTCCTTCAACTCAACAAATCGACTATGACAAATTTACGTGCAACTTTCATTATGGTCGAAACTCTTACCAAATCCTCAAGAAAAGCTGTTGCCAAATAGCTTAGCTACAAATTTGATCTACAAAAAGGAAAAACTGCAGAGTATCTTTTCTTTAGATTGTTTTTTTTAATAAGAAAAAACCTTTTTACTAATTCCTTCAACTAAGCTACAAATTCTGCTAAGAAGAAGGAAAAACTTAGAATATCTTTTGTCAAGAGTCTTTTTAACATAAGGAAAAGCCTTTTTATTAAATACTTAAACTATATTTGATTGTACTTTCTTTGACTAAAAGTACAGTAATAGCTAAGAATTAGAACTACTATATCTATATATTTATTTGTAAATTTACTGAAAGATATTCAAATCATTTTTGCTTATTTCCAGATACTTTGGCAAAAAGTTTGTCAAGCAACTCAACAATAATCTCGAGCAGAAAAGGAGATTTAAATATAAAAAGGTTTATCCTTCTGCTGGTGCAGTGCTGGTCCATTAGCTAGTGCCTTGTGTATTACTCGTAAAAGCCATTACTTACAGCCAAGAGGATTACTTAAAGCAAAGTCAAAGTCAAGGAAAGCACATGAGCTTATGCACTTATTCATATGGACTGCATCGTATGTAGATATGGACGGCGCGGAAATTAAATATACGAAAAGCAGATCATAAAAAGAAATATTATAGACAAATAAATATATATAAATAAATATTGGGAACGGGTGTGGAAAAGCAATTGATAGCAATGCTGGCCGGTGGCAGTGCAGAGGGAGGCATTTGTAGAGGAGCTACACTGACATTGCCAGCGGTGTCAGGACATCATCAACATCCACACCAACATCAACACCAACACCAACACCATCACAGGGGAACTACGCCCAAACAGATGCGTAAAAGTAAAACCAATCAAACTAGCCTCTTGGCGCGGAACAACAACGCTGGAGCAGCAGCTGGTGGGGCTGGTGGCAGCGGTGCTGGAGGCAGCACCAGTGCCAGCGTCAGTGTCAGCGCCAGCGGCAGTGGCAGTGGCAGCGGCAGCGGCGTTGCATCCACCAAGACAGCGACCATTATGAAGCCAAAGCCCGGTGTTGACAGAACCTGTCGCACTGCAATGGCCAGCGGCAAGGGTTTATCTGTGCCGGGACACAGCCACGGGCACGGACACCACCACCACGAGAATGCGGGTGGTATCGTCGATGGGATCGAGATATATCTGGGCCTAATCGGCTGGCGTAAAAAGTGCCTCTACACATTGCTATTGCTGTTAATGCTCTTAATTATAACTAACCTGGTGCTGACTCTCTGGATCATCAAGGTCATGGAGTTCTCAACGGTAACTAAAAGCTTTTAATCTACACCCAATTCGGTCTATAATTTATGCACTCGCACTCTTCCAGGACGGCATGGGACAACTGAAAATTGTACCCGGAGGCATTCAGCTCACAGGCCAGGCTGTTATTATGGATATGCTACGCGCATCCACAATACGTTCCAGACCCGGACAGCCCATATCAATTGGTAAGTGCAAGTCGAGAGATTTTTCATATGATATATGAATATCTACTTAAGGAACAGTTTGTGAAAGTCCTGTGGGACTATTCGGGACAATCCAAATAACTAATAAATCGAATGTACTGGGTACTTTCCTTCGACTTTGTATCTAGAGTAAAACTATGCAAATCATGATGCATTCTTCATTTAGAAGCCAACGATTGCTTTCAACTTGGTCTGAGAAAAGTTACTTTTCCTAAACAACAATCCAAGTGTTAATATACTGCTTACAAAGCTTTGTCAACTTAAAGTAAAGATCCTAAAACCTTTCTTTTTTGGCAATCCAATATGAATACTTAATTCCAACCTTTCGTTGACTTGGGTATAGGATAATGAGACTTAACTTATTAACTTAACTTAAGTCTTTAACTTCAACCTATAGTCAAAATAGTTGAGCTTTAATATCATCAACAAAAAAACAAGTCTAAACATTTTTAGACCCTTGAGAGCCATAGAGAAAGGTTTAAAAAAGTAACAGATGAGGTCAGAGTATACATATATTTTTTTACTATTTTATAATACAGTCGAATCCCGCTAAAATGTACCCCTCTAAATCGAAAATGTAAAATCTCGACAAATCAAATTTCCGTATAATTCGTAAAAAAAAGTGATTACCTTTCAATTCCGAATTATTGAGATTCGACTGAAACTTTATACCCACAAAATAACTGAAAAAATATTATTAAAGTTTGCAATAGGTAACAGATAAAGTCAAGTTAAGATCTGTTAAGACTCCATAGGATTCAGCTCTTAAACAATTGTATATAAAAATCTAGAGATACCAAAAGTGGTAAAGGAAACATAGAAACAAAATATTCTATTAAAATTATGAATTTTATTTAATATTTAAATCTTTGAATTGGAATGGATTTTTAATAAATCTTTATATATCAATCAGAGCTGCTAATTTCTGTTCTCTCTTCTACCTTGTTTAAGTTGAAGTTTTCAACTCGATAGTGGACAAAGATTAGACCCAGAATGTTGCCCTTTCTGGCTTTCTGCTGTGCTAATAACCTGCGTCATTTGAGACCATTTTTAAAAAGCAGTCTCTACCCTCGGACTCTCAATTTGCTTACCCCAATTTCCCAGTTTAAAGCCAACTGCGCTCAGGTCGAACCTGGCCAGGACAAATGTGTGCCGTTGTCACTTGAGCCATAAATCAGTAGATTCAGAGATAGGCGCAAGGCAAGAGATTGCCAAAGCCCAAGACGTCGCCTGTTCACGCTTATCCCTCTATATACAACTAGGTATAGTATGTACATATGTGAGTATGTACTACTCACAGGCTACTAACTAGTCGTACATATATGTGGAAGTAAGTGGAGATGGCAACTAATCAAATGAGATCGGAGCTACTACCAGATGCACAATTACAGATAAACCAACAGTGGGGATATCCCTTCTGGTTGTTGCAACCAAACAAGACAGATGAGAACTTAAGAGCACAGTCAGAGCATAAGAACAAAATACGTAATAGAAATTATATTAGACACATTTCCTGAAGTAAAAATCGACCTGTGACATGCCAATGGGAGTTGGGGACTTCAGGGGTAAACTCTGACGTAAGCCTCAAGCAAACAGACCCGAAGTCGGGACCCAGTGCAAGATATCCCAAAATACAGTAGAAGTTTCGGTATACTTAAGTTTAATTTTCTATATTATATATTACATTCCTTCCTTAGAGCTTTACCTGAGTCAAAAACTTTACACCTTAAAGGAAAAGAGTTTAAAATTTCAGCTCGCCATAAAGGTTTATCGAAATAAAGCAAACTATTCCTTGCTTTACGAGGAAACTAAACTGATATATTAAAGTAGAGTCATAGTCAAGTTTTCTTATATCCTGCATATATTTTATCTGTCTCCACTTTCTCTTTCTCCTTCTTTCTCTCTCTCTTTCTGACGCTTGGCATCATGAACAGAATCAGCACGTAATTTTACAATCAATACACGTGGCCCAAACGGTGTACTCGAGAATCATTTATTCTTGGGACACGATAAGTTTGAATGTCTGTCAGCGGGATTTCGCATCAACGATACAACCGGACGAAATTTATTTTCCGTAAATCGAAATGAAGTCACAATCGGCGCGCACGCGTTGCGCATTGAGGGCGAGGGTGGCGCCATCTTCCGGGAGTCAGTGCAAACACCTCATGTGCGTGCCGAGCCCGGCCGGGAGCTCAGGTAAGTTTCCATAAGTACAAATTCCCTCGACTTATAACTGTCCACACATATAAATCTCTGGCCACAGATCAGTAATTACACCCACCAGACATATATATGACACAAGAACTGTCAATGACTCAATAAGTGCCCAGTTGAGATCCTATAAATAATTGATTGCCTTTAAATACGTGCGTGTTGACAGGGCTTAATCATAATATGCTGTATATCATAATATGTGCAGGTATTCTTACTCACAAGTTGAACTTTATTTCATATTTTCAGAGATGTAACATATATTTTTCTGCTGAATAATGTGAAGGAAGTAAACTGAACCAAGTTTGCCTTTCGTTCAGACTTCTGTATACTTCATACCAAACTGTATGATTTTTCTATTATAAATACTTCACTAAGCAAAGAGATGAGTTAAGCAAATGCATCAAAATAGATTCACCATATTCCTTAACAAGTCCTTTCAATATTTTCAACTAAAAACGTTTAGATTGTGGAATGAAAGAGATATAAATCTACACCCAGGGTGAGGGGAGTTAGTTTTAATAAGAGACTCTATAATATAATATAGCAAATTACAATAATATCTTAGATTAAACTTAAGAATAAGCCAAAGCACCCCTTCAGTCTGAATTGATAGAATAGAAAGTAAAAGGGATATTTCTCCCTATATCTTCACAAATCAACACCCAAAAATAGATTGCGAATTGCGGCTGAAAGATGCAACACTTTTTTTTAGTTTATCTGAATAAATTTGAATGAGCTAAGCCTAACCTAAATTTGACTGTAGAGCTACTCTTTTTCCTTATGAGGAAAAAATACTCCATTTATATTAAATTAAGTATTTACAGTGATTAGTAAACTAATTTTTAGTAAATTAATTTTTAGCAAAACTAAAATTAAAATATAAAAAAAAGAAAAACATAAAAATGAAAACAGAATAAAAATAGAAATATCCAGGAGTCACAGTTGAGTTAGCTTGTAGTTAAATCTCAGAATTAGATATCATTCAGATTAGAGAAGAAAATTTTAGGTGAAGAATCGGTCCATAAGGTCTTGAGGGTAATGAATTTTGCTGTTAAATAATAAATAATAGAAAAAATAAATACTTGCTATAGAGTCTTAGGAGAGGAAAGCTGCAACATAGAAAAAACATGTAAAGAAATATTTAAATAATAAAGTCAATTATGTTTTTGGCTTTTTATCAGTAATAAAGAAAATGGTTCAAGCTTATTCTATAACAGCCAAAGGAGACGTTGAAATGGAAGCCTAAAGTATCTACTGTGATTTTTTAAAAGAGTAAACACATTTTCTTAAATTTTAGAATGAACTTTAATCAATTATATATTTTCCATTTTGTTGGATGACCTTTCGCCATCTTTCCTGCAAATTCAGGAAATTATTCCACGCTCATAGAACTTCTGGCCTTTATCTGCAAAAAAACTGAAGCAAGTGCGATTTGATATCCTCGTCCTTATCGAAAGTTTTACCATTTAAGGAGTTTTGCACAGACCGAAACAAATGGTAGTCTGAGGGTGCAAGGTCAGGACTATATGGTGGATGCATCAAAGTTCCCAGCCGAGCTCACTCAGTTTTTGGCGAGTGACCAAAGATCCAGCGTTGTCCTGGTGGAATATGACACCTTTACGATTGACCCATTCTGGTCGCTTCTCCTTGGAAGCAGCTCAAAATATTCCACACCCTTCCAATCCCTCAAAACTGACAGCATAATCTTCTTTTGGTGAATATCAGCCTTTGAAGTGGTTTGTGGCGCTTCATGATGCTTGGACTATGATCCTTTTCGATTGACGTTATTGTAAACAATCCTTTAGCTTCAGCTTCAAAAACGGATCATATTCATTGCGTTTATGAAATGTTAAATGAATTTCTTTCAGTTCATGTGGTACCCAAACTTACCTGTCCAAGACGTCGTATATGATCATTAATGGTTGATTGTCAACTAATTACGCGCACTTTTTTCTAAAGCAAGCTAAAAGTGACAGCTAATAACAAAAGAAAGAACAAATTCTCAACGCCGTTTGTAAGCAAAATCA
Source organism: Hirtodrosophila trivittata (assembly GCA_035045065.1). Lineage (NCBI taxonomy): Eukaryota > Metazoa > Arthropoda > Insecta > Diptera > Drosophilidae > Hirtodrosophila > Hirtodrosophila trivittata. The sequence goes on along the minus strand of JAWNNK010001028.1, from coordinate 11,398,741 downwards.
GCGGATTCTTTTCGGTCAACCCAATATGTACAGTAGATACTCACAGCTAACAAGCAGTTTTTGGCTCGGATAAATCCACTTTCCACTTTAGATTTCGAGACGTTTTTTCGAGTTCCTGTTAATAGTAGAAAGACCAGCAATTAACCCTATATACAATGTATATACAAGCGCATTTTCAAGAAAATCTTGTTATGAAACAAATATTGTTTTTTTTATATATTTTTATAGATATCGGAAATGTTTTGTTTGTTTTAATTTAGCTTAATTCAATTATATAGCACGTTTTTACTTCAAAGGGCTAAAGAGCTGGTCATCTGCTTTTTCCCCGACATTCCATTAAATTTTTAATGCATTCCCTAAGAGTTTGAGATTCCCTTTCTTTTCTTCGAATTTGTTAAAGCAGAAAAAAAGGCTACAAATAATTAATATTGCCCTGAAATTATAACCTCAAATTGCAATACAAAAATTTCAGTTTTCATACTTGTAAATGCGAATTTCTGAGGTTTTAAATCATCTTTATATACTTTTGTAGTATGTATATATAAGCAAGTGTATAAATAGTTCGGTGAGCTACTGTTTCAGGCTGTTTCAACAATTCTCTGTCCACAAAAAAGAGAGAAAATGATACTGAAACAATACAATTTGGAAGCCATCGCAGTCAGTTTAGTTGAATTCACATGACATGGAAAGCACATGGTATCGGATGGTTCAATCTTCTGCTGAGCCTATTCAGTTGAGTGGTTGCATATGACCATTTGGAGTTAGCTTACCTCAACAGCCAGTGCCAATTAGTATCCAAAGGTGTAACAAAATGGAGCAAAAAGCCAGGCGTAGGGCTGGAATGCCGCGGTAAAAATTGTTTGCAGTGTTGAAATTCAACAAGAGTAATAAATTTCGCGGCATTCATATCACACATATCACTCACACACACACAGATAGCTCACATATGCATGTATGCACACATCAAACACATTAGTCGGAGGGTTCGGAAAATCTCTGAAACAAAAAATTAAAAACAAACACTCACCTACGGCCCATTCGCTGGCTCGTAACTCTCCTGCTGCTGTTGCTCAACTGTGTATGTCATCGTCACCATCACCTTTGCGGCGACGACTACAACACAAACAACACCAACAACAACACCAACAACAACACCAGCAACAACAACAACAACAATACAAACACAAAACGCAGCCACTCGTGAGGTGTTGGCATGCAGCTTGTTGGAAAGTAAAAATATTTGCACATGCTCGTACATTTGTATATAAATATGTATGCATGTTTGTCTGTATATACATATATCACACACACACATATGCATATGCATATGTATATCTGTCGGTGTTTTCATACATGGAGACGCGGGGCCGTCATCATTGAAATCGGCATCAGTTGCGGCGAGTGAATTGAAAAGCGCTTTAGGGCAGCGATTTTTTTTTTGGCTTGGAAATCGTGGACTCCACTCGTGCCAGAGTTGCCAACTTATTGGCAGCCAGCAAATATAGCTACTAAAAGATAGAAAAAACAGCTAAGTTTCAAAAGTGAAACTGAGACAAAAAGCGAGACAGATTTTATTCGCATTTGTTTTTAGATTAGAATTAGGATTATAATTGAGCATCGTTAATGTAATTTTCGAACTGTAGAAGAGGATCAAAGAAAGCTTTTCTTGTACAAGAAAAGTCAGCAATTTCCAGCTGTTTATTCAAAAAGAGAATTCCAACCAAAGCAGCAGCTCTGATGATAGATAACTCACCTTTTTCAATGACCATTCGAGTGTTTGGCTGTGCGGCGGTTTTGCGGGTTTGAGGTGGACCCAGGTTATAACTATATGATGTATGTGTGTGTGTGTGTGTGTGAGTGTGTGGGAGAGTGTGTGTACGGACCATTAACAGTACCGCGATGCTTGTAATAACGTTTACATTGACAAATTTGCTGATGGCTGGTTTGTGTTTTCATTAAAATTGACAAATTTTTTGGTGAGTGGCGATGCGATGAGATGAGATGCAGATGCACAGCCTTTGGCAAATGAGCGTTGATACTAGTATTCAATAAATTGACTTTAATTGATATAATTAACATTATACTACTATTAATATGCCTGACAGTCAGCAGAGAGTTATTTCAACTATGTGTGTATATTCAATGCCCCTCAGCCCATCCGAAGGCCTACAATGCTAATTTTTGGCTAAAACTAATTTTTTGAATTGGGCAGTGAATCATTTTCAATTTTATTGTACTCTTCCAAAAGGTATTATAGTTTTGTCACTCAAAGTGTTACCTTATTGAACGATATATCACTAGTTTAATTTATATATATATTTATTCTGCTTTCCTTCTGAATTCTTCTATTCAAAGCAGTCCTAAGATCTTAAAGCTCAGTTGATAAATCTTGGTACAGTTATTAGTTAACTATATAATCAGTTGTATTCGGGTATGAATAACAAAACTATTCAGATCAAATTACGATATCATACGGTTCTCATAGATATAACTAAGACTTAAGCTACGATAATACATATATCAAAATATATCACAGCTTAAAAGAAATAAAAGTTTTCTTTATTGAAAATAATCAAGTTTCTAAAATATATGAACGCTGATCTAATGAATCCAAAACTGATCATTAGTTCGGATCGGATGATAATTACACCTATCATAGGTTCATCCAATCAAAATGTGATATTTATGAACAACTTTTTTGTTGCTATCAATCACAATATTTTATTCAGCTCTTAAGCCTTTCCAACATTTCAAATCAAATGAAACCAATATAGAAAGAACATTTTCGATGCCTCCTAAGTTGTTCAAAAATTAGATAGTATGAAACATATATAACATATATATATAATATATACCAATCAGTACTTAGATAAGAGTTTATACTATGATACATCTTATATCTGATATAGGATCAAATAAGCTATTAAGCATCAGGAAATATTTAAGCTCCCTCACAAAACTCCAGCAGTTGCTCCTCTTGTTGATAAATTCAGATCTCAAAGCCGCCTTATATTTTATTTAATATATTCTGATTCTTATTAATTCTTTTACACAACTTTTTCTTAACTCATTACAGGCTGGAGTCTCCTACACGTCAATTAGAGATAACGGCAGCCAAAGATATCAACTTGCAATCTCGAGCCGGTGGCATTGAGTTATTGGCCCTGGAAGACGTCAAGTTGAGGGCACTCGATGGCAGTGTAAGTATAAAGTTAATCAGCAACTATAACAATGAAAGTTGAGTCGAGGAATATCGAAATTCACAGTATCGATATTAATTGATATACACCAAATAGATATCGATATTGTTGATGAGCTTTAGAGCGTAAGTTGAACTCAACGGAGAATACAATTTCGATGCTTGTTGTGACTCAAATGCCAAACTATCGATACCTTTGCCTCAGTTGATGTAACCTATATAGATACAGAAACTGCTGAACCATTGATAGCTTTCAAATAAGGCTTTGATATAACATCGATTGAACGCGTAAATATCAAAGGTCGAAGATCAAATAGTCTAAATCAGGTTTTTCATTAGAAGAATTCATATATTTGACTGATCGTTCCTATGGGGTTCTGCTTCTTGTGTTTCCGATATGTGTGTCAAACTATCGATGACATCTTACTACCATCGATACAAAGAAAACCGTCGAATAAGCGACTGTGATATCAATAGTTTAAGTAGATACTTGCCAAAAGCTAAATTAATAATATTTCTGATATTTTTGATACTGGCATCTATAATTTTCAAGTCGAAAGTTAAATCATTGGTATTTTGATACTGACAGCGATATTTATTCAGCCTAAAGCTAAGTTACTGATATTTTTGATACAGATATATAAGGCATACTACTATTACCATGCAATGAAACCAATGCAATTTTCCTTCTCTCCCTTTCTAACATCAATCAATACAGATCCGCCTGGAATCGTCGAAGATATTAATGCCCAATCTGCGTACGGCACAGCCCCCAATCCTTGGATCTCCCCAGGGTCGAGATCACATGCATCGAGTCTTCCAGCTGTGCGCCTGCTTCAATGGGAAACTCTTCCTGGCGGCACCGCATTCGATATGTGCCGGCGATGATTCGACGGTTTGCAGATGATTCCACGGTCAGTGAAAAGAAGTGCTCCAGGATACAAAACTGAAATATACTGCATAATTGAAACTCATGCATGAAAAAAAAGAAAGTAAAAGCTAACTAGAAATAATCTTTTATATAACCATGAACGTACAGATATGCAAACATAATTATATATAATTATAGCTACTTATTATGATAAACACGCGTCATCATAATTGCTGTTCCCAAAGGATGAAACTTACATACAAACATATATCTGTATCTATATATATATATATGTGTATATTATATAGATACACGCAAAACAAAATAAGCACAAATGTGCCTGTACGTGAGTATAAACATATATATATATATATATATATATATGACCACATTCAGTGGATATCTGTTTGGCAAACAAACTGAAATGAATGAATAATTTGGGACAAATAGTTTACATTTAATTACATACACAACGACACGGACAGAGTATTGATATGTATTAAATATTATCAGAGAGGCCTATGGTAAACGTTATATACTAATACTATGCTGTAATTATGGTATATACTGACATATACTTAACCAAACATATATATAAATGAATATACATACATACACATAAACATATATATATATACGATACATAGATCGCAATTCTACTCGAAAAACAAAGTACATTAACATAATATCGATGGATAAAGTCCTGTTAAGTCTGTTGACTATATATAATATATAATATACATATATCTATACATATTATCAGAATCTTATGTAATTATCTGTTTATCTATGTATGTTTACAATGATTTCTGTCTATAATATATATATATATATATATATATAGAGGTGTTAGCTAAGGATACAGATATATTTATTAATCGAATGGACACCATACTATACTCGTACTTACTATCATATACAAATATATGAATATGAATATAAATTACTGAATACTGAACTCGAGAACAAAATCAAGAGCTTCTTAGACACTTGCACGTTGTGTATATGCGTTGAAAACTGCAATATAAAATATTAAAGAAACGAAAAGAAAGAAAGAAAGAAAGAGAAAAGGAAACCTACAAATAAGTATTACCCCTAAGAGTACTATATATATAGTATATATAGAGTTGAATATAGGCACATATATATGGGGACAGGAAAAGGTGTCTCCTTTTGACAAAACAGGACCAGAATTAAAGCGTATCCTTTCCCAATTGATGTACCCAGTTCAATACAACAAATTCCCATCGCATGAGAGTATTTATATGACAGAAAATATGCTTCCAACAATCCGAAAACATTTCATTATCCTTCTCCATAACAATAGAGAGCTTGTTATATTAAACAATTCCAAATTCAGATTCAAACAATACTACTTACCATATTATATTGGGGTCGTCCATAAAGTTGTAATTTTAAAGTTGTATTGTATTTGTATTTGTGTGCTGATAAAATAACTAAAAAAAGAACATAAACAAAAAATACTCACAAATTATATTAGTTTCAATAAAAGGAAAAAGCTTATGTATATACTACATATACCATACTATACCATATAATATACCATACTATATACTATGTGGCATTAATCGGAAATCGGAAATCTGAAAAATGCATTTAAGAAGAAATAACTTTCTAGCAATTGTTTGTGTGCTAGCAAAAAAAAAATATAATGAAAAATAGAAGAAAAAAAGAAAAACCAATATTAATCACACTACGAAGACAATGAAATATCATCCAATGAATTGTAAGAGCTATTTATGTAGGACTATGAATATGGATAGGATGTTGAAATATTGCCGTTATATACTATATGTATGCCATTAGAGTACATAAAACATTTGAAACAAAAATGCTTTTAAATGGAATTTTACAAGTATATTTGTTAGTAAAAAAAATACATAAATAAATAGATGTATTGTTTTTTTTTTGTAATTTTTTTTTTTGCACGATAAGTTTGTATGCATAATACCTACGTATACATATATATATAGTAAATATATGGAAACCATATGAGAATATATATACATGCATATATATGAAGAGAAAATAAATGCAAAATAACAAAGAAATAAAATATATATATATATATGCGAAAAATATACTTGCAGTTCGTCTAAATAATTTAATATAGAAAAAAGCAAATTAGAAAAGAAGGCAAAAAGTCCTTGTTGCTGTCTGTCTCCTGCAATTGGCTGAACGAACAGTTTTTTTATTCGACAACAAGGATTTTGCGCACTTTTTACAGGAAAGCACTCAAAAGTGCTGCAAGGACCGAGGCGATGACTCAAGCCGAGCGTTCGTTGGTTAACGCCTTCTAGCACCACTTCAATTGAATTCAATGGCATTTGAAGTGCTTTGTGGGTGCGTCTAAGCGAAGCCAGCAGCGCCGAGGACGCCGAGCAGAGGACACACAGTAGACAGTAGACAGTAGACAGGACACAGGCCACAGGCCACAGGACACACGGGACACACAGGACACTCTGCTCGCAGTCGTCGTTATACGAAACGCAATTTGTGGGAGTTGCCGAGAGGCAACCGAACCACGATACGACAATCCTTCGGCGAACCAGTGCTCGTTTCATTCGTTTTCAGAGCCAGTTCGTGAACGCAAATTGAGTTATTTTTTGAGCCAACTTTTCCAGCGTTGACAAGTGGACTCAAAGCAGATTTTAAAAGCTCTGCGAATGCATTCGACTGGCGTAAGTAATCGGTTCAATTGTCCGATTGTTTTTTCTGTTTTTCTGTTTCTCTGTAATTCATCTTAGAATCTTGCATCTGGCAGCAGCTGTCAGATTTTTCATTTGAATCATTTCCAAATGCAGCCGCAGGACAAACCGAGTCCTACGTCTTATGTCCTAATGCAATCAAAGCAATTAAAATCTGACTCTCTTGTAACCAGCAAAAGGATGCTGACTTATGCTCTAGGTGGAAAAGAATCCTATTTTAATGAACAGATACAACAAAGGGAGACTGCATGCAGTAATCTTGCTCAAGTATCAAAGGGAAAAGCCACTCGAATATTTTGTAGTTTTCATTTTTCGCAAGTGTCATGGAAAGACACAGATCAGCAAATATAATGCACGAGGGCAGCTTTATGAGTTTAGAGAGTATATATACTATATATATATATATATATATGTGTATGCAGATATCATATAAATAATGACAATAAGTAAGTATTTCGAGGGATTTCATATAAAGGTAAAGCACAAAAGATTTGCTTGTACTTTGGCTTGCTTTTTATAGAGCATCTTCCAGTTTAAAGATATATATAGATGGACATCAAATATCGCAGATATCGTTGGGTATTATCTCTATATACGATGGATACGAAATATCGTCTGACCTGAAGTTATACTTAACTTAAGTGTGACTCGTTTTCAGCTTCAATTAAAGTTCGCACTACTTTTAATCAAGTTTCTTAACGACCCTCGTTTATGCACACCTACGTACACACTCACACACACACAGAGGTATTCATAAATGCGAAAACTTCAGAGTGTAGAGCACTTTGCACGTTATATGTATTTAGTATTCCATTAATATTCTAAAAGCCGCTTTTGTACTTTACTTCGCATCATTGGCGCAGTTGCATGTTGTTCCTTTTTTATTCAGCGAGTGTGGTTAACTGTGGGTGTGTTCTCTGTGTCTGTGTGTGTGTGTGTGTGTTTCAGTGTGTTGCCTAAAATGTTAAACAAGCAAGTAGTAATTCACATAAAATTTTCTAATTACCTTACCAACACACACACAAACACACACACACACGTGTGTGTAGAAAGTTTCCACTGCGACGCCCAGTGGTTCGACCCTGGGGCTGATACTAAGGAGTCTGCGGCTGTTGTTGGTGCTACTTGCCGCTGGGTGGCGGCACGAGAACTATGCGTATGCACACATGGATATCAAGTAGTTAAAATTTCAACGCATAACTCAGCTGTAAGTGGCGCTTGTCTTAAAATTTAAATGAAAACACCTCCGAGCACCACATGCCAACGGCCATAAATTTTTTAAGCAACCTGCCGGCAACACCGGGCAACAGCATCCGCCCGGGCAGTTAACAACGAAAGTCAGACTAGAGACGAGACCCCCCTCCCCCTGCCGGGCTCCACCTCATGTTAACTATGTGTTGTGTCTGTGGCGCAACAGTTAGCTAACGGTTTCCACAATGGCTCTTAACTTGCAACAACCTGACAAATTAAGTATGCATGAAAGTGCGGGAAAGTGCGGGAAAGTGGGGGAAAAGTGGGGGAAAAGTGGCTGGAGCACACCGTTGCAGTTAATAGGATTTGCCAGAAACATGAAATCAAATTAATTGTTTCATTTGTTTACAAAATACCCAACTCGTTGTTGTTGTTGTTGTTGTGTTACTAACATGCATATTAGCACGCATGTTGCCCTTAAGACGCTGCACTGTGGGCCTAATTGATACTCTTTTTGGCCTAAAGTCAAATTGAAGTGAAAGCAAAATTAGCTTATTTCTTGCCTTACACTTAGGACAATATATTAAAGTCAACAGAAGTAGGTATAGATTAGTTTTTACTGGATAACTACTGATGAGTTTCGACTGAAGTTGATCTTAACTTATCGTACCAGCTGCTCGAACTTAACATGGATTTAAAGGACAAAGTTAAAGTTAAAGGTAGAAGGATAAAACTACCTTAACAAATCGCTTTGTCTTCTTGAGATTGGAATATATCTTGTTCATCTAGAATTGAGTTGAAGAAAGCATTTAATTGATACTCTTCAAAGCTTAAATTTCATAAAATAATAAAAATAATTTGAATAATGGAACATCCGTTTAATCTTCGCACCAAAGATATAATACTTGAAATGAATGTAAAATAAATTTATTATAGACTTCCAATCATAATCAATCTATATTCATATCTTTTACAATATTTATAATTTGTATTCAAAATTTATATTTATAATTTGTATTAAATACGAGTTGAACCAAGCAGCTCCTTTCCTCTGAGTTATGTTTGATATTTAACTTAGATTTTATACCACAAAAAGCTCTTATATTGCCCATAGTACACTACAAAGCTGGCAATATGCGTGTTCATGCATACATACACTCACACGTGTGTGTGTGTGTGTGTGTGTGCGTGTGTACACATTACGGCCTTAACCGACGTTTGAGTGGGCTATTAAGCAAAACTGTTTTATGTTGTCAACCTTAAAGAGAGAAAGAGAGAGAGCGGAACTGATACCGATATAAATTTCTAAGACTTAGTTTCAGTAACGTTTAGGGTATCGATGATGTTGACGACCGTAAATACTCTTTATATATCCTATATGTACCCTTAATGTCCAGTTGTATGCATAAAATATTGAAAGCTGCTGCCTTGTAGACTAATTTTTTCCGGGCAAAAGTCATTCTTCAATGCGTGGCGAAGATTTCTTTTAATATTTTATCTAAGGATAAAAGGTAAGTATTTTAATCTAAGCGAATGTCCTTCGAAGGCATGACCTTAAAGAGCTCTATGAATGGAGTTCTAGACTCATTTTAGGCACAGTTCATTCTGATCTCTGGGATGCGAAAAAAATACTCAATAATATTATCATTTCCAGACTGAAATAAAATCTGCCAACACATTGTTCAATTTTATCATAAGTGTATAAGAGTATTTCCAGGTCGCCCAACATGAATCCGAATCAATTTTGCGTGCTTACATCTTATATTTTATTTCTGGGAAATCTTAATTACTCATTCGCTTCGTTAAGGTCAAATGATGAAGCTTTACTTCTCCAGTTGATTGATGGCCAAATAAACATACTCCCAGCCAGTTTGACGTTGTTAATTGAAGGTATCGAAGCCTTTTTAGACAATTGACTTCTGCCTCGAGAGAGTTATCCTTATAGTTCTATCAATAGAAAGGAAACTATCGTATGATATTTGGATTCACCTTTTATATGGTAAATGCGAACTATTTACAACAATAAGTTCCACTAAGCAAAACTGAATGATATAAAACAACTGTGCCATATTTATATGTACAATAAGTTTGAAAATAGATTTAGGCAAAGATATGACAGAAGGTCGCATATTCGATACTATAATACATATATTTTAGACTTGAAATATGATAAGCTGCCAGCTGGCTTTGAAATATATTCCATTCACATGTTGCCAGAGTAGTTTATATGACAACCTGTATGCCACATGCTGCCGGAGCTTTGTAGTGTGGCAACGATAGCTGAAGAATCATATTTTTAAACGTATGATTGACCACAAATTGCCAGATGAATTTAAAGCAATTTATATGACAAGCGGTTTTTCAATTGTAGCCAGAGCTTAATTATAGATGTTCGTTTGCCAGACGAAACAAAACTTGTGTGTGTGAAAAAATAGCCAGTTATTCAGAGGTATTTATATGGCAACGTTTCTATCAGCAATTGCCAGAGAGAGATTTATGATAGCTACAATTATTGTCCATAAACCATATGGTATAAGTTACCAGACATAAAGATTATACGACTGTATTTGAGCTTATTGTTATTAAGGGATATTCTGCCAGACACTGCTTAATCGATCATATATCTGGTAGAACTTACCAGACAAAAGAGAAGATAGTTCTATGTGAACATATTATAAGTAGTAGATGTTTCTATCAGTCATTGCCAATGAGAGCTTATAGGTACATATCATAATCGACCATACACCATATGGTATACCTTGCCAGACAAAATGTACGCGACTCTTCGACTGAGTCTTAGGCCGGTGTCAGCTATTCGAAGTGCTGCCAGTGTGCGTAAGCCAACCTTAACGCCTATAAATCCCAATAAGAACTGCTTTGTTTGTATGTTCGAGCTGTTTGTATGGTATGTCTGTATGGCAGTGTGTCGATATGCAAATATGTATGTTGTGTCTATAAATACTATAATACTTGCATGTACAATGTGGCTTGCCGCTTTCATATTTCTTGTTGCTTACATGCCAACAGCTCGTATAAATAATGATGCCGACCGTTGTATAATGCATTTATTAAGTTATTAAATTTCGCATCGCAAGTCGCCTGCATCGCAAGTCTAACATGGCAGCTGGCGGCTAAGCAACTGAGACTTTGTATATGTACACACATGTGTGTGTGTTTGTGTGTGTGTCTGAGCATTTTAGCCCTTTCGCAATGGTTGTGGTTTTGGTAGTTGGTTCTGGCAGTAAAGCGCGCGTCTACACTTACGTGGCTTTAATTTATTTGCATGCAAACAGACAATGTAGTATATATAAGTAGTTGGGTGCTCAACTGAACGATGATGTATATAGATACAGATAGACACATACCTACACACACCTATGCACATATTCACATATGAGTATCAAATGCAAATGATTCAGTTTGGCCAGCGCCTTCGCGTATGCAACACTTTTGCTTTATGCGTGGCTACAAAAACAACAGAAAAATTGTTAGCTTAAAATGCCAGACTGGGATATATCCTGTACATGGGATAACTGCTAGAAAGGAACAATAACAGATACGAGAAATCTATGTTTAATTATACAAAGCAATCAATTTGAAATACTAAACAGCAAATTGAAACTATTGCTTTAAAACTGCAGTTTTTTTTACATTTCCCAGCTGATCATATAAAAATCTCACTCTTTATATGTTATATGAGTTCTGTTCAGAAGAAAAGCTGCAGGTTTTACTCACTGTTTTCTTCGATTATAATGCATAATGAGCTCTTTCCAACAGCTTTGCATTCACCAGATTTGGCTGCCTGCGACTCTTTCCTATTCCCGAAACTGGAAAAACCAATGAAAGAAAAGCGTGTTGCCACAATTGATGAGATAAAGTCGGAATCGAAGAAAGAGCTGAAGGTCATACCGAAAAACTGATTTCAGAAGTGCTTCGAGGATTGGAAGAAGCGCTGGCAAAAAATCATTATAAATGGATATTGATAAATAAATAAATAAATACTTTTCCAGAAAATTCAAAAATTCACATTTCTTTTGAACAGACATCGTATATATCTCAGATATGAAATCAGTTCCATTTCCCAGAAGTTCACATACAAATTTCATTATTTATAAGTAATATAAATTCTTTTTATGTATCTGATAAATGAAACTTTGTAAGTTGAATTTGATTTCTTAATATGCGAGCGATAGTTTTATTGAGCAAAACAGACATACAACTTGAGTATCAATTATGGTGAGGAATATATAACATATACAGTAAAATCTTTTTTAACACGGTCTTTTTTTACACGATATTGAAATAACATTCTGCAGATTCTGCAGTGTTAGATATCATCCAAGTGGCAACTCTACTTCGCGGTTGCCCTCTAGACATCCGAGCCAACTTTATTTGGAACCAAAAACAAAGGGAAAACCTCTTTTTATTTAATATATCAGTTTGTTAATGACGAAATAGATAATTTCAATAAAGTTTAAAGTTTAATATCACTTTTTTGCACGGTTTTTTAAGAAAATATTTGAATTTTTTTCATCTTACACGATTTTTGTAGGTTGTGGAACAGATCCTCAAATTTACATATTAACCGTGTATTTTTTTACACGGTTTTGACTTACACGGTTCTCTTAGTACGTGTACCTACCGTGTAAAAAAAGATTTTACTGTACCTTATATAACCATAAGATTGAGTTGACATAATTTTCATCTGTTTCATGTTACCCCTTGCTACTTTGTTGAATGGTTGCAGGGTATAAAGAAAGGCAAGAACAAGAACTAAGTAGTCGTTGCCGTAGACGTTGTTGATGTCCGTTGCGGGTGGGTGTAGATATAGGTATAAGTGTGTGTGTGTGGGTGTGGTAATCGGAGTGTGTGGTAGCAGCATACGGGTGTCTTATCGGCACCGGTGCTTGCACCAGTTTCAGTCCACAGTCTGCATGTGTGGGCGACCAGGAACTAAACGAATTTATGTCGTAATGAATGTCGGTTGCCGCATATCACAGTGCCTATCTGCGGTTTATGCCCAACCATCGGCACTTCTTTCACCGGCTTGGGAGCTGCTTGCCAGCTGCCTTCAACTGTCTGATTAAAGTCAGACATTACATTTGCTTTTCTATCTTTTTCTCTTTCGCTCTTTCTCTTTTCTCTCTTTTTTTGGCAATTTGTAGAATTCGAATAGTACTCTTAGTTTTTCAAAATATTTTTGTGGCAAAGTGCAGCTGATGGCAGTAGTTCTATTTGTGTTTTGCTTTTGGCTGCTTATCGTGGCCCAAACAGAGTTTAAAAAGTTCATGCTGCCCCTCCCCAATGTTCTCCTTCAACAAGCTAAACAAGGTAAAAAAACGAAAAACAAAAAAAAGAGAACAACAAACCAGAAGCCCCTGGTGCGCCCATGGGTATTCTACAATTTGCTGTTTAAATTACGAGCTGTTCATTTTGTGAGTGCCGCGCTTAACTGTTTCCTCTTGTTTTAACTCATTGCTGTCGCTGTCGCTGTCGCTGTCCTTACACCAACTGCCCACCCCCAGGTGCTGCTGCTACTTCACCTGCCACTTTTTGTGCGCTTTTTACGAGCTGTTGCCGGTGCCCGCTGTGCGCGAGTGCGTGTTAACAGGCAATTAAATCCGAATTACATTTTTGCTCCTTTCTGCATGCCACTTGCTTCATGTAACACCCCTTCCCCAACCCTCCACACCCGCCCTCTGCTCATCCCTTCTACTTACCATATACGTATCTATATATAACTGTGTGTGTATGTGTGTGTGTGTGTGTGTGTGTGTGTGTGTGTTGGTGTGTTGGTTGCCTTTCAAAAGTCAAACGGCAGGTGTGCCAAGCGCCACGCCGCATTGCACGATTTGTTCCCAAATGGCAGCGATAAGACGTGCAAAAGTTCAAGAAGTCAGCTTGCCACAGGACTCCATGCCCACAGCTCCTCCCTGATATCCTTGCGACCCTTTGCACGTGCTAATTAAAGATAATTTTTAATTGCCGCCGCCAAATGAAGATTTATGTACAAAGTATTAACTAATCGAATCGAATTCTATTACTATTTGGGCTTTAATTGAATTGCACCACATTAGGACCCACACACACACACACACACACACACACACACACACACATACACAGACATAAAGGTTAACAAAGTTTCAATATGGCAAACCTCAAGGGTTAGGCAACCCCCATCGGCATTTGCATCATAATGTCAAAAGCAAAGGCCACGAACCGCAAAAAGTTAATCCAATTGAATTTTGGCCAGCTCCAATCGCAAAAAAATAAAACTAACTCAGAAAACAAATAAAAATATATATTCGGGTTTTGTGTGCACATGAACTACACTGAAAGAAATTCTATAAATAAACATAAAAGTATAACATAACAGTTATTTAAGCCAAGCTTAGTTATTTTTTAAGTGAAAATTTTAGTGCTCTTTTTTTACAGGTTTGGGAACTTATAAATATAAAAAAAAAATGTTAGCAGCTTCCGATAACTTATCTAAATATTTATCAATAACAAATAAAAGTAAAACATTTTTAAAAAATTATAAAAATTAAATAAATTAAGAAACCATTTTTGTACTCTAATTTTTTTTAGCTTATTCTCTCGAATATTTAACTTGATTTTGAGGCTTTCACGTCTCAATAAATAAATAAAACTAAATAAATCGTTGGACATGTGGCCTTAGACTCTTTAAATAACTATTATAAATAGATGTTAAATGTCATAATTTATGATAAAAAATAATTGCAGCCAGGTGGCAGCAGAGAAACAGTCTCAGTCTGACCCAAATTAATCAGTTAACCCCTTAACCCAATGGCCGTGAATAGCCGCAAGTACCACAAATATCTGGTTATAAAAAAAGGGGAAAAAATATATACAGTGTAGGCAATGGGCAGACATAAATATTTATATTTTATATATGTAAATGTGCATATAAATATATATATGTATGTATGTATATATGTATGTGTGTGTGTGTGTGACTGTGTGAAATGCATTTGTCGCCTGGCGCGGCATAAACTCAGTCCAGTTTCATATCATTACTAAACGCAAATGAAGTCATTTCACACACACTCTACACACACACACACACACACACACACACACACACACACTAATCAAAAGCTGTGGCATGAGGCTAAGGAGTATGCTAAGGGCAGACCCTTAACTTAATCCTTTTGTGAACAAACATACGCTCCTGGGTTGAAAGCTAACATAGTCAAGTCGGTGCCTGGAGTAGTGTGAAAGTTTTGGGGGTAAACGGAAATCAAATGGAAAACTCATGCATCGCACCAAAAAACACTTTTCCGAACGCATTTCTATTGTCAGCGGTACTGTCGTGGCTTTTTCTGGGTAGAAACTTTGCTGTGACACTGTGACCGTGTGGCGGATACGCGCCTTTTGTTTGTTTGCCATTGTGTGCATAGTTTTTGTCGTACTTCCAGTCTTTCTTCTTCTCTCTCTCGTGTGTGTGTGTGTGTGTGTGTGTGTGTGTGTGTGTGTGTTGTCCTTTTTTTATACTTATTTTTTATTTTTATTTTATATGCAAGTGTATGTGTGTATTTTATTTTTGAGCTGTAGCTGAAGAGGCAGCAAAGTCGTTCACTTCATTTGCCTACACGGAAGAGTCAAGGAGTCCTTCACATTGCCAGCGGCGGCTGCCATTGTTACTGCTGCTGCTGCTGCTGCGGCTACAGCGGTTGCTGCCGCTGCTGTTGCTGCTGCTGCTGCTGCTGGCAGCAGTGGAAGGACCAACTTTTGTCGCTTGGTAATGATGGCATTTAGCATTGTTGTTATTTCTGTTGTTTTTCCTCTTGCTGTTGTTGTTCTTGTTGTTGTTGTTAAAGTTTTGCACACAAGTTTAAACAAAGCAGCCGCCAGCCACATAAACAGTCGACAGGCGCTGCGTTGTTAGGTCAAACAACAGTAAGAGCAGCTGCAGGAGTATCTACCACCACTGGGTGCCACCTACTGATGCCATTCAGGGCGACCCCAATGTTGGCACCCACAAAAATAGCAGCGCCTGTCAAAGCCAGTTATGGCCGGCCATAACACCAGCTTTCTGCCCCATTCGTTTGTCGAATAATTAATTTTTTACAGCCAACATTAGCCATACTTATAGCAAACGAGTACATGTATCTATGACCATGTATGGGTACATAGTTTGTATGGCTTCTACACTTCATAGACTCAAGGACAGCTCTGTCCTGCTTACCCTTTGCCTGCTTCTACACAGAGCGAAACATCGAATGATACATATGAATGGAGTCTAAATTGCTCTCTAGCTTTTTCTTTTTTCTCAGTGTACATATTTCCTGTACGTTGATTACGTCCGTTACTGATATTACTTAATTGAAAGCATAACATTAAGGCCCATTAACTTGGCAGCCTCATTAAATGTGAACTTTGCACGCCTCACATCATCATTCTGCCATCTAATCAGCTTACGATGTGTCCACAATTTTTGTCGCACATACTGCACCCAGCATCGGTGACCCCGATCCTCCTACAGTGCAATCATGGAACTGAACTGAAGGAGAACTGGGAAATGTGTGGAGTTGGGACGAAATACGAAATAGCAAACAATTTGCCACGCAAACATTAACTTTGCCACCCTCCTTGGACTTGCCCCCAAGTGGCTGCTTCCAAGCTTCAATTTGATGCAAAATGTTATCGGCAACCGAGTGGCAGCAACGCGTTTCACGCTTCACTGCCTCTGCTATGCAGGATGTCACTTACACTAGGCAACAACGTTTAAGACCAGATCAGACCCTAAGTGCTGTTCAATGAGCTAAATCTTAGATATACAATATCATATTTGATCATTTGATATACTTAATATCATAGATAATTGTGGTGATTAGCATAACTTCTATTAAGAATAGTCGAATCAATTGGTATTACGAATTACTTTGAGATACTCGCACTACTATTTCTCTGACATTAAAACTACCTCCTCTTTTAATCTGAAATGCTGAACATATTAGCTCAGAATAAAAAGAAGCAAGAAGGAAATCCATGAACTGATATGAATTATATAAATAAATATGTATAAAGAATTATAAAGATTATTTTCTAACATTTAATTTTATATTTCTATTTTACTTTAAACTAAATTTATATTATATAGTTTACCAGTTTAATTAATTTATAATTTTGAATACCCCCAGATATATATATATATTTGATTAATTTAAAAAAAAATGTTCCTTTACATTATAATAATTTAATTTAATTTAATGTAATATTCATGTTGCCGACTGCTTTTAGTTGACGCTAAATAAATTAATAAATGAATAACTCTTTAATAATTTCACTTTTATTTTTTTTAGTCAACTGCAGTCCAATCGAGTTGAAATAAAAAAAATAAGTGGCTGGAAAAGAATAATCCCAGATGCTTCTACTGTATTAAATCCCATTTCATTAATTAAAAGCCTGAATAGCAGAAATCATCGGAGATTCATCAGCAAATTAGTCGTCACAAATATATCACATATCAGCCTACGGCTACAAATAAAACTCATTAAAAATTGCTACCCACTTTCGGACTGTGACTTCCTTTGACCATCCATTGGCAGGTGCTGCTAGATTAACGAATGAATGAATTAATACCCATTAAATCTATAAAAAAAGAGGCTATATTAAGCCGGATCAACTCTGAGACACATAAAATTCTGCGAGAACACAGGGTATATACAATATATTATTGGTCGGCTTTATTAATTTATGTTCAGTCAGTTACCACAGGGACTTTCGATTCTGTATGAGCTTACATTCTATGTAAACTAAACTAGTTTATTATTAAAAAAAAATATATATTATATTTTATAAAAATATTAAATCGAATTTTAAATAATTAAATGAAGAGATAAAATATAGAAACTTGATCAAATATAATAAATATTATTAAAAAAATATATATATTATATTTAATTGTATAATATACAAAATAAGATAAGATATATAAACTACAAAAATATATTAAAATAATTATAAAAATATTAAATTGAATTTACTTGATAAAACGTTCGTAAATTTATATAATAAACTAGTTATATTATAATTTTCCCTGGAAATCTATTATAACTTGATTTCAAATGTAACTTTGATTTTATTAATAGGATTATTAATCGTTATTTTACATACATTTATTTATTTATATTCAACTAAAAACAATCGAATATATAAGAATTAATTTAAAAGTAAAAAATACAAATAATAAAAATTCATTAATAAAATTTAAAGAAAAAATATATAGACTTGAAAAAATATAAAAAATATAATATATATCCCTTTTATCACATATAAAATGTGATACAAAAAAAATATTAAATTGAATTTTATATAATAAAATATAAAGATACAAAAATATTAAATAAAACTTAAAATATATATTAAATATAAAATAAAAAAGAAGATAAGATAAAAAATATATAAAATATTATAAAAATATAAATTTGAATTTTAAATAATTAAATGAAGATATAAAATATAATATATATTATTAAAAAACATATATATTATATATATAATTAAGAATAAATTTTATGTATATAATATAAATTATTAAAAAAATATATATATTATATTTTATAAAAATATTAAATTGAATTTTAAATAATTAAATGAAGAGATAAAATTTAGAAACGTGATAAAATATAATAAATATTATTAAAAAAATATATATATTATATTTAATTGTATATTATACAAAATAAGATAAAATATATAAACAACGAAAATATATTAAAATAATTATAAAAATATTAAATTGAATTTGCTTGATAAAACGTTCGTAAATTTATATAATAAACTAGTTATATTATAATTTTCCCTGGAAATCTATTATTACTTGAATTCAAATATAACTTTGATCTTATTAATAGGATTATTAATCGTTTGTTTACATACATTTATTTATTTATATTCAACTAAAAACAATCGAATATATAAGAATTAATTTAAAAGTAAAAAATACAAATAATAAAAATTAATTAATAAAATTAAAAGAAAAAATATATAGACTTGAAAAAATATAGAAAATATATATCCCTTTTATCACATATAAAATGTGATACAAAAAAAATATTAAATTGAATTTTATATAATAAAATATAAAGATACAAAAATATTTAAAAAAATTTAAAATATATATTAAATATAAAATAAAAAAGAAGATAAGATAAAAAATATATAAAATATTATAAAAATATAAATTTGAATTTTAAATAATTAAATGAAGAGATAAAATATAATATATATTATTAAAAAAAAATATATATATTATATATATAATTAAGAATAAATTTTATATATATATATTATATTTTATAAAAATATTAAATTGAATTTTAAATAATTAAATGAAGAGATAAAATATAGAAACTTGATAAAAATATAATATATATTTTTAAAAAAATGTATATATTATATTTAATTGTATATTATAAAAAATAAGAGAAAATATATATACTACAAAAATATATTAAAATAATTATAAAAATATTAAATTGAATTTGCTTGATAAAACGTTCGTATATTTATGTAATATATCTAAAATTTTTTAGCAAATAAAAAACGTAGAAAATATTTAAGAATCAATCTACCATAAGTAGCAGTACTTCCATCTACTTGCTGGAAATGCCAATTGTAAATATAGTAAAAAATAAGTACAACTGTTTGTTAGGGTATTTCAGAGTTTCATACAGCATATTTTGCTTTTTTCTGACTTTTCTTTATCCTTTTGCTGTGAAAGGGCTTTTGACCGTACGAATGAGACTGCAGCAGAGATAAAACTCAATTCAATTAGTTTTGGAATATTTTCATCATTGTGCATTTATTTGATATTTCCTACTGGAATTGCTGCCATTGACAAAGATTGTCGTTATTATCGCTTCAGTACATTTGGTTTTATGAACTCCTTTGCATGACATGAACGTGTTAGCTTTAAGACAAGTCAAGTTTACTGCCACGCTTAATTACTGCTCCCATTCTCATCTAGAATCCCATTCCTTATTATGCCTTCCATCCCCACCCCCCACTCCCCATCCGAACCATCCTCCTGAATGTGAATGTGAATCTGAGTACAAACCTGAACCTGAACCAGCGGCTAGGGACTGTGCCGTGACGTCATTAAGCTTCAATTAAAATAGCAAGGGTTTGCATGAGGATTTTTAATTAAATTTTCCTCTGTAAATTATGCGTTAAAGGATTTGCTCAGTGCGTGAAACGAGTATGGCTCTTGTTGCTTTTATTGATATTTATTACATAACAAAAATCTAAAAGAACCTTCAGACAAACTAGCTCCAAACATGTTACCTAAGCATCGATACTTTTGCAGCAAACAACATACAAATTGTCTATAGAAATTTATTATGAGTATTATCATAATGTTAGCTATAAGAAATAATAAAATAAGTGAAACATTTTGGTTAAGGACAAGAGAATATTTGTGTCCCAGACTGGGATCTCGGTCTTCATATAAATGTTTACTTTTTTATCCTAAACAAATTGATTCGAGAGTTGGTTAAGCTTTATTTATCGCTTTTAATTTTTGATATTTACCTTTAATTAACAATTTATTCTTAATCGAATCATAAGTATTGTATATTTAACTCAGTTGTAAATAATGAAAGAATATTTGTTTTAACTAACATTATTCCCAACATTTCTAACTAAGCTAAATTTCTATTGTCCTACCGTATTCACATTCAGCAGAATCTGGACAATCACAAGCTAAGGATAGCAGAAAGAATGTTAGTTTGTGGTCGTACATTGCATTTAAGATTAAATTATTAAAGTAACTGTTAAACTTTAATCATAACTAAATAATTAAAATAACTAATTTTCTGCTCTTATAATTATTATGCTACCTCTTAAGGTCTAACTTATTATACGCTTTCCTTTAGAAGCTCGGAAAAAATCTATGATATATTTGATATATGGTATATAATACATTCAGATAAAAGTAATGCCCAATTACTCTTATCTACTTTTAATATAATTAGCAAAAAAATCTGTTTATTTTGCAAGCCGATCGAATGATTAAAAACCTTTGTATATCGAGTAATTATTTCTAGTGAGCATTGAAATAATATCGAAATATAAAACATATAATAAAAATTATAAATAATAAAAATATAATATTAGAAAAATTTAACAAAAATTTCACAAAATTATTTAGCAACCATTACAAATTTGTTAAGAAAAATAAATTACCATAAAGTTTAATAAAGTAAAATTACCATTGTTATTTAATAAATCTACAACTTTAACACGCTGAGAACAAATGTTGTATTTCACTTGAATTCCGTTCGGAACGTTGACAAATAATCAGATTTATTCCTATTGAATTGATATGTAAATACTTGACCCCTGAAACGTAAGCGTATTTAATGTAAATTCATAGATAGATAGAAATGTTATTTCTAACCACAGGTCCGACGTCCGACAGTTATCTCGATTGAAAACATCTTTTACAAGGCGTTCTACTGATTCTCTTGTATAACGGAAACAAACTCGACATAGAACAAACATGTTAGATTCATTGACAGCGAATAAAAATGTCAGTGGGATGCCAGCGAAATACTCGAACCAAATAAATAAAGCCAATGTGGGCAAACATTTGAGTGTCCATTTTTTACGAGCCGCAAATAAAACTACACGCAAAAGGAAAACATGGCCAAGACAAACAAAACTTAGGGCAATCCAAGCCAAACAACACAAGCACGAACCACACACTTGACAGGATGCCAAGGAATATAATGAAAAGACACATACAAGTGGAGCTGGCTAACAGGGACAGCTCCGGTTCTGGGTTTGGGAATGGGTCTGGGGTTGGGCATGGGTCTGGGGTTAAGTGGGACTCTCTGGGCTGCAAATCGAACGGCAAAAGGTAGAATATCAAATGGAAGCCAGTTATGCGTACGATGTGGTGGGTTGGGGGTTGGGGTGGGGGATTGGATGTGATACGAATGGTTTGGGTAGGTTGAACGCACATTGAATCGTATGAGCACATTATCTACGTGTTTACAGCCCAATTTGATTCCCCGACGATTGCCCTCTGCTCTTTGTGCTCACTCTGACCGTGCCTTTTTTTTCTCTGGCTTTTTTCTGCCGTTTTGTTTTGTTTTGAAAGATTTGTTAGCTATTTCTTTGGCGGGTTCACAGTTCGACGCCAATAGACATTGATGTGATGGGGTAAGGGAAGGGAAGGGAAATGGGTACGCTAAGACGAGCGCGGGACATTGTCATTGCTACATTTCGATTTCCGTTTGAGTTCGAATCAAATACTGAAGTATAAACGAACTTATATCCTGTGTATCCTGTGAGCTTAGTCTCTTATTGCCATACTCAACGAACACGCATACAACTCGTAACGTAAACCTAACCCTAACCCACTGCCGAGGCCACTGCCAATGTCTGCATTGCGTTCTTATGTTATGTTTACTGGCTTTCTTACGACTTCCGAGGTAGCCCTAATAACTGATGATTGTGCGATTTACCACCATCAGCCCACCCCAGACCAGCCCCCCCACCCGGGGACCTCCCAACCTCACCCCCAAAACATTCACAAATCGACATGTTGTGGGTTTGCTGTCACTGGTGCCGCCTACCTCTTCCTCCTCCTCCCCGTTCTCCACCCCGACCACGGCTGTCAGCGTTTCTGTTGGCATTGACCCCCTAGAGACCTTTTCGTACACTCATAAATGTCTTTCAATCATAATGTTTCAATAAGTCAAAATCGATTACGAACTTCATATGAAATTTATTGCACTTTCGCAAATATGACATTGCCTGCCTCCGAATAACATGGGCTTGTGCAAGGGGTTGTCCGTATACAAATAAATGTGTACAACAAGTATGTATACACACTGAGAGAAATTCTATGGTAATACTATGATGACAAATAAAAACGTAGAAAAAGGAAAACATAATCAATGACTCTCTTAGATGTTTTAGACCTATATAATATTCAGTCTGTGATATAAGTCAGATATTTGTTTCAAAATACATTCTGTAAATTCTCGAAACAATATAATTTTATCTTAATTTAGTTAAAAATTGATCACTTTGATGGGATTTAAGTAGATCACTAATCACATTGGTTCTGGCTTTATGATAATTGTTATTTAACTTTACAATTTCCAATTAAAATTAATGATAATTATAAAATTATACACAATTATGTATTTATTTTTATATTTATTTTTTATTTACATATTTATTTATTTTTATTTATTTATTAATCTATTTACTTACTTATTTTTTTATTTTAATTTTATTTTTTAATTTATTAAGTTAATTTTTTATTTATTAATTCATATATTTATTTATTGTCTTATTTTTTCAATTATTTATTTATTTGTTTATTCATTGAAGATTAATATTGTTATTTATTTAGTAACTTAATAATTTATTAAGTAATTATTTATTTTTTATTTAATAATTTATTAACTTATTTATTTATTTTTTTCTATACTTACCTATTTACTTATTGATTTTATTTTATTTTATTTCGTTTTATAACATTTTATTTTATTTTATTGAATTTTTTATTTTTTATTTCTTTATTTACATATTTACTTGTTCATTTTATTTTATTTTATTTCATTTATTTTATTTAATTTTACTTATTTAATTTATTTTTGTTTATTAATTCATATATTTATTTATTGTTTTTTTTTATTATTATTTTAATTAATTTAACTTTCAACTTTTTTATTTATTTATGTTTTTACTTACTTATTTAATTATTTATTTTTTTTATTTTATTTGTTAGTTATTTATTTTTTGAATTACTTTCTTGCTGATTTATTTATTAATTTTATTTAATTTAATTTATTTAATTTTATTTATTAAGTTATTTTTTATTTATTAATTCATATATTTATCTATTGATTTATTTTATTTAATTTTTTTATTTATTAATTGAAGATTAATGTTTTTCATAACTTCTCGCATATTTCTGTCTGTGTACTTGTATGTGGTTTCTGGCAATTGCTGGTTACTTGGGCGCGTGTGAGCCACATTTTTGGTTGGCTTATCAGATGGTTTTCCATGGCGTCGTAGCAGCCGGCGGTTTACCCAGTTGACGGCTTGACGAGGACTGCCAATGGATAAGGGCACGTGCACACAAATTAAATAACCGAAGGGAGAAATACTTAAATATTTAGTTAAATGATTGACAGGCACTGGTCAGCGCTCTAGTATCAGTTAGTTTACCACTCTATGTATACTATATATGTCCTTTGTTTCTTTTCTCTGTGATTTTTAGGTATTTATGTAATCTTTATGGGTCAAATACAATTGAAAAGGTTTTGTCTCTGACTTTTGCTGCATAAAAAATCAAATTAAATAATCACACTGATGCGTATGCGAATTTAATGGAATTTTTTTGGTTTCATTCTCCTGCCATTTAGTTATGATCATCCAATCTGTAGATCAATGATAGAACTAATATGAAACACATTCCGAACGATGTGCTGACGTAATTTCAATTAAAGCACCGATTTGCTTACGCTTCGTTGCATTATCGCACACATCTCACCAAGCAGTTGTGGCCAGTGATTCAATACGGTACACGCACAGCCCCCCACATGCACCCACACCCACAGCCACAACAAACATTTCTGTGTGACCAACAAAATGGTATTTCATGAGTTGATTAGCGCCTTGCCCAGTGAAGCGTATGGTCGTTGGATGCTGCCCAGAAAAAAAATCCAGAAGCAATGACAAAATTATTTCCTTAGTTCAAACTAGCTCAAAGTGACCCTCTCAGTACACAAAACCTCTGCGGATATCTATCTATCTGCATATTGTGTAAGCTAACATGTTTGTACATGTTTATGTGCAGTTAATAGCTTATTTTAGGGTTCTACTGTAAGACATATTGATATCCAATGCTTAAAGATGGCAAATAGAAAGGTTTAAAGACCTTCAAACAGGAATTCAAAAACGTTTGACCCTGATCCCTAATACTATTAAATACATTAATCACTTGATTATTTGGGTGAAGGAATATAATGAAATTCGTAGGAAATTCGTAGGACATTTCCTGCAACGCTTCGAGGCAAGGTCGCCAA
Organism: Hirtodrosophila trivittata; assembly: GCA_035045065.1. Taxonomy (NCBI): domain Eukaryota; kingdom Metazoa; phylum Arthropoda; class Insecta; order Diptera; family Drosophilidae; genus Hirtodrosophila; species Hirtodrosophila trivittata. The sequence continues at coordinate 11,373,670 of JAWNNK010001028.1, read as the reverse complement.
TGCAACCTCGAACTTTACTTTGTTCATTAGAAAGGTTTAAAGACCTTCAAATAGGAAGTCAAAAACGTTTGAGCTTGATCTTTAATACTAAACATTAATCACTTAATAATTTTTGTGTAGAAAATTTCGAAAAATATAATATTTTCTAGGAAATTCGTTTCACTTTCGGTCACATTTCCTGCATCGCTTTGAGGCAAGGTCGCCAATGGAACCTTGAACTTTACTTCATTAAATGAAACGATTTTAATTTTAACTTTTTTCACGCCACAAAAACATTTGAGCCGCAGTTACAGTTCCATATTTAAACGATTGAGCTACAATTAAAAAGGCCAAAACTGAAAAACGCATTCGCATTTTAATTAGGATTCTGTAAATGTTTCGCGGCAACACCTTTTCAACGATATATATAATTGAGGGCACACCGCTTATTAAAAAAAACACACACACAAAGTTGGTTTGTAATTTTTCATTTTGCATTTTGCATTTGGCGTTTTTCAGTCTGCATAAACATTTTCACGGGGCACTGGATTAGTGCGAAGTGCGGGGCTTCGGCACTTTTCATTTCGTTTCGGTTATTATGGGTTACCCAACTAGACTTCACTTTTCTTGACTATATATTTTACTTTTCTTGTCTTTACATTTCTTTACTTTACTTTTCTTTCCTTTATTTTCTTTACTGGCTGGCTTTGGGCAAACAAGCAGCGCTTAATCAAAATCACACGCGACGCTGCATCGCAATGCGCAAGCAGCAACAATGGGTCATAAAGTGGAGCACACAGCGGCCAAGGCGGCTTAGCGCACAAGAAACAGTGCCTCAAACCAGTCAGGTCTCAGTAACCAGTACCCAGTACCCGTCCAAGGTCCATACCAGTATCAGAATCAGAGCCGGCACCAAGCACCAAGCACTAAGCACCAGGCGCTCATTATTTTGAAATTTTCAGCGCGCATTTCAGCGACTTCCGTTTCCGGTGGCAATAGCAGAGGGTGTGCCCACCCATAAGAGAATTAAATGCAAAGAAATACTAGACTAAGGCTAAAAATGCCCGCTGGCTGTTATAAATTATAATTTGGCGACGGCAGCTGCGACACCCCAGGTGCGTCACACCTGCTGTTTTCCCTAATGAATGCGACAATCCCTATGTACGAGTGTGTGTACAATATGTCCTATGCTCCATGGTTAGTCAGAGGCGCAGGTTTTAAGTGCGCTTAAAGTGCTAATCAGGTGAAGAGCTCTAAAGAGTTCCATGCAGCTCCTAGCAGCTCTATCAGGATAATTGAAAAGTGGTTGCCTAAGTGAAAGGATTTAACTGACTAACACTCCACTTTGAGCGCATTCAATTAAGCAAAACTGACAGCTCGCAGTTGCTGATACCCTTACTGAAGGGTTGTTTAACTTAGTGATGGATATAGTACTATATGGTAGTATAGATCGGATTAAGCAGTCTTTCATTAGATGTGAAAATAAGGCTGTTAAAACTGGCTTGATCCAATGTCTGTCATATATCACAAAGCCGATAGAGAAATCATCGCTAGAAACAGTTTTTCTTAAGCGATATATCGTCAAAGCTTATTGATAACCTCTTTTGATATGCTTTATATGAATCCCTATCGCTTTTAAGATTATGCAATATCTATCTTAAGCTTCCTATTAGATATCACAACTATCATATAGATCCTGTATCCAATTGATACACCTGCCATTCATTTGCTTTCAAGGGTATAAAAACTGCGGCACAACTCTTTTTTATACACTTTTTGAGTAACTACGCGTCAGGTGTTCTAATAAGCCTAAAAGAATAGCGCTCAGCTCATTTCGGTTAGCCTTTAAGCCTACATAAACTGACCGAAAAATATGAAAATGTGGTTAATATAAGCGGGAACTATATAAAACGAAATGCCTTATAATTACGGCCTTTCAACGTTGTCAGCAGCTTGGCAAGCTTACCTAAGCATTAGCAAGGACGAGTACTGCAACCACAACAACAACCACAACAGACACAAGCACAACAGCAACAACAACGAGAACAACACCATCAACAACAACAACCACAAGTACCACAAACAGACATTGCCACAACCACATTGAATGGAAGTGTCAATCTTAGTCAGCGTTTGCTCAACCTGAACATTATTCAAATCATTTTATTTTATAAGCTGCGGTCGCCAATGAAGCAACCTTTGGGATCTGTTTGGATCTCAGTGTATATCCAGAGATATTAAAGCTAATGAATCCGAGTCTGAATCAAAAATTGAAAATGATTTTAATTACATGTTGCATGCTGTAGCACATTGCCGCATTTTGGTGCATGCTGTGCGTGCTCTTGCATTGACAGGCATCTCAACGTTGCACGTTGCCAAATGCACATTGCCTACGGATTTACAAATTTTCTGCTTTCATCCTGTTTTAAGTTTCCCACCTGGTAGAGGCATCTAATTTTCTTTCACAGTTTCATTTAATGCGTCCGAATTTTGCGAACTCATTTGCACAAATCAACGGTGAGCTAGGCCCGCGGCACCATCGGCAAATAACTTGTTTTAAAACAATTCTCTATAATTGTTATTGATGGCACTATCGATTAAAATCTAACACTAAATGTTAGACTATCGATCATATATATCGGAAAGATTTATAATAGTTTTGCTTGTCAATAATATTGAAGAGTTGTGATACATAATTCTATCATAAATACTAAGTTGTAATATATTTTCCTAATATATATGCAGCAACTATCGTGAGTTATCGATTAATATCTGTTGTGATGGCTCAAACGATCGCTAATATCGAAAATTATTAACATTTATAAATCTAATATTTATTAAACTAATAACTTTTCTCAAACCTTTTCTAATATTATTACTGACAATCGATTAAAATCGAACGCTAAATGTTAGACTATCGATCATATATATCGAAAATTTCTATTATATGTTTGTTGGCCAATAATAGTCAAGAGATGTTATACATATTTCTACAATTAATATTTGAGATATATATATATATTCCTATATGTATATAAAAATAACGGTTGCTATCGATTAATATCAGCAGTGACTGCTTAAACGATCGATTATTTCAAGTAAGACAAACATTTATTGAGACTAATAGCAAAAAATCGGAGTTACGATAAAGTTTCTGAAATGTTTTCTAAAAATATTACTGACTATCGAACCCTACATGCTATACTATCGATAACATATATCGAAAATACCTGTTACATGTTTCCTTTTCAATAAAATTCAAGAGTTGCGCATCATATTTCCACCATTAACATTAAGTAGTAACTCGTATTCCTAAATATATTCAACAACTATCGTTTGATATCGATTAATATATGATATACTATCGATAACATATATCGAAAAGATCTTTTACATGTTTCTTTTTCAATAAAATTCAAGAGTTGCGAATCATATTTCTACCACAAACATTAAGTAGTAACTTGTATTCCTAAATATATTCAACAACTATCGTTTGTTATCGATAAATATCAGATGTGAATGTTTAGCATATCGATACCATAAACATTTACTGGGACTGATAAGCAAATACTGATTTGCGACACATTCTTTAAATGGTTTCCAAAACTTTCGTGAGAAAAACTATCGATTGGTGGCCAGCTCTAACTGTTTTAGACATTCTAGTTACTTTAGATGTATGCACATACGCATGACTAACTGTACATGTTGTATTTTTGAGTGTGTATTTTAGTACACATCGAATTACGTAATTTGTGGGCTCTCGGCCAATGCGGCTGCCACAGTGAGCAACAGTCGAGAAACAAAGACAAAAAGTGTGTTAAATGGCTTTGCCTTTAGCTCCCGCTTTGGTTTTGGCTTTGGCTTTCGCTTTGGCTTTGGCAGGTGACTGCAGAAAGCAGATGCAAAAAAAGAAATATTAAAATGTGTAGAAGGGCTAACAATGATGGCAAAATGAGCTGAGCGTAAATTGGCACAACAACAACAACAGTAACAACAATAACAGGAACTGGCAACGCAACAACAAGAACAACAACAAGTTCCATTGAGGTCGGGGGTCACACTGCTGACTGTTGCAGTGTCCGCCATGTCTATGGCAGTGCTGCTTAGCCTCACAAACAAACGCAATCATAGTGTGAGTGTGTGTGAGTGAGTGTGTGTAGGTTGGCCGCTTGCATGGCGACTGGCTTCCGTTTCCTGTTTCGTTGCGCTTTCAACTCAACTCGAATCCTGTTTGCCGTTTAATTAGAGACACGCACACAACAGAAGAGCAGCCTCCTTCCGTTACGTGCACTCATCTATGTATCTGTGTCTCAGTCTATGTGTGTGTGTGTGTGCAGCAGTGTCGGTGCTGAAGTGTATGTGTGTATAGATTGTGATTGTGAGCGTATAACGATGTGGTAGGTAATCAGAAACTGCTTTTAATTATTCAAGGTTCCATTCTGATGAATGAAGACAACAACAACGATAACAGCGGCCAACGCCAAACTGCGCAATAAAAGCAACAACAGCCGCATCCCGTTAAAGAAACTGCCTGCCATCGTTTGTGCTTGGCATTAAAACAACAACGACAACTGCAACACCAACAACTGCAACACCAACAGCAACAACAACGTGACGTTAAACCAAAGGGGATTAAAATTCACTGCTAACAACAACGCAATGGTGCCTGGCCTGCCTATCGGCTGCTCGGCCACTGTAAATATGAGAATCACACACACAAACACACACACACACACACACACACCCATACCTAACACAACACATGTTTACATACGAACACACAAATACACATACACCTAGAGAAAAGCAGCAGTCCAAGAAGCAAAAACTGATCATTTATTATTTTAAATTATAAGCACAAAACACTTTGTCTATGCTGCAATTATCGACATTTTCGATAGTATCGATATATATACAAATATTTTTTTTGGTTTCTAATTTATTTTTTCTATTTGTCTACCTTGAATACTTGAATCTATTTTTATTGAATCTATAATACTTGAAGATATCTCTGACTTTCAATATATTAATAAAGAAATGTATATATCGATATATAGTCTTAGAAATATCGATATACATATCTCAAGTATGCCAATATCTCTATTTTTACTTATATTGTTTATGAGGCAAATATAAGCAGAGTCATATAAAAAAAAGCAATCCAAAACAGCCTTACAAAAATGTAAATCAAATTAAGAAAAATTTCTAACCTCAAAAATTTAAGTATTTTTTTTAAGTGCATTTCGAGACAGCTTTAGCTTAAATAACTCATCAAAGTAACTGAGACAGCAACTAGTTATAAAATAAATATATTTTTTTTGATATTTCTGATCCTTGCTTTACTCATATATAAATAAATTTATCGATATTTATTAATTAATTATTTCATTTATTAAAAAAAATGTTGCTCAAGACTTAAAAGCCACCTTCTAAAATCAACCAAACGTGGTTGAAATTATCCTAAGTAAATACCCAAAATTATCAATCTACAAGAATATATTTCCCAGCGATTTAACCCAAAATGATCTTAAATTTATGCAATCTATTGCAATATTTCTCTGAGTGTATATCTGTGTGAATGTGTATATAAATACTGTGGACGTTCTGTTATTATTTTGCCCCTGCCGATGCTACAATGCGCCATTTAAATACATATGTACCTATATATTAAACACACATACATACATACACACATACATACATACACACATACATATACACATACATATGTAAAAGTGAAGAAAAAAAAACAGAAAAGGTTTAAAAATTGAAGCAATGATGGGCACAAAAGCAGCGTTGACCACAACACAGCCACCAAATGCCCATGTCCATCGGGCAGGACAACAAACTGCCAATAAGAAGTAATACAAATACAATTAATCCACCTGCAGGACCCACATAATGCACCACAGAGTGGCCTCCGACTGCCAGAGCATTATATATGCATTAACATTGTGACTGCAGCAAGATCGCCGCCCCATTCCAAAGGCCACAGAAAAATTTGACTTTGAATCTCCAAAGCGCAAATAATGTGCAGTTTGAGAGGAGTTTGACTTGAATCATGATTAGTTTATATGTATGTACTATATATGTATGATATATATGTTTATATCTACAATTTCTAGAACAGATATTTGTAGTATATATCAAATATATATGTACATACAATATCTAACCTAAGTTTCAAGTCTGAAACGCAACCAGTTAAGGTTAAGGTCCAATATCGTAAGAAATCTACCTTTTATTTCTAAGAAAATATATGACATGTTAACTTTTATATTTAAGTAAAATATAGTTTACAATTTTATAAAAATAAGCAAAAAAAAAGAGGTAGAAAATTAAACCAGATTGTGTCACATATTTGCAGTCCGCAGGCAAACCTTTTTTAAACGAAATGTGAACCCAAGTAAAAGTAACCAAAATAAGCGCTGGTCGTCTGCAAGGTAACAAGTTAAGATGCAACAATGCAGAGTGATCGACTAGCTGATACCCTGTACCAAAAACAGGCAACTACTTACGGTCCTGGCAATGGAGAGCTGCAGGATGTGGCATGGTAAGTCTCTATTTTTGAACTATTTTCAATGGAAAATGCAAACATTTTTCTCAACAAATTATAAATAGTAAAAATAAGGCCAAAAATTTAAAAAAAATATAAAAAAATATCAAAAAATAATACAAATTATCTAAAAAATAATCCCTTGTTAATTCTTTGATTATTTTTCGATCAAAACGTACAAAAGTTTTACCTAAAAACTATCGATTTTCACCGATGTTTATCAATTTTGACTTGGCATATCTAATGAAAAAATGGTTAGAAATATCTTTTGCTGCCAATAGATATGCCTTGTGCTACGATTTTATGATTGTAGGGTATAGAAAAGGTGAAAAGTATTTTGTCAGAGTCGTTAAAGCAGTAAATGTTGCGTTTTAGTCCGCGTTGGCGTCCTCATCCTTGATGGTGGCAGGACGAATAGGAGAGTGCGAGTACAAAAGGCATTGGCACATTTGGCCAGCTTGTGGGCAGTTAATAAGGGAGCAAATGCGACGACCCAGTTTTTAAAGTGTGCATTTTGTATATCGGGAGTAAAGGACCCAAAGTTTTAAAGGCCTAAAGGCTTGTCAGCTTTTGTTGTTAATTCTATTTACTTAAAGTGCCCAACTCTTCTTGACGGCGTTTGGCCACGCAAATATTTGTCGTATTAATGAATGCACAGGTAAATGTGTTTACCTTGACTTGGGACCAGTCCAGCAGTCCAGCAGTCAACCAGTCCAGAACGATGACGATGGCACAAGGTATTCATTTTGCAGAAGGCTCGACATTGAAAGCTGATGCTTAAAAATCGATAAAATTGTGCTTTAATCGGCTGCAAAGATTGCATTGCATTCTCTTAACTGGCATTTAGCTGCTTGGCCTGAAATTGGTTTAATTTTAGGTCTGGTCTGGCCTGGTCAAGGCAAGTAATTATGCGTAATAATTATAATTATTATAATTATTTAAAAAAGCGAATCAAAAAACGAGCAGAGGCACGACGGAGAGTAATGTCGACATCAACAGAAACAGCTGCGTATATGAATAACTTTTGCAGAGCTCATTGACCGTAAATTACTGCCGCAAAATTTTTGTACACATGAATTTCCACTTAAATCCAATGAAAATGTTAAAACAAATGGCGGCCAAAGGAGGGGTATAAAGAGTAGAAAGCAGAGTAAACTGTTTTAAAATGTAAATTTCGTTTGCAAGCCGGCATTAAGGCCAATAAACAGCGTAAATGTGCGCCATTTTCATACAAGTAAATGCGCAACGTTGCGCTGCAAAGCGAGAAAGCAACAATAGTCTCTTTGCAACAAGATGATGCATGAAGTAAGCACGAGTATGGGTATGAATAACTGTGAGTACGAGAGTACGACTATGAGTATGAGTGCTGTGCAAGAGGGTAGCAATGGCCACTCAATGATGGATGAGAAGTTGGGGTACCCGAAAGCTGCGAAAAAGAACGCGTTACGCGAACACAGAGAGGAACCACTGGCACTTGTTTTATTCAAGACATTAACTTAAATTGAATTAAAAACAAATTAATTAAATGCCAAATGGAAATATAAATTTAGCTTATGACAACCAATTTAATTTCAGATGAGCACCCCTAATGCATTCACATTTATCTCTATACAATGTGTACACAGATTAATTTCAGCGCAATTAGCCAAATAATATTACGGCTCTTAACACACCTGCGGCCTACTGGCCAATCTGTCCAGCATCCGAAAGCAGTTCAGGACATCAATCACAGAGTCCCTGGGATGTCAGCACAAGTACAATACATATATATATATATGATATATATATTTATTCGCCACATAATTATGCAACATCAAAAAAGCAATCTCCGGCAGAAATCATCGATAAGCTTGACAGCATCCAAGTTTATGCCATGAAACTGACAATACTCGATATCGTATATGTATATATTTTAAAGTTGTAACCAGATATTCTGATAGATATTAACAAAGGCAATTAGAGGTTGATTCGAAGAATACGTAGGTACGTACGAAGCACATGACAGGCGGCTGCACAATAAGTATAATCCAAAAGTAATTCCACTAATAGGATTCATAAAAAGGATAACACGCAATAAATAATGGCAAGAAAATTTTCATTATTGAAAATGCTCGGCACGTACGTATTCAATTACTTGTTGAACTTACCGCTCAGAGAGCACGCCCATTCCCATTTGGTATCATAAGAAGCCCAACCTCAGCCTCAGCCTCAGCCTCAGCCTCAGCCTCCCCATAACCATATGGATGTCTCCCTTGGCCATGGCCCTGGCGCTTCGGATTGTGATTGCGAACGAAAAATCATATTTTCTGTTATTGTGGCAAAATGAGATTATTAAATGGGTTTTGGGTAAAACCCAATAAGACGCCGCACGCGGCAGGGCCCAACAGACGGCAAAAAGTAAACATTGCCACTGAGACAACTGTCTCGCTGTCCGTCTCTACCCTTCTCCCTCGCTCTCTCACTCGCTCTGTGTGGTTATCTTTATCCTTTTTATCTATCTCTGTCCTGCTGTGTGTTTGTGTGAAAACGTAATGGGTTGTAGCCGTGGTGTGGACCCGTACGTGATGTGTATACATTGGTCTGCTCTATATGCCAACCTCCAGTCAACGAGACACTCAGCTAGACGCTTCACGCTCGACAGTCGACGCGCTCCGACTGTCGCCCAAGCCGGCGCTGTATCAATGATGACTTTTCAAGGTTCATTTGCGAGCTCCATTCCTGCCCAGGCCGAGGCACAGTCCCCCATTCCCAGTCCCGTCCCCTTTCCCTTTCCCTTTATGCCCCAAAAGCCGCACAGCCATTCACGGCCTCATATGGTAAGGGCTACACTATTCGTACACTCAAAAGAATTTCTACCTCAAATACTCAATTCTTTTTATAATATAAATAAATATATATATTAAAAATTAAGTATATTAAAGAAAAATATATATATTATAAACTAAATCTATCTAAAACAAATAAATAGTAATAGAAAAATAATCCTTTAAGAAAATTCTCTCAACCTGTATATAAAATTGGAAGCAAAGCACAACTTATCCATGCCTCCATCTATCTATCCATTCCATCTTAAGCTTTTTTATGATAAATATATAAATCGCCAGCTGGAAAGAAGCTATAACCATAATTTGAATAATATAGCTTCAATTTTAAACCTCACTTCGATTGAAAGCTGCCTTCTTTAAGCTGTTTCCCTTTTGATGGAAACCTCAAATTGATTAAATGAAGAAACTCTTAAAGGCAAGTTTACTTATAAAGCTTATAAAAGGTTTATGAATATGTATGAATATTGTTAAGATCTTTTTGTTAAGATTCTCCAAGCATCAAAAGGGTAAGTAATACTGGGTACAGGATATAACTGGCTACAGGGTAGCTTCCAATCGGGCAGACTCTATTGACTTTTTATATGATTTCCCAACGCAGCGAAATGCAGAAGGGAAAAAGGAAAGGAGAAATATAAATTTTGTTATAATTACAATATGAGAGGGGCATGTGAAGGTCCTTTCGATTGCCGCGTAAATAATTTAACTTAAGCCGCAGGAAGTCATCAGGGCGCGAGGAAAGCAGAAGCTGTGTGTGTGTGCGTTATATAAATTAACAGTAATCCAAAGGGCCGTTATCGATTGCTGCATATCGATAATACGATTAATGCCGTGTAAAATCTATTAATATTTTCAGCGCACTGCGAATTAAAGCCCGATTTCGGGCAGTGTAGAAATGGCAACAGTTGTCGAGGCTGCCTCTAAGCCCGCCTGTCTGCAGCAATTTGTAGACATTTACTGATGCCAGCAGCATAGATATCCGTGTAACTGGTATCTGCAGCTGTATCTGTTGCTTCATCGGATCTATATTCCTGACGATTCTGGAATAGAAAATAAAAAACGAGAAAAAGGAAAAAAGGAAAAGGGAAGAAATTGTAAAGCGCATGCAGCACGTGTTGTTTGTCTTCTCAATTGTGCCATGATTATGTCTGTAAGAATGGTGAATGGAGAATGGTCACGAGCTGTACTGAGACCTGGTCGCAGGACCTCCACTTCGTTGACTTAAGGCTATTCACACTCGCACACAACTCTGGCGACACATTCAATAAATATTTAAGTCATAGTCATGGGGATGTGAGCTTTGGCACGATTGACCTGTGCCTCTGCCTGACGACATATGTTCGCCATGTGTCAAGCATCAGTCACAAAGGCATTGAGGTTGCTGCTGATCGAATAGAAGATACTCTAGAGTCGGATACGATATAGATATAGAAAAGTAGAAGCAGGAGCTTACGTTATTTGTATATGATCGAGGGTAAAGCAGCTGAGTGTCGTGAGAAGGAAGATCGATCAATCTAGATATTTCTTTACATAAAACATAGAAAAAGTATAAAAAATGTTGAACATGCTTAGCGATTCCTTCCCTGAACAGAGAATTATACCAAAAATAATCTGTAGATTTCAAAATATTATTTAGTGTTAACTCTCGTCGATTGATTAAAGTACAATAACTGGATCAAAGGGGTCTCATTGGTGCAAACTAGCAACGCGTTAGTTGCGCTTGGTAATTGCATAGCCCATTGGGGCAGAAGAATTCTTAGCCCCAAAGAGCAAAGAAACTTACAAATTACACTTCAATTGTTGGGCGACAAACAAACAAACAGTGAAAGATTGCAAAGGGAGGGAGAGAAAAGTGCAAGTTGTGACAGGATAGGGGAATAACACACAATTCCAAGCACCAAGGACCAGAAGAGTGGGGCAAAGGTTATGCAAATTATTTTGCAATGAGCACAGCCAACGAACATGACTTTGGGTGTGCAAAGTGCGAGATGCGAAATGGATGCGGCTGCTCCTTCTCCTTCGGCTGCTCCTTCTTCCTTGGTACCGCCAATACTGCCGCCAATGCGGCCGTCTTCGATGCCGCCGCACAGTGGAGTCGCTCCAAGAAAACCAGAGCTACACCCAAAACTATAAAAAGCAAAGCGAAGGATATATAAAAGTTCTAAGATAACTTTCAATAAGTAAAGTTTATACATAGAAATAATATATACTAATATTTCATTTAAAGTTTAATCAAAACACATCTTCGGAGCAGATTCAATTAGAAAATAAATGCAAATTAAAAATTGTGTTCAGTTCATTAAATAGAATTGAAAGCCTTATAAAGTTAAAAAATGTTGACAATACGCTGTTGATTTTCTCATCGAATATGATCGATCATATTTAATCAGATTTATTACGCATCCGTTTTGATTTTTGTCACGTTTTTTTGGATAAAGTTCCCATAGTGGGCGCAGTTGCAGCGTAAGTTGGTGGCGGTGAAAATTAAAATTCAAACAACGACAACGTGGCGTATGGGCAACATTTGCATTTTCAAGCTTCACCTTTGCAGTGACTTTTGTCACACCTGCGGTATGTGGTATGCTGCCAGTGGTCGTGGTTGTGGTGGTGGTGGTGGTGGGGCTGGTAGAGGGGTTGGTGGTGCACGGGGCTACAACAAATACAAACTGCTGATTACAAACGAAAATTGAAAATCTTAAGCACTCGCTGCCTTATTGAAATGGCAGGCAACGTCATGGCTGGCAGCTCAATCGAAGCGGGGGGGTTGAGAGGGGATAAGCAGGAAAAACTTTATTTCCAGCAGCTGTTCAGATTGCTCAGAGACAGAGAGAGCGAGAGAGAGAGAGACTGTTCGGGATTGTAACTGTGGTGCCATAAGCCACGTGTGTTTTCATTTAAAATCAACTGGCAATGTTTTATTTTGTTTTTGTCGCGCTCCGCCGATTGAAGTTGTTGTCCTTACGGCTGCCAAAGTTTCATTCGTTTGCCGTTCGCCGTTTGTCCTTTGGCGTTTGCCTAGCGCTCAGTCTAAAGTCTAAATTATCTAAGCCCAAACTGATTCCGATGCCGCGCATATTAATGAGATGGCAAGAGATCAAAAGGCAACGGCACGAGTGCACCAAAGGCAGCGAAAAGTAATAAAGTTGCGGTTAAATTAAATTGTGCAAATGTATCGATAAAGCTTTATGCACCCAGCCAGACACGACCGACACAGGACTGGGGTGATACCATATCTATCTGTGGGGCGGGCTCACAATTGGGTTGGGGCTCTCTTCGTCTGGCCTTGACGGAGTGACATCTTGCGGCTTATGGAAATTGCCAAAAACCGATAGGAAACACAAGTTTAGCTGTAATTAGGAGTGCTTTATTTTTATTACTCGTACATATTGAAAGTGCCAGCAAAAGCGTGCTCGACTGTGAGACACCCTGTACTATAGCCTGTAATTAGATGTGCATTATTTTTATTACTCGTGCATATTGAAAGCGCCAGGACCAGAGTCCTCGACCAAGAGACAACCTGCAACACAATAGAGTCTAACGAACTGGCCTACTATCACGTATATATCTATATCTATAGTAATCGATTGTTACCTTTTCTGGAATAAACCCTTAACTGACTTTATCTTTAATCGATTTTGCTTATAAGAATTACCCATATTTCCAGTTATCTACGATTTATACACATATTTTTGCATAGAAATACTTTTTGCCTAAAAGTAGGCAACAATTTTTGTAATAAACTTTTGAATCGGAGGTTAGGTTAGATATATTAAGTTATTAGGCTTTCGGTACAACCTAAAAAGCTTTCTATCGTTCAGAGAGCATCTCAGAAACAACAACCATAGGATTGTTGGACCTTACCGATAATTGGGATAATGCAGAGAGCAGATATTTCTGCTGTTTTGTTACCTTTGCTGCCGTTTTGAGTCCAGCAACTAACGGAGCAGTCAAGAGAAGGTACCAAGTACAAGTTAAGGACTCAGGCTTACCCTCTCATAAAAAACATAAAGGTCAATATTAAATGTGGGACAGTGTGTTCATATAATTGGATCAGCTTTAAAGTCAACTAAATAACGATTCAATACATCACCACGCAGTAGCTGATATGAATCAAATGCTATTTTTATGGCTGTGAGACTTAGAGTGCTGTATGTCATTCAGTGCATTAATTGCTGTTGAACGTTTGTAATTAAAATCTGTGCTCAGACGCAGGCAAAAAAAAAGTTGTCAAAAGGATTCCTTATGCTCAATGGTCATCCATGTGATGATGGAACCACAGATGAACGAACATGCGAGAGTACTCGCATCCGTATCGTACATAACTGATTAAAATGTTGGCCACAAAATGTATTAACATGTCCGCTACAGGACTTTTGAAAGGGCACAGGATATGGTTCATGGATGGACAACGAGCGACGGATAGCGTATGGCGAATGGAGGATTGCAGGCTGGCAGGCTGGCAGGCTGGAGGATGGCAGGACAGCAGGACCGGAGCAGTGGGCGACATTCAAAGACAAATGCTAAAATAAGGAAGACCAAAAAGGCAATGAGAATATCATGAAAAAGAAACAGCCGCAGCGAAACAAACGTTGAAACAAACAGACAGACAAAACAAATAAGCCAAGCATAAAAGTTTATATTGCGGTCGATGATTCACTTCTACACAGTCACACAGGCACGGACAAGGACATGGACGTGGACCAGGAGAGGGTACGGGACTGAGAGTGGAAGTGGTAGTGGGAGAGGAAGAGGCATTGTGGTTGCCTCCGGCTCGACCTCTTAGTGACGTTGCCTGATGTCCATATACGAGGGGAGGGTGTAAGGGCTCAGGTTCGGTTATGGCACAGCTGCAGCAGCGCCATTCAAAAATTTTGACATTTTGCGCTGCCGCATGGAAGGCATGAATGGCATCGTCCTGTCCATGTGGCTAGGCTGTGTCTGCGACGGTTCCTGATGTTGATGCGTGTTTACACAGGCCGCAAGGCAACGCACCACCTTGCCTGGTGGCACTGATATGCTGATGGTGTTGGTCTTGGTGTTGCTCGCTCTGGGTCTCCGACTGTGGCAGTGGCTGTGGCAGTAGTGGCAGTGGCAGTGGCAGTGGCAGTGGCAGTGGCAGTGGCAGTGGCAGTGGCAGTGGCAGTGGCTGCCGCCTGTAGATTTTCTGAAACCCATTTAGTTAACGGATATAATAAATTTTTCTACAAATTGAAACTCGTAATTTCCATTGTTCTCGCGCTGCTGTGCGTCGTCTTCAACGATGTCTTTGCCCCTCTCCCCTACCACCCCATATACTCATACTCATACTTAAACTCATACTCATACATACTGAGTAAATACGTAGCCTTATTGCTATAGGATACATTGGGATACTTTCGGATGCCTTGGGATCCCCGGCACAGCCTGTGACAAGACCAGCGCTCTGCCTGTGGTTCTCCTTATGCGCCTTGTGCAACACTTTTAGTTGGCCAGAGGTGGCCTCGAGACCTTGTCTGCTTGACTCAAGCCGTAAAACTAGTTTTAATTACGTAAAACATTTTGCCCCAATGACTCCCACCCTCCCACCTCACCACCCCCACGCACCTGTTCGTGTCAACTCACTAAAGGACACTTTCCGCAAAGCACTTGGAAAGGCGTTTTCGTGTCAACAAATTTAGAATAAGTTCCCTATTTAGGCAAATTCCGGCACATTTGAAATAGATTTCAAACTTTGGTTTTGGCTATAAACAAAGAATAACGGTATACTATAGCTGGTTAATCAAAATATAGATATTCCTTTCCAATTAATATACGAAATGAGTGATCAAAGTTTATAATGAACCCTCTTCAAGTTCGTTCAAGGATTCTATTGGATTCGGTAGCATCGAAAAATATCCTAAAAACGAACCACGAGTTGTTCTTAAGTATTTAGAAAGCTTTTCTTAATCAAAGCAACTAAAATTAAGTCTTTGACTATTGAATCGTAGAATATATTTAAGAAAGAAATTTCAAGAAACTAACAAAGCTACAGTTGAGTATGCACGACTATAAGATACCCTTTAGACCGCAGTATAAATAAGCACAAAGCAAAAGAGCTTCAAGCGTTTATTAAATTGTTTAAAAAGCATTTTGAAACTAGCTTTTTATAAACTATATTCGATATATCAATAATCTTTAGATTTTTTATATATTTTATAATCCATCAGATGTTGGTCTTGGAAAGACTTCAAGGTATTCTAATAATTATACATTTGGTATTATTTTTTCGCTTCACGATCAAATTTTCTTGCGTTTTCATAACAAATTTGTTGTGAGTAGCCATTAAAGTCTCTGAAGATTAACTGAGATCGACTAGGTTATTCAAGCTGATTAGGTGTGTATATACTATAAGATATATAAAATTTATTATAAAATATATTTCATTCATATAATACGATATTATCCCATAAATAATGTTAAATAATACAATACAACTAATAGTTATAAAAAATTTCTTGATTCTTTAAATATTTTTTGTAGTATCGTAATTTCAGTCAGATTTGTTCAGATTATATAGCATTATTATCGTTTGGTTTAAGCTTAAAGTAAGAATAACTATAGTATATAAGTACTCGTTCTTTAAGCTTTACTATATATATTTTATATAGTACTGTGTATATTTATATAGATGGTAAGAAAATAAAATCTATGGCTGAAGACGCTCTGGGAAATTTGTTTATGCCTTGCCCCTGCCTCTATGTTGCCAGTTGCCAGTTGCTTGTTGCAAGTTGCCGGCTCGGAGGCAGTTCTTGGCTTAATGTCTGATATCATAAATTTAATGCTGGTGATGTTTAATTTGGCAACTGTAACTCATGTCGACTTAGACCTTAGCTTCGGTTATGCCTCTTCCCACTGCCGGCCACTGCGTCATTTATGTACACAAACACACACACACACACACATATAAATATTTTTACTGTAGCCCCCAACAACAACAAGAACAACAACAAGAACAAGGACAAGGACACGTACCGCTGGTAGACAAAAGATGGATTGTTATCGCTTAAGATAACAGCACACAGAGAGCTGGCTGTACCATAGGCTGTAACCATCTCTTACCTGGGCGAGACCTGGAGCTGGGCCGTAATTTCATTAGTGTCTAAACTGGGGTAATATGAGGGCAGCCAGCAGCTTGGAATGGCTAAAAGTTTGCCGTTTGCTCTAAGTACGTGCAAATTTTTCGTCAGAAAATTAAGAAAACGTCGACCTGGATAGGCTGGAGCTTGAGCTAGGACCAGGACCACGACAGGACACCCTCAGACAGTAGTCTCATACCCAGATCAAAGCCCACTTAACATGTTTTAGCCCCACTCATTCGTCTTCTTGGACGGTAAACCAAAGTTGAAGATAATTTTCCTGTTGGTAGCGTCGCTAGCGCCAATTTGACTGCTCTCTTTCTCCCAGCCCCTCCTCCAGGATACAGCAGGACTCACGTGGCTCAAGCTGTGCCTACAACTACACTTGGGATCACACTTTAAATGCCTCTGGTCCCAAAACAAAAAAAAACGCAACTGGAACAATTTAATCTCGTAAAGAAATTAAGCATATTTATTCATAAGTTTAGCTTTTGGTATTATAAATAAAGGAAAGTATTTTTGCGAGGAAAGGAGTTTCCTCTTTGAAAGTCTTGAATTAAGGATCAAAAAGTGAGAGACAAAATGTATGCATGTTTATTTCTTATAGCAGATCTCGAAGGATGTGTTTATACTGGAGGGAATGGCATTTATCAAATGCGTTCTCAGACTTCATCGAGAATATATATGTTATATACCATTAATATCATTTTTATGGATTGTATTTAATCCAAAAAATTGCTTTAAAATATAATTTAATTAATTTTAATTACAATTATTCAATAATTCCAGACCTCAAGTCAACCCAATAGAGATTCCAATCATCACATCCTAAGACTCATTTTCTTTGATTGTTTTTCTCTTCATATATCACACACACTCTTACAGAAAATATGTTCAATATTATTAAATAAATTATATTATTATACAGCTTCAAATGTGTTTTTTTTTTGGTTTTTGCCAGCTTGAAGCGATTTAAAATTGACTTTTTCTCTTCTGCATATATTAAAATTTATGAGTCCTTTAATAAATGATTATTTACATACCCAGAGAGATATGGTATGTACATTCAAACGAATACAATATGTATATTATGTATGTATTTATGTACACATTACATAGTGAATACTCTTTCACGGGCTAAAAATGCATTTAATCCCGAATCCCGATAGTGAAAGTCGAACATGGCGAACTATGATACGAAACAATGGACACAATAATCATTATGCACATTATTTACGTACTGCAGTACGAGCAGCGGCAGCAGCAGAGAGTGCAATCTGACATGGCTGGTGACATACAATTGTTAAATGCAGCAAATGAAATGATTTAATTATAACGGACAATAAAACGGCAGAATAATTGCAGTCAGCCACTGGGCGGGTCCTGTCGTTAATTTTAATGCGGCCATAGCACACTTTTGGGCTTTATATTAAATCACCAAATGTGCCAACAGGCAGGATAGATCACAGGACAATCCGACACGCAGAACAACTAACAAGCCCCGAAACAAAAGTAAGAGGCTTACAGATACCCTTTAAACAAGTGAGATACCAAAAAGTTAAGTCTTTTCTGCCCTTGAAATCGTTTGATATCAGAAATTGTACGGAATGATCTTATCCTTTGGTTACGAATGATTCAAATGAATCAATCAGCTATTTGAAACAATTTGTTGAACGATAATGGAACTCAAATGAATCAAATGAACGAATATCAATCGATTGAGCGTCTCATCCTCTTGGAGCATTGAATCAGACAATGGAACTAAAATGATTCAAATGAATCATAGCCTTAAACATATCAAGTTCGAATGTTTTATTACAATAGTTCAGGTCCGATTAGATCGTCGCAAGTCTAATAGAAATATAAGACAGCTACACGCGCTTCAAGCAGTGCATTGAGGCAGTGCAGCACCGAAAAAATATATGTATAAGCCTGTCAAAAATACTATGCAAAAAATTGTTTTAAATTTGATTTGATTGATCGTTCAGACAAATATCAATGAGGTAGGAAACAGATATCTTAAAAAGATTAAAGGACGACTTACCTCTAGGATAAGGCAAGTATAGGGACAGATGTTAGTTTGAAGTCGATCATTGTAACGGTTAAATGGAACCAGTAGAAGGTGAACTATTTATTAGCACTGACCGAAGAGAGAGCTCTGTAAAGAGAAGGAAAGTATAAAAAAGATCTATAACTAAATAAATATATAGATAAATCCTTTTAAAAATATATAAATATAATACTTAAGCAAGTTGATAACCTCTTTCTATAACATTCGCTTCTTCTACCCGGTTTCCGAATAAGTTTACAGGGTATTAAAAAAAAACAAATACAAATACATAACAATTGCAATTAAAATGAGCGCACAAAAATAACAAATGCACTGAGAAACAAAAACTGTAACAACAGAAAATCACAATAGGACAGACACTATATGTATACATATGTTTATATTTGTGTATATGTGTGTGTGTGTGTGTGTGTTTACGTGTATGTAAATACATACGCATTCAGATGAAAGCAGGCCGTGAAATGAATGTGCAGAAATGGAAATAATTCACAGCAACGCCACCAGAACCCAACAATAACAACATTGGCAATAACAAGCTGTAAACTGTTAAACAATTGATTAACAACAATTAGCCGCTTATTAAGTTATAATAACAACAACGCTGCTAACAATATGCCATAAAATAAATCTTTGCTCTGACAAAAAGCCAAAACCAACGTCAATGCACTGTGGGATCAATAATCAAACTGAGTGGGTAAAAATTTTGTGTCAAAGTTGAGGACTTCAAAAAAATATGGTAAACATTATTAGTTTAATGGAAAGAATAATCTGCTCCTTAAAGCAATTATTAAAAGTTAACGTTTAAGCTAAAAGCTTATGACTACTCACAATGGCTTAAAGTTGGGCTGTTGTCTAATAACCTTATTATAATCTTGTGCCAGAAGTGTTTATATTGTAAGAGTATATATTAAATTTTATTTTATTTTTATTATATTTGTATTATACATTTTTTTTTATTTATTTTATTTTTTTATTTATTTATTTTTTTTTTTAATTTTATATTTATTTTATTTAGTTTTAATTTTATTTTTAATTCATTTCTATTTTATTTTATTTTATTTTTAAATTATATTTTATTTTTATTATATATTATTTTGTATTAAATTTTTTTTATTTATTATATCTTTTATCTTATTTTTTTATTTAATATTTATTTTTAATTTTATTTTTATTTCATTTTTATTTTATTATTTTTAAATTATATTTTATTTTTATTATATAATATTTTGTATTGCATTTTTTTTATTTATTATATTTTTTATCTTTTTTATTTTATATTTATTTTATTTGTGTTTTTATTTTATTTTTATTTTATTATTTTTAAATTATATTTTATTTTTATTATATAATATTTTTTTATTTATTATATTTTTTATCTTTTTTTATTTTATATTTATTTTATTTGTGTTTTTATTTATTTTTTATTTTATTTTTATTTTATTTTATTTTTATTTCATTTTGATTGTATTTTTATATTTATTTATTTTATTTATACATTATTTTCATTTATTATATTTTTAAATTAATTTTTTTTTATATTTATTTTTAATTTTATTTTTATATCATTTTTATTTCATTTGTATTTTATTTTATTTCTATTTCAGTTTTATTGCATTTTTATATTTATTTATTTTATTTAACTTTTGTTTTGTTTTTATTATAGAATCGTTTACATAATTATAGAATTTTTTTAAAAAAGACATTTATTTTTAAACATTATTAAATATTATTTATTGGTATGTTATATAAGCATAGAAAAAATCGCATATGGCCAATTAATTAAGCACACCAAGAGAATTTTGATTTGGTGGCAAATAACAAGCAATTTATTATATCAAGTGATACCATAAAATATTTTATACATTTGTTTCTTTTGAATTCAAATTGAATTCAACTAAACATGAAGCGATATAAAACTTATAGCGGAGATTCTGGACTATATAGCAAATCATACCATCATCATAGTTTTATTTATTATAAGCAAGGTAAAAGTTTAAACTAAAAATATATGTATAAAATATAATAGAAGCTAATTGCAGATATAATCAGAACTCCATTATTAACATATCTAAATTAATTTTAAAAGTTGTCACTAAATTCTGGAAGGTTTTTATTATGCTTAACGTAACTTTTATATATATTTTCTCATGGTGTAATTAATATGACCTAATTTATTTATACCTAAACAAACTACCAACATTGAAAGTAGGTTTTCAATATAACTATTACTCTCAGATATCAAAATAAATATCCTATTTGCTTTTAGAAATAAATTTATTTCAGGTTAAGGTGCCGCTGCGGACGAACAAAAAACAGAAGTCATTATTCTCATTAATCAAAAATCGAACGAAAATATTTAACGAAAAGTAACAAAAAAAAAACAATTAATATTATATTTTAAAGTCAAGAATTATGATGGAGAACTAGATTGTCTATATTCACCACTGTGTGGCGGCGCTTTGTGGCCTAGACACGGTGATGCTGACACCCTCGGCAAGTCTATTGGTTAGAATGCAACGCGCATAAATTACCCACATGCAGGCACACACACAAACACACTCACACACACATTTATACACATGGAAAAACAGACACAACAGTGGAACAGATAGGGTCAGGAGTATACGAATTTTTGATGAAGCGTATTGGGGGGCATGGGCCAGATTTTGTGGCATTAACAATTTAAATTATCGCCGTCTGCCGAAGCCAATTATTCACGCATTGTGCAGTGTATTTTTTGCAGCTAATGACACCCTCTTGTACACCCAAGTACACACCCAAATATAACACACACACACACACACACACACACAGAGGCATAGAGAAATCGTTGCATTGTGCCACTTACGAGTAGAACACGTTCCCAGCATTTAATATCGAAACACTCAATGGTTCAGCTAATTTCAGGGCGTGCACAGCCGGAAGTTTACACTCAATCAGCATACAAACAGCAGCATACACGATTACGGATGTGGAAACTTTAGGTAAGTACTACGTAGGTAAGGTAAGGTGTGACCCAGCGAGGGTCGATCGATAGGTTAGTGAACTTTATAAGTAATTGCGATGTAATTTTGAATGTAGCTCAAGATGTGATCAAGACAAGCCATAAAATATAGTTGAGCACTTTAAAAAGAAGAGGACTGCATTTAATCGATAACCACTATCGATAGGCAACATGTGATAGTGTTAGTACTGATAGTTGGCTATAACCCAGCAGCCATTACTTATCTCTCTTCAGCATTTAATTCTTGTTATTAAAGCATATTCCATTTTGGAAAGAAAACTGATATAAATGCGAATTCAATTCCCGATTTCTTCTGGCAACCCAATAAGAATCATATCAATGGCTTTGCTTAACCTGGCTAAGTTCACGATATATACAAGCCCAAAGTGAGAGCTGGTGCTTATTAAGTCTAAAGAAGACCCAGGCAGATATGTGCAACTAATAAAACCTATTCGAAAATCGATTTTTTTTTACCTGTAATCGAAGAATGCAACGACCTAGTAGAACGTTTAATTCACTTTTAAGAAAAGTCTAATAGTATAGAGACTTTCCTAGGGTATATTAAAGTCAAATACTTAGACATTCCGTCTTAAAAAGTATCCAGTATTAAGGATGTAGCAGGTGGAAAGTTTGTGGAAAAAAGTATAGCATACTTATCAGCTTAGCTGATTATTTAAATTTGTAGAGTTACAGTTTTATTCAAGTGTAAGAGCCTTGGCATGCAAATTTTGTAACAACACTCCCTCAATGGGTATAAAAATAAGAAAGTCAAGGAGCAGCTAAACTAAAAGTTGCAACTGCCCAACCACAAACTGGCCGACAAATGTGAAAAGTTTTTGCTGTAATTTCCGGGCTCATTTGACACAAGTGAGTAGGTGTAACCAATCGGTGCGATCAATAATGTCCAGCTCACACACACACACACACACGCACACTCATCTAAATAGAAGCCCTAAACAGCTGACGGACACACAAGCACATTGACACCCATTAAAGTTGACCTTCTCAAGTGTAATTAAGAGTGACCCTCGGGTCTAATGTATGGTAATATTTCAACCTAGTGAAAATACGCAAATATATGCCATTTATTCTATAAAAAAAACAGGAAAACAAATGGAAAACTAGTTCTAAGCGAGTGTTTTAGACTAGATAGTTTGTAATCAGGTCTGAAGTAGAGTCTAATACATATCTAATATGCTTGTTTTGGATATATGCGAATGCTTCGGAGTGAACAATATATATTTTTATTCTGATCTTTTGATATTGGAAATGTGTATCAATTTTTGTATATTGAAAAGAGAATTCTTGAAGCATTTGTAACATAATTCATATCAAAATTTAGCTAGAATTGAGACTTAAGAATAAACCCAAGTTATAAAACATTAAGTGGACTCGAAAGAAACTCATCTAGGATGAGTTTAGATAATGTCTAGAGTCTAGGATGAGTCTAGAGGAGTTTTTTCGAGTCTACGAAAAGAAGCAGAGGTAGAGTACTTATGAATGAGAGTACAGTCTGCAACTTATAAAGAAGATCCAACTGATCAGCCAGAGGATCTAAGATTCTACGAGTAGTATTCCTTTATTTGAATCAATCCTTTATAGCCATCTAATGAGTACAGGGTATACAAGTTGCTGGCCGGCAAAAAGGCAATCGACTCTGACTAAAAAGCCCTATCTACAAATTACGCGTGGCGATCCCAAGATATACACACACAGACACACACGTGTGTATATATGTATACGAGTTTATATATGTATGTATAAAACTGCAAACATTTTGGTTAACGAGACTTTTAATCTGTCCAAAGGTATTTAAACTTGGCTAAGCCTCAACACTGACTGACATTTATGGTTTTAAAGCAAGTGTCAAAATGTTTGTTGACGACGATGGCCAGGACACAGGACTTTGCTACAATACACACACACACACACACACACACACACACATACACCCAACAACAAGAGAAGTGGTAATTTATTTTGCCTAACCAAACGTCTGTGTTGGGCAACAACTTGTGGGGAGCAGTGGCAAAACACAAAGGTCCACAGAAACAGGAGACTGAAGTACGACGAGCGACCTCAAAGCGTAGCGTAACTGTCTCCAACCCTATACAAAAGAAGAGGAAAAAAAAACCTAAATTTATACACCCACATGCCTACACACACACACACACATACATGTAGCTCCTGTGACACGTACAAGGCCGACCTCGGCGGACAATTCCACATTAGGCGCTGATTTTGTTAGTGTGTCGCCTGCCACTGACAAGAATCGCCACCCAAAAATTCTAAGCAACAACAACACTCATTCAGCCCCCCACCGTCCCCTTCCGCCTTCAGTTGCTAACAGATCCAATTCAGCCGTGTCCATGTCCGTCCGTCCATTACAGATGGGTGTGCGAAAATATGTGGCCTTCTTTTTTTCTCCTTCTGTGTAGAAGCCAAGCAGGCATGAGATTTAATTGACCAAAGGATCATAAAGTTTTGCGCAACGATGCTGAAAACATTTGACCCTGATTTCATGAGTCAGCATCGGCTTATGGTTGTTACCAGCAGCCCCGTTCATGGCTAATAAGTAGAGAATGTGTTAAATGGATATGCTAAGCGCACAATGACGCAGGTCTCCACACTTCCACAGACTTTCAGACCTAATTGAAAGAAATGTCATTCAACGTGATAATCAAAATTATACGCTCAGACATGCCAGAAATACTTTCGATATTAAACGAATTCACTATATGTTATTGCTTGAGTAAATAAGAACAAAGTGAGCATTCTGTAGTCGGGTGTATTCGACTGAGAGAAGCCCTTAACCTAGGTACAGTAGCAAACACCAAGTTAAGAGTTTCCTTTACAACTTCTTTTAATGGTTTACATTGAATAAAGAGCAGAAAATCTGTTCAGTTTTCACAAGCAGAAATAACCTTTACTATGAACCTCAACAGTGCTTGAATATCATATATTGGTTGTCAGACTCTTAAATGTACTCGACTAGAAGATACCCTACAACTAAGTTGCTAAGTTAGCTATCCCAGATATTACCTAGCTCTCAACTGCTTGGCTAGTCCCTAGAATAAAATAGGTTCGTTTTGCCTTTTCTGTGCATTCTCCATGTGATTTTTCAATCTTTTGTAGGTATCAATAGAAGCCTTCCAATCTTTAAATCTTAGACTAGGACTAAAGCTATAAAAAAGTGTATTCAACTTGTGGGAGGAACTTATCTTTCCCAACTATGTTGCATCCACCAAGTATACAAGTAGTATAAACAAAATCGTAAAATTGTAAAGTTTAGTTAAAAGTTTGTTAATATTTAAAGCGTCGAGTCGCACTCACACTCAAATTATATTAACTCTTATATTATAATGTATATATAATAATTAAATAAATAATAATACACAAATTTAAAGCGTAATTAATATATGGATGCATATAATTCGATCCTTATAAAAATTAGAATTCATGAATTACCAATCAGTCTTGAGGATTATAAAACAACTTCATTTTTCACTTAAACGCGGGAATGCTTTAATGAAAAATATTATTTAGGACACGCTTATTGGATACATTCAATTCAGTAAACTGAGTATATATTAAACATATATATTATCTGATATTTACCAGACAATTAAGTAGCCTTAGTTTATGTTTACATTATCTGAAACTTAAGATCTTTTACCTAGGGAGCTAGCAGACATCGACGGAGAACAAACAGGTTGTATTTATTATACTCTATATACAATATATATATGTATAGCTATTAAAGATACCTCCAGCTGCCTGTTGCATTACAATATATCCTCTCACTGATGACTTTGAGTTCTAAAATAGGTTTTATAAAAAAAAAGTTTACCTATAATGCTGCGGCAACAATAACACCAACTGAAAAGAGATAAAGTACATCTCAAAAGATCTATCATAAATCATATAAGAATATATTATATAATATTGTTAAGTACCTTTAACTATAGCTACATTATTTGGAGCTCTCTCATATCGAAGAATATTTTAATATATAAAAGTTATTAATGTGTTTCTCAAGTAAATAATTCTTCAATTGCCAAACAAGCCATCTTTTCATTTGCCAGAAACAATAGAATTTATGAGAAAAATATATTCAATTTTCCCAACATTAACAAGAGCAGTTTTCCACCTAACTGTAATTGTGCATAAATTACAACACTGTGGAAATTTCGCACATATTTTCTGGGTGTTAATATAGAGACTCACATAAGTAGATCGTAAATAGTTGTAAGTTTTTGGCATAACTTTAAAAGTGAGTTTAAAATGTGAAGCGAAAAGATTTACAATTGTATTGAAAGTTTCGTATATTGTTGGAGCAGTCTCGATGGAATGGAAACTACAAGTTGATTTGAGGTTAATTCAAAACGTGTTAGAAGAAAATGCACTGTAGAAGCAGTAGATAGGAGCGCGTGTCCTTGATGTATCACTTCCGGTGTCTGTTAACTTATGCCATAAATACGTAGAGTGGCCAAGAGCACACGCGCCAGGGAAGCAGCATGTTTTGGCCCGAATCAACTGGGCTAAAATGACGCGCCAGTGGCCGCCATTGAAACCATTTGATGGCAACACGTCTTTCTGGTATTTTCACACGCTTGAGCATCACATTGGATTCAACATCACGTTTTAGTGAGCCCCCACACTTGCATAGAACGGAACCGCCTAATATGCTTATGTTGGGTAGCTTTTCTGAGGGGAGGGGGGTTGCTTTTGGCCACTGTATGTGTGTGTGTGTGTGTGTGTGTGTGCTTGGGGTCTGGGAGCAGACAGACTCTGCATCAAATTGAACCCCTTTTCGCTTGTCGCTTTAAAATGCCGCGTCTCACACAAACATAAACACAAATTTATAGAACGACCACACACACACACACACACACACACCGATATATATATATATATATATGGACATGTGAAAATTCAAGTGTGTATGTTATTTTCCAATTCCACTGACACCACGCAGTCACGTCAATGTTTATATTTAGACTACAATATTATTTTCCCCTTTTACTCGTAAATGGGATAGACAACAGGGTGGCCAATCTGTACAGTGTACACTAAGTTTATTTAGGAAATTATAAAAAGCCACTCTGCGGCTCCTAATATACTGACACAACACAGTGGGTATCAAAAGTTTGCCACGACTGATACATATTTCATAAAGTGTTTGCAAAATGTTATTTCAACTTGTGCGTGCCTCGTTCCCTCGTTCAACTATGACTTGTTGGTAACAGTCGCAAATGTTGCTCCCAACAAATATAACTGCTTAAGTTGTCTATCACAGACTTAAGGGATACCCTATAGATGCTTAAATAAGTTGTAAACTATTAGATATTTGGATATGTTTAAGTTTTTCTATCGATTGCGAGAAAAAGTATCTTTTTGGATTCTTACTTCTTGAATAAATTTTATATATATTAAACAGTTCCTAAGAACTAAGGCAACATTAGATAGACACAAAAATATAGCTTTAATATTGAGATATATATTAAGATTGTTATTCAACTTTAGTGTACTGAACTTGATCCAAAGATAGTATATAGTTTATATTATATAAGAGTATATTGAAATACTTTCGGATGAAGATTTGTATTCTATGATCGAAAGGACAGACTTAGCTACCGATGAGATCTAACATACCTCTCTCAAGTATATATATCAAACTTTATCATACTTTTGAGGTTTATTTAAAAATGACAGGGTATAATATTTGCGTTGGCCGTTGGAGTTTGTTATACTTTTGCTTTTGGATATAAGTAACAACTGAACAACAACATTATGACATTCACGGTTGAACCAACGTTAACAGATAAGGATGCCAGGATGAAATATATATATATAAATAGATATGCATATATATAATTCAGACCCCAGAGACACATCTTCGGGACGATAAAATACACTGAAAATTAATTAAAGTAATTTTTTAAGGTAATTTAAAAGATCAAGTATCAAATCCTGCGTGAAACATCTTAACAGAATTATTTCTGCGAGATTTCGATATATGCAAATCAGTGAAAAAATATCTAGATACTTATATAGAATTGATAGGTAGATATGTAGGACTATCTTACTATACATCCATTTCTCTATCCTATAAAAATATCCAAATATGACTTCAGGCTTAATGTTTGAGTATTCTTATGAAAGTAAATGAAGTAAGTTTATTTTCTCCAACGATTCGCTGTCAGAGACATCGCAGGTATTGTGGGGCAGAGAAATTATCCAATTGTGGCTGAATGAGGGGAAAAAATATGACAACTTAAGTTAATGAGATAATCTCCGAGTCGTAGTGCAACTAAAGTAATTTGTGCGCTGCGCTAAGGACACAAACAAGGACGAAGTCGACTGCTCCAAACTCAATCAGCCGTGTAAGATTCTCAGATCTATGTTCACATTAAAAGTGCAGTTGGCTGAGATGAGTTGGAGGTTTCTCTACTCTGGATTCTGGTGCAGTACTGCAGCTGGCAGGGAAGAGATGATAAAAATGTAATTAGAGCGTCGCAGTGGAAGGAAAGCACATAAAAATAATTCTATATGAGGATATGGCAAACGTTGGAAACGACACAACAAGAAATTCACTAAGTAGATACAATAATTAGTATTATGCCAATTGAAGTGATTATTTCAAGTGGAAAAGTAATTTACGACAGAGAAACCAATTCATAATAAAACACAAATAAACGTGTGTGAGTACACAGCAAACTGCAGGTGAGTCCTTTAAGCTTTTAAATGTAATCAGCTTTGGGAAATTTCAAATGTCTCTTAATTGTTCGTTTAGAGATTTATATTCAAATGGGATTCAGCTCATAATAAGCGATTATTTCACATTTGTGTTGAACCGATAGCTCGATATTATCATTAGATAGCAAAAATGTAGAAATTAACTTATTATTATAAATATAAACCACAACAGGAAGTTGGAAAATAAATTAAAAAGAAAACCAGCTATTATTTGGATCAGTAATTGACCTATTTAAGCCAATCGAAAGTATCGATATCTATCGAATAGAAATATTAAAAAATTGAATAACTATAAAATATTTGAACTACAAAAAGAAGTCAGACAATAAGTTATAAGGAGAACAAGAAGATACTTGGGTCCTCAAATGACTCAGTAATAAAATCAATAATATCGATACTATCGATAGATAGATAGAATTAGATAAATTGTGAAAGCCTTAACCCACAAAGGGAAATCCGATAATAAATTCAAAATAATACGAACAAGTACTTAGGGCCTCAAATGTCTTAGGTAAGAGTTCGATAATACCGATAGTATCGATAGATAACAAAATTATACAAATTTATTAAAAGAAAAGAAATTAATACCATAAAAGCAAGTCGAAGAAATTTAAGCCACAAAAGGAAACCGAAAAATAAATGAATAGGTATTCGACCTTGTGCTTGTGTCATCAATTGCGTCAATGAAAATATCGATAATAGTATCGATAGATAGAAAACTCATAAAAATGTATTAATTAAAAGGAACTAAAACGATAAAAGGAACTGTATAATAAATGAACAGCAGTACGGGTTTGTGCTTGGGAAATGAAATGAAATGAACCAGTTAGGAAATCGATAACATCGATTGTATCGATTGATTAAAAAATTATTAGAGTTGCGAAAGCTTTAAGCCACATAAGGAAGTCAGATAATAAAAGAACAGCAATACGATTCTTCGCTTGGACCATCAAACGTTTTAGCTAGACTAAGATTTTAGACACAATATCTTTTAGATACAATATCTTTTAGATACAATATCTTTTAGACACAAAATCTTTTAGACACAATATCTTTTAGATACAATATCTTTTAGACACAAAATCTTTTAGACACAATATCTTTTAGATACAATATCTTTTAGATACAATATCCTTTAACTCCAGATATACGAATAATTTATTTAAATTTAAAAATGAATCTCTTCATACATAAAAAAAAGCATAGCTTCAGCTTTAAAATAGATTCATATAAAAAATTTTATATGTTGAAAGAAAAAACATCTTTTGATAGAATCGATTATATTTAAGTTTCATGTATATCGTTGCAGCTGCGAAATGTTAAGGTCAAAAGGCCAAAGAGTATTGTTGTTTAATTCCAGCCTCGAGTTGCATACAAAATTAAAATTGAAATTTTGCCACTCAAATGTATTCGCATCCATTTAAATGTCTGCATAACTTTTATCATAAATTTCACTTGCAATAATGCAGAAACGCTGCCAACTGGATAATATGAATATATTGCGGAGACCGTATGCCTCCAGTTCATACCCCATATCCTTACCCTCTACACCCTACCCAAAACCAGTAACAGTACCATTAATTTAAGCAGTACCATTACCAGTACAAACTTGCCGAAGTAACAGTTCAATAACACAAGACAATGAACTTGCAGAGTAATTTAAATTTTTCGCGCTTTTGTTGTTCAACTTTGAGGGGAAATCTTTCGCTTTTAGCCAATCAGCCGCTTGGCAGCCCCAAAGACCTAAAGACCCGATCTTGGTCTCAAA
This sequence comes from Hirtodrosophila trivittata, assembly GCA_035045065.1. Taxonomy (NCBI): domain Eukaryota; kingdom Metazoa; phylum Arthropoda; class Insecta; order Diptera; family Drosophilidae; genus Hirtodrosophila; species Hirtodrosophila trivittata. The sequence goes on along the minus strand of JAWNNK010001028.1, from coordinate 11,343,617 downwards.
ACACAAAAAAAAATAAAACAAAATGCAACAGAGAGGAGAAAATAAAAAAAAGTATCACGAAACTCCCGCGGGACAAATAATTTCAATTTTTCTGAGATTTTTGTGAAACGGTTTTCGCTTTGCTTTTCCATTTCCATTTCCCTTTTGCTTTTGGGTGTTGGGTTTTCGGTTTTGGGTTTTGGGTTTTGGGTTTTTCCCTCCCATTTACAGCTTGTGTTTGTGCAAAAAGCTGTGAGAGCTTAAGCAGTGTTTATGCCTGCTAAATGCGAATCAGACAAAGGTCGGGCTGGGTGTTATGCTTATTGTGCTTTGATAGCTTCAACTGGTCGTTAAATAAATTTCCTGGATGTGGCTGTGGATGGGGTTGAAGATGGGTATGTGGATGTGGATGTGGATGTGGTTGTTAAATCGACAGACTTGGCTATGTGGTAGCCTGTGGGCAATTAGCAGTCGAGCTTGCACTTGGTTGAAATCAAAAGTGTCATCACATGCTGCTGCACCTTCTGCTGCTCACCAAGATATATCCCCTATTGAGGCTGATGTCGTATGAATAGTTAATGACTTGTACACAAGTCTGCCATGCCCTTAACTGCTCAACACTGCCCACATATTGTGCAATTGCTTTCAGCTTAAGTTCATGACTGCTTTTGTTTATCGACTGGACGGAGACTGGAGACCTGTGCTTTTCGTTCTGGTCTTGGACCTGGACCTCGCATCTGAATCTGTACGAAGGTAGACAAAGCCGAACGTCGTCAGGTTGCCTCTGCACTGCATTTTGCTTAAGAAGAGTACAGAGCACGGACAGTAGCTGGAGGGTAGTAGCAAAAGACCTCTCATAGGTTCAGTCATAAACATTAACAATGCACGACGACCGGCCCGGCCCGGCCCGATCCGGCCCGGAGTTGTGTTGTAAAATTTTCAACTGCAGTTTATGCAAAGTTGCTGATAGCAATTTGCAAATTTAATGGCGTGAACAAATTCAATCAATGTATGCAAACAATGACACCGACTTCGACGATGCCAACATTGGCCTAACTCTTCGTCTGAGTCTCTATCCCTGTCTCTATCCCTCTCTCTGTCTCTATCTCTGTCCCTGGCAAGTGCAAACAAACTTACATAGGCAGTTGGCCAAATTCTGGGCAGACTGGCTTACTGCAAACTGTAGAATAGAGCTGTAAGAAATCGTTCAAAATAAGTTCGATTGAACGACTCACTAAACTGAACGAAAGAACTATATTCCAAATAAATGTTCATCTAGTTCTTTCAATCTTAAACTTCACTCAGATTATCCTTAAAATAGCTCTGAATTTGGATCGAAGCTGAACGAAAGAGCTATATTCCAAATGAATGTTCATCTAGTTCGTTGGAGCATTATTTTCACTCAGATTATCCTTAAATTAAGTCTTAATTTCGATCGATTGAAGGACTCACTAAACTGAACGAAAGAACTATATTCCTCTTAAATGGTCATCTAGTTTTTTTGGCTCATAACCTTCTCGTAGATTATCCTTTAATCAAGTCTTAATCTCGACCGATTATATCTGGTGAATGTTCATTTAGTTCTTTGAATCTTAAACTTTAGTCACATTATCGATGAATCTCTCGTCTATCGTATATTACATAAAAGTATTTATCTAGGTCGTTGACTAATTTGATCTACTTACTTATTTACTTGACTTTATTTAGCGTTCGTCCTGATCTCATATGAGTCCAATTAGTGTATGCCTAAGATCGATAAACTTTCGTCTGAGATCGATATCTCTTCATTTGATTTCACTCTTAACATAGTGGTTCCGTTCATTTGAATAAGATATCTGACTATTATTAACTGAAGTTACTCTAGCTAATGATAATCCCAACTAACGTTTAATATATAATTCTATAGTTAATTGTGTTAAATTAATTCGATTATCCTTCGCTATGTACAGTTGAGTTACACAACAATCGAATTATCATCGATTATATTGAGTGCTTTGATTTAGCATATCCAATGCTTAACTGGTTCATTTAACCGAACTGATTCACTCAATTGAACTACATTGTACAGCTCTGGCAGACAACAGGCAGCTGGCTATTGGCAACTAAAATCACCTGCCTTCTCACCTGCTCACTTGTTGGTGGTGGCTCTTGGCCTGCCAGCCTGCCAGCCTGCCAGCCTGCTTGTTGGCAGTAAATGCATTTTAGTTAAAACTGCAAAAGGCAACAATAATCAATGTTTTGGCATCGTCTATTGTCGATAAGTAATATGTCTGCTGTCTGCTATCTCGAAGCAGCCAGCTGCATGCAGTCACTCAGTCAGTCAGGCCAGTGTGTTGCCATAATTGTTTACCTTTGCCAGGTGTTGCCTGATGATGATGATGATGATGGTGGGTGTGGGGGTGGGAGTGGGAGTGGAGTTGGGAATGGGGTTGATGATGTTCTTACCACGCATTTATGCGGGAAATTTTACAGGTGTGTGTTTGGTTTCGGTTGACCGCAAGTGTTTTTGGTATTTTCTTTCGAAACGGAAATGTGTGTTTATACTGTTAATTGTTACAGGCATATTTATGCATAATTTACACAAATCTTTTTTTGTTTCAACCTGCTTGAATATTATCAATATACAAACAATTTACGTGCTCTAAGATTTATACAGACAACTTTTACAAATTGAAATTTATTGGAGGTGCTCTTAAAAGTTACATTAAGAGTATTGAATCGAATTTTAGTTCTTAAGTGTCATAGAAGTGTCTTTAATCTCCTGCACAAATTGACTTTATTGCTGAGTAGAATTATTTTGACATGTTCTTTTGGGATACTAGGATCGACTCCCAACTAATGTATATTTGTATCTTTATTTTATCTTTATTTTCAATCTATCTATAAATATATTAAGCAAATTTTATTAACAGATAAGAGTGTACACAATGACAAATTGTCAGGGATTTCTTGGAAAGGAATGACAAATACATTGAAGTTGGAGTTACATTTGGGTTGGAATTAAGGGACCAGTCTGTAGGGAAGGTCCAAGAGGTGGAACCTCTTCAGCCGTCTCTGATGTAGACTATTATCCAGAAGGTTGACCGCCAGGTAATTTCCTGAGTTTCTAGTCGCCTCAGATATCTTGTAGCCGACTTCATTATTTCGGCCATCACTGAGCGGACTTGCAGATCTCTATGAATGACTGGGTTGCGGACGTACCACTCGGCGCCAACTATTCCTCTGAGGACACTGGATTGATAAGTCTCAATCTTTTTGATATTGGACAAGGCTGCAGTACCCCAGAGGTGAATGCCGTACGTCCAGATGGGCTTGAGCATAACTTCATACAGGAGAAGTTTGTTTTCCAAACTTACCTTCGAACTCTTCCTCAGAAGCCAGAACATTCTTTGCTTTTTAATCTTTAGCTGCGTGCACTTCTTCTTCAGGTGTCTACTCCAGTTCAGTCCTCTGTCTTAGGTGAGGCCCAGGAAAATTAAAGATTGGTTTGTAGAAAGTCTTTGAGATTAACGTAAAAATCACAATAATAATCATAACAACAATCATAATAATATTCTACTGATTGTTACAGACAATTCACAAACTTAAAAGTTCGACTTATACCCATATTTCATGGGCTTAGGGTCTAAAAATTTAAGCAACAAGTTTTTCTAAAAATTGTCATAAGATCTTCAAATGAAATTTTGTCTTGAATATTAATTTTCGGCTTAATTTATTAATTTAATTAGATTATTTTTAAATTCTGATTCTTTTTTTTAGTAGGATCCATAAACCAATTTTGAGTCTAAGATATATTTTTAAATTTTCTTTTCGTTTCTGAAGTACAAAAACTTTTGCCTAAGTACTATTAAGTATTCAAAAAATAGGTTTAATCTCACAATTATTAAATGACTATTATAAATAAAAATATAAACATTATTTAAGAGCTATATAATAGAAATCTTTTGGAAAGTAAAATTGAGATATGCTAAGAAATTATCAATTAAATAAATAATTTTTTATGATAAAACTTATAATATTTGTGAGCCCGGCAGGAGTCAGGATCAGAACTGATTCCAGTAATATAAATTTTACTATTTTCTTTGATAATCGGCATTAGATTTGAGTTATTCAATGGATTTGATTTCTCAATCGGTGTCAAAATCGCTATAGATTGTCTTTATACCCCTTAAAGTTTCGTAGGATTCATGAATACGCCTTTAATATGTCATATCAAAGCGTTGAGTACAATATAGAATAAACACTTTATATTCGGGACTTTGCATAGCAAAGTGGTTGAATAAAATATGCACACACTTTTTATTGTGTTGAGTGTTTGTTTTTCTTGGCAAGGAGGAAAAAAAGGACATACAGAAATTTGTCTTTTTAAGCGGACATAATGACAACTCAACTTAAAAACTTGGCCAAGAAAGGCCAAAAACCAGCAAGGAAAATGTGAAGAAAATCCTTTGTAAATTATTACGAAAAGCAGGCTGCAAATTAATGATAACGACAGGGGCTCACACGCACACCACAGGAGGTGCACCAACCACATCCATAAGTCAGTACTTAGAAGCACACACACACACACACACACACACACACGACAGGCAGACAGGACTCCCCTCACAGTCATACCGGAAGTTTATAGTGAGGCGAGTCCTATGAAAAAATTAGTACGTGAAACCATTGGACAACAATGGACTTGTCTCTCTACACGAAATGTACGTGGCGTAAGTCCAGTAGAAGGAATCTGAAAGGAATCCAAAAGGACACCCTACTATTTACCCTAACAAAATATTTAGACATATAAATAAATGTGATTTAAAAGTTTAATATATAAAAATAGAAAATGTTTGAGAAAGATGTTGAAGTCCTTAACAAAATATATTAAGCCCGATAATTTGATACTTTAAGATACTTTCAGATACTGTAAGATACCTTATATATGCACTTCTGGTTTAATTGAATATTTGTACATTATATTTTATATCAATTTGAAATACTTTAAGATACTTTCAGATAGTTCAAGATACTTCAAGATATAAAACTTCTGGTTTCATTTAATATTTTTACATTATATTTTATATCAAATGGAAGTACTTTAAGATACTTATAGATACTTCAAGATACTTTTTATATGTAGTTCTAGTATCAGTTTAAACCTTAACATTATATTTTATATCAAATTGAAATAGTTTAAGATACTTTCAGATACTTAAAGATACTTTTTATATGTAGTTCTAGTATCAGTTTACACTTCTACATTATATTTTATATCAAATTGAAATACTTTAAGATACTTTCAGATACTTCAAGATACTTTTTATATGTTGTTCTAGGTTAGGGTTATATTTGTTTATTATATTTAATATCAAATGTAAATAGTATAAAATTATTAAATATTAATTAAAATAAAAGTAAAAAGAAAAATTAAATAAAAATTAGATATATACTTGATAAGGTATCAATCAAAGTAGGAAAATATATGCAAATATTATATTATATATCTTTGATAAAATATCAGTCATAAGGAGTGTATATGAGTGTCTGATGTGTGTGAGTGTGTGTTGTATAAGCACGTGTCAGACCGGAAGCTAAAGCTTCGTTTGTCAGTTGCAAGTTTTTTGCTGTAACCGTAACCGTACCTGTTACTGTAACTGTAGCGTAACAGTTACTGTTACTTTACCGGTTATTTATGGCCAGAAGTTTTTCATTTTCTCTATCGGATCGCTGGCAAAGTTATAAGGTAAATATTTCCGCTGTTCGCTGGAGAAAATGATAGTGCACAGTGGGGCTTAAAAATATGAATATAAAATATTTTCATTTGAGTTTTATTTTAGTTTTCGAAAAACGAATCCCTCGCCTCTGATATTTCAATCATGCATACATGGACAAACAAAAAGTTGCAACAAAATGAAACTTTCTAAATTTATTGTATACATTTTTTTTATTTTTCGAATTTGCATCGAACATCAAAGTGTGTTGGGTGCAAGCCAGGTACTGTCAACCATCGAAGGGGAAGTGGTGCAGATGACGCAGAAAACGCAGATTGTTAACACAAGCAATAACAATAACAATAGCAATAACAATACCAATAACAATAATAATAATAATACCAATAACAATAACGATGATGATTTCCACTTTCTAATTACCGGTGGCTATCGGCCCGATGAAAATGCACTGGTGAAATATGTTGTCTCATTGCGGACAAGCAGCGAGCATAAGTTCTTTGGAGACAATCACTTTTGCGGTGGATCTATAATAAGTGAAAGATATGTACTGACTGCGGCACATTGTTTGTTTTTTAGGTACGTGGATAACATTTAGCTCTAATCTTCCAATATGAGAAACTTAAATACTGAAACTGACCTTTTGCAGTGGGCAGAAGATTAAACCCAGAATGTTGAGAGTCGTGGCTGGGACGCCGCGTCGTCTGGTCAAGACTGAGCATTCTCAAGTAATGTATGTGTCGAAAGTAAAACCGCATCCAAAGTATTCTAAGAAGGCTCATTCCTTTGACCTTGGAGTTGTTAAGTTAAAGGGTGAGCTAAAACTCACACAACACGTTTCGCCTATACCTTTAGCTGACGTGGAGGCTGCGCCTGGCTTGCAATGCACAATTGTCGGCTGGGGCACAGTTATTCAGGTAAGGCTATAGCTATATATATACTCATAAATAGTTAACCCCTCTTCTGGTCAGTATGGTCCAATTCCAGACGAGGTGGTCAACGGTGACGTCTCCATCAAACCGAACTCCCTCTGCGCAGTCATGAGAGCTTTTAAAAAAGGTATGATATGTGCCGGTGATGCGAATGATTATGAGATAGACAGCTGCCAGGGCGACTCCGGCGGACCCCTGATATGTAATGACAAGGTAGTGGGCATAGTGTCCTTTGGGTATGGTTGTGGTGAGCCAGACTCGTATGGCATATACACAGATGTACATTACTATCGGGACTGGATTCTAAAGAATGTGGCATGCCCTTTTACATGGTCGACAAGTCTGCTAATGATCCCGGTAGTAATACTTCTACTTTAAGCTATAGAATAGTTTATGAACTCCGGTCGAGTTGTATGTGTTGTACTGCTGCCGAGTCATGCAGCATGCAACAGGTGCCTGATGCGCGGTGTGCGACGTGCGGCATGCGGCATGTGGCTTGTGGCAGACAACGACGCATCCTGAAAATGACAGACCAAAATTGAGTGAAGCCATGCCGCTGAAGTCTTCTGGACATCCAAAACCAGCGACAAAATGCGGTGGCAGCCATCCACACACATCCACACACACACACACACACACACAGACACACACACAGACGCACACAGACGCACAGACGCATACTGCAGCTCATAGATGGGCATACACTTATTTTGAACACGAGTTTATGGTTTATGAGGTTGGCACCGTGCAGCGAGCGGCCTGTTTACTGTTGGTGACAGCAAATATTATGTTGCCACTTGGTGGCATGCCCCAAGTACAAAATTTTTGTATACATTTTACTAGCCACAGAATTAGGTGATAAATAAATTGTTATGGAACTGCTATGATGCACTAATTATTACTGTATAATGAAATAAATATGTATATTATTTTCTATTTACAATTGTCGCTAATTCATATATAGAATACAGATATATACTATATTAATATAAATTTCTTGATATTTGTAATATTAATTATATAACATAATATCACAAACTTTCATTTATTTCATGCCTTGCCTGAAGGATAACTCTCTAAGCTAAAGGAATGTATCAAAGGAATCCCCTGGGTATCAGTAAGGCGAGGTGAGATTTAGACATAAAAAGGATCATCTGCATTGACTTAAGATACAATCTAACATCTGAGAATTTAAGCTGAGAATCCGAGCTAAAAATTTAAGCTGAGAGTTTCAGCTGATAATTTAAGCTGAGACTTTGAGTTGAGAGTTTCAGCTGTGACTTTGAACTGAGAGTTTGACCTTAGAATTGGAGCTGGAAGTTTAAGCTGAGAGTTAAAGCTGAGAGCTAGAGCTGGGAGTCTGAGCTGAGAATTTATGCTGAGAGTTTGAGCTGAGAATTTATGGTAAGAGCTTGAACTGAGACTTTGAACTGAGAGTTTGAGCTGAGAATTTAATTTGAGAATCTGAGCTGAAAGTTTAAGCTGAGAATTTGAGCTAAGAGCTTGAGCTAAGACTTTGAGCTGTGACTTTGAACTGAGAGTTTGACCTTAGAATTGGAGCTGGAAGTTTAAGATGAGAGTTAAAGCTGAGAGCTAGAGCTGAGAGTTTGAGCTGAGAATTTATGCTGAGAGTTTGAGAGGAGAATTTGAGCTGAGAATCTAAGCTGAAAGTTTAAGCGGAGAATTTGAGCTGAGAATCTAAGCTGAAAGTTTAAGCTAAGAATTTGAGCTGAAAGCTTAAGCTGAGACTTTGAGCTAAGAGCTTGAGCTGAGACTTTGGGCTGTGACTTTGAGCTGAGAGTTTGACCTTAGAATTGGAGCTGAAAGCTTAAGCTGAGAATTTAAGCTGAGAGCTAGAGCTAAGAGTTTGAGCTGAGAATTTAAGCTGAGAGTTTGAGCTGAGAATTTATGCTGAGAGCTTAAACTGAGACTTTGAACTGAGAGTCTGAGCTGAGAATATTCCTACTGTCATCATCCGAAAGAACGCTTTAATTGTCTTGTATTGATGGATTGTCTTTTAGTTCCCATTTGATTAGCCGATATCTAATAAAATATGTATATAGTATTTCATTTAACTCTACAAACACATACATTTATATATATATATATATATATATCTATTCTATCTCAAATGGAATGCTTAACTAGTATCCTTTTGGTTTAGATCAGGATTTGTTGTTGCAGAGCTGAAGGGAATAGATTGGGATAGGAACTGGTTGAGCAAGTTGTGCTCATCCACAAAAGCTGTGAAAGTCACTGCGGAAACATGTTGATTGAATATCTGAAATCCAATTAGTAACCACACACAAATACACACACACAGAAGCACAAACACACACACATGCAATCACAAATACAATTAGAAGAGGGCAACAATAACAAGAACTGAAAGCTTTTGCTACATTTTGTCGTAATACAAGTCACGCACACACATACCCCCACACACACACATATATGCATGGTATATTCACGTAGGACTCCAGGGGGACATTCACACAACCAATCACACACACACACACACACACACTGCCACACACAATCAGTTCGTCATTTCATATTCGCATTGTCTGCTGTTCAAGTGCTCATAATGAATTTAATCGCGTATGTTTATTGCTCACTTTTATATGGGTGGGCCACAGTTGTGTGTATGTGTGTGTGTGTGTGTGTGTGGTGTGCACACACAAGTACATCTCAGCACACATACATCAAATTCTCACGCGCGCACATACACACACCAGAGCTGCTATTCTAGCTGTTTTCCCGTCAAATCTCTCTCTCTCTCTATTTTATAACGATATCATTTAACAATCGATATCAAACTTCGATTCTGCTTTCAGTTCTTATTACTGCTGACATTTTCTAATTATCTTTCTAACTGCATGTGTGTGTGTGTGTGTGTGTGTGTGTGTTTGTGTGTGTGAGGTTACTAATTGGATTCCAGATATTCAATCTACATGTTGTCAGAGTTCTCTCTAATTTGCTACTCTCGTAATTTGTTACAGTGTGTTTTGCGATAGATGAAAACTCCGATAGACTATCATAGAATACACTTAGAGAAAAAAAGAGTAAAGCAAAATCGATTGCATGTTTTATGCATAACGATATCAATATCGATAGTCAATAACAATATTAATATCGTTCAGCTATAATAAATAAAAAATAATCTCGCCAAATAAAATTCAGAAATGTAATAGAAATGTTGTATCGCATTAACGATAGTTTATCGAAATAATCGAGTGTCAAAATAATCGATTTAAAACAAATTAATAATTAATCGAAGATAAGGGAATATTTTGTTAATATCTAATAAGGATTTATATAATATTTATGCGAATTATTACAATAAAATTTTTATTGTTTAAATTAAAAATTAGTTTTTTTTTCCCATTTTTATTAAATTTTTTATTCAATTTGTTGGTTAAGGAAAAATAATAATTTAATATTATCCCCAGACTTTTATTTTTAATTTTAATTTACAGATACATTTTTAAATTTTATATTATTCAATTTATACAATATTAGGCTTAAATTTTTTAGTGGACTGTTTATAAATAAAATAAAATAAAATTAAATTAAATTAAATAAAGTAAGAAATAAATAAAATAAAAAATTAATTTTTGTCTAATTTATAAAAAAAAATGTAATATACCTAAATTTATATTTATTATATATAAAAATTAAAAACAAATCGGTGAGTCTTCTACAACTTTATTTATTTTTTTAATTTAATTTCCTTTTGACACCGCTAAATAAAGCCAAGTCTTCTACTCAAGTGTCAGCACTGATACACAGACACCCATGTATATATATATTTATATATAAGTTATACTCTTAGATATACTGCAGTATGTGTAGAGGAAACATTCCCACAAGTTGTTTTGTAGCGAGCTTCATCGGCACCATGCGAGCACTCGTAGACTGGGAGTCAAAGTCGTGAGATACTTTATCATTTTGGCACGCTTCTTGTTAGCCAAGTTCGCTTGTCAGTGTTCCTTTTGCATATTGATTTATCATTGGTGTTGTTGTCACACAGCTCGACAATGGCAAGAAGCATGTTGACTTCGCCTGTTTCCGCTCCTCCCCTTGCTGCTGCCCCGGAGTGCTGCTGCTCGCCCATTTTTGTGTCTGTGTGTGCCCCAAAGCACAGTAAATTGTTTGCATATATTAGACACATGCCTCAAATTGCATTTCAAATGAAGTTCATTCAAAAATAATTGCAGTTTAACTTTATTGTCGTTTGCCATATTCGCTTTGCTCTGCTGCCAATAAAACTCATGTGGGCGTACACAAATCTGATATATTCGAGCCAAAATATGCGATTGTCTTCAAGTGTTTCTCAATTGTATTAATTGCTCAATTTACAAATAATGATTAACTTTTAAGTACTCAAAGTCGTTAGGGGAGTTTCGAGTCGAGAAAGATTCATTGGTTTTCAAGTTAAGCTATTCATTTATTCACAATAGAAACATTCTCTGTGAGAGGCAACTTAACAGCCTTTTATGAATTTTATTCTACGAATTCAGCGTCTTTTAATGATAAGGTGCAGACGCAGCCAACTTAACGATGCTATTTTAAATGATTTAATATATATATTTTATTTTTTTATACATAAAGCTGTCTATATAAAGGGCTCTTCTAGTATATCATACAGTTCATCACAAAACAATAGAAACAATTTCCTAAGCAATCAGTTCAACTGAATTTCTAAAAGATACAGGCGCAGCCAACTTAACACTATAATTTCTTAATGTTCTTTTTTTATTTGGTTACTTAGAGCTAACTCTATATAGAGCTCTTCTAGTATTCCAAACGTTTCTTCATATGACAATAATTAATTTCTAAAAAAATCAGCTCAAAAGTATTTCAAAGATTTTTTGCCAAAAATTCAACGTTTTTTCCTGATAAAATGAAGACGCAGCCAACTTAACAATGCCTTTTTAATTATTTTTTTTATTTTTTTATAAGGAGTTACCTATATTTAAGGCTCCAGTACTATTCCATACAGAGCACCACAAGAAAATACAAAAATTTCCTCAACGATTAGTTAAAAAGTATTTTAAGGATTTAATTCAAAAAATTCAGCAACCTTTCCGGATAAAATGCAGACGCAGCCAACTTAACAATGTAATTTTAATTAGATATTGCTATTTTGTTATAAGGAGCTACCTTTATCTAAGATACTATTCCATATAGTTCACCACAAGATAATACAAACAATTTCTTAAAGAAGCGGATAAGCCATATTTTATGAATTTTGTTCGAAAATGCAATGTTTTTTCCTGATGAAATGCAGACGCAGCCAACTTAATAGTATAGTTTTATATAGTTTTGTTAAAAAAGGGCTCTACTAGTATGCACAAAACAATAGAATAAATTAATTAAAGTGACAGTTTGACAGGTTTTCATGAATTTGCTTCGTAAATTCAGCGACTTTTCCTGATAAAATGCAGACGCAGCCAACTTTCCTATAAATTTAGCTTCTTTTCCTATTAAGACGGAGACGCAGCCAACTTAATACTATAATTTTCAGTACTTCATTTGAATGATCTCCAAGTTGAGCAATTTTCCAATTTAGAAAATGAATAAGCCAACAATTTCAATGACTTCATTGTTAAGCTTTCCCCAGCTCAAAATAGACGGCTAATAGTAGCAGAGAATCAAAGTTGTTTATAATGAAACGTCAACAAGGGGTTGGGCAGTGTCCTTGAGGGTTTTTAGCACGTTTTATACCCACAACCAATTAAGTTGAAGCCGTGCGATGACAGGCATCGCCACGTGGAGGTGCCAACTATGGTGAACTAATCACCGGCTAAAAAGCGTGTTAAGTACTAGAATTACATTCCATATACCGCAGGGCATATCGCCGTATTCCGATTTAGTTGAAGAGCGAACAATGCCAAGCTGGAGTGGCCGTAAAAAGGGTTGACGTTAGTGCTCGGAGGGTAAAAACGCATATCCGATATGTAAATTGCATTCATCACGCACACACACACAGGAGCTAGGTACTTGCAGTATTTGGGTATTGGGATCAAAAGGATGGCCAACACATGTCCTTTTGTCCCTACGCTGTCAATGTCGACCCTCAGCGACCCCACACACACACACACACACACGCGCACACACAACACGCATCCTTACCAAATCGCCGGCTAAGCTTCAACTTCAACACATCGCGAATGAGAGAGGACCCAGACCCAGACCCAGACCAAAATCGCTATCAATTTGCGTTTGTAAATACATTTTAATGGCATTTCAAAGTAAAACTGAGTTGACTCCGGACGGACTCCCGACTCCCGACTGCCGACTGCCGGTTGCCGACTACCGAGTGCCACACCATTACCCTAACTTTCAGCATACACCAAATCCGCAACGTGTCCCGTAATCAATTTGAAAATTTGAACGTGGTTGCTGCCTCTGTTAGCTGAAACTGGAGCTCAACTGAGGGTTGTGGGTTGAGGGTTGTGGTGGGAGGGTTGATGGGTGTGAGTGCTGGGTGACACCGGAAATTCAAACTACTTCCTGTTTGTTGCTGGTATTCGTTAGTCGCGTTTCATTTGAACTTGGGTTTGGTTTTGACTTGATGGATGGCTTCGAAGCCGATTTGATTTGTTTTCATTGTAACGAGCCTTTTATTAGCCTCAACATCCCAATCCAAACACCAGTTTTAGCTGTCTCCCAGCTCACTAACACGACACTAACACCAGACTCTTCCTTGCCCCTGCTTCTGCCTCTGCTTCTGTTTCTGCTTCAACCCATTACCGGCTCTGGCGCGGAATGTGCGGCAAGCACGCTTGTTATTGCCCTTATTGTTGCTGCTGCTGCGTCGTTGTGGCGTTGTTCGTTAAATGCAAACACTAAAAAGGGTTTTTCGAGAAAAAAGAAGAAAAAAAAAGACACAACAACAATCAACGCCAACAGTAACCAACCCAGCAACCAGTTAGTGACCGACCAGGCAACAACTACAACGCAACGTACAGCCACCCACTCATCACTCGCAACTTGCCACTTGCCACTTGCCACTTGCCACTTGCCACTTGCCACTCGCAACTTGCCACTCGCCACTCGCCATACGCCATATGCCTGCAGGAGCAGGGCAGGAGCGTAGACGGCACGGCGATCCAACCATAAGAGCCAGGGGGCATCAGCGGCACTGACGTTGGCTACTGCCAACGGCAGCCAGCAACCCGTTTTCAATTCTGTTTGCTCTCTGCTGGCTGCCTACAGTGCGGCTCATATAAATAGTATCGCTTCAATGTGCATAAAATGTATGCCAAGAAATTACGCTGGAATAATACTAATCATAATAATAGTAACAAAACTAACTCAGACTACCATTTGTTTCGGTCCTTAAATGGTAAAACTTATGATAAGGACGAGGGTTTAAAATCGCCTTTTGCTTCAGTTTTTTGCAGATAACATCCAGAAGTTCTCTGAGCGTGGAATAATGAATTTGCAGGAAAGATGGCGAAAGGTCATCCAACAAAATGGAAAATATATAATTGATTAAAGTTCATTCTAAAATTTAAAAAAATTTATTTATTTTCTTTTAAAAAATCAGCGGTTTCTTTTCGGTCAACCCAATATAATATATAAAATATATTTATTTTTATGGTTATATACAACCGATTTGGCGTATATTTAGCCACTTCCTCAAGTCGGGAATATATATCTTAAAGGAAATTATTTTATTATAGTATATATAAAGTATAGCACAGATTTTGGTGCCTTAACCTAGTTTCCCACTCTCAATATCTCCTATCTCCCTCTCTCTATCTTCCCCCAGCCCTCGCCATCCTTCTTTCTCATTCTTTCCCTCTCTTTCCCTCTCATTTACTCTCTCTTTTCATTTATCTGCCATATGTTAGCCCTTTGCTCTGTCTCTATTTCAGTGTCCCGCATTGTACTATTTTTTAATTGCAAGACATTGTGCGTGTGTTTGAGTGTTAGTCTGTGTGTGTGTGTGTGAGCGAATGTGTGTGTGTGTGTATATGTTATTGTCAGTCTGTAGCAAAGCGATTTGCATACAAATTTGGCACGAAGTGTAAATATTTAAGCAGATACAAAGTGTGAGTATTAAATTTTTGATACTAATTAATTATGCATGTGTAAATTTTGCCATGAAAATTATTATAACGCCATATTTTGGCTTACCATTTGTATGGTACACACACAACATTACACACACACACACACACACACACACACACAATGAGAGTGAGGGAGAGTTGTGCAACAGATTCGACAATTCAAATTAGAATGCATACAAATAATTTTCGAGTCAGTTAAAACAAGCAAAAGTTACAGCAGAAAAATCGAATATTTCCTATGGAATGAAATTGGGAGTTGCAATTTGTGTTTTGTGTATTCAGTAGTTGTATTTAACGTTCGTTTACTTTATTGAATGTACGTTATAACTAATTGCGTAATTGAAACACCCACACACACCGATGCACTCTCAACTATGCGATTTATGTTTATATATATGTATGCACACTCTTTTTTACATGGTAGATCCAATTCACGCACATTATTATCATCCAGTTCATTTACCTTTCACTTATTAACGCAATTAAAAAACCATTAGGCTTTTAAAAAAAGGTGTTGAACAATGTCTGATGATAGTCAATGACACCTTAAAGCATAATAAATATATATATACACACAATAGTATATACAATAATACGACTATTACTACTATTACTTAGTGAACTCGTGAATTGAGTAAGAAATTCTATTAAAACTTTTTCACTTTTCGGCTTTGAAAACGCTTCGAAATGGGTCGCCAGCCACGAGTAGCGCCAGCATCTGTTGGTTCAATTCAAAAGCCAAAAATTCCAATAAATAATTTATATACGCACATACTGACTATCACATATATAGATATCTTTGTATGTGTCGTGTGGTTCTTACACTCAAAAAAACGAGTGCAAGAACTTTCAGCAATATTTCCTGAAAATATGACGAAATTTTTTTTTCTGTGCTCCTCAGATATAAATATAACCAAGAAATGTATTTTAAGTTTCTAATTTATATGTTATTGAGTCTTTTATATTGATCAGATTTAAGAAGAAGAATATATATTATATATATTTAAGAATTGTATATAAACTGTAGCTAAGTTGAGACATTAAAAGGGAAAGACAAGGGGCAAAGACAAGCTTCAAGGTCTTAAATAAACCACATAGAAAAATTTTATATTTATTTATAGAATATTTTATTTATTTAAGCTTCAAGGTCTTAATATACCTTATAGAAAAATGTTATATATATTTATAGAATACTTTATTAATTTATATTTATGTATAAAATATTAAATAAGGAAAGAAAATGTTTAGAAAAACGCACAATAAAATTTAATTAATTTATAAGAATATTATTTAAAAAATATATATAATATTTATTTAGCATAATGTTAATGCAAAATAAAATAGAACATTAAAAAAACAAATAATTAAAAAATTCAACTAATTTAACTTCATAAAAACAAAGCTCTAACGTAAAATGAAATAACATACAAATAAAAAAAAAAAAAAAAACTATATTAGAGATAATTTTAATGCAAAATAAAATAAATGATTAAAAAAAAAAAATAATTAAAAAATTCAACAAATTTAACTTCATAAAAACAAAGCTCTAAAATATCGACAAATACGAAAAATAAAATAACATACAAATAAAAAAAAATGTATATATAAGTTCTTAAATTTAAACTATATAAGAGATAATTTTAATGTAAAATAAAATAAAATAAAAATTAAAAATAAAACTAAATACTCAACTTTATATAAATTAAAATTAAATAAAAATAAAAAAATATATACAAAAATTAAAATAAAATATATAAAAATAAAAAAAATATATAAAAATAAAAAAAATATATAAAAATAAAAAAATATATAAAAATAAAAAAATATATAAAAATAAAAATAAAATTTATAAAAATTCGTAAACTTGGCCAAAATGTTCTTTAAGTGATAGCTAAACCAGAAATTTCTAGATAAAGTCTTTAAAGCTGCAGCTCTTCTTGTTAAATTTAAAGATAATAATCTTCTTTTAAGCACATATTTTTCTGAGTGTATTTTATGTGTGTGTTTGTTGGTGTGTTTGTTTGTGAGTAAAGTGTATAGTGGCAATGTATCCCGCAGTCTTAAAGCGTATTAGCCAGCTAGGAACTGGCCGGCAAGTGGCACTAAGACTGCGATGATAGTGGCTAAGATAGCCAGAGCCAAAGTAAAGTCGACTGGATGAGATATTGAGGAGCCAGTTGAAAAAAACCTAAGGCCCGGCAGGACAATGGGCATTGGGTGGGTGGTTGGGTTTGCTGCTGAAGGTTGCCCAGCAGCCGGGCCAGTAAGCCGGGCAGCCGGCAAGTGCGAAACTGTCGACAAAAGTGTAATCTATGGCCCAGACCACTGCAGACTATTTGTATTAATTTGTTGTTGTTGTTGTCACAAAAAGCAGCTATTGAATATGAAAACTGCGAGACGATGCACCAACTAAAAATGCCAAGGAATTTGTCTTTGCATTTTGTTTTTTTTCTTCCACCCTCTTTTCAAAAAAGGAAAAGGATCTTTTGAGGATGCTTTAAACGACCATTGACCAGGCAGCAACATCGAGAGTAGAAAGCAATAAAGTATTTGTACAAGGCTTTACAGATCGAAATGTTGACAATATCCAACTTTTTATCAACTGATTATAATCTATAATAAATTAGAGTCTATAATTATAGACTTCTATATACAAATGTCTTGGAATTTATAATCTTTTTTTTAATATTTTCTAAGTTTATTCTTATTGAAGTCTAGATTTTTATACTGGATGTTCATATCGCTTCAATCTTATTTGATTAAGTATTTACTTAATATTAATATTATTATTTAGTTTCAATAATTTATAAGATATCTGTACCCTAAAAGCTGTTTTTCATCAAGACTTTAAACATTTTCTAACTAGAAACACATTTCTAATATTTGTTTATAACATAAATTTGATATTCTTAGTTGAAATCTTAAATTTTTGCTCAATTGAGAAGAAAAAAACAGACAAGATTATCTGTTTAAATCCTTTCTATGAAGATAGAGATATATCTTTAAATATTCCTCATCAATGTAATCGTATTTTATTCAACACTTCCTAAACTAGATTGTCGCCTAATGACAAACAATTCGTAGAATCCTTTTAGCCTGGCTAAAGAATACCCAAAGAAGAGGCAGAAGGCAAAGTGAAAGACTCTCTGTGGCAGTAGACCATTAAGTACTGGTTTTAATTCAGAATTCAGATGCCGCGAAGCATATCGGATGGAAAACTTGCAAAACGTTTCATCCAATTAGAAAAGTGTTGTTTTATTGTTAATTGCTTCAGCGGACAGTGCTTGGAGTTGGTAGACGCTGGTAGTAGATATAGATGCAAATGCAAACTGGGCCGACTGGCGACGACAAGCTCATCTCTCTAGACTGTTGCCAGCATCGCAAGTTTTCCCTTTGTCTCCACCTTCCCCAGCTCCCTTCCCACAGAATACCCAATGAGCCGTAATTAACTTTATCCGAAAATCTTTGCCGCAACAGCAGTCGCAGTCGAGTGGCAGCGAATTGGTCGATGCTTGACTGCCGGAGAGCACTGAAGGTTGAGCAGGAGCTCAAGCTGAATCTGGAGTGGGAGTGGGAGCTGGAGAAGTATCTGAATCTGAAACTGGAACTGAAACTGGACTGTGGGTAGTGTGAATACTCGTAGTGCCAGTTTCCATGTTGGCGTTTTTATTAAGTTAAGCAGCTGAAATTGTGTAAAGATGCTTTAATTTATTATCGGTGGTGGGGGCGGAAGTGGGCGTGTGCGTGGTCATTCTGGTGCGTGTCCTGGTGTTACTTCATGTGCCAAAGCAAACACTCAAGACACATCTCCATCTCCCTCCCACTCACTCATTCTCTCTCTCTGTTTGGTCTCTTGTTTTCCTTTCAGACATTTCCTTTACAGTTGTTCTCCCTCCTCTTGGACCGGTCGTTATCGTCGAGGAGCTTTTGGCCAACTCACGTTGTTGTTGTTGTTGCTTCCTGATTATTTTTGTAATTGTTGTTTAAGTTGTTGTGGTTACATCCGTCGTCGCATTTGCCTTTATGTAGCGTCTAAGCTTCTGTTTTCGGGCGTGATTTAATTGAAATCAATTAACGGTAATGAGTGGTCATTAAGCTAGCTTACTGCTTAACTGCCCCTCGCGCAACTCTAGCTCCAACCCTCGCCGCGACGCGACTTCATTTCAGCTGATTTGCGGCGGTAATTATCCAACTTGCTCTGCCCCACTGAACACATCAATACACTGAGCGGAATGAATATGCCGCACACTTCATTTCGTTAAGCATTCGATTTACTCTTTGTATTAATTCTAGAGATAATGAAATATAATAAGGGATTCTAGGGGGTTACTTTGTTATCTATAAGCATTATCAATAACCCTTTTTTCTCTCAGTGTACGCAGTACTTGTAGGTAGTTGATATTTCTATTTACACAACTCAGAACATAGTCAAAGTAAAAATTATTTAAACATGAAATTGTATGCGAAAATTGAACGCAAAGTTAATAAATATTTTTCAATTAGCTGCTGGAAAACCCAAAACCAAAAGTCCAATAAGAACAGAACCAACTTTCCACTAACAATAACAAATTAACTGCGCCAAATGCAAAAAGTCCTGCCCCCAACTAAGGACCAAGGGGAAAGGCCACATACTTATTAAATGGAGGCATAACATTTTCTTTTACAGCAAACAAAACTCAACCAAAAGTATTTCCACAGCACAAAAAAACTTTACCATAAAAATTGGTAAATGGACAGTGGGTCGCCCCCAAAAAAAACTGTAACTTTTATACCCTCCCCCGTCCCTCGTGTAGGCGGAAAAGGTCTGTTCCAAATCTCTGCTCCATGTCTTTTACGACTTTAAATTGAACAACAAGCAACATTTGGCTAGAAATGTCGATAAATATGTTTGTTTTTACCTATCGATAGTTATCGATAAGTCTGCTGAGTCTGCCTGGAATCGGGAGAACTTATCAATCATCATTATTTATATTCACAGTTGTTCGACAAGTTCAATTTTACTTTCAGATTTCGATAAGGCGTAACAAAACTCAATTATATCGATCAGTAACCCTCCCGTCAACTATCGATAACTATAGGTAAACGAGTTACAGTCTATGAAAAAGCTCTCCAAAAACTATCGAGTATTATAGCCCACGTATAGAGCCATTCTACTACACTTAACTTAAACACTATGAAGCGTTTCAGACTCCTTTCGATAGTATCGAACATATCACAAGACATCTATAGACAGCTTTTACTCTTCTACACATTGCAGAGTATTAAATAGTCGTCTACTCTTACGACAAACAACACTCTTATTGTGCTCTGTTTGAGCTTCATTTTTAGATTCTATACTATTGTGTGCATTCGGTCGCCTGGGAGGAAGACTAAGGACTTAGAACTGAGGACTTCGAGTTGAGGGCAGAGGGCAGAGGATAGAGGGTTGAGACTAGTCGGTGTCGGTCCACTTGGTAAAAGGTTACATCCTTTGCTTTGTCGTCGTTGTTAGCTCGTTTTTTAAATTGTTTTGCTGTTTATTGCAAAATTACACAAAAACAATGCACGTTGATGAAGACGGCAATGTTGACGACGTCGAAGTAAACGTCGACGTTCAAAAAGGCAAAGGCAATGCGCAAAAACAAAAGAGATAACGGCCATGGGGCGGTGTTATTAGAGCCTGCGTATGTGTGTGTGTGCTCTGTGTGTGTGTGTATGTGCGTGGATGTGTATGAGTGCACCAACTGCACCAGAAACGCCACAAAACACAAACTTTTCAAAATGGGAAAACTTTTTTCTTCAGCGAGGACAACAAGGACACTAACAACAACGACCAGGCCGAGGCCCAGGACCAGGCTCCGGACCAGACCAGCCTCAGTAACGAGCCAAGTTGAAAAATCTTTATTGTGTATCAAACCATTTGTATTAATTAGGAGCAGCAGCAAAATAATTACAACAGTACAAAAAGAAGAAACAAACTGAAAACCAAATGCTTTGTGCACTTTTTATGTCTTTTTTTTTGGTGCCCATTTTTACCATTGGCTGCGCCAAAATCTATTTAATTTAAAACTTGAATATCTCTCTCTGTAGTTGCAGCTAAGAGCTTCCTTATCAAAGCTAAAAAGCTACAAGTCCTGCTATCGATAGTTTCTAAGTATCCGGGGTAATCGAGGCTTTTCATGTTCATACTTTTTGTCATTTTAATAGTTTTATTTTCCACCTGAGCTAATAAGTAATATGATAAGAATATTGATAGAATCGATCATTTCTGGAGATATTATCGATGTATCGATACTTTAATCTAAAGTATTCTTTAAGTAATTTATAAGTTCAACACATCTTGCAGTAAAAATTGTAGTCTATGATTATCATATCGATTGCTTGTCTATCAGAGATGTTAAGATATCGTAGAAACTATCGATAGTGTTGATGTGTTCTATACACATAAAAGATGTGTCTATCCGAGATGTTAAGGTATCGTTAAAACTATCGATCGTCTTGATGTGTCCTATACACACAACTGATGTATCGAAACTTAAATCTAATTTTCTGAAATTCTTAAGTACATTTTGAAGTTAATCTTTAATTCCACAAGGAGTACATTCCTAGCTGACCTGCAAAGATTTCAATGTGACTATCGATATATTCGATAGTTGTTATCGACGTTTAACACGCTTAGTAATGAATGTATCCAATATTAGTTCAAGGGCATATAAAGTTATATGAATGTCAAGTATATCTTGTTCAGCCCAGAAATTCATGTACTTTCTTAATAGAGTTCGATAAGAAATGCATGAAAATATCGATAGTTTAGATATAACAATCGATATGTAGAACATTCATTCTTGCAAACAGTTTATACTTAACATTAGATCGCCTGTAGATATATTTGTAGTCTATTTATTCTATATATTCCACAAAATCTGTTTACATCGACAAACTATCGATATATATATTTATTATGACGATGTACAGCTAAAGGTACAGTTACAGCCTAATATTAAATATTCATGTAAAACTATGAGATATATTTTAACTATATTTTGATATCACATTAGATAAATGTGTGTGAGAAAGTGGTCAAATTTACGGAAAGAAAAACAAAGGTAAATAGATAAATAGAAAAGTTTTGGATGACACTCGCCCAGTAAACATAACTCAGACCGAGGACTGAGGGAGTTAAGGGACTAGAGGAGACTACGGCGTGATAATAAACTTATTTATTGCATAGTTTATGCGCCCGAGCTATCACTCATACGACATGGTGTCGCACATTTAACATGCACCCTTGTGTAAAAAGCGATACGGATTCAAGTGCTGCGAAAACTGGCAAAACTGGCACCCAAATTCAAACATACACACCCAAGTACACACACACACACATATATATATATATATATAATATGTGTATATATTCAGAGAGCACGCCATGGCACATATCATATGCATGTTCGTATGGCGTGTTTGTATCGAAAAGACGAGTGAAATATCTACAAAAATATAAGTACCTACAAGTATAATGCGATCGTAAAAAGTCTTTTCATTGCGTGCATAAAGTATTAAGCTACTTTGCAGCATCTTTCCATGCATTACCAAGGATAATAAACAAATATACAAGCACACACAGAGCCAAACAACCACATGCATATGTATATCTATATACATAATATACATATACAAGCAGGTCTAGGCACACATCTTACAGTGGTTAAGAAAATGCGACTAGATTTCAACAATGCTTGCTCTATCGATAGTATCGATTATTTTCACTTATATCAATATTGCTACTTAACTTCTTTAGAAGTCACAACTGCAACTGCAGTTGTATTAATATATGACAAATATCGGTGACAATGATAGTCAAAGTATAGACTCCAAAATCCGAGTCGACTAGAGGAAAGCTGGTCAATCGTATCGATGATTCGACTCATAACTGGCTATGAGGAATTCTGATAATCTAGAAGCCACAGGGGACATATATTTTACAAATATCAATGACACATATCGATAACAAATATGTGTGACAATGATACTTAAATTGTACACTCTAAGATCCAAGTTGACCAGAGGAATGCCTGTGCCGAATCTCCCCAAGGTCTCAAAGAATTCATCTCTTTATCTTGCTCGACTTCCAAAACTGGTTAGAGTCTATCAATATATCGATATTTTCATGTCATTATACATAGCCCTACAACCTAAAAACTCAGTCTCTTAGCTTGTATATAGCTTACTCATTATATAATTATGCGACATATAAAAATTAATCAATTGTTCGCTCTATCGATAGTATCGATTATTTTGACTTATAGCTAGCTATGAGGGATACTGCTACTTTGGGCTCACAGTTATAGCTGCGATTGCGATAAGAGTTACATTTATATGTGACAAGCATCGCTGATAAATATCGATGATATATATCGATGAGAATGATAGCCAAAATGTAGAATCTAAGATCCAAGTTGACTAGGGAAAAGCCGTTGCTGGATCTCCCTAAGCACCCAATGAATTTATCTGTTTATCTTTCTCGACTTCCAAGATTTGTTAGAGCCTATCGATAATTCGATATATTCATATCATTGCAGCTAATCCTTTAACCTACAACCTAAGTTAACACATCCTAAGCTCCTAAATAGTTATACGATATATAAAACTGGAATATATTTCTTTAAATATCACCTCAAAAAGATAATCATATCATATCATATCCCCTATCTAAAAACCATCTATGCACCACTGTACCTCTTACACACACACCACACACACACACACACACACACACACATACATAATACTATCACTTGTATATTATTCCATCTTCCATATTATTTGCCTTTGAGTTTCTTATCCGCGTTCCGCACTTGAAATGCTGCCTGGCACATGAGACAGAAAGGAAGAGGCCTTTTAGTTTTTCATATATGTAAATACTATATATGATACTACTATAGTACGTTACGTTTTCCTTTTGTTTCTTATTTATTTTTTTTGCCTTTGTCTTCTGTCATATCGCAGTACGAAACCCACTTAAGTATGCTAGATAATCCGCCTGAAGTCTGCTGAATATGTTTGTATAGTTTCTTTGCATGTCACTTTTAAGTGCAGCCCGAAGTATTTTCGGTTTTGAGCTTTGAATTAAGCCTCTGTATTATTAAGATATTATTTTTATATTAGTAATGTTTATAGACAACATAATGATAATGAATGATATTTAAATATGAGATTTAATAATAGATTTCAAGCCAATCAATACACAAAAAGTGTACACGAACTAGTTGTTATTGGATTTTGTATATTAAAAACTTAATTCAGTAAAACATTAACTATATTTGAGAGTTTTATCCAAGAGTTTTATCCAGAAAGATATCACTAACAAAAGTCTACTCCTAACCATAATCTATACAGCTAGTTGAATTGATACAAGGCCAAAATATACTTGACTTAGTTCAGCTTTAAGCATTAGAATCATATCAAGAAACTCAATGCCAAGAGATTATTATACAATAGTTTCTTTGAATATTACATGATAGAGTATTGAGAAGGGCTGTGGCATATGTTATACCTGTAGTATTATAAATATCCTTACCTTACCTATACATATTTTGCTTCAGAGTTAGTAGACTTCCAACGAAATGTAGACAAATTTATATCGTTTAGTACCTTATTTTGTTGCAAGAACTGTCAATAAAGAACTGGAATACAAATCAAAAAAAATGATTTTTACATAACATCAATTAAATTTAATTATTATTTATCGCAGATAAATTGTATACACAATAAAATAGTGGACAGAAAATTTTAAAAAAATTAAGAAACTATATATTACTATCGTTCAGTACTTTAAAGTGGGAGAGTTTAAGTAAAAAGCAAATAGAAGAAATCTTTGCATTCTGGCGACTAACAAAACAATCGAGAAAAAGCAACTATAATAAAAAAGGATTACGATCTTAAAGACTAGAAAGCAATAAACAGATAAAGAAGCAGATGAATAAGTCTATATGAATTAAGCTCACGATATTCAAGAGGAAAAGCCTCTATCAGTATGCTACACACTGGGTACAAAATGTACATACCCGTAGGCTTAGATACTTGTGGGCTTAGGTGCTGGGACATATGGCTGTAAATGTATTTACGATTGTCAGATTATTGGAAGCCACTACTCAAAATGCGACAATTACCCCCCAGAGGAGTATCAGGGTTGATTTGATGATGACACCCTCCTAATACCAGTTTGTGCTATGTTTATTCATCGTAAACTCATTTATAAATAGAGTGCGTACTCGCATAAATATGAATGTACTCGAATTTATGTGCTCCTGTGTAAAGCAGACACCCACAATGTCGATAGCTTGCCGAAAAGGATTAAGTTAAGAAAATACGCGAAATTGAATTTCCTGTCACCCTCAAATACACAACCAACCACACACACACACACACAAACACACACGCAACCCCACATACACACATGTTTGAGAACTTGTTGAAGGAAATGAAATTGCTATTAAATACGAGTACGAGCAAATAAAGCGAGAGTCTGATTGAAAAATACCCTATTAAAATCAGTTGCTCAATAAGAAAAGACACAGCTCAACTTTCCCAACAACAGCAAAGGATACTCCTCTAGTTCATACTCTAAACAAGGACACACGGACAGAGGGACAGACAGAAGGATTGAATTCATAAGCGGTTACAATAGCAAATCCCATGTGTTACTCGCATTGCAATATAGTTTTGGCCATTTGATGGTCATTTCTTGTCTGTCCCCCACTCAAATTTTGCACAAAACTCAATATTTATTTACAGTGGCTCAGCCAAAGGGGGTCACTTATATCATTGCGGCTAACCAAGTGTCTAATCGAATCAATCTACTAACTAAACTCTATACTAGGGTCGCAGGTCATTGGACCTGACACACAGACAGCGGCTACTCATGGTTTAATGGCTCATTGCAACCAACTTAATTATGTCCTTAAATTTTATATTTATATTTTTTGATATGTGGAAACTTTTATTCAATTAAGCAATCAAATTAATAGTAAAAATATTAATATAATAAAAATTAAAATTAAAATAATAATAATTAAAAGAATAATAATAAATATTAGGATTGAAAAAAGTAAAAAGAAAATAATAGGAATAAAAATATTAAAAAATAAATAAATAAAATAGTAATAGTATTAATAAAAATAAATATTATTATTATACTAATAATAATACAAAAATAATAGTACAAATAAAAAAATTATTTAAATAATAAAGATAAAAAATAATAAAAATATTGAAAACTAATGAAAATAATACAAATAATAAAATACAATAAAATTATTACAAATTATAGAAATAATAAAAAGATATTAAAAGTAATAAAAATAATGATATTAATAAAAAAATATTATAAAAAAATATATATTTAAAATTATTAAAATAATGAAAATAATAAAAATTATATTTTCATTATTTTAAAAAACAAATAAATTAAAATTATTTATAAAAATATTACTAATAAATATATTTATAATAAAAAATTAAGCTAAAATAAAAACTAATACAAAACAAAATACAAATTTTAATAAATGTATTAAAAATAATAGTACTAAAAATAAAATAAAAATTAATATAAAATATAAATAAAAATAAAATACAAATATTAATAAATTTATTAAAATTAATAGTATTGAAAATAAAAGAAAAATTAATACAAAATAAAATATAAATTTTATTAAATGTATTAAGAATAGTATTAAAAATAAAATAAAAATTGGAATAAATAGATTAATAATACAAAATATTAAAAATAACAATTTAATCAAAGATAAATATAAATAAAATAAAATATATTAAGAATTGGATAAATGCATTTAAAATCGTGATAAAACTAAAAATAATAATAATAATAATAATATCAATAATAATAGCATTTATTTATAAGAAACCAGTATTTATTAATAAATTAAATATAGGAAATTTGCAGTAATAAAATAAATAAATATATGAAAATTTCTACAAATTGCATAGTCAAAATTAATTAAACAAAAGAAAACAATAATTTCCATTAAAAAGAATATCCTCAGTAAAAGCTAAGAGCTACGCACCTGCTTTTATACACATATATATATATAAATGTATATATGTATATGTATATGTATGTATGAATATATGCTTTGGGTGCTCTTAAGTGTCATTAGAAGTATTTTATATATGGAATTGTTGAGCCGCTCTTACAGAGCTCTGACTCCGGTACTGATTTCAATTTTTGGCTGGCGACCAAACGGATCGGTTTCGTTTTCATTTTCATTTTCCGTCCAGTTTGCCAAACATATGGACTCACAGGTATGTTTATATCTATACATATACAGATATATATATATTTATATGTATGAATATATATATATTTATGAACTTTTACTATAGGAGGCTGCTGAGCCAGAGTCGGTCGGCGACATTTTCGTTTTGGCATTTCGCATGCAATTTGCGGTTCATTGATTCGGAAGTTTTCCCATTTAACTTAAGCCTCTTTAACAATCCTATTGACGCAAATTTCTACTTACCGTTACCGGGCACTTGCCGCATGCCGCTTGTTGCAGGTACAGGTGCAGATACACAAAATACCATTCCAGCCGTCCATTTGTTGTCAACCGTATAAACATCTTTCGTTTATCTTGAACATTTGACCACCGCCAGATGTCACTCAACTAAATCCCAAATACAATCATATATAGCGTGCACTGAAGCAATTAACCAAGCTGATAATTATATAAGTACTTTTCTTCTCATTGGCAATTAATAAGTTCTAATTGGAATCAGTATTAAAAGTTACTCAAATACCATAAAATATTAAAGCAAAACCTAATCGAAATGCAAATTAAATTGAGTTCACAAAACGAACTTTAATCACTTTAATCCTCCAGGGATCTAGCCTAAATATACTTGATTAGGTCAAATCGGAATCCCAGTGGCTTTAACATACGCTGTTGACAGCACAGCCCAAAAAAATAACGCTCTAAGTTAAGCGGTTACATCAAACGTAAATATAATAAAGTGGGGAGTACTCGACTAGCAGATAATCTCTCTATATAGAGATTGGTTTTATCTTCTGCAAAAAGGTGTTTAACTCCAATTAATATTTGAATATATATTGATACTTTGATATAATTTCTTCTTCTGTCGTATAGATAGGGATACATCAATGGCTATATCCCTTATCATTCATATTTTAAACAGGGTATTACAAATATTTTTTTCAAAATGTCAATGTTGGTGTCAGCTTTAACCAGAAGCATCTATAACAAGTATGAGAGCTAAACTTGACAGAGCTGGACTTAAAGCTACCCTGTAACTAGAAGAGAAGTTTCCTACTCAGTTACACACACACACACACACACACACATCTTAACACCTCCTTCTTCACATATGAAAACAAACATGTTTCAGACAGTTTCAGGCCTAAAATTTGTTGTTGTATGACAACTTTATAAAGGGAATGAAAGCAACACCAGATAGTTAGACAGTTTAGGAATGTATATGCCCTATATACTTCTTGTAATACCCTTTATCCATATGTACAGGGTATACAAACAACAACAATAGCAACTATAACAGCAACAAGGACATGTCAGAGAATTACCCTAGAGCAGCTAAAGCACCAAACACACACACACACACACCCACACACCCACACTCACAGTTGCACGTACACACAAAAGCTGAGCAGACTGAAGCCGTAAACCAAAATGCCGTCCAAAAGACAGGTGCAATGTGCAATCTTTTGGTATTTTGTTGGCTTTGCACATTTGGCGTAATGCCAAAAAATAAAGAATAAAAAAAGTAGAAGAGAAACGTATAAAATAAAAAAGTAAAGAAAGAAAGACAGAAAGGGAAGAAAGCAAAGCAAAACAAGTGCGGCAACAGCAAAGACAAGTACAATGAAAATTCAACACCTGAAAAATGCAAACACTTAAAAGACGTCAAGAAGCAAAGTCGACGTAGTCGACGGCAAGGACGAAGGTAGGTAATATCGATGTGCCAGCACTTCACCGCTGATGAGGGCGATGACGATGGTGCACAGGACAACTGGGAACAGAAATGGGGGGTGGGGGGTGGTGAGCACTGTTGAGCCTTTAGCCTGAGCTCCGCAACGCAAGGACGTGCATTCATTCAAATCGACTCCAGCTCGAGTCTCACCGTTTCGAAGCACAACGCATACAAAAGAAATTCATTTTAATGCAGAGACGACCCAGGACCAGGCCAGGAAACCATTGCCGACGGGGTCGGTGTAAAGGACTCTCCGGTTCGAGGTCTGCGTGCGCCTAAATGCGGCGAATGCTTCATTCTCCGCGCTTCTTGAATTTAAGCGACCAAAGCGCATTGCTGCGAATTCACCTCGAGCTGGAGCTGAAATTGGAGCTGGAGCTGGAGCTGGAGTTGCTGGAGGTGGAGCTGGCGCATTAGAGTTGGAGTTGGATACTGTGGGCGGCCAAGTGGCAAGTCAAGCCAAGTTGAGTCTATAATTTTTGTTGTGGTTCCTGTCTATTGTCTTTACGCTGTTCTCTTCACTTTCTTCACCCTCATCCACGGTCACAATGGGCGGGCGGTTTCACTTTGCCTCAGTTCCCAGACTAAACCATTTGCCTGCATTATTTAAAGTAGACATTAGCTTTTGCTATCCATTTCAAGTCCAACCAACAGATTGCAATTCAACGCGCACAAATTAAACGCCTTGCAAATCTCTGAGAGACCTGGACGCAGTATAAGAGTTTCACGGGATCGGGATAAGAATTGAAAGTTGGGAAGGTTTTGGGAGATCATTCCAGGTTTCCATAGATAGATTAATTTCCACAGGATCATAACTGAACTGACCTAATCTTACATACTTATACTTATATTTTGCGGTTATTTTAATCAACCAAAAATTGGTCACAATTTAAAAGCAATTTCGAATTTCTAATCAACAGTTTAATAATAAGAAAGGTCATTAAAAGGTCATTAAAAGGTCAAATGGTTGAGAGAATATAATTATCGCTAGCAAATATAAACCAAAATTTGAGCCAAGATTGATTCTTAAAGTAAACTGTGATACATTCCTATCTTTTAAAATTGAAATCCAAACCGGTCTTAAAATTATATTTAAGTCACACAACAAAATATTTAAGAATAATAACTAATATCATATTCTCATTGTAAAATTTGCATTGTTAGAAAACAATCCTTAGGATTGAAGACTGTTTCCCAACTATAAGTTCTAAGACTAGGATCTTAAGGATGAACATCAGTTGAATATGGTATTCCAACAAGTTTTGTTATACTTTATCTATTCTTTGGAACCCCTATATACCCAGATATAAGTATAAAATTCTTAACAAGAAACCCTGAGATGCTATGCTATAAAATTGTGCAAGTTCAAGCTAAGCTAGGTTTAGTTTAAACTTTAACGTGACTGTTATAATTATATTAATAGTAAATAAGATTTTGATAGAAGGTTGCAGTATACTTTTATATGATATATGATCAAGGATGCGCTTCCTACTCTGAATGTACGAGAAGTTTACCACAAATAGAGCAGTTACAGCTCATAGATGTATGAAAAATAAATATATAGATATTATATCTTATATATACAGATAGATACAGCATATGCCTGAACTGCTCTGATCTTATTTGCATTTGATCGTTTTGATCATAAAAACTAACTCACAATAATTATTCCGAATGTCTATGAGATATTATATAATGGGAGAGACTTAAATATTTATTAAGCAACAACTACTATTTCAAATAAAATAAATATAATAAAATTGCTTGGAAATTTAAAGTACTACCCTACATACATATAAGATATAAACTCAAAGGAAAACATCGCAAAGAAAATATTGGAGAAAAAACAGACATAGGCCTCTCATGGTCAATCACGTAGCACGGCTATTGGCCGACTGACCTTATAGAAGAAACTGTTGAAGCTTAAATAGAGTGAAAGCTCTTGAATGTCTTGAGTGCTCAGTGAAAGCTTAACAAAATACACTCAAAAGTAAAGCGCATGCGTCCAATCTTAAAAACAACTCAAATTTTGTGGGTGGCGCCAATTTGAGCTCAATTTTTTTTTCCTATTATCTTTTATTCGTACTGGCTGTCGTGTTTGTAGATTTCCTTTGATGATTGTCCTACTAACTCCAATCTGGCTTTAGACAGACATTCGTAAGTATTCGCCTGACAATAGAAGTGACAAATCAGTACACATCCGACTGTCTGATGAATGGCATTAGCAGTACAAATAAATATTGTTAGATGAAAGTATTATTTATAACTAATATAAAAAAAACTATCAATAATTATTAAATGTGCTAAGATAAAACTACTGAAAACTCTTCAGAAACACTTTCTATGTAATCACATGAAAAAAAACATGAAGCGTACATTCCTTCGTTAAGTTTTACACATTTGAATTTTGCCGCCTTGTGGTAGCAAGCATAGGCTTAGCCGAGACAGCAACCTGTGTACATGGTTGCAGCGCAACAGAAAATTTTTCTGCCGTGGTACATTTTTTTCTATCGATAAAACGACAATCGATGCACTTTTTTACATCCCTACGCCAAAATAAACAGCACGAAAAAAGTCCAACAAAAACAAAACGCAACAAAAACGTAAAGTTCAACAGAAGAACATAAATATTTGCGAAAAAACACGAGCATAAAAATGATAAAAAGAAAAGTTGCGAAAGTTTAGAAAAGTGGACGGCATTGTGGGTAACACTTTTTGTGGAGTGGACACAATTATGCAAGTTGCAAGTGCCGCAATAACAAACTGTACTTGGTGGTAGTGCTGGTGGTTGCACCCTTTCTGGATGGTCATGACGCAGTCGTTAAGCGTTTTCAACTAGACATAAAAAAATTAAGAACAAATCATCAGCAGTAAGTTCACTTTTCATAATAAACATATGCCCGCAAATTTTCAACCAGATGGTATTATTTCTTTGTCTTATATTTACAGCCATGAGTACCAAACATTCCGAACCATTCTATATATCATCCAATTTGTTTGACAATAGGCGCCTTAAGAAGCGCCTCTGCAAATGGATGGAGCGCCTCCGCGAGCGACAGCAGCAACTTTACACGGCGCCCGGTACAAAGACTGAACGTGGCAAACAAGGTTGCCAGGTAACGTTATCACGACGTCATGTGGCTGCTGCAATACCAGCAGACATAACAATCGATCTGCTGTCGGACGACGATAACGATAACATGGCACAGCCAGCACCTCCCAGTGGAGTATTCATGCATGCTCCTGGTAGCTTACAGCTATCGACGGTTCCGAACATCACACTCGTACCGGTTGAGCTGGCGCCGGCGCACAGTTCAACCATGTTACTGATGCCAGCTAACAATAGCTTCGATCGCAGAGTACTCCCTAGCCCGCGGAAACGTTACGGAGTTGTCACATCCACAACAACAAGCACACCTACCGAAAGCATACTGCTTACCAGTGATGAGGAGGAAAACAGATATAACTATAGTAGACGCCAGATGATAATGCGCTCGCCACCGCCACTGGCGCCGCTTACGTTTTCGAATACCGTTGAGGAGGTGACTGTCTCCTTGGTGCCGCGTAACACAACCACTGCCAACTGTCAAGCACGCCACCGACGAAACAAACAACAGCCACGTGACATCGTGTCGTTCCACAGTTGCAGCACACCCACAACAACCACATCGCCCAAAAGCAACTTGGATGGTTACTTAAAGGTCGATGTGGGCAACGATGTGACAGCCTCGCTGCCGGATGAAACCACCGTCCATACGGTAATCGCCAATCGCATCTACGAGCTGTCGCTAAGTAAGTTGCGCGAAGGTCTCGCTTCGAGTGGTGTGCCCGAGTATGCACACGATATGCTGCCCGAGCAGCTGCAGAAGCTGTCACCAGCGATGCGTGCCAAGGTGGCACCCATGGTGGCACCATCGCCACCAGCGCCTATTTCGCTGAAGCTTTCCAGCGATCTAAGCATATCACTGATCTCAGACGACGACGATTGTGAAAGTGCCAATGCAGTCGGCGGCAAGAGTACCGATCTGTTACATCCCGTGGTCGCGGCAGAGGCCCATGCTGCCGCCAAGCTACTGAAGCAACAGCAGCCACAACTCTCCGTGGTGCAGCACCTACAGTATCCGGGCCATGGTACGCCATTGGCCCTACCGGTTATGGGACTAGCGGCAACGCCGCCAACCTTAACGGTGCCCTCAACAAGACGCCGCAAACTAGGTTAACACTCGATGCAAGCCACTGAATCATTCCCCGACCCGACACCTCCATGTACACACACACTGCGCCTATGCGATGGCTTCCATGATTTCCTGAAGACGTGAAATCACACACGCACACATACAGACAAACACGCTTTAAGCAGTATTCTGTTTGCACTATTCAGCGGCAGCGCTACTTGGTTCTCTGCATGGAACTACTTCTATGTCTGTTATCCGATCGAAAAAACCCACACAAACACACACACACACACATATATATCTTTTATATACCTGTGCCAAATATCAAAGCTATAGCTTCCTACACTATGATTCTAAATCGAGAGATATATCCAAGCCTCACGCAACCTCCGCCAGCCTTCAACAAACAGACACTAAATAGAAGACTATTCCTTATACTCTTTTATCCATTTTCCTACACACAAAAAATGGGTAAACTATGTATCCAAAATTGTGTATAGAGTTTAGTTGCCTGCACCTCACAATATCATCAAATGACGGATTACATCTTTTCATGAAATCATTTGTCAAATCACGAATCGAACATGGCATAAACGCAGTTTGTAACACAAGTTGTGGTCAAGACTTTTCCTTCAACTATAGCCTCTAGTGCAAATATGTGTAAGATCGCATAAATTTGTAGCTCTTTTATAATTCGGTTTCTTTTTTTCAGACATGATCCAGATCCAACCCACGTTTATGCTAGGGTACTTTGCAAATTTGATCTACTTTCCTAGCCCTGTTTGTGCTATATACATATATATATATATATATACAACCTCACACAATGCACTGCTGGGCGATTAACGTTAATATGACAATTTTTGTCTCTAAATCGAATGTTTTTTGCATTTTTTTTAAAACCATTTCATGAGATTATTTTGCAATTTGAATGTAGCATAAACGCGGCAAATGGATCTAGTTCATGTTTCTGCTTGTCTGAGTGTATATATAAAGATACATACATATGTTACACATTTTTTATAGATGTATGCATATATCTTTATATATATAATTGTGCTCAAGACTTCCAGACTTCCTTCCTGTACTTGCTCCAACTCTCTCTCATACTTTAAGCCTTTTAAATGATAAAAAAAAAAAAAAGAAATGCGTAACGTACAAACAAAGCAGATTTATTCTGCGAAATATATGCAAACATGCAAATATACATACACACATTATATATATTTAGATAAATACATATATAAATGTAACGAGAAAAAAGATACAAATGAATTATATGTATGTATTTAAGCGAGCGGGACACAAAAAATTATAAATATTTATGTAATAAATATAATTATATAGAGACGGACAACAATACATACAATTATTATATTTGTATACGAGAACGAAACATATGTTATCTGTACAACTTTTATTTGTTCGGACATATTTATGTACATATATTAATATATCGATTTGAATCAAAATATATTCCCATTGTTGTCTAGTATTTAGCAATGATTATTGCTAACCAAAAACGTATATTTTTAAATAAATGGCTCCCCGAAAAGGGCCTATAAGTCCGCTTATAAACGACCAACAGCAAAAAACAAAACACGTCTCTTATTCATTTGACTATCTACAGGATAATACTCTACCGTATCAGGTGGAACAACGAGCTGGACATAGTCACTCGGAGAGACTTCGCTGGCTGGAACACGTTGTAGGGATGGAAGGCCAAGCTCCAGCTCGTAAGGACAATAGAGGAGAGGAAGACCAAGTCACCAGAGCTCTGACGGATCTTGGTGTTGTCAATTGGAGAAGACGCACACAGAATAGAGATGCGTGGAGGCAAATCGTGCAACAGGCTGTGTCCCGATTGGGTTGTTAAATGCCATACAATAAATAATCTACAGGATAATGAAGTCAGGAGATTCTATAAACATATCTTTTGGATACTATATACAGTCGAAACTCGATAATTCGAATTGGCAGGGGGATCACATTATTACACGGGAATTCTATTTGTCGCGATTTGACATGAAAGCGGAAGGAGACAGCAGATTTTACAAATTGGAAACTGTGATTTCCTTGCCTTTGGAAATGTAAGTTTATAACTCTGTTTTAAAAGTTCTCTAGACTATTTTCTCGATCGCTCAATTCATCAAATGATGAATTTTCCATAATGGATATTTAGGTTCATCGGGCTTAACCTCTAACCAGTTTCACGTACTAGTTAACTCTCTATTCAGAGATCTTTTCAACTTGCCCTCACGGTACTTCTTTACCATCGGTCTCATGGTTATATTTAGGTTTAAATGGAGTTTACCACCCACTTAGTGCTGCTATTATCCACCATCTAGTAATCATTAACGTTATACAGGCCTGGGCAACCTCTATAGACCTGGTAGAACAGTTAAAGAGATAGTCAAGATGTTTTATATAAGTAGGAAACTTGTTGAAGGGCTTTGGGTTTGATGTAAATTTCACTTGAAAAAAAAATTGTGAGAAAATTATTATTATTCCATTCTATGAAAAGTTCTATATCCAATCTAGATAGAACAAAAAAAAGGAAAAAAAAAACTTTTAGTGGCACACGAAAATTTCAGAGAAATTCAACATAAACGTATTAAAAATTCATGACTAATGCCTCCTACTCCTCTGTTGGAATTCTGAACTCTGGAAATGATTTATAATTTAATCGATTAAAAGCTATTAAATTATTCATCGAGGGAGTTTTTAGTAAGATTAAAAATATATCAATAAAATTGAATTATATGTAGAAATAATTATGAGCATATGTTACATATATTAACATAAATTTATAATTATTTTCAAAAGAAAAAAAAAGAAAAACAGTTGCATTTTCTTTGCTAAAAGTTGGTAACTTTGAATTGAAAGGAGCAAATTGGCAACACCGCTGAGCGATTACTGACGCATGCGCTTTAAAGGATAACCCGCGTACCTTTTAGGGCGGAAACGCTTTCTGATATACCAGAAATAATTTTGCTGTTGAGTGTTAAAACGTATCGAACGGGTTTTAAAAGCGGTCAATTACAACGGCTGCGATTAGCGCGAGATGAGTTAAAACGTCGCTTAAACTAAAGTGTTTACCAATTCAAGTGCATAGTTATACGTTAAAAAGAAAATTAAAGGCAGCAAACCGGTCATGGTAGTGGTACAACATATTTTTCATTTATCCACGCACAGGCAACACTCACACGCACACCATATACACCCATCCAGTTGTCCTCGTTGAGGTGTATAGAACATTTTTTAAGACTTCTCCCAAACCAGCACCAAAGCCACATATGTAGTTCAGTCTATATACGTATAAGCCTGGATATATATATATATATATATGATTTTCACCATGTGTACATAGTATGTATTTCAATGTGTACCTATGTACGTATGTATGTATGTATATGTAAATATAGCGAACATATCCTTTGGCATTCCACAACAGTAAAATGCGTACGAAAAAATACCGATACATACGATACACATACATATATATCTATATATTGCATATAAAATCAGTTAGTGCAATTCGAGGCATTGTTCAGTTTGTTGCAATTGCGCCCTTATGTGAAAGTAGGTACATGTGTATGTAAGTTTGTGTATGTAATATATGTAAGTAGGTCCCGAAGGAACACACGAGTGTTCGTACTTATTCGGCGGCCATCGATGCC
The DNA here is from genome assembly GCA_035045065.1 of Hirtodrosophila trivittata. Taxonomy (NCBI): domain Eukaryota; kingdom Metazoa; phylum Arthropoda; class Insecta; order Diptera; family Drosophilidae; genus Hirtodrosophila; species Hirtodrosophila trivittata. Next base: position 11,307,046 of record JAWNNK010001028.1, on the reverse strand, counting down.
TGCTGAAGACGTTTTCCACCACACCCACGTCAACGTATCATACGTATGTGCCTTATACATACATACTATGCTATACACAAATGAATGCACTTGCATTGACATTTTTAAGTATGTTCGAAGTATACACAAATTTGCATAAATACATAAACAAAATAAACACATACATCTACGATTATTATGTATATACATAAACTTACATACATGCAAATGTCGTGTACATATGTGTGTGTGTATATATGTCTTGCCGGCATAAAATGTAAACACAGAAAAAAAAACATACTTCCAGTTAAAGAAAATGACATTCCGTCGTGACAACTGAGCGTATGCGTAATATTGAGCTCTGTGCATTTTCATTTACAAGTAAATTATCAGCTTGTGTGGGCAGAGCGAGGCGGCTGCAAGCTTTATAAGTACAATATATACTTATGAATAGTTTTAGCATACAAATATACATACATATTGATTCGTTTTAATTGTGAGTATCTGCCATGAAAATGTCAAATTTCGTCAAGCGAATTAATTTTCAGAGGGAGGTTGCAGCGCTGCGGCTGCATGCAGCTCGCGGCTTGTGGCTTATGTTAGAATGTGTGTGTGTGTATATTTATACAAGTATACAGATTTAATTAAGTAGCCAGACAGAAGCAGATCTACCCATTCGTTTGTCTATTCCTGCTCTTGTCAGAAAATTCAGCATATGCGTACACACCCACGCACACCTACGAATATTTTCATAAATATGTGTATATTAATTTCAACTTTTCATTGCAGCGCACAAAGACTGGCTAAAAATAAATAAGAAGAACTATCGAAAATAAATTAAGAACTGCACACAGAAAAAATAAACTAACAAAATGCTGATTCGTTGGAAGAGCAAAGATAAAAGTGCTTCAACAAACCAAAACAACAGTGGAAGCACCAGTTCATCGTCAAAGAAGAAACGCAAGGGACGAGAAGGAGGTAAGATTAAAATATAAAACTTTAATATAATGTTATATGTATGCTTCATACATACATATGTATGCATATATGTACATTAGAGAAATAATAATACAGTAGCCGCTCTTAGATTGCAACCACTTTATTTGAGGTAAATCTTAATTCCCCAAATGTTTCTTAATTTCAATTAATAATTAAAAACGAAAAAATATCCTTCTTACACCATATTAAACAAACATTGTTTATTTATCACATGAAATGATTTTATGTTTTTTTTTGAACTAAATACATTTGGTACCACGGAGAGCTACAGGATAGAAAAAATATCCCATTACACACAATTACATTAAATCAGTAGTGGCCACCTTATCTCTTTCGACTTGCACCGTTATTTTAAGCAACGAGCGCCAGCAAGTCGGCTCGTGCCGACATCGTCCGGCAAACAACAACAACAAAATACACGAAGTACGTTCGAGCATCGGTCTCGAGTCGAGATCGCAGTGCAAAAAAAAACAAAAGCCGTTAGTTGTCAGCATGCACATGTACACTGGACAAACAGAAACAAAAAACTAATAGGCTTCAATAGTTTTGTTTGGTTCAACAGCGACGTTGCATTAATATATATTTCGTCAATTACTTTTTTTTCTCTCAGTGCATTTTTTTTGTGTGATTTGTTTGGGTACCTGACAAATCGTTTACCCAGCAGCTGTGCTTGTTGTAGATTTTGTATTGTATGTATACAAGAATTGTACATTTTAAAAGAGGATATTAAATACCTGCTATGTTGGCAAATCCAGTAAATACTGTCGCAGAATTTCCACTCAATATATTTTATTAATATTTACAACGAAAAATTATTCACTTTTAATATAACACATTATACTCATAATAAAACCCGCACTGTTTTTAAAAGAAAAATGGATACTGGCAAAATTAAGCACAACAGCTGCGACCAACAATCGATAGTTTCGATATATTTTAGCTTTTGACGGTTAGTGAGTGATCAGTGCTAATACGTTTTATGCAACTTATTTGCAGTTTTTACAGAAAAAAAAAAACAAATTTAATTTTGGGAAAATTTAAAAACCACAATTAGTTTCAACACATTATCATAAATGAGTTTTTATATTCTCCAACCTGTTATTTCAAATCTGAACTGCTATTAGTTCTGGTCAAGTGAAAGCCCCAAGCACCAATCGATAGTTGCGATAGTCTTCTGATATTGATGGGTTGTGGGTGATCAGTGATCAATGATCACTAATGCTCCCTCGCATTATTGTTGCTGTTATTCAAATAAAAAGCTAGCAGATAATTAGATCTTGGCAATAAAAAGCCAGCAGTAACAATCGATTTGAAGCCAAGTATCGATGAATCAAGCCGCATCACTAACCCGCTTTTCTAATCTGTTTTTAGAAGAAGACTGGCAAAATGAAAACAAACCGGGTCGACTGCCTCCTAACGATCAAGGTAAGCAAATTATTGCAGTATTTTATAAAATAAATTCTTATTTTTTTAAATTTTGATAACGTCTGAAGGAGGCGACGAACGTAGACGCGCCATGAGACGCGATGATCCACGGCGCCACACTCTTGGCGGGGATATACTGGTCTATGGTGGCTCACAGCATCAACACGCACATCAAATGCCGCTGCAGCAACGTGCAATGGATCTAGAAGTAAGGAGCAGATCCAATCAGCTGATGTCCAGAACTATAAAGCAGTTCTTATCCTTTCCTTTGTTCCAGATGAGCACTCGAGCTATGAAAAACAAGAAAAATCAACCAATGCGCGGCTATGCACCAGTCAACCAGGGACCCCTGTTTGACGATGATCCCGGCATTATGTCGGAGGTGGAAACGGCAAGTACAGGCTTTCGCCGGGGCGGCAAACAGCGCTCCTCTTTACCAGTGGTGCGAACCCCATCAAAGACACTTGAGCGCCCTCTTGGCCTGGTCTTTCTACAGTATCGCTCAGAAACAAAGCGCGCACTGCTCCCAAATGAAATCACCTCGATAGATACGGTGAGGGCATTGTTCGTACGTTCGTTTCCTCGTCAGTTGACCATGTCATACTTGGAGGGACCCAACGTCAAGATATATATACATGATGCCAGCAAGGACATGTTCTATGAGCTGGAAGATGTGCGCTCGCATCTACGCGAAATACGTGACCGTTCCGTTCTACGTCTATTTGAGTCAACCGAGGTAGCTGCTCCACCTCAGATATTGCCGGGTGGGCCTGGCATACCACAGCCACTGCCACAAGCATTGCCCAACTGGGATCAGGATCAGAGCTACTTTAGCGAGCCTGAGTTTGATTCGGATTTCAAACATCAACACATCCACAAATCAAAGGTAAGAATTGAAAAAAATTTCATATTTTGGGTATAGTTGGGGAATATCTTTCTTCCGATCGAGATATGTATATATATATCTTTATATATAAAGATCATATATATAGAAATATCATATATGGGTTTTGCATCCCGGGATACACAGATTTAATTATGATTTTAATCAGAAACCGCGACTTGCCTCAAGATCAACGCAGAACGAGGCGCTGGCTAAAAGATACAGATCCTTTCTTGTTAATCCTTGCTATGTTTCTCTATGCTTTAACACATATACGTGGTTTATCAATGCATTTAATAGGCTTAATTGATTGGGGTATATTATTTGGAATAATATCTTTTACAATTGTATCTATACTCATTATTAAAGGTTAAGGAAAAAAAAAGTTTCTCATATTAATTTATAGATACATATACACATATATACATATATATATAGATCTGTGCGATGGTGAGGATATTGTTTTGTAAGCTGGTTTTCCGGCATTAATACATACATCCCTTACTTACTAATACATACATACTTATGTACACCTTACTCGTATATAGTTTACATTCGAGTTCATTCGATAGACAATAAAAAATATCCTTACTGCTTAAATCTGTGTAGCCTGTTGGTCAGCTAGAAGTTCCCGCAGCTGCCGACGCTGAGGCCCTTGAGGGAGTTGTTCATGTGTTCGCTCACATCCTTCCAGGCGAACACAATCGCACCCTGGAAAGGTTCTGCGTCGCAATTGCTGCATATGCCCATCACCGCCTTGACCTCCTCCTCGGCTGGTTCGCGGTCATGTGAACTGACCTCCTCCTCAAGGGTCATTTTCAGGCCCAGATCCTGCTTGAATTGCTGACCTCCAAAGTCGGCCAGACCATTATATTTGCTATACTCCTCACTGCCACCAAGTCCATCATCCACCACAGACCCATCGTCGAGCAAGACCAGACCACGTTTCCTCAGCTTCTTGTCATCGTTCGCAGCTCTTTTCTCCTTCTTCGCTTGTCGCTTAAATTGTATATGCGTCTCTGTCTCATCTATGAACTGAACGTTCGCCGAGTTGCTCAACATATGAAACTGTCCTGCTTCAGCGGGTGCACCCACCTTTGGTGCTATGGGCAGTGGGCGGCCTTGTGGTATGGGTGGAATGCCGAGTAGCTGCTGTGCCACCAACCGAGAACCCACATTGATTTGTCCATTAACGAAGTTTGTATTAACCGTAAATGCTTGTTGTTGCGGCTGTAATTGTGCGCCGGCTTCACCTTTCGGTGGATTCTGTGGCTGCTGTGCACCAGCCAGATTTATGCGTACTCTCGTGGGTATTTGGCCACTTGCGAGCAGCGTGTGCATTGGCTGTGGTCGATTTATCTGAAAGAGATTATGGACTATATATAATAAAGTTTATTGTGTTTGAGTTTCGGTTGAACTTTACCATTGGTGGCACACGTGCTGTGGTGGAGACTTCCTGACCCTCATGGTCAAAGTGGTGCACATGGTGGTGCTTGTGGTCTCGGTGTGCCTTTCCCGCGCTTAAAGCCACGCGATAAATTTGCACGAGGGTCAACTCAAAGTGGAGGCCGTGGCTTACTTCGCCGGTTACTGAGCCGCCACCTGAACGCAATTTTCCTTTAGCTGGTATTTTATGGCCCACTAACTGCAAAGAGTCAAAACAGCAAAAGTTGATTACACTGCGTAATAACTATGATGAAATTTCGATCAATATATATATATATATATAACCGGTACAGTTGGAATTTGATCAAAATCAATCGGCGCTCAAAAGTTTTGCTGCTAAAAAATAAAAACTAATAAACAGCAAGTATTATGCAACTCAATGAACTAGATACTATAAAGACGATCAATCAGTGTCCTTTGATCGGGTTAAGTATACTAGATAATAGTTATTGATCGATTGAGATCTGTTCTGTATAATATTCTACGATTTTTAGGAAAATTCGTTTCAAAACAAGCAGCGCTTATGGTATGCTCTATATAATTTAGGGCTTTGTTTATAGCAAAGTTATAATTAACATCTTCTGCAATCGCATTATATATATACGATATATATATATAGTACATGTAAGAGCTAATTAAATATCGTAATCTTTTCCCTGAACTGGTTTTCCTCGGTCAGTCTGACAGTTGCCGTCGTCTGTAGCTGTCGTTAAGAGATTCAGTTTAAGTTGTTTCCCTTGTAGTTTTTTTTGGCTCAAACGCGTAATTAGCTAGAGACCAAAACAGTTAGCTACATCCATTGGTACACATTACTCACTGAATTGTGGAAGCCACGCCCAATACGTTCTGCCTTAAGCCAGACCTGCCACTCGCCGGTCTTTCCATTCCACGAGCTGCACATATGATGCCATTGCCGCATACGCAGTGGGTAGTTTAATCTGAACCAAAATCAAACATAACCATAAGTACAAAAAAAAAGAATAAGAAAATATTATTGAGAAATACAACAAGTAATGAGTGAGAAAATGGGAATATTATAGATACATATGTTATTGGAACTAAACGTACCTGTACATTTGCTGACCTTTTATGGCCATCGATAGGAAACTGGAATTTTGCGCATTCGCGACCCAGATTTGTATCTCTCGTGGTTCCTTTTCGGCTGTGGAAGTGAGGCAAAGTTAATTTCAAAAAAGAAAAACAAACAGCAAAAGAAACGTTGAAATGCCATTGATGGCTGATATTATGAAATCGGAGCAAACTGTAGTATGATGCTTTACACTAACTAGCTGAGTTACCAATTAAAAACAGAAACGATTCGCACCGAGAAGGGATGCAAAGCTATAGAAGGTAGAGCTTAATCTTAAATGTATTCTATTATGTTATGTGTTATACACAGACATCCTCTAAGTTACCAATTCAAACAGAAACAAAGCAAAGCTATAGAAGGAAGTTGGTAGCAAGATCTGAAATATATTCTTTAAATGAAAACGACAACGTTATATCCCAGTTCTATATGAACATCCTCAAAGTTACCAATTAAAACAGAATCTATTCGATTGAAGGTATAAAGTTGGTAGCAAGATCTTATAGATATATTCTTTATATGAAAATGAAAACGTTATATCCGAGTTATATACAAACATCCTCTAAATGTTCCTCTTCTGAAAACAGAAGCGATTCGATAGAAGGTCTAAAGTTGGTAACAAGATTCGATTGAAGGTATAAAGTTGGTAACAAGATCTTAGAGATATATTCTTAAAAAGTTAAAGTTGGTAACAGTATCTTATAGATATATTCTTTATATGAAAATGAATATGAAATCGTTATATCCCAGTTATATACAAACATCCTCTAAAATAGCAATAAAGACAGAAGCGATTCGATAGAAGGTATAAAGTTGGTAACAAGATTCGTTTTGAGGTCTAAAGTTGGTAACAATATCTTATAGATATATTCTTTATATAAAAATAAAAACGTTATATCCGAGTTATATACAAACATCCTCTAAATTAGCAATGAAAACAGAAGCGATTCGATAGAAGGTATAAAGTTGGTAACAAGATTCGATTGAAGGTCTAAAGTTGGTAACAAGATCTTATAGATATATTCTTAAAAAGTTAAAGTTGGTAACAGTATCTTATAGATATATTCTTTATATGAAAATGAAAATGAATCGTTATATACAAACATCCTCTACAATTGAAAGCTGTTAGGGTCGTCGCCTACCGGAAACGCGTCAATTTGAAATGCAGATAACTTAATTATATATCGAACCTATGTGCATGGACAATGTTTAGCCTAGTTTTATAACGTGGAAGTGCGGCAATCGGTTAAATATAATGCCGATGCCGGCTAGCCTATGATGACAAAAGTAATGACGGGAAGTTGGCCAAAATCCTGTTAGCATAATAGCTGTGCGAGTGTGTGTGTGTGTGTGTGTGTAATATGTTTAAAAACAAATAGTGAAACGGCGTCTACCTGTTTTGTTGTTCACTCAGGTCAGGTTTCTACATGTAATGTCTAAATGGAAATATACATATATATATATATATATATATTTGTGTATATATTATTTAGTTTTTTTTTTCGCGGCTGCAGGTTTTGGTGTGAGGCGTTAGCCTCGGGTCATGACTGCATCTGTCAGGTTCCGGAAGCGTATATATACGCAGCTCGAATTGCATATTTAAAATAATCTCATAGACTAAAAATAACAAAAGCTACGGTAGCAGAGCTTACAGCAAACAGGTAGATTTAGCGCTTATGTAATGTGGTCACAAGCAGCTGATTTCATAGCGGTGCCAGTTGGAAATTTGTGAAGATGAAAGAGGAAAGAAGAAAAGCGAACAGTATGTATCTCAAAGATACTTAGTATAATACATAATTGGCCATAAAAACTCTCGGCGACAACAAAAGTGTTGACCATCAAAAACACAATAATAATAAAAACCGTTATTATATTGTAGTTAACACAGTGAGACACCGTCAGGCAGTTAGTCAATCAGTCAGTCCCACATTCAACTGTCAAATTAACTTAATTTCAACAAGATCAGCAAACCGTCAACTATATGGTCAACATTCGCTGTCAACACTCTGTGGATGTGGATGTGGATGGTGCTTGCATCAGGAAGTCAAATTCCTTTCACTTTTCCATCCAGGTTCAAACTGCTGAAGCATGCCCCACAAATTTTCGTTACCCACTGCTCCCATAGCGAAGGTCTTTTTATGTTGACTCACTCTTGGGGGCCGCCAAAACAATTGACGCTTTTTATGCTTATATAAGAGGTCGATGGCCATTGTCTTGATTAAGAAAGTACGAATATACCTACCTATCTACCTACCTACCTATATATAGATAGCTGCAAAGGGCCACACCAAAATTACTTCCCACCATACATTATATAACGATAATCATAATAAATTTGCAATTTTTGCACTGTCAACAGCTATTATTAAATTGCTTTACAGCTCGATAAACTTTCATAATGATTCCTTTTAGCAACTAATCCCTGAGATATTTGCTATCTAATCCCTAAGATACTCTTTCCCAAGTTACCTTTCATATGATATTATTCCCTAAAACACTATTCACTACTATTTAGACTATAGCCCTACTATTCATACTAAACCTTAAGACACTATTCCCCAAAATATTTACTATCTATCATCCCTAAGATACTTTTCCATATGGTATTATACTATTTCTGAAAACTAAATTCTCCAAGATTTCCCCAGAAACTATTCCTAAAACGCCATTCCCTACTATTCATAATATCTTCTATATCCCCTGACTTTATCATACTATTCCTAAAGATACTATTCTTTAAAATATATACTAATTATATCTCTCCGAAGAAGACACTATTCCCTACTTTTCATAGTATATATATTCCCTAAGATACTCTTCCATATGATACTATTTCTCAAAACACTATTCCCTATAATAATATTTCCTAAAATATTTGCTATCTATCTCTTTCCTAAGATACTATTCCGCTAAATAATACTCCCCTAATAACTATTCTCCAAGTCTTCATTTCTTACATCCTTTCCATCAAATGGTATCTCTTGGTTGATGTTCTCTGACGAACTATGGACTCCTAGGGAACGTTCTTCGGAAAGTATAGATTTACATCTACTATTCCCTAAGATACTATTTGCCTATCCTCTAAGATACTATCCCCTATGATCAAATTTTCTCAAATATTCACTTTCTGCCAGTTCCCTAAGATTCTAATCCTCTACTATTACTATTTCATTAGATATTTGTTATCTACCCATCAACAACATTCCCTACACTAAATCCCTTAACTATTATCGAAGCTACGATTGGCTAAGATATTGTTCCCTAAGATACTCTTCCCTATGAAACTATGCCCTAAGATACTATTACCTTAGATCTAAGAAACGATTCTTCTTCGTTACAATCCCCAAATACTACTCAGAATAATAGTACTCATAAACAACTACTTAAAACTACTCACAAAGTTATTCCTTTATTCACTTTCCTCTACGAAACTATTCAGAAAGAAACTTTCCTTTAAGATACTCTGCAATAAGATTTAATTTCCCAGTCATTTCACTTGAATTTGCAAATAATTTCAAGCCAAAAAGATCAGCTTGAGGATGCTTTGTTTTATACCGAAAGCTAAAGATGCTATAATGATCAATAAAATGAATCCTTTCCCCCATAGGAAGCAGTTCATGCATCCATAAAATACAATTAAAACCCAAACTTACCTTCATAAGTCAGCATGACGTGATCTCCGCTGTGATTGGTGAATCGCATCCAGAAACATAGTGTAAATTGATCCAACTCTGGCAACTCGTTGTTGTAGTCCACAACTCCATCTTGGTTGAAAGCAAACTTCTTGGCACTACAGCGATCCGAGACAAAGTGTGGAGCACGCGAAAAGCTGAGAGAAGGTTCCTTGATAACATCATCTGAGAAGCTGTAGGAATCATAATGATTCTCCTGGTCATCGTTCAGTGTGATGGGATGCGTGATGGTCGCTGAGCTCGAGTCGCTGGCCAAACCGGACTCAACTCCATTCAGAACAGCGGCATGTGGTAAAACCAACTCATCCTCATCCTTATTGCCATCAAAGTGGGAGTAGCTGGTGGCCAATTCGTGACTGCTGCTGGCCTCTCCTGGATGCGATTGCTTCAGGCTGTAGGAGGTAATGGGGCTGCTGCCGCCCGAAGCTATCGGCTTCCAGGCAAAGATAATGCGCGGAGTGACAAGTGTAACGAGTAGGAGCACAAGTGCTGATCCACAGCCTCTTTGCACGTCGATCATATTACCGGGCTTATGCGACTATTTGGATTTGCACTTAAAGCGTTTTCTACGTCCGTTTGCGGCGCTGTCTCGCACTTTACTAGTCGTCTACGCATGCGCCACAGCTAACTTGAGCGGAGCCAAAATAAAAAAAAACTATATATATATATATATATAAAAACACAGAAAAAAACATAATAAAAAAGAAGAAGAAGAAGAAGAAAAAACAAAACCGCATACACCGAGCCCGTAGCAGTTTGACATCGTCCGATGGAGTACGTCTCTCTCAGTTGTAACAAATTGTAAAATTGTATTGAAATTGAAACTGGTTGAGGTTTTTTTTTGTTTTTGTGCCGAGCTTTTTCTTTGAATGCAACGAACGAACCACTCGCTTCACACCACTACATACATACATACAGACATACATATAAACATAACATAGATATATATGTACATTGTACAGATATAAGTACTTTCAACGCAAACTCCCCTGCGTCTTGGCCACAAAGCCAGTTAAATACGAATCAATTTCAATATGGAGGTATTCGGTTTGCTGTTTGCAGAAGAACAATTTACGACTATGACCGCATATTGCGTATTGAAAAGCTATTACTAAATCCAAGTTTCCTATATATAGACACATATGTCTTTATCTTTGACAACATATGAATGAAATCGAAAACTTCATACTATAAATCTCTTTTACTACATTTGTTGGCAAGAAACTTTGAGATGCTCTTTTGATGCCTTTCAAATTTATGTGCAAAACATATAAAAGCGTTAGCCGAGCCTATGGACTATATAGTATATTCTGGATAAGCATCGTTAGTCAAATTAATTAGTTTATGTCTATTAACATAACTTCATCTTAAAAAGGGGGAAAGAGAGAAGTATGAAGGTCCCTAAGGCAGATCGATCGACCCCTTTTAATCAATAATAAAAAAACAATTTAAAACCGAAGCCCAAATTCTATAGACATCTTCAAATGTTCAATTAATTTTATTAGAATCAGATAAGAAAAGCATCAAGTTTCAGTCAAGAAATATACTATATAGCAGGGGTACTCCTGCTGATTTTCTATGTCAATCAAACTGAGTTCGACTGTGTCTTATTGATCTCTGTCTTTTTCCTTAGGATTTGTGGCTAAACTCTTAGCTCTTAGTTTCAGATACTTGTAAGAGGCTTTCATACTAAGTTGAACGAAAGTTTCGTTACGAATCGATTTGTTATCGATTACCTTAGGGTATACTTACAATATCATATCAAAATGTTCGATAGAAATCGATTTCTTACCGATAACCTTAAGGCATAGTAACAACATCATATTAAAATGTAGCTGACCTCTTAGCTCTTAGTTTGAGGTACCTGTAAAAGGCACTTTTATACTAACTTTTAAGAAAGTTTCGATTTAAATCGATTTGTTATCGATTACCTTAAGGAATAGTATCACTATCTTATCAACATTTGCTTTATTTTCTGTAGTATTTACAGGCTTCTTTTATAATATTCTACTTCCAGATACACAGATCTTTGTAAAGAAACTTTTATACTTCGTTCAAAACAAGTTTCGATACAAATCGGTTTGTTATCGATTACCTTAGGGTATACTTACAATATCATATCAAAATTTGCTTTATTTTCTATAGTATGCATAGATTTCTATTATATTATTTTATTTCCATAAAAACACAGATCTTTATATATGAAAATTGTATCCTAAGATGAAAGAAATTTCCGATAGAAATCGATTTCTTACCGATAACCTTAAGGCATAGTAATAAAATCATATTAAAATGTAGCTGACCTCTTAGCTCTAAGTTTAAAGTACTTGTAAAAGGCAATTTTATACTAACTTTTAAGAAAGTTTCGATTTAAATCGATTTGTTATCGATGACCTTAAGAAATAGTATCACTATCTTATCAACATTTGCTTTATTTTCTGTAGTATTCACAGGCTTTCTTTATAATATTCTACTTCTATACACACAGATCTTATAAAAGGCACTTTAATTCCATGTTGAAAGAAAGTTTCGATTTAAATCGATTTGTTATCGATTACCTTAAGGAATAGTATCACTATATTATCAACATTTGCTTTATTTTCTATAGTATGCATAGATTTCTATTATAATCTTCTACTTCCATATACACAGTTCTTTGTATAAGAAACTTTCATACTAAGTTGAACGAAAGTTTCGATACAAATCGATTTGTTATCGATTACCTTAGGGTATACTTACAGTATCATATCAAAATTTGCTTTATTTTCTGTAGTATTCACAGGCTTTCTTTATACTATTCTACTTCCAGATACACAGATCTTTGTAAAGAAACTTTTATCCTTCGTTCAAAGCAAGTTTCGATACAAATCGGTTTGTTATCGATTACCCTAAGGAATAGTAACAATATCATATCAAAATTTGCTTTATTTTCTATACTATACATAGATGTCTATTATAATATTCTGCTTCTATATAGACATTCCATATACCCCTATAAAACATTTTCCTAAAGCAGCTTATAGTATAAATAGGTTAATAGGTAATTGGCAAATTCATCCAATCTTTAAAGGTTAAGCCCCTTGTTTTTTGTAGATTTATAGAGAGGTGTTAACATAATAAGTCCGACAGGGGAAAGCTTTTAAATCAAATAAATAACAATGGCAATTGAATGCGAGCAGACGCCTCAATAATTGGCAAGAGTTTGATTAGCTGGGTGTGTTTTTTGTTAAGATACAAGTTTGTTGGCCCTGGGCCCTGGAATTTCCAGCTATAAGTACCAATTATATGTATGATATTGTGTGTGTGTGTGTGTGTGTGTGTATCACAATTAACCTAAACACTTGAATTGAAATTAAAGTGAAACTTATTAACATTTCGCTGAATGAATGAAGGCCAATTGCCAATATATAAATGCCAAGGCTGTATATCTTAAAAATTCATGTTTCACTTGAACAGTTTAATGATTATCATTGTTATATCTATCACTAAGTACAAACTATTCCGATTATTATATATGTGCATATAATTGAGCTGCGTTCCGTTAAATTCTTTTCCCTTGAGCCTGTGAATCAATTTTATAGATTGAAAGCCGCTTTTGATTGCGTTTTAAATGGAATCGATTATAAATTTAATTCAAACTGCAATTGCTTAGGATATTACTTTATATATATATATTATATTATAATATCTGACTATATATATTTCTTTCTTTTCAGATTGGCAAACAGCCTGCTCCATATTATGTGGGCTCTTCGCAGACTTTGCCACGTGGCATGTATGCCTCAGAGCGTACTAAAGTTTCAATGGGTGCGTAATATATATATGTATATATTTATATATATTTTGATCCATTATATGTTTTCCTAAGTATATTCATCGTTTTAACTACTTCTATTTGTACATTTCATTTATGATTTCATAACTTAAGTTCAAGATCTAAGAAACATCTGGCCAAGCTGTACGTTGCTTTATACATCGCTTTTAGTTTAACTAAGTACCACAAACGACCTCGTACATATATATATACTATACTCTATATATATATACTATGTACATAGACAATTAACACATCCTTCAGGAACATGTATATATATAAACTCGATACTCATTTCCGTCTGTCTGCAAATTAGGAATTTAGCTACTCCTAGTTCAGCTTTCAACTTTCTTTTAGACACCCAAAGTTGTATATCCCAAAGATTTTATATACAGTTTTATTTGATTTTATTTAAATAAACTATATACTATATATCATCTGTATACTAACATACCATATCACCTATGATCCATACCAAAATCATGAGCTGTTATAGATTCAATCCAACCAGATTAAATCAGCTTTTTATGACTTTTTTCCATTTTCCATTTTCCGTTTCAATTATGAATTTAGTTTTCATATTATATTTTATTCGATATAAGATCTGAGGTATAGGATATATCCGTCTAGGGGTACTTGATTTTCGGTACACCGAACATAATTTTAATATTTCTTGCCTTACAATAAAAAATTTGTATTTGGTTTTAAATTAATTAATTCACATTGTTTGAAATGTCTTGGGTATAAAATAAAATAAAAAAATTAGTGATTGTTTTTGTGCTTAATTTGTTTTATGCTATAAATATGTATATATGTATAAGCACATGCATATATATAAAATTGTTTAAACAAACATCAATCCATGCATAAATATATTATGTGTATTAAAACAACAAAAATATAAAAATATATATGAAAGGAGCGCCTGTGAAACCATTCAGATCGCTTAATCGAAGGGGTAGCATGGAACCCCTGTTTCCATATTCCTCGGATCAATTATACAGTATACCAGGTACACGAATATATATAATTTTTCATATCAATTATTTCCATGTATATAATATATATTTATATATATAAGTTCATGTACAAAACATTGGTTGCGCTTGTTTTATGGGTTCTAAAAATTGAGCGTGACAATTAGTGAGAATTTTCCTATATATATCCTGCCGATTCGTTAACATTCATATATATATATATACGATTCAGTTACTTTCTTTTCGTTTCCTTTTCAATTAACTTAATTACCACAAAATCAGCGCTTTATCTCTTACGTAAGAAGAATATTGAAGGCAACTTTTAACTGAAATCAAATTACAGACGGATACACCAGCTCCCCGGAGAGGAGCTCCCGTGGCAACTATGAGGAGCCCTACTATAGCCAGTATGGTACCAGAGGCTCTGTCGTCGCACCCATTATAGACGAAGAACAAGGGTAAGCAGATATCGATAGATATATCTTATATATAATATTAATTGTTTCTTTTCCCATAGGGAAGTGGTCCTCACCGAGGATCAGTACTCTTTGTACGGCATGAAAGTGGGCCCCAATCGTATCGCTCATCGTGGCAATCAGATCTATGATCCAACCAGGTGAGCATTGCCCAACCGCTGACCCTCTCGTACAGCTTTCATATAGCTCACATAGTCGGTCAATAGTATATTCCGATCCGGATAGTTGCTCCGTTTACTGCGTCTATAAACCTTTATACGCCGTACGTTGACATTTTTTGTTGTTTCTGTCGCTGTGGCCACCGGATGGAAATAGGTTGTGCCTTTGCTCTTAATGGCCTGAACAATCAGGCATAACAAGTAGCCGCCAAAGGAGAGGAAGGCCAGTGCAGTGATGCTTATTTGAAACAAGGTCTGCAGCTTGGATGGCTTCTCCTCGACCCAAGTGGGTGCAGGATCACTCTGCCAGCCCGGTGGCCCATAACTGCCCGATGGACCACTCCTGCAAAGAATATACATTGTTGTATAGCACACATATTTAATATAGAAATGTATATCAAATGTTACCACCTATCGGCAGCCATTAAAGCCATACGCTGTGGTCCTTCAGGCGCCTCGGTGCAGCTACCAGATCCTTCGCTACCATCTTCAGTCTGACCGTCTCCGTGTCTCATCAGTTGCATTGACTTCTTCAAGATCAGCAGATCTTGCAGTGAAAAGGTTGTCAAACAGCTGGCAAAACGTTCCGGCGTGCTGGTCACTATTTGAAATATAATTAAATTAATAGAAAAATTATTAAATTTACCTAAAATAATATTAGTTTATAAAAATAGTTAACATAATTTAGGCGAACTCGCGGCAAATATGTTTATAAAAGGCTTTGGTTGTACTTTAGATCTAAATGATCTCCTCGATAGTGTGAACACCTTGATAAAGTGAACACCTGAACAGGGAACAATGGAAAAACTCTAAGAAATTAACAATATTTTAAGGAAATTTCATGCAGATAGCAAAAAAAATGATCATAAATAATATCAGATATTTCCATAAATTGCATTTTCTCTGTTGAATGCTGCAAAATTCGATTTTTACTTGAGGTTAAAGTTTGCTTTAAGATTCATCTTGAAGAAGTTGCTTAGAATATTACAGAATCTGATATATCTGATATATGATACTGATGCAAGATCATACGAAATCCCAAATCCTGTCAAAGCTGATGAAATCAATCTCATTTTCGATAAACCTATCCCATGGGCTGAACTTCAACTCTTCAGCTTATATCAGATTAATTATATTGCAAAGTCTCTGAAAAATGTGGCACAAACATATTTTAATACAGACAGAAAGCAAATATCCTACTTGAGTTTATTAAATAAACATTTTATACAATAATTTCTATATTTCTATAAACTTTTTCTACGAAATTTCTTCATTATTCATACTAAAATGTGTATTTTGAGCAGGAAATAGTTAAGTAAATATGAACACTTTGTTAATGCGAAAAGATCTGCCAAAATGAGATCACTATATAGCGATGCTACTGTACTTGTTTATAATATAACTCTTCACTTGATCAGCAAGTTGGAGATATATTGTTCTATAAGATATTCCTCACTTCTACTTGGCTTTTACTTTATCGCAAACAAGGAAAAGTGAGAGATAGAACATATCTATGATTCACTTAACTTATACACCACAATATCTATGGTTCAAGCTACTAAGAACTACCTGTTTAAGGCGAACAAATCTTTAGATTAAGTTTAGAATTAAGTTTATACAAATTCTAATCTACTTATTAGACACCTTTATAAATTATGCACTTCACTTGATTAGCAACTTAGAGATACATTTTTGTAGAAGATTTGCTTAAGTTCAACTCAGGTTCACTTGGGAAAAGTAGAAGCTATTCATATAGAACTCTATATATATCTTTCCCTTAGAATAACTATAACTTATGTTCTAACTAAATCGTCCGATTTCAAGTACGTACCGCTGCAATAGTCCATGATTCTCTTATATGTTTAGCTTTAATCAAACGACTTTCGAGTAGCGACTGTGAATGGAAGATTGGCAAAACCTTGGATCCCATTGTGAACCATTAAACAGAGATTGGTAACGCTTCCATGAGCTAAGTACGAGTATTTCCACTTTCGAGCATTGAAACCGAGGCCTATTTTTAGGCTTGGCTGCGCAATTAGATCTTAGACAGAAGCGGAAATGCGACTAAATGAAATTGTCACGTTCGTCTGCTCAACTATATACACAGATATATATATATATATCTATATATTGTTCAATAGCGTGTCGCATGTGTTAATTATATATATATCTACTTGCAGACCTGAAGATTTACATCGCATACGCGTGGAGCATATGGAGCGCCAATTGGCCAACTTAACCGGACTCGTGCAGAAGGCTTTGGTCAATCAGAATCCCCAAATAGCGCCCATGGCGGTGCCCACATTGGACTCCAACTATCTTGTTGTGCCAACCCAGATCCAAGGTATGACTATCTATTCATATTATCTGTGTCTTCAATTAAGAATCACCTCAACTTATAAACCACAAATCACCGCTTGACGTTGCTTCATAGAATATACATTTAGTATCTAAGATATATCGGCGTGATCTTTAGTTTCCATCTCATCAAAAGTGCGTTCACTCATAATATATATATACATATATATATCACATATTCATATGTATCTGGTACAAGTTCTGTTATTGTCTACTGTCTACTTTTTTTTATTATACTCGCATTTAGCCAATGGTTCCGCTGATGAGCTTTACATTAGGGAAAAGGCGCCTAAATTGGGCAAGAACTCATGTCGTAAGTTAATACCAACTTTGGCATGTTAATCGAATGTCCCAGACATTGTTGCTGTTGCTTTCAGAGAAATCCGTGTCCTTTGAGAAATCAGTTTCCTTTAGCGACGATATACAGGGAATACCCAAGTCTCATACTCCCCTACATGCCGGTAAATAAAACACTAAAAGCAAATATATTTGTTTCTTCTTTCGTTGAAATTATGATTTCGTATGAAAATTGATGTTTTTGATTTTACTTTGAAGTCCTTCAGAGACAATTTGATACCCTACTTTTGTGTAGAACCAATTTTATTGCCTTTATACTTGTATTAACACTCATCCCTATTCAAACTGTTATCACTGCACTGGAACTGATAGCTGATACGAAACCAACCAAGCCGGCAATCAAGTCCTCTACCTTGCCACGTACTTCTTCACAAGGTAAGAGCCCAACGATCATATCGTAGGGTATCGTCAATATACTATGTGTACACTGGATTAATTATCACGCATGCATACAAAGCAAATCACGCAAAACTCTAATCCTTAGGCCTTTCAACTTTGTTTAATCAGTTAATTAATTTAATTTTACTTCAATTGTTAATTTACGGCAAATGAAAACCCGTAGAACGCGATCGCCTAAAGCCTCCACCGCCGCCAAAGCCCATTGTGCTGGCCCAGACGACTCATCCCAGTTACCGTGCGGACATCGCTCTCGCACCGGAGGTCTACAATCATCTGAGGGGTCTGCAGAAGAAGGCCAAGGACTTGCGCATGGAAGTCCGCACCTTGAGGCGACTATCCCAGGCCCAATCCGTGGCCGTGCGTGAGGACATAAAGAGCACTTTTATGCGCATACGCGCCACTTTGTTGGCCAGCAGCGGCAACTTTTGGGGACAGAGCGATCAGGATACCACACGAATTTCCAGGGAGGAGGAACTGTACAAGCAGGAGGTTGTGCGACTGGAGAAGGATCTCAGCGATCTCGAGTCTTCTGTGGAGAACTTGCGTGGCGAAGTCATCAATCGTCGCACACGCGTCAACATGACGGCCGTAGAGGATATGGCGCTGGTCTTAAGCCGTGCAAGGTATGTTTGTATGAGTGTGTGTGTGGGTGTGTATAATGAGTGTGTGTGGGTGAGATGGGAGATGGTTGTGGTTCGAACCACACATTGCTTCTTGGAAGTTCTTCTTTGAATTCGAAACCTTCTACCGAATAAGAAAGAGAAAAAGTTTAACTTCCCATGTCCAACTTTAGGTATATCTCTTATACCCTTATATATATATATATATATTGAGTGGTAGAAGGTATGTGTCTTTGAGTGTATGTGTGTGTGTATGAGTGTGTGTTGGGAATGTTACCTAAGGAGAAGGGCGTGGTCCGATCAATAGATTGTTTCTTTCAAGTTTTTTTCGAATGCGAAATCTTCTCTCGAAACATTTGGGATTAGCTTTTCATGCCCAGCTCTAGGCTTATCTTTTATATATGATATATGTATTGAGTGTGCCTATGCGTGTGTGTGTGGGTGTATGATGAGTGTTAGATAAGGAGCTGGGTGTGGTTCCATCCCCTCATTGTTTCTGACAAGTTTTTCGAATGCGAAATCTTCTCTCGAAATATTTCAGTTCAACTTTCCATGCTCCTACCAAGGTATATATCTTATATATGATATATATATATATATTGAGTGGGGCAGGGTATGTATCTATGAGTGTGTGTATGGGTAATATGAGTAATATATAAAGATGTAGGTTCGATCTACAAATTGTTTCTTTCAAGTTTTTTTGCATGCGAAATCTTCTCTCGAAATATTTGGGATTAGCTTTTCACGCCCATCTCTAGGTTTAGGTATCTCTTCTATATAGATTCTGATTAATCTGATTTTCTTGTAGCAAAACTGTTGCTGAACTGAAGCTAAAGTTTCCAACACTATCGAATGGCTTGCGTTGCATATTATCCAACGAAATGGAGAAAGTGGTGCGCGAAGAAAAGTTCCTAAAAGAAGAACCCGATCGCTTGGAGTCGGCACTGCGTCGCTGCAAAAAGCTAACGGGCACACTGGTAACGCTTAAACGGTTTGTATCTCAACAATTATATATATAAATAGATATATACTGATATATAACTCTGATCTATAGCTTGGCTAGCGTTCAGGAACAACGCTTACCACCCAATGAGCCGCCAATAACTGAAGAGTCTTTACATTCTGCTGATATCTCGGTCCCAGACAAGGTGAGTCCAATATTGATTAGCAGAAAGGACAAGGACCTTATCCTTAAACAAACTACACACAACTAATTTTGAGCAACACACCTAGGGCTGTATTGCCAATGCTATTTTTACGCATAAACCAAAAAAAAAAAAAAAGAGACACCGTAACTTAACGTGTTATACAAAATTATATAAAATATTATTTGTTTAAAAAAAAAAAAAAAACTAGTTGCTTTTGAGCAGAAAAAAAGAAATTAAAGTAATGCATTGGAAACGTTTAATTTTGAAAAAGATTCAAAGAATTTTATGCACACTAGTTAACCCTGCTAAAATCTTATATAGAGCTCTTCATAGGTAAATATTGGATGGTTTTTCCAGCTTTTCACATTAAATCCATAAATCTGCCTATTGGGGGATGGAAGTTCTATTCTTCAATCTATGGAATATACTTAGGGTGTGGTCAAAAAACAAAGAAATTATTCAAAATTTTACAAAATTATTTATATAAAACTGCAAATTAAAATCATTTTTTAATTCATTTGGTAGAAAATTTAACAAATTCCGTTTCAAATTTAAAGAGAATGTTTCATATACTTCTCCTATGGGATATTATAATTCATCCAAGCATCCCTATCACTATCCAATTGTTCCCACTTAAAACTCATTGTAACTTTCCATATATATCTTGAGAGGTAGAGGCTTATATACCAATTATACCAATCCCAGCCTGAGATTGATTGATTGGATGAGAGAATTCGATGCCAAATACCTAAGAAACTAATCGGTTAAGTTCAGAAAATTTGATTATCCTAGACGAAATAATGGAACGTAGTTTCTTTATTTGTGTGTATATATAAGTATATCAGAAAAGGAATGTGACATTTATTTTAAGCTCATTTCATTTCTTAATAGTTCACATTGAAAATTGAAAACTATGCAAGGGTTTGATAACATAAACCATTTAGTTTCTATCAAGTGAATCGATCCTAAGTATTTATCGAAATTAAATTCAAAATTTATTTTGTTTCTGTTTCTGTTTTTAATGCTTTCTTTTTTGCTTTCGTGCAGTTGCAATTGGCTGTTAATAAATAGTTTTATTATACTTATTAGTTATATACTTTAACACTTTTCTTTTGTTGTAATTGCGTCCACTACACTATATATTACTTGATTAAATAGTTAAATTCAATCCCACAACAGTTTTTCAATCAAAAAAACCGAAAATATATATATAAAAATCAATTTTGAAGGCGAAGCCCCGTTTAGCGACGCCCAAGCGAAGCTTCACCGATATTTCTCCATCCATTTAAAAAGAGCTGCTGCCTTTTAAGAAATTCCAGTTTATTATTTTCTTTTTTCAATAAAAACAAAAAAGCGAAGAAATAAAATAAAATAACACGCTAATAAAATTTATATAATAAAAAAAAAACACAACAATCAAAGCTAAAAAAAAAAAAAATACAAAAAAAAGTCTTATAAAATGAGGTTTACCTAGTGATTTCATTTTCTTCTTCTTGCCTTTTTTGGAACTAACAATTTTGATATCGTATACAACAACAACAACAACCACATAGTTTAACTGGCGATGGAGTTCTAACTTCAAAGAGGCAATTACTGAGTAATGACTGAAAAATACAAATAAATATAAAAAAAAAAAACAAAAACAAACAAAAAAAAATACAATACAAATTTTACTATAAAAAAAAACCTTTATTAAAAAAAAAAAACAAAAACCGATGAACTCATAAAACTATGTCAATTTTATTTTAGCTAAACATTATTTGCTCCGCATTAAACATAAACTAGTTTATATTTTTGTATACTACTTACTACTGCTATAAAACTTCTAACTAAATTTAATATTAAACTCAACCAAAACTTTTCATACTCAAAACTCATCATGAAAAGCTATCCATAAGCCCGAAACACACACTTACCAACTGCAACTATCATTAGTTACATATATTCATAATATATATACCTGTGTGTGTGTAATTACATATAAATGTGTGTGCTTAAAGTGCTTTCCAAAAGTGCATCTACTACTACTACTGCTACTGCTACTACTATTTGGACCTTAACACACACTTCCACATACACTTTAAAGCAGGTCTATGCAAATCTCTAGGCTATACTTCATAAAAATATAAATTATAAACTATAAATTATCATAACAAAATAATCGATCAATCAAACGACTCCGGATCCAAAGTATACTTACCATACACCTATTCATATATAGAGCGCCAATTTTGTATCACTATCCAAAATTATGTAGACAAATGACAGGCAAAAAGAATGAAAGGTAAATTGAATTGACAACCATTTATACAATAATACAATACATGTCTCTCTCGAAATACATGTTTTTTAAATAACTACAGCTCTCTGTAACTGAATCAAAAAAACAAAAACACAACTTAAACTCTCTATAAACTAAATCTTATGAAGAATGTGCTCCCAACACCTCCTTGTGCCTCCAAATATGTATATGTATATGTACCTCTGTCTGTGGTCTGTCCATGTAAACCCAACCCCGCCCCAGCCCCCGCCCCCCACTATATACACACACCCCCCCCCCCCCGGCTATACACCCCAATTGGCTTCAGTTGTACTCATACATATGTACGTTCGCCTAAGGATATATATATATATATAGGATATAAAAGCTTTAATCGGTTTTTTCAGTTTCCAATCATAATTTATCGTTATAAATCACATAAAATCACTTCTCATAGCTTAAAAGTAGTTAAAAAGGGGTTGGAAAATAAGGCTAGACTTGAGAGTTGAGAGGAAAACGCATAGATGCGAGCGAGATAGCGATATACAGTAGTACGTACATGTTAGCAGAGTGCAGAAAATGTATCCTTCTGGCTGCCTCCTGTTTCCAAAGCCTCATTGAAATTGTTAAAGAAGGACTCGAGATTTCATTAATAGTCAAGAAAAAGATAGTTTTTCCTTTTAAATATTTTATTTTAGGCTTTTTTCTTTTTCGTTCAAGGCCCTCTATAATGTATATATAACTGCTTTGTTTTTGCTTTTTTGCTCTAGGGTTTCCCTTTTATTATATCAGACATAGGTATGTGCTAGCCTCCGATATGAAGACAATTCGAGACCTCCTTTTCCCCCCGATTCTTTCTATAGCAAAACCGCACACAACTTCTATTTTCTCTTGTCAACTGTCTTCCTGTTTTTTCTATGATATTTGAACACACTTTTCTAAGAAGCTCTTTCGTAAAAAGTTGATTAATGAATTTTGTTTATCAAATGCCAATATAAATTAAATTCAGTCATTTGCATGGATGTTTCCTCTGTAAGGCCCTGGTCCAGTCCCCTTTTTCTACTAACCGGTTCTCGCAGCTTAAGTTTTTGGTTCTTCATTAAAATTCATAAGCATAAACAAATAATTGCCTTTAACTAAATAAACAAAACTAAAAACACTTTAAATCTAAACTTGTTTTCTAAACTCCAAAGACTGTTACCGACTTTTCAATTGAAATAAATTGATTCAAAATTGAAAGAAATTGCGGCGACAGTCCTAAGAACCCAATAATAAAAATAATATATTATAAAGACTAAAACTAAAATGGATTTGTATAGCTTTTGGAAAGAGTCAGCTTCGGTTTATCCGAAGATCTAAATATCTGCATACATATTTATAGAATGTTTTTTTGCTTTCCAGAGAATCTTTTGTGTTTCTTGTTGTTTTCCTGATTTGATTTTGGTTTTTGGTTTTCTGTTTAGTTTTATGTTGAAACTATTTTATAAATAGCCAAAAGCTAGTAAAAGCAAAAAGAATATTTCCTTATAATTAATGTTGTAGTTGAAAAGTGTATGTGTATATATATATATATATATATATCTATACATATATATACTATATGCCAATTAGTAAAATTGTAAAATTGTAAATGTACCCTTGTATATGAATCATATATATATATATTTTCCAAACGTCCAGCCAAATATAATATATATATATATATATATATTAAAATATTGAAATTAACCAAAAACAAATCCCAAATTGAAATTAATTAAGCGGCCAAAAGCCTAAAAATTAATGTATGCAAGCAGTCAGTCACTTATGTTCACACTCATCGATTGTTGTCTTTGAAGTTTTAACCATCAATTTACCCATCATAAATCATCTTCACAAGAAAAACAAAAAATCAAAAGAACCAAAAAAAAATAAAATAAAAACCAAATCAAATTTTTATATAGTATAAATCTAAGTCAAACTTATTTACTAATTATGATTAATTAATATGCATACAGATAGTTAATATTTGTCTGTGTACTTAACTAATTGATATCTAAAATATAAACATTTAATCGGTGAAGACTTCATTTGGAGCTATATATACTATACTCTCTCTCTCTCTCTCTTATACATATACATATTCGTATTCGTATTCGTATTATAATCGTATATCATAATATCGCTTCCCTTTTTAGTTTCAAATCTTTCCGTTGTGCCTCATCGATATCGAAAGA
Organism: Hirtodrosophila trivittata; assembly: GCA_035045065.1. Classification (NCBI taxonomy): domain Eukaryota; kingdom Metazoa; phylum Arthropoda; class Insecta; order Diptera; family Drosophilidae; genus Hirtodrosophila; species Hirtodrosophila trivittata. Next base: position 11,282,752 of record JAWNNK010001028.1, on the reverse strand, counting down.
ACCATACCGAATCTTCTATTTTCACCCAACGCTAACGCCTGTTTTGTATGTTTTATTTAATTAGTATATATAACTGTTCCATATATATATATATAACGTATATTATATATTATTTTGCATGTCTATATGTGTATGTGTGTGTCGATCTTCTACTATATATATTATATATTTTGCACAGCATGTTTCATTTTTTGCAACCTGCTTTTCGTTTCTGTTTTCCTTTTTGTTTTTCTTTTGATGGGTTTTCTTTTTTATTATATACATACATTTATATATATATGAAGTTGTCAAGTTGTATAATTGTATTAATTTCGTACCACATAAGTAACTTATATATATATATATATATATATATATATATATTATATACAAGCATACTTATATATAAATGTATAAATGTGCAATGTTCTTTTTTTTGTCACTTGTATTTAAAATTGTCTTTTTTTTCCTAGAAACAATTCATGTTCATTACAATCGGAAAATCTTATTGTTTTATAGCCAATCCCAACACCCAGGATGGGGTCGTTCGCTATCAGCGGGGGACTCGCACCCGAAAACGCACTCGATGCTCTGCTAGATGAGCTTAAGACATTCTCAAAGCCCATTGCCCAGCAGCAGCTGCAACAACAACAACAGCAGCAACAACAACAACAGCAACAACAGCAACAACAACAACAGTTGCAACAACAACAACAACAAATGATAACCTATGAGGTAACCCCTAGCTTAAGATATATATATATAATCCGTTTCTAAATCAAATTTTATTCAAATGTTAATCGATTCCGCATCTGCTTTGTGTTTGATTTGATGTTCCCTGCTTTTGCATGTGATCCTCTTGTTTCTTCATGTTTATCAGATATATTCTATATACATACATATATATGTTAAGGCTGCCTGCAAACAATAACACAACTTTGAATAATGTAGTCTGAAATTGCTTAATTACTTTTGATTCCACTACTTAGCTAGCACTAGGGAGTTTTGGAATTTGGAAGAGCTTCCAATTTCGATTTCGATTTCGATAACAACTATTTTCTTGGAATCAATCAATCCATATATATTTCTGCTCTAACTTCGCTTATTCAGTTATTAATATTGCATTTATTTATATTGCCAGATGCGTCCCGAAGATTCAGCATCCGATGAGAGCGCTCAGGCCGCTGTCCAGAGCACGGTGACCACACAAATATCGCAGGCACGCCTCTTCACGGAGGCCAACATCAATATGCAGCCGGCGAGCAATAACACCATGGTCATGGCTGTGGCAAGCGGCAACACGCCACATGCACGTGCCGCATTGACCCACCAGCAGTCGCAGCAGCAGCTAATGATTCACACCAATATGGGCAGCCTGCGCCGTCTGCATTCGTTTCCCAGCGAATCGGATGGCGAGCTGCCGGCCAATGGGCAGACTCTCGCAAATGGTGGTAGTGTCAGCAGCAGCAGCATTAAGCCACCAATACCGGAGCGTAACGCTGATCTAATAACAAAAGTGGGACACAAACGCATACCACCACCACCGCCGCCGCGTACCAGCTCACGCAGTCCACTGGCCAGTCCGACAAGCCCCAATGTGCCACAGAATCTGGTTGCCGCAGCTGCTGCCAACATTGGTGAGAATCTGAACAGTATCGAAACGGTTGTTATTGGTGGCAATGACACCTCCAGCGGTGACAACTCCAGCGGCAATGAGTCCGGCAACGATCATGTGCAACGTCAAGTTGCACTTGAGATGCGTCACCAGGAGCTATTGAAGAAGCAGAAACTATTGCAGGAGCAATATCAGCGTTTGCAGCAAATGAGCAAACTACCATCTGTTGATATGTCCTGCCCACAGCAGGATATTGCTCCTGCTGCTCCTGGTGTCAAGCTCCATGGCGGCGAATCGACAATACAACAAAAAATAGCCGCACTAAATTTAGCCTGCGAATCCAGTGGTGGCTCTGCTCCGGTGACTGAAACAGCTGCGGGCACCAATGGTATGTTGATCAGTGATGCTACGGGTGGTGTGGTCGGCGGCGTTGTTGGTGGTGGTGTTTTAGGTACGGCTGGTCAGTTCGCTGCTGCTCAAACAACCACAATGACCACCAAGCAGGTCTACGAGACGGAAATCCTCTAACATAACTTTAAATTGGCGTGGAAAGAAACTAAAATTGATATTTAACTAAAAGTGTGTGTAATAAGCTATCTCTCTCTCTCTCTCTCTATCTCTGTCACTTGCACGAATTTCAGCTCTAACTAACTCGTATTGTCGTATCCTTGTCACACACACACACACACACACACTGAAAAAAGACTTCAAGGTCCTTGGCTAAATCTCTAAGTTTAATATCAAAAAACACACACACTTCAATAGGATTGTTCAGACTTAAGTAACTAAACAGTATTTATATATACATATATATCTATATATATATATATATATGCATAAATATATATGTATGTGTAAAATCTAATTGTCGTACATATATGCATACTTATATACAAGTATATATATATATATCTAGAAAGTATTGCCAAAATGCAAATGAGAAAATCTATCACACTTATATACAATACACACACACACACACACACACATACGAATATGTGTATATGCATAAAAGATATAGATGTATGTGTTTTGTCGTTGTCCCAAAGATATTGAAAGCATGTTTAGATCGTAAAAGAAAAAAGAAAACCCATAAATGCATGAAGTGTCTAACTATAATCCAACATATATACATGTCATATACATATATATATATATTTATATATGTACTAAATGTCTTATATAATGCCTGGATCCGGAGATACAGTCGATAGGCTTCGATACTTTGGTCGCACATAGTTAGATATAATAAATGGCAATAGAAAACCATCAAAATAATAATAATAATAATAATTATATGTACACACACACACACACACACACACACATTTACGTTAACATATTTCATAGTATTTTGGTATAGGACGTGGTGAGACTGATAGTTCTATATATGTAGGTCGTCAAACAAATAATAATTGAATAAATACTTAAATAATTCTTAAGTAAAAACGAAAAACGAAAAACAGAAGATGAAAAAATAAAAAAAAATAACACTAGCTAATTTTTATTCCCGAAACGGTAAACTCTTTCCAAAACTGAATATTTTTTTTGTTTTTTTAAAGTAAATAAATTGAATTTTTTGAAAAGAGTCACATTGTTCGGTATACCGAAAGTATATATGTTGTTGCTTATACCCTGTACTCCCATCAAATGGGTTCAAAATAAATCAAAATAAATATTTATATATCTTTTTTTTTTTGAATAGGCATGTCGGTCCGCCCGTTGTTTAGATATTATAATTGTCTCGGCCAATACCCATCCATCAGCCCAATCATACTTATACTTATATAGTTTCTTTTCTAGTCGAAATGTATTAGTTAACTCACACACACACACACACACACACAGACAGTTTGATTGCAGAGTATCTCATAGTTGATAATTTTAAACTAAAAAATAGGTTTTAACATGTTTTTAGCAAATCAATAATTGAAACAAGTAATTTTTTTATTTATCGAAAACGCATATTGTATACATACATATATATGTATATTTTCTGCATTATATACTGGGTATTATATACATACTCTACACACGTATTGTACATATACATACATACTTATATACAATCACAAATTTGTTGCACTTTTACCAGATTTTTATATGAATTTAAAATGCATTTCCACAAACAATTTTTTGACGTAACTTTACGTACGATATTAATGCCACATTGTATGTATATATGTATACCCATATATATATATATATATATATTTATATATATATACTCCGGTTTTATACCTATCCCTGAATGTATTACTAGTGTAGTCCGCTCACCCTGCCAAATCATACACATTTTTTCTGGAATTACACATAATATTTTGTATGACAAACCTGCAAATCATAAGCCCACACACACACACATATATATATATATACTATATGTACTACAGTCATAAGTCCGTCGATTTTGACGTAGCTCGAATTAATAAGAAAAAGAAAAAAGGTATCTTAAAGAAAACAAGTCTCAAAGTAAAAGAAACAGAGGATGAAAATGTCGCGTACGTTTTTCGAAATAAATTTCAATACAAATTTATATATATATATATATATATATTATTATATATGATATATATTTTGAATATGATTAACAATCGTATAAAAACTACACATCACAATACAAAATAAATCAATTACTTTTAAAATCACAAAAAAAAAAAAATAGAATAAAGTTAAAAAAAAAATGATGCGCTCAAAATAAGAGAATTTAACACACACAATAATGAAAGCACTTGAATTTTAAGTTAACTCGATCACAACTGGATGAATATAGATGATATATAGAATGTATAGCATACATCTGGAAGTCATGCAACGAAGAAACTTGATTACAGCGATAAGAAGTACGAAAAAAAAACAAAAAACAAAAAACAAAAAACATATGTGAAAGTATTTGAATACTATAAAATAATAATAAAAATAATAATATTAATAATTATAATAAAAATATTACTAATAAAAATAAAAATATTAATAATAATAAAAATAAAAATAATAATAATAATAAAACCTATTAAAAATAAATACAAAAATATAATACAGAAAAGAGAGAAAAAAAAGAAGAAAATTAAATCAATGGTATTGAATGTATGTATGTATGTATACGTAAATGTTTTTCTTATAAGGCACACACACCCATTCACACTCATAGATACAGGTATACACACAGGCACACACACACACACACACACACACACACTTACACATGTAATACCTATAGTTACATGGCATAAAGTAGGTGTTCTAAGATTAAATGCAAAAAAATAGTAAAAAGCAAAAAAAAAAACAACCGGAAATCATCATGAATCGATGTAAACAAAAACAAAAAGAAAAAATTAAATTAAAATGCGCAGTATTTTTTTTCCTTAAAAATATTATAATATTTAAATTACAAGAAACCATAACAATAAATATCATACGCAAAGTAGACAAATGTGTTTTAGTTCTCATTTTTTAGCTGTGGTTCAGACGGTGGAATATTGGAGGCACGTCACATTCACAAAGAGGCACAAGAGTTGTCCTCCAGTTCAGTTAAATGGAAATAACATTCCAGCCCGCACTGAAGCAAAATACCTGGGCCTCCACTTAGACAGAGGACTGAACTGACGTAGACACCTGAAGAACAAGTTGAGGAAGAGTTCGAAGCTAAGTTTGGAAAACAAACTTCTCCTGTATGAAGTTATGCTCTAGCCCATCTGGACATACGGCACTGCAGCCTTGTCCAATATCAAAAAGATTGAAACTTATCAATCCAGTGTCCTTAGAGGAATAGTTGGCGCCGAGTGGTACGTCCGCAACTCAGTCATTCATAGAGATCTGCAAGTCCGCTCAGTGATTGCTGAAATAATGGAGTCGGCTACAGGGTATCTGAGGCGACTAGAAACTCACGAAAATTACCTGGCGGTCAACCTTCTGGATAATAGTCTACATCAGAGACGGCTGAAGAGGTTCCACACCTTGGACCTTTCCTTCAGACAAATGTAACTCCAACTTAAATGTATCCTGTCATTCCTTTCCAAGAAATCCCTGACAATTTGTCAAACGTCATTGATTAGAGAGATGTGTGTTTGTTCTCATTTTAATTGTATTTTTTACACACCTGCAAGGACTAGCAGCTATTCTACAAAGTCTTGTAAGTTTTCTAGGATATTCACATTGATATATGTATATAAATTCACAACAGTTCACAGAGTTCACATACGAAATATATGCACATAAAATACATGTACATAACATCAAAAACAGTTAATAGGAGCTAATTATAATAGGTATATATATATATATATATATATAGTAAATAGAGAAGGCACATTTAAAAAGATATCCTGGGATATGTATCGCGTACATAGCTATAGCTAATAATCTATGACTCGCACAGCCAGTCGCAGGGCAACTTTGGCATCTTGCTAGCCGGCCAGGGTAGGTAACCCGCTGTCTTGAATACCCAATAATCGTAGGAGACTTTGGTAATTAGTGCAATTAGGAGGATGACCTCAGCTGCTATTAGATAGTAGATGTAGTCGGTCCAATCGGGCGGCGATTGGCATAGCTTCTGCTCCTGGAGTTCAATCACACTTTGGGGTAAATTGCGGCAGCGTATGTCCATATAATCGGGTATATCCGTGCTGCGTTCCTTTAGCCAATTCTGCAGCGTCTTGGCCGAATTGCAGTCACATTGGAGACGGTTCTCCGCCAGATAAATGCGACGTCCAATATCCGTATCCATGAGAGCGTTGTTCAGAAAGTATTCCGGTATCTGAAAGATATTAGTGTTAATAAGGGATCTCCCACTCCGGTTCTATTGACTCACCTTGCTAAGAGAATTATTCCGCATGTAAAGACGTTGGAAGTGCTCAATGAACTTGGTTCCCTCGAACTCGTATATCGAAGATATGTGATTGTTATCAGCATCCAACTTTACGATATTATAATAGGTCGGATTCGTATGGAAATGGTCACCCAGGCTGCTTATCCGGTTGTTGCTTATGTTCAGCGTGAACGTGTTGTCCGGCAATTGGGGTGGCAGCTCGACCAGGCCAAGATTGGAGCAATCCACAATACAGCCAGTCCTTGATTGATCGTCCTGTATTATCATGATGCTAGATATATTGCAGGAACAATTGCCATAGTTCGGTATACTTGGACACCTGGTGCTGCATTTCTTCATGCTCTTCAGCTGTTTAATGGACACAAAATCGGTGGAGTTAAACCACTTGTGGGTGGCATTGTACACACAGAATGAGGATTCCGGCTTAACAAATATGTATGAATCCGAGTGGATGATCTCGTTGAGCTGGTCACAGATCATCCGCTTGTTGCCACTGAAATGTATCGGGAAAATCAATGAGAATCGAATGTGGATTAAGGAGGAATCAAGTTTACCTAATGTCCAGTCCAATTTTTGTGTGTTGGTTTTTATGCGGCACACGCGAAAGGAGATTATTGGCTATGCCAAAATACTCCAGATGGGGTAGATCCTTGAGAGCCCGATCCGCGATTTCCGTGATGTTGTTGTTCGACATGTTGAGGCACTTCATCTTCGAGTGACGTGGAAATGCGTATGTCAGCTGGTTGATGAGTCCGTCCGTAACGGTGAGCGATATCAGGGATCTGTATATGGAGTTGGATAGATCCATGGTGGGCGTCGTCAGGTTGCGTACATGCAGATTTGTCCATTTCGATATATTGCTGCAGCTTGAGATCATCGAGATGTGCGTGATATTGCAGCAGTACCAGGAGTTGGCACGGCTTGGATGCTCACGGCACTGACAGCTGTTGGTGTCACGATCTCGGATCTGGATCGGCAAGTGGCTGCCATTTTGTGCAGTGTCGGAACTCTGCACGGACACAGCTGAATTACCATTGCCCACATCTAGGTTTTCGCTACGCTCTGATCCATTTGGTTCATCGTTGTGCTGGTGCAGACAAAGTTCCTCTTCCGCATAGAAACAGTTCTTCAGATAGTCTGGCACCTCAGTGGAAATAGCAGTAGAAACCGCAGGTGTGGCAACTGTTGTTGTCGCCGCAGGCGTAGCAGCCGCAACCGCGTCCTCCTTCTCCCTCTCCCTTTCGACTTCCACCTGTGGTTGCTGATATGTCGGCACCTTATTGACTGGTGTGGGTGTCGTGGGTGGCGTGGCAATAGCCGCCAGTATCGATTGTGTTGCCAATGTGGGCGCTGCCTCTGTCGATGATGTGCCCGTCGCCGTCAATTCCTCTGTCGCCTCCGTAACCAGCTCCTCGGGCAGCGCGCATGCGTGTGCCAGCAAAACGAACAACAGAAACTGCAAAGACAAAGACAAATGTTCAGAGTTATTACTACTATTGATATTGTGTATTAATAAACAATAAAGAAAACTCATTATATGCATACCCTGTATTGTACTTTGAAACTAAATGGGGTAGCTTAGGTATAAGGGAAAGTATGACAGGTGGAGGTAGCGGGATCAGCCTCAGAAATTGGCTAATAATATCTCTACTCTAGAGATCAAATTTGTTATTTTGGGATCTTTACTCTCACTGCATGTAGCGCACTGCTTGAAGTTAGTACACATAGTGTATGGGATTTTTTCTTTTAAGTTTTCCAGTTTCATATCTTTTATCGTCGCTTTTTTATACTTTTTTATACCTTAACCTATGGAGGCTAAGGAATTAGGTATAAACTGTTAGAGGGTATCCCCAAGTCGAGTACTCCCTTTAGTTGGGACTCTCACTTGTTGTTCATGCAAATATTGGCGCTGGGCGCATTCTGTTTACATAAATAATTAGCGCGCCTGTAATTCGATATGGTTAGGGCTTGGCTTGAGTTGGCCCAAAGCTGGCGGATGGCAATTAAATTGATTACCAGTAGTTATGCTCGAGGGCTGGTGGTCCGCCAAGTTGGAGCCGCGCCTTACCCAAAACTGGGTTGGTTACTTAATTGCCACAATTGGACGAAAAGTGGCTTATTTATTATTTATTTGCTGGCAAGCAAAATGGTTAGTTACGGGTTTTACTTAAGTTCACTTGAACTCTTGAACTTATTTCTGGTTAAAAGCTAGACAAAATTTCAATATAAATTTAATAAAAAGTGCTAACTATCATTTACGTATATAAATTGAAGGAAACTTTATCATATACGTCAATAGCAAGTTATTATCACTTATTAATTAACCCCTAATTAGATCTGTTTTAATCTTATTGAAGGCCATTGGTAAACACTTTGCGGATTAATAAATAAATTGAGGAACAGGATTATATATGTTACATTTATTAATGAATAAAAAAATAAAGAAAATATTCGGAAAAAACTAAAAAAAACATCGTTTAATTTCCTTATAGAAATAATTCTAAATAGAATTTTTGTTTATTATTTTTAATTATCTGTTAAAGTCAACTAAAAGATAAAAGATTAAATATATAAAAAGTATTATTATAAACTATATAATATATATTTATTTTAAACTTAACTGGAAATGTAAAAAGGTAAAAAAAGATACAAGTTTGTAATTTTAAACGGAAGTATATATATTAAAAGGGAAATGGATATTATTTTTATATTTTAAACAAATTTTAAACCTTGTAACGTTTATATTCCATTTAGCAGCTTGTAGATTTTATTTATTTCAGTGATATAGAAGCGCTAATTTAGCAATTAATTAACGAATCTGCTTTATTTACGGGGTGTTAAACCTGATAAAGAGAATATTGTTGCTTAGCAAACAGCTTTATCTGTTTGAACACGATCGTTTAAATATATGTACAACAGCATGATAAACTACTGATAAAAGCAGCGCATTTTTCATGACCTGCAAGAGATTCACTTTCGCAGGCAATGAAAATGGAATTTTGTTGATTTATATTCCCTATATAATCTGTATATTAATATATATCCCATAGGCTCTGAATCTGGGCTGCTTATTATAAATATTTGTATGTTTGTTTGGATATATATGTAGTTACATACATATGTATGTATGTACGTGCGAACTGGCACTGCATATAACAAAATCTCTTAATACGCATAGTATACGCTCGGATCATAGAACAATAGAGCTTCTATATTACATTTAACAACTGCGTTTATCCAACCAAAAGATGTATACACAAAGTTTACACAAACATTAATACATACATAGACAAACATATATATATATATATATATATATATATATTTATGAACATGATTGCAGGCTGATATGTGCGTATGCGCGTTTGACTTACATTTTGATAAGCAACCATTGCACTTGGTGAAGCGCGTCTTGGCGCTTACAGTTGGAACTTGGTAAACCTGATTTTATATATCTCAATCGGAACACAAGATGATCACATTTTAAATATATTTAATGATTTAAAATGTTTGCGCATACGAAAACGCACAGCACAATTGAATATATTTGTGTAATAAACACTACGCGCATTTGTTGATTTTTATATTAGATAACAATGGGTTTATATGTAAACATAAATATATAAACAATAGTATATATTTCTGTTAAATTATTTATATATGTAAGGCGTAAAAAAAAACAAGAACTTATGAATGTTATCGACAACAAGGCGCACGCAACAGTATTTTTACCAGCTGGTCGTAGCTCCGGCATTTCGTATGAAAAATAAAATACCAAAGAAATTGACTAAAAAATGACAAACGCCTGTGCAAGGCAAATGTTGTCACATGCAGCTGCACTCTTCTTACACAAGTAAACTGTCATTTCACAGGTTTCATATTTTTTAGCTGCATCCCTTTCTTTGGATCGCGGGCAACTCAAGATAACACACAATTGCTCTTTGTACAATGACACAGCTGCTGTTAACTCTAAGGAAAGTCATTCATTTTACCCACAAGGAGCTCGCTCACTGAATAAGTGTGCATAAAGTCAATACCAACCAGCAGTCAGAGCAAGACACAACATCAAAATGCCCATCGATACCCGGGAGCTAGTAGAAGCCATTGCGATTATTGCTGATGAGAAAAACGTACGTGTTGCATTGAAGCAGTCGGGCAAAGGAACTGCAATTTGTGCTGCATGTTGTTTTGCTGGTGGCCTATTACTGGGTCCTGTAGGACTCGCAGTTGGTGGCGCCGCTGGAGGAATCGCTGCGTACAAAATGACAAGTGGTGCGTTTCCCACATTGTATATAGTATATTATTGCGTTTATGCTGTTGAATATTTCGTCAGTTGGCTGCGCCGATGGCGCCAAATTGATTACGTGGTGTTAATGCACCCTAGATGAATGTTCTACCTATATATAGCATGAACGCAGTATATATTCCAAGATCTGAATCTGACTAATTACTTTTTATTCATTTTATTGGGGTTATCAAAACAGGAAGCTTCAAGCCGCTGGGCGAAGTTATATTGCACGATTTGACGGACAGTCAACGGGAACAGATAGTCCAGCGTGTGACAAAAGCTGTGGCTAACGCACATCCAACGGATCTGGCAATGCTGCTGCCACTCATTGCTCAAAACGCATCGATACAGCAGACGGTGCTCAATACAATAATGTCCTACGTGACCAACGAGCTACGGATGCAGATCGTTGACTGACCAAGAATGTATAGAAGCAGCACCGAAAATAGTGAAAATAGTCGAAATTATGTTATGTGTTTAGCGAATGTAACTGATACTACGTTTATGGTATGAAAATCGTGATATAATTTGCTTATGTGAGGGCTAGAGAGTCATAAAATGATGAATAAGTCACATAGAACGAATTTACTCGTCTGGAGTTGTGCAGCGGCACTTCATGGATACATAGTCAACAATCGTATTTAAGTCAACATAATAAAAACGCAACAAATTATCGGTATACGTACTCAATCCGGCAGATAACTTAAATTGTCGATTACTTAAACAAATAGCTTTTAAGTCGAATGAGATTGTGTGTTAAATCCAACTTTGTTCTGCAAAATGAGGCATGGCATAAACGCAGTAGGATATAAATATATAGATTTTATTAATAAATGCCCTAGATATATACATATATGTACAGATCTATGTTGTAATAACTTGTTGCCTGCTATTCCCACTCGACGTTCACTTGGTCCCAATCGTCAACAAAAGGTTGATCGATGGTCTCGATCAGCAGGCCACAGTAGAGGCAATCGGACGCAAGTATTTCCTCGATTTCGGATTTGATCGCAGCCCGTTTCTTTTGCTGTTCCGGTGTCTGAGTGGCCGAGGCGATGGTTTGCGTCATAAGCGCTTCCATTTGTTGCTTAAGTATAGTAAGGCGGCGGCTGCGCTCCTTGCTTAGGATCGGCATCACCTGCTTCTCCAGGCAGTCGCTGTGAACTTTGTGTCCACAAATGAATACAAAAAATGGCTTCACCAGCAGTATGAGATCACAGATGTTGCACACGTCCTGTGCATCCATGCGAATGCTGTGTGCGCGTAGTTGACGCAGCTCCTTGCACACACGATCCGACTGTTCCTTTGTTTCAGACATATCCTTCTGCAGCTCCTGTATGCGTACATTGTACTCCTGGAATCAAAGGTTGTAGTAAGTTATAAAAGTACACGGATTGGAGTAGCACAGCAGCTTACCTTTAGGGCATCACATATTGCTTCTTTAAAGTTATCAATCTTCTCGAAATCTGAAAAGAATGGTAAAAGATCCTCAATTCGTAGTAAATCGCATTCCTTTAGCAGTTTCAGCGCCTTCTTCACATCGTCTGTGCCTTTTATGTCATGGTAGGCTGGAATAAGATCATTGTAGTTCCTAATTTCATTTAGTAGCTTAACGTAGAGATGGATGCGGTTAGAGAATCCCATTGGTCAGCAATGAATCATTTTCGGGATAATGATCTATGTTCCGCGACCATCTCTAAAGCAGGAACCATATTTACCAATGCGTAGCCACAACTTCCGCCTCGTCTCACTGTCCTCCGGCTTCGATGCCGTCTCCTTGGCCAGTTTCATATCAAACTCAAGTGCCAAATCTACGGCCATTGTCCACATGCATAACATGCACTGGAGGAAGACGCACGCAACCTTTACATTCTTGTCGGTGCAGACTTTCAGTGCATAGTGTATATCGTAGTGCACCAAGGACTCGTCACGTCCCTGAATCTCCAAGTACTTCATCACAAGCTTCGGCTCGAATTCCGCATATAAAACCACGAGCAAATTATGAATGGCCTTATTTGTCGTATTTAGCTTGTAGACGGCAAACTCCAGATAGCGTATAACCTGCTCCCGCTGTTCCGGCGTATCCATCACAACGAGAGTGGGTACCACCTTTTCCACATCCAACTTCGAGCCCTGCGCCATCAGAGCATCGATCGTTTGCTTGGGCAGCCGTTCCATCAGCTGCGGCGCATACTTATAGAATAGTGAAAGATCGCGCTGCTTGGACAGAGTCTGCAGAGCTTCAGCATATTGTTCGGCCGCCAGCTGCTGCCCGATGACCTCCTCGTAGTCACTTATGGATATGGCAAACTGTGCGGCGTTATGTGGATCTGCGTGCGCTGCAATCAGCTGCTGCACCGCAGTCCGGTTCTTACTTGTGCAGTCCAACACTGGCTTATCCCCCATGAACTCATCATACTCCGTCTGCCACTCCTGACGCCAGGTTTTATCCTTGCCAGGTAAATTAATCTGAGTTAGATAGAGGTCCACCAGCCATATGACCAGTGCTTTAATGGCATCTTCTTCACTTTCATCCATGGCATCCATACTCATCGTCAGTTTGTTCAGTCGCTTCTTCACATAGTTAATTATTGGACGTTTGTCAGGTAAGACCATAAATTTAAGGCATACTGTTTCGAATGCTTCCTCGGTTTCAGCATAATAATTAGCGGCGACTTCGTAGGAGCCGTCTTTGAAGGCTGCTTCGGCGCGATGTGCCAGCACCAGCTGCAGATCTTCCGGCACTGCCGCAGCGTGCGCCGTTGCCAGTTCATACTGACCTCTATTCAAATAGATTCGCCAGATGTCCCGCTCTTCCCGGGTAATTTTCATGGTGAATACCGATTTGTCCGTGTAGACGTATATGGCGCCCGTAAAGGCGTCCCGTTCAATGTTCAGCAGTTTACCGACCCGAGCTTCTTCCAATACCTCTTGGTAGACTTGCTCCTGATTCAGCAAACAGATGGCTTTTATTTGATCCGCGTAGATCAGCACCGCATGATACTCTGTCAGCACGAACGACTTCGGAATGTTTATGCGGCGTTCATCGTAGGACAAGTGTTTCCCTCTCTCGAAGTCCAAATTGATCAGCGTGTCGCCCAGCAACACAGGACTATTGCGTGCCGAATCAATGGATACCTAGAAGTATAGATTATATGAAAGAGATTTAAGGATGATCTCAAGTGAATACTAACCTCTCCAATGCGTATGCCAGCGCCGCAGAGCCAAGCCCATTGCTTTGGGTATTTGCTGTTGGGCGGGGCAAAAAACCGAAGCAGGGAATAGCTCAAATCTGTCAGTTGCTTCTCACAGTGCGGCTCCCGTTCTCCGTTTACATAGCTTGTAAATATGGCTTGGAGTGAACGTTCATCTGGCTTTAGGATTTCGTCGAATGTATAGATACAATCTGGTGTGGCGACAACGATTATCCAACGATTGCTGTTGGGCACCCGCAGCAACTCTATGCCGTTTATTGGATATTTGTTGAGACCCAGACCCAGATCGTAAAGCTGTTTTCGGTGAGTATCACTGCTTGAACCCATCTCTGTCTCAAAAATGAGACCACGACTAGTGCCCAGTAGTATGGAGCCTGTCGTGGATTTGGTACCGTAATAAGTATTAAAGGCGACTGCGGTGATTTCGTGATCCTTGAACTTTTCAATTCGACGGATTTTCAGCTGTTGTGCCTGAGGTGTCTCTGCGCAATGGATGTACAGAAAGTCGGATGAGACTCCGGTTGTTTTCGGTACCAGAGATATAATCATATGATGGCCCGTTGGGTCCAGAAAAGTGTTCGTGATTTTATAGCCGGCGATATATTTCTCCAAGGCAATCTCTGTAAGCGAGTATTAGTCAAAAACAAAATATGTAATTAGCCGGCTGTAATGATATAAGAGAGAGGGTAATTCTTACGGCCGGGTGGTATCGCGCGAGGTAGAAAGAACCGCAACATAGTCAACCGTCCTTGGCCAGTCAATACGCAAAAGAGCCAATTTGCCGAGACAGTTAAGTACGCCAAATCTCCGCTGCATTCGCTCGGTATATTTAATGTCATCTTTCGCTTACTGAATATCTCATCCTCATCTGTCTCAAAAGGATTTCCGCCGGCAGTGGCGACGTAAGTGTTCGCCGCGGCGCCGCCTTCGATACGAGGTAGAAATTTTGGCTGCGGTGGCTTTGCTTGTGCCATTTTGATCCTTTAAAGCTTGGATAGAGCCTTAATTGTAAAGCAAATTCCTTTTAAATTGGTTTATTGTTAATCTATAAATTTGTGTCACTTATTTCCCAATAAACGCCCTATCTAGGGTGACCATACGGTATAAATTCAAAAATACCAAAAATGTTATTAGAAATTACCAAATTACTAAATATACTAAATTTTACCAAATCACAAATGGCGGGTTCCCTTCAAATATGGCTCACAGCTTTTACAGTTAAACAAAGAGAGAAAGAATAATAATAATACTTATAATAGATTGTATGAAAATATATGACGACTTCTGTCATGACTGGAATATTTCCATAAATTTACTTGGACTCCTGGCTATGTTAATCCAGGCTTAACCCTTGTGGAAACTTCTTACAGCGATTTTACTTGCGGCTGCTATTCGCTGCAGGATGAAGCTCCTCCTCGCGTTCGTTTTGAGAAAACGATAGATGCTGTGCCTATATTGGTATGGCAAGATCGGTAAGTGATCCTTTGGTGTCCCTTGGCACTAGTGGAGCCAACATACAATCAATATTACATAAACCTTTGGGCGTCAAGATGTTTTACCGTTGCATACCGCATAATTTGATAAATAACTGTTCTTTTGGAGCAAGACAGGACATGCACTGAGTATAATCAGAGCATTGAGTATAAACAAACTGTTATATTGAAACGAAAGCAATAGAGCATACATAAAATATAATACTCATATATTAATAGTATGTAACAATAACTTATTTACATTAAATACACTTCTAGGTATTATTTAAAGTCCAGCTCAGCCAGTTTCAATAACACGTTTGGTGTTCCACGTTTTTCCGATAAAACACTCATTTTCCGTAAGCCAGATGCGTTCATTGATTAAATGTGTATGCTTCTGACCCAAGACGGGCGCCAGCTCAAAGCGACGTCTCTGTCGACGATAGCCAAGCTCGTTTGTTATGACGAACTACAGTGGAATAAGCAGTATAAATAAGAATATCAATATAAATAGAAATATGTATATTACGGCCACATCGTATTTGGATAATAGATTACGGATGTAATCGTGCAGCTCCATCAGGAGTGCGGTGCGATCAGATACGTTCTCCAGCTTTCGTATTGCAAATGAAAGTGAGTCTACGACAATTAATTTAATCTGTAAGAAAAAACAATATATACAAATATACTTATATTTTGTAAATAATATTTTTGCTTACATTGGGCTCTTCCGCCAGGTAATTTTGGCAATTCAGGATACTGGCTACAAGATGGGCGGGGCTTATGCAGTCCACATAAAACACATTTTGTAACATTCGAGTTGCTTTAAAGTCGAAGGTTTCCTGTACAAAGCGTTCTTCAAGATCCTTTGCGAGTTCTTTAAGGATAGATATCAGCATGTGAGTACAAATAAAATAGAATAAGGCACAGTCTACTTACCCTGTAGCCTGCCAGGATCGAAGTCCTTTCGGGTATCTATATATAATGCTTTTCCCTCCACGCCACCGACCGATTTGGGTATTTGCACATTTAAGCAGAGCTTCAGACTGGAATATCAGTTGTCTAAATTCTGTCGAAAATTGTTTATTGCTTGCTACATGCCACATTTGTGTCCTTCCTGTACCCGGTTTTCCGACAAACTCTGTAAGTTTTCCTAATGCAATTCCGCCTCGCAAGCACTTGTCAAGTGCCTTTTTGTGCGTTAAAATCTTTTGAGTCTGGCTTAATTTAAACAAAGTGTCTGCTGTTTTAAGTTTCATTTTAATTTGAGCTTAATCAATTTTCTACTTGGCCATAAGTATCGATATAAACGATAACTTACAACTTGTAATTCTGCTATGCGGTATTTTTTAAGCTATCGATATTTTTAAATGGAATTTAACAGTGCTGTTAACTTTCGATTACTTTAAAAGTTGTGTAATTTTATACACTTGACGTGCGTTATTTTTATATATAATATGATCCATCCGTTTTTATACATACTTATTCCATAGTGGCCGGGATGTATTAGATATATCGGTGTCCGCTTTTTTAATGTTGGCCTACTTTTTTTAAGTCTCGCGGTTTTGCTCTGTTACATTCAAATTAGCAGCCTGTGCTATGTTAAGCCTGGAGATCAACTTCTCTCTTGCTGTTAAAGCTCCTGTTAACTATTTACAGAAATTTGAATTTACGCGCCAGATTTGATTTGATAAGTCAGCTTACTTTATACAGTAGACGTCCGGTTAAACGTACTCTCGGTCTAACGAATTCTTGTCAAATTTTTACGTTGACTACCTTATATAACGAACTATTATACTCAATACAACGAACGAAAAAGAAAAATGAATGTGAACGGATTCTATTCGAACTATTCGATTTAACGTACAGGGGGTTGCATTTCATGCTTCGTTAAACCGGATTTCTACTGTATCTAATATTAACCTTAAACAACATAAGGTTTAACAACACGAGCTCTCGCGCTCTATGCTAATTGCAATCTTATAAGTTCTTGCTTGAGTTGGTTACTAAATCTAATATATTTTTAACTGTAGAAACTGTTAATTAGAGGTGCTAATGCTTGTCTTTAACCCCCAATTTCACAAATTTTAATGAAATATAAAACATACGAGTAGTTTTGTTCAACTTGAAATATTGATCAACAATGAAAACGCATTATCTATCATTACTAGCCATAAACTGACAAACCAAATATGCTATTTAGCTATTTAGATATTCTTACGCTAAATCGGATTTTGAAATGTGAGAACCAGAATGTATTCTTTCCTATATCCACAAACAGATCGTCAGTCAGCAGAAAATTAGGATATCGCACAGGTGAAGCAGAAATAAGTGAATGTATGGATGTGATTGCTCCCTGATTGATCGTAAGCTGTAAAGATCCAATAGATTGCCTGTTATACTCTTACGAGTATTGTTTTTGTATAAAATGAAAACAAGACATTTGAGATTTTTTGAACTTTTATTTATAATTTGTGTTTTTCTCTGTATACATGTAATTGTAGTAATATTTTATATGTATATACATTGATGTATATATATACATACATATATAATATACATATATATATATATATACATATATATACACATATATAGTATATATGAAGGTATATGTATATTCATTTTTGCGCATTTGTTGCACATTTATGTTTTGGTTTTTTTTGTTATTTTTTTTTTAATATTTTTCTTTTCTTTCTTTTTAATAATTCAAATGTGGTTAGAAATACTTCAACATACATAACTCCTCGTGCTCTGCCTTATAGTAAATCCAACACACATACACATACTCATACTCATACATATCGAGTTTCACGGCCTCGCCTGTAGCTATATCGCATGTAGAGTACTACATATTCGTCACAGTTTTCTTTTCAACTTCTCTTCAGCTCTGCTGTCGACCATTTGGGCAGCTTCTGGAGCGTTTTTTTTTTCAATATTGGCTTTCTTTCGCATTCTCAATTAAATTTATTGATAATTTAAAAAAAATGTACAATTAATTGTCGTATGAATGTATGTATGTATACGCAGCTTGTTTGTATGTGTGCAATTTATTTGCTAATTGTTGTGTAATGCATAATTCCTTTTGTTTTTTTCAATTTCAATTTCGATTTCGGTTTCTTTTTCTTTTTGTTTTCTCTTTGTTTTTGTTTTTGTTTTTGATTTTTTTTTTGTAATTCTTTTTTTGTTTTTCTATAAATTCGGACTTTTAAAGTGTTCGAAATTACAGGTTTAATTATTCTAGTAAAATCTAAAAAAAAATATACATACATATATATACATATGTGTATACATACATATATATGTATATATGTATATGTACTTGCATTTAAAAACTAATTTGCAATAATATATATACCATGTATTTCGTATATACATATATATTTATTTATTTAAATATATATATAATGCGGGACATGCGCTGAAATGTAAGGATTTATGGATCTATTTAAGATAAGAAAACAAAAAAATTATAATATTAATACACATGTATGCATGTATGTATATGTGCATATGTACATACATATGCATGTTTGTATGTTTCTCAGTTTCGATATAGTTGAAAAGTGTCGTTTTTAATGAAGCCAAAAGTCTTGAAAAATGCAACTGCATAATAAAAAAACATTCAACAGCATATACAAATATATATATATATATGTATATATAGATAGATACATATATATATACATATACAATTTATAGATGTATATGTGTGAAACATGTGTACATATATACACATGTTATGTGTGGATGTAATTCCATTTCTTATACAATTTAATTATTAGGTAAAATCCAAAGGAGTTTCGTGACAGATTTGATTTATAATATTTTGTATTATGGTTTCTCGATATTATGTATTAATATCGCAATCGCCATATTTTCATTTTTCTTGTGCTATACATTTAATTTTTTTAAAATTTAAATTTTGTAGGTAATCACAGATTTTTTTTGTTTTTAAATACCGAAAAGTTAAATTTAAATCAATGAACAGCATAGTTTCAAATTTATTTGGTTTTTCTTCCACGTTTTTGTTTTTGTTTTTGTTTTTGTTTTTCTTTTTTTTATATGTATAATAATATATTTATATATAATTTTGACTAATAATTTTCAATTATCTAAAAGTTGTCTCCTTCTTTTTGTTTTGTTTTGTTTGATATGCGTTGCATTTTCAACATTCATTTTACAAATTTTGTAGAAATTTTGAAGAATTTTGCAATATACATTTAAGTTAGGGTTAAATCAAAGAAAAAAAGCAGATAGAACTGGGCGCACTCCTCAGTGACTTTCCTTATATATTTTTTTTTTTGTTTCTGTCTGAGAGTCTACTCGTATATCATATTCATTATTCATTATTCATTATTTGTTTTTTTTTTTTTTAGTTCATATTGGGTAGCTTAAGGTTCTGTTAAGGTTTTCTTCTTTTATATATATATTTGTTTATAAGGTTCGTTGGCTAAGTATTCAGTATTTATAATTATGGCCCCAACTTAACCCTCAAGATGTGGGCTATGCCTTTGATAAATACAAAATGTATGTACTCAAAAGTGTATCTCTATGTCTAGGGGGTATATGTATGTATTTATGTGTGTGTGTGTGGGTGTGAGCATGTATAGTTTAAGCTATTAACTAATTGAATATTGTAGAACTTCGCTTTAGTTCCGTACTTAGTCCTACATCCTTATGGCATTACTATATAGCCGGATTTCTGTTGAGCTTTCGTTTCATTTTTTCATATTTGTTTTTTGTGCATTATTCCTGTGTCGCTTAATGGGGCTTTTAACACTTGAACAGATACTGGTTTGCTATATAGTTTATATTCTAGATTGGCACGTCTACAAAGTGTTTATTGAGCGGTCGTAAACGTAAGAAATCACAAAGGAAAATATATATAAATAATAAAAATAAAAATTATGAATTGTACCAAAATAAATTTTTAAATTTCTTTTTGTTTATTTGAAATGAGTGTGTGTGGGTGTGTGTGTGTGTTTTATATTATTATAAATTTTAACATATTCCAAACAGTATAATTTTGAATAACTTTTATTATATATATAAACAATTGTTTCATGTGTATTTATGTATGTAAACATATGTACGAGTAAATAGAAAAATTCACAAAAAATAATACAAAAGTTTCTTTTTCTTTGCATTCACAGCTATTAAATTGGTTCCTAAACAAAAATTTTGCATAGTTAATAAAAATTTTTTTTTTCTTTTTAAATTTTAACATATAAATAAAATAAAAAAACATCCAAAACAATAAATTTTGTTAAAAGAAAACAAAAAATGTTCACTTTTTCACTTCACACAAAGATATTTTTTGTAGATCACAGTTTGTTTTTTTTTTTTCTCATTTGCATTATTTTTCGTTTCGTATTTTCAAGTTCAAAGATCGCAGCCAAACATATAGAACTATGTATATAAAATGTAAAACAAAAGTATTTTCTTTTTTTTAAATAAGCAAAATTGGAATATAAGGAAATGAAATCGGTTTATTTTGTATAAATGCTTAAAACAATTTAAATCAATTTCTTTAATATGCGAAAAAAAACCTTAAACTTAAAAGCAGTAAAAAGTACTAAACAATTAATATAATTAGATTGAGAGAGTGATAGAGAGAGAGAGGAGAGAGAAAGAAAGAGAGATGCCTTCTTATATGTGTACCATATGTATGTACCTTTACTTGAATATATATATATGGATATATATGCTCTTGAGTAGGTCTCAAAAATGATATTGTAGCTCCTGATTAGATTCAATAAATTATTTAAAACTATATATAATATATATATAAAACCGCTCACACCAGAGGTAGTATATGGTTTTGCAATTCCCTCGACACAGACTATTATATGATTCATTTTAGGTATGTATAGTATGTACATCCTGTATGTATGTATGTATGTATGTATGTATATCAACATGGATGGAATATGATGAAGAATTTTCTTCAAGCTCTTTATTGTTGCAACTGACAGATTGAACATCTATGGATAGCTGATTGATTGATTCTTGACAGCCTCCTAGTAGAAATACCTGAGTTCGATTATAAAATCTGATTATATTGGATGTACATTGTTATAAGGTCAGTTCTTACTTCGTATATATCGTATATATCGTAAGACAGACTAAGGAGCTGGCACAGAGAAAAAAAATAGATTGCAATACCCGTTCTGTACTCGTTGAATGCCCTGAACTAAGCTGCTGAAGATCTCATCGAGTTGTTGAATAAATGTTCGATATTGTTTTTGCTTTCTGTTATATATGTATGTATATATGTTTGTATATATGAATATACTCGTATATATATTTATAAGTAGAACTATGTTCCTACGCGTTTTTGTTTGAGGCTTATAATCTGGGTTTGATAAAATACATATTCTATGTAAGAAATTCCTGAGACATTTTACGGATATGTGCGTATAACATTTGAACAAGTTTTTGTACACAGATATTTGTCATATTTTCTTTCAGTGTATGTCTTCTGACAGTTTCTCATATGCTCTGGCAGTTTGTATGTGTATTTGTTGTTTAGTGTTTCAAAATGTTGTAAATGTAAAATGTTTTATATATATATACATACATTATGCGGGATACGTTGGGAGTGGGGGCCTTTGAACCATATATATATATATATATATATATATATATATATTTATGTATACTATATATAGAATATATATGATTCATTGCAAAGTTACTTTAAGGCCGACCAAAACAAAAACTTCGCCTTGTTTTTTTTTTTTTGTAGCTGTTGACTTTGCTTTTAACAAAACTTTAAAGGTTTTTGTAATATTATTTTTTAAAAATTTACGTTTTTTAAAATTTTACTTTTTATTTTGTATTTTTTTTCTGAATATTTGTACTTCACTGGTTGAAAATCACTGAGTTACTTTGCGGTTGTTTTTGTTTATCATTTTGTTTTTTCTTTTTGTTTTTTTTTTCTTTTTGTTTCTTTTTTTGCTGCGGCTTGTATAATGTATAAATATACATACTATATTTTCTTTTCTTAGTGCTTGCATACATACATATGTTGCAAATATATATATATATATTTGATATTTTGAAACATACATATGGCGTTCAAAAAACCTTTTTCCATTTACTGTTGCTTTATTCGTCTTAAATGTATATTTGTAAAAAAAAAATGTACTTAAGGACTATATATACTTGATATTTTATCCCTGATAACGATTTACTTTGTGTTTGTTACATTTGTTTTTTCTTCCTTTTCTTTTGTTTTTGTTTGTGTTTTCTACCTTCATGTTTAGCATACATTTCTTTCTTATAACATTCCTGTGTTAGTATTATATTAATTTAGTTTTAATACATTTATACTCTTTCTTTTTGTTTTTCTTTCATTATCCTTAACATTAGCTTGAAATTTGTTTCTTTTTTTTGTATATATATATATTTTAAGAAAAAAAAAATGCATTTACTTGCAGCTTGGCGCCATATATGGTTGTTCTTGGTTTTTTGTTTTTGTTTTTGTTTTTGTTTTCTTTTTTTTTCTTTTTGGAATCTGATTTTTTAGAGAATTTTGTTTGTGAAACTATAACTAAATAAAAGCTAAATATATATGTATTTAAAAAAAAAATGTAATAAAACAACAAGAAATTTTCCAATGCAATGATAGGCCAGCAGCGGGCTAAGGGGGGGGAATCCCAACGGAGCTTTACGGCGCAACAGAGACGATTTCCGGGCAAAAACGCGTTTTCACTGTCGAATTGTATTTTCTCATATTTGGTTTGAATTTAAGTTTGTGTGTGTTCTTTTGTCTATATATAATGTTGCGTATACGCTTTGATATGTGCCGTAAATATTTATGCGAATTAAACTTTTGCTTTTAGCGTTACGCGTTACGCGTCACGCGTCACGCCTCTGTGTGCCCAGCCGGTAGCTTGCCTAGCTCTTTGCTTGGTTTTAGTCCTTCATTCTCTTCCCTTTTGTTATTTTGTTGTTGTTGTGAAAACGATTCAAATTTAAAGTTAATTAAATGTCATTATTGATAGAAATTAAATTACAAATTAGGATTTAATTCTAATAAGTGTTTGCTTATTTGCATTCAAAAATTAATATTTATTCTTTAACTCAAACTACACAGAGCTTGGAAATTTCTTTTAGAAGCCTTCAGCTTATTTTTTACACAAAATAAATTTTGTTGAGGTATTGCACATGAAGCAAACGATGACTTCGTCGCCTCAACTACTAAGTAGATGGTAATTTTAAGATACAATAGGCAATCGTCTGATGCCGTGAACTAAATCAAGGACCTAAATCAATAAAGGGAGGAATTACAAAGAAAAACAAAAAAAAAAAAAAATCATCAGCCTAAGAACTAACTGTGAAAAGGAAACGGCATGGGATCCTCACAATTACAAAAAAATGTATACATAATAATATAAAATAATATAATTAATTAATTAATCAATGGGCAAAGTATGTGTAGCTGGTCTCTACGGCATTTGCCAAAGTAATTCTCTAAAAAATTGCATTCCATCGCAGATCCTATTGTATGCCCGGTGGGGGTTGTCCCAGCTCGCTCTTGATGTCGAAGAGACTGGGACGCGTATAGGCGAGGCCATGATGGTGGGGATTCGCATGATGACCACCCACCAGGCTGTGCTTAATGGCCGTCGTTTTGAGTAGACGCTTCAGCATGCCACTAGATCCTCGATGCTGCAGGCTCTTGTGTGTTGTCAATGAGTTCTTGGTGCGGTACCGTCTATGGCAGAACTCGCAGACATACAGGGTGTCCGATTGCTCGTGCTTGTCCTGAAAGTGTCGCTTCAATGAGTAATAGCAGGAGAACGTGCGTCGACAGTAGGGGCACTCTTGCGGCTCATTGATGCCACCACTGGTGGGTGGGGGCATGCGCAGCGGCATCTGTGGCACGGGCACAACACCGACACCAGCTCCAGATTGCGGTGTCGATGAGCCGATCGATGAGCCCATATTTGCATTGCCATAGCAATTGCCCTGGCTATTGTTGCTACTGATGCCATTGTTCGGGGATGCGGAACAGAGATTGGCGGGCATGCCGCCGCTGCTGCTGCCCACGCTGCCAGGGCGTGGGGGCGATGCATGCAGGCTGTATACGGCTGCGGCCAAGCTGCCATTCAGCGAGATTGTCGGCGAGGTCATCGCGGTGGGCGGTGACGGCGGCGATGAGGTAGAACTGGTTGGCGAGGTAGCTGCGGAGCGTATAATTTTGAGCGGTCCTTCATAAGGAGAGAAATATAATATATTAGTCGGGTTATGTGCAAAGAGTTTTATTTTTCGTATAAATAACATTAATTTATAGTAGATGTTTTTTTTTTGCTTTTTTAATAATTTTTTTCTGTATATTTTTTTTTTTGATTTTTTTGCGGTTCTTGTTGAGAAAATGAAACTAAAAGTGCAAAGTTAAAAGGTGAAAATACGGAGGTTGATATTCTTTTATCGTTGGGATAGGAAAATGTTTTAAATATAAATACTTTTTATTATTTATACACATATATATATTTATATTTATATATAGTTATTTCTTTGAAGTTATTCAAAATATAAATATATATATATGTATATGTAGATATATCTCCTAAAGTTTTATTTGTTTGCTAGCAGAGAGTAGATAAAGCGTTATTTAAGTAGTTTGCTATTTATAAAGAATTATAGTAAATGCTCAGAACTGTTTTTAAATACTGAAAACCGAAATAGTACGAGGTATTTGGAAATGTGTATACCCCTTTGGCAAATATATTTAGAAGAAATGCATAAGAAAAAACTTGAATTTAGTTTTGTTTGTAGTACATATAACTTTTGTACAATAGTTCCTAGATATATATAGCTTTTAAATGAATGTGAAAATAGTTATATGCATGAACTTTGTTTTTATTTTTTTTTTGGCTAGAATTTGAATAACTTGATTTCGATTGCTAAAAAGGTAGAATTACTGCTAGAAGATTACCGCTAGGCGAGGCCAGTCTCAAAATGATGGAAAGCCAGTAGAGTTACAGGATCAGGATATTAGAATTGCGTGCAGTTTGACACTGGCCTGGCCTGGCGGCACTTATTTATGTCTGTCATTTATGTAAATATATATTTTCCAACTGTTCATTATATTGTTTTTCTTTTTATATTTCATTTTGTTATATACACTGTACATATGTATGAATGTATGCGACTAGTGTTCATAATATACGAAAGTGAAATAAAGCTAGTTAAAAATTATATAGTACATGTATAGCTAAAGTACGTGCAATTTTACAATAACCAAACATGCAGACGAGAAGTTAAAACTAAAAATACAAATTAATAAAAGTATAAGGAAACGAAAATCAAAGGATACTCGTTACACGGTACAGTTTATAGATCGTATATATACACATGATGCGTTCATGCGGCGGCTGGAAAGTTGTGGAAAGCTTTAGGTACATGCACATGCTTAGGTAGGTAGCAAAGTTTTTAAGCAAAAGCAAAAAGCAAAGGTATCAAAAATAAAGCAATGAACGGAACTGTAAATCTTTTTTCTTTCGTCTTGGGTTTTATATGTGTCGTTGCGAGTTCGGTAATGAAATCAAATTGAGAAATGAATATAAGTATATATATATATATATATAAGTGTATATATATATAAAGAAAATGTAACTAAGAACTGAATAATCAGCTTGTGGATGATAATTAAAAGAAAGATAAAAAAATACTGAGAAAATGCTGTAGAAACTGCTAGCTAAGCAGATTTGCCTGATTGGACATGAAACTATATATATAGTATATCATATATATATATATTAATTGATGGTGTAGTATAAGCACAAGTTTAGCTTTGAGTATTTATCAGTTTTCTTACTTTAATGACGCAAACTTACCAAAAACGAAAAATGAAGTATACAAGCACTTAAGTAAGTTGTTATATAGTAAGTTTATACCTTGGGCTGTTATAGTTATAATATTATTTTAATGTTTGTTATAGGCTTATTTGTACAGTTGACTCAAAGCGGGAGCATTAGGCGATGAGAGAGACAGAGTGAGAGAGAGAAGTAGAGAGAGAGAGAGAGAGAGTAGAGATACAACAATACAAGTCAAACGCTGTTGAAAGATCAACGCTGAGACAGAGACAGACAGAGAGAGAGAGAAAGAGAGAGCTGTGAAGTCCTTAGGCACATAGGTACATGGGTACATATGCACATAGGTACACACAGAAATACATAGGTACATAAGTACATTTGTACATAGAAGAATAAGTACAAAGGTACATACGTACAATGGTACATTGGTACATTGGTACATAGGTACATTAGTACATTGGTACATAGGTACATAATCACAAGCGTACATAGGTACAATGGTACATAGATACAATGGTACATAGGTACTATGGTACCATGGTACAATGGTACTATGGTACTATGGTACCATGGTACAATGGTACTATGGTACTATGGTACCATGGTACAATGGTACATAGGTAGAATGGTACAATGGTGCATAGGTACATAAGCACAAAGGTACATAGGTACACACATAGGTACTAGGTACACACATAGGTACATAGGTACACAAATGGGTACATTAGTACAAACAGAGGTACATTAGTACAGAGGCACATTTGTGCATAGGTACTTTGGTACATTTGTGCATAGGTACATTGGTACATTTGTACATTTGTACAACAAGTAGGAGTAGTAAAGGGACGAGGGTAGTAACTGTTAGGCAGAGTAAGACCCCAGTTTGGGTAACAACGCGAAGACAGCAACGAGAAACGAAACGGTACAAAAGTAGAGCCTACGAGTAGAATGTGAGTAGAAGAATAACGAGTACTTACGGGTACACAACCAGCTGGAATATTGGCTGGTACGATAAAGGTAGAGGTAGTATATATAGTAGATATAGTTGTGGAGTGGAGTGGAGTTATAGGATAGGTGTGATAGAGAGAGAGAGAGAGAGAGAGAGAGAGGAGAGAGAGAGAGAGTTGGTATTACAGAACCCCCGATTCAGACGGGAGTACGAGTAGTGATAGATTATTGAACAGGCATTCTAAGGCTAAAGTCGGGGGAGGGGGGAGCATGTGCAATGGCACTGTAAGAATCAGTATTAGTTATAGATAAAGCTTATTGTTGGCCTAAATATCTAATTATAGTATATATCGTTGTACATAGTACTCGTATGTATGTAAATATGTATGTATGCATGTTTCTTAGGTTATACAAATGTTAGTGATCATGAATTACTTGTATTTATATATACATATGTACATACTCTATATACGAGTGTAACGGTAAAGGCACGGAAGCTCCTTTACGCGTTACTTTGTGCTCGCTACATAGTTTAAAGGAAAAAAAAAACTACAATTGTGTTTTAATATTAGCTATAGTTATTTGCTTATAAGATATTATGATGATAGTATTGTATGGTATGTATGGTATGTAGTATGTATGAGACGGCAATGATGTACAGATGTAAGATGTCAGATGTAAGCATGTAAGAATATGTATAAACTTGGCCATAGGGAGCGACATGTTTTGTTATGTAGGTAGACTCGATTCGATTACTCTAATTACGAATATAGTAGGAGAGATACGTCTGGTAAGTGTGTGTGTGTGTGTGTGTGTGTGTGTATTTAGGGATCAGAACGTAGCAGATAGACAGTTCTTAAAGTAACCATGAAATGAGCGACAGTTCTGGTGCCATTAGAACTGAATCCCATATTGAATATCAATATTGTCCAGTGAGAGGAAAAAGGTGTGTTGGTATGTGTGTGTGTGTGTGTGTGTAGTAGTAGTAGTAGTAGTTGTAGTAGAAGTTGATCTATTTAGAAAGTGCGTAAGTAGTGAAGAGACTTCCTACACGAAATCAGATGTGATACTTTACAGGTAGTAGATCCAATATGTTCTTTATACATGAAATTTATCTATTGTAGCTACAGCAGGAGCGAGAGGCGAGACTTGTAGCGCGTGAGCAAGCAAAGGTTGTTCGAGATCGTATTTATGTATGGTTAGTGAGAAAGAGAGAGATATGTATATAGAGAGAGAGAGAGATATAGAAAGAGAGATAGAAATAGAGATAGAGATAGAGACAGAGAGAGAGAGAGAGAGAGAGCTAGAGCAAGATTGGTAGCACCAAAGCTGCAGTTTTAACTAATTTGTATGAACACTTTATACAGTACCGATATATATCGAACTAAACTGGTTCAATGAACGTTCTCTACATATGCATATGTAAGAGTATTAAGAGATTATGAGATATATATATATATATAGTATGTTGTGTATAGTGAGAGAAATATACAGAGACAGTTAACAGTTGGTGGGCAGGTGGGGAACGTATTTTCTAAAGATTGTACAGACTGTGGAGCATATATATATATATGGAACAGAGAGAGAGAGAGAGAGAGAGAGATAGAAAGAGAGAGTGTGTGACAGAGATAGAGAGAGATAGAGAGTATGCATAAAAGCGTAGTTCATGAGAGAGACAGAGCATGTTGTATAGTATGTACTAACTACGTATCTTCTCAGTGTTTAAAAATGTTTTTTCTTTTTTTTTTTTTTTGTATTTTTTGCTACCAATGAAGTTTTGTAAGATGGTTGTGCTAACCTTTAGCAAGCGCGTGAACTTGGTACATTGACTGACTAACGGGTAGCGGGTAGCAGTTGGATAGCAGTTGGATATCGGTTGGGTACCCAACGGTAGCGTAAATTTTTGGGTACCGGAGTTAAAGTTGTTTTAGCTGTGACGCTGCTCAGCTCAGATCTCTCCATTGCTTTTTGGGTCTTAACTGGGGGGATTCATTTTTTAGGCGCTTGCTCTCCATTTTGGTAAATTGTGTGTATATATGTGGCTGCACTTGCTGTAGCTGTAGCTGTTGTTGTTGTTGTTGTTCTGGTTGTTGTTGTTGTTGTTGTAGTCGATTTTTTTGAGCAACATTTATAACACTAAACACAAGTTGACCGACCGGCAATTGGCAATTATTATAACTCTTATTAGTTTTATATTCAATATTTATTCATTTTATTATTTATTATTTATTATTTTGTTCATTTGTATATGTATATATGTGTATATATATATATATATTTTGTTTTTAAATAGCGATTATCTAGTTTATCTATACCTAAAAGTTGAATGAATGCATTTTTGTTCTGTGTATAGTCAAAGTCAGTTAGAGGTAAGTATTATAGTATTTTAGTATTTTAGAAAGGCAACTTGTGCAACGTCGTTTCCTTCGTTGTGGAATGGAAATCATATAGAAAAATCTTCGTTTTTTTTTTTTTGTTTTTTTCTCAATTGTTTTTTATGATAAAAAACATACAAACATAAACAATTAGTTGTAAAATTGACTACAAGTACGTTGTATGAGGTATAAAGAAGGCCACAGAGTATAAAACAGTTGCATATACATAATATATATATATATGTATGTATGTATAGTAATAGTATATATGTATATATTAGTGTAAATGGTCCATAGGCATAACATGAGTCGTTTTAAATTTGTCAGCAAGTCAGCGTTGGGTCAACTTTTGATGTAAAAAGAGTTCTAAAGTGTTACTAGTATATATATATATATATATATATGTATGTATGTATTGTATGTATACCTATTAGCTAATGTCATTTATCGTTTTGTATATATATATATATATATATGTGAATGTATATATGTATGTTTGTAAGTATGTTGTTTTTCTTGTGTAAAAGTATGTATCACTACAGAATGGCATTGCTTTAAGTTTAAGTTAAAGTTAAGTTTAAGGTTAGGTTTAAGGTTAGGTTTAAGGTTTAAGGTTAAGTTTTGAGTCGTCTAATTGTAGTTTCTGCTCGTTTAGTAGTAGTTTTTCTAGTTGCTAGTCGTTCTACAAGTAGGACTGTACGGCGCATGACGCTGATTCATATAATAGTCATATAATGTCATTATTTGTCTTTCTTGCAGTAAATGTGGAGGAGGATAATGTTGTTGTTGTTGTTGTTGTTGTGTGTGTGTGTGTGTTATGTTAGTCGATGGCAAGTAATCGTCTATAGGTAATTGTTCGTCTATAGTATTCATATTCATATTCATATGATCGCTATGTGTATATTTATTATAAGTGTTTATCATTTGATTTGTATTCGATAGATTATACTGTTGTTGCATTTGATATTTCATTTGATTCTTTGTCATGGCTTTTTTCGCAGTCTGAACCACATTTAACCCAGACAAGGGTGTTAAATCTCAGATCGACGAATTAAATTGATTATATAACTTAATATCTTTCATCTCCATTTCACCGGGCCGGGACTTGTGATAGGTATAAATGTGCGTCATTAGCGAATTACGAGAGCAATACACCCGCTCACAGATGGCACAACGGTATTCCTCTTGACGTACGGCATGTTTGTCGGCAATGTGTCGCTTAAGTGAGGCTTTCGAGCAGAGAAGCTTACCGCACAGTTGGCATGAGAAGAGTTTCTTGGGTGAATTTCCTGTAAATTGGTTTTGGATTTTGATTTTGATGTTTTTTTTGGTAAATTTTGTTTTGGTTTTTGGTTTTTTTTTTTTTTTTTTTTGCTTCATATTTCATTTGCGTTTCATTTATGTTATGGTACTTATTTTTTTTTTTTAGACTTATTAAATATATATAAATTTGTATGGGAGCTTATGTGTGATATAGTGTATATATGTTGTGTATGTTTGTGTGACAGCTATACACACACACATATGCACATATAACTCATGTGTATGTGTGTGTGTATATATAATCCTAAATTGCATAAAAACATTTTGATAAAAACAAATATAATTATAACTTGTAAATATCTCGGTTATAAGTTATAATATAAAGAAACTGTAATAAATGGCATAGATAATACATAATAAAAATGATAATATTAAGTATAACGGTATAACAGTATAACGCCTTAACGGTATAACAGTCATTTAACCTTCAATTGTATATAGACTTGGCCAGCAGCTATGCATTATAATACTCATTTCTCACAATTAACCCTTTTGCGATATATATCGATTAATTGCAGTCTATCGATTAGCAGGCGCGCTGTGTGTGTGCAGGGCGTGTGCATGGTATGTGGCGTGTATATGGTTTATGATATGTGTTCTGTGCTATATATATATATATATATATATATATATATATATATATAGACACTTAGCAGTAGTAAGGGATGAGTATCAGCTTAAGATTGAAAATTGAGATAGATCGAGTACGATATATATGGAGACCTGGCTGGAGGGGGTTGTATGGGTGGCCCCCTTTTAGCCAGGCAATTGTTGGCAAAACAGCGGCACAAGAAAAACATATTAGATGAAATATAGATTAACAGATTTATATATATATATTTATATGTATATTATGTAGTAGATAGCGAACGTGTGTGACTGTTAGTGCAGATTTTTTTCGATACCTGTACGATAGGGTCTAAGCCCGTTAATGTATAGCCCCTATTCACTGTAGATAGCAATATCAATAATCTATATATACTATATTGTTGAGGGGGGAGCGGGGTTACCAGTTTAACTCACTTTAAAACACACACACAATGGCACAACTCAGTTTTGGTACGAGGAGGAGGAGCAACGATCGAGACGGGACAGAGATCGGGTCAGTCGAGTTGGGGGGGCCTAGAAGGGGAAGGTGGTGGGTATTGAGACGATTGATGAATGGCAATCCCAAAGCAGAATACGATTGATAAAAACAAAAACAAAAAACAAACCCCAGTAGCAGTAAGTAGCATTGAGTCGATAGGGCAGATCCTTAATAGAAATGAAAGCAGTTCTTAGCACGAATAACATCATTTTTTTTTTTGTTTTTTTATGTACATACAATTAGTTTTATTTAAATAATAACACAATGTTTGTTTTTTTTTTGTTCTTTATGAAAATATTTCATTTTCCTTTTTCTTTTTATATATATCATATTTATGAATGCTTGTGTTCGTTTTCTGTGTGTTCTTCTTCATCTTCTTTATAAACTTGTTTATCTTTTTTTGTAAATTTTCTTGAATTTTTGTGTATATTTTTTTGTATATTTTTTTTAATTTTTATAATTTTTTTTTACTTGATTTTTTCGATAAAGGATTCCATTTTTAGTATGTTTTCTTTTCGTTTACTTTTCTTAAGTTTTGTCTAGTTGACATTTACATGAAATTTCGATATTTCAATCCTCGTTAAATACGATTCTGTTTTATTAAACGTCTTTTTTTTTCCTTTATATACAAGTAGAAGTGAGAGAGAAAACAAAAACTTTCTTTTGCTTAGTTTGCCTTGTTTTGTTGTCTTCAGAAAACTCAAGTGTTTCGGTTGTTGTTGTTCTTATTCGGTTAAAGGAAATACGTAAAACAAACTGATCATCGATACAAGTGGCTAGTTGTGTACCAAGCATCATGAAGAAGCTTTGTTAGTTTTTATGGATATTGTTTAATTTACTTGTTTTGTTTATAAATATTACTATGCGAATACATATATATATATTGTAGCTTTGATTTTTGGCAATAGAGCGATCGAGCGCGTCTACAGAGAAACCTTTATAAATAGGAAAATTAACTTTGAATGGAAAATGCCATCGAATCTTTGGAGTTTGTATGGGAGAGAAATGTCACCTGGCATCAGTTGAGACCATTTGCAGCCATTTGAAACCATTTGGAATCGCTTGGAACTAGTATTTGGAATCATTAGGAACCATTTGGAATCATTCACAACCATTTGGTATTTTATTTTGTTTAGGAATCATTTCGAATCCCTTTTGAAATCCTTTCGCACCCATTTCGGAACTATGCGGATTCATTTTTCGGTAAATTTTGCAAATGAACTAAGATTAATCGTTAATTCGGGATTTCACTGTAACTACTCTATGATACACTCCATTGCCTTTTGGTTGAGTTTTCTCATTTTCTATGTTGTTGTAAGTAAGTATTGTATAAGTATATTGTTTATACTCGAGTAGTTAAGATATTCTTTCTGTTGGTATTCAATTGCATACATCCATCTGTAGTTAGTTTACTGTTACTGTTACTGTTACTGTTACTGTTACTGTTACTGTTACTGTTACTGTTACTGTTACTGTTACTTTTACTGTTACTGTTACTGTTACTGTTACTGTTACTGTTACTGTTACTGTTACTGTTACTGTTACTGTTACTGTTACTGTTACTGTTACTGTTACTTTTACTGTAGTTTGAGTTTGATATTTGGATCATATTGTATTGTTTTATAGAAGTAATAATATTGTAAGCAATATGGTAAAGTGTGTGTGGCTTGGAGCTAATGTTTCATTGAATAATACACATACAATACATACGTATATGTATATGTACTTAGAACGTGGTTTTCATTTTCTTCTTCTGTTTTATTTTATGTCATTTTTATATAGGACTTAGGAAAGCGGTTTGTAGATCAAAAAAACACATATATATATATAGATTAATACTCATAGTACATTTATAAAACAGCTGACGGAACTCACTAAAACTGTTGCTTTGACTCTTGCTGTTAATGGTACTGTTAATGGTACTGTTACTGTTACTGTTAGTGTTACTGTTAATGGTACTATTACTGTGGATGTTTGCTGTTTTTTTTATGTGTTATTAATATGATTATTTGCTTAATTGCATTTGGTGCGCTATGGTTTTATTTTTTTTTGTTCTTTTTTTTGTATTTTTTCTGTATTTTTGCTATGTTTTCTTTTGGATTAGCTCAAGTAGTATTCGTATATTGTTAGTAAGTATATTTGAAGTAGTATTTATGGGGAGTAACCTGTTAGATCTGGTTTCTGCTGTTATTTGAACATAAATACACACAATAAAAGTTAATAAAAATTCTCGTTAATTTGACTGACTTACATACAACGTTTTTTCATTTTTTCTTTTTTTGTTCTGCACTTCTAGTTGAATGTGAGAAGTTATTTAAACAACATTTATTTTGAATATGCTTGGACGTACATATGTTGCCATATATTTCCATTAATTTTCCATTTTTTTTTTGTATTTTTGTTTTTTTTTGTATATATATTTTGGTTTGAATAAAATTTCTAGTTATTTGCGCTTTACTTTATTTTTCTGTATTAACTTGAAGTTTTAAATATAAAATGTATTTATGCATACATATTATATATCTATTAAGTATTTACAATATTCGGTGTATGTGTATAGTGTGTGTGTGTGTGTGTGTGTGTGCGTATCGCATTTGCTAACAAAAATTAACAATAAGGTCTTGACCGACTGAAATATACACAAATTTGTTAATATTTATGACACAAATATGAATATATATTTCATCCAAAAAAAAAGGTAAATTAAAGTTTATAAAGTCATCAGATGAGGCTATACCCAGTCATCTATATATATATATCTTTATATATGGACGATACATGCACTTGATGGATGATCTATGCAGGTATATGCTGGAACTTATTCATATTTCTAGGTATTTTCAATAAGTCTTAAGAAAAAACACACGTTTTTTTTTTTTGTTTTTTGCTTTGTTTTACATTCAAATTTTGGTATCAAAAGAAAATATAATAATATGTGGGTATAGTACATAAATAAAATAAAAAGATTTCAGACTTTTCGTTATGCCAAAAGTAAATTATAAAAAATTATTACAATAATTTTGCTTACTTGACGATGTTTACATACATATACTGATGTAAGTATGTAATGTATTTGATGTATATATTTTTAAAACAAAAATTAAAATTCGACTACAATTTTCGCACACGTTTTATATGTACTTAACTATGTGACATCTATACATCATACATCTATACATCATACATCATACATCATACATCATATACATATGTGTATGTATGCATTAGGTATTTATAATTCAATTGATGTACGTTGGTCGTCGACTATTTCGAAATTGCACGCTTAAATTAAATAATGCCCTTTTGCTTTTCAGTTATTTTCTCAGTTTTCCTTCTTAGTTGCTTTTCGTTTCAGTTTTTCCTTCAGTTTCAGTTTCTGTTTTCAGTTTCCTTTCTTTTCCATCTTTTAAAAGATACTCTTCAAAAGTTCAGTCTTGAAAATCAATTTAATGCAAATGCAAATGCAAATGAAAAAAAATTCTTAAAAAATACTGCTCTTAGTCCAAAAATTTTGATTATACGTTACGAATTCCAATTCTGTATTTCCGTTTTGTTTTGTTTTTTTTTTGTTTTGTTTTTGTTTGTCACAATTGCCAATTGGTTGTAAATATTAGGTATAAACTTAGGCCAAAACAATTTAATTGCTTTTCCAAGTAAAAAATTTAAAAGGTTATCAAAAAAATGATAAACAAAATAATCTATAAAAAAAAAATACTCGTAGATGAGAACAGTTCGAAAATTTTGGGATAATTTCGGTTAATTTGCAATTTTCAATGCCTAAATACTATCAGTCCTTGTCCTTTTCTTTTTCATTTTCTTTTTCGTTTTCTTTTTCTTTTTCTTTTTCTTTTGAGTTTTGCGTTTTTCAACAAAAAAAAAAACATGTCCAAATTTTGTAAAAATAATTTGCTGACATTATGCCCATTCATTTCTCTTAAATGGCTTTCACTTTAGGCTGTTCGATTTTTCAATAGTAGATGGTAGAGTACATAGGGTTAATTATTTTTCTTTTCTTTTTTTTACACTTAATATTCAGTATTTTCCATTTTCTTTTCGTGTTTCTCTGTACACAATTTTACAAACTTTGTTTTACATTCATGTTTTTTTATATATATATTATGTGCACTTACATCTATAGATAGTATATATATATATATATATCATATGATTATACATATATATATATATGTATGTATGTATGTATGTATTTTAGGTTAGTTTTAGAGGTTCGAGAATAAATTCACTTGACTTTAATTATACCAAAAAATTGATTTATGCTTATTATAAAGTATATAAAGTCAAGTATATATATATATATATGTATATAGTACTTATTACATCTAATTCAAAAAAATAACAGACAGAACCACTCACACATTGATTGCAGTAGTTGTAGTTGTAGTTGTTGTAGTTGTAGTTGTAGTAGTAAATACACGTATTATACGTGTATTAATCGTATTCTTAATTAAGTTTAAGTATTTTACATACTCTCTCGTACAATAGACCCTGCTACTCATTAAATGAACGCTTATATATAGTATGTATACTATATAGAGATATCTGTGTATGTTTTGTTTTAAAAAAAAAAGTATATATATTACGAGATATTGTAACTATCCTAGTTAAGTTTCAATAATAGTTTCATAAAAAAAAATCAAAAAAAAAATCATAAAAAACGTATTTAGTATTTGATAAAAGAGCGAGCATACGCATGGGTAGTTGTGTTGTACATTGAATGTAAGTTAATGTTGCATGTTGCATGTTGCATGTTGCATGTTGCGGGTGCACCGGTCAACTAGCAGTATTGTCAAACGGAAAGTGTTAAAGTAAAGTATGTATGTAGTAAATAGTGTTGTAAAAGGCGTGTGTGTGTTTGTGTGTGTGTGTGCGATATGATACTACTATTTAGTATTTTTTTGTTTTGCTTTTATTTATGTATTTAGTATATACCTAAGTATGAATTGCACAATCATCCATATATATTCTGGTATATTCGGCCGCGTTTTAATATGAATTTTATTTGTTTGATGTGGCTGCGAGTGCGGCATTCGGTTATCGTTTATCGGTTATTGGTTATCGATAGTCTTGTATATCGAAAGCTTTGCTAAAATTATACATAACTGAATCGCTTGCAATGAGAAACTGTCATCATTTTCTTTTTGTACGAACTGTCTGTCTATCTGTCTATCTGTCAGTCTGGGTTAATGGGTAATACTCAAGAGGTAAATTTTGGGGTATGTATGTATGCGTGTGTGTGTGTATGTGTGGGTGCTTGATGTTTTTTGTTTTTTTGGGTAACAGTCTTCTATCCTTTGCTTTACGATGCTTCGTTCGGTTGGGTCGAAATTTTCACAGGTCTTTCCTTAATTCAGTTTCTACCGCATTTTGGCTTTGCCGATTTTGTTTCTCTTTACACAAAAAAAAAAAAAAAAACAAAAAAAAATCCCTTTATATGTTTACGATATATTCATATATACATACATATATATATATACATATATATAGCATAATCATAAAAGATTTTGAATTTGTTTTCTCATTTTTCATTTCTCTTTTTGCCCTTTTTTTGTTTTTTCTTGTTTTATAATCAAGTTTGTAAAAAATCACAGTTTTTCTTTTCATTTGCCTAAACATTTTTTTTCATTCTTCATTCTTCATTCTTCTTCTTTATTCATGCTTCAATCTTCATTCTTCTTTCGTAATTCTTCCTTCTTCTTTTCAGTATTCTTCTTCGCTTTTCAGTTGCTCGCCGAAAGTTTTTATTGCAGTTTTTCTTCGTTTTTTTTTTCGCTAGGTTGAGATCCAAAGTGCATACGAGTATGTATGTTTTTTAGTACATATATATATGTATATGTATATATATATATATAGGGTTTATATATATTGCATATTTTATCTATGCATATAGTGTTTAGTAATCGTGATGATCGCTGATCCTACGCTTCAACCTCACAAATTCTTCTATGTACATTTTTGTCAATGATTTATTTATTTTCGGTTCGTTCGGTTCGATGTTTCCCGCTTGTGTGTGTGTGTGTGTTTAATAGTGTTTTAGTTTTAGTGTGGGTCTGGGTATACGTATTAGAGATGGACGCTATATATGATAACTACTATCGCATACCACATGCTCCGATTAGATTTTCTTTTGTGGTGTTTTTGTTTTTCTTATTTTCCTGCGGACTTCGTAATTGTTTATCACATGAACAATTGGCATTAAAAATGTTTCGTTTTCACTTAATTTGACTACGATTTTTGGTAACCCTCTTCATCTTCACCTTCTTCTTCTGCTTAAGTGTGACCAAACTTGAGAGCCGCAACAAAAAAAATACCACAAAATTTGCTATTTACAGGCTAATTTAGTATTTAAAACAAAAAAAAATCGTATGTTATATATATATATATATTTATATATTATATAGTAAAATGTACGGAGAGAGTGTGGATCTTGCAAGTGTTATCGATATACCCAGCACGCGGCCATCTCTAAGACGTCTGCCGTGCATCTCTAGTAGCTGAATATGCCAAAAGGATTTGTAGCATACATTTCAGCGCTCAGCTTATTGATCTAATAAATTCATACGTTCATAGGGATGGTGATGGGGATGGGGGGGTGGATGCTGGTGCTGGTGCTGGTGCTGATGGGGATGGCCATGCCCGAGACTGTGGGCGTGACCGTGACCATGGCCGTGAGCTGTTAGGTGGGACAGATGGTGGCCATGATGTTGCTGCTGCTGCTGCTGCTGTTGCTGCTGCTGTTGCTGCTGCTGCTGGTGCTGCTGATGTAGGTGCATGGCACGCAGCTCGGCGACGTTCTCGGCGGCAGCTGCTGCTGCCGCTGCTGCTGCATAGACGCCGCTATTTTGTTCCAATTGTGTAAGATCAACTGTCGGTGTGCCGCCTCTCACTGTCCCACCATAGTCAACCGGTGCTGGACCGGTTACAGCTGCGGGAGGCGTTGCAGCCGCTGCTGCTGCTGCGGAGTTGTTCAGCGCAACATGAAACAGCTGCTGCAAGAGTTGATGCTGATCTTATAAGAAGTCAATACATGGCTTGACCATGTTCGGTGAGGATTGTTGCTGCTGTTGTTGATGCGCCGCAGCCAGCTGCAGCGTTGAGCTGGCCGTGCCACCGGCCACGGCTGCGGCGCCAACAATCGGCGATAATAGCAATTCAGCAGCGGCCGCAG
Organism: Hirtodrosophila trivittata; assembly: GCA_035045065.1. Classification (NCBI taxonomy): domain Eukaryota; kingdom Metazoa; phylum Arthropoda; class Insecta; order Diptera; family Drosophilidae; genus Hirtodrosophila; species Hirtodrosophila trivittata. Next base: position 11,243,607 of record JAWNNK010001028.1, on the reverse strand, counting down.
CAGCTGCCGCAGCGGCAGCCACAGCATTGCCACCAGCACCACCACCCCCACACTATTGTTAACCGCCGCTGCGGCGGTCAACGAGCTCAGCGACTGATGCAGCCGGCTGCCCGGGCTGCCAGCCTGTCCAACACCGCTGCCATGATGGAAATACGAATGGTGATTCTTTTGGCGGCGATGATAGATGCTCTTGTGGTTGTTCAGGGAGTTCAGTGTACGGAATACCTTGTGGCACAGATTGCAAACAGCATTGTTAAGCGGCTGCAGATGCTGCTGCTCCTTGTGCCGCTTCAGCGTCAGCTTTGTGCTGAGCAGCTTGCCACAGACATCGCAGCGATGACAAGCGTTAAGGGGCAGCGGCAACAGCAGGCGGTTTGCCTGTGCCACATCATTCGCCCTAGCCGATGACAACAAACTACTGGCCGCATTCCCGGCACCGCCGCGTCCACCTGCCCCATTGCCGGCTGTGTTCGGTGAGAGCGAGGCGCGACGATGGTGTTGATGCAACAAGTGATGGCGCTCCAATGGCGAGGCAGCACGTGCCAGCGCATGCGCATGATGTGCGGCAGCCACCGAGGAGAGCTCGTGATGCGAGTGCAACGAATGGTGCGGATGGTGGGAAGCTAGCATCGACAGCGGATGCTGGCCAAAGTGCGGCGGTGGCACATGATGTGGCGGCGGCGGTGGTGGCGATGCGCCCGGTGTAGCTCGTTGCGCCTCCAAATCCCTTTCACGTTCCCGCTCACGCTCCCGCTCCCGTTCACGTTCACGCTCCCGCTCACGCTTGTGATAGGCCGCAGTGGCGCTGGCCGTGGGCGAGGGAGAGGGCGTCGCACTGGGCATCCCATCGATGGCGCACTGGGAGGAACGCGAGAGGCTCCGCTCGCTGCTGCTGTGTAGATCGTTCGGCTTGTTGGCGATGCTGCTGCTGTTGCTCCGTTCGCGCTCCCTGTGCTCCCTGTGTTCACGTTCTCGTTCACGTTCTCGTTCACGTTCACGTTCACGTTCTCGTTCGCGTTCTCGTTCGCGTTCTTGGTGCAGTTGTTGTGGGTTATGTGGTGTGGAATGATGTTGTTGTTGTTGTTGTTGGAGTTGTTGGAGTTGTTGGTGTTGTGATGTTGGCTGTTGTTCTACTTGTTGTTGTTGTTGTTGTTGGTTGTTGCTACTACTATTACTAGGGTTGTCACTACCACCGGGCACTATGACGCCGCTGAGTAGGCTGGTGCTGCCACCTATACGTCATATAGGAAGAGAAGAAAAAAAGAGACAATAGTGACTTTTCTGTATATTTGACTTTGTTGTTTTGTTGTTGTTGTTGTTGTTACTGTTGTTCTTGTTGTTGTTGTTGTTGTTGTTGTTCATTTCTTCTTGTTGTTGTTTAGTTTCTTTTTGTTTGGTATTTGCTTTTGTTGTTTCTTTCATGTTTCGTTTTTTCTTGTTTATGTTTTTCGTTTCTTTTTTGTTTAGTTTTCTCTTCTGTGTGTGTGTGTGTGTGTGTGTGTCAGTTTGTTGTGTCTCTCTGTGTGTGTGTGTGTGTGTGTGTGTGTGTAAGTCTTTCTTAGTGGTGTTTTAGTTTTTTGTATTTCGTATTTGGTTTACTTTACATCAATACACTAACAAATCCAGGCTCAAAACAATGTAAAAATTTCGCTGATTTTGCTAATTTTTTTTATTTTTTTTTTGCTTTTCGAATAAATTTTTTGTTTTTTTTTTTAATATTTTGTTACGTTTTTAATTTTTTTTTTGCTGTTTCTGTTTCATTTGCATTTCTCAATAATCAAAAATCATCATCAAAGTATATGAAAAAAAACGCAATTGGTTTCAAATTTTGGTTTTTGGTTTTTTTGGTTTTTTGGTTTTAAATTTTTGTTGTTTGTTACGCAAAAAACATATACATACATACACATATATATACACATACATATATATATATATATTTATATATATTAGATATGCGTGATAAATAAAATGTTAATAAAAACTGCTTCTGCTTCTTCTTTTCTGTCTGTATATATGTTAAAAATTGAAGTTTGAAGTTTGTAAATTTGTTTTTTGAACAAAATTCCTTCGATTTTGGACAAATCTGTGCGCAACGATTTCCTCATAATTTCGGTATATATATATATATATATATATATAAAATATATATATATATTTTAAAAAATTTTAAGTATATTTTGTTGTAATTTTTGGTTTTTTTTTTTTTTTTTTTTTTTTGGAGGACGCATGCCACGAGGCGGCAGCAACAGGGTGAGTCAAGTTGAGCTGAGCTCACCAGAAAAATGTTGTTTGTGTGTACATAAAAAATGTGAAAGATATTTTCATCGTCTTCTGTACCAAAAGAATTCTTTTTCGGTACATAAAAGAGTCCTGTGAAGTTGCAACAATTTGTTGCAAATTTCACTAAAGCACAAATTAATTTATTTGCAGTGTATTTTTGTTCAATTTTGTTCTTTTGAATAGCTTTAAAACCAATTATTGAGTTGTTTTTTTTTTTGTTCTGTTTTGTTTTTGTTTTTTTTCTCTTTTTTTTTAGCAAAATTTTGAAACATGTTTGGCCTGATTGATTTGTTGTATATCAAATGTTTTTGGTGTTATTTCTTTTTTTTTTCTTTTTTAATTTGTTATTTGTGTTCTTTTTTTTTTTTTTTTGGTGTGGTTAACTTGACAGTTTTTTGTGCAAGCACCGACAAATTGTGTGTGTGTGTGTGTGTGTGTGTTTTTTTGTAATTTTTTTTATATATTTTTTTATGTTCCTATTGTCACTAGTGTCTCTTTTTTTCAAACTCAAACGCAGCAGCACCTCGGCCTGCCCGTGCGATGCGGTTGATTGAAAAGTTTAGTTGGTTGATTGGTTGATTTGGTTTTGCAATGGTTAAGAAGGGGAACCAAATGGCACCGTTTAAAAGAGCGTGCACCTGAAGGCGGGGCGGGGCGGGGTGGGGTTGGGTTGGGGGGTATATGAGGGGCAGTGGGGCGTTCCGGTTGGGTTGGTGGGATATAAAAAACACACAGTTAAAATGTACGCGCTATACAAATAATTTCGTTTAAATGTTGTATATAAGTTTTGGGCTTAAAAACAAAGGGATGTGTGTGTGTGTTTGTGAGGGGTGTGTATGTGTGTGTGTGTGTGTGTGTGTGTGTGTGTGTGTGTGTGTTGTATGTGAAGGCATTTTGGATTTGATACTTAACATTTTGCAGCGTTGTCAGCTGCTCTTGGATCAGGATCGGGCACGGGAACACCTGGTTAACTGGTTATATTTTGGATACTCCAGCAGAACGCTGGACACTCATATGGATATGGATGGGGGATTACAGTAGTAGTAGTAGTAGTAGTAGTAGTAGTAGTAGTAGTGGGGTTGGGGGAGTGGGGTAGGATAACTTGATGACTGCGAATTTCATTTCATTTTTTATTATAAGTATATTAGTAATTGCTGCTCAATTGATCTTCAACAGGGATATACTTAATATAGAGTAGTAGGTAGTATGTATACTCTTCTAAAGGGGGAGCTTTGCTTATATCTTGTTGTTGTTCTTGTTGTTGTTGTTGTAGTTGTTATGTTGCATGTGTGTGTGTGTGTTACATTTGCTCAGCACAAAAACAAAAAAGGGCAAAAAGAAAACTTTATAATTTCTGCGCACACAAAACAAATACAACTTGATCTATAATATATATATAAATTTATCACACATATCTATTACATATATATATATATATATGTATAGTTCAGGTATATATAGTTCAGGTATTGTGTGCAGAGACTTAAAAAGTTTTCAAAACACAAACAAATTATATAATAACAAAAGATTATATATAAGTATATATATTGTCCGGCATGTTAGAGATATATAGAGATAATGAGACAGAGTGAGAGAGAGTGTATGTGTGTGTGTGTGAGAGAGAGGGAAGAGTGATACAGTGTATGTGTGTGTGTGTGTGTGTGTGTAAGTCTGAGATACAATGATAAAATGTTGTTTGGTTTTGATGATGGGTTTGGCTGGATAGATAGATTGATTGACTGACTGATTGACTGACTGATTGATTGACTCAGTGATTGCTTAATTGACCGACCACCTACATATATGTATATTGAACTGGTCATTTATATATATATATATATATAATACAAGTGATCTTAACAGCTCATAAATGAAATATTCGCGTTTTATGTATAGACTTTTATTATTATTATTATTAATATTATTATTATTATTATTATTGTGTAATTATTGTGTAATTATTATAATTATAATTATAATATGAAAGTAGTTCAATAATAACTGTAATTGCTCTCTGTTACATTTTTTTTTGTTGTTTTTTGTTTTTTTTTTTTTGTAATTTTCTTGGATAAATCTTTCTCTGTGAAAAACTCTATAAAACTAACGAACACAGGTGCACTCATAAAGTATCCGGTTAACATTTTCTCGTGTTTATATATCTACAAATTATCATTATATATATTCGCTTAGATCTATTATGAAAGTAATATATATACTATATATAAAAAAAACATATGATTAACAAATGTGTACAATATATATGATTATGTATTACTTATTCTTTCCTCTTCAGAAGGCTTATGCATATTCATATATATCTTTGTCTGTGTGTTGGTGTGTGTGTGTGTGTGTGTGAGAGTGTGCGTGCGTGTGTTGTTGTGGTCTGCTGTACTCACTGATACTTCTTAGTCTTAGCCTAGGCTTTATCTTAATAAATACTACATAACTGTGCGCAATTGGTCGGTCGTTCGGTCGGTCGCTTCCTTTCCTTTCCTTTTTTTCTCATATAATTTTCAACTCTGAAAACTTCTCTCTACATGTATATATATATTTATTTTTATATATATATATATGGGGTACCTGCTATGTATATGTACATGTGCACCCTCTTTCAGTGAATAATCATAAAAATAATTATGTATATTTATAAAAAAAAAAATTATTTCTTTTATTTTGCATAAAAAAAGGCTACAAAAACTGATTCTGATCTGTGCTCGAGCTTAACCTACAGATATATATATATATATATATGTATGTATGTATATATATTCACTTAGTTCTATACTTTTAAATTGTATTTTATTAAAGCCATTTGAAGAATTCACTACCGGCACCTTTTGCAAATTTCTTTTAATTATTTTATTAATAAAAAGGCATTAAAAAAAAAAAATAATTAAAATGAACAAAAACTGTAAAATTTATACTTTATACTTGAACTATCAAAAAAAAACACTGCTAGTCTATATAAAAAAATCAAAACCTGATCGGAAAAGCTAAAGTTGCTGTTCTATTTGATGTATATATATATATATATATATGTACAGTCAACTGATATAAAATCTTTCTCATCTGAGTTCTTTATAGTTAGGCTTGACTGTAGTTAGTTGAGGAAAACTATAGCATATACTTTCTCTCTTTCATTTTCTCTTTTGTTTTTCTCTCTTAAACTAGAAAAGGCAACTAAGTGTTACTAGCCTAGAATTTAATATGCCTGCTCTGCATATCAATAGATATATATATAGATATAGATATATATAGATAGGTATATATATATATATTGATCTGATACAGAAGCACCGTTGTCGTAATTCTCTCCATTTTGTTTTCTTTTCTGTATACGTTTGTGTCTGTGTCTGTGTGTGTGTTTATGATAACTGCAAAGAGCGTGATGGAGTCGATATAATGTTACATAAACGTGTGTGTGTGTGTGTGTGTGTGTGTGTATAACTGTAAAAACGTATGCCAAAAGAATTGATTAATATTACAATTATGCGTAGATTTGACAAACTTAACAAAGGTTTCATCTAATAAGTAATAGTTATAGTATTTACTATGTCGATTATTCCCCCCAAAAGGATCTATCCAGTTGCTCCTGTTGCTGCTGTTGGTGGTGCTTGGTGAAACGTGCTGCTGATCGGCAACAAGGCTATATTATATATATATATATATATATATTGTTTGGCCCGATTTTGATAGACAACAAAAAAAAAAAAAAACAGAGAAAATAGTAGTTTGGGGTAGCAAGTTGAAAGGTTCAAAAGTTCAAATTGGCCAGACGTTGATAGTCAAAGTACATGAAACCCTATGAGGAGGAATTATGATTCAGCTGCTGATGGTAATAGCTATTGGCGGCCTGTGGGGCATTCGGTTCCTGTTTCGGTTGCTTCAGATTGCGATGATATATGCTCTTGTGATTGCGCAAGCTATTCAATGAGCTGTAGACACGCTTGCAAATGTTGCACACGGGCTCCTTGGTGGGGCGCATGTGGACGTTCTGGATGTGACGCTTGAGTCGGGTGAGGGAGCTGAGGTTCTTGTTGCAGGGATTGCAACGGAAATCGTCGCCGCCACTCGATGCGTTCAGGCTGCCGCCGGATGTGTTCAGCGTTGAGTTGTTCAACGAGCTGTTGGCGCTGCCGCTGGTCGAGGCGGTTGCATTTGCCGTTGCGGCCATGTTGGCCATAACGGCGGCAAACATTTGCTGCTGGGCGGTTGTGGGCGTGTTCGATGTGGGCGGACTGCAGCCGAGTATGCCGTTCGAGCCTGTCTGGCTGCCACTGTTAAGTTGTTGTTGTTGTTGTTGGTGCTGTTGCTGCTGCTGTTGCTGCTGCTGCTGTTGGTGTTGTTGTTGTTGGTGTTGGTGTTGTTGGTGTTGGTGCTGCTGCTGTTGGGGTAATATAGAGACGCCATTGTTGCTGCCATTGTTGTTGTTGTTGTTGCTGTTGCAGGTGCTGACATTGTTGTTGCAATTGGCTGCGAATGTTGAGAGATTAAGCCCACAGATGCCAGAGGCGTTTGTGATGGCTGTTCGAGTTGTTGTTGTTGTTGTTGTTGGTGTTGTTGTTATTGTTGTGGTTGAGTTGTTGTTGTTGTTGTTTATTTGTTCAGAGTATGACAGGTAGAAGTTGTTGTTGTTGCATTTTTTGTTGTTGTTGTTTGTTGTTGTTGTTGTTGTAGAAGTTGTTGCATTTGTCGTCAGTTGACCTGACGACAAAGTAGGGAAGAAAGTCAGAAAACGTCGCATTAGCCCAAGGACAACGAGTTTATATTTTTATTTTGAGGATTTTGTATTTTTTTTTTTCGAATTTGGAATTTTGTTTTGGTGGTTTAATTTTTTTTTTTGTGGGTTTTTTGTCGGAAAAGTTGTATCATTAAAAAGGTTCGCAAGCATTTTTTGCATCAAATATAATATAATATAATATTATTCTTTTTAAGATTCTAACGTTTTTTTTTTTAGTTTTTTTTAATTTTTCTAAATAATTTTTTTTTTTTTTTTTTGATTTTCAATTTAACTTTGGACTTATTTAATTGTTTTCGAATTACAATTTAACAAGTGGCCTACACATATAAAAATAACTGTTTTCATTATATCATTATATAACTGGAGTTAAGTCGTAATGCTAGGGGGTTTCGATTCTCAAGAACTGGACATAAAAGTCGAGAGAACGAGAAGTTGGAAAAGAAAAAAAAATTTGTTTTTATATATATAAATTTATTATTTTTTTTTAGACAAATTAATTTCTTCTTTGATTGTTCGTGTGCGTGACGTCGACATTTCAATAGCTAATACGATACGATCTGATATTATATAGTACGATCTCTGATACGATCTGTTATCGGATCTTAACTGAACTAATTCGTTGGGCTGGCTGCAGCTCAAGGCTAGACGAGTACACATAGTTTTTGGCTTTTGGAGAGGGTAAGTGCGATTGATCACCAGTCACAGTGATGAATACTCAATTTCGAACCTGAACACTGAGCGAAAATACTCGTTGTATACTGAAGATTTTTCTCTGTGTGTGTTTTTGTTTTTTGTTTCTTTTCCTTTTTTTTTTAGAATTTAGTTTTGTTTTTTTCTCTTTTTTGGGGGAGGTGTGGGGGAATTTGTTGGGATTAATATTTGTATATTATTGTTGTTGTTATTGTTTGTTGTTGTTGTTGTTGTAGTTGTTGTTGTTGTTGGTTCTTTGTTGTAGTTTGTTGCACTCGTTACCGTTGCATGTGGAGTGTGTGGCAATATACAAAAGAGTAGGAGGAGGAAATCAAACGTGTGCAGTTGGACCTTGTGTTCTGTGTGTGTGTAGGTGTGTGTGTCTCTTTTCATACTGTTTGTGTGTGTACTGTGTGTGTTTGTGTGTGTGTGTGTGTGTCTATTTATATTGTGTGTGTGTGTGCGTGCTTGTTTGTGTATTCAACACCATCACCAAAATACTTCTTAGCTTCATTCATTGCTCTTGCTCTTGTTTCTTCTTCTTGTGTTCATGTTGTTGTTGTTGTTGTTGTTTTTGTTGTTGTACTTGTTGTTGTTGTTCGTGTTGGCGCGTGTGTGTGTGTGTGTGTGTATATATTCTGTGTGGGTGTGTGGGATTGTGTCGCTTAAATAAAGGACTAAAAATAAACCATTTCCAAAATTTCCTTTTATCATATTAATCATAATCATAACCATAATCATCATTATCTTCATCATCTTCATCATCATCATCATCATCATTGTTGTTGTTGTTGTTGTTGTTGTTGCTGTTGTTTTCACGCCGTGGACAAATTTTAATTCAATTTTTTTCAAACGTTTTTTTTTACATAAATTTCTAAATATTTTTTTAGTTTTTTTTATGGACGGGAAAAGGGATTTTTTTCGCATTGTGTGTATGTGTGTGTGTGTGTGTGTAGCATAAAAATTATTCGAATTAGGTTTAACTCGTACTTAGGCCTAATACAAATTGCATTTTTTTTCTAGCTTAATAATTGCACAGCAAATTTTAATTTAATTTTAAAAATTATCAAGAAAAAAATTGCGATTATTTTTTTGAATTTTAAATCAGAAATTTCAGTATGCCAAGCGTTTTATGTACATCCTTTTGACTCATTTAGAAGTTAGGCAAGTTTTTAGGTTAAATTGTAATTCGATAACAATCGATAGAAAACTATCGATAGCAATAGTTTGGAGCAAATGCCGTTGAATTTGACTTTTATTTAACAAGAAATGCTGGGAAGTTGGCCTACGATATATGAAATATATATATATATCGATTCGGTTTTTATAAACAGCTGATTAATTTAATCGATTAATTATCGTTTGGTCTATCAGAAGTAGCTCAATTATTTGTTTAATCGATAGATTTATGGGAAAGTTGTGAATGATTTGAGATGCTGTGCAATTTTTTTGGGGGTTACATTCAATTATTGTGTACGTTTATGCGATTAATCGTTTAATCGATTAATATCGGATGCCAATAACAATAACTTAACTTGAATATTTCATATTTTACATAATTTCCTTAAGTTTTTTTTTCTTTTACCAATTAAAACTTAAAATTAATCAAATTTTGGCAAAGTTTTTCGAATTTCGAATTCAACTAAATTCTAAGCTTGTGTGTGTGCTATATATATATATAGATATATATATATGTCTGTATATATGTATATATATGTGTGTGTATGTATATGTTTTAATGCGCATGTGTGTGTAATATAAAAATGTAGCAACAAATATACATATAAAGAGCGGAATTTCAAGCGATCTATCGTCAGTTTTATATACGTGAAGCTTTCGGTTGTTGCCAATGTAATTGGTAATTGTAATCGATAATTGGTAATTATAAATGTAATTATAAATAATAACTTATTGATTTCGATATGTGTGTGTGTGTGTATGTCTCTGTGTGTGTGTGTGTGTGTATAAAGTCTCCACATGTGTAAGGAGCAAATGTTAAGTAAAGCACAATTAACATGGGTTTTAGTATAATACTTGTAATTGTAGTTGTTGTAATTGTAATTATAATTTTAATTATTCTAGTAATTGTAATTGTAATTTGTAATTTGTAATTTGTAATTTGTAATTGTATTTTTGTATTTTGTATTTGTTTTTGTTGTTGTATTTGTTTGTGTATTTTGTATTTGTTGTTCATCTCTTAACGGGTAAATTTCTCTATAGATTTTTTCGTACACCTTTTTTGTACTCTTCCCTAGCATAATACTATATATCTATATGTATATATCTGTATATAAATATATATATATATGTATATATATAAAAAATTTCGGTGGTAATGGAAAGAATTTTTAATTTGTTTAGTATAATTGGAAAGTAAATACATATAGCGTTAGTTATAATTGAGGTTAGTTTTTTTTTATTTTTTTGGTTTTTCATTTTTGGCAGTTAGAGAGATTTGCGTGTATGTGTGAGTGTGATTGTGGGTGTAGGTGTGGATGGGTGTGTGACTATAGGCTGTGTGTGTGTGGGTGGATGTGCGCATGTATGTATGTATATGGATTAGTAGTGATCTTGAGCGCCTTCTATTTATTTTTTTCTTTCTATTTTTTTTTTTATATTTTTCTATAATTTTTTTTAATATATATTTCTATTTTTTTTTAAATTTTTTCTAACTTTTTGTTTAATTTTTTATATTTTGTGTGTGTGTTTTGCTGTGGTTGAAGAGTGGTTCGACTTTTGGGTAACCTTTTTGTGGGGCAATCGCTAATACAAAAAAATGGGTTAAGAAACACAATTCTTGGGGGGTTTTTTCATACTGTGTGTGTGTGTGAGTGTGTCTGCGTGTGTGTGCGTGTGTCTGTTCATATACTGTTTGACGGGTAGGGACCAAGACCATTGTGTGTGTGTGTGTGTGTGTGTTAATTGGTTGTTGCTGTTGTTGTTGTTGTTGCTGTGGTTGTTCTTTCTGCCTTTTAACCTTATAATTAAACACCTTGTTTTGAGTTTTCAGTGTGTGTGTGTGTGTGTGTGCGTGTGTTTTGCGTATTGCATTTAGCATGTATATGTTTAGGTATGTGTGTGTGTGTGTGTGTGTGTGAGTATGTTTCGAGTGTATTTTTCGTATATTTCTTTGTATATATTCAGATCTTTTTCGGTTTTTAGTCCGGTTTTTGTGTGGGTTTCTTTCTTTAAAGTAGTTAAAATATATGTATACAAAATGCCAATTGTTGTTGTTGTTGTTGTTGTTATCTTAAGTAGTTGTTGTTGTTGTTGTTGTTGTTTTGACTCTACGCATATATCTTCACATTTCTGTTTCCGTATTCATATATAAGAATTCGTTGCTTTTCGCCAATTTATCAATTAGCCAATAAATCAACCCAATTGGGCCTAGCTCAATCGTTGCTGCTGCTTAATTAGTGGACCGGTGGGGGGGGGGTTTGTGCGGGGGTGGTTTGAGGGTGGTTTTCCTCGCAGTATCTTAAGATCTGCGAGGTGTGTGCGCTTCTGTATTCGTAAGTACTTAGCTAATAAGATCAAATCTCTTGTGTGCTTTTGGGGAATGCAACGAAAGAAACCAAAAAGTACACAGAAAGAAAAAAGAGGAAGTAAATCAACAAGAAGAAGAATGCCCAACCTAGGGCGGGGGTAGGGGTATTCACTGATGATGGAAAACGTCAAATATCATTTTTGTTTTTCTTTTTTGGGGCAGTTTTCTATAAGAAATTTTCATATAATTTTTCATCAATAAAACACATACATATGCATGTATGTGTGGGTTGTGTTCATGTGTGTGTGTGTGTGTGTATAGCTTAGGGGTATGCAAATCAAAATTTATTTGCGTAATTCGGGGGACATTTTCATTTTCTCGTTGAAATTTTGAAGCCATATTTGTAAAAATTAAATGAAAATCTTAAAAAAAAAATTAAATCAAACTGAAGTTTATTTTTTTTTTTAGCAATTTAACAAAAGACACATTAAAAATAATAAGAAATTTATTTCATATAAATATTTTTGATAAATGTTTTTTTTTTTTTTAAATTTCAGTTTTGGGTTTAGATTTTTTTTTTTGGTTTTTATACGTAAAGCTTTTCTTTTGCTTTTGCTGTTTATGATAATTTGGTGGGTTGGAAAATTGATGGGGCACTGGGTAGGGCGGACTGTGGTGGGTTGCTCAGGGGGAGTGGTGGGGTAAAAATTTGGTAGGGGGAGTATTATTTTTGGTTTTTGTTTTGCTTTTTGGAGAATTGGTATACTTAGTTTTAGACACAAGCACGACGACGTACAAAAGGGAAATGAAAAAATTTCAATACATAATGTATATAGGTATATATATATATATTCGATCGATCTTATAATGCGTTGCATTTTACACAAAATAACAGAAAAATGTACACCAAATAAAGTTATGGCAAAATGTACTTATTTGTCTTGTGGTTCTTGTTGTTGTTGTTGCTGTTGTTCATGTTAAGTGAAAAATCAAATCAATTGAAAAACTGAGGAAAACTCAAAAGCTTCAGTTTGTCGATCAGCAAATGACTTTAAGTATAATAACCTCATGTTAGCTATCTGACAAGGGCTTACATCTATCTATCTATCTATCTATCTATCTTCATGTTATCTACCTGGTAAATCTTCATGCTAAGTATCTGCCAAAGGCTTACATCTTTCTGTTATCTACCTAGTAAAGCCTTATATCTTCATGTTAAGTGTCTAACAAAGCTTCATGTTATCTACCTGGTAAAGCCTTATATCTTCATGTTAAGTATCTGAAAAAGCTTTACATCTTCATGTTAAGTTTCTAGCAAAGCTTTGTATCTTTATGTTATCTACCTGGTAAAGCCTTATATCTTCATGTTAAGTATCTGCCAAAGGCTTACATCTTCCTGTTATCTATCAAACAGTTATTATCTTCATTTTAGCTATCTGAAAAAGCTTTACATCTTCATGTTAAGTTTCTAGCAAAGCTTTATATCTTCATGTTATCTACCAGGTAAAGCCTTACATCTTCCTGTTATCTCCCTAGTAAAGCCTTACATCTTCATGTTAAGCTTCTAGCAAAGCTTTATATCTTCACGTTATCTACCTGGTAAAGCCTTATATCTTCATGTTAAGTATCTGCCAGAGGCTTACATCTTCCTGTTATCTATCTGGCAGAGCCCAGCATCTTCATATAAGCTACCTGGCAAGAGCTAACTTTATTTCATTATCTTCATTTTAGCTATCTGAAAAAGCTTTTCATCTTCATGTTAAGTTTCTATCTATCTTCATTGTAATTTGAACTGAGGTGCTGCCATTTTAGACTACCTGGCAAAACTTTGCCTCTACATCGGAATTGACTTATCTGGCAATACTGTACATATAATTTGGAATTAAGCTGCTGCCAGCTTGTTTCTATACTGATATGTCTGGCAACCTTGTCAAGCTCTTAGCTTCTTGCTAAGCGATTTATTTAGCTATCCTGTCTTCATAAGCATCTTTTCAACCAGCTCTGTCAACTTACTAAAAGTGATCTTCCAACATTATTTGTGGACTCTACGAAATGTTCTTACCTATCTCAAACTTCATCAGTCTGGCAACTCTGTCAACTAAATGACAAGCAGCAAATTGTCTTCAGTTGTGAATGTTTGCTGATATTTCGTATATTTTTGCTTAACTCTGTCTGTCTGACTTTCCCTTCGATCAGCCCTGCCAACTTATGCGTAGCTTATTGATGTGATCTGGCAACATTATTTGTAGTCTTTTTGGGTTGTTCTTAACTGTCGATCTGGCAGCTCTGTCAACTAAATGATATGCAATGCATTGTATTCTCTTCCATATGTTGCTAAAATTTCATATACGTCTCAAACTTTTCGACTAGCGCTGCCAACTTATTGTTTTGAACTGAATACACTGGAAAATTCTTGGAAAACTTTTAGTTTTCCCTGCTATCTACAAATTACTGTGGGAAAATGCCAAAATTTTGCTTTCTTTCCTTTATTTAAAAGTCATTTGAATCAAGACAAACTGAGGCTGAAACAGGCAGAAAATAAGGAAATAAATTTATAAAACAAAAAAAAAAACAACAGTAAAAAGTTTTCGTTGTGTTTGTTGTTGTTGTGGTTCTTGTTGTTGTTGGTGTAAGTATGTAAAAAAAAAATAGAATAAGATTGAAGCTTTACACTTTACGACTGGACACAGAAACAGAAATGTGAACACAAAAACGAGGAAATAAAAAAGGAAAAGGGAACGTTATTAACTGAATTTGTTGTATGTAAACGTAAGTATACAATAAATAGATACAGGTATGAGATATATGAGGATATATGTATGTAAATGTGTGTGTGTGTGTGTGTGTATGTATGTGTGTGTGTGTGTATTGGTTGCACATTTGCTGATGGTTGATTATTGCTTTTAAATACGAATACAAAATTAGCACACAAATAACGAATAGAACGAAACTAAAACGAACGAACGAACGAATAAACGAATAAAATGGATAACGGCGATAACTCAAATTGTTATAAATAATGAATAAATAACGAATGCTTTGTTTTTTTTTTTTGTTGTTTACGTTTTCTTTTTAGGAAACAAATATATTGGGGGGAAAATATATATTTTCTCGATTTATCATTGGTTTTTCCTTTAAAATCTAACTAATAATTCGGATACGGATCCAGCAGCTATATCTTCTATATGTTTCTTATCTCTTAGCAGGTTGTGTATGAGTTAGAGATAGTTGGAAATATTATATATATATCTATGTATATATATATATATATATATATTTATGTATAGAAAGAGAGAGAGAGAGAGAGAAGGAGCGAGCGAGATTTATGACATATATAGAGCATATATCGTTGATTCTGATTTAACATGTGTGGACATGAAGTAAGCCGAATGAACTCGAACTATATATATATATATTGGAAAGAAAGAAAAAACATGCTCGCAAAAGCCAAAAAAGCAACAAACACTGAACCACAAAGCAAACCAATAAGTAATACCCATTACTCCGAGACCTTTCGTTCTATCTAACATAATTAGCCAGCTAATAGACCTGCTGCCTCACAGGCCGATTTTCCCAGTCAGCTACATAAATTAACAGCATAAATATTCACACGCCAGCGATGAGCCAGAGCAAAATGTGTGACAACTATACGAAAACAGTGACTGCGACTGTGAAGCTGTGACTTTTGCTACGATCAAAATTAAATATCTTCTAGCAACTTTCCTGACTTCTAAGTACTTAAATCGTGCTCTATAGGCATAGTTTATTCTATAACAGTGAGTCTTCACCTAGCATCACGCTTATAAGCGTTACTTTTTAGTATCTTATACTGAATACTGGCGAAACAGTCGCGCTTCACTTCTAAACGGCAACAAGAGTGTTGCTGATTTGCTACCCGTTAGAGACTCAGTCACGACAGTGACTCGCTACTTCTAAGCACTGTGACAGATGTGGTGACTGGCGTTCAGCACTAAATGTTCGCCGCAATGTTGGGGCAGGCCGCAAAAGCCGCAAAGCTTTTACGAACTAGTTGAACATACGCGTTGCATGCTTTTAGGCACGCACAATGTGGCTGCTGGGTGGTGGGTGGGTGGGTGGCTGCTGCTGACTAGTGGGTGGTGGGTGGTGGGTGGCTGGAGCTGTGACTGGAGATTGTTGTGGCCTAACCGCAACATAACAGCGTCAATTAAAATGTGCGCCACATACTGAAAACGGTTGAATTTTCCTTGTCTGCTAAACACTTGCGGCACACACACACACACACACACAGGCACACACACTATAGCTGTTGGTGTGACCAGAGTTAATTAGTTTTCAACACACACACACACACAGAAGGAGCTGAGCTCTGAGAGCTATTACAAGGCATTAGTTGGGTTCAGTGTTTGTTGTTTAAGGCTCGGATATTCTCTTCTTGGATTTTTCGTTGTTTTCTATTATCATTATCTTTATCATAATCATCATTATCAACATCATTATCATTTGTCATTAGGTCATTATGATCAACATCAGCATGGCGAATTTGTTATACATATGATTATAACATCTAACTGCTGCTATATATATTATATATTTGTTCTCTAAACTCGATTTTTATATTTATTTTCTCTTTTTTTTTTTTTAGCTATTGCAGACTTTATTTTTATATATATATATATATATTTTTTAGGTATATATATATATATTTTTAATGTGACGGAAATAAATGAAAACATTTACCATCGAAACAATCAAACAAGAAAGAAATTTATACACTTTTTTAGGTTAGACTTGAAGATGCAAAAAAAAAAAAAAAACAAAAAAAATTAAAAACAAAACTTATTTTTTTAACGACTTTTACGGTTTTTGCAATTCTAATGGAGTCTTTGACAGAAGCGGCCCAGCGCCCGATCTGAACAATCGGGATATATAATATATATATAGTGTCTATATAGTCAAGATCTGGCGCGGAGTCACTGCTGTCGGGACGTAAGTGTTTACTTTAAATTAAATTAAAAATTAAATAACAAAAAAAAAAAGAAAAAAGAAAAAAAGGAAAGCAATTTGAATGACTGAATGAAATAATCAAATATATATATATATATATATCGGATGTTGTATATATATATTCTCGTGTAGGGTAAATAAATCAAAAGTTAAATCAAATTGTAATCAACACACATATATAGCCGATTTATATGCATGTATAGTACGCATGTTACTCATGATGTAAGTATATGTTTTCAAGTAAAACAAATGATACAGACACATTTCTTCAACGTTAAAATATTATTTGAATTTTCTATTTTCTTTTCATTGGTTTTATATATATATTTTTTTTGGTTGGGTTTTTTTTTTTTGTTATTATTTAAATTATTTTTTTTTTTTTTGGTATTTTCTAGATATTTTTTTTTTTTTGGTATTTGCATTTGATGTAAAAAATGTAATAATGAGCTTTTGAGCGCAAATAGAGCGAAACAATAGAGTAAATAGAGAAATGCTTGGACTCACCTTGTGGAGAGACGGCTAGTTCGCCAGATTGTTGCAATTGTGTGTTGAGACCTGTTCGAGGATCCCAAGAGAGAAGAATTTAAGCCGAAATTGCGTTAGTTTTTTATTGATTTATATATTTAAATATATATTATTATATTTATATATTAAGTATACGCACCAAGCAAGGCCGAATGATCGAGATTGCCTATGGGGAAATTGAATGCGGCACCCGGAAACAATTTTGTATCAGCCGGCGACATGATGAAGGGCTGTGCGGCATGGTGGGACGCAAGGTTGTCGCCGATCTCATCATCATTGCCCGAGCTGTTAAATATATATAAATCATAAATATTATATTATTATTCTTTTTATTTATTCTCAACTCCGATTAAACTCACCTCAAGGAGCCTTTACCGCCATCACCGCTGCTGGAACGATTGGCATCGTGTTCACCGGTCGAGTCATTGCTGTGCTCGTCATTGACATTGGCATTGGCATTGTTGTTGGAGCAGACCAGCTCCATCGGCTCTGACTTGACATCATCGACGCCGCGTGCCAATGGAGATGGGGTCAGGCTGCCGAGTTTCTCGCTTATGGAGATGCCGTTGCCGTTGGCGTTGCCATTGCCCGAGTTGCCAGTGTTGCCAGTATTTCCGTTGCCAGTAGGTCCGTTGCCTGCAGCAAGAGAAGGATAAAGAGAGAGTTGAATGTTGGGTTTATTCGAAGACAATTGAAACTATCGATAAATGTGATGAATGCATTTGAATTCAAAACAAACTAAGGACGAAAGCAAGGGATCAGATTGAATCGTATCTAAGCATTGCCTGGGGTACTAAGATATAACATTGATCTTCTCATTGATTTCCCCATTGATCTTCTCATTGATTTCCCCGTTGATCTTTCTTTGATACTATTTATCGATATGTGATTTTCATTCAAACCGAAGAACAACCCATGTCATGTATATTCTGATTGAAATTGAATCAATAGAGGCAATGATCGATGATATTGAGGGTCTAATAGATCATATTGAATCCTGCAACATCGATTTCACCATTTTTCTTTTATTAATGCGATTTATCGATAGGTGATTTTGATTATAGTCAATATAATCCTATTGGAAATGCATCAGTTAATGCGATAATCAATGAAATTGAGAGCAGATTGAATCATGCAACATTAAGTTCCCCATTGGAAGCCCTATCGATCTTTCTTTGATACTATTTATCGATATGTGATTCCATTTCGACGTCATAAACAGCCCTTGTAATGAATATTGTTACTGAAAATGAATCAATAAAGGCAATGATCGATGATATTGAGAGTCAAAAAGAGCAGATTGAATCCTGCAACATCGATTTCACTATTGATCTATTATTAATAGGATTTATCGATAGGTGATTTTCACTATAATTCAAATATTCCTATGGAGAATGCATCAATCAATGCGATGATCAATGCTATTAACTATCTCATAGATCAAATTGAATCATGCAACATTAAGTTCCTCATTGGAAGCCCTATCGATCTTTCTTTGATCCTATTTATCGATATGTGATCTCATTTTGAACTAAGAAACAATCCAAGTAATGAATATTCTTACTGAAAATGCATCAATCAATGCGAAATTGAGAGGCAAATCAGATTGAATCGTTTCAAATCGATTTCACCAATGATCTTTCATTAGCAAGATTTATCGATATGTGATTTTTATTATTATCTATACATTCCTGTTGAAAATGCATCAAACAATGCGAAGCTCAATGAAATTGAGAGACAAAAAGATCCAATTGAATCCTGCAACATTGGTTTCCCCTAAATTTCCTCACCGATCATTTATCGATATGTGATTTTGATAAGTTATCGTGTAGTAAAGGGTTGGGTACTCACGTTTCTCCTCCTTGAGAGGTGGTGTATTGTTGTTGTTGTGGTGCTTGATCGTGCTGAAGTCGGCCGGGGTTAGCTGCGGCGAGGCGCTACGCGCGTGGAGCTGCAAGTCCGGGCTGTTGTTGTTGCTGGTGGGCAGACCGTTATCGGCGCTGCGGAGACGCTTGAGAGCATGGGTTGTCTCCTCGACATTGGCATTCCTGCTGTGCATCATGGCCATGCGCTTAAGCAGGTGGTTGTTAATGGACGACAGCTGTGGCGGCGGTGGTGGCGGTGAGCCAGCACCCTGGCGGCTGCTAAACAATGTGGCAGCCCCATCGTCATGCAACGCGCCATGATGTGAATGTGAGTTAAGAGGCGTGCGTACGCCGGCATTGGCCAAGTTCTGTATCTGTGCCAGGTGCTATATTATATACACAATAGATCACAATAACTATAGAGTTCACTATAACGAGTGCTCACTGTACTTACGCTATGCGTATCCTCGGCCTGTTGCTGTGTTAAGCCCGAGACGCGCAGCACCTCGGCGGTCTTCAAGAACGATTGCAAGGACTTCTGATGCACATTCACCTCGCCGTGGTAAATGAATTCGACCAGCGAGTGCAAATCCATAAAATTGACATCTTGCAGCAATATGACTGGATGTTTGCAGGGTGTGCTCTATAACGATATATGTATATATAAACATTAGTCATCAGATATCGAAATATATGTATAATATTATTTTTAAGACTCAACTCAATTTACATAAACACTTAGCGTGGGGCTAACCTTCAGCTAGCATTTGACTGGGGAAACCCAACAGCTGTATAAGCCCATATATATATATATATATATATATATCTGGCAATGTCTGGCAACTCCTGCTGCTGCCTGTTTCTTTTTATACTAATTTCTGCGGCTGCAAAACAAAGAAATCGCTTGATTTCCGCTGCAAAAACGTGACTTTTTACACAGCCTCAGCCCTGTTTGCTATACACACACTCTACACACACACACACACATACATATGGATATATATATGTATATAGCTGACCTCGATTCTGCTTATCCTAACCAGTCGCACACTTCAATCTGCACTCAATGCAGTCTACAGTCTACAGTCTGCAGTCTCCACTTTTATGATCATGTCTGTGTATACATGTGTGTGTCTGCCTGTCTCTGTCTCTGTATGTGTGCGTGTGTGTATTTAATGTGAATTTCACTTTATCATCAAGTGGCAATTCAACAAAAGGGCGCGCGCTTTGCTGTGCGTAGAAATTGGGTCAAGTCTCGACGTCTTTGTTATTATTTCGATTTCCAGCAATGCATCCCCAGTCTCAGCCTTCATTTAATTCCCCCCAAGGCAGCTGTGCCATGTATATGTGTGTGTGCATGTGTGTGTGTGTGTGTGTGTGTGTGTGTGTGTTTATGAGCAGCGACTGGCAGACAGACACGCAGTTTACTTGTCACTTTGCCTTATTTACAGGCATTTGCAATTTATTTGCACATTTACGAGCATATATCATGTGCCTGCCTGTATATACTATATGTGTGTGTGTGTGTGTCTCTCTATGTGTGTGTGTGTGTGTGTGTGTGTGTGTGTTTATGCAGGCAGAGGCTGATTGTGAAATTGAGGTCAAGACGCTGATCAGTGATCAAGTGAAGCAGCAGCAACGTCAGCAAACCTGATTGCCCAAGAGAGCGAGAGGCAAAGGAAGCTGGAGAGAGAGAGAGAGAGAGAAGGAGAGGCAACGAAGAAGACTAAGAGAGAAGGAGATAAAGCGAGAGAAGATAGATAGACTAAGACTGGCTCCTTTAGCTTTCCCCCTGGCTCCAAGCTCAATGTTTGCCATAAAAAGAGCTATTCACCGGCAATATGTAACATATTTTGATAACTATCGATAACTTAGGGTTGCCAAGTGAACTAAATAAGAGTGGAAGGAGTAAAAATAGAGACAGAGATTGCTGCCATTTGCTTTCCCTAAGCTCCAGGATAAACTTTAACCCTGATAACAGCAATTTTCTGGCACTTTTTGCTATACATCGATCACTATCGATAACTACAGCTCAACTTGACTACTTTAGGGTTGCCAAGCAATCTATAGAAGAGAACGAAAAGGAGAGATAAAGACAGAGAAACACTTTCAATAAGCTCTTACCCTAATAGCAGCTACTTTCAGATGAGATTTGCTATATTTGAATACATATCGATCACTAGCGTTGAATATAAGTAGCTTAGGGTTGCCAAGTGAGCTAAATAGGAGGAAGAAAAGGAGGGATAGAGACAGAGATTGGTGCCTTCAGCTTTTCCTAGACTTCAAGCTAAACTTTTAAGCTAATAACAGCTATTTCCTAGCTATATTTGCCACATATCGATAACAATCGATAACTAAGAATCAATTTAAGTACCTTAGGGTTGCCAGATAAACTACTCAAACCGACAATAACTTTGTTTTTAGCCTAATTGAAGGAAAACTGGCTACTGCCTCAACACTGCCTACACTTTTTTGTTCAAAGCTGGCAACCCTAAGAAGAGAAATGCAAATTTCGCAGTGTCTATGCAAATGAGATTTGGTCTGGGGGCAGGCAGCAAAGTGTTAAGTAGGCGTGTTGTGCCAGATCCTTAGAAGCTTATTAAGAGCAGTAGCACTTACAGGCACACCTACAGTCACAGTCACAGTCACAGTTACAATTCACAGTTACCAGTTACAGTTTTATAGTTGAACAAAAGCCAAAATGCTTTTAGGAGCGCTTAACTCAACGCGCAGTTTTTGCTCTGTCTCTCTGGCTGTCTGTGTGTGTGTGTGTGTGTGTGTGTGTGTGTGTGTGTGTGTGTGTGTGTGTGTGTGTGTTGTTGTTGTGTTTGTTTTGTGTAAAAGGACGCTTTGCAGCTTTACACCTAATTAAAATAATGCGCTGCAGTTAATTAAATATTAATGCATAGGCGCAGGGCACAAAGAGCATCGCCAAAGTGTCGCCAAACCGGACTCAGACCCGGACTCAGACCCGTACCCGGTCCCGTAATCGCAGCCGGACTCGTCTATTTTGTTGTTGTATGTATTTCAAATTGAATTTACAAAGTTTTCTGCCTGACTCGTATTGTTGCATTGCCAACAAAGTTTTTTGTATCCTCGTACTAATTTCTTGGCATATAATTATTTTAGCATTCTTTCCCCCTCTCTCCCCCTCTCTCTCTCTCTTTCTTTTCTCCCCTTTTTTTTTGTGTCATAGTTTGTGCCGCCTGCTTGTTGCTATTGTTGCACTTGCAACAGTTGCAGCACTTCTTTTTTGCTCAACATTTAGTTGGCCTTTTTAACAAATTAAATGCCGACTTTCTGTTGTTCGCAATTTTGTTTGGCTCTTCATTATCAGAGACTACCCCTACCCTCAGACTACCCCTAGCCGCACCCCTTGCCCCTGCCTCTCACATTTTGGGCGAAACTTTGCAATTTATTGGCTGGACAGCTTGTAAAACTGACGCAAGTTTCGCCTGTAGGTGGTGCCCCGGTGTCGTATACGCAATATGAAAGCAGCCTCCCTGTTTTTCCCACATTTTCTTTGCGCTTTTCTACATTTTTCCGCCCCTTTGTGGGCGTTCTGCTAACGTATTGTTAGGCGTAAGTAGGCAGCCATTAGGGACGCCAATTGCACTAAATGGCCCAAAGAAACTGCTTGCCAGCCCCCTAACCCCCTCCCCCTCCCTCTCTCTTTCTTTATATATATATCCTTCTCTTTCTATGCCTTTTCTAGCTTATTCTGTATAGTTAAGCAGCCATAATCTTGATCAGTCTGTGTTTTTAGTTCGACATTTGAGTTGAAACTCAAGTTTTGTGCTCATCCTTTGGGGCAAATAGTTTTTCTAAGGATAAGGATAACTTTGACTGGGGTGTGTCCTTTCATAAAAAGGGTATCTGATATCGGTGTAGCGTTCAAAAGAAAACCTTTCTTTCCTTTATTTTCCTTTCAAAGTTACTGCATAATTTTGTTGTTGTTGTTGTTGTCCTTTTTGCTGTTTGCGTCTATAATTTACAAGGAAAATGAAACGAAGTTTTCTATCATGTTAACAAATCACGTCGAGAGAAAATATTTACAGCCAAAGACACACACACACACACACACACATAGAATATACACACAAATGGCACAGCAAACAAAACTGAGAACTGAGAAGTTTGTAATTTATATAATTTCTGCTGCAATGGCAAAATGCTAAAGGCAACAGCAAAGGCAACGACGCTGGCTAAGGTATAACGGGTATTACAGTTATTACAGGTATGGCCGTATAACGGTATAATGCAGCCCACTAACCGACAACCCCTAACTGCAACCACTAATCAATCCACTAACGAAGCCACTAACCAATCCCGAGACTCCCTGCCAAAGCCTCGCAGCACCTGCCCAACTGACGCCAATGACAGCTCAAACAATGCAAATGCCAAAGTTTTGGGTTGGAGCTAGCACACACACACACACACACACACACACACACATACAGATATATATATATATATATATATATCTGTATATAAGGGTTTGGGACGCGTCTCGAGGCCTGCTAAAAACCGCAATTGCGTGCAAATATTTTCAATGCAGTCACAAGTTTTAGCGGGCACCGACTCCCATAATTTTAATGTCATAATAAATATAAAAAACAAAAATTAAAAAAAAAACTAGCTAAAGTACGAGACGGCACTGGCTGTCCCCCTTCTACCCCTGCCCCTGCTCCTGTCTCCGCTAAGTTTCCTTCTAGGCTTCAACTTCACCTGCGACTGGGGCGGGGACGGCAAATTAGCATAGCTGCAACTCACCAGCCAGCCACGCCCACCGCCCAATAGCCCAACTATTTAGACACAACTCCTCTTTGGCTTTGGCTCTACGACTAACACTAGAAGCGGAACCGGAAGCGGAAAAGGAAGCGGAAAAGGAAGCGGAAATGGGCATGCAAATAGTAGCTGGTCCAGTTCCACAAACAACTCCATTGGGAGCAGCTTTTCCCTGAGAATCCTCTAAACTTTCATCTTAACATATTGCCAAACAATTGAAAAACTCGAAGATCTGTTATCGAACTACAATTTCACTTATCGATAGTTTTTGTTCGAGTCTTTCCCCAACCTTTTAAACTAAAGTATACGAAAGGAAGCAAACAATTTCAACTCCATCTCAAAGATCCTCAAATTCTCTTCTTAAACCTTTCACCGATTCACAAATTCACTTATCGATAGTCATTTTAGTGATATTCAAGTAAGATTTTCTGAAACAAAATAGAAAACAACTTTTGGTCACGGCTCAACTCAGTCCTAAAGATTTTTTTTGTTTCTACAGTGAAATCTTTTGCGGAATTACAAAATTAACATTTATCGATAGTTTTTCAAGTGATTTTCATTAGAAATTTTGTGATTTCAGTTGGTTGATTCTAAGAAGGAAGCAAATTTCAGATAAATCACAAATCAGTTGGAAAATTGCTATTGATTCTTTGCTGAACTTTCAATCAAATTGCAAATGATCATTTATCGATAGTTTTTTAAATGAATACCAAGTGAAATTTGATGATTTCAGTTAGAGAAAACGAGAAAATAAACAACTTCAGGATAAATCTCAAACTACTCTTAAAGATTCTATGATTCTACTTTGAAGTCTCTTGCAGAATTACAACTGATCATTTATCGATAGTTTTTCAAATGATTACCAAGTGAAATTTGATGATTTCAGTTAGAGAAAACGAGGAAATAAACAACTTCAGGATAAATCTCAAACTACTCTTAAAGATTCTATGATTCTACTTTGAAATCTCTTGCAGAATTTCAATTGCTCATTTATCGATAGTTTTTCAAGTGATTCACAAATGAAACTTTGTGATTTCACTTAGAAGAAGTATCAATCACAAAGCAGTCTCAGTCTACACTTGTTTCTCTCAATTGCCTATCATTTATCGATAGTTTCGCAAGTGATTTCTGCAGAGAATTTTGTGATTTCAGTTTTTAAGCACCTAGAAAAAGGAGACAACTTCATGAAGTACTTCAGAAAGGATATGCGAATGCATGAAATAAGTTGCTTTTGTAATTCATTGCGCTGATTTTAGCAGATGGAGAAACAATTGCCTGATTTGTGCCAGTTGCAGCAAGTTGCACGTTGCAAGTTGCCAGTTGCAAGTTGCTGTTTCTTTTTTCAGTGCAAAAATCATTAACTGTACCTGACTGTAACTCAAGCTAGAGTCTATAACTTTGTGTCTTTCCACCTGACTCTCTCCCTCTCTCTCTCTCTCTCTCTCTCTATGATAGTTCTCTCATAGTTCTCATACCAACATTTGGTAGTCTAGTTTCGACATTTGGCGTGTTGTCGTCTGTTTTGCCATTGTTGTTATTACTGCCGTCGTGCGCAACTAAATAAATTAAAATGCAAACACAGAACGCAACCTAACCCAAGGCCCCCCCCTCCCCACAAATGCTTGCAACATTCTCATACTTTTCCCGTAATATTTTAGCTAAAAAAAAGTAGAAGAAGAAGTAGAAGCAAATTGTATGTAAGTATTTACCAAACAACAGCTAAAAAAGTTCGCCTTTAACAGTTTACACCACGAGGCGGCACGAGACGTTGCAACGTTGCTGCGAATGTTTTGTGAAACAAACTTGCAACATTTTCTACATTTTACAGCTATATTATATACTATATATATGTCTGTATGTGTGTGTATGCATTTTATTAATTAGACTACCATTAAAATTATGCCGCAGAGTCAGAGACAGACAGACGACAGGCAGCAAGTGACAGCTGCAACTTATTTAAGCCACGTTTTGTGTAGCCTTTTGAGCCATAGACTACTTTTTTTGTATAGGGTATCAGTTAGCTTATGAGCTATAAGCTACTGCTTTTATATAGTAGCCGTTAACTGAACAATCTGATTTACTTTTTCAAAGAGTTTGTTCTGAAATTCTAACTCAAAGTTGCATTTAAACTCAAAGAAAATTCTAAGAAAATCTCCTGCTAAGATATGATATAATCTGTCGAGCCATAAACTACTTTTTTTGTATAGGGTAACAGTTAGCTTATGAGCTAAAAGCTACTGCTTTTATATAGTAGCCGTTAACTGAACAATCTGATTTACTTTTTCAAGGAGTTTGTTGTGAAATTCTAACTCAAAGTTGCTTTTACTTTTAAAGCATTTTCTAAGAAAATCTCCTGCTAAGATATGATATAATCTGTCGAGCCATAAACTACTTTTTTTGTATAGGGTAACAGTTAGCTTATGAGCTAAAAGCTACTGCTTTTATATAGTAGCCGTTAACTGAACAATCTGATTTACTTTTTCAAGGAGTTTGTTGTGAAATTCTAACTCAAAGTTGCATTTAAACTCAAAGAAAATTCTAAGAAAATCTCCTGCTAAGATATGATATAATCTGTCGAGCCATAGACTACTTTTTTTGTATAGGGTATCAGTTAGCTTATGAGCTATAAGCTACTGCTTTTATATAGTATCCCTTAACTGAACAATCTGATTTAGTTTTTCAAAGAGTTTGTTGTGAAATTCTAACTCAAAGTTGCATTTAAAATCAAAGAAAATTCTAAGAAAATCACCTGCTAGAATATCATATAATCTGTCGCGTGTTGTGTCCTTTTGTTCTGCATCGAATTACTCACAAATCGCTGACTTTCCTCAACCTGTTCAGATTACATAACGCTGCCATAAGCCGATGCACTTGTCCTTTTTAAGTCAGACGCAGACACATCTCAGATTGGGTAAGACCCACGCTGCGTATGCTTAATGTCCGCTCCATGTGATTGCGCGAAGCATGTTCAATGCAGGCATATCTATATATATGTTTACCGTTACATGAGCATTACATAAATGCACCCATACATATACAAGAGACACTTATGTATATATAGACATGTGTCTTCTGCACAGGATGCATCAATAACCGCGCTGCGTGTCGTCTGACAGCCAATGCACTGTGCACATGTGTGTTTATTTTAAGAAATCGCATCTTTTAGGTACCCTTCAACCTTCCCCCCTCCCCCCTCGCCACTCCGCTCCTTCCTTAACCCCTGCACTGCACAGCAGCCCTTCAATTGTATCTCTGTTTCTGAGTTAAGTAGGTCAATAAGAAATTTGTATCTGCTTGAAAGATTCTTTGCGAGTTACAAAACATTTTCTTTGTCTAAAGGGAGAGATTAAAGTACTTTTTTCTCGTCTTGGGAACTCAACTCACATGTTATCGATAACTTTAGTTCAATTGTCGAATTAAACGAGTCACCATTTACCCATCGATAGGAATAGTTCAGAGAGTTGCCAGAGTTCAAAAGAAACTCAGCAAATTACGAGGCAAGTTTCAACTATGTTTATGCTAGGAAATATCTGATATCTTCTTATTTCGACTACAGCAAACTCCCTCACAGGGTTGCCAGATATTACAAATATGCATTGAAACTATTCACTTAAGTTGACTGCACTGCATAGCGTTGCCAGACATGCGAAATTTGCATAGAAAGTATTCAATTTAGTTGACTGTACCTCAACTACGTTTGATTTGATGATAATTTCATATGACAGAGTTGCCAGACTTTAGAAATATTTATACCTAGTACAAAGTTAAGTTGATTGTGCCTCAAAGAGTTGCGAGACATTTGAAAGTTGACTGTACTTCACCTATGTCTGATATCAGGATATTTCCATACGGTAGAGTTGCCAGATGTTGCAAATTTATATTGAAAGTTTAGGATCTACTTTACTGCATGTCGAAGAGCTGGCAGACAATCGAAGCGTATATAGAAATTAAACTGTTCAGTTGAACTCATGATATTTTCAACTGTTAGAGTTGCCAGACTTTAGAAATTTTTATATTAAAGTTAGCTGCACTACAGCTAGGTTTGATTTAAAGGTGTTTACATATTAGAAGCGCATTTTAGAACTGAAAAGAGTTGCCAGATGGAACAAATTTAGATTGTGAACATAAAGTTAAGTTGGCTGCACCTCAAAAAGTTGCCAAACATTGAAAGTTTGAATAGAAAGTGATAAATTTGGTTGACTGTACTTCGACTTTATCTGATTGCCATATAACAGAGTTGCCAGATGTTACAAATTTATATGGAAAGTTGAGAAGTTACTGAACTGCACTTTCAATAGTTGTTGGAATTCAAAATTTATGTAGAAATTATACTGTTAAGTCGATCTCATGATACTTCCATCTGTAAGCGTTGCCAGATTTTAGAAATTTCTATACAAATAGCTAAGTTAAGTTACAACTTTGATTGATTTAATGATGTCTGCATACTAGGAGATCATTCATGAAGCGAAAAGAGTTGCCAGATGGAACAAATTTAGATTGCGAACATAAAGTTAAGTTGGCTGCACCTCAAAAAGTTGCCAAACATTGAAAGTTTGAATAGAAAGTGATAAATTTGGTTGACTGTACTTCGACTTTATCTGATTGCCATATAACAGAGTTGCCAGATGTTACAAATTTATATGGAAAGTTGAGAAGTTACTTAACTGCACTTCCAATAGTTGCCAGAGATTCAAAATTTATGTAGAAATTATACTGTTAAGTCGATCTCATGATACTTTCATCTGTAAGCGTTGCCAGATTTTAGAAATTTCTATACAAATAGCTAAGTTAAGTTACAACTTTGATTGATTTAATGATGTCTGCATACTAGGAGATCATTCATGAAGCGAAAAGAGTTGCCAGATGGAACAAATTTAGATTGTGAACATAAAGTTAAGTTGGCTGCACCTCAAAAAGTTGTCAAACATTCAAAGTTTGAATAGAAAGTGATAAATTTAGTTGACTGTACTGATATTTTCATATAACAGAGTTGCCAGACTCTACACAATTCTATAAATTGGCTGCAGCTAAAACATATCACAAAATGGAACTGAGTCGCTGAATGTTATATGCTATCAGTCGATATATATATATAGTGTATGGCACATACCTTCAACAGATCGCGGAAGTAGGGGCTGCAGGCGGAAAGGACAACGCGATGGGCCTTTATGCTGCGTCCTTCACAGGCGAGCGTCACGTCGACGAAGTCCTCGTCGTCGCGAAGGTTCTCGAATGCTGACGTGATGCTGCTCTGATAGTTGTTCCAGCGCAAGCAGAAGTGTTGTGTCTCGTCCATGTTGTTGCTGTTGTTGTTGTTCTGTTGTTGTTGTTGTTGTTGTTCTGACTGATCTGGTTGTTGTTGTTGTTGTTGTTGTTGGTTGTCTTGCTCGACTGTTGCTGTTTTCAGCTGCCAAGCGTTGTCGTAGTTGTTCTTGCTGCAACTGTTGCTGTTGTTGTTGATGTTGTCGATATTGTTGTTGTTGTTGTTGTTGTTGTTATCGTCGTCAACCGTCGAAACAACGCTGGCTTTTTTTGTGGTCACCTTCTTACGTATTTTGGCGGCCTTTTATTGCACCGTGGGAGTTGATTGTTGTTGTTGTTGTTCTTGTTGTGCTTGTTGTGCCAACACACACGCACACACAAACACCAAACACACACACAGACACAAAACAAACGCTGACAGAAGTCCTTCTGCCTGCCTTGTTAGTGTTGGTGTTGTTCTTCTTGTTGTTGTTGTTGTTGTTGTTGTTGCACAAGTTCTAACAATCAGCTTTCTATTAACTAATATTTATTTAACTGCAATTAAAAAGAAAGCGTTTAAAAATTAGTAAATTAATTAAAGCTCATAATATATTATACACATATATATATAGATATAACTGTATACTAAGATTATTTATAGTCACTTCTTAGATGTTTTTACAGTTTCTTTTTGATATTATCGCAGAAGACAGACAAAAGACATAACTTAAGCTGCGCTCTGCAAACCGGTTTAACAGTTGCTTTTAAAGTTATGCAAAAGTTTTTTTGGGAAAAAAAACAGGACTTTGGCTAACAAAAACTTGTAGACTAGTGTACTATATATATATAGGTATATATATACGTTTATTAAGATCGTAAATATACATAAGAGGCAGGCCAGGTTCAAGCTGTCAAAAGTGGAACATTAGCTCTGAGATATAAACAACTATTTGGCGTCTATCTGGATTATATATATATATATTCTGTATAATCGTAGAACTTCGACCTATTAATAGCGCTCGTTGAGCTGAACATTCAACCTAACCTTGAACTTAGCTAAAAATTTAACTGCAGCTTAACCCGTCCATAAATATTAACCCGAACGTGGGCGTTTAGTCATAAACAATAACAAAAAAAAAAAAACTGAATTTATTTATAATTAAAATTCTATTGATATTTCCATAAAAAAAAACTTAACTGTCTTTCACTTTGAGAAGAAAGTAAGCAATCCACGCGCAATAGAAATGTCAATGAATAGAACCCGTTTGACTTGTTCTATTGGATATTATTAGTATTAGACTATAGCTGTATATGATAAGTTTACCGTTATCGCAGAGACCCCTCCTAGAAACTTGTTCGGCTGCGACTATGTTCTGAAATTTTTTATTTGCCTTTTCTGCTGATTTTGTTGGATTTCTTTAAATTGTTTTCAGTTCGCAACAATGCAAAATTTATACCATAAATTGTTAACAAATGCACTTTAAAATGTCAACGGCAATTTCTATGTCACACACACACACGCACACACACACACACACGCACACGCAAATGTGTCAATTAAATAAATTGAAAAGCAATGCAAAACTAACTAGACAATTGGCTTCGAGAAGAAGAAGAAGTAGAGGGTGAAGTAAATTAAAAGAAGAGAATAAATGAAATAAAAACAACGAGTAGAATTTCAGTTTTTCGAACATATTTTATATTCATTTCGAACAAGCGAAAAAACAGCAAACGCAACGCAAAAAACGGCCCAAAAATGCAAAAAATCCAATCAGAAAAAACACTTTAGCTGCACAATTCTTCGATGTAACTGCTGATGTATAAGCGTACATCAGTGTACATCATTTTAACACGCTGATCATATCTTAACTTTGCCTAGTCCTTGTCTTTGTCTGCTCTCTCTTAATGCTTGCTCTCTTACTTCTAAGCAGGCGCTTATCTTATTGCAAGCCCTCTCTCTTAGTTTGTCCTTTGTCTCTTTAACCTTAGACGCCTGCGCTCGCGCTCGCGCTCGCGCTCTTAAGCTGCATGCGCTTGTCAGGTTTAAGGCCCACTAAAAGTGCAAGTGGATCATAAGTGTATGTGCTATTTCGCTCGCACTTATCTATTGTCCTTGTCTCTGCGCGTCATGAGCTTTGACTTATTTAAGTCTGTGCTCTTAACGCCCGCGCTCTTAGGCAGCGCGCGCGATAGGCAAACATACAACCAAAGCTTTGTGCGCACACACACACACAGACACGCACGCACACATCGACAACAATAGACATTTGGTCATATCGGTGTGTCATTCAGTTCGCTGACGATGACATTGAAAGTGAAAACTATCAGATAAGTCAAAGCGTGTGAATGTGTGCGCTGCACTTTTTGGCTGTGTATAAAAATAGCACGCAGTCAGCGCCAATAACCATCGCCTCTACACACACACACACACACACACACACATACATATGCATATGCATATGTTTTTTATGCATGTGTGTAGAATCAAATGGCGCATGTTGCGCCCAGAGGCGGAGCCAGAGTGAGAGTCTAAGGGGATGAAATAGTTGACTGCCATAAAGATACTTCAAATATAAACCAAAAATTTTTCTGACTATTTTTAAATGGAAAATAGTTTTTATTTTCGTTAGAATCCCTCTTCGAGCAGATGCTGCGGCCGCCCCTGGCAGCGCGTTTTTTTTCTATGGAAATGTGAAATTGCCCAAAAAGCAAAATTTTCGCATGTTGCTGACTTACCTTCTGCTTCTTATTATTATTGTTCTTGTGTTTGTCGTTGTTGTTGTTGCTGTTGTTGAGTGCTAAGCTTAGCATTCAACCTATGTACGTATGTATGTAAGTATGTTTGTATGTATTGTAGTGATTCTCTAACAGTTTATTATTATTGCGAATTGATTATTATTTGTGCAATTTGCGATTTTCTGCAAATTTCGTTGAAAAAACATTTTTTTTCTCTTCTGTTGCCTTCGTTCCTTTTGTTATTATTATTATTATTATATTTGTTTTTGTTTTTGTTCTTTTCTTTTCTTTTCTTTTCTTTTCTTTTCTTTTGTTTTTGTGTTGCTCTTTTTTACTTTGGCTTCAATGTTGAGGTAGAAATTTGTTTGCGTATACGTAATATTGTATTAAAAGAAATGCTTTTTGCTTTGAGACTTGAGATCTTGGCTTAGTTGACGTTAAATGCAAATCACATTTAAAAAAACAGATGAAATAATTACAAAATAATTTTTTTAAAAAAATATAATATATACATATAGATATATATTGGATGTGAAATAGCGACACGCACACACACTCTCACACACTAAACAATTACCGAACCGAACCGAACCGAACGACCGACCGAACCACGCACTTAAAACTATTTATCTACATATATAAGACTTTTATATGTATATGTATGTGCATATATATGCACATATGCAGGTGTGTGTGTGTTGGAGATATTAAAGAAAATTCTTATAGTTGATTTAAATGTTGTAGTTGTAGTTGTTGCATTGCGCTTGCAGCAGCGCAGGATCGCCGCAGATGAATAGATCTTAATGACACTTTTGAGTTCACTGGGAAGACGCTGAGAACGGGAACGCTGCGGCCAAGCAGCGTGTTTGGGCTTTTTGTTGCGTTTGATGATTGCAAGCGTAGAAACTCAACTGAATTCGTGCTAAAGAAGAAGAGAGTGCTCGACTGCCTCAGGCTGGCGGCAGCGACGGCAGCAGCGCGCAGTAGCAGCAGCAGCAGCAGCAATAGCAGCAGCAGCGGCGGCGGCGGCGGCGGCGATAGCGCACACAATAAAAAAAGAAGCAAAAAAAAAAAAAGCGCACTGGGCAGAGACAGGGGCAGCGGCAGTCGAAAGCACACACAAAACACACAAAAAACTATTCAACGAAATTTTGGCAATAGCAGCAGCAGCAGCAGCACAGGGAGAGAGAGAGAGTGCGAGAGAGAGCGGGACAACAACAAACGTGCGCACGCTCTGTTGCGTCGTCGTCGTTGCTGCTGCTGCTGCTGCTGCTCTGGCCAGTCTACAATCCCCCGTGCCCAGCCCCAAGCCCAGCCGGTCGATCGCTAGGATCGTCAGGTAGGCAGACAGGGACAGGAACGGACAATTTATATGCATGTGTGTGTTTGTGTGTGTGTGTGTGCTCTGTGATCTGTGCGTGCGTGTGTGTGAGTGGGAGCACAGTGAATTGAACCTGAACTTGAGTATTAGAATGTGTGCTTTCAATTCCCACCACCACGACACACTCACACACACACACACACACACAGACTCTTACTCAGACGCACACACACATAAGCAATGCAAGCAGCGAACGCACTCACACACACACACACACACGCGCGCAGGCAGTGCCAAATAAAGTTTTGGCATTGTCCAGCATGAAATATTTTTTTTTTGTGACTCTCGATCTCTCACCCTCTCTATCTTTCGCTTGCTCTCTCTCTGTCTTCTGCTCTCTCTTTTACGCTTGCGCTCAGTCTATAGTACATATAGCTGTGACTTTTGTGCATAGAACAGAACTTCGTTGCGGCTGACGCGACGCGACGCAGCCACTGCGCCAACGTCAACGGCAACGGCAACGTCAACGCTGACGCAGACGCTAACGTTAACGTTAACGCTGACTAATAGCGACAAAATGGATAGGCAAAGATACATATAGAAAACCAAATATTCATATATAAATATGTATGCATATAAAATTAACTGTAGTATGACTATGACACCCTTAACCTGCACTCAAATTAAAATATATATATACATATACAGATCGCATCTAATTACCAACTTCCACTGCCAGCGCTGCCCTGCCACTGTTACAGCTATCAAAGTTATCGCATTACAATTGCAATTGCAGCGAAAGCATCCGCAAATTCATTCGAAGTGAAGTCTCGGTGGCCCAACCGGTGGGAAAAGCTCATGTTTCTAATGCAAGTGCCGAAAAGAAGAGGGGAATAAAAAGCTGTCAGCGCCACACACTTATTGCCAAAAAAGGGGGCAGGGGGAGGGGCAGCGTGTGAACGTGAGCGACGCCCAGCTGCTCTTAAGCTACACACACATACATACATGAAATATTGGATAATGGCATAAGAAATACAAATACAAAGACAAAGCTTCGTCAAGTTCAGAATATGTATGTAAGCCTAGATTAATCAGCATACAAACTAACATAATAAATGAGATAACATATACGTATGATATGTGTATGTGTGTGTGTATGCACACGCTTTCGTTAACTACTTTCGTTCTGTTTCATTTCATCGATTACTTGCCGTGTTTTAATTTGGCATTCGAAAACAATTCGAAATATATTTGAATTTTTATATTCATTTTCGTTTCTGATCGGGCAATTTTTGGTTGTTTTTTTTTTTCTTTTTTTGGTTGCTTTTTTTTACTGTTTGTTTTATTTGCAAAAAATAAAAATATACTAAAAAGATCTTTGCTCGCAATATTCGCAATTCGTAGTGTTTACGAACTTTCAAGGCTAAATACTACATTTTTTGTGCGCTGTATTTGTTGTTGTTCTTGTTGTTGTTGCTGTATTATTATTAAATTTTGTTTGCCGCATTTCGCCGCGCACTCTCCCCGCTGCGACTGCGACTGCGACAGCGTTTGCGTTTGCGTTTGCGTTTGCGTTTGCGAATTCGTATGCGGCTGCTGAGCAGATAGACAATGATAGAGTAAGAGAGGGAAAGAGAATACTAAAAAAGCGTCGACGTTGCCGTCGCTGCCGCTAGCATTGGAGCAGCTTTTAAAATAGTTCTAGAAAAAGTGTTTTCTCTGCGCGGCTTTTTGGCATTGCAGTTTTTTTTTGTTTGCTTCCTCTCAATGCTTTTTTTTTTTTTATAATCTATACCCTGTGAACTCTAACTAAACAGGGTGTAACCTCTATACAGTTAGAGTATAAATTTGATCTATATAAAGTAATGTTATCTCATGTTGCTTGTCAGAAGAAGAAGCAGTTTACTGTGTGCTTATCTCTTAATCTCATACGTAAGCGCGAATTTGAGGTTATGTTACAGAGTATCGCTTAGTCGTCGCTGCTTACAATTTCTTTTTGCAGTTTTCTGTTAATGTGTGTGTGTGTATGTGTGCACGTAGCCGAATAAAGCAATTATTTGGTTGACTGCGCTGTATTGTTATAAAAAAAAAGAATAATAATAATAAGAAGAAAAAAAAGCGCCACACAAATAAGATTAGATAGAGAAGTAGTTTGTTCAGTTGGAAACCCAAAAATAAAAATATACAACTAAATTCCATTATGCACACTATTCCGCATAGATATACATACATACATACATACATATATATATACTACATGTGCATATGTTTGTATTAGTTTATATCTATTCCAATTGATTAAGCAAATTTGATATTGGATTATGTTGCAGCAGCTTTTGTTTCTTTACAATATTTTAACATATGTTTGCGACAGAGAGGGAGTGACAAAGAGAGAGAGAGAGAGTGTGTGAGAGGGTATTTGTTAGTCGTGCTAGTTTATCGCATTGCATTTGCGAAAAAATTGTTCTTCTTTCTCCTTTTCGCTTGGCCTGTTCGCCATGTGTGCGGCGTTTGCTATTTTCAAGGTTAACTTTAACTGCGTTAGTTCTTTGTGTACACACACACACACACACACACACACACACACACACACGCACATACACACATGTATACATTGCCAAAGGTCTTTTCTTGCTGTTCCTCTATCAGCTTGAGTCTGCTGCTCGCCAGGCGCTTGGCAACGTGATTTCCACTTTACGCAGATAAGTTGCGCGAAAGAGAGGGAGACAGTGGGGGGCTTGCGCTTATTTACAGAGCAGCCATTGAACAAGGTCAGTCCCACCCACACACACAAGCACACACATACAAACACATTGCCACTTGTTGCCGATAGATAGATAGATGAATAGAGAGAGAGTGAGAGAGATAGAGAGAGAGAGAGAGAGAGACTAGAGTCAAAAGACACCCTGTGCCTACATTGCACACAGCTTACAGTTAACTCTATTCCCCATTCTCGCATTCTCCTATTTCTCTCTCTCTCTCATTCCCTACCCACCCACTACTCCTCACACAACCTTTACCATTGCCATTGCCATTGCCATTCCACATGATGCCGGTCAAATGTAAAATCTAACGTCCGCACACAAACAGAAACCAACACACACACGCACGCACACAAACAGAAGCACACACAGGCAGCCACAGGAACGAAAGCGAAAGTTTTATGTAAAAACTAGAACGAGAGACGACGCCAACGACGACAACGACGACGACGGCGTCGACGATGACGACGACGACGATGACGACGATGACGACGATGACGACGACCATTACAAATACAGCGTGGAGTGGGAAAGCTCTGCCTCAGCATGTATGTATGTATGTATGCGTGTGTGTGTGTGCTGTTGGGCTAGACAAAGGCTAGACAGATGCCGGCGTGCGTCTGTTGCGGCGTGAAGAACAACAACAACAGGAAAAAGAACATGAGCATAAAAACGGCCACGGTTGCAGCAAGAAGTGCAGCTAAAAACGAGCTCTTGGGGCACATAACTGTTGCCCCAATTTGCACACGATAAGCATGCATGTACATGCATGTTCTGTATGTTCTGTATGTGTGTCTGTGTGTACACCCTAGTGAACCCAATCGGAGTGTTAATTAGCCCATTAGATTAATTAAGTGTTATTAAGTGTTGACTGCTGGACCAGCAGAAATCGCAACACTATCCAAATTTGCATATATACATACATACATACATACCTACATACCTACATATATACATATCTAAATAGAGAGCAAAGCGAGAGTGGGAGCGAGAGAGATGGAGTGAGCGAGATGATAGGCACAACAAGTACGACAACAACATGCAAACAATTCAAAACAAAACCCAATTTTTCAACTCGTAAACTGAGTCCAAGTTCAAGGTCTTGCGTTCAACGTCTGCTATGCCACAGCCACAGCCACAGCCGCAGTCGCAGTCGCTGCCACTGTCGCTGCTGCTTCCATAGAAACAGTAGATGTGTGTGCACATGTGTGTATATGATTGGGCGGCAGAGAGAGCGAGAGAGAGCAACTAAGAGCGTTGCGCATTAGATTGCTTAAAAAAGCTTCTTGCGCTATTTCTGACCTGCATGTGCGTGCGCCTCTCTGTGTGTGTGTGTGTGTGTGTGTGTGTGTGGAAGTGAGAGAGTGTATGGCGTGTGAGCGCGTGGCGTTCGCCAAACACTTTCAAACAGGCAAACGTCTGTGAAGTAGTGAGAGACGCAGGCGCAGACGCAGCAGCAGCAGCAGCAACAGCAGACGTAGACGCAGACATAGACGCAAGACCCCTAAGCTTATTTGGCGTCTGCACGTTTCCAATATGTGTGTTTGTATGTTTGTTTGTTTCTTTTGTTGTCGCTGTCTTTGTCGTTGTCGTTGTTCTATCTATCGGCCAGATATATATACCTATATATGTCTGTATGTATGTATGCATATCGTATGTATCTGTGTTTGCATGTAGACAGACCACGCAAGAATTTGAATTGGCAACTGGCTGCTGCTGCTGCTTGAGGATGAGCTCAGCGCAGACTTCCAACCGTTTGCTCTATGCAGTGCTGCCCATAAAGCTTTTTATCGAAGCGCAAAATTTGGCCTTTTTTTCTATAATGTACTAAAGATTCTTCCCTATGCTAAAACCTAAGACTAGTAATGCTTATAGAGTCCATTGTAATTAGATATTGATCCATATATTTTTAGAGATTTTTTATCGTTTTCTTTCTCTATAAAATCTAGCCTTTTGTTTATTTGCTCTAATTAAAGCTAAAGCTAGAATTTTTCTGCTAAACATTCGCCAACACTGGTTCTATGAATCTTGTTGGGGTGGGGTATGGATTGAGGGTGTCTTCAGACAGAAAACGAAAAAGACAACTGTCTGTCTGTTGGTTTATCTGCAAGTTCAGACAGGCAACTAACACTACATACATATATACATACACACATACATATAAAGACTCTGTCTGTGTGTCTCTGTCTTTCTCTACTCCTGCGTCTTTCTGCTATCCTGTACTTTTGTCTACGCTTAAGTTTTTTTTGGTGTTTTTTTTTTTGCTTCTAATTTTTTGGATTTCATGATTATTCTTTTATGGCCTGTGGCTCAGTCGCCGCCTTTTGTTTTGTTATTTTTTTTTGTTTTTGCTTCGTTCCTCTTCGTCTTCTTCTTGTTGATTATGTTATTGTTGCTGCTATTTTTGCTTTGCTCGTTTTTAAACGCTGACAAAGTTGATTTCTATTGTTGGCGGTGTGCTGCGACTGCGCCGTCAGCTTTGCGCGTCGCGTTGCGTTGTTTTTGTTGTTGCTGCCGCTGCTATTCGCATTTTGCGCTAATTTGACCTTCACCTTAACCTAGTCATCGTCTGTCGGACATTCGGTCGTTTACCTCACCATTTGCCAATAGCGAACAAAGTCGAAAGCAAACAACAGAAACAACCAAAAAAAAAAAGAAAAAACTCAATCACCACGCTCATCGTTAGTTTGTGTGCATGCCTGTGTGTGTATATACTGGAATGAGAGCTTTTGCTAGACAACACATTTTATGGCGTTGCTCGATTCCTCGATAACATTCATATGAACATAACACAAAAAATAGCCATTCATTTATGTGACCCCCCTCAGATGCGCCCCTCCTGGCAAATACTTCTAATCCAAAATCGACTCGTCTCACAATGTTTCCGGCTACGCTTACTACGAGTATTTAATAAGTATGTATGAATGATCGTGCGTATACATACATATACAGGTAAGCATAACTATCATAACGATACTCAATAGACACATTCGCATCGATGAATGGGCAGCTTTCACTCGAAAGCTTCACTCGTCTCGCACGCTCGCTCGCTCTCTCTCTCTCTCTCTCTCGTTCAACTAGTTTCTGTAGTTTGTGTTTCCGTTTCTATTTGAGTGCTTTGGCCTATCTAGCGAACTAGCAATGTAAGTTTGAGTCTCAGTCGCTGCTTTTGTTGCTCTTGAGCGTAAATAGTTTTTGTGCTAGAGCAAAATAGAGATCAGACCGCGTCGCATTTTCCAGCGCTATTTTAGTTGAGAGTGCGACGCGTTTGGCTTTGGTTGTCGTTAGTTTCGTTAGGCGCATTGCGCCCACTACTTTATTACATCTGTAAATGTAAGCTTACATACATACATATATACATATACATATACATATGTATAAGCAAGAAAAGTATATATGAAAGTGCGACCAGATCTTGGTCATTTTTTTTGTTGTTTGTTCGTTGTGCAAATTTGCCCAAAAAGTGAGCCCAAGTTCATATGCATTTTTAAGTAAATGCGTGTGTATAAGTGTGTGTGTGTGTGTGTGTGTGTGAATCACAATGCATTCACAAATGGGAAGGGGAAGTGATTTGTGCGCCGCGGTAATTTTCGTTACTGTCGCCGTCGTCGTCGTCGTTGTTGCCGTCGCAGTCGCTGGGGCTTTGAACTCGCGACGTTTCGTGTACCCGTTCAACGGCTCGTTCTCCAACGTCAGAGCATCCGCCAACGCCACCGCCGCCATTTTCGTCTCTGGCACCCCTCTGTCTATGTGTGTAACACAGAAAAGTGTAACCAAAGCAATAACAACAAGCATAAAGTGTGTTGTCCCATTATCGTTCGAGTCAGACTGAGAGTCAGTCAGTCGCTTGATAACCGTTTCGAGGCAAATGGCAATCAGTTATTGGCCCGCCATGTGGAGCTTTAATGAGCATTGAACTCCAAATTACACAAGCGTGCGAAAACGATAAACATGAGTACGAGATAGAGAGATGGAGAGGGGAAGAAATGGATTCTAAGCGATAAGCATTAACAACTGCTTTCGAACCCTTCCCTTCCTCCATCTCTCTCTCTGTCTGTCCCATTGCGATCTGCGATCTTTTGGGGTTGCGACTTTTTTTTTGAGGTAAGTTTACTTTTTGAGACTTTGAACGAAGAGTACATACTATAACAACTTAACGAAGAAACTTCATAAAGTTATTTCTGTCGCTAAAATTTGAACTTAGAAAGCTTATCTTGCTGCTTCTTCTTTATACTGCTATAATTATTATTTGCTCGCGTGCATTCACCTTTGGCTGAGCTGCCGCTGCCACTGCTGCTGCTGATCGCATTGGAAATTCGCTCTAATGCGCAAACGAACAGACATACAAACATTTTTTCATTGTGTACATACTGACACAGTTAGCGAAATCACAGGATTGTGTGGCCTAAACTGCTGGCGCAGCAATTAACAGTTGCCGTGTGGCCCGAGTGAAATTAGTAAAACGCAAGAAGCCATTTTTGTGAATTGCAAAGCTGGCGAAATATTTTTTGCGATCAAACAAGAAAAAAATTCCAAAATTGCATTTAAAACTTAACAAAAAAACGAAAAAATTACATACACACATATGCATAGAGTACATACAAAATTTGCTTGCATGAACAAAAGCCTACGACGCAATGATAGCGACCCAAAGAGAAAAAAGCAACAACAAAAACACTTTAAAAAAACACAAAAATAACGAGCTCTCCCTTATTTGCGCATGTGTGCGTGTGTGTGTGTGTATGTGTGTGCTCTACAAGGCGAACGCAAAAGCTAAGACAAAAGATAGCTGCGCATTGCTCTTACAATGCTCTCTTGCATTTGCCTCGCACTTTTTGCGCTCATCAATCGTGGATTGTATGTTTGTATGTATGCATTGCTGCGTACGCACATATATACATACGTATGTTTGTATGTATGTGAATACTATGCACAATTTAATTCGTTTTACATGGCATTTGCTTGTTTGCCTTGCAATTTACACAGCGATTGCCAATTGGGTGAAGTTTTAAAACTTTGTATGTATGTCAGTATGTATGTATATACAAACTTACATATTCATATATATAAAAACGTTTTGTATGTATGTAGAAACTCCTACACGCTACAAAAATTGTATTCAATTGACACACAAACACGCACATACAAAGAAATGCTGGTTAGGGGGGGGTGAACGGGGAGGGGGGGGGACCCTATCAAGAGTATGCCTCTAGCAACTACTCACTTACCCCCCTCACACCCCGCCCACATCGTATCGTGTGCATTTCGTTGTTGCATTTGTATTTGTGCGCAAGCTACTTTTTCTTTTTTTAAGCTTTGTGCGCGTCGTCGTACGTAGCTGCTGCGCCGCAACTGCTGCGTCGCTGCTGCGTTGATTATTTGCTCAGTGACATATACACACACACACACACACACACATGCATACGCAGCGACTTGCATACAAGCATAGAGAGCGAGCGTACAAGCGAACGCGTATTAGCATTTCTCATTGTCGCAGCTGCGCTGCCACTGCCACTGCCACTGCCACTGCCAGTGCCATTGCTGCTGCTGCTTCTGCTGCTGCTTTGCTGCTGTGAGGTGAAGAAACTTTTGGGTTTAATAACATTGCACAAGGTTATTAGATAAAAATGTGTTGAGCAAAAATATGCGAGAGTAGCGCAGCGCGCAGTACTGGGAAAATGGAAATGAATCGGCGTGGCGACTGCGACGATCGTTCGCTCTGCGTGTGTGTGTGCAAGTGTGTGTGTGTGTGTGTGTGTGTGTGTGTGTGCAATATGAACGTATGGGGGAATGGAACGGTGACTATGACCGGTTCTTGCTATCTCTCTCTATCATTCTATAGTTAACGCTTACATGTGCATGCATATATGCATGTGTGTGTGTGTGTGTGTGTGTGTGTGTATGTGTGTATGCGTAGCCCAGGCTATTTGCCATGTGACTTATTCTTGGCTTGGAGCTTTGCGATTGAGTTTGTATTTTTAATTTTGTATTATTTATTTTTTGCGTGAAATATGCCAAATGCCGTTAGACTGCGTGATCGAGAAAGAGCGAGAGCGAGAGAGAGAGAGAGAGAGAGGGGACGACTGAAAGGGTGAGACGGCGCGATACGTGGGGGCGATAACGCCTAGCAATGTCAATGCATTGTTGAGTGGGAAACGGGTTCAATGCTCATTTGATGTGAGAAACAAAATATTCAAGTATTTTTAGTATTTGCCGCCGCCGCCTGCGAGTCTGTCTCTTTCCCCTACCTAAACAGCAGGTAGATAGCCCGTCTCTCTCGCTCTATCTTGCTTGGAATATTCCATCGAATCTAGCAAGCCGATTAAGCGATCTATAATCGATATATAGTATCGATACTTATGCACACATATTAAAAGATCATATGTATATTACGTATACGCCACATGTTCGCTCAGAGAAAGAAGATTAAGAAATGCATTTACCGTTAACAAAAGAACAGACAGCTCATATTACAACCCAAGTGTCTGCTTCTAGAGACATGATAGACACGATGGAGTGAGAGAGAGAGAGGGAGAGGGGGAAGGGGCTAAAGTAGTAGAAGCAGAACTTAGCTACCTTTCAGCCAGTGTCAGTGTCAGAGACGCCAACCCCAGTAAACAGTCCGAGACGGGAATGTGATGTAAACTGAGACACCAGATACCCAGAGACACAGAGACACTAGGCCAAAGGCACAAAGGGTTGTAGAGGGGGAAGAGCTAAAAGAAAGGCAAAGAAAGAACAGGGAGGGAGAGTTGAAGAAGCAGTTGAAGAAGTGGCGAAAGGGCGAGGAGACACCAGAGACAGAGACAGAGACAGAGCGTGAGCTATGCACATGACAC
This sequence comes from Hirtodrosophila trivittata, assembly GCA_035045065.1. Classification (NCBI taxonomy): domain Eukaryota; kingdom Metazoa; phylum Arthropoda; class Insecta; order Diptera; family Drosophilidae; genus Hirtodrosophila; species Hirtodrosophila trivittata. Next base: position 11,201,346 of record JAWNNK010001028.1, on the reverse strand, counting down.
CAATGACCAACTGACTGACTGACTGAGCGAAGACCAAGAATACGTAATAAGAAGAAGAAGCAGAACAACAACAAGATGAAGAAGAAGACTAGGAGAAGAGAAAAGCAGAAGAAACAAACAAAGTGCAACAATATTATTGCCTCTCGCTTTCGCTTGGAGTTGCGGCTGGAGTTGGGGGTCAGAAATTCTGAGTAAAAGTAAAAATAAAATGACGAGACGAACTAGAGCTAAAGTTAACTTATCGGACAGTTTATATATACATATATATATATATATATAGTAAGATATATATATATTTACACTTACAAGTATTTGTTTTCTTATTCTTCTGTTATCTTGGCTCTGGCAACGCCTTTAGCCACATTTTGCGGCTGTGGCCATGTGATTCGTTTCTGTTTCTCTGTTCTCTGATTCTCTGTTTCTCTGTTTCTCTGCCTGTTGCCTGTTGCCTGCTCTGTGGCCTTGGAGTAACCGTTTCCGAGAATTAAAATCGCGACACGATGCAGCCGCAATTCTGCATCCTCCATCCCTCCCTCCCTCCATCCCTCTCAATCTCAGACCCTAGAAGCAGACCCACGCACTTTTCTCCTCTCTTAGTTTGTCGCATTTTGCAATACTCGTTGCCGCCGGCCTTGGGGCACACATTCTGCTAAATAGCAACGTCATCAACAGAGTTGCCAACATACTCAAAACTATAGAATAAGGAACTATTTACAGCAAAAATAGTAGCTAAAAAAGCTGGAAGAAGGAATGAATATCCTATAGGAAAATGTTTGACTGTAACTAGAATTGAGATAGATAGAAAAAAGCTAGAAAAAGCTAGAACCTTAGCTCAACTTCATAGGCTAAGAAAGCAGGAAGAAGGAAATGAACTTCATATGACGAAAAGTCGATCTTAAACTTCAAAAAAGTAGCTAAAATTTAAATAGACATTAAAGAAGCTAGAAAAAGCTAGAACTTCACTTCATAAAAAAGCTAAATAGGCAGCACCACTTGCAGTGCGAAGTTCTCTGTCTCTCTGTGTCGGTGAGTCTTGCAAGTGCGTAGAATTTGCTAGAATTCTACATGTGTCTGCAGCTCTTCCCCTGCCCTGCCCTGCCCGACCCCCTCCCGCAGCTCCTCCTCTCCACAACTTTACACCCCTTCGACCCAAAGCTGAGTCATCGATTTATCGTTTGTAGACTGAAGAATAGCTGCTGCTGCTGCTGCTTCTTCTACTCATTTGCTCTTCCCTTTTGCCTGCTGCTTCTTGCACCGCTACCCCTTCCCCCCTCCCTCTCGTCCAGCTTCTTTAACCCTGCGTTGCCCATCAATTGTTAGTTTTATTATTGTTTATTAGCGCTCAAGGCCAGCGGAAGTGTTCGACGGCTTTGCCAAAAGGGCGGCAGCTTCTAATTATACTCACACACACACACACAGAGAGGGAGACAGACACGCACGCACACACACACACACATAGAGGAAGAGCCGAGCGACCGACTTCTGTCATTTTGATTAACTGTAAATAAACAGCTCAATTTCGCTGGCAGCGCTGCAACTGCGAAGCCCTACGAAGGCTTCCGCTGCGAGGACGGCTTCAGTTTTACTGTTACATTTTTTGGTCTTCTTTCTTTCTTTTTTTTCCTCTTCTCTACGCTTCTCTTCTCTTCACTCCCTTCTTTTGTTCTGCTTCTTTCACTTAACATTTGCTGCCTGTTCCTGGAAATTTGCTAAACATATTGCAAACTGCGTTTGCCTTTGCCTTTGCTTTGTTGCAACTGCAACTGCAACTGCAACAAGAACAACAACAACAACAACGAAAGAGGAGACATAAAAAGTATAAGGAAAAAGAAGAAGAAGAATCATAATAATAACAACAACAAAGATAGCAGCGAAAACAATAACAAAAAAAACAAGTTGTGTGCGCCGTCAACCTTGAATGTCGGGCACTTCCCACACACACACACACACACACACACACACACACACATAGACAAAATCCAGCGTCTGCTTTGTGGCTACAATTGTTGTTGTTGTTGTCGATGGGTCCACACTTTTTCTAGTGGCCTCTACGCAGCAGCAACAACAGCGACAAGAGGAGCAGCAGCAGCCATTTGCCTAGCAGCTTTACTTGACTGAGAAGGGGGGGAGAGAGAAGGGGAGACCCACGTACGTGCTGTCTGTCTGTGTGTGTGTGTGTGTGTGTGTGTGTGTGTCTGTCTGCTACAACTCTGTGTCGTGCCGCTGTCCCGGTGTCTCCTAGTTTTCTGTTTCTCTTTATGCGCTAGGCCAATGCTTCGCTGCAATTTTCATTCACGACTTCCTCGACGTTGACGTCGCTGTCTCAGTCTCAGTCGCTGTTAACGTTAACGTTGACGTTAACGCTGACGTCGGCTGTGGCTGTGGCGACTAGACGAATGGCGGAATGGCGGAATGGTGGGAATGGCGGCCATGTGGTGCAGGAATGTAGAAAAATGTGTTAGTGGAGTAGTTGCCATTACGTCACCTTTGTGTCCATGTATGTGTGTCTGTGTCTGTGTCTGCATGTGCATCTGCGTTTACTCCATTGTATGTGTGTGTGCGTATGTGTGTGTGTGTTTAGTATGTGTGTATACCGGTCTGCTCTGGCTGCATTTCAGGGTCTCGGGCTGGGGGTCTCGGTCGCCCGAACTCAAGCAGACACAGAAATAGTAGTCATGCTCTTGTCTCTTCTCCTGCTCCAGCTTCCCCTCTCTCCCTCTCCTCTTGGCGGTGTTTCTGCGGTGCAGCCTGCCAGCTACGCGACGACCAATTTGACTTGGTTTTCCCCCCTCCTCCCTTCCTCCCCTCCTCGACTCCTTTATTCCCTCATTTCCAGCATTCGCAATGCTCAGTGCTATTAAGTCTCGTAAAATGCATTGAAAAGCGAAAGTTGCGCCTCATATTTTCTGGAAGCTTTTGCTCTCAATTGCCAGCACTGCACAGAGGCGTCGGTTGAGGGGGTGGGGGGGGGCAGGTCTAAGCTACTCCCTCCCCCCATGACCCACACATGTGCAGAAGTTAATGATAAAGTGTTGAGGAAGCATTGATAAGTTTCAAAGAAAGTCTTGAGAAAACTGAACCCCCCTTTGAGTCTACGCCCCTGGGAGCTATCCATGTGTTTGTCGTAGGTTTCTTAGCTTAGTTTTGTTTGACACTTGTCCAATCGCTTACCTGTTACTCTCTTACGGTAAATACAAAGGTGATCTTCATCGATTCTTTCCTGAGTTTCTTTAAGTTCCTGAGTTGAGTTGTTGTTGTTGTTGTTGTTGAGGCTCCTAACGGTATTTCTAACTGACTTAATAACGATAATAAATCACGATTATAAAATATATACTAAAAACAAACGAACGAAACATGTCCTGAGTAAATGTTGCGCGATTCACGAGGTAAAATGCAAAAATTAAATGAAAAAAAAAATAAACAAAAAATAAAACATAAAAAATTGAAGAAAAAAACGCAACGAAACGCACAAAGAAAATGTATAAGAAGAAAAACGTTTTTCCGTATTGCAAATTTTTTGGAATATGAATAATGTGTGAATTATAAACGAATATGCGTTGAGTATATGGATGTGTGTGTGTGTGTGTGTGTGCCTCCAATTGTTTTGAGATGCGTTTGCTGCGTTTCAAGCTGCCGCACGACGTTTGTTCGATGCGACGCTAAATACCAAACTGCAACCAAAGGCAACGATGCGACGCCCCGATCGAAAGATCCTCCGGCAGCAGCAGCAACAGCAGCAGCAGAAGAAGAAGCAGCAGCAGCAGCAGCAACAAAGGCAACCGAACAACACGAACGCAACTTAACGAAGCGAACGCAGAAACCGAACGAACGTTTCGTCGTGTTGTTGTTGTTGTTGTTGCTGTTGTTGGGCTACTGTGTGGTAACGACTTCCTGCAGCTCGGCCTCGCTAGCTAGCGACTAACCCTGTTCATGTGCTACCCCTCCCTCCACCCGCTCCCCCCCAGCCACCTTCCCCCTGTTGCTCTCTCCCTTTCCCTCTGCCTTCGGCCTGTTGCTGTCTCTACTTTGTGCCGGCCCTTTGCCAAAATGTGTGTGCGACTTACAAAAAGCGCATGAGAAATGCTTCTACTAAATACATACAAACATCACACACACACACACACACACACACACACACATAGGCATGCACATGCATATACAAGTCTGAATTTTGCCAACGTCGTCGCCAGCGAAGGGCAACGGTGACTCAAAAAGTGCTAATGATCGACTGCGACGGCGACTGCGAATGTTACTGTTACTGGAACTGGAACTGGAATTGGAATTGGAACTGGAATTGGAGTTGGAATTGGAATTGGAACTGGGACGCAGAGCGCACGAGAAGGGCAAACACACACACACACACACACACACATACAAAGGCATGCTTAATGCAGCCGCAAAAATAAACTTGAGAGAGTGCACACACACACACACTTCCATACACACACACACACACACACATGCAGACAAGCAGAGCCACGCGAGTGGAAACTGAAGTTCAAATTGAGTTGAGTTTTTGTTTCGTTGAGTTAATTTGCCTTGAGCTGAGCAGACGCTGCCCGATCGCAGTTGCATGCATGCATTATCCCTCTCTCGCTCGATCTCATACACTCTCTCTATCTCTCTCTCGCTCACGCCTCTTATAACAAATTTGCGTGCTATTCGGCAAAAGTAACTCTCCCGGATTGCATATGAGTCAAATGTCCTTCGTTCAAGTGTGCGGGCGGCTAACCGTATATATATATGAGTGTGTGTGTGTGTGTATAAGTGTGTGTGAGTGTGTGTGCGTTGCAGTTCACTTCCTTGAACGCGTCACAAGGAGCAACTGCAACTTTCGTGCAAATTCCTGCTTTTTCTTTTTCTTTTGGGGGTAAACATAGAAAAACGTACCTGGAACTGGAACTGGAACTGAAACTAGAGCTGGAACTGGTACTGGAACTGTTACTTAAGCTAGAGCTGTAAGCTTTAAGCTTGCGGCTTCAATACAATAAATCTGCTCACATGGCGCGACATTTGGAAAACTTTGAAAATAATTTTCTTTCAGTTTTTTTTTTTCAGTTTTTCTTTCTTTCAATTTTCTTCTTCACTTCTTTGCACACGAATCTTTATCGCTGTCCTTTATCAGCTGGTTCTTAAAAGTCCTCAAACTTTGGACTTTTATTTTGTTTTTCACTTTTGTAAATTTCTTTTGGGAAAATTGTTTTATTTTTTTTTATTCTTTTCGGCAACAAACAAAAAAAAATAGAAACAAATTGAGAAATGTTCGGCACAAATGAAAAGCTCTCGGCAAAAGCTTTCTATGATCCTTGCTGCACTTGTTGCACTCGACACGTTCTGTTCTATCTATGCGCCTGTCCGTCTATGACTGATCCGCATCCGCATCCGCAATGCGAGTGGGTGCCGCTGCTGCCTGCCTTCTGCCTGCCTGCTGCCTGCTGCCTGCTGCTCTGCGTCGCTGCTGAACTTTTCCAGCTGCTGCTAACAGTAAAATTTGCGATGTTTTTTTTGCCTTTTGCGAATTTGAAATTTGAAATTGTGCGTTTTGGCTGAACTAACTTTAGTAACTGAACCGATCGAATTAAAAAGCTCAACTGAGTTCCGAAAAAATGCAGTTAAATGTGTTCACATTGCTGTCTCTGTGTGTGTGTGTGTGTGTGTGTGCCCCTCTGCTGCTTTGTGTGCGTGTGTGTGTGTCTGAGTGCTGCCCAATTGAATCAGAGAATTCCCTTTGTGTGTGTATGTGTGTGTGTCTGTGTGTGTGTGTGTGTATACCGCCTGTGTTTGCTCTTTTTTTTTTTTAAATACAACTTTTTTTACAGACATGCACACACTCACACACACTCACACACACACACACATGCATACAGAGCGCATACATAAATATTTCCTTCATTTTTTGGGCTTGCGATTTGCCATTGTGCAGCGACGTCGACGTCAACGTCAACGACAACGCCTGACCGAAACCGAAACACAACGACGACGACGGCGACGATCAGCTACGACGCGTCAGCGCTGCCTGTTGGCATTACAGCAGCGACGCCGCAGCGCAGTCGCCCAAAATATAAGAAGGAAAAAAAAACAGCAAAAAAAAAACAATTTTGTTGTGCGCCGTCGAAGCGCAAGCGCATGCGACTCTTCTTCTTCTTTCTCCTTTCTTCTACTTCTTATTCCTCATTTTTTTCATTTTTTTTGCTTTTCTTTTTCTTTCTTTCTTTCGTTCTTTATTTATTTTCATTTTTCTTTTGACACACAAATGAGAATTGCACCAAAAATAGCTGGCGGCAATCTTTTTCCCCTCCGCTTTTTACCCCTGCTTAATCTACAACTCTTTTTTACCCCCCTCTTCTTCGCTTCTCCCCCTCTTCTTTATCTCACTTTTTTTTTGTGATATTTTTCGTTAATGTTTATTAATTTTCAGTGCAGAAATTTGTGTAAAGAAAAGCAGCAAAAAAAAACTCAACCAAAATTAGCGGCCGCTGCAGTCGACGCTCACACACACACACACACACACACACACACAGACAAAGTGCAGGCGCAGCTACACACATCAAAAATTTGTTGTGCGTTGTTGACAATTATTTCGTTGTTGTTGCTGTTGTTGCAGACGGCGGCAGAGGCAGCGGCAGCGGCAGCGGCAGCGCTGCTAAAAGTGTTTGCGTTTTGCTCTGCGCGAAATGAGTTCACTGCAGATTCCCAGCAACAACAACAACAACAACTCAGGGCACTTGCAGCGCGGGGCACGACTTTCACTGTCTCTGTGTGTGTGTGTGTGTGTGTGTGTGTGTGTGTGTGTGTGTGTGCGTGTGGAGCAGCAGCAGCGCCCTATAAACACCAAATACGCAATACAAATGCAGTTTTTCGGTTATGTCTCCACATACAAACGTATACTACAGATATATAAGTATATATAAACATATATATATATATATATATATATATAGAGTAGGGTGTATATAAAGTACAACGATCAACGGACATATCAAAGTGTTTATCAGCTTCGCTTCCCATTGTTGTTGTCGCCAATTGAAAGTTGTAGCCCACATTTTGAAAGAAAAGAAAACAAGAAAAAGCAGAAAAAAATAAAAGTAAAATGCACAGAAATTCTTTGGCCTGTTTATCGTTTATCGATAACAGAAATTCGCAATGCCAGACGCACCGTTACTTTCTGGCTGTACTTGGGCGCCATATTTGACATAACCTAATTTTAAGCATGAAATAAATTGAAATTTGTCTTTGCGCTCGTCTCTCCCTCTCGCTCTCTATCTCTGTCTCTTTCTGTCGGCCCTGGCAGAAGGAACTTGTTGCGAGCTGCAGTCAACCATCTTGCATCTTACAGCGATTGTTTTGCTTGTTTTTTATTTTATTATTTTGTATCTTTTTTTGCCGTTTTTTTTGTATCTTTTTTTTTATATTTTTTCTACTTCATTTTTCGTTTTGTGACTTTGGCGCTTTGAGGCTGTTGCGTCTTTGTGTGTTTTGTCCCTTGTCTGTTTGCTGAACTCAATTTACAAGAATGCCCTATAATTGGAACAGCAGCAGGCAGCTTCGATCTATATACTATATATATATATCTGTACGATCAGTTGGAGCTTATATGGGCAAAATTTTCGTTTTCCTATGGATATTTATGCCTTTTCCCAATCATTCAATAACTTTGTTGATTCTTTATATATATAAGACTAAATCTTAACGAAGCTGACATATAAATCTTAACGAAAGTAAAGATCTTGATTATATATTTGCATATAAAACTTAACGAAACTTCTTAGCGAAGATACTTTGATGGACCTGAAAGTTATTCATATTTTATGCGTATCTTAGGCATCTTTGGGAGCAGCGCTGCCACTGCACTGCTTACAGCGCGTTTATCTAAGACTTCGTATATATATTGGCACTTAGTTTACAGGGTATCTCATAGTCTATAATACTCAATTAGCGCATTTTTAGTTGTATTTTCTTGCGTTATTTTCATGCGTGGCGATTTAATTTTTTAATTGTGCTTGTCTCGCACTTGTGTTACGACTTCGATATTTTTGTATCTTTTCTTGTTGTTGTTGTTGTTGCTTTTGTTTTTGTTTCTTTTCTGGTTTCTGTTGTTTGCCATGGCTTTTTGGCAGTTGCTCTGACCTTTTTTTTCCTTCTGGTGTGTAATGCGGTTGCTTGTAAACGCTCTTGGAGACTGCACAGGGACTCGAATCTGATAGCTCACATTTTATTATTCGTTTGCCATCTGTAAAGCGGAAACTTGTCTCTAACAGATTTGACTAAAACTTGGGCCTAAGTTCATGCGATGAATATCGCGATCGCTCAGAAAATTGTGATGAGTTGCGCCTTGGCAAAAGTGACAGTTAGAAATGAATTTAGCTTTATTTTCATGATTTTTTTTATATTTTATTAAATTTTATTTTAGTTTTGATATTTTTTTGTGTAGCTCATTAATTTCTTATATTTTATATATTATTTTATTTTTATTTAATAAATATTTATTTTTTATTTTTATGTTTCTAATATATTTAATATTTTTTATAAATGATTTTTTTTATTTTTTTTAGAATTTTTATATTATTTTATATCTAATATTTTTTATTTTTGATATTTGTAATATTTTATATATATAAATTTTTTTTTACATTTATAATATATTTTATATATTTTTACTATTTTTTTTTATAGTTTTTATATATTTTTTTTTATATATTTTATATATTTTTTTCTATATTTTTTCTATTTTTTTCTAAATTTTTCTATATTTTTTCTATATTTTTTCTATATTTTTTCTATATATTTTCTATATTTTTTCTATATTTTTTCTATATTTTTTCTATATTTTTTCTATATTCTTTCTATATTTTTTCTATATTTTTTTTGTATATTTTTATATTGTTTTATTTATAATATTTTCGATTTTTTTTGGTATTTTTTGATATATTTTGATGGTTTTAATGAATGTCATATTTTTGATATTTTTATATATATGATATATATTATTTTTATTTAAATTTCAGAAATTTTTTATATTTTATATAAATATTTTTTTTTATTTATATTTTTTATTTATTATTTTAAGAACATATCATGATAATCTATGCATAAACCCTGTCTAAAATAGTCTCTAGGGATATCAGAAAATGAAGTGAACACATTTTAAGCATAATTCATGAATTCAGCAATAAATCGTGTTATGTTTAGGCGCAGCCAACTTAACTATGCATGAAATTGTGACAAGTTAGCGACGTTTTCAGCGAGTTCTCGAATAAGACAGGAGACGCAGCCTGGCATGAAGTTGGCAAGTGTTTAAGCTTATGAGTTGCTATTGTTGTAGTTGCACTTGGCATTAACCCCTTGTATGACCTCGATATATGGTATATAACATTTATATATATGTATATATATCTATATATATGTACGATATACTTGAACAATGAGAATAACATTGGGAATGTGGCAGTGATCGCAGTGCGATGCGCAATGAACTTTGCTGAACGCTGCTGTTTGTTCTAATTATTGTAGAGCTGCATTCGGTTACCGACACCGACGCCAACACACACGCACACACAGTACACAAACACGCACACCAGCATTTCTGAAGGCCTAATAAACGCGACGTCCATTGACCGCTGCCGCTCGCAAAAAAAAGTCAAACAGAAATATAAATAAAAAAAAGCGCTACTCGAAGCGACGTATACGTAATATTTCTCTCTCTCTAGTTAAGACTCTCTTACTCTCTCTCTCTCTGTCGCTCCCTCTGTTTGATCAGCGTGTGTTATAATGCGAATGATATCAGATTCGGTTTGGCATTAGACTTTTACAAAGTGACAAAAATTAAAACGCAGAAACAATATCAATTTCACCTTCGCCTCACAAAGAAACTCTCACTTTTAGTCATTTCTTGGCAACTGAATATATCATATACAATATGATATTGGTTAGGATTAACTATAGTATATATGAGTGTGATTTGCTGAGGAAAACTGAAATCTATTCAAGAATCTTTTAAACTTGATGGAAACTAATATCAATTCTAGCTAGAAATATATAACATTATCTCTATATCTGATATATATTTATATATGTTTTATCAAATATCAGATCACAGGTCATAATTCTACAAATTTGTATGACTAATTCTGCGATTGTTTCAGTCTTTGTGAATAAAAATTGATGTTAGCCTTTAATTATTCAACATTTGCAATCTTTCAACTTTTCGCCAAAACAAAACAAAATAAAATACACAAAAAATGTATAAAAAAGAACACAAAAAAACACTCAGTAATTTTTGTAAGTTCAACGACATTCGTTTGCATTCGTGAATGAGAATGAGTGTGAGTGTGAGTATGGGAATGAGTGTGAGTCTGAGTATTCGCATGTTGCGAATATTTTACAAAATTTTGCATTCAATTGCTCCTATTTGTCTCGTGATGCGATCGTCCGATCGCTCTCTCTATCGGTTTATATATAAATACTTATATATTCATATATATACATATATCTGAAGAATTCATGAACGAGTATTGCACATGTTTCAAGGTAGATCAATGAGAGGGTGTGGGATATATACAGACAAAATTCCGAGTTTATGTTGAAATAATCTAGGAATACTTTCTAATTATTGTTTTGAGATCGATAAACCTTACGCTAGGTTATACAAAATTTGTTATTGTTCACATTTTTTTGTATATATATTAACTGATTCGATCTGGGTTAATGAATTCTCGACTAGCCTTTTAATAATGTGATTGTCTTCTAGGAATTCTGAAGGCTTTTTTCTATAACAAAAGAGTCTGAAATAGCTTCTAAGTATTGCAATGTGACAGGTGCAATTATCTATATATATATATGGACGATAATATTATCTATATTTTAACTGATTTCCAACGAAGTTTTATATTAATTTTCGATTTTTTGTGATTTCTTTTAAGTTTCTTTGATATTTTTATTTTTGGCAGAACTGAGCGCAAAAATTGTGCGGAATATTTATTCGCATTGCCAATTAGCAGGTTTTCGGCTCAAAAAGGAACGAAACTAGTTACACAAACTGTTATATCAGGGTTTTAACCTGATTTTTACTATATAATCTGATCTATTTGTATCTCTTAAGCAACTTTTTATCTAGGGTAACATCAAAAGATACAAAAACTTCGTGGAATATCTTTTCTTTTTGAGGGTCTGAGATCGTTTATTTATATATTTTCTTACTGATTCCTAGCTTCACATATTTATATCTGATTCTACATATTGAAGTCTGTTTCCACACATATTTCTATATATATTTCTATATTTTATATCTCGTATATCGGTGCTAAATTTTATCTTCAAATATTTCCTACTAAAAACTTTTCAATTTTAACACGAAATATGAACAAGAAACTCAGTTATATATCAGGATATATATGAACATTCCTCCACTCAGCGAAATGCTTAACAAGAAATTTGTTGAATATATTCTCACTCTGAACAATCAGCCAAATTATCTGAAACTTATCTCCTCCTTTTTTTTCTCCCAGGACTGAAGCGCATAGGGCCAAAGGATCTACACAGAGGAGGAATTTTTATCACACAACACGGACACACAACGATCGGACTGAGATTCCTACACTCAAGAAGCTATATCTATCTATATCTTCTGTTTTATTGCCAGATCATTTTTATATGGCAACAAATGCACTTTGAAATTTCATATTAAACTAACAATCAGAAGTCGATTTGTTGGATTAATATATTAAAATTGTTTGCGATCTTTATGAGTATATATAATATCTGATAAGAATTGCATATCAAGTCATATCAAAGGATCATTTCTATATATAATATATAAGTTTTCTGCTAGAACTTACATGTTGTGACACGTTGGTCGTTCGTAGGAGGATTTCTGGTTTCCTGCCGGGATTGCACTTGATTTGCCTCGACCTTCTGTACGTCCTCCTCTTCGTCTTCGTCCTCGTCCTCCTCTTCGTCCTGGCTAGCAACTCACTCGCCCAGTTGGCCACTTGGCGCACTTTTGCTTTCGTTGCGTGTGTGGCTCGTGTGGAGATTTTTTGGAGTTTTTGGCTTCTTCTGAGGAGTTTTTGGGGTCAATTCGATTGGACCAGGCGATTTGTTGTGGACGAACCAGAAGAATTTGATTGAAGAGTTTTGATGTTCGTTAAAATCAAATTATTGCACTTTCTTTACTTTCTTCTTCGTATCTTCTCTTCTCTCTTTTCGTTCTTTGTTTGTTTTTGTTTTTGTTTTTGTTTCTGTTTTCTGTTTACTTTCAAAAAAGTGTTTGCATTTATTTATGCCCCACCGTTGGCGTCTCAACTCACACTCACTTCAAAAAATATGCATACGGTTAAGTATATATATAAGATATAGTATATATATATATGTGTATAATATGATAAAGATATAGATATATATATGTGTGTATATATGTGCTGGATATTTGTAACGTCAAAAAAATCTATTTTACTTTTTTGCTTTTGTTTTTTTGTGTAAAAGTTGTAAACGAAATGTTTAATTCACTGTGATTGATAATTGTTTTGGTTTTTATATACGGATTATACAGATATTGTTGATATATGTTTATATTTGAATTAGAAATTTTCTAAAGTTCCTTCGAAATTTATTCCCAGAATTCTCAATATTATTTATAATGTTTGTCTATTTTCGGTTTGTTTTGGCTTTTTGGCTGTTTGTTTGATTTTGGATTTTGGATTTTTTTTGAATTTTGATTCTTTATCTTTCAGTTATATTTGCTATTCAGTTTTAAATATGTCTTCCTTTGGACTTTTTCTATTTATCAGTCGCGCGTCGCAACACGCGCACGTAACGAGCAACAAACAGCAACTAACGTTATTTTTAAAAACGGAACTCGAATTGAAGTGAGCCCAAAGTAGCGCCAAGGCAGCCGCCACAGGACGAGCCGGCAGCAGCAGCAGCAGCAGCCGCCGCCGTCGTTGTCGTCGTCGCTGTCGCAGTCGCTGCCGGCAGCAGCAACGAACAGCAATAGAGTTGCGGCAGCGCAGCGACTGCGACTAAAGAATCGCGTTCGGCTGTTGTCGTCGTCGTCGTCCTCCTCGGCTGTTAAGGACCACAAGCGAAGCTCAAGCGAAGCTCGCACGAAGCAACCAGCAGTCGTTGCACGAAGTCTGAAGACGACGCTGCCGCTGTTGCTGCCACTGATGCTGCGGCTACGGCTACGGCTACGGCTAAAGCAGTGCGCAGTCGGCGTCGGCGACAATGAAATAGAAAATTTAGCACACAATTGAAGCCATTACACACACACACACACACACACACACAGACACACAGACATACACATAGAGCAGTGGAGACAGATTGAGAAGAAGTTGAGGCTGAACGTCGACGTCGACTGAGACGTCGGCAAACGCCGTCTGGCACCGCTAATGAGTGCGCCAAATGTTATGCTATGATTTTTAAGCCGCCGACGTTGGCTGCACACGCGAACGCTTCGGTTTCTATTTAGCTACTAAAGGCGGCAGCGGCAGTGGCAGTGGCAGTGGCAGCGGCAGCGGCGACGCTGACTGAATAATTGCTGCCGCTGAAGCTGGCGTCGCCGTCGCCAAAATCACCCGCTAAACTACACACGAGTACTAAACACTCTCATTACTCATTTCAATGGCAACGCCGCGACGCGCTTTCCCACCCTTCCACCCTTCTTCCCTGTTATCCTGCCTGTTATCCTGCCGCCTGTTCCTCCTGTTCCTCCTGTGCGTCCTCCCTGCGATACACTACCCCCGCCGGGCGGCCTACATCATATCAAATAGTCATAGCCACCACCTACCCACCCACCTTGCTACCTCCCCACCCCCTTCCCCTTACCCCTTCCCGCTTCCCGCTTCCCGCTTCCCCCGCCCACCAACAACAACAGCAACTAGCTTCATATTATTTTTATTTCATTTTTTTTTATGCGTTAAAAAAGGATGCGACGGCAACGGCGACGGCGACGCTCGCAGAAGGAAAATCGCAAACAAAACAAAAAAAAAAACACAAAAAAAAAGTAAAAAACGAAAAACGAAAAATGCTAAAACCAAAAGCAGCAACAACAACAACAAAACCAACACAGAACACGTTGAAACAAAAAGAATATAAAAAAAGAGTGAGCGCGCATGTGTGTGTGTGTGTGTGTGTGTGTGTGTGTGCGTGTGTTTGCATGTGTGTGAGCAAAAAAAATAAAAAAAGGAATCCCGTAACCAACCCCGCTGCATGCTGCGTCCGCTGCTGCTGCGACGCTAGCAGCGCTGCCAAACACACACACACACACACACACACACATAGAAACAACCCCCGTGCGACGGCAGCAGCATGAAATTTAAAAAAAAATCAACAACAAATTGTAAAGGGCAACAACAACAACAACAACAACAACAAAAGCGAACAAAATAAAATAAAAATCCAAAATACAACTATGTGCAGTTAATGTGTGGGCGGAGGGGGGCGGTGGGCGGTGGGCAGGGCAGGGGTAGGCGGCGGCGGCTGGAACTTCCACCCACTGACGTCGCAAAAGGGGAAATCGACGGAGCGACGCACAAAATCCACGGCCGACCAACAAAAAATCATCGACTGTTAGCATGTGTGTGTGTGTGTAGTGTGTGTGTGTAGTGTGTGTGTGTGTGGTGTGTGTGTGCTTCCTTTTTTATAATTTTAATTTGTTGTTATTGTTTGCTGCCGCTGCTCTCGCAGATATCTTCAGCTTGGCGCCCGAAAGGTGACCCAAAGGAAAAACTAAATATTTCTACAACTATTTTCTCCCTCCCTCCCACTCTCCCTCTCTCTATCGCCCTCTCTGTCGCTCAATCAATGATGCTAAGATAACACACATCAAACAGCAGCCCATAAATCACAGCAACAACATTCACATTCACATTCAGATTCGGATTCGTAGTTACATTTACAGTTATAAGCTGAAGCTGAGGCTGAGGCTGAGGCACAAGCAACACGTCCTGCGCTGCCCAGAGTCCTGTCCGATTGTCCAAGAAAACTGTTATTGTTGCTGGCTGATAGCTGATGGCTGATGGCTGGGCTCCCGCTGCCGGCAAATGTCTAGTTCAAGCCGGCAAAAATGTCGAAACACAAACAGAATAGAGAAGAGAAGCGAAGAGAAGAGAAGGGAAAACTTAAGAAAAACCGAAAACCGAAACGAAACGAAACGCAACGCAACGGCGGCAAGCAGCAGCAACCCACAAATGATGCGAGAATGACGACGACGAGACGGTCACGACGTCTTAACAGTTACTAACCGCTCAAAGATGCTGGCGATTTGCTTGGGCCTGGACTAGAATGTCCTGCCACTGCCCTCAGTCTCAGTCCTCCTCCTTCTCCTCCTCCTCCTGCCGAGCAGCCAAAAAGAAGGAAAAAAAAAATGAACTCAGCCAGCCGGCAAAAGTCGCCGTGTGGCCTTCATTGCCACGGCAATGGCGCTGCTGATGGAGCTGCTGATGGCGATGGCGATGGCGATGGCGATGGCTCTAACTCTGGCTATAGAGTTGGCGGCGTCGACGTCAGCGTCGACGGCAGCGCTGCCTGCGGAGGTCAAAGTTTTTAGAAGATGGCACCGGCAGCTCTGCAACTCTCGCCTCTTGTTGCTTAGATCTATTCTTATAATTTAGTTTAGTGGTTATGGGCGCCAAATTGACCAGGCGGTCAACACACACATATATATGTACCATATGTGTGTGTGTGTGTGTGTGTGTGTGTGCGCCTGCATACAAATGAGCGTAATAAAATCAAATGTTGATAGTGTGTAGTAGTAAGCATTACCTTAACCTAACTACCCACTCTACACACACACACACACACACACACACAGGCACGCACACGTGCACACACATTCACAAATGAAGCAACAGAAAACAGCACACACACACCACATAAACAGACACACACACACACAAGGGGCAGTGTCAGGCCGGCAAAGCAGAAAAGCACAAAGAAATCTACTACACGCAATCTTCATTTTCAACGCCATCAAAGCCATTCCAATCATCATTATCGTCGCCATAATCATCAAGTAAAGTACCCACCAGTAGCGCCACGTCGCGCTGCCACTGCCACAGCCACTGCTGCCACAGCCACTGCTGCTGCTGCTGCTGCTGCTGCTGCTTCTGTTTCTGCTGTTGCGTCCCTGGTCGGGCGCCTTCGCCTTGAAGTATGCTATGCGAATATCTCTCTATATAATTCTCTGCGTGTCTCTGTTTCTCGCTCTCGCTCTTTCTCTTTGGTTTTACTCTTAGACGGCGCGGCGACTTCGAGATGCCAACAAGTGCGCCGAAGTTTTTTTTCTTCTTATTTTCTTTTTTTCTGTTCGTTTTTTTTTTTCTTCCTTCTTTTGTTCCTTTTTGGGCAGAGCACGCGCCTTTGCCCCTTTGAGTGTAAGTTCGTGTGTGTGTGTGCGTGTGTGTGTGTGTGCCTGGGAGAGCAAGGCCAATAGACAGTGTAACACAATCGGCGCGACGTCGCGTCGCGTTGACGTCTTCGTTGTAGTTTTGCTTAGAGCTCTGTAAAAAAGGCGCTAGACAAAGTGAAGGGCTTTAAGGTGGGTGGGGGGTGTGGGGTGATTGCAGGGGGCAGGGGGCAGGCAAATGCGACAAATTATTTTAGCTGCATGCGGCGCACACGGGGAGACTGCAAATACTTCTAGTTTGTTAGTGCTTATTGTTGCGTTCGCTTTTCGTTTTTCTTTTTTCTTTTCGCGATTTTCTTTTTTTTTATTTTGAGCTTTGTTTCGATGAAGTTATCGCCAGGAATATATAGAGTGTTGAATGGATAGTTTAGTATTACAAATCTGTCTTATCTTATCTCCATGCTTATCTTATCAACTGCCTTGGAGTAGGGTGTGCATAGGGTAGGGTAGCCGAGCTTTATCGAGGTGCAAGTAGTGTTTAAAATGTGTGGGTGCACATAATTTTGATTTACTCGGCACACACACACACACACAGCTCCACCCCCAGCCCCACCTCAGCTCAACCCACACACAGCACACGCACAAACACACTCATACACACACATGTGTGTGGTTGGTGGGTGGTTGGGGGGAGGCTCCCTGAATTTGAGTTTGTTTTACTTTTACTTTGCTTCGCTGGCTGCTAGGGGAAAACTTGCAGCATATTTTCTTAGACGGAGCACAGCTCGAGTGTGTTTTTTAAAATTACACACACACACACAGACACACACACACGCACACATGTGCGCATACTCATAAGCAAAAAGGCATTGATGTATGTACATCTTATGTAGATTATTCGCTGTGTATAATTTTTCAGCTCGTAGTAATTAGCCAATAGGAATAGCTTTTGCGTGTGTAGTGGTGGGCGTGTTCCATCAGGGGGTGTGTGCCCCGTTTCTTTGCATATGTGTGCTTCTGCTAGTGTGTGTCACGCGTGTGTGTGTGTGTGTGTGTGTGTGGTTAGGCATGTGTGCTGTGTGTGGAGATTTTTGAAGTTGATGCTGTTTGGCTTTGACTCACATATCGTTTGCCTAATGCTAATACCATGAGACCAGCTCCTAGTCTCACATCTCATTCTCATCTCAAATAATCAAACGATTTCTGTTTTATATGAGATTATATATATATATATATAAATGGATGGCCTTCATCTTCTTTAGGCATTGAAACTATCTTTCTAAGGGAAAACTGAAGAGATAGGAAAAACTAACAAGATTGAAACTAAATTCGCTTCCGAAGTGAATTCTGACTTTAAAATCTTTAAAGGAAATATGGAAATGATCCTGCCCAATGCGACTAATTAAAGTATCGTATATAAAATGCTGGGATGAAGGTTGAGAAGCTTAGCCAAAGCTGCTTCCATCTTCCTTTATAAGAAGTCCTTGTTGTCTTTTCTTTACTTTCTGATGATTATCTTCCGAAGATGCTGCGATAGGTTTGAGTTTAAGAACCTTCAGGTAGTTCTTTGGGTTCTCTGAAGGAGAAAATGAGAAGAAGAAGAGAGAGAGAGAGAGAGAGAGAGAGAGAGAGAGAGAGAGAGAGAGAGAGAGAGAGAAATAAGGAGAGAGAGAAGAAGAGATAACAGGAAAACGAGTGAAGATAGAAGAATGAAAATAATAGGAAAAAGAGTGATGGAAGAAGAGATTTGCGGTAGTAGATAATGAGAAAGAAAGGGAGACAGAGGAAAGAAGAAAAAATTAAAGATAGAGAAGGCAGAAGAGAGAAGAAAGAAACGAAAAGGAAGGAGAGACAGCGAGAAGAAGAGAGAAGTAAGGATGTAAAAGGAAGACCCCAGATGAAAGGATGCAGAAGGGAGATGAAAGAAAAGAGAGATGAAAATCTAGAGATAGAAGAGAAAAGAAAGAAGAGAGAAGGTAGAATATAGAAGAGGGTGAAATAGATAAAAGGAAAATAAGTTAAAATGAAGGATAAGGAAAGGAGTAGAGAGTATAAAGTAAAGGCAAGAAATAAGGCAGAAAGTAGAAGCAAGGAAGGCGAAAGAAGGATGCAGAGAGTATACAGAAGAGAGAAGAAGGAAGAAAAGGAGAAAAGAAGAAAAGGAGAAGAGAAGAAAAGGAGAAGAGAAGAAAAGGAGAAGAGAAGAAAAGGAGAAGAGAAGAAAAGGAGAATAGAAGAAAAGGAGTCAAAAAGAGGGAGTTAGAAGTGGAGGAAAGAGCTGGAGGAGACAAATGAAAGAATGAAATGGAGGAGACAAGTGAGGGAAAGAATTGGAGAAGAGAAGTAAGAAAGTAGAAGTTAGAAAAGAGAGAGAGAAGGAAGAAGCGATCAGGAAAAAGAGCGATGTAGAGAGTAATGGAGTTGGAGTGGAGGAGAGGAGGAAAGAAAAGAAGATGAGAAGTGAAGGAAAGAGCTGGAGAAAAGAACTGCAGGTGCCAATAGCTGGAGAGACAAGGAGGAAAGACATTGAGAAGAGAAGTGGAACAGAAAAGTAGCAGCTCATCCAGTTCTTATATCTATATTAAAGCTATTCCCTTTGCCTCTTCCTCTGATTTCTTCGAGAAGTCTCGTCTAGGGGTCAAGTCTTCAATGGGAGAATATAACGCGATTGCGTTGCTGTTGCAGTTTTTAATTGAACTTATGGATATTATGTAAATGTAATATTGTCGGCTTTCATTTGTTACACCTCGATTCCTGCTTGAATTTCAGCCAAATTAATTAGTTTTCCACAGATATATAAATGTATTTACAGATTTTTTTTATTAACTTTTTGATAAATTGCGAAAATGTTTTTTAATATAAATATATGAATTTTTCCTGTTTGTTTACAGTTACAGTTATTGGCGTCAACCGTTGGCCGTTAGTATTGGTGAGTATCTACCCATTATCAATTATGAATTGCAGCGGAAAAACGGAAAATGCAAACAAGAAAAATAGTGGAAAAATTATAGACACTCTATTGAAAATTCATTTTTTGCACACACTTACAAATAAATGCGTTTATTTGCGTTTATAAATGTGTATATATTTTTAATATAACTGTGCTTCTATCTGTGTGAGAGTGTGTGAGTGTGTGCGTGTGTGTGTGAGTGTGTGTGGCGCAAAGTGGTTAAGCGAAAGGGCGCTGCAGTCGGTGGACACGCCGAAGCGTAAGCCAAAAGTGTCAGCAGAGCTCACAACTCCAGCTCCATTTTTTTTTATGCTGTTTGAATTATACCCTATAGAAATTTGATCCAGGCTTTTAAAGGGTATAACATGATGTCGGCCAAAAGAATTGAAGAAAGTCAAATGAGTCTTTGTAGGGTGAAGATTGTCTTTTGGATTGTATAGAGATCTCTTCAGAGAGAACCTCATATTCATGTGAATCATTCATTTATTCATGGATTTATTCATTGATTCATTTAATTATGAATTTAATGACTCATTTCTGATATAGTCTCTCTCAACTTCCTGGCAAATTTATTGAATTTGTTATCGATTTGGCTATGCTTAATAAATTTCATAGCTCTTTAGAGAGATCCTCATATTCATCTTAATCATTCACTTATTCATTAATATATTCATTGATTCATATAACGATTCATTTAATGATTCATTTCTGATATAGTTTCTTCTACATTCTAGCCAAATTTATCGAATTTTTTATCGATTTGGCTATGCCTAATAAATTTCATAGCTCTCCAGAGAGATCCTCATATTCATGTGAATCATTCACTTATTCATGGATTCACTTATTGATTCATATAACGATTCATTTAATGATTCATTTCTGATATAGTTTCTTTTACATTCTAGCCAAATTTATCGAATTTGTTATCGATTTGGCTATGCTTCATAGCTCTTTAGAGAGATCCTCATATTCATTTTAATCATTCACTTATTCATTGATATATTCATTGATATATAGATTGATTCATATAACGATTCATTTAATGATTCATTTCTGATATAGTTTCTTTTACATTCTAGCCAAATTTATCGAATTTGTTATCGATTTGATTATGCTCAACAAATTTCATAACTCTTTAGAGAGAACCTAATATTCCTGTTAACTATTCATTAATTCATTGATATATTCATTGATTCATACATTTCGCTAATATCTTTTCGTTCACTTCCTTGACAAATTTATCGATTTTTTAATCGATTTCACAACTCTTAACTAATTTTAAACCAATCAAAGAAGAAGGCTCAAAGTTATACAGAAAAAGTGCAGCTGAGTCTTCTAAGCAGTGCTGCTGCTGGCGCTGCTTCAAGCGCACTGCTTGCACAGTCTGCAACTAGTAGCTGAGATACCCAGCCAAAGTCTAGGGTATCTGCTAGTTGATCATTCGCTGACTTGAGACATTTTTACTTTGTTTTTTATATTGCGTTGTTTTCGGTTAATATATTACGCACATGTTGCTGGATTGGGAGGCGTGGTGGGGGGCGGAAAGCCTACACCTAGTTGTACGTGTGTGTGTGTGGTGTGTGGTGTGTGTGTGTACACAGTCTTATGTGCACATTTATATACACTTTCCAACATTCAGACATGCCTACATACAGGCAATACAGACAAACACTAGCGTACCCACAACGCGCTCGCGAACACACACACTAGCACACACACACACACACACACACACACACACACTAGCACACACACATGCACACACGCACAGCCCATAAACGAGCCAAAATATTAACCAAACAGAGGAGAGCGCCAAACGAATATCAACCCTAACTCCCCGCCTGCCGCGCTCCCCTCAAACACACACTGAGACACACACTCACACACACACACACACCCCACACCATACCCAAACACCTCACACAACATCAACTGCCACCCAGCCATGGAACGATGCGCAGCAGTTAAAAATATTTAAAAATGTGGAGTGCGACGCAGTTGACGGCGGTTAGCTGCCTGCCACCCCTCCCCCCACCCCCCAGACACCCTCCCCAAGGCCGCCCCCAGCCCACAGTTCCCAGTTCCATGCAAATTCACAAAAACTGTGCGTATGTGTACTTTTTTTCTTCCTTTTTTTTTGGTAGGGAGTAGAGCAGGGGCAGCGGCAGGGGGGAGGAGCGTTGACGTCGACGACGACGACGACGACGACGCTGCCAGCGGCAGCAGCCACCACTTTTGGTTAATTGCCAAAAACAACTGCACGCCAGATGTAAGCAGCAAATGTAACAGTTGACTCAAAGAGCAAAGAAATTCCGAGAGAGAGAAAGAGATGCAGATGTAGAAAGAGACAGCTAGAGGGAGAGAGGGAGACAAAAGGTAGCTAAGAAACGATCCTCTGCACGAAAAGTGTGTAAAGTACTTCAAACAGTCCAGATTATTATTGATTATATAAACCAGATTACCGAACTAACTGGAGCAGGAAAATTCATCAATATTTTACCAGTTCTGCATACCCACAACAGTTATTTTCGGCCCCCTCCCCCTTCTGGCTATACCTCGCGATTATTGCTATAAAAAAAAATTATAATTTCAGTTTTCCGCTTAAAAACGAAAGCTGATTTGCTCCCAATTTTTGTGTAATACATCGACAGACGTAACGATTGGAGTTTTTCCTCGGGGTTTTTCTGCACAGCTTAGTTTTCCCTTCATATGCTGCGTTTTCGTTTATTTCTATTAAAAGTTTTTCTAATTCGCATTTATGTTTAATTTTTCTTTCTCTTTTTCTCGCTTTGGCGCCACGTGCGCTCCGTCAACCAAAATTCGTAACCCCAAACGAATGCCGAAAGCCCAAAAAACAGCCCAACCACCCACACCTCTATATCTCACAGACTAGCACGCCCCCATCCCCCTCCTCCCCCCCGCTCACTTCTCACTCCTTCCACAAATGGATCCCACAGTCCATTGCATTACTTTGACGCTGTGCGCCTCTTTTTTAATGGGGTGCTTTATGACAAACTTTCAGCTCGCGCCACTCGACACATGTATAAGCGCCCTTCTATATATGTGTGTGTGTGTGTGCTTAAAAAAAGTAGAAGTAGCTCTGTGTGTGTGTGTGTGTGTGTGTGTGGAGGTAGTAATGTCGCGTTTAACATGGGGCAAAGGAAGAAGGATCCACGCATTTCTAACACCGCCCACTAATGCCAAATGTGTGTGCTTCACTGTGTGTGTGTGTGTGTGTGTGCCATCACATGTATGTGTATGTGTTACCCCACTCCTGCCACACCATGTAAATTGCGCTTATGTGTGTGTGCGCGTGTCTGCGGAGTAATTTTTTAACTAATTTTCTATACAAATTTTTAGCATGTCGCTGGGGTCGCACACACACACACACACACACACACATAGCAGTAAATATACATATATGTACAATATATATATATATAAATATACATATATGCTGTGTGTGTGTGTGAGTGGGCTCATTCCTTTACTCTACCAACACGTATGACGCCTTCTGCACGGGCTTTGAGTTTTTTTTTTTTTGGCTTTTCTTTTTTTTTTCGTTACAAGTTTTTTGTGTGTATTCTTCTACATTCACTGGAAATAATATTTCTATAAAATTAAATACTCTTTTAACCCACAAAGGACATTGGCAAGGATGTTATTATATAATATATAACAGCTAAGCTTAGACCTGATCTCAGGAGCTGAAGGCAACAGATTCTAACTAAGACAAACACAGCTTATGAACTGACTTTGACTGTATCTATATATCTATATATCTTCTATATAAATCAGTCTGTCTTATCTCTTCTATATATCATTTGTATAAATGAAATTTTGTATATTGACTAGATTTAGCTACGGATTATATACTTAAGGTAAAGAAAGTCCTTGCAGCAACTTGCTTTGACTTCAGTTTTCAGTTTTTGCTTATTTCTGGTCACTTTTTCACACATAATTTCTTATTCTTCTGCAGCCGATTTCTATATCTATTTGTTGGGATAATACCTATTTATGTATATATATGTATACATATTATATATATATTAAAGCCTTTCTTCCCCTTTGATAAACAGAAAGTGCAGCATAAAAATTTTAATTCAAGCTGAAAAATTTCATTCTATTTTTTTTTTGTTGTTAATTTTTGTATTTGAGGTGTGAAATAACAGTTATAAAAATTTGAAAAAAATATATATAAAATCTAGCTATGATTGATGACTTTTACCCTATATATGTGTGTGCGTGTGTGTGTGTGTGTGTGTGTGTGTGTGGGTAAACATTACTTGAAATAATTGAAAGTCACAAATTTTTTATATAGTTTTATATAGACTTATTTTTTATAGAAATCATATAGAAATTATTATGAATGTTGTTCTAAGACAAACACACAGACACACACACACACACACACAACACATATACTGATAGACTGATACAGAGAAACGTTAAGAAAGAAAAGCCCAGAAGAGAATGCAAGAAAAGCTAAAAAACTTTTGAATTATGCAGCATTTCTATGTCCTGCGGACAAAGCCAATGGCTAGTCACGTTGTTGTTGTTGTTGTTGTTGTTATAACTGATTGTTGTTGTTGTTATTACAACAATTCGGCAGCGTGATATTCGTTTTGGAAAGCTGACATACGCTGGGAGTGATGTCCTGGCGGTTGGGGTTAGGGTCCAGGGCCAGGATCGTTCAGTCATTGTGATTTGCGTTCTTTGTTGTTGGCCGTGTCAGCTGCCACAGATAGATTGTCCATGTGTGTGTGTGTGTGTATGTGTATGCTTAAAATTAACATTTCATTTGGCTGCGTTTTTTCGCCTCATCAATAAATTTGCCAACCCCAAAGCGCACACAAAAATTTTAAAAACCAATATTTTTTGCCAAAAAAAAGAATATTTTATTATTTTCCATTTTTTTTTCTTTATTATTCTTTTCTGCTCACATTTGTTTTTATGCCCCTTAATTTTTCTGCTGTTGTTTTTATTCGTTCCTATTTTTTTTTTTTTTTTTTATTCCAATAAAAAAGCATTACAGAGGCAAATATAAAATTTTGTCGGTCTGTACGAAATATTCGAGCGAAAAAAAGATTTGCCATTATAATTACAATATAAAAACCCATGTGACGTCAAATATTTTACGCTATTATTCATGATGTTTTCCATGAGGTTTTTCAAATGCAACACAAAAAAGGAAAAAGAGGAAAAGCAGGAAAAAGAGGAAAAAGAGGAAAAAACGTACGAGTATTCATTTCGATTGCCGCGTAAATAATAACTCTTCTAGGAGCTGCCAGCAATTGCAGCGAGACGACACTATAAACCTCTCTATGTGTGTGTGTGTGTGTGTGTTGGAGTGTGTGTGTGTGGAGCGGGTGTTAAAGCACATAAATTTAGAGCAGTGTGTGTAGATGGTGTGTGTAGTTAGGTCCAATGCAGATGATAAGCTGCCTGTCTACTGTCATATGTAATGCTCGATAATTTGGCCAGACAAACAACTATCGATAGGCTGATATCGATAATAGGCAATTTATAAGTGAATCGTTGACTAAGATCGATTAAAAAGTGGATAATATATAGAAAGTCTGGAGGGAAAATGGATGGAAAGAAGAGAGATAACTGTCTACTCGAAAAAAACTATCGCTGGTTTGCTATCGATAAAATCTAAGCTGGAAATATGTGGGTAGTTCTAATAGTAATAGCTCAAACTATAGTCAGCTTGGAGGCATACAAAAGAGAAGCAACAAATCGATAAATATATCGTTTTGCTTATCAAATATGAATGGTCTCATTATCGAAGATAGGTTCTAAGACAACATAGGTTGTTAGTTAGTTTATGTTGACTTTATATCTTTCACATCTGTTTCTTGCTCCACCAATGGACCGAAGACTCATCGAAGCTACAGCTGGACCTGGAGAATAAGGTTCGTCTTTGTAAGGCCAGCCTTAAGCCTGTATGGACATACGTAACAGGTGCTCCTTGGATGAGATTAGGATGCTTAGAGATACATAAATGGACTGCACAAGCACGACAATAATCTTGCTCTAGACCTGTTAGATAACAGTAGTTACCTAAGACCCTTAAAAAGATGTCATAGACTGGACCTACCATCTGGACAAAACATCTCTTTGGCAGAATCTTTGAACAACTTTTCCACTTGAAATCAGTTATAGACTGTTTGTCGTTTTGTTTATATTTTCAGTATGATAATCTCTCTCTCTGATCTCTGATCTCTGATCTCTTAGTTAACCTTTTATGTATCTCGCAGATCAATTAAGCAGTTAGTTCAAAGGATCTATTAGAAGTTGGATCAAGTCACAGAGAATCTGTTTCCTTTATTTCAAGTAAGAGTTTTCATTCTTAAAGATATATTATCTGTCTTGTTGTCAATCCCTTTTAGTTGTGGAAGTATTTCCATAAGAGTTTATCCATATAGATTGAGCCTGTCAAAGACAACTTTAACGAGCCAAAGTTTTGCAGGAAGCTGAAGAGGCTCGAAGCGAGGCATGACTAGCTCGAAGAGGATATCTGGTTGTTATATATATATATAAGAAGTATATATATACATCGATACTAGAGGCGACTGCCTGTACTTCCATCTCATTTGAAGCTCAAATAGTTTCTATACCTTCTACAGCTAATTTACTATGTCATATGATAAGTTTTAAGCTAAGCTTACAATATCCTATATATAATAGTAGCAGTAGGGTATCTGCTGGTCGTTCAGACTCAACTTGAATGTCGCTTACTCGGTTAATACTTTTTATTTAGTTGCAAGTTTATTTCGCGTGGGTCGAAAGGAATTTTTTATGCGTTGCGCATATGAAAGCGCAACATTATAATATTTTAACGGTTATATAGATAGGAACAGTGAGGCAGCAGAAGAGTGGGGGGTGGGGGTGGTAGTGGGGGGTAAACCAGGAGCCAGAAGTCAGTACAAGCCGACGCTCGTCGCGCGACTTCATCAGCTTCTTTAACCCCCCGTCCCCCCCCCGAGGAAAAACCTTGGCATAAAGTGAAAACTTGTAGCCTCTTCTGCATATACATTCAAATGTATGTACTGTTTTTTTTTACTCGGTGAGCTAGAGATGAGGCAAGGAGGGTGGGGGAGGAGGGTGGGGGAGTGGGTGGGGGGTTGGGGGTGCTTTCTCGTGTTGACTGTGGCGAAAATGCTATTTTACACAACATATCGCGCTCGTAAAAAATAATATAACTACATACATGCGCGTTTACTACCCATTACAAGCCTCCTTCCCACCTGCCTAACTCCTCACACACACACACACACACACACACGCAGACACCATCATCAGCTAGCCCGCAGTGAAAGTTTGACAAGCAGCGCTGCTGCTGCTGCTGCTGCTGCTGCTTCTACCTTCTGTGCCCGCCCACAATCCGGCTAACTGCTTTTCCACGCATACGCGCAATTCTAAAAAATTAATGTCGCTTTCGTAATTTCAACACACACACACACACACACACACACTCGCACACTCGCACACACCCGCACACACACAGTAGAGAAAAAAGTGCCTGGAAAAAAGCAGCGCTGCCGCGAACTAAAGCGTTCCCAACTCAAGCAGCGCTGCCGGCGCGCAGCGTGTAAAGCGGCTGAATGTCTTAGTTAGCAACAAAAAAAAAAAAGAAGAAAATAAAAAACATTGCAGCCCGCTAGGAGCGTAAATGGGGTAAGCAAAAGTAAAAAGCAGCAACAGAAACAGAAGCAACAACGTCGACGGCGACGTCAACGTCAGCGGCAACGTCAACGGCAACGGCGACGACGGCGACGAGGACGACACTCACTTAAAAATTCGAATGTTATAGAAAAATGAGCAAAGCGCAAAAAAAAAAAGAACGCGAAAGAGAGAAAAAAAAAAGAAAGAAATACACGTACTGAAATTACATAAAATGAAAAGTTCTCGTTACGCGGCGCAGTTGTTACGCCGTCTCCCCCGACCCCACCAAAAACCCCTACCCCCTGCCTCCAGGCCAGCCACCCGACTCCCCTCGAGCCCCGAAACTTCCCTAAGCTGATGCTGTTGCTGCTTCTAATGCTCATCTCTTTCTAACTCGCCGAATGTCGACAGAAAAAGCTCGGCGTTTCGGTTGCTATTGTGTGTGTGTCTGTGTCTGTGTCTGTGCCTGTGTCTGTGTGTGTGTAAGTGGGTGGTCTTTGGGTGTAGTACGGCTAAAGCCTGGTACCCGTTCTAAGGCACCGCGACTGATTACTACTTTTATTGCTAGCAAATATCGTACTTTCTCCACAAGGTGGAACCCCTGCATAAGCCGCCTCGCTCTATCTCTGTCTCTGTCGCTCTTCTATGTGTGTGCTTAGCTTTTTAGTCAGCTGTAAAGAGTCTGTTCGTGGGTGGAGTGAGGGGTGGCGGGTTGCTGTTGTAACTTGCGCGGAAACAAGGTTTTTATTTCACAATTTCTTTACTTTACTTCACTTCTTTTTTTTTTTCTGTACAAAAATTTTTGCTTTAGATTTTGCTACGCGAAATTTTTTCAAGGGTGGTTTATATCCCTCTGTGTGTATGAGTGTGTGTGTGTGTGTGTGTGTCTGTGCGACAGTGCGTATCTGTGTGTGTATGTGTGTGTGTGTACTTGCGACTTGGCTGTGGCAAAGCCAGCTGAGGCTGTAGCTGTAGCTGAGGCAGACGTCGTGCGTTGTAGTTGTAATTTTTTTCAATTTTTGCTGACGTTGACGCTGGCGTCGATGCTGGTGCTGCTGCCGCAGTCGCGTTTCTTCTAGGTAGCACCCCCTCCCCTCCCATCCCCTTCCCATCCCCCCTCATCTT
Source organism: Hirtodrosophila trivittata (assembly GCA_035045065.1). NCBI lineage: Eukaryota > Metazoa > Arthropoda > Insecta > Diptera > Drosophilidae > Hirtodrosophila > Hirtodrosophila trivittata. Next base: position 11,173,255 of record JAWNNK010001028.1, on the reverse strand, counting down.
CTTGTCACCCGCACAACCAACTCCTGCTCCAGAATCTTCTTCATCTTCGTTTGCAGGTCTCAATTTTTCGTATTTCACTTTTTCTTTTTTTTTTTTTTTTTTTTTACTTTTAACTACGTGTTCGTAGTTAAAAAAATCTCATACATATTATGTTTTATGCTGGCTGCTTATATATGTACATCTAAATGTGTCTCTGTGTGTGTGTGTGTGTGTGTGGGTGTGTGGGTGTGCAAGTGTACTGTCAATTGCTGTTGTTGTAAGGAAGAGGCTGGCGGATAAACGGAATTGTAGTGGAAAAAAGGTGCTTCTTAGACGCAACGATAGGAACAACAGCAGCACGAGAATACAGAACAGAGTTAAGCAAATATTAAAAGCGCATACACTGTAAGAAAATGAATTGTAGTTAATGTGTGACGCATGTTATTAAAAGTTTCATTACATACTTGATTGCCCATCGCTCATTACATTTGGCTCTGATTACATTCTCATTTCAAGTTATTTTGTGTGACAGATGCAAATATTAAACTTAATTACATTTACACGCCCAATCATATTCATTTTTGCAATTAACGATGCATTTTTCTGCGATTTTCTCAATCGGAAAATATATCCATTTATTGGGTCCTGCGCGCTCAGTTAATTATAGTGTCAACGCATATATTTGTTTTCCTTTTAATAAACTTTTAATAACGCGTTGCCCATTTTCAAATTAACTTTTACTTTTTAATCAAAATGTACTCAAATGTAATCTGGCAGCCTTTTTAATGTCATCCGCTCTGTTGGACACATAATAAGGTAGTGTAGGGTCGCTGTTGGGTGCTATTGGGTGGTACTGGGTGCTGCAGGCCAATTTAAAGTAGTGCGTTGCATTCTGATTTTAATTCAGTTTATTTAAGCTCAGTCCACAACAGTCTAGTGCATTCTAGTGTTTTGTCTAGATTTAGTGCCAGGTGGTAGACGGTAGTGCAGGGTACTGCAGGGTATCGCAGGGTATCGCAGGGTAGTAAAGGGTAGTAAAGGGTTGTGAAGGATAAAGCAAGTCAGAGAAGGCCAGAGCAAGGCTAAGCAGGGCAGTGCAGAGCACTAGTTTATTGTAGTTTACGGCAGTGTAGTCTACTGCAGAGCATTACAAGGTAGTGCAGGGTTTGATAGGGTAGTGCAAGGTCGTATATGGTAGTGCAGTGGAGGATAGGTGTTGTCTGTAGTGGACTGCGGTGAAATAAAGTGCGCTGCACTATAGTGTTCTCCAATTTAGAGTATTCTGTATGGTAGTTCAGGATAGTGTAGTGCAGTATAAGGTAGTGCAGGGTCGTATAAGGTAGTGCAGTGGAGGATAGGTGATAGGTGATAGGTGTTGTCTGTAGTGGACTGCGGTGAAACAAAGTGCTCTGCACTATAGTGTTCTCCAATTTAGAGTATTCTGTATGGTAGTTCAGGATAGTGTAGTGCAGTATAAGGTAGTGCAGGGTCGTATAAGGTAGTGCAGTGTTGTATAGGGCCCTGTTGTTGATTCTATGTAGTCCATCGAAATGAGCAAGCTCATTATATTCTGTGTATTCTCTGCAGATCATTATAAGGTAGTGTAGGGTCCTATAAGGTAGTGCATTGGAGGATATTGTGTAGTCTGAAGTGCACTGCACTGTATATCAGTTATGCAGTGGACTAAACTGACTAAACTGTAGAGCATTATAGTATTATATATAGTACAGGACACGATATGGTAGAGCAGTGTAGTGCACGGTAGTGCAGAATAGTAAAAGGTAGCTGCAGCGCAGAGTACTGTAGTGTATTTCGGTTCAGATTAAGATTGTGTAGTGCAGGGTACTATAAGGTAGTGCAGCGTAAGATTTTCTACTACTACCTATAGTTTCTATAATGTACTATAAGGTAGTGCATTATAGTGTTCCATGGTAGTGCCAAGCACTGTAGGGTAATGGAGTGTAGAATTGTATTGTATATTGCAAGGATATTTAGTTCAGGACTCTATTATAGTGTAGTGCACTACAGTGGAGTGCCATTTAGTATTGTGTAGCATACTGCAAGGTAGCGTAGTTATAGTGTATTGTAGGGTTATGCTATGCAAAACAGTGTAGTGCGCTGCAGTGTAGTGTAGTAGAGTATTAACGAGGGTAGTCCAGGGTAGTGTAGAGTGTTTCTGTGAGTTGAATTGAAGTAGATGAAACTCAAACCAGCTACTAAGTACGGGTACTAAATACATATAAAAGAGAAGCCAAAAAAAAGAAAGAAAACAAAGAGAGAAGAGGGAGAAGGGGAAGGAGAAGAACAACAACAACAAGGACAACTTCAGTAAGTTTAGAAAATATAAAAAAGCACACACAACCCTGCGTTGAGGGTTGCAATATTTCTTTTGCATTGCTTTCGGCTGCTGCTGCTGCTGCTGCCGCTGCTGTTGCCGTTGCTGCTGCGATGCCAGCGTCAGCGCAAACGTCAACGTCAACGTCGATGCTGATGCCGACGCAGACGCACGCGACCACCAACAACCAACAGGCTTTTGTATTAGTTGATGTTGTTCTTCTTCGTGTCGTTGTTCCTCTTTTTGTAGTTGTTGTTGTTGTTGTTAGTGAATGTCAGGTGAGGGGAGGAGGATTTACATATGTATATTGTGTGCGGGTGTGTGTGCCTGTGTGTGTGTGTGTATGGCATCCTTTTATATTTAAAAATTCTCATTTCAATGTCTAAGTTCATGGCAGTTGGGGAGGAGGGTGGATATCCAGCCCCCACCTCACCCCTCTTACACCCGTACATAACATACTTATTATTACTTTTAATTTCGGAATCGTCTGTGTGTGCCTGTGTGTGTGTGTGTGTGCGTGTGTGCCTTTTTTATGTATTCTATATGTGCTGCTGCTGCTCTTTTTTAGTAATCGCGATTAGTTTCTGTTGGGTGAGTTGAGAATAAAAACGAAAGTTACCTCCACAGTGGATCACAATGCGAATTATGCGGGCAAATTGATGCCAGAAACAGACACCACTGTGCACCATAGAGAAGATCTAGATATAAACAATCGATGCTATCGATAGAAATTAACAAAATTTTAATTTAAAACCAGTTTTAGTTTTGTTCAGCTAAAAGTTTTGTTAAGGCAAACCAAATAAGTTCTGGACCTAAAGCAAAGGAAACATATCGATACATCTATATTGTTATCGATAGTTTTTCAGCTCTTTAATTGTATAATCTATACAGAATGACATTTACCCACTTAAGAACTAGCCTCAAACTGTAATTAATTGATTAGAAATGTAATTTTGGCATTTTGTTTTATGCGATTTTCCCAATTGGATCGCAACACACATTTTCCAAGTGCTTTAATTGGTGGCCATAATGGTTTTCCCATCTATCGATCTGGCCTATCTGTCTATAAGGGGGGATGCCTACTACATGCTCATAGTTATTATACTTGAACTCTCCACAAGGGCACATACATATTCGTAGGTAAAAGATGCTACTATAAAGGGACGAAGCTGCGGACGGAGATGGAAACGGAAGATGGAAGATGGAGGGGAAGCAAGAGGCTGGGGCATTAGGCATAGCTATGGGTCGATGTGGAAGGTAACGGTACGGTAACGACGAGTCCCATAAAACATACAAATGGCCAAATAAAACATTTTAAATGTAACAACAACAACAGCAGCAACAACAGCAACAACAGCAAATAAGAAAATAAGAAAATAGTATTGTGCTTAGAAAAAACGACGACAAGACGACGAATGAAATCATGAGAAGAGCGGCAACAACAATGCCAAAAAATAAAGGAAAGCATTAGATACATTTTTTATGCTGAGTCGTTTCAGTGGGCAACTGAAGGAGCAGGAGTGGGGCCACGAGACCAGGAGACCAGGAGACCAGTCAACTACACCCCCAATCATTCACCTGACCACTATTGGCTGTCCACCTGCGATTCTTCTGCTGTCAGCGTGAAGGCGCTCGACTCGCTGCAGCTGTATCGGGTAACGCCAGACAGGCCTCCACTTAGCGGGTATAATCGGGTAAGCGGGCAAGCAGTCAAATACAACAACAACAACAACAAAAACTTGCCAAATTGGCAGCACACTGAGAGAAAAAAAGAATAACACGGCTTATGAAGTATCTTGAAATGCCCTCAGGCCACGTTCCTAGCGTTTGGCTTTGGCTGCCTTGGATCTAGGTATTTTAGGGTCACTATTTTTTGGTGCTACGTGCCACATAACATACAGATATATATATAAACATATATATATATATATGTATAACGGTATCATTCTTGGCCTCTCTCTCGGACAAAAACTTAGAAATAATCACCGACATAAATCTTAAAATGCCTTTGCCTAAGCCGTTACCCAACTACTTGCTGTTCCTTCCTTTGTTGTGCCTGTCTCCTATGTGTGTGTGTGTGTGTATGGGGAAGTTGCTGGAGTGGCAGTGTCAAGGTGGTGGGGCGCCACAACAACAATAGAAACTTGTGTGGTATCCTCTGGCCCAATCTCTGTCCTCTCAGCGGGGGCAAATGAAAAATAACTTAGAAGCACGTTTTGTGGCATTTTTCGTTTTGCTACGCGTCGCTTGTTGTCGCTTATTGTTGTTGTTATTGTTATTGTTGTTGTTGTTGCACATAGTTCTGGGACAAAATGTGGCAACATCAGCGACTGATAGGAACAGTTTTAGCTTATGCCCCGCTCAAAAATCAAAAATACAGCCAAAAAAAAGTAAAAGTTTTCTATCTTAAGTTAAGTTTTATAAGTCTGGCAACGCTCTGATTATAGCCTAATTTCCTCTGCTTTTAATTATTATATAAATTTTCTATAATTAAATCTAAATTACTTTAGCAGAAATCATAATATTCATGGCATAAACCTGTCTGAGAATCTTTCGATTTAGTGTTTGTTCATAGCTTTGTGGCACGTGTCTAGTATCTTTGTGGCATCGACCTCGCTTGCGGCTTCCACTACTATTGCTTACACAGAGACTCGAGAGTCACTGATCGCTGCTGATGTTGTTGCAGCTGATCCAATAAGCGGCAGAACGTTAACGGCCTAAACTAAAACATGGTTAAAAACAAAGGCCGAAAATCCACATTTGTGTTCTTACACAAATATTTAACGCGTTGCCAGTTTCTCCCACAATTTGTTGTCTCTTCTTATTATTTCTTTTCTTCTGTCTTCTGTCTTCTGTCTTCTGCCTTCTCTTTCTTTCTTTTTGTCATATCTTTACACAGCCCTTTTTCTGGAGCCTGTCTTCTGGTTGCTGTTGACACTTGCTGTTTGTCAATAACTGCAATATGTAATGAACCCTCAAGTCAAGGCCAGCCTACAGATAAACACACATATATCGTATATATCGTATATGTATCGATATATATCGCAGACAGACAAAGTAGACACTGAGCAGCAAAAGTCGCTGTACTATGAAACAAGTTTGTGTGAAATATATTATAAAAAGTTTCTAAAAATATGTAAATAATTTCTTTAAACTAGCATCAGTTTATAGTTCTAATCATTTGAGTTCTGATTCATTCAATGAACTTGAATTTGAACCACTTTTGAACTAGTTTTCTTTCATATATTGAAACGTCCTTTGATAAAGTAAAAATAGTTAAAATAAATGTATATAAAAAGTTCTTTAGAGAAAAATGTGTGTAAAATGAATAAGATAACATTCAAAATCGTTCCTAAACCAATTAGAACTAGTTCAATATTGGACTATATTTCTGTCTAATAGGAACTTGGAACTATTTCTTTTCAAATCTATTAAAACAGCTTCTACTTGTTGTATACAAAGAAACTTTGATTTTATGAATAGCAAATAGCAAAGAACTGGAAGCTTTGATTCACTTTTGAACTTCTTGTGAACTAGTTTCACTTTTATATAATGAAACTTCTTTTGTCTTATTAAGAACATATTCATAAAAGTACATAAAAACCTGCCTCCATAAGAAACGATGTCAAATTTTCAGCATTGAAGTAAGAACTGATTCAGTTTCGTTTTTGAACTAGTTAGAACTACTTGGAACTGCTTGGAACTAGTGGGAACTGGTTGGAACTAGTTGGAACTACTTTTAAATTATTCTAATATCTGCTAAAGCTGCCGATACACATATTTGTTTATAAAAAAAGTTCCCTTTATAAGTAGCAAAAAGCAGAGACTTCAAAGCTGTCGATTAAGTTTTGAACTAGTTTAAGGAAAGCCAAAAAGCCGTTCAGGGATTCTGTTAGCGGACTATTTTTGAACCAGTTCACCTATTAATAATTTCCTCTACATAAAAAGGCTTTAAAAGCTATAGTTCTAGCTCAATTTTGAACTAGCTTTGAGCTAGTTCTCTGCTGGTTTTCTCTGAAATAAATAAATATTTATGTGGCCCCCATATTAAATATAAAAGGTATAAATAAATAAATATATATAATAATATTTAATTTCAAAGAACATACCTTATTAACTCTGAGAAGTACCGTAGTCTCTCACTCCAGTGGAACTAGTTCAAAGACCAAATAGAGCTGCTTAAGGTCCCGTTGTAGCCGTTGTCTGGCAGAAGCTAAACCATTATTCAGGCGGTTCAAGCTGAAAGTATAGATAGAAAATGGAAACCAGCTCATTAGCAACGCATATCAAATTCTGAACCAGAGTTGAACTATGAACTAGTTCAAATAAATGCCCCATCCAGAAAGTGTAACAGAATATTAGCGGGTAATATTCAGTGCGAGAGTATCTGTATCTATAATTTGATGTATCTGAATCTAAACTTCAGCTGGAGCGGGCAATGGGCACTTTGTGGGTGGCTGATGGGTGGTTGGAAGCAAAAAGGAAGAAGAGAAGAAAGAAAAAAACGAAGGAAAATAAACGAAGAAGAAGAAGATGAACAAAATATTTTATAGTTGAAAATCCGTTGCCGGCAGTTGGCAAACGACTTAGAAATCTAAACATGAAACTTGCCAAACTTGAGCAGGCCGCGATGCGCATACCAGGGGCCAAGGGGCCAAGGGGCAAAAGGGGGAACACCGCGACCCCACCCCCTGAGCCAATAGCTAGCTAGCTAGCAGCATCAACCCCAGGCAAACGCCTTATACCCGACACCCCGGTAGCACTACGGTACCCGCCGTATTCCGCCGTATTCCGGCGTACCCATTGCCGTTCCAGTTGCCGGTCGCAGCGAAGCGCGTTGGCTTTGGAGGCAACACAGTCACCATCTTGTGGTGGCTGTGGCAGGCAGTAGTGGGGCGTCCAGAGGTTGAGGTAGGCGATAGGCAATAGGCGGTGTATGGTGTGTGTGCTCTATGGTGTGTGCGGTGTGCGTTGTGCGTTGTGCGGTGGGTGGGCAATGGGCGGCTGAGGCGTTGGGTTTTTCGGCAGTTTTGTTTTTTGACTCCGTAAAACTTACAGCAACAGCATCTGCGACTATTTTTGCCACCGCTCAGTCGACGTCTGCGTCGACGTCGCTGCCAGCTCAGCCACTTGCCTACCTCCCGAATAAACCCACCGACAGCCCCGCTCCACCACCCACCTCCCATCTCCCACCTCCCTGAGCGTTTTACATAAATCTTCTTTTCAAAAAAATAAACACTAATGCCAAGGCGAAGCAAAGCAAGAACGAGCCATAGAGCAAAAAGGGAAATACAAAAAAAAAAAACTAGAAAATTTAGTATCTACACATACACAAAGGTACACACACACACACACACACACACATAAACGTTCTGTGATGCGCGGCAAAAAAAGGAAAATTTTTTATTACAGCGAGAAAACTTAATGGCTGCTGCAGGAATGGTGTAGCGGGTGGTGCAGGTTGTGGGCCTGGGTCTGGGTCTGGGTCTGGGTGTGGAGGCAAGTCCAATGGGAAAGGGAAACGAAAAGAAAAGGGAAAGGCAATGGGAATGAAGTTGAAGATGCTTACCAGCAAAGCCGACGTCAAAGTCGACGTCAACGACGAAGACGAAGACGACTAGGATGAAAACGAGAAGCTATGAACAAGGACTAGGCTGAGGATGAGGCTGACGCTTAGGATGAGGATGAGGATGAGGAACGTGAAGTAGAACGAAGTCGAAGACGACGTGCCAAACTGCGTTGCGTAGGCGCGCAAGAGTTGGGTCTGGTTACGGGATACGGAATGCGGAATGCGGGCACCGGCAATGGTAACATTCATCCATCCTTTGATTTCGGCTGGGCCAGAGGAAGATAAATTTGGAGCGGAAGCTTTAATCAGAGGCTGACCCAGGCGAAGGCCAAACTATGTGACAGCCAAAGCGCTTAAGTATCGATCTATAAGTACGAGTATAAATACGCGTCCGTAACATTCAAACTATTCATTAGCTATTCATTAGTTTCAGCGATAAAGACGTTTATGCCATGAAGTTCACGAATTGGGAAGAAGCCGTAGCTTGTCAGGCATCTATGATACTTAATGATAACTATAATAAGAATTGAATGGCAGAGTTGACACCTTTTCTTTATATATAGTTGATAAGCAGACAAATCTAAGTTAGCTGCAGTTGAATTTATACCAAAAAGAAGCTGCCTAGTGTTAAGTTGGCTGCGTCTAAATATATCAAAGTAGTTCCTTAAGTAGGTCGAATCCTTCACCAATTTCACGCAATGATTTCGTGATTTGAGCAACGCATAAAGGCCATAAATGTCACGAGCTATTTCGCGTTACGAGTGCCACTCATTGATTTTATTGCGGGCTCATAGGCAAAGGGGTATATCCCAGGGGGTGGGGGGTGAAAAGGTCAGCTGTGTGATTGGGGGGAGGAGGGGCATGGTCTGAGCTCTAAAATTGTACATAGTTCGTTAACGCGCGGACTTAGTTCGAATCGATTCATTTCCCGCTTTATTCGATTCATTTCGATTCATTCGATGCCGCTGCCGGCAGCGCTGCCAGCGTCGCTGCTTTTGTTGCTGCCAATTTTCCTTTCAAATATTCTTCCAAATTTTCTTTATTGATACAATTTATTTATTTTGCTTTTTGTTTTCACAGTGCGTTTTGTAGTCGACTCCTTTGCTGTTGTTGTTGTTGTTGTTCCTTTTTCTTGTATTTCGTCCTTGTTGTTGTTGTTGGTATTTTTTTTTTCTTTTTTCAATTTTATTTCTCTATATTTTTACGATGCTGGAAACTACCCTTAATGATGCCGCGGAAGCTGCTGCTGCCGCTGCTGCCTTTGCTCTGTGTAAGTGTGTACCTTTTGGTATGCTGGTGTGTGTGTGTGTGTCTGTGCCTGTGTGTGTGTGTGTGAGTGCGTGTGTCTGGCAATGCTGCAAGTTGGTGGCTGGTGGCAGACCCAAAAATACCGCTGATCATGCGCTTAAAGTAGTTTTTTAAGTTCTTTGGTCGATGCCTTGCACACGCACACACACACACACATAAGCACACGCACTCACACACACACACACATACATATACAGAGACACAGGCACACGCACCCCGTCTCCTAAGGCTGTGCTACGCTTCTTGTTCTTAGCCCCGATTCCGCCTCATTGATGCTGCTTAGGTTATTTTTGATGCCTCAGCAGGGGTCCTCGCAAGTTTCTTGCCAAATGTGTAACACCTCATATCCATACATATATACTATATATCTACCTAAACTGTATCAAAATCGAAGTCAAACCATAACGTTGTGTGACTATTTGGAGGGTAAAGTAAACTGAGAGAGAGAGGGAGAAGTAAAGTAGTTGCAGCTTATGAAGCTTATAAGTAGTTGTCGAACTAGAACTAGATCGAAGATATATATAGTATAAATATATATATGATAGATAAATTGATTTCTGATAAGTTTCTAGCGGGAATACTTTATATACTTCTCATAGAAGAGCTTCATTTGGTTTCCATATGTTTGCATAGTTTGTTAGCAGCTGTTTTATTTTATGCTTCAGATCAGCTTTATATATGTTATAAGTAAGTGTATACAGTATTCGTTTTGTTGCTTATCATCTTTTCTCTGATTTTGTTTTAATTTTTTTACATTTTGAAGGTTTGATTTGGCTTGGGTTCGGTTCATTCGGGTTTTTCCAGCACAAAACTTCATGTAGTTGTTGTAATTGAAGTCGGTCGCGACGCGTCGTGGCGCGGCAGAAGGCGACGCGGCATCAGTGAAACTGCCCCTTAACGACGACGCTGGCAGCGCTGCTGCTGCCGCAGCTTCTAATTTTACATTTTATTGTTGTTATGCTCTCTTCTATAGTTGTTATTGTTGTTGTTGTTGTTGTTGTTTTAAAATTTTTCTTCGTTTTTAGGGTTCGCAAAAGGGTTGATTAGGAAGATGCACAACCAACCATACACACACGCACACACAACTTGAGTGTGTGTGTGTGTGTGTGAGAGAGAGAGAGAGAGACTTACAATTACAATTGTGTTAGTGCTGAACAAAGCAGTCCCCTCTCCCACCCTCCCCCACTCCTAACTCTACCCCTCGCGTTCACTTTAATGACCTGTACACGCTTCGATTTTTGTTATTTTACTTTGTGCTCCTCCCGCTCACCTCCCCAATACCAGCCCAGACCCCCTCCCCACCCATCGAGACTTAGTTTTGTGAAACTCTTTTATTGCGGTCTAATATGAAAATTATGAAAAGCTTCCCTCTACTGCCTATAAAAGGACGCAATTCTATTTTCTTTACGATGCCATATACCGAACTTCCCCCCTCCCCACTTTCCCACTTCCCCTTCTGCTCGCTTTATGTTGGCCATATACAACAAATATGAGGTTCAGTTTAATGATGCACACAACGGTGATTCGCACTCAGGATAAGATAGTAAATGCATAACGTATATAGAATATACACATAACTACTTAAGAAATCATGAGCATAGCTTCGGCTTAAAGGACGGACCCTGGTCATTCTGGCCATAACAATAATGACCCAGACAGAATACCAGGCCTAGACCCAGACTCAGACCGAACTAGCTATAAAATGTTTCTACACACACTTAAGATGTGAATGTGTGTGTGTGTGTGTGTGTGTGTCTTATGAGTTATACGCATAGAATTCCGATTAGGAATTAGTTCAGTTTAGCAGAGGGATTACCTCTAGCTTAGACACCCTGTAAAGACTTCCACTTTGTTGCGAATGGAAATCGTTTGGATATAGTTTTTATATAGAACAGATATAATATGTTTTACCATATGCAACTGCAACCATTTCGATTCATATGAAATGTCTAGGGTTATATGAAGCGTCGGAGAAGGTTGCTAGATTTTATCATAGATGATTTTATCATAAATGTCTATAGTATATAGAATGGTATTGTTAAGCTTGTTCAGAAGAACATACAGATTGATTGTTGACATCAAAACTGTTGCTGAACAAGAATATATATAGTATATATGTATGCTATATGGGGTTCAAGTTGAAGATTGTCTCCGCTTATTGGAGACTTTTGCACTCATATAATAGAATGTTTCAGGTTGATTTATATATACTACTACAAATATCTAGGTTGATTTTATGTTTGTTATAGATTATATATACATCATCTGATGTAGATCAAGAATGTATATACATATATATATCTACCAAGGGAAGTCTGTCTTCTACTTGTCGCATTCCTTTGCCCTACTTCAACGCAACTTTTCTAATTGGGGCTCAGGTTCTGATTAGCTTGGTTGTATATTGACTTGGATATCGATGCAGATCAGGAATGTATATAACAGCTAAGCCTAATTTGAATATAATTCTTTTCTTATTGATAATAAGAATAGTATACTAAAAGTTATTGAAAGTACTGAGGAATCTTTTCAGACAACACGCAAAATGCGTTTAAAAATTAAAAAAAAAAAAAATGGGAATAGAACGGAACATGGAATGGAACACTGAAGCCAAAAAGTCGGTAAACAAAACAAACAAAAAATATAAAATAAAATAAAAAAATATAAATGGAGGAAAAATTGAAAAAAAATGTAGCTGAAATAGTAAAGAAATGAAACAAAATGGCGAAAAAGTTTTTTTATTCTTTCTTTGTTTTTTGTGTCTAGGAGGTGGGGGGATGGAGTGTGGAGGGGGGGACGGGGGCTGCCTCTAAAGTTCGCGGCAAAGTTAAAATAAATTGCAAGTTGGCATTAGAGACGCACACACACAACACACACACACACACACACACACACACACACACACACACACAGTGAGAGAGAGGAGAATGTTAGTCAGCCGCCATATTAATGGCAATTGGGTGGCAAGTGTTGCGGCCCTTGCGGCATATGTGTGTGTGTGTGTGTGTGTGTGTGTGTATGCGGTACATGAATATAAAACTTTATTTTTATTTATTCCCTTTTCTACTCCCGGCCGTTACGCCGCACCCGCATACCGCCCCGCCTACTCCTCCGCCGCCCCCGTCGAACGCCCTTTGCCGGTTTCAGTGGCGCGTCGGGCCTTACCGCACCGCACCGCGCACATAAAGCAAAATTTATTAGAAAACATTTCATTCTCGTTCTCATTCTCATGCCCATTCCCGTACTCATTTTCTCTGAGCCCCTCGCCCCTCGCCCCTCCAACGCCCACACACCCGCTCACCGTCGCCGTTGCCGCCGCAGCTGGTTTTCACTGTGACTCCGACCAAGCTGCTGGCGGCTGGCGGCTGGCTCCCGGCTCCCGGCTTGGGAGCTTTTCTCTTGCCAGCTGTTGCTATCTTTGTCACACCGGCAGAGCCTCTGTGTGTCTCTGTCACACCCGCTTGCTCCTTCGGTCGGCTACTTCATCTTCTACTTTGCGTTTTGCATGCTTATTCGCAATTGTTGTTGTAATTGTTTTCATTGTTACGCGCGCAGCGCCTGAAGGAGGCAGCAGCCAGCTAAATATGTATAAAAATACCAGAAAGAAAAAGAAATGGAACATGGGAAAAAAACACCAAAACAAAGCGAAACAAAACGAAATGAAACGAAACAAAACAAAACCAAAACAAAGAAAGACAAAGCCGAGTCTCGAGCCAAACCAAAGGCAAAGGCAAAAGCGAAGCAAAACAAAACTGAACTGGAAAACGGCACGAAAAATATGTGTGGCAACATCTTTAACGTGGCTATGTCGGTGGCAACATAGAATTATTGCCAACGCGCCTCGTCGCGTCGTCTAACCCCCTCCAAGCCATACCCCCTACCCCCTACCCCTTACCCCCTCTAACAACCTTTGCCTCCGATGTCTATGCCTCTGTGCTGCCGCCTCCCGGTGTCTGTTGGACGCGCTGCCTGGCCTGGCCCAATGGGCTACCATTGTTGTAGGCGTAGTAGAAACGCTGGCACTGGCATAGGCAGCGGGGTGGACAGAGGGGAGTTGCGGGTTGCGGGTTGGGGGTTGGGGGGCAGAGCCAACTAAACCCCAGATGGCGCACTACACAAAGTTATGATATAATTTGGATTTCTTTTCGCTAAATTGCTTGTACCAACAATAAATATGTATTTATGTTGGCCCTCCTTCTATCTCTCTGTGTGTTTGTGTGTGTGTGTGTGTGTGTGTAAGCCCTGGCTCTATCCCTGTGTGTGCTTCAGTGTATGTGTGTGTGTGAATGTTTGAAACTGTGTTTAAGTGCCTACACAGACAGCTCACAGCTGCCACCCCTGGCGGGGATCAGCAAACGCCAGCAACAGAATATCTGCTTATAAAAATATGCACAGATATAGATATATGTATATAAACATGATACATACGCACATATCGATATATCGATAGACTCTTAACACATTATAAGTCAATAGGAAAAAGTTGCATAGATATCGTTAAAGAACTACAGACAACTTCAGGTAAAAACCTGTTAGAATGTGAGTGTGTTGCAGATAACTTAAGAACACATATCAACTGTATTTTGTGTATATCGAGTTATCGAAAATCGATTAGTCTAAAGGTCAGAAATGTGTATATACCAGTTGAATGATTGTTAGCATCTTTGGCATTAAACTGAGGATCTGAGGTTTATAGTTGCACTTTATATGGAACAAAACATCAGATGTTATCTATATTAGTTTATCGATATATCGATATATTGATATACATATACCAAGACATAGATGTACACTCTCGACTCCATAATAATGCCTATAATAATGATTCTCTAACAGAGCTTGGAATATATTATTTATAAGCTGAAGACGTTTCTTAGTTCTTACGAACTATTATCGATCTATCGATATATCGGTTTCAATAGATGTGCATATAGCTTCGACAGGGATTGTTGAATAATAATTGATGGTGCCAATATCTAAAACTGCATTTTGTCTCTTGGTAAATGAGTAAATGAGTTTCCCTAAACTAACGAAACTTTCATAGAGCTCAGGAATTACCTGATATTCTGATATATTAACTATATATACATATATATCTTACATATCGATTGGTATATATTATTGTCTATTTAGTATAAATATTATTTAAAATCACATCAGATAAGTTCTTCGAATTATTCATCAGTTTTCTATGCACATTTTGAAAATTTCAGCTGCGAGATTCTTTTCGGTTTAATTTTTAGTTTATGCAAAATTGTTGGACAAACAAGCGAATGGATTAATAAAAAGTGATTGAATTCCTCTATTTGTTCGCATACCTCGATACACACATGTATCTGTGGTGTGTGTGTGTGTGTGTGTGAGGTGTGTGTGCAGTAGATGATGGACGTTGTGACCTTTAGAATGTACTTTTGTTGCTAACGAAAAAAATGAAAGAAATAATTGTATAAAATATATTATATATATATATAGATGTATGGGTGTGTGTGTGTGTGTGTGTGTGTGTGTGATGTGTAGACCTGTAGGCGTCTCGTATCTAGACAGAACCGGCTGTACCGCTAGTCTACCGCCACCACCCACCGCACACACCACCCAAAGAGCGTACGAAAGGGCGCAAGGACAACGCAAGGATGGCGACTGATTTACATTTTTAATTGTATGTGTAGAATGAAAAGGAAATAAAGAAAAGCATTTTTCCTTTTCTATTTTATTTTTTTTTAAATACGAATTGCAATTACAAAAAAATTGTAGAGAATAAAAAAAATGTTCTATATGTAAGTAAAAGTTTTAGAGACTGCGACAGACGACGCGTATTTTTTTTCTGTTTTGTTTTGTTTTCTGTTTTTGGCTTTTGTTGAAGTCCTTTGGTCATAGACTAAATCTATGCAGCTTTTACTAATGCCCAGACCGCTTGAAGCGCACCCAACTCCGACCCCTGACCCCCCCTCAACCCCCCCCAGCCCAACCCTTGCCGCTGTCTACATTGACTTAACGTTCTAACCATTAAATGGGCATAGACGCTGGCAGCGCTGCTGGCGCGACGCGTCGCTGTAGCCGCTGCTTGGCAACGTTTGAGATTAAAAATTAGGCAAAAGGGTAGTTTAGCCTTGTCACACACACACACACACACACACACTCGCACACACACACATAAACACCTATATGTATATAAATTACAAGTACCCAACGCTTTGTTGTAATGAAATGAACACACACAAACACACACAGAAAGAGACACAGGCAGTGAAAAAATGTATATGAGAGAGTGAGAGCGAGAGAGGGAATGGGAGTGGGAGTGGGAGTGGGAAAGGGAGAGGGAGAAACCCGCACAGAAAAACGCATTATAAAATGTGAGTAGTGTATGCTAATGGCAGACGCGCGCTTGGCATTGGCTTTGACGTTGTGCCCAAACACACACTAACACACACACACACACACACAGACTCAGAACTCCCCCTGCCACCCATTACATACACCTTACACCCAGGCGTACTCGCACTCTAAAGTTATACGCACCCTAGCCCCAGTTTCAGCCCCAGCAACTGTGTCAGCCCCAAAGCGCAAAGTAAAAATGGAAAATTTTGTTTTTTACTTTCTACTTTTTTATTTTTATTGTTTGTTCGTTGCGCTGTCAGTGAAAGACATGCGTGAGGGGGGTAAACGGTGGCAGGGGGAAGGGCACACGCAACAGCAACAGACAAGACATTATCTAATGTATGCGTATGCGTATGTGTGTGTGTGTGTTGTGTGTGTGGCAGCTCCTTTTTTCCGCTACTACATACTATACCTCAGCCTCCCGCCTCCCGCCTACTCCTGCCCCGCCTCCTTTGCCTCTTTTCGTACTTGCTTTTACCAAAATTCCCTTTCTTCTGCCCTGTGCCTCCCCCTCCCCCCCACACAACCCCCCAACCACTCCTCTATCGCGTCTACCACACGTCGTTTGCAATTTTTCATTTTAATTTTCATTAGCGTTTTACTCGTTTTTTCTCGTTGTTTCTTTCTCGTGCTGCGCGTGTGTGCACACACACACACACACAGCAAAAAATGCGTATTACGCGTACCTCTGCTCATTCCGAATTTCCAGGAAACATACAAAACCGAAACAGAATCCGAAGGCTTCGAAGGAATTCAAGTTGCAAGTTTAGTTTGAGTTCGAGTTGGTTTTTCCTTTCCCTTTTTTTTTTTTTTTGGGGTTTCTACTAAAATGATGTAATAAGCGTATGAAAAGTAAAAATGCTTAAGTAGTGCTCACTCCTCATATGCCATATGCACATTGCGACAGGGGTGTGTGTGTGTGTGTGTGGTGGGGGTGGGGGGGTTGGGTTTATGGGGGTAGTCGAGGCCCAAATCAAGGCAACGAAACTTTTGCGCGAGCGTAATTTTTCAATTTGGCAACGGAAATTGCCTAGGGAGGTGACACACACACACACACATACAATTTATACACATGATGGCTGATGTATGTGTGTGTGAGTGTGTGTGTGTGTGTATGTGCCTTAAAAACCTCGGGGACTTTACCCCTTTCTTGCGGCTCTACACCGCAGCTGATGCTTTTTCTAATAATTAATTTAAAACTTTTTCTTTTAAATTGAGCGCCAAGCACACTCCCAGTTACTCCCCCCCCCCCTCTCTCCTTCCTCTACCCCAGCAACCTTTATCCTTATTACCCACTCCCTTTACCACATCCCTGCCCCATAATTGCATACGTATAAGTGTGCGTATGTGTGTGCTTAAAAATATTTCAAGGAAGTTATTCTGAAGGCGCTACTAATTAACATAAAACAGTTGAAAGCTGCGAAGGATGCTCGGCTGCTCCTTCGCCTCAAGTGCTAATTGGAGCTCTGCTCTGAGATGGAAACCTGTCGCTATCTCTCTCTTAGGTATTCCTTTCTCCTACTGATCGCACATTATCTAAAGGTCAAACTAGTCACAGGACATTCTATTGGTTGGCGCCTGACCCTGAGGTTAAGAGTTCAACAAGCTATTAATTAACTCCACTAACATCTCAACCCTTAGGAATTTCGGAGGGGAAATTCACATACGACACATGCGACTGGTTGAAAACCCACAGAAACACAAACCCTTTGTGGGAGTGGGGGTAACCCTTGAACCCTTTGGACGAAAATCGTTTTCTGAATGCCACAGGCCAAAAATCAAAACACATACCAAATAGCCCTTGACCTCAAACTCAAACCTCTCGACCTCAAACAAACCCCCCCTCCCCCTGTCCCATTTCCCATTTCCCATCCACACCCCACCCCTTCCCCTGCCCTAACAATGTTTTGAGCTGTTTTCGTCCCAAAAGCGATCGCTTCAAATGCGACAAAATAGGCGGCAATTTATAAGGCATTATCTGCGGCAACAACAAGTTTTCGCTGGGGTGGCAACTTTTCCTCTGACCACTGAAACAACCTCCCCTTGTGTGTCCCGTACACACTCCATGTGTGCATGTGTGTGCGTGTGTGTGGTTGTGCGTCGATTAAAACATGTCCCATTGCTGACAAATGCAAATGAACCAATCGACCAACTGGTTGGCTTGGCAGTCGGGCGTGTAAATAACCTTAACACATAACCCTTCAATCTTCACCCTTCACCCTTCACCCTTCACCCTTAACCCTTAACTCTCTCTAACCCTAAGCTTTAACCCCCCAACTCATGTGGCAAATCTTTGCCAAAACACTTAACGAGACACGGCCCAGACGCGGACATGTAGCACCGACCATCAACCCGCCAACCCGCCAATCCGGCAATCCGAGCAACCCGACAAAAATCCCCGACAACTTTCCTACCCCCTCCCCCCTCAACCCATCCACTGGCCCGAAAAACCTGTCTGACATGACATAAGTAAGTGATAGCGCTCATGAGTCTTACCGGACGGGTTGCTTGGGGGAAGGGGAAGGGAAGTCTGTCTGTTTGTCCCCTTTTCGGTTGTGCAAGGGTCAAGGGTGTGATGTGTGGTAAAGCTCACACACACGCACAACGATGTGTGAGTGAGTGCAGGTCCGGGTCCGAATCCTCATACGAATCCGAGTCCGGGACTGGGTATGTGTCCGGATTCGGGTGCGAGTTTCAGCTTCAGTTTTAGGTCGGGGTCAGGGCTCGTCGAGCTGTAACGGGCAGCTTTTCCATTTATTTTCACTTACATTTTTCTCTGATTTGCCGTTTCTGTTTGTCGTTTTGTTTTCATCTTGTCAACAATGGCTATAAGGATTTTCCTTATTGGCACACACATTCACACACACACACACACACACACGCACACACACGCACACACGCACTCGCACACACATATGGAGTGTCTGCCGTTTTCGGGGTAGAAAATCATAAAAAAAATTTCCATATTATCGAACTCAACTAGCACTAACAATACGCACAAATAAGGCGAAGGACAGGCAATGCTAGAAAGATAGAGCGAGTGGGAGAGAGAGAGAGAATAGATGGTATAGAAACCCATACAAGGGGGCGGGCAGTGGGAGTGAAAATGGAAATAGGAATGGAGATAAAGAGATAGAGATGAAGCTGGAGCTGGAGGTGAAGATGGAGATGAAGACATACAGAGATGTCTGTGGTAGTGTGTGATAATTTGTTGATTTGGGCGTGTGTGTGGAGTGTGTGTGTCTGTCAACTTGTTGCTTGAGGCGCCCTAAGGCGCAACAATAGCAACTTGCTCTGTGGGCGGGGCGGGGCAAGCCAAGGCCGGAGCAGGGGCAGACATACTGGCACACATTCTACGTTTATGCCACGTTCAAGCAGGGTCAAAGGTTAGTGTATAAGCAGCAATTATGTCTTTGACTTAAGTAAAAGTAATTTATGATATCGTAGGAACTTAACGGCTTACTTCTTATCAATATTTTCAAGGTCTGGCAACGCTTTGCAGTTCAGTTTGTGAATCTCTATGGATAAGCAATTTCATAAAAATCAAAACTTTGAGGAGATTATAAACTCAACTTCTACTGCAGCCAACTTAACTAGATGCTAATAGGTTCTTGTAAAGAGTGGCAACTCTCTGCAGAGCAGCTAGTCAAGTTTTGCGCTTAATAAAGTTATCGTGAAGTTCATAGTGTAAACGTGGCAACAAACGCAGTCACGGACAGGGCCAGTCTCTGTGTGTACTTAACGCCGGACGTTAAGGACGAACACACACACACACACATGTGAACAATAAGACATTGTCTGCTCTGGGCGACAAGTCCTTGTCGTATGTGTGTGTGTGTGTGTGTGTGTGGCAGTGTGTTAATATATTCATTGCCTTGCCTGACAGACCCAACACCAGACTCAGACCCAGACCCAGACTCAGACCCAGACCCAGAGACCCAGACCCGGAAGTAGTAGTCAGCAAGCCATAAAAACTTAAGAACATACTCGCACACACACACACACACACACTCGCACACACACATATACAGAGTGTGTGAGACAGTCGCCACGGCTACAAGGAGGACACGAGAAGGAAATGTTTTTGGGCGCCGCGTCGAATCCACATATGCTCTTGACTGGTTGACACACACCCACACCCATCCACACACACTGACACTCACACACACTCACCCACACATATGCTGCTGCTCAGGACGTCAGGACGTTCGTTTGGCTAGCTGCCTGTCTGGCTGTGGGTGAGTTTTTGGCAACCCAGTGGAAAGGGAATTGGGAATGGGAGTTGCTTGGCGTTTTTTTTTTTTCCTTCCTTCTCTTTTTTTTGGGCATGCGAGTGAAAGTGAGCCACGCGCCGACAACTTCACTTGCTTGGCCAATTGGTGTGTGTGTGTGTGTGTGTGTGTGTGTGTGTGTGTGTGTGTGTGTGTGGGTGAGAATGACCTTGGCCTTACTTTTAGCTCGCCTTGTCGCCTGTGCGTGCTTGTAAGTGTGAGTGTGTGAGCGAGTGGGTGTGGGGTTGGGTGTGCCAAGGATGGTTTGGCGTTTGTCGTCTGCGCTTTGCTTGTAATTTTATGCGGATTATCATTACAAACACAGACACACACAGTCGAATACACACACACACAGAGACACACACACACACACACACAGAGACACACACACACATGCATTAGCACGCGTAAGATTGGCAGACAGGTAGACACTCAGTCTGCGAGTTAGAGGCCAGCTGCAAGGTCAAGTCACTTGTCGGCTGGCAGACAAGGCCAAACTGTGCACAGACACAGAGAGACAATGACAGAGACGGAAGCAGTAGACAGAGACAAAAACACCGAGACTGAGACACTGGACTGAGACTGGGAGCTGGGAGCTGGGAGCTGAGAACTGAGCGCTGCGACTGAGACTGAGACTGGGAGCTGAGAAGCCGGAAGTCAAAAGTCCACGGCAGCAAAAGCGACAAACACTTGAAGCTTGGAATGGGCAGCCGGCATTTTAATTTTCAATGCCACGGAAGAACAAGGCTGGAGCGATGGAAGGATGTGGATGGAATCAGGGGAAACAGAGGAACAAACACCAGGCAGCAGGCAACTGGCAGCAGGCAAACCAGCAACAGTCATGTCCTGCCCCGTGTCCTTCTGTCTTTATGTTATTGTTATATACCCTTGCAGGCAGCATTATAATTTTATCACGAATTGTGTAACATAACTGAGAGAGAAGGAGAGCTCTATATATAATCTGGATCAGATTTGCTCCTATACTCTTCAAATATAATAAGGATTTCTCTAATTCGAAACAGACAAACTGAATAAGCAGCAAATGCAAATGATTCAGGAAATTTATAGCTTTATTTCAATAACAATATATATATATATATATATAGAGAGAGAGACATTATTCGAAGTATTGGCCATCGTAAGATATGATTTATCCCATCTTTCTGGTAGCATATGGAGTCCAAGAACGAATGAAGCCTATTTTTGAAGTGAATAGTTATCCATTCGATTATCCATTATTCTTATTCCATATCTTCTATTTCCTTAATATACTTCAGTTTAACGCTGGACCCTATAAAGAGTTGTCATTTGAGCCTTAAGTTTGCTTGAAGTTTGGGAAACCCTCAAAACTGCTCTTAATGAGAATAATCGAATGATATCTAACCGATATATCAATTGAGGTTGTGATGAAAGACTTTAATTGTATTCTCTATCAGTTTGAGTTATGTTTTGATTTTAATTTACAGATAATTATTATAATTTATCTGATAATTTTAAGGTGCAATGCTTGAAGAAGATCCTTGATTAATTTATGTTTCCAAAATAACACAAAATGAGTATAAATACTCTACATATTATCTATCTGTCTATCGATAGTTCCTTCCGATTAGTAGACATTAAAAGGAAGGAAATTTTGCTTGACCTCGAGAGGAGAAAATGTTTGTAAGGCGCAAAGTCAAAGAAGAGCTATGAAAGGAGTCCTTCAAATCAATCAAAAATACAACAAAATATAGAAAAAAGTATCTCAAACTATAGAGGCATATAATGGATATATCTTAAAGATGGAAAATATATTGGATGGATTAAGAGAAATAAAACGTTCTGAAGCAAAAATCTATGAAAATTTCGTAAGAAACTTTTTTACATTTAGAAGGAGAATTCTGCAACTTCTAAAGGAATACAAAAATATATATTGATTTTTATATATATATATATAGATATAGGTATATATATATCTTTTATAAAGATATTTACTCATACAAAATTTAGTATATTTTTTTAGTTTTTAGTATATTTCCTTTGCTTGAAAAGTAACCTAAGCTAAGTTTGACAAGATTTTAGATTTTGCTTAAAAAACAGAGTATTTAATATTCATCGTTTCCTTTTCTTTTGTTTTCTTTGCTGGCCTTGTGGCGATTGTGTGTATGTTGTGGGAAAATGTTTGGTTGTTTGCTGGAAACTCCTTCGATTCTTTATTTGTTTGCGAACTCCTTTCGTGGGATGTGAACTCTGAGTTGTGAATTGCTTGGCCGTTTACTCTTCCTTTCGTTTAACCCTCGGCGGCGCAACAAGCGGCGGCTCATGCCACCTTCAGGCATGTGGCACAGTTTCGCATTGTCCAACGAAGGTCACGGCTGTCTGCAGACGGTTGCCAACGCAACTTCCTTTTGGCCGGCGACAGGCGCAACGAGCCGAAACGAAACGCGGCAAATCCACAAGACAAGCCACCAAACCAAAGCAAACCAAAGGGAGTCCAGCCCAACCCCACCCAAGGCAAGGGAAACACCCACCCACTCACCCATCCACCCAAGCAACACTCGCAAGCTACCTGTTGCAGGATAACAGGCAGTGTGGCAGGTTGGGAGGCAGCCGGGGCAGGATGACAGTCTGGTCAGCTGTCAATGAACTCATTACGCATACGCCGTGTCGGTTATTTGAGTCGCAAAATTGTAGCTTGCTAAGGTTCTATTCAGCGATTGATTTCAATGGGAGAGGGATGGGGAGGGGAAGGTGAAGGGGAGGGAGAAGTAAAACAATATTCGAAAATAGCAATAATCGATCTATTGAAAGTTATTTGAATATCCAGTGGGAATTGTGTGCGTACTTGAAGCTGCTTCAGAATTAATTGTTGTGGCAAAAAGTAAACGTCATATGAATATTTGCACACGAATTTTTTATATTGAAAAACTTTCGACCCACACAAAATGCACGGGAAAATCAAAATCAAAATGAAATAAAAGCCCTTCGACAATCAGCGCAATGCGAGAAATTGAGATTGCAGCGAGAATTAGAGATGGGCGTGTGAAATTTTCCTATTGCCATCGATTGAAGTTGAAAATGGAGGGGAGAAACGGGAAAGAGGGAATATATATTTATGAAGTAAAACTAATTTTAAAGATAAAGCTAGACAACTTCATTTAAAAGCTTATTTCAAACTGAATGATGCGATATATCTTAGAAATTTTAAGGAGAAATCAAGTTTCAGAGAGACTTGGAGTATTTCTGACTGTTGATTTTCCTATTTCTATCGATTGAAGTTGAAAACGACAAGAGAAACTGGAAGCAGAACATATATATTTTAGGTATCAATCTAATTATGATAAAGGAGGCACTAAACCGTATTAAGAAAACTTATTTTGATGTAATTTTAATTAGAATCTTTGATGCGATATATTAGAAGATTGAAAATTGGAAAGAGAAATTTTAACTCAAAGCTTACCAAGTGCTTTTGAATGTTGATTTAGCTATTGCTATCGATTGATGTTGAAAATGTAGAAAGAAACGGAAAGAAGAGAATATATATTTTAGGTATAAATCTAATTTTAATGAAGGAGGTATAAAAACTCGTTTCAAACCAAGTTTCATATCAAAACTGAATGCTGAGATATTTCCTAGAGATTCAAAACAGAAACTTGCAATACTTTTCAATGCAGACATTGCATTGATTTCGTGTCGTGTCACGCGGCCATCTCTAGTGGAAAACGTTTGTGCGGCGGATTGAGAATGCGAATTTATAGAATTTTCTGGAGTGATAACAGTAGTAAAGACTTTTGAGGGATTAGTGCGATGAGGCATAATGTGTTATGCCTCTGTACAGCGCATTTTCGTTTCCATTTCAACTTCCTTTTTTTTCATTTTCAGAATTTGTACAATTTCCAAATTTTTTCCATTTTCCATTTTCCATTTGAATTTATTTATAGCACTTACTAAACTTTCTACGAAATTACATGCTAGAGCGGGGATGGGCTTTAGCAGGGGTAGGGGGCAGGGAGCGGGGGGATCTACTTGTATTAAAAACAAACGGGAAAAAAGGAATAAATATATATGTGTATATAAAATGATGACAGCCCTCCTGGCTGTGGCAACAATGGCAACAAAAAGTATCAAAACTGACTTTTACAATTTTACAATTTACAGTTTACACACATGAAGGGAACAGAACAGAACAGAACCGAACAGAAAAGAGCAGAGCAGAACAGAAGAGAAACATAAAACAAAACAAAGCACAGTGCTGGCTAGAAGTATTTGTACAAATGCACAAAAAAGAGTGCCCAAAAAAATGAACGAAAAAAATTGTATAATTATTTTAATACAAAAATATAACAAAAACGCGCGGCAGCAAAGCGAAATTGCATTAACAATGCAGCAGATCGACCCCGCCCACTTCTCCCTCTCTCTCTCTCTGTCTCTGTCGCACTCTTTGTGTGCCGCCCTCTACTTGCTACAACTCCAAACACTTTCTGCCGCTTATCAGCAAAGTGCCGCTAATACTGAAACTCACACACACAAGCACATAATGTGGCAGCAACGCGGAAAAAATACCGCGCCAAATTATATTATAATTATATTTAAAATGCTACCGACGGGTTGACTGTATCCCCCTCCCTCTCTGCCCCCTCTCTCCAGCCAAAGGGGTGTAGAACTTTAGGACTGTAGAACTATGACTATGTCTAAAGCAGGCAGGCAGAATGTGAAGCGGAAAAAAATACACATATATATATATATTTTATTTCTTTTTGTGAACAATATAAAATAGAGAAAATGCTGTACATTTTCGTGGAAAGAGGAGCAACAAAAAACCCAAAAAAAACGCTACTAAATGAGATTTTACAGACAGAACCATCGTTTGTTGTTTGTGAACCTTGCGGATATTCATACGAGTATGCTCCAAAAACTCTAGACTCCGCGACTCGCTTTGAAGTGCCAAGGACTAAGGATGAGATATTTCTAACTTGTTCTACAGCATAATGACATGCTACCAGCAACAGCAACAACAACAGCAACAAATTACAATAAACAAATGTACATGAGAATGTGACGTATACGTAATATGGAAGGACTGCCCGCAGTGTCCTTTCTCTGTGGCTTGCCAAAGGACTCGCAATGGGATTTAGTTTAAAAGTTGCTAATGAAATGCAAAATCTAACTGATGGAAGTTGAGTTCATATAAGATAAGTTAACCAGTCGATATCAACTAGCAATGTTATCGATAAAAGAAAAGGGAAGCTGATTTTGTGTTCATATGAAAATTTTATAGTGTGTATAAGTTGAGATATAAGCTATATAATATTTCTTAGGTTATGTGCCGAAAATACTGTTAGATTATTATTTTTATTATATGGCATTAAGCAACCCAATCGGGTTACACGATTTGCCTCCAATTGACAACACCAGGAGCCGCCAGAGCTCTGGTGACTTGGTCTTCCTCTCCTCAGCTGTCCACCTACTGCCGCATCAAAAACCTTACGAGCTGGAGCTTCGCCATCCATGCGCAGCTATAGCTTAGATATAGGAACAGATACCCCTGTCTGGTTCTGAACTAAAGGTTGACATTCAAGCAACTTATAAACTCTATGCTGGGATAGATATAGGAACAGATACCCCTGTCTGGTTCTGAACTAAAGGTTGACATTCAAGCAACTTATAAACTCTATGCTGGGAATCTGCGGGCCAGGGCAAGTGCTCCAAAATTAAGCACAGGCTGCGAATAGTATGTCCGCAACTCAACTTCGACCTCGACTATCATCGCAGACCAAGTCTGCTTCTTCAGCAGCCCATACCCTAGTACGACTCCCAAACTAATAACTTTAGAAGTTCCACAGGAAAAGCTTGTAAATATACAAAGTTTGTAGAGTTTAGTCTAAGTGCTGAGAGTTACAAGAACTATATATATAAACAGATATAATCATATACTCAGGTATATAGATTTAGCTTTTGATTCTAGCTTTGTTCTAAAAAGCAAAGTATTTCTCCAAGGATAACAGAGAAACGTTTAGAAACTGTAGCTAGAATAGTTACAGCAGAGCTGGATTAACATGTAGCTCATAAAACATAGCTGTTATAGGTCTATTATAAAGCTAAGATGGTAACGAATCAGAAATCAGATTCAGTTATTTTTATCTCAAACTTTTAAGCAGAGAAGATATTTCATAAACTTTTCCTGTTGCTTATTCTTCTAACTTTCTGTCAGCTTGTGAAACTTTCGCACATCATATTTAAAATTAGCCATATTTCTATGACCAAATCAGTTCTCTCCATTCCCCATCCCCCATCCCACAGCCCACACTCAACTACCCCCGCCCTATGTAGAGCTGAGAACTCGTTGTGGCACGCACAACTGTACAAAGCGCGAAGTGAAATACAAAACTGCGAACAGCAACAGAAAGAAATCTCACTAAACTGTGAAGGAAAGTGGGGGTGGGGGGTGGTGGGAAGGAGACAACATGGACTACTCGGATTGGAGGAGTAGGGGCTACACATAACTCGAACTCTCGGCCTGATATCGATTTGAATACATAATAATTCAGAGAAACTTTGTATTACAATTTATTTAGTGCACAGAATTGAGGCAGTTACTGAGGCAGCTGCTGGCAACTGGCAACTGGCAACTGGCAACTGGCATCGTCGACAGCGCAGTTAACGTTAGCGGCAGCGCCTATGTTAAGTGCAGAAGCCGCTGTCTTCTGGCTAACCACCCCCTGCCCCTGCTCCCTCCCCCTTTCACATATATTTCCACACCGCTGCGATCCTATTGTGGGTGCTCCTGCTGCTTCTCTGTTCCCAGTTAGTCGCCAATCTTTCTATACATGCTCAAGTAATACTTTTGCCAACTTACTCCAGTCCCCCTCTAACATTTTCCTTACCTTGTTCTGCCCCTCTCTGGCTACCCCCCACCCCAGCTGCTGCTGCTGCTGCTTCTGTTTTTTTATATGTATTTTATTTCTCTTTTTTTTTTGGGGCTGCTGCAAGATTTTGTGTGTGGGTGGACTGTAAAATTTGTGTCTAAGCGCAAAACAACGAAAAAACAGTACAAGAGGGCATACAATGGTGGGGGAATGGGAGGGGGGCGGGGTGTGGGGCAACCCAACCGTTCAATCAACACCCCATTTGACTAACAACAGCAAGACGTTGGCGCCGCTGCCGCTGCCGCTGCCGGCGCTGTCGACCTTCAAACTTTGGCAGCAGCAGTAGAGGCAGGCGCACCATTTATAAGCACACACAAAGATACACCTACACATACACATTTATATATACACACTTACATAGACACCCACACACACACACCCACACACACACAGCAAACACTATTCTAACGTTCGCGGAGCTATAAAAACATTTTTTAACATTTCTCGCGCGCGTACATTTTCTTTGGGTTTCCTTTTCGTTGGTTGTCGGTTGCCTTTTTCACCTCCCTACCTTACCCCCACCCTTTGTTCGCCCCCAGCCTCCTCCAATCATACAGCTCCTACAATTCCTACCCATTGACGGTATATTTTAGGTATAGGAGAAACTGTTAGAGCACTGAAAACTTTGCGTCTGTTTGCAACGCAAAGAAAAGGGGCTGAAGCCGGGGTGAGGCGTGGAGGGGTGGAGGCTCTTGGTTTTGGGCCTGGGCTTTGATATTAGGGTTTGGGTTTGGGTTCTTGCCTGAATTGTTGCTGTTTCCTCTTTTTTTTTGTTTCTCTGTGTTGTCGTAGAGTTGAGAGTTGTTTCATAGTAACAACAACAAGAGGAAGCAGACAGCCGCCTTCTATCGCCTTCCCTCTCTAACTTTACATGGTTCTCTGTTAATCTCATTTACACCCAAAAAAAAAAAGAAGAAAGTACGAATAATAATAATAATAATAATAATGGAGAGAATTGTGTATAGAAGCAGCACGCAAAAAATATTGCCAAAAAAACTTCCACAACAAAAAACACAAAAAACAAGTGCAGCAACAGCGGCAATGTATTTGAAACTAAACTGCAAAATAGAAGCAGGCTGGTCGGGGTTGGGGTGGTGTTGGGATTGGGATTGGGTAATGGTGGCTTTGGGCCGCGACTAGCGACGGCATACCAAGACCAAGAGACGAGGAGGACCGACAGCAACACCAGCTACCAGGCACCAGCATCGAGTCTACTGCACATTAAGTTAACGGCACTTCCCTTTGGCACCCCAAGTCGTACCCCCAGCCCCTTCTCGCAGAGCACCCCTCGCAGCGCAGCACCCCGCACCACCTCAACCACTTACACCCGCTCGCCCGCTCAACATAAAGAAAGTTGTAACTATGAAAATTTTATAAATTCCGCAGATTTTCTGGCGCTAAGAAAGCTCCGGGCAATGGCAATGGAAATGGCTGATGAGTCGCCCCTTGGCAGCATTTGAAAATATATACAACTACAGTCAAGCTTCTATATAAAGAGCGCACCAAAACAGGATTAAAACTAAGAGGGAAAAACACCTTTTTTAACACTCGCCAAAAACTTCACAATCCTTCAGCTAATTGCTCTTTCCCGATATCTGTTTGCTTATCTATATATAGATGCATAATCCTGCTCCAGTGGGAGAAAAGAGGAAGACAGAGTTGGCACTAAAAATATCTACATAACCTCAAAATATTAATTAGTTATAGATAAGGTGGAGCTTAAAGGATATATTGAAGCAAATACTTGGTTCGCCTTAGAGAAGCTCAACTTTACTTTCAGAGGGGGTTGGATAGAAGTATGTATGTATATGTAGTAGGTAGAGTGTATATGTGTGTGTGTTTGTGTGTGTTAGTTGGCAAAGTTTTGTGTCTTCGCGTATAGTAAACAGGCAGCAAACGGAGAAGAGAAGATGACAATGAGGCACTGGAGGGGCGTTGCTTTGATGGGGCAAGCATTTCTGTTTAGCGGCTGCGATTTTAGCCCCAAATTATTGTTGTTCCTTTTTTATACCAGGAATAACTTTTACGGCCCACTGCTGCAGCCACTACAGACTACGGACTACACACAGAGAGAGACAGAGAGAGAGAGAGAGATGAGACGATGCCAGAGCATAATGGGAAGCTGGGAAGGGGTTTGAGTAGTGTTTGCGTGTAGGATATGAATCACGATCGCCAAAACTGTGGAAGATGTGAGCTGCCAATTGATAAGCCTGAATTCCGGCTGTATAAAGCCGGAGTCTGATGATAATGGAACACGTACGGACTACAGTCAGCAGTCGGTGATAAACGCAGCAATAAACCAAACAACGAGCGAGATAGAGATAGGGAGGAAAAGAGGGAGAGAGGGAGAGAAGGCGCGTGTCAAATGTTTCGCAGCAAAATATCTTCGACTTGAGCTGGTTGTATTTTCCTTTACTGTAATAGGCGGATAACTGCTACTTCAGTTTATAACTGAACTCGCAACATCTGTGGAAATATGAAAAGCTGCTGCTGCAGTGGGAAATGTCGCAGGGCTAATCACAAAGTAGTTGCTGCTCTCGACTGATTCGATTGACATCAGAGAAAGTGAAGCTGAAGCCGAAGCCTCATTTGTATCTCAATCTGAAACATTATTTGTCAAAGTGAGCAAAGCGAATGTACAGGGAGGGGGAAGCGGAGGAGGGGTAGATAAAGATGGGAGTAAAGTAAAATGTATTTCAAATTTCTTTTTAATAAAATTCATAAAGCGCATTTCCTTTTGCCATTCCGTTGCCTGCCGTCGCGTCGTCTGGTTACTTTGGTTCATCATAAACACAACCAAACACACACACACACACACACACACAGCAGGGTGAGGGTGCTGACTGGTAAAGTTACTTGCGCTCTTTGATTATTTAGAGTTTATTTGATTAACAAAAAGCGTCAAGGGAAAAACATAAAACATAAAACATAAAAAAAGATGCAACATAAGCAATGAAAACAAACGACAAATTCAATTAAACTTAATAAGGATGTTTCTCGTAGTCTTTGGCTTTCACTTCAAACTTTCTTGTTGTTGTTCCTCTTCTTCTTCTTCTTCTCGTTGTTGTTGTTGTTGTTGTTGTTGCTTTGGTTGTCGTGGCCGCTTCCTTGCCCAATTGGATTACATATTTAACAAATTAATTGGGCAAATGATGTTGCGATTTTATCACGTTTAGCAACCCACCTGAAGCATCGCCCCAGAACACCCTTTACTTTTCCACTCCCCCTTCCCCTCCCCCTCCCCCTGTTAACCTAAAGTCAATACATTTTATACACCTGTTCATACCTAGAGACAGTTTTTCATTTAGTTTTCTTTAATTAAACTCTTTGTCCACACTTTTCTTTCTTTCCAAAGACAATTCCCATGCATTAAACTGATTTGCTTACCTTTAAGTAAATAATTTCCAAATTGAACGGAGAACAACAATTGTTACCCTCAGTTCAATACAGTTTTGTATATAAATAAATTGATTTACTAATTGAGTTATTTTATAGGTGTGAGTGCACCTCGGAGTAAACTGTCTTCTGGATTTGTTTAAGCTATAGACAAAAGATTCTAGTTAAAGGCGTCTTTAGTCGGGAAATATTTTCATAGGAACTTAGATATGAGTTGCCTGTTGGACAAAGGAGTATCATAGAATTGTTACCTCTTAAGTATTTCTGACCTTTGTCTTCGGTTACTAAACTCAATTGTTCTTTTAGATAGGCGTGAGTGGACTTGGAGTAAACTTTTAATCCATATAATAAAGTTCCTTCAAATGGAAATCAGAGTTTAAGCTGCCTTCTTCAATATTTCCAACCCTAATCGTCAGTTAGTATACTCCATTAGTCTTTAAGATAGGAAAGGTTACCTGGACACTACCCACTGAAGGCATCTTTCTTTTGGTAACCTTCAAAAAGGAATCAACTTATGGGATATCCCAGCGGATACAGGAAGAGAAAAATACTTCGTGGAGCGTTATAGTTGTAACCTTTTTAATATGGGTGACTTTTATCTTCGGTTACTATACGGAATATGTTATTTAGTATAATAAATATTATACTTAAAGAGTCTTTAAAGTCCTATAAAATAGGTGTAACTTTTCCTAGAAGTAGGAATACATTTAACCCATATAAAAGAGAGTCTAGCTAAAGCAATCTCTCTTCTGGAAACATTGAAATAGGAATATGCTATGAAAAGCCTCTTAGACCAAGGTATTTCTGAACTTTATCTTCTTTATTGAGTATAATAAACGAGTCTTTAAGGTAGTTGGAAGTTCACCTGAGACTAAACTATCTATGGTCAATGTCAACTGGACACCTTTAACCCATATACGAAGGCTCCTAGCCAAGGGAATCTATATGCTGGGCATCATAATCTATGTGCTACAATATTTCTGACCTTTATCTTCAGTTACTTTTCTCAAGGCAGGTGTAACTTTACCTAAGACTAAACCAAAGTAAATCTATATGCTGGAAATCATCGAATGGGAGCAGAGACTTGAGGTGCCTGTTGGACATAGAAATAGGTGTGTTGCACTCTCAACTTTTTCTTCTTTACTTTGTGACCTTTCCCTTGAGTTAGCCTCAACTTAGTTTGGTTAGGGTCAGCGTGTCCTTCAAGTGCTTGACCGCTTGCCGGGATCTACTTCGATTAGAGAGTTATTAGCAATTCATAAGGACTCGTGTAGATTCATTAGTTGTTGCATTCATCGGTTGCCGCTGGAATTCCAATTCAGTGATTTGCCTCTTTGAGCATATTTTCTGGCTTCGTCTTCATATTTTGCGGGGGAGGGCGAGTTGAATGTAAGGAGGGGGTGGGGTGCTGCTTGCCACTGAGATAGCAACTACTGGTGAAAACTATGAGAAGAAGAAGAAGAGGAACTGCTGGCTTTCCATAAAGCACTTGTAGTTTTGGTTGCTTCTTCTTGCGAGTGGAGCAAAAGTAACGTTGCTTGCGAATAGAAAAATGAAAAGAAAAATACAAAAATAAAAAATCGATCGATAATTTTTAATGTAGTCGTATTTCTTTTTAAGCGCTCGCTGTACCTTTTTGGCTGCCGCTTCAAGTTTGTACCCCCTCCCCCCCTGTTCCTTTCCCCCTTGGTATCGTTGTTCAACCCAACGCTATCGCTTCAGTTTCTATCCCCCGGTTACCCAGCGACCTCCCCCCGACGTCCCCCCGGCCTCCCCACCGTCTATCCCTTGCCCTACCCAGATTCGGTTTTTCGTTTTTCCTTTTTTAATATTTACCCAATTCATCAAAAAATAAGTAATTATAAACTTTTCAGTTTTTCTTCTGCCGTCTTGCGTCTGCGTCTACTATGCGAGTCTCTCTCTCTGTCTCTGTCGCCCTCTCTCTGTTTATTCTTTTTCTCTCTCTATCTGTATGTGTGTGTGTGTCGTTTGTATAAAAACGCTTTCCTTGCCCTTTTCTGACTGTGCAACTTACACACACACACACACACACACACACACACACACACACACACCCGCACAGCCTCGCCGCTTTGCAGTTGCCGTCGTCGCGCGCAAAGTAGAAAAAAATTGGAAACAACCCCGAAAAAAAAGAAAGTTTTTGTTGTATAAGCGAAAAACTAAGCTTCTATTCAAATTCTACGCCATCGAGTGCTTCGCTTTTATTATTCATTCATTCCATTCTCAGCGCTTTTTTGGGCACCCCCAACCCAAACCCGGCCCACCCCCCGCCCCCTTGTACTTTTCTTTTTTTTTTTTTTTTTGTATTTTTGGCACAAGCAAAATGAAAGCACAGAGGAAAAAAAAAGTAAAGAAAAAAAGATGAAAAATGTTAAGAAAGAGGAAAGTTTCCGATTACAGCATGATGTGGCGGAGGGTGCGGGGGTAGTCGGTGAGGCGGTGTGGGGTGGGGTGGGGTGGGGTGGAGCGGTTGGGGTTAGGCATAGAGAGACTGAGCGAAAGAACGAAAACCAAGTACTGGGTATACGGGGCATAGAGGGATCGGAAGCGGGATCGGGATCGGGAAATGGGAAATGCTACTGAGTAGATGCTGGGGCAGGGGGAGAGGGGGCAACTCCAAGGATGTAACTCTGTATGGATGGTGCGCTGAGAGGGGGCGATGCCATCGGGGCGGTATCGGGTGGCATCGAATGGGTGGCATCGCATTGTAGGCCCAGCACAAAGCCAACCACTAGTCCTTGCGCCCGCTACACACACACACACACACCTAACACACACCAACACACACACACACAAACACACGCGCGCCTTTTGAGCATAAGTAGAATATAAAAATTTTGCGATTATGAATTTGAATAAAAGCGATACGAAGCCAAAAGTAAGTACGCAGCTAACTTGCTTGCTGCTGCTTATATTTCTTCTTCTTTGTATTCTTCTTCTTCTTCTTCTTATACTGCTGCTGCTGCTGCTACTTCTTCTTCTTATTGCTCTGCTAGCGCTTAACAACAGTGTTGCTACCGCTGCCCTCTCCACCTATTTCTGGGTGGATTAGAATCTGCCGCTGCTGCTACAAATGGGAAAAAATATAAAGCAAAATATGAACGAATAGTGGTAGTTAGTCTCCACCTGCTCCTCCTATAGTTGTATTATATAAATACATATATAATTGTGTGGGTGTGCGAGTATATCTCAACACACACACACACACACACCCAGTCACTATGTACACACAGGTTTATGTTATGGAATTTATGTTTCTTTTCGTTTTGCTTATTTCAAATATGCCTCTGTTTGCATCCGAAGCAATTTGAAATCAAATTCGTGAAATCAATTGCAAAATGTTGCAGCACGTTTAAGCTATACAGTTAAGTTGGCTGCGACACTTCAGTTCATGAATTCATAAACCAAATCGACGTGTTGCTTTAAGATTGAACCCAAAGTGTTTCTCAGAGATTGAAAGAAAAGTCTTTGAGGGAATCGTAAGATTTGATTGGACTGCGGGAATTTATGATGTTCAGAAAGGAAACTACTGCAGATTGTTAAGTTAGCTGCGCTTGAAGATATCATGATATACTGCTGATTAAATGAGACTAGATTAGATTAGATTAGTATTAGAATTCATCAAGAAAAAGGTAGTAAAAATTTTCAGTTCGTGAATCTCTATCAATCTATATTTCTATATCTATGTACACAGTTAAGTTAGCTGCGCCTTTTGGGCATATCATGAACTGAGCCCCAACTCACAATCAATTAAAGTTTCTAAATTTATGAAATTGTGTTTGTGGCACGTTTTCTTATTGATGTTTCTTGATGCTGCATAATTACAATCAATATTCGAAAAATTTTGAATTTTGTGAAAGACTCTCACTTGTGCGAGTGTAGCATATGCAGCATGTGGCACGAGGCATGTGGCATGTGGCATGTGGCATGCGACATGTGGGGCATGTAGTGGTAAATAACGGTTTGTTTGCTGTATACGAAAGAGTCGCGCAACAGACTTGAGACATGAGCGACGAACTGGGAATCGAAAAGGCGCAGCAGCTTCCGCTGTGTCTGAGTGTGTGTGCTGTGTGTGTGCTGTGTGTGTGTGCTGTCTGTGTGTGTAAAGTAAGTGAAGCCTGCTGCTGCGGTTGGCAAATGTTTAAGCTAAGGATTAATACTTCTTTTTAGAATTTTATACTTATACAAAGCATGGCAGGCCCCCCTTTTTTCCCCCTACCACAATTGCCCCTGCCCCAAAGTAAACACACACACACACACGACATACTATACGTGTGTGTGTGTGTGTGTGCGTTCTTTTGGTAAGTATTAAAAAAGCAGTGCGAAGGATGCTGGATGGGTTGGCGGGTGTCTCGCAGGCGTGTGCAGAGATGCAGAGAGAAATCCTTGTAAGCAGTTTTCACTTCTGGATGAATATTCTTTTTATTTTTATTTTTTCAATTTTTCTTCTCCCCATCTTCAGCTTCAGCTTCAGCTTCTACTTCTACTTCTTCTTTTCTGCTTCTGTGGGTTAGCCGAAAACGACGACGACAAGGACAACATTGTGGGTGGTGTGGAGTTCGGTGAGGAGGATAAGAGCAGGGGGTAGAGAGGGGGGGAAGGACGAGAACGTTGCTAAAGAAGCGCGCAAAATGATGAATAGAGTTACTCAAATACAACGCAGCCTGCAGCCCGATGGGATAAGATTTGTATGGACAGGGGAAGGGGAGAAGGCTGTATGTGTGTGTGTGTGTGTGTGTGTGTGTGTGCGTAGTTGAAACATGTTTAAAAATTTCTATAACATCTTCCTGATGCGCTGGGGTTGCGAGTTAGGAGAATAGAAAGAGGAGCCTCAGATTCAATGGCGGAAGGAACTTGGGGGCTGAGCTGAGTTCTGGGTGTGGGCGCCTTTCTCTACTGTACACACACACACACACACACACACACACACACACACGCACGCACACACAGCAGCAATAACTTCTAGTTCAGTTTTTAATATTGTTTGGATTTCATACATAATACACATGTACACACTTATATAAACATGTACATAAATGCTTCGTGACAAGGAGACGGCTGAGGGAGGTGGGTGAGCGGGAGGGAGATGGAGGGGGGAAATCTCAAGGAGAAGAAGGAAGCGCAATGCTTTTCATTAAAAATATTCGTAGTCATTTGACAGTGCACGAAATGTGGGTGTGTATTGGTATGTGCGTGTGTGCGGGTGTGCGAGTGTGCGAGTGTGCGAGTGTGCGAGTGTGTGTTTCTATGTACACCAAAGGGACATGATTGATAACTGTAGAAGGAGCTCTCACACACACACACATTGTATGCACACAGACACATTTAAAGAAACTTTGGACTAAACCAAACTGAATTTATTTGAACTACGAGTAAAACTAGAAGTTTGAGTAGAAGTTGAAGAAGAACTTTGAGTATCAGTAAGGACACATATGGAAAATCAATTAAAATTCTTAGAGATTGCAAATTTTATAGATAAATTTAATAATACTATGACAGAAGATGCTTTAAATTCAATTTAGCTTCATTTTCCAATTGAATCTTTCAGCCTAAGTAAAATTCTCAAATCTAATAAGAGAACATTAAGTTTTACAGCTATAATAAATTGAACCTATCCTATTCATGTATGTTCTATTCTCTAATAGATAGAGTAGAGATATCTTAAGTGAAACTTCAGTTTTAGTCGTGTTAGACCCTCTTTAGGCTCCTATACGTATATCTACGGTTAAAGACTTGTCTTATTTGACTGCAAACTGAATTTTAATTTGCATATCTCTTCAATCACGAATGAAGCGAATAAACGTTGGTCAAAGGAAGCCAATGATCCTTTTACCATAAAAGTCCTTTACATTTCTCTTATTCGGCCGATTCTGGAATACTGTTCGTGCGTCTGGTGCCCTCAATATAGTGCCATCCAGGATCGAATTGAATCCGTTCAAAAGCAATTCGTGCTGTTCGCTTTACGTGGACTAAACTGGGACCCCAATCTTCGTCTACCGTCATACTCCAGTAGGCTTCTTCTTCTTAATCTTCCTTCTCTAGTTAATCGAGAAATAGTTAAAGAAAAACTCTTAATGCTGTTTTTCTACACAAACTGATTATAGGCAATATTGAGTCTGCCTTCCTTTTAGGTCGTCTTAGTTTTTCTATTCCTCGTCGTTGTACTTGGAACTATATCCCATTATCTCTTCCCACATGCACAACAGATTACGCCTTACGTGATCTCAAATGCATCTTCTCTTTCTTCCTTAAACTCTTCTCTTTTCCTTTATCTTGGTAGAAACAATTAACCTCCTCTCTAGCTACATTTCTTCAATTTATCTTACTTCCTTTTATTTCTTCATTATATCGATACTTTTATATACTATTCACTTCTAATAGTATATTAGTTGACTATGCTATTAGTTGACATTAAATAAATTAATAAATAAATAAAGAGTAAAGAGTCGATTAGGCACACTTTTTATTATAGTTTCTATATAATATTATGTTATTTTTATAATCAACTGATATTCCTGTGAATATGAAACACTCGATGAGTAGCTTCAAAGAGTGAATAACTTACTTCACACTGAGTGAATGTATAGAAAAAATTTGCCATCTTTGAAGTAATTGCAAGTAAAAAAATATAATTTTCTTAGCTTTAAAACATTTTGATAGACTTTTTTATTTAAGCCCAAGCATTCCTTATTTATTTAAATCATAAGGAACATAAAATCTTTAAAAATGTTTATTTTTTGATAATAATTATACAAAAACTACTTCAAGCGTGTTTTTAAATATTTTTTATAAATGTTTCAATCTCAAAATTTGCAGTCTAGATAAAAAACAGGAGACGATTGACAATAAACCAAATAGATCAGTTCTAGGGTATTTCATAAAGTATGAAATATCATATATAAACGATTGATTCATTCATGTTGTCATAACCTTCATTCTATCCATATAAATATATAAATATATATACTCTAAGGCAGAAATAATCAACTTTAATTTCAACTATAATCACGGCTTATTCCCAGAAGTTTTGAATTTCCCAAAGAAGTAACTAAAGTGGAACTTAGAGTAGAGGAGGAACTCTTAGTAGTTTGCGATAAGTATAGGGAGTTCAACCTAATCTAACCTAAGTACTTATACTCATACTCATACTCATACTTATACTTCTACGTATACTGAACTTATACTTAGAGTTTACACTGGAAACACTCACGCCCACACGAGGCAGCTGCACTTTATTCGTATGTGAAAGTGAATATTCATTTGATAAACAACATTTTGTTGGCTTTATTTATATTTATACATTTTGTTTATATATATATTATTTATTTTTTTTTGTTATTGTTCTTACATTTTGTCGATTTTCGCAGTTGTTTTTTGCGCTGCGTGCACTGAACTGTGCCTTATCGGCCAAACAAAACTGAGAATATATATGCTATATATATATATATATATATATATATAGTAGAGTAAATGAGAGAAGTGTGTGTGGGGTGTGATCTGAGTGGAGCGCTAAACGATGAACAATGATCGATGAACAATGATCGATGATCGATGATCGATCAGCATTGATCGACGTCTTGTTACAATCTACGAAATCGGGCGGCAGCTGTTAAGATCTTATTAGTCAGTGTTGAGGTCAAAGCCTTGTCACACACACACACACACATGTGTACACATAGTGTGTTGTTTATACATTCATATTCATAATCATGCACATACTGTACACATGTGTGTGTGTGTGTGTGTGTCAATGCCATGCAAAACTCTGTGTGTGCGAAGGAGAAGTCAATGCACTTCACTTCACGCATTTGTAGGGAGCTTCGCGTGAATCATTTTTTTTTTGGATAGCAGCAGCTTCTAAGCACCCTGTATGCAAACACACACACACACGCACACATATATGACAGCCGAAATATATAAAAAAAGCTTGCCTACTGTATGTGTGTATGTGTGAGAATGAGAGCGAAGAAACACGTATGCGAAAGCGATCGAGTCGAGAACAAAAACTGCAAGGCAAAGGCAAAGCTCTCAGTGAGATCACCGTCAGGTCAGAGAAGCTTTGACTGTGTGTGCTTTTGTGTGTGTGTGTGTGTGTGTGTGACTATCGCTCTCTGTTTAAGTTGTTTGCTATCTTTCTACATCGCTTCTGCTGTTCTGCTGTTCTGCTGCCTGTGGCCCGCTGCCGGGCGTGCGTTCGCCTTGGCCATGGCCGCTGCCACTCGCCGTTTTCGGGTCAATGACTGCCAAAAAAAAACACACACAAATTTATATATATATATATATATATTCGACTTTGCAGCAGCGTCAAACTGAATAGTCACTGCAGCTGTGTGTGTTAGTGTTAGTATGTGTGTGTGTATTTCATACAAGTGTCGTTCTTGTTCTGGTTCTCGTTCTCGTTCCCAACACGACAACGTGTACCCCGTCGCTCGTTGTCGCCTATGCAGTTGCGCATTTTTTCGTAGGCGTTTGACTCTGCGCAAAAAAAAAAAAACAGAAGAACAGAAGAAGAAGCAGAAGCAGCAGCAGCAGAAGAAGAAGAACTACACAAAAAACTGTAAGTATATATGAAATATACATAGACTGCTCTATATATATATATATTATAGCATGTCTGTACATAAAGATTAGAGTGGCTTCTCGCCGCTGCTTTGCCGCTGCTTTGCCGCTGCTTTGCCGCTGCTTTGCCGCTGCTTTGCTGCTGCTGTTGTTGTCATTTAATACCCGAAATTCTAGTCTAACCGGATACAAGGTTCGGTGCATTATTTTGCATTGTTTGGTTCGGTCTTTGCCTTTCCTGGTACACGCCATATGCAAGCCGTTTATACTTTATGCCCTAAAAAAAATTACTGCAAACTTTTTTTTTTGGTAAGAGAGGGGTTCAAACCCTGAGAGAAAGAGAGAGATGAGAAGATAGACAGAGATCGAGCGAGAAAAACAGAAAAAAAAGATTTGCAACTCTATAAGCCATAAGGCTTCTTTTTAGCTATAAACTATCAATCTAACCTGAGTTTTTAGCAATCTCCATAGACCTTAAACTTATGACTAGTATCTCAAAGATACTTTAACTATCAAAACGGCTTGAGATATATACATAAAAAGTATATAAACTTTGATCTCAATGACTCGTAGCTTAAACAGTGACAAATTCTTTGATCATAACTCTAAAAATAGTTATGTTTGTATAAAAGTTTTGTGTGTTTTTACTATTTATCTGCTCTGAATTGAAACATAAAGTTATAGATGGGATATAGAGAACTTTTATATACATATATATCATAGTTACAGATGATATACTACAGTAATTTATACATATATAACATGTATCTTCACTATTTTTGCTATTCTGTATAGAAAGAAAGTTATAGGTGTATATTATATAATATGAGACGTATATTCAGGAGACATATCCATAATATATGATGATTATAGTATGATATATATACAATATATATGTATTGAGAAGATATACTTATTCTATAAATACATCAAAATATAAATTTTCTTATATTTTCCAACTTAAAAATCGTTTTGAAAGACTTTTGAATGATTTTTAAGATAAAGTGAGGAAAGATTGGAAATATCCTAATAAATTAAAGAAAGACGAATGTCAGATAATATTCCTATTTATCTAGATAAGTACTTACTATATAAAAGACTCTATTAGAGTACATTAGCTACCAGCTGGTCTAAGTCTGATTATAGCTATCGTTAGTACTCATAGAAGCCTACGCTATAAGACTTCTATTTAACAACTCAGATATATACAAAGGATAATAACGATAAGAGTATATTATATAGTATATTATATATACAAAAGACTATAAGGATTATAGTTAAGCTAACATATATCATAAATCTTTTCTCAGTTCCCTGTTTGACTCTGCCGCAGACTCAGATATATTTGGTTGCTGGAAACCGCAGGCTAAGACTTATTTATCAATGGTAACACCCTAATAATCAGTTGCTGAAAGCACATAACAAATTAATCAAAGCTACCAAAAATTATACCCATGCCTACATACATATATATGTACATAATAGTTAGTTGAATCCGAAAGATACATAGGAACACAAGAAGTATCTGAAAGAAGATTCAAGTGCTTGGCAATTACTTTAATGGCCGCCTTGACAGGCTGAATGCGTATGCGGGCCATATGTTGGACTCCGATCAGATCTGATCAGAAAGGGTTAACAGTGATTTCAGAGTGTGCCCAACTACTGACACACACACACACACGCACACACACAGAGATAGAATGCAACTCGTTGATCTTAACTCTTCGCTCTCGTTACTTTTCTAAGCTGCTCTTCGCGATCCTTTTGGTCGATCTGCTGACCGGCTGCTGGCTTTCAGTAGTAGTTTTCGGAGTCATGCAATCAATTTTTTCTTCTGTTCCACCTTCTGGCAACCCTCTTGCACTACCAGGCATATTACAAGCCTACGTTCTTCCTCCTTCCCCTCCGCCCTCTCAGCGTCATCTTCCTCGTCGTCGTCATCGTCGCCTGCGTCTTCGTTTGGCGCATGAGTAATTTGCTATTTGATATTTTTGTATGCATGTGTGTATGCCAGTGTGTGTGTGTGTGTAAGTTTCGGGTTTTTTTTTTTGGCAACTGCACGCGTTGTCTCTCTTGCACCACTTGCCTACCCAGCCCCTCCCCCTCGCTGCCTTTCCTTCTTTGGTCTTTTCTGTCTCTCTCTCTAACAGCTTGAAGATCGCCGTTGTCTTTTATACACATGCAAACTTATATGTGTGTGTGTGTGTGTGTGTGTGTGTGTGTGTGTGTATAAACAACCAGAGATCGTACAAATATATAGTAGAAGCAAGAATAAGAAATAATAAATAAAAAAATACTGAACAGAAAAGAACTGAAAGAATCTCTCGCTGATCTGCGCTGCGTTTTATTGTTGTTGTTTTGGTTTCGGTTTTGGTTTTGGTTTTGGTTTTTTTTTGATTTTGATTTTGGTTGGGGCTTTTGTTTGGTTTCAGTTTTTTTATTTCTTCTTCTTCTTCTTTTTTTTGTAGGTCATTGAACTGACTGTAAATTTCGTTTCTTGCCTAAAAACAAAAAATTGCAGTCAATTTAACTGCGGACAAATTTTTTTTCTTTTCTTTCTGCTGGAATTTCTGTGATGCTTCTCAGCTCTGCTCCGCTCCGCTTTGCTCTGTTCTTTCAAGTTTCTGTTGTTGTTCTTCTTCTTCTTGTGATCATCTCAGGGGCAGTTGTGCTCTGGGTCGGGGCATGTAGATGGGTGTACTTATTGTGCTCAGCAGGCGGCAACAAAATGTAGGAAGTGAAATCAAATTTATAACCAAAATCACAAAACAAAAAAAAAACACAAACTCAATTATTAAGTGAAATGCATTTGTCATTTGTTTTCTTTAACTTCGTTTGCTCATATGAGGATCTGTTAAGGAAGTTGGATA
Source organism: Hirtodrosophila trivittata (assembly GCA_035045065.1). Taxonomy (NCBI): domain Eukaryota; kingdom Metazoa; phylum Arthropoda; class Insecta; order Diptera; family Drosophilidae; genus Hirtodrosophila; species Hirtodrosophila trivittata. The sequence goes on along the minus strand of JAWNNK010001028.1, from coordinate 11,131,670 downwards.
ACCAGACGGGGGTTATATTTAGTACTATATCCATCGATATCTGTTACTACTAGTAAACAATTATTTACACAAAGAAAAGTTTCTTATAAAAATAGTTGAGAAATTGTAAAGAAATCTTGAAAAATGTTATAAAAAAATTATAGAAAATTTATAATAATTAATATGTAATAAAAAACTATAGAATATTATAGAAAATTGATGAAAATTCTAGTAAAAAAAGTGTAATCTGTATTTTTGGTTTACTTGAGAAACAGCCTCTTCACATAAAGAAAAGAAAATATTCGTAGATTTCATCGATTTCATCTAAGAAAAATAGTTACCCAAGAAGCAGAAGCTGCGGGTTTGATGTCCATTTATAATATATAAATATCTGTTATAAGTTTAAGCTGAGGTTCTTTCATAGTAACGGCGGCTTTTGGCAATTGGATTTGGCCAAAACGAATGAGGCTTTTTAGCGAGAATAGTTTTAAAATGAAGCTCATAATTTTTGAGTGTCTCGTATAGAATCTTCTAGCAAATGGCCAGGTGAGGCAATAACTATGGTTTTAAGTCAAATTTAATAGGGGAACCGATATATAAACTATATAAACGATATATAAATATAGTTTCAGTCAAGGACTATAAACTTTCTATTAACATTTTCATATTCAGCTTTTGCTCAATTTGTTCTCTATGTCAACTTGAAGTGAAAATGCGACTGCCCGTTGGCATTTTGGTCTGGCAGCTGCGACTTTGATCTGAAGCTTATATAAGTTTTCCGCAGGTATCGATGCTACTTTCAGTACGATACTGGTTAAAGTAACTACAAATAAAACGATATTACTAGAAGTTATTAAAAACTAGCTCAAGTGACAGCCCGTAGATATTTGAGCCTGGCATCTGCAACTTTGCTTTAAACCTTCTATAAGGATTCGCAAGGCAGGTAAAGATACTGATTTCAGTACGATACTAGTTAAAGTAACTAGCAATAGTATAACACTGGTTAAAGTAGCTAGTAGAAGTATGATACTAGTTAAACTTAACTAGCAACTAGCTAAAGTGACAGCCCGGAGGCATTAGAGCTAGAGCCTGGCACCTGCGACTTTGGATTGAAGCTTAGGGCTTCACTTGGCAGGTATCGATACTACTTTCAATGTGATAATGCTTAAAGTAACTAGCAATAGTGCGTTACTAGTTATAGTAACTAGCTATAGAACGAGATTAGGTAAAGTAACTAGCAACTAGCTCAAGTGACAGCCCGTAGGCATTAGAGCCTGGCACCTGCGACTTTGGATTGAAGCTTCTATAGGGCTTCACTTGGCAGGTATCGATACTACTTTCAATGTGATAATGGTTAAAGTAACTAGCAATAGTATAAAATTGGTTAAAGTAACTGGTAATTGAACGAGATTAGGTAAAGTAACTAGCAATGGCACGATACTACTCAAAGTAGTAAACAACTAGCTGAAGTAACTTCCCGTAGTTATTAGAGCCCGGCACCTGCGACTTTGGATTGAAGCTTCTATAGGGCTTCACTTGGCAGGTATCGATACTACTTTGAGTACGATACTAGTTAAAGTAACTAGCAATAGTGCGTTACTAGTTATAGTAACTAGCTATAGAACGAGATTAGGTAAAGTAACTAGCAACAAGCTAAAGTGACTTCCCGTAGATATTTGAGCCTGGCACCTCGCAGGTGCGAGTTTGAGATGAAGCAGCTATAGTTCTGTTAAGTATCGATGCCACGATACAAGCTAATGTTACGAGTATATTAGCAATGAGTGCTAGAGCAATTGGTGGTATGGCAATAAAATGGTATTTAAACGTGTGTATTCAACACTGAAAAAGCAAGTAGAACTCATTAAATTAGATGTCTGGCAATTATGCGCACAAAGGCCGCATAATTAAATGAGATCTGGCTACGGTGTGTAAGGGTTAGCAAAACACACAACCACACACATCCACACACATCCACACATATCCACATACACACACATATAAAGAGATATTTAATTTTTTTATTCCACACTATTACAGAAATTTCTTGCTTTGCCACGGGCTTCGCATTTCATTCAATTTGTGTGTTAATTAATAAGCAGCGATTTAGCGTGAATGCAAATTGATATTAAATAGCGCGTATTAGCGGTTACACACATATTGTTGCATGCCACAACGTGGCACAGCTCAAATCCCCAGAGCTCAAAGTGAGTTGACAAACATCACATTATTTAAACAAATCAACAATCTGCCAGATTTGCACTTGGGCCAAGAAAAGTCGCATTTCCCCCGCTTCCCTTTGCTCTGTTTAAGGTGAGTTCAACGAAGGAATTGATAGCCAAAGCAATCGTTATCGATAGCTGCAGCTGATTTATCGAAAGGCCACTTATAATTAGTCTCTAATCAGCCGTAGGAAGAGAGTGCAGCAGCTCTTTTCCTCTCAAGTTAAGCTGCTACTTTATACTTACTACTTGCCACTTCCCCTTTCCCCTTTCCAACTTGCCACTTGCAACATGCAACTTAACGTATTCTAACCACTGAAAAAAGTATTCGATTACAGAAAACGCTGATTAAGCAATCACTAGCATAATATTCATAATGAGAGCGACCTTTGTCTAAGTTTTAATTGGTGAAAACGACCTTTGCCTTTGTCTAAGGTGAATTCCCGTTAATTAAAATGATTTAAAATAGATATTAATAGATATTTTTAGCATTTCATTTAATATTTAAAATGTTATCATTAGACGCATAATTATTTGCATAATGATTCAAATTATTCAAATGATTTGAAGGTGTTTAGAAACATTAACAAAAAATATCATTCAAATTATATTAAAAAAAATATATTCCATACCCTGTAAAAGATGGATAGATAGATAGTTGTATCTGCAATCTATATTATTATATTGTATTATATAGAAATTTATAAATTATATATCATTTATCATATATATTCAACATGAGCAGCTGCTTTAATTTATCGCGTGAACTTCTTAATCTGAGACGAAACTATCATCAAATTCTGTTAGAAAAGTATAATTCTTGCCTTAAGAGTTTGGATATTTTACTCTAGATTCAAGTTAATATATAATTTTATATCTCAGTTATCGCTTAACCTATTTATAATAACAGTAAAGATAAGATAATCAGTTAAGTATAAGATAAAGTGACAATTTTTCTACACGCTCGAAATACTTCTTATAGTATAAAAAGAAAGGGTAATTTGTAGTCGAGGTCGAGGCTAGAAGCAAATTGTTTGTATAAACAGTTAGCCAAATGATCTATTAGGGAACTAAAACACTTGTAAATACTCGTACTACTACTCTGATATTCAGTTGCAATTCAGGAAGCGGCAACAGATCCTACACTAAGTGCAACAAATTGAGTGGATTGCCCCGAGAAGGCTAAACGATTGTTTAGCAATTGACTTTCAAAAACGAGGCGCATATTTACTCTGAGTGGGACTCTGGATATCTGGGAGTGGGTTAGGTTGGGTGCAGGCTGCTCGCTGGACTCCCAACGGTGCGGGCCAACTTTGTTGACTTTGTCTATGTTTACATTTTTTTTGTTGCCTGCTTTTATGCTGCAGCTAGAGCTGGTGTGGCATTCACAGTGTTGCGCCCCGGCTTTGCCTCGTGGCTGCTGTGGCATTCAAAGGGACATGGACCAGAGCCACTGGCAGTGGCTGTGGCAGTGGCAGTGGCAAGGGGAGGGGGCAAAAGTTACATTTGGGCGACCGCAGCACATGCCATGGCAAACCGGGTCCTTTCGCTTGGAGGACGGGAAGTTTTCGTTTCCGCGTGTTAAACGCCGTTTTAGTAGTTTTCTATGCATTTCCACGCTACGGAAAACGTGCTGCTATGTGGGAAAATGGGTGGGATGCGGGCTGTGGGGGAACGTTGAACGTTGTTTGGATGAGTGCAATTTGCTTTTTTTCCCCGTTGCAACCTTCAATTTTTGGCCGGGTGTGAAAAATTATAAAGTAAATGTTTTTCTTATTGTTTTTATAACTTTGTAAATTCTGACGCCAGAAGCAACTGCCACAAAATTCTGTTTTAACTTCTGATTATTAATAATAAATATTGCATTTTTCCTTTATAATCGTTGTCTGTGGCCTTCGGCTAAACTTCTATATTATCTATTTATATTTGGAGTATCTCATACTATTTTGCTTTATTTATTTTGTCTGTTTATATTTATTTTCTAATGTGAATTATATATTTCTAATTATAGATTCTGGGAGCTTGGGCTGCGACTCGAGAAGGTAAGGAAGAAGTCTTATATGAAGGCATCGATACTTGAACTGAAAGAGTATCGTTTGTTATGCTATTCATACTATATCTATACTATACTATATTTATGATACTATATCATACGTCGGGCTTATGAATCGGTTTATGTAGGACAGAATCTTGTTCATTACCTTTAACTAGTTTCTAGATACATCTTAACTAGGAAATATCTAGATACATTTATGGACTATATCTAGTTCTCTTATTAGAACATATCATGGCTAGGCCTGAACTTTTATTAGAACTATTCTCAACTTGCTTTATAGTATCATATGGAAAATATATCTTTGAAATGTGACTAAGATAAGGGAAGTGAAAAATGGAAAATATTCCATAGTTCGGCTAAGCATAATCTGGTCTCTTGGTAAGAGTTCGGAAAGACTGGCAAGGAAACTTGTTTTGGGATCATGAACAGATCATAACGGACTCGTATTGATATATTACATTTAGTTAAGTTATGGAATACATATCTTTAAAATGAAACTAGGAAAGGACATAAAATGTTCTATAGTTTGTCTAAGGATAATCTGATCTCATGGTAAGAGTTCGGCAGAAACTAATTTGGGATCGTGAACAGATCATAACGGACTCGCACTGATATAACCCTAAGTAGAGTTCAACATGCCAAATGAAGATTTCCGTAGAAATGATGTACTTACATAGGGCATATGGAGAAACGGTAGGTGGTTGAGGCCTTTACCTACCTGTTTGGGGTGTTTAAGTCGAGCTCCGATCGTAGCGAGGGATCTTTGGGTGATCCTGTTGATCTGTTGGTCCAGTTAGTGGCACTTGGATTGGAGATTGTTAGAACTGTTTGAGTTGAAAGTACTTTGGATGCAAGAAGCCGCCAAGATCTGGGGCATAGTCCATATGTAGATTGGATTGGATGAAACACTGGGAACACTTGCGCAATTCTGAACTTTGCGTTCTTCTGTTTTTTTTTGTTTAGTTTTTTTATAGTTTAAGTTTTGTTTTTGTTTTTTTGATATATTCACCTTTAGTAAGTTTTTGTAGTTCACAAAAAAAAAGTGTTTATATGTGTAGAAATATTATTATTTTCTGAGCACTTGAACAAAAAGTTTTCGAAACGCGTTTTTAGCGCTGCCGTTTTTCAAAAAATGTTCTTCTGTTTTTTGTTTTTTTTTTGTTTTTTTGATTCTGCTTCAACGGCAACTCAACAACGTTGTATAAAATAAAATTGTGCTTAACATTGTGAATGATTTTTGTTGTCTGTCTCACTCCTTTGGAAATTTGAATAATATTCGAATATTTTCAAAGTATCCTAAGAGCCGCTCCTATGGATGATTTTTATTTGGGTTTTTAACTGTTGGATTTTTCTGTTGGGATGTTTGGCTTGTTGGTTTGTTGGTCGACGCACGTCCAATCCGATAGCTAACTGATGTTCATCTAAATGGATCTGAACTATTCGAAAATAATGTTGCCCAGAAAACTTTTTGGGATCAGCGTCGTCGTCGTCGTCGTCGCTGGCAGCGTGCGTCGCAGCTGCAGCATTTGACGTCGGCGTCGCGTCAATTTTTAGTCGCTGTCCTTGTATGCGAGTGCGTTTCGCTGAGAGAGTGTGTATGGGTGTATGCGTGTGCGTGTGTGTGTGTGTGTGAGTGTGTGTGTTGACTTGCAGTTGTCAATGCTCCAACGGCAGTGTCCGTTCTGAGCCGCCGCTGCGGGCATTGCACATAATATGCAGGCAACTTCATGATGGGGAGCAAGCCGTCCTCATCATCATCGTCATCATCGTCATCAGCTACGACCACGATGATGATGATGTCCATGTCCATTTCACACACACACACGTATGAGTATTAATATGTATGCGTGCACTTTTGGCTACCCCTACTTAAAACGCTCAAGCTCTGCTCCGACCCGACCCGACTGAAGTCCTCGTTCTCGCTCATTCTCTTTCTCTCTCTCTCTCCCTCGCGCTTTCGTTCTATCTCTTTCCCTCTCTGTCGCTGCATTGAACTGCAGTGGCTGCCCCCCTCCCCTCGCCTCCTGCCCCGACCCGCTTAACACCACCAGCTCCACCAGCCTCAGATCCAAAGCCGAGGCTGGCGCTACCACCGAAAAATAAAAATCTGCCCAAAACACACGCTGCAAAAAGAAATCGCTGGCAAAAAACAAAAAAAAAAAAAAAACAAAAAGGCAACCGACAAAAACAACAACAAACGCAACAAAAATTAAGCGATACACACACACACTCACACACACACGACACGAAACACAAAACACACAGCGAAGAGGCAACAAAGCGTAATCCAAATGCTGAAAAAAAAATAAAATAAAAAAAAGGAACAAAAAAAAATTCAGCAAAAATAAGCCCAAAAAAAGAAAGAAAAATACAAAACAAAATTAAATAAAAATGCATTCGAAACCCTATAAAAATATGTGTGTGTGTGTGTGTGTGTGTGTGTGTGCGAGTGTGCATAATACCTGCGTGGCCCCCACTCGACTGACACCCGCTAAGACCCCCCAGCCGGAATACCCCTAACCCCGCCAGCCAACGCGCTCGCATATTGCCTATACATATGCCTACTATATATCTATACATATTTATATATATAGATATATATGTATAGATATAGATATATATATAAATATATATATATACGCTGGCAAATGAGCGCGGAACTCGTCCTTTTTCGGCCTATGCGCGAGCTAACGCTGACTGCGCGCTGCGCTGCCGACGTTGCCGGCGACGTCAACAACGTCAGTCGATACTGTTGTCAACCTTTGCTGCGGCTGTCACTGCCACTGCCACTGCCACAGTCGCTGCCACAGCCGTTGCTGCTGCAGCATCTACGGCTTCTGCTTTTGTCCAGTTCATGGCAAATAAATGCACATTTTTATATTATATTTTGAATACATATGCACACACACCACACACACGCACACACACACGCTCACACACACACACAATGCACAAACACCAGTTGCAGTTGCACTTGCAACTTCCAACACAAACAACAAAGCGCGTGCGTGCGTGCCGCCTGCCCCACCGCTGCTTCTCCTGCAGGACTTCAGCGATTTTCGTGTAAATTTTGTTGTCTTTTTTGTTTATTTTCTTGTTTTACTTTTTCACTAAAAAGCTCTCCACACTCTCTCGCTCCCTGACCTCTCTGTCGCTTCACCCCAAGCACTCCAACCCCAAGAACTCATGGCGTGTCGAGTGCAGTGTGCAACATGTTGCACACTTGCTGAAATCAACTGTCCAATCGCTTAGGCCCACAGAGCAACCGTTAGAATTTATGCGATTTCTGATTAATATATCAAAAATATAGTATTTTATTGGATTATTTTGGGTGTATGTCATACATTTTTAGCTGTTCAGAGAGTGGCTAATCGGGATGTAAGAGAGATTAGAATTTTGAATATATTTAACAGCTAATTTGAAGAGAAGCTAAATATCTATTGGAGAGGATAGATACTATAAATTGGGTAGTTCCAGATCCCTCAACATAGTCTGGGATCAACACAGACGAAGAGGCTGAAGATCGCAGTTGATTTAATCTTAGAGGAACTGAAGAACCTAATCCTAAAGATAGTTGCAGATTCGGATTGACTTAGCACTTATCATTGCTTTCCCTTATCATAAGGTTAGATTCACATTCTGTTTATTTTTCTGGCTTCTGTCTGGAATAGGCGAGGTCTGATCTAGTTCTAGCACTAATCCTTTCCGTCTTACTGTGTCGCAAATCTTCTCTTTAAAGTCACCTTCATATGGAGAAATGATAGAATTAGAAATGATGCCTCTCCTTCTCTTTGAAGTCTTCTTTCACATTAAGAATTGGCTTAGAACTGTTGCCTCTCCGTTTTGAGCATATTTTATGACCAGAAACAGATTGAAACGGAAATTTGTAGATTTTCTATATAATATGCCCTAATATAGTTCAAATTTAAAAGGATTTTATAAGACCGATAGTATATACGATATCTTTCTATCTGCATATCAGTTGATAATAAAAGTAAATTCTAATTTTTTCTATTCTGAACTTCTTTTTATATTATCATATATCACATATATCAGATATAGGAAACAGCTATGTGTGCTATGAGCTGTTGTTCCACTGTGCATCTCATTATATTTACTTAGTTAAGAACAACACACATACCACACACACACACACACACACAGACGCCAGAGTGCAGCCAACAAGAGCAGCAGCAAAAATTAAGTATACGCACCGGCAACAATCAATTCGGTAGGCAGAGCTAAAAGGGAGAGAGCCGCACACACATAGGCAAACTTTTCAAATTCCCCCACCAAAAGGTAAAAAACAAGTAAAAACAAACGAGCGAGGCGCACGAATAGGCCTATCAAAAAGTCGCGGGCATATAATAAATAGCTCCAAAAAGTGATGCATTAAAAAAAAAACCAAAAAATTCGCAGTCAAAGTCCATGGCAAATGCGAGAGAAATATTCAAAAAAGCAAAAGGCAAAAAAAAAAATAAAACAAACACACAAAATGATACACTGCAGCCGACTCGCTCTGGCGCAAGGTCTCATAATGCTCCACGCAATGTGCCACGCACGTTGCATCCACCAAAAAAAAAAAAAAAAAAAAAGAGGAGGAAAACGCACAAAATAAAAAAAAACCGACCAAAGTAACCCACAAAAAAAGTATAAAAAAAGAGCAAAAAATACGCTGTAAAGCCTAGAAACGCTGGTCAATGTTCACCTTCCGCCCAATACCAAATGGGAAGCAGCGGCAGAAGCAGCGACTGCAGCAGTGGCAGCAGCGGCAGCGACTGCAATGACATTGAATACAATTGCCATGCAGGATATGCCAGGACATGTGGGCGGCCTATTGCGCTCTCACACTCGCACAGGCAAAACACTGACCAGCAGCAGCAACGCACACGACGTCAGCGTCTGCGTCAGCGTTGACTGTGGCAGCAACAGCGACGTCGACAAAAAAAAAGTTAAAAAATAAGCCAAATGAAATCGAACAAAAACGCACACAAATGTAGAAATTGTATTCCCCTATTTTTTAAAATTTTGTTGCACGTTTTTTGTGCGTGTGTGTGAGCATGTGTGTGTGCGTGTGTGCGTGTGCGCGCGTGTGTGTGCACAAAACAACCCCCAAAATTGCATCCACACGCATGTTGCAAGCGACTATCTGACCGAACACTCAACCACTCGAAACCACTCGAACCACTCGGACCAGTCGCTGTGGCAGTTATGGGCGTTTTTTATGCGCAGAAAAAAAAATAAATATATTTTTAAATAAAATAAAAAGAAAAGCTAAAAAAAAACCAAAAAATATTATAGAATGCAGTTGCATTCGCCGCTGCACTATGGAAGGAATCTATGCATTTCGGGGCTGTAATTAAAGGGCTTCATCAAAGCGACTAATTGGCGATTTATGTGGGTACTGAGAGTTTGGTTGAAGCAGGAAGCGGAATGGAGAAGCGCTTTCAGCGGTTAAAGGTGTAAGAGAGAAGTTAAAATCAAAGTGATGATAAACTATCAAGTCTGAAGTTTGCTAGAGAGAGAAGAGAAAATGATTGTACCTAACGATAGTAGGGAGAAGGTAAAGCTGGTGAAGCTTTTGTCAGTCTACAGGCAGCAGTAAGAAATGGAATAGAGAAGCACTGCGACAGGTTAAAGGAGGAAGAGAGAAGCGAAGTGTTGAGAAATTATCAAAACCAAGAGATAAGCGGAGTGGAAAATGATTGTACCTAACGATAGTAGGGAGAAGGTAGAGCTGGTGAAGCTTGTATCAGTCTGCAGGCAGCAAAAAGCAAAAAGAAATGGAATAGAGAAGCACTGCGACAGGTTAAAGGTGGAAGAGAGAAGCGAAGTGTTGAGAAATTATCAAAACCAAGAGATAAGCGGAGTGGAAAATGATTGTAACTAACGATAGTAGGGAGAAGGTAGAGCTGGCGAAGCTTGTATCAGTCTACAGGCAGCAAAAAGAAATGGAGTAGAGAAGCACTGCGACAGGCTATAAGAGAAGTTAGAATCAAAGTGATGAAAAACTATCAGAGCTAAAGCTTAGCAGAGAGAAGCGGTATGGAAAATGACTGTTCCTAAAGTAGCAAAGTGAAACTCATTGAAGGAACAGCGTGTGAGCCGTGACATAGCAGAATGAAGCGGAATAGAGAAGCACTGTGAAAGCGTCAAGAGGAAACAGGGAAGCGAAGTCAAGAAACTATCAAAGCTGAAGCTATGCAGGGAGAGAAGATGTATGGAGAATTATGGTTTTATACTTATCGTTCACAGAAACTGATTGAAGAAGTATCGCACGAGCTTTGTGGTTGCAGAAGAATGCAGTGTGAAGAGTTGAAAGCTGGAAGAGAGAAGCAAAGTGATGAAAAGCTAAAACCAAAACTGAAGTTTGGTAGAAAAAGAAACGATATTGATAATGACTGTACCCAGCAGAGGGAAGCTGAAGCTGGTGAGACCCTGTGTAGCAGAGAGAAGCGGACTAGAGAACCCCTATGAAAGGTTAAAAGTGCAAGAGAGAGAAGCGGAGTGGACAAAAACTATCAAAGTTCAAGTTCAGCAGGGAGAAGCGATATGGAAGATCTCTGTACGTAATGGGAGCAGAGATAAAATGAAGCTGGTGAAGCACTGTGTGAACCTTGAGTTAGCATAAAGAAGCATCGGGGAGAAGAACCATAAATAGTAGAATTTTAAGAGCTAAAGAATAGCTAAGAAGCAGCTTTACGTGTACACATTCAGCAACTCTTAACTTATCTCCAATGGAATATTTTTCATAGTTTGATCAAGATATATGCCCATCTCTTGGTTCACTTCCTCTGTTACCAGATGCCAAGTGCCTTCAATTGTCTCTTCAGGATATTCCAGGAGAACTTCCAAAACTACCACGAAAGGAAGAGAATACCAAATAGACATGGACTTTATACTGGATTCTATCCAATTTAGAAACTCTTCAAATTAAGTAAAAACATAATCCCATTCTTATCGTAAGTGTGGAACCTCTGTTTAACAGCTGTTAGCATAACATTTATCGAGTATGTTAACAGTTCTGTATGATAACATTGCGATTGACTGTACTTCCCATACATTGCAACTTTCTGCCATTAAGGTAGTAGATGTTGCCCATGGTGCAGCGACTGCTGCAGCTACAGCTGCCCCTGCAACTGCAACTGCAACAGCTCCTGCTCCTGCTGCTTCTGCTTCTGCTGTGGCTGTTGCTGCTGCTGCTGCTGCTGCTGCTGCATATGCAAATGCCGCTGTGGACCGCAGTCAATGTTAATGTTGGGGGCTGCTGGGCGGGAGAAGTGCGGCAAGGTCGCGGCGTGTGGCAGCGCGAAAAACAAAAAACAAAACAAAAATAAAAAACAAACGAAAAAGGTAAAAAAAGAAGACGAAAAAAGCAAAACAAAACGAAATTAAAAAGAGGACAAAACAACCAAAATAAATATTGAACGCGGGGCAACAAAGTGGAAATTATATAAAAATGCGCTAAAAAGTGCACGCACATGCAATTCCACACACACGCACACTTGTGCATTTAGGCATTTTATACATACACTTACACATACGACACAACACACACGCACACACACACACACACACACGCAGAATGGGCGTGTGTGCACAATTTTGTTGCCTGCTTTTGGGCGTCGCAAACGAATTTGGGCAACCAACGTGGCGGATGAGTGGTTTTTTTTCGCATTTTCAGGCAGGGCTGGATATGTGTGGTGCTTGAGTGGGTGTGAGACTGGGTGTGTGCGTGTGTTTGTGTATATTGGTAATATGTTTGTTTAATAGGCCTAAAGCCGCTCGATTGCATTGCGCTGCAATGTTCGATGTGTATGCGATGTGGATGTGTGTGTGTGTGTGTGCATAATGCAATTCTGGGTGTACAAATATATCCAGTTATAATTCCCCATCTATCTCCAGTCCATGCACACATGTATATAGACATATAACTGCTCTCACACACACACACACACACACACACACCTCGATAAATGTACAGTTTTTACGCAATTTCAAATGCATAATTTCTGCAGCTTCACAATTTGAATAGCTTCTCTGGCTTATTATGTAAATGTAAATTATTCAGAAACTGATTATACTTATGCAAATTAATATAATTATATCTGAGAGGTAAAAGACACCTGTTGCTTACTTCCAGACGAACGATTTCGATAGGCATCTATCGATAGAAACGCAAGCTGTTCGATTATTTCAAATATTTTAGTTTTGAGTGCGCGATAATCTGTTTACCACAAAGCGTTTATTTGGCAGTTTATCGTGGAGCTGCAAGTCAACACACACCCAAACTTCAGTACACACACACACACACACACACACCCACACCTACACTCAGAATGACAACAGCTCCTCATTTTTCGCGCAGGCGACAAATCGGCTGAGTTCCCTTTCCTTCATCGAAAAAGCAATGCAGACATATCAGACCCCAAAATGCGTTGCTGAAAAAAAGGCTGCACAGTCACACCCCACACACACTCACACACACATAGACAGGCACAACAAACAACTGAATGCATAAGCAGCGAGAAGAAAAACATAAAAACTGCATTCAAAATAAATGCTCGCTTGATGAAGGAAAATGCCTAGGAAGTACGTCTCATTTCTCGCTTTCCTTTTTATATGTTTTTCAGCTCTGGTCACAGTTCAGAATATGCTGTTCCTTTTCTTATTGTTCTTATTGTTTTTCTTTCTCTTGTTATTAATATTGTTGTTTGTTATTTCACTTTTAAATTTGCTCATTGTTTTCGCTCGTGGACACAATACCATAGCCCAGGGCTGAATGCTGCTCATCAGCGAGAAAAACAACTTAAAGGGGGACATAATATGATTTATTTATAATTGAAAAGAAGCTACAGAAAAAATTGATCATTCATAGATTTATAGAATTAAATATTGCAGTATTTTTTGTGTATTTATCAAATCTGTTTAATACAACGATTAAATCATTTGCCCCAAGTACATTATCATTCAGAGAGCGAATAGGAATGGGGCACAAATTGGTTGCAAATCAGAATTATAATTAAATTAAAGCAAGGAATGGAAATTAATATGCAGAAAATCTCCTAAGAATAGCATAAACGAGGTCTGATCGAAAAGTATTTTTTTATTCATCAATTATCCATTTGGTTCCCTTCAAAGTAATCCCCCTTAGATATAATACACTTCTTCCAATCCTCGAGGCACTTCTGAAATGCGCTTCTAAGTCTTTCATGAAAGGAAAAATATAGGAAAATAATAGAAAAATCCTAGTTCTAGTTAATCCAACTGAAACTTCCAGAGCTGTGGGAAGATATAATGAACTTATGCCAGCGCTTCTTCCAATCCTCGAGGCAGTTCTGAAATGCGCTTCTAAATCTTTTAAAAAAGAAAAAATATAGGAAAATAATAGAAAAATCCTAGTTCTAGTTAATCCAACTGAAACTTCCAGAGCTGTGGGAAGATATAATGAACTTATGCCAGCGCTTCTTCCAATCCTCGAGGCAGTTCTGAAATGCGCTTCTAAATCTTTTAAAAAAGAAAAAATATAGGAAAATAATAGAAAAATCCTAGTTCTAGTTAATCCAACTGAAACTTCCAGAGCTGTGGGAAGATATAATGAACTTATGCCAGCGCTTCTTCCAATCCTCGAGGCACTTCTGAAATGCGCTTCTAAATCTTTTAAAAAAGAAAAAATATAGGAAAATAATAGAAAAATCCTAGTTCTAGTTAATCCAACTGAAACTTCCAGAGCTGTGGGAAGATATAATGAACTTATGCCAGCGCTTCTTCCAATCCTCGAGGCACTTCTGAAATGCGCTTTCCGATATGGCCATCAGCTCTTCCTTCGATTCCGACTTTCTCTCATCAATTGTGACACACCAGCCTCAAGACCCTCCACACCGGGTCTTGCCTTAATAAAGAAATTCATTATTTTTCCTCTTCTACTAGACTGAATAGAGTATCTGTTATTTACATGTTATTTTGGGATACTGATTAGGAGACGATGTCTAGTAGCTCATTAAGTCATAGTTTCACTACTTCAATAACTTCACATAAGCTTAAGTTGCCACAATAAGTAATAGTACACTTTTCAGTAAATAAAAATATATATTATAAAATTTCCTCTCATTGGTCTCTTCAATTTTGGGAACAGGAAAAAGTTCCAGGGAGCCAAATCTGGTAAATAGAAACCTGTTGGCTAGAAGTCTTTATGGACCACGCCATTGAAATAGATGGAAAACCTACAGCTTTCCTTTTGAACAGACCTCGTATATCATATACTTCCTTATATCAGTGATAAGTGATGGATGGCTAATGTTATTCCTAGTATCTAGGGGATGCAGTACTTTCAGTTTTCGCCTGTTTCCAAGTTCATTTTGGTACACGGTGAGCCTGTCCGTCTACCTGGAGCTGTGTCGTCCAATTAGCTCTAAAGTACTTTGTTGCTCATGAACCAGTCATCTCAAGTCCATCTATACTTATTATTAGACGCTTATCTAGAGGAAATATGAACCTATAACACATGGAAGGAAACTTTTTCGTACCTAAGAAGTTTATGTGTATATGTTTATATATATCTAGATTCTTGATCGCCGCCAACAGTCTTGGTCCCCTACTCTTATTCAACTGTTTATCATTTCATTGGAATGCATTGATCTCAAACTCCAGAAGATCTGGAGACATACATAATTCCCAGAGCAGCGAAATTGTCTTTTTAATTTTGGGAATGTTTTGAAACTTTACACGACTTTCTCTCAATATTTGTTATACTAACTACTGTCTGCATTAACCTTTAACTAGTGCTCGGTGTTGACTATAACAGACTTTGTCGAGCTTTTAACTCAGGGTCTTCTTTTGAAACTATTAAAAACCAAATTGTAAAC
The DNA here is from genome assembly GCA_035045065.1 of Hirtodrosophila trivittata. Classification (NCBI taxonomy): domain Eukaryota; kingdom Metazoa; phylum Arthropoda; class Insecta; order Diptera; family Drosophilidae; genus Hirtodrosophila; species Hirtodrosophila trivittata. The sequence goes on along the minus strand of JAWNNK010001028.1, from coordinate 11,116,551 downwards.
TTTTTAGCACGAAGTAACTAAAAAAATTAGTTTTTTTGTGGGTTTTTTCCTAATCCTCGCAACGAAAGTTGGATCATTTAATACATTTATTTTGAACATCCCAGATATTAGCTTTAATTTTTAGCTTAAATTCTTAATTCAATTCTTAATATCAATTTTATTTATTGTTAAATTTAATTGTAATTTAATCTTTTTACTCCCAAATACTTCTTGGACGACTGTTAATAGCTGAGATCAAAATACAAAAGAAAATAAATAAAAAAAAGACGTCGCTAGGTTCTCTCAACTATTAAAATAAGTTAAGGTCAATCTTAACTTCATTGAAAATATTGACGTTTTAATCTCGAGCTGTCGCTGCCCTTTAACCTTCCAGCTGAATAAACGATGTGAGCCACTTTGACATTTACATTTGGCACTTTTGTTCCTGCAGCAGCTTATATTGAAAAATATATTTTAAAACAGAAAAAAATAAGTGCACTTAACTGTTAATGAGGCTCAGGTTGGCCTTCAGTATGTGCAGCAAATTGTCTGCACTCAGGCAGATAATTAGTTGCATTCCATATGGTGAGTTATCTATAGAATAATGATGGTCAGCTGCCAATTAGCCTACTTAAAAATACTCTCGACAAGCAAGAAGAGAAAAGACCTATAGAACTCTTGATAGCCTCCCACATGTCCTGAGGACTTACCGCCCGCATCTAAAGGCCAAATGTCAAATGGCAGTGATAAAATTGCGTCAAAAGCGGATTACAAAAAGTAAAAAGACGTAAATGTGAAGAGCATATAAGAATGTGCTCGTTGATTGTACGCGACTACGAGTGGCCTTTAACTTTATGAAGGGACATGAGAGAATGATATGCAGCAGTTATAGGCAATTGTTTTGGAGGTGGAAAGCTGTTGCTGATAGATAGACAGACAGACAGACAGACAGACAGACAGACAAGTAGAGAGACAGACAGTCAGAGAGAAAGACAGGGAGCAGGCAGACAGACAGACAGGTAGGCAGAGAGACAGAGAGATGGTAAGACAGACAGACAGAGAAGCATGGCAGAGAGTCAGAGAGAGAGAGAGAGGCAGACAGACTGACAAGCAGACAGACTAACTGACAGACAAGCAGAGAGACAGACAGACAGACTGGCTGACAGACAAGCAGAGAGACAGACAGATAGAAAGACAGAAAGACAGACAGACAAACAGACAGACAGACAGTTAGGTAGACAGACAAACAGAAAGACAGACAGACCGGCAGACAGAGAGACAGCGAGATAGAAAGACAGACAGAAAGACAGGCAGACAAAGAGACAGCGAGATAGAAAGACAGACAGACGGTCTGACAGACAAACAGACAAACAGACAGACACTCTAAGTTGGCTTGAACAACTCTTCTATCGATTCTGATCAGGAATATATATGCTTAAAGAACTCAGAGATACTTTCTCCTGTCTCTCATTTGTCTCTCATATTCATCTGCAGTTCCCGTTTGTAATGGGTTAAGGGACTGAAAGGAAAAGGTCAATTGTAAGAGTCTTTTCGCATTAACCCTTGTGTGTATTGAAGCTCTAGGACTATGCGACTTTTTGGGTATATGATGAATGCTCTGAATACATGCATGGATCCTTCCTTCGTTATGTAAAAATATACGAGCTGCATTGTCGTATGGCTGGCCTGGCCTGAAGCTAAATGCAAACAAAGTTAATACAGTATGGACAGGCAAGTATTACATTAAAATTACCAGCAACAATGGGGGGAAGTGTGAGAAAAAAAGAGTGTTTAATAATGTGTATACACACGCACACACACACCTCCACAAGTGTTATATATACATATGTATTACCTAAAAAAAAATTCATAAAAAAACACCAAAAAACACAAAAAAAACGAAAAAAAAGCCAAAACAAAAGGCATAAAATTAAAAAGCATGTCCAAAACTTTTCTATATACAAGCATATATACAAATATCCATATATATATATACATACATATATATATATATATTTACGTAGTACGTACTTATAAGCGCTCACACATGCCACAGGACACCATGCCATAACCACCCTGTTCACCCTGTACACCCTGTTGTCCCGGCTGTCGCAATGTCCACCCGATTGCATTACACGCACGAAAATAAAATGCAAATGCGCTGGACGGCTGAGGGGGAGGCAGGGTGGGGGGTGGTCCAATGGGCCTCAACTGTTGGCCCGGATGCGCTGGCCGCCATTGCATTTTTGTTAAACACATACGCACACACGCACAGGCCATACCATATACACACACGCATTTGTGGGCATTTTCCATTTGGTTCATTTTTATTCTGCCGATTTGTTGTTTTGCTCGCTTTTCTCTACTGACATCATTTCTTTTCGTTTTATTTTGTGCTGTTTTCACTTTTTGTTTTGTTTATTTGCCGCGCTTTTTTTTGGGTGGCATTTGGGCTGCATGCTGATTACACATACGTACCGTTGTACCCCCTCCCCTCTCAACTGGAAACCCCCTTCGATGCAATGTTCGAGTGTTATGAAAATGGCCCGAACCGACGAACCGACGAACGGACACAGATAGACGGATGGACCGTAGACAAAGTGCGTACCCATCTACCTTTCTTGCTTTCTCTCATTCTCTTCTCTCTCCTGCTCTCCCACTCTCCCACTCTCTCTCTCTCTCACCCATGCTCTCTTTCACTCTTTTGCTTTTGCTGTGCCCCGCTTAGAGTAACTAGTGGGAAAGAGAGAGAGCGGGCAAGCAGCACATAAAAATGCGTAAGCCCCAGCGGAAGGGAAGAAAGATGCAAATGGAGATGGAGATGGAGATGGAGTAGGGGGTGCATTGCATCAGGGTACAGCTGCAGTTGGAGCACCCTAACCCCCAGCTGAGGGTGCACCATTTTTTGGACTACTCGTTGGATTTTCGACTGTCCACGCCGTATATTTATCTATTTTATATATTTCTTTTTCTTTTTTTTTTGCTCTGCTCGCATATTGCACATACTTTGGATTATGTTAACGCGCCTTTTGTTCCATGTGTGTGTGCGTGTGTGTGAGTTCGATTTTTTGCTATGTCTCTTTCCTGTTTTCGGGCTTATATAAACAACAAATTGTTGTGCCTACGCGTAGTTATTTACTTATATTTTTTTGCATTTTGATGCGACTTTTTACTTGACTTTTTGTGCATTTATCAATTTAATTTCATACATACAGACAAGTAGGTACATATCTATTATATATATGCTGCTATACGTGTGTGTGTGTGTGTGTGTGTGTGTGTGCATACTGTTGACAGCCTGCCTATATGTGTATGTGCTTTTTTCCTACTCAACGAAAAAGGGAAGCAATTTTTTAAACATTTTTAATATAATGTAATACTTACTAGGCCTTTATGGTCAAAAAGGGATGATTGACTATGGCTATGGCTATCGGTGTAAGTGTGGGTGTGGGTGTGAGTGTGGGTGTGGGTGTGACTGCGGCTGCGTTTAAAACGAGTGAAACATCAGTCACATCAGCCACGCCCACGCATTGTTTTTATACATTTCTGTTTACGTTGGTCTTAATGAAAAATGCGTGGCAAAAAATTAGCATAAACATTTATAATTGATTCTGTTGCAGCAACGGTGCTGCACCGACACCTACCCCAGTGCACCTGCACCGGTTTGTCAAAAGGATCATTTGTTTACCCATCGGCTGGTTGACCATCAAAGAGCTCCGCTGTTTGCCGCATCTCACAGAGATTTTCTTTATTTGATATCTGCCTCTTTTTTTATTAACTTTTTTCATTTTTTTTCTCTCATCTTATTTAACGATTTCTGTGTCCTTTGTGTTGGGACTTAATATGAAATGTAATAAATGTAATAAAATGTCAATGAAATGTAAAAATGTAATAAAACGAATAATAAACATTAGGCAATATATCGCAATATATTGGGCACATGTTCTTTTGCTATTTCCCATCCTTTTTATTTACTTTTTTTCGGCTGACAGCGCAACGTTATTAAAATTGATGCAATTCCATGACAAAGTGACCAAAGCTATGCAATCCCATTACACATTCAATCAGCAACCCCCGTTCCAGTCAGACGCCAAGAGCCGTCAAAAGGCAAACAGGCCGAAAAATTTGCATATAAATTTTAAGTAAAATTTAATTTTTGGCTGTCGAGATCTTTGGCAAGAGCTTCGCTATGCGATAACATTGTTTATAGATAATATATATACTTTTGATAGAACTATCTCTTGACTCTCAGCAATATCTTAGACAATATCAGGAAAATAGGCTTGAAACGGGTTAGAATTCTGAGGATTCGAATTCACTTCCCTTTCCCAAAGAGAGATCACCTGAAGGAAAGAAAGAACTCGCAGCTTCCCTCTGGGTGCTTCAATACGCTGTTCTCTATACGATTCCAACTTAAGCTTAAACCAAACTCTGATCCCTTTTTGCACTTCGATCTCTAGTTTTGACTACCGTTTGACCAACATTTGCCAGTTGAACCCAACTATTTGGCAGCTGGCAAGTGATTCTCCTTCTCCAAGCCAGTTTTACTTCCCACTTATAGATCACCTTTACACTTAGTTTGATGCATAAGAAAAAGAAACCAATTTTGTGTTGCTTTTGCATTGAAAAAGAGAAATCGTTCACAAATTCCACAAAGCGAAACACAATCTGGTCAACAAACGCAATGGAAACAAGTAAGAATGCTGTACTGTATCCAAACCCGACTAAGAAAGGGCTTTAACTTATGTTTATACATATGAATGTGTGTGTGAAAAGTCGGAGAATCTGAAAGAGATTTGATCTGTGTCCAATATCAAGGAAACTACATGCCACATTTGAGTCTTAATCGACTCAGCTATTGCTGCTGATCAGGAATATATATGCTCTACGGACCTCTTTTTGCTTCCTTTTGCCTCTTTCACACATTTTCTCAAGCCTTATACTCCCCTTTTTACCCACTTTGAATGGGTTGAGGCACTTAAAAACACACAAACTTTTTAGCGCGATCCATCTGCCTTATATAGTATATATGTAGATTTGTCGACACTCACTCACACACACACACACTCACACACACACACACACACACTCTCACACACACACTCACACATGGGTGCGCATCGATCTTAGTGGCTTCGGAGGCTTTTTACATGATTTAAGGGCAATGCCAATTGGGGAATCATCGCTTCCTTTCCCCTGCTGCACTTTAGCCTTCCCTCTTCCCTCTTCCCCTCTCCTCCTGCCCTCTGCCCTCTGCCCCTCTCCTCCTGCCTTTGGCTGTGATGCGCTTGCGCGCCCTGCCCAGGCATAGAAAGCTGTGCCCAAAAACTAAATAAAGAGTCGATCGGGAATAGGACGTGGGGTGGTGCAGAGGGTTAGGGGCAGGTGGCTGCTGGCTGCTGGCTGGTGGTGACTGAGTGTGTGCATCGCAGTTGCATGTCCGGAACTCGTTTGTGTGTGCCAAATATTGCAACTCACAAATCTTGTTCCTTTTTTTTGTTTTTCATTTCTTTTTTTTTTAATCTTGTTCTTTTACAAATGCGTTGAGAGAGCTTCAACAAGTTTTGGGTGTGTGTATATGGTGTGTGTGTGTGTGTGTGTACTTGACTTAATACCCTTGCCAAAGGGTATATATATAATTTATGCGCATTGTAAGTGCCATTTTCAAATCAAAAAGTATATATATATATATATATTCGTATACTGGAACACAACAAAGCGCCGATATAACCAGGTCTCTGTTTGAATACAAGGCAAGGTTATTCAGTTCGAAGTGAGTGAGTGATTCATATTAGAGATGTTTCTTTGCACAGCGTATGTACAGTAAAGCTTCCCTTGAATGGAAATGTTTGTCTAGGGGAGAGCTCAATAAAGCTTGGAATCAAAACAGAAGGTTGTCAGCGGAGTTTCTACTGCAGTTGGTTGAGACCAGAATCATTATCTTATTGACTGATAAGTTGCATTTAGTTGTAGTGTTGCTATCATAGGGATGAGGATTCATCCTTCAAGGATAATGAAAGCTAAGATGATGTTATGTATGATTCCTGGCTCTGGCTTTATATAGCTTTATAAAAGTCTTTATATAGGATAAGCGTTATTCAAGGAATTCCAAAAACACAACATTCAATTTTAAAGGTCACAAATATTGTGGTTTGTCCTTCAGGATTCCTTCGCCTTAGCAACTGAGATATATATAAAAAACGTTATAATTACATCATAGTTGGCCCAAATCGATATGTAAATATATTCCAGACTCTAGAAACTAGAAAAACGATCTAAGAACATATTTTCCACTCAAAACGAACATTGCAAATGGTTTTACGTTGCGGAAGTCAAAGTTGATCCTTCTTCCTGTCAGGGGTTAATTAACGTTAGCCGAACTGATGGATCTTTTATCCAGGGAGAACTGTTTCCGTATTAAAGCTTAGCATAAAGTTTGCCAAGCTATAGTTAAGGTCTTGAGTAAAGGTCTTTCAGATCTTACAGTGTAATTCATTTATCTTGGGTGTGAATTCTTCCGAGAATTCACCATTAATCTTCGCTGAGTTTGTGCACAATGCGGACCTGGCGGCTCCAACAGGTACTGAGTCATGGATCCAAAAGGTGTTTAGTATATATACTACTATATATACTATATACATGTTGTTCTAGAACAAAAGTATCGGCTGGAATAGGGAAAACGATCCCAAAAGCTAATGGGAGTTGGTCTCCTTAAGGTCTCCTTCGTCTGAAATGTCGCAAGGATCACATTTGGTTCCCTATAAAAGGAATTTAATTGATTTGCCTGCGAGGGTATTTAATCTTTGGCACCCCAAAGATAACTGTTCTTTCTTCTTCTTATTTTCTTTTCTTTATTTCGTTTTTTTATTTGCGTAATTTTTTGTGTAATTTTTGTGTAGCTCACACACATATCTACATTTCTTTGTGTGTGTGTGTGTGTTTGTATGCACAACCAGACAATGCATGTGACTAAATTCGTTGTTGTTGTTGTTGTTGTTATTGCTTCACCATGTGCTGCGGTGCGTTGCCAGCGTCTGCCAACATTTTAGCAAATGACTTCACTTATTTACTTTATGGTGGCTAAGCGCTTACCCCTTTGCTTTCCACTCAACGCTCTGCCCCCTCCCTCGAGCGATCAACATCAATGTCGCAGTTTGTCTACCTCTGCAGCCCCCTCTCTCTGTCTCTCTCTCTCTCTCTCTCTCTGGTGGATCGACAAACAGTCGGCGCTCCACTAAGACCAGGCGGGGATACGAAGAGTCGTTGATAATTTCCAAAAACAAACTCGGACGACGAACGCGTAGCCGAGGTTAACGGCTTCAATACAACTTTTTGAGGTTTCTCAACACACACACACGCACACACACATGCACAGGCGCATACACTTGCAACTGCGATCGCAGCGCAGCGACCTAGCGAGGGCACACTGAGAATTTAGGAAGTACGAGTAGCTGCCGCTGGGTGTGCAAAAAGGCGGGGACGCATACACTGTCTACTATAAGTATATATACACATACTTAAAAGCAAAACAAACAGTTACGCGATAAAGTTGAATGTTAATGTTTGATCCAAATTATGGAGTACTGGAATGTAATTGAATAAAAGTGTTAAAAAAGAACTATGAATGGAAATTAAAATAATAATAATTCATGATCGCAATGAAAATAGGTCTAAGAATACTAGAATAAAATTATTTTGTGTATAATGTTGGATCATTTAATATTCTCATTTTGACCACCCCAGATATTAAATTAAATTTTTTACTTAATATTTCTTTTAAATTTTTTAAGTTTTAATTTATATTAAAAATTGTAATTTTCTGGTCAACTGTTAATAGTTGACATTAAATAAATAAATAAATAATGTATTAAAATAATATTGATAAAGTATATAAAAAAGTTGCATACCATCCTTTAAATAATAATAATTATATTTGATAATAAAAAGGAGAAAAAAAAATAAATTAGATAAAAATTAATGATCCAAAATTTGGAAAGTTTTTTGGAAAAAGTAGGTTTAAAAGTAGTAGAAGAAAATTATATTTATTTATTGATTTGGTCTACAAAAGTGTTGATATTATAAATAAAAATAATTTTATAATAATAATTAATAATTAAAATAATAAAAAAATAAAAATATATGATCATAATGAAAATAGCTTTAATACTACTAGAAAAATGTATATTTAATTTAATTAATTAAAATAATATTCATGTGGTAAGCAAAAGTGTTGCAAATAGTATTAAATATAATAATAAAATATAAATAAATAAATTATCCAGCAGAAATATGCAAATAACTTTTCAGGTCGACGTTAAGAACTATCTTTTTGCTCGGATAAGTTTTCTTTTGCCAGCTTCAAGTATGGATTCTACGGTGCTCAAGTTGAAGATCGAGGAATTATCCCATATAGGGATAACACTATAAGTTTAAAGTAATTAAAAATACCCAAATAAATAGATGTTATATAGGATTATTCATGGATATAAACAATAAATAAGTTGCCAGCTATCAGTTTTATCTATATTTTTATTCTTGATTGATATTTTTAAGACCGATCTTTTCTTTATCTTTATGGAATTATCTGTGGGTTGTATGCTAACTTATTTTGCGCACTGTTTATATAAACATGTGTAGGACTGTATAAAGCTTTGTTTGCATCGCTGCGTGTGCCTTATATGTGTGTGTGTGTGTTCTGTATGTGTGTGTGAGTGTGTGAGCTTGCATATTTCAAACTACTGACGGCGATCTTCCCCTCACACGATGACACAAACAATGGCAGCTCTCAGAGTAAGATGGAGAGTGACAGGCGGCAGAGAGAGAGAGAGAGAGAGACGAAGAGAGAGAGAGAGAGAGGGAGAGAGGGGAGAGCAGAAAGATGAAGCGAGCAGCAATTGAGTGAATTTGCCAAAAAAGTTGTGTTTTTTGGCAAAAACTGATCGCTCGCACTCACACAGTGTCCTCTTCTCTATCTCTCTCTCTCGCTCTCGTTTATTAGTCTCTCTCTCTTTGTGGATCCGCTCACCAATACATTTGCACCCCTTTAAAATGCCCCCTCGGACTGCATTGACGCGGACTGCGACGGCGACGGCGACGTCAACTGCGACTGCGACTGCGACGTTACATAGATCGGGAGGCATCTACCCGTATCCCGAATACGCCGTTGCCCCTGCCCTTGCACCAAAGCAGTGCAGCTTTTTTTTGGTAGTTCAAAGACCGCAGTTCCAGCAGCGCTGCTTTGCTTTGCCCCGTCCGCGTGTCCCGGACTCTCCGCTCTCCGAGACTTAACCCGTTACGGGTTCTTTTTCTTCTGTTGTTGTTGATTTGCTTGGCTGCTGCTGCTTCCGTCTATTGTAGAGTCGTAATATCGCTTGGCTCCGCTCCAGTTCCCTTTCTCCTTTCTCTCTCACACTCTCGATCTCTCACTTGCTTTCCAACTCAGATATCTATATAAAAGCAATAGATCTGCTTTCTATATATATATTCTATACTATATATATGCCTAGAACTGATTCACAGCATTATATATCGATAGGTTTAATCGAATCCTACCCCTATTTCATCTATCGTATAGAAAGTTCTCTACTAGCTTGGGAGATTCTACGGCGGCAGTTTCTACAGTTTCTACTGCCACGATTGGGGGCAAGTCGAGTTAGTAGCAGCCCCTGGCTGACTGTACAAGTGCAAGAGCTGCGCGTTGCAAGTTGATTGCAACTATGTGAGAGGGAGATGGAGAGTGAGCGGAGATTTCTTGCATGTCGCCGCTGGCTTTGACGATTTCTTCTTAGGAGCTGCTCAACAATTTTGTTTCTCTCTCTCTGCCTCGTGCATCTCCTTTCAACACACACACAGAGACACAGGGTGCCGCAGCCTATGCATCCCGATTCAAAGTCAAAGCTGTGACCGAGAAAGAGGACAACAAGGAGGAGGAGGGGCGGAAGAGAGGAGCACGAGGATCGGGAAGTTGGCCACGCTCTTTAGATTTGTACAGCATAAAAAATTCTTCTTTTCTTTTTTGTTTCTTTTGTTGGTTTTCGTATACGCTTTATACACTTTTCGCATTTGTCCCCCATACAGGCATACCAAATACACACACCAATACTATCAACTACACACACACACACGCACACACACACGATATACATACATAATTTTCGGCTGGTTTTTTGCGCTTTTCGTAGATGTCGGTTTCCAAATTAAATTTTTTGGGGTTCTCTCTCCGCTTTTGGTTTTTGGGATCAATGCACCCGTCTTTTTGGACAACACTCTATCTCATTCCTGCTCTATCCCTCTCTTTCTTACTCTATCTATCTCTCTCTCTCTCTCTTTCTTTCTATTAGCGCAATTCTCTTGCAATTTGAAAATTGATTGTCTTCAGACGATCGCCAACTGTTTCGAGTACAGCAAACTCTATTTCTGTTAATAAATGAAAACAAATTTATATCAACATATACTATATATCTGTTTATATATATAGTATGATATATAAATATTAATATACGAGACCCAAATGACTGGAGATAAGACCAAGACCGAGAAACAGAAATTAACAAAAACAAAAACAGAAAACAGAAAAAAAAACTGGCTCTTTTTGGGTTGCAAAAGTCAAACAAAGCTCCCTCAAGGTGATCCTCTTTTAGCCTTTAGTAACTATGCAACTTTTGTAACTTTATAAAACTGAACAAACGGATTACCCCGACTATTTGCCAGCTGTGTTGCTGTCTCTCCTGTTCAAGGCAGCCCTGTGCCACTTACAGATGAATCTTTGAGTATACAACGGGTACGAGTACGAGTATTATAAATTTTAATGCTTTGATGCGACCTACAAACTTAACTCGTATCACACACCCTGTTCTTAGAGTAAGCTACAGAAGGATGAGAGATAGAGATAGAGATAGAGTATATATAACTTATAAGATCGAGACCTAAGACTGAGTGCATCAAGAATCTTCTGCGGCAACAGCAAGAAATTGTTGAGAGGATGAGATACTATTTTCGATAGGAAAACCAATTGGATGAATCTATTGTAAGGATTATCTAATCTTAATATATATGATGGATATATCACTTAAGCTAACAGTCGCTATAACTATCGATAGGATTTGATTCTATTACCTAAACTTTTTAAAGCCACAAAGTGCGTCAAGAATCTTCTGCTGCAAAACGAAAAAGTGGTTGAGAGTGAATGAATCTTTGATAGGAAACCAATAGGATGGATCTATTGTAAGGATAATCTATTCATAAGATATATAATGGATATATCACTTAAGCTAACAGTCGATATAACTATCGATAGGATTTGATTCTATTCCCTAAACTTTTTAAAGCCACAAAGTGCGTCAAGAATCTTCTGCTGCAAAACGAAAAAGTGGTTGAGAGTGAATGAATCTTTGATAGGAAACCAATAGGATGGATCTATTGTAAGGATAATCTATTCATAAGATATATATTTTGGATATAACATAACAGTCGCTATAACTATCGATAGGATTTGATTCTATAACCTTAACTTCCTCTATCCAGAAAGTGCGTCAAGAATCTTCTGCTGCAAGAGGAAAATATGGATGAATGGAGGAAATATACCAAAAAACCAATTAGGAAAACAAAGATGGATCTGTTATTATCATAATATAATCTTAAGATTACAATACAGCAAAGTCTCCATATAACACTAAAGCTATCAATCGATATAACTATCGATAGGCTTATATTTCTCTTAATTACTTCTCAGTCTCAAATATCAAACCAGCTCGTCTTAATTGCTACAAAACATATTGTTCCTGTACACATTCCTACATCCTTACCCACATTTATACATTTCCCCAACCCACTTTCGTTTGCCGTTTTCAGGTCTAGCCACGCCCGGAAAACTCACCAATTTCCACACATTCAAATTAAGAAGCCATCAAATCGAGATCTGACGACAACACTAAGAGCATACGATTATGGCATTAAATGATTTGTCACACACTAATAAACACACGCACATAATCATTCAAGCACTTTTACACACTTCCACACACTTCCACACACACTCACACACACGGAATAAGCCTATGATGGGCCATAATCAGGAATCCTGCAGGCGGCAAAACAATCCTTAAAACTACCAACAAGTTCAAAGTTCAAAAAGGCTGAAATGCCACAAAATCAACACGTTTACACACACGCACACACACACACGCACACATATACTTAATAGAGAGAACGTCTACTGGTTGGTTTGCGCGGGGGGTGGGGGGAAGTTTGGGCTTAGGGTTTAGAAGTGCTGCCAAGAGGCAAACCGCTTAAGTGCGCCTATAAAATTACTGTGAAAATTTCACACTAAAACTTTTACCCTAACTTCAACCCAAACCCACAAAAACCAGACGAAGCTCATCATTTTCATGGTGACGATATGTGTGCGTCATATGTGTGCTTGTGTGTGTGTGTGTGTGTGTGCAAATGAGTTGGAATTTTAGGGCAGAAATTCATCATAAAATCACTTAAAATGATATTAACAACCCCTGCCCCGCCCCCGTTATCCCGTTAACCCTCTCACCCTTCGGCTTTGCCTTTGCCTTGTTGCCCTTCCCAGACAGGCCTATCCCACATGTGTTCAAGTAATTGCGTGTCAAAACTTTTGAACCTTTGACCTCGCCAGCTTCTAGCAGCCAACAGGCAAACAAGCGACGACAACAACGAGGATAACGACAACCCTTTGTCCTGCTTTTGCTTCTGCTTTTGCCTTGCTGCTCGGCGTGCTGCCTGCCAGCCTATTTTATGGGCGTCATTGCCTAATCCTTTGATGGGCCTAATCGTGGACATAGCCCACTACTCGTACACACACACGGACACACACACACACACACTCGCACATGCTCATATCATGCTAATTTGCGGACAGCCGCCTTCGTTTGACTTGGCTTCCGATTCATGTCCTTGGCCCTTCTCTACCCTTTCCCCGTTTCCGCCCTATCCCGTTGCCGTTTCTTGTGCTATGTGTCGTGTGTCGTGTGTGTGTGTGTGTGTGTGTGTGTGTTGTGTGTAACGGCAACCGGACACCCCATAAAACTAAACTAAACACACTGAAGGGACAAGCGGACGGACGAGCGTTCATATCAATAAATGTGCCCAAGCTACAGTTGAGTGCCTTATGCCAGGATGCAGGGGTCATGGTCAAGGGGTGGGTAGAGGAGAGGGTGCAGGGTAATGGGTTGTAAGTATGGGTTAAGTCTTGTGGCGCCCACTAGGAAATGGCAACAAAAGTATCATAAAAGTGTTAAAATCATTTTGGGGTTGACTTCCGTCTTCCGACCTGGGACACGCTCCTAGCTCGAAGTGTCCCAGAATGTCCCAGAGACGAGGCCATTCCACTAAGTGGCTATCGTTAGTATCTGCTGATTATGATGTGGATTATACTCTGAATATATATATATATTCAAAAAGGTGACATAAACTGAGCTGCGACCTGTGACATCTTCTTGGAGCGTTCGTCAAGGATATCATGAATAGTTTGGGATCCTTGAGCAATTGAAATGCAAAGGGTTATGCGTAGAGCGTTATGTGTGCGTGACCGACTTAGCTAATTAATTTACATAATACCTGTGAGACGTGGCATGCCCCATCAATGCCCCATCATGCGCTACGTTTACTCGTTGAAGCTTACCCAGGAGTAAAATTGTTAGACGCAACACGCACGCCAGCAGCAGGTCCTTTCGTTAATCCTCCTCTCTCTCTCTCTCTCTGTCTCTGTCTGTGTTTTCTCCAAGACGGGATATAAGCCCACACACCCCCACACACACACACACACACACACACACACACGCACACACACAAGCTGAACTATCCGAGCGACTGTCCTGAATTCTAACCCGAACTTGAACTCAAACTCGACCCCCAGCCCGGACCTTCTCTCCCCGTGAACTTCCTAAACGCATTTGTGGGTCAGTCAATCTACGACGTGCTGGGCGTTGCGTGCGGCTGCCGAAATCCGAGAATTTCACTCTTGAATTTCTAATAAATTCATAGGGAAAATGGTTGGGGGTAAATGGAAGTGGAGGTGGAAGTGGAATTGGGCGCCAGCCAGTATCTCGACGAGGGTTCCGGCACATCTTGGGAAATGTAATGAAAATGAGTGTCTGTCAGTGTGTGTGTTGGTGTGTGTGTGTGTGTGTGGTTGTTTATCATGTCGCCTTTTACCATACTGATGATTATGTGTGTAATTTCCAATTATGACTTCCTTTGACGTCCTTCAGCAGCAACTACAACAACAAATAGTAATAGGCCTCAAGGCGGGGCTTAATAGAATAAGCAGCAGGCAGAGGAGGAGGAGGAGGGGGGAGGGAACTGGACATTTGACTTGAATTCGGCTCATTTAATAGACTTGTCGACTTCCACATGCCGCCCTCTCCTTAGGCTAAATACTCACATATGTTTTCCTATAACTCTACTCTACATACCAAACACTCACACACACACACACACACGCACACACGGACGCACACACATGGTCGACCGCAAAAGTATTTCACACGCAAACGCTGCTCCGGGCTGGGTCAAGGGTCAAGGGGCTGCTGCCAAGAGCTGTTTCTGCTGGGGCAGCGGGAGTGGGAGAGCCTTTGCCCTTTTCTCAGTGTTGGACTTTCGGTTTGCCTGTTTGCTTGGGTTCCTTTTGGAGACTGAGACTGAAGACCTTACTACTTATAGGAACGACAAAGACATTGTTCCACTCTCCCCATCTCTTCTTCTTCTTCTTCTTCTTCTTCTTGTACTGTTGCCTTTGGTAATCCCTGATTTTCTGGTGTTTTCTGTGCACATGAGTCTCGTCTACATAAGACCCAAATCAGCAACAGGCACACTGCGAGTCTCTCTTCCTCACTTCCTCTCTTTCTCCTTTTCTTTCTCTTTGCGGCCTGTGTGCGTGCGTGTGCGTGCGAGTGTGTGTGTGTGTGTGTGTGTGTGGACGGGTGTCGCATTCGCATAATTTGTAGGTCATACATATTTGGCATGTTTGACATGTTTCCTTGGTGTTTTACATGATAAACACTTAAGGGTGCTAACAAAACAGAACGGAACAGAACAGAACAGAACAGAACAAGACAAAACAAAACAAGTCAAAACACGCACAACCCAAAGACCAGTCAACGCCTTGGCCCATCTCCTTTTGGCTTAAGCCAGGCCTTCAAATTGGGCGTTTGACTTTGGCCCTCAATTTGAATTTCTTTACTTCGCTGACTCCGGATGACTCCGAGCAATCCGTATGTGTTAAACACACTTTATCTTTCGTTGGGTTACACTGAAACTTTGACTATGCACAGCCGAAAGGGAATCTATAACAATCCAATTGGAATCTTAACTATAATTTATATAAATATATTCAAAAGTTGCATAAAAAAAGCTGAAAAAGAGATTTGCTGGAAGAAACTTCATCTCATTTTGTCCCTTAGTTTTTCTCTAAGTGTAGCCATAAATCCTATTTACAATATGTATAATTTTCACAGTCAAAACGTTCCATCTTCCATTCCGGACTATAAAGAGAGAGATTGCTTTAAGCCAATTCTTAAGCTATCTTTTTGGCATCTTTTGGCATCGGATCGTTAATTGGTGCCATTAGAGGCAGCAGATGATGATGACGGGTCTGAAACTCCTCTCCTAATTAGGACATTTGCCTTTTGGCCAGTCCGAACACATTGCCTGATAGATGGCCAGCAGCTTTGAGCCATCTTGCGAGCCAAGTGAAATTGTGCTAAAAACTTCAATCAAATGCCACAAATGACACTGGACCTGCCGACTAAATAAAACCAGTTCCCCAATTGCCAATTGGTAGCCAAAGGGGCCAAGGGCGAGCTGCAGCAATTCTCCATTGGAAACTAGTTTTCTTAGGGCTCTGCATGTTGCATGCCGCATGCCGCATGCTGTATGCAACCTCTTCGCGTTTGCCATCGCCAAAAAAAAGCATAACCCAAGCCGAAATAACTCTACGACAAAGCAGGGGACTCATACACACAACATGCGTTAGCTCCATGCGTCAGAGGTGCCAGAAGAGAGCCAAAAAAGGCTAGATGGAGTTCGAAAAGAAGCTAAATCTAAAGGGGACTTTTGGCTTATAGAATATGATGTGACTTTCCCAGTTACAGTTAAAGGAAATAAAACACTTTTGGTTAGTAAAGAAACTCATTTTAGAGGAACAGAAAAAAGGCTTCTATCTTTCCGCCAACGATCTTAAGGATATTCCTTCCTAAAAAACCCCCTCGACGATCTTATAACTCATCCATGATTGACCCTTACTGCTTATCTTTGGGTACAATCGATATAACTTTAGGCATATATATCTCAATTTATCGATATCGAGAACAACTCTTTCAAATGAATCGTAGGCAGTTAGTGAAAAAAAAGCTAGATTTGAACCCCCTCGACAATCCTATTCCTAATCTTTGATTGACCCTAAAATAAACTGAACATTTTCGATACATTCCATACAACTTTAGGCATATATTTATCAGCCTATCGATATCGATAACCATTCTCTCAAATGATCCTGGGTCATAGCTAGATTTTCTGAAAAAAAGCTAAGCCGCCAACACTGTTGAACAATGCACTTTTCAATTTCGATCGTTTTTTGACTCAAATGCAGCTTTCTCTCTCCCTCTCGCTCTCTCTTTTGTGCTCTCTCCTTCTCTCTTTCGCTCATGCATGACTCTTGGAGCAAGCAATCAAGTATCTTAGGGATAAGTTGGGCACAAATCTTTATAATGAATACCCCGCCGGAGAGCTCTTTCTGCTGTTGATCAACACACACGCACACACACATTTGCTTCATTCTATATAGGTCGTTGCAATTTAATATCTGAATCTTATGTGCTGCTTTTCCCCTGCTTTTCTCTGCCCTACCCTACCCTACCCTACCCTACCCTACCCTTACCCTTACCCTTTTCCTACCCTATAAATTTTGTTGCATTCAATTTTGATTCTCTCCCGACTCAGCCCGGTTTCGATTTCGTTTTCGGGCCCAGTTTCTGCATCGCTTGTTTTCAGCTCCCCTCTCTCTCTCTCTCTCTCTCTCTCTCTCTCCCTCTTCACACCAAATGCTGTATGCCTTGCCCTTGCCTTTTCTGCCAGCCAGTATGCAGCTCAGCTTCAAATCTTTTGCATTTTGTTTGGCAATAAGACATAGTTAATGCAGCCGCAGCGCAAATTCGAGTAATAAGCAGTTTGTCAAGAGTTGAGACTCCAGACCGACTTCCAAATGGACTCAAGAGAGGCAGAAGAAGATAGAAAGAGAGTGAGAGAGAGAGAGGGAGAGGGATAGCAAACAGGTTTTAATGCCACACATATTCGTTGCATTGTAATTTGCAGCGAACACCTCAGCCCTTTCAGCTGGGAGAAACCACAATTTGAGCTTTGTTCGATATTCAAAATGTGCTCAACGCTCTGTTGATTTTGATTCTGATTCCGATTTAGTTTTGGTTTTGGTTTTGATTCTGTCCTTCAATTGGGCTACTTGTTATGACACAACCACAACAGCAATTCGATCAATGATTAAGTCATCGCATCGATCAACCGATTGATAACTCAATAATATCTACATAAATAATGCCTCAAGCTACAAATTGCTTCACTTCGCAGCTTCTTCTTAAAAAACTCTCCAAATGATCTCATTGAATCCTTATATAGACTCTTTGCTAAGTATTATTCGTTGAAATAATTCTAGTTGTAGTAGCTCTATCCCTAGAAGAACTTCTAGAAATCTTTTGAAATGTGCGCAAAATTCAACAGCTGAAAGATTTTGACCTTCCTTCAAAAATTCAACCTTTTTTTGTTGTACTTTCTATAATCTATTTCTTTCAGCATAAATTAAACACAAATTAAATGAAAAACTTATACATTATATTGGAATACTAAAAGATGTTTAAAGAGCAAGTTTATTCGATTGCAGACAGAACAGAAATAAAATTCTTATGAAGTTACTAAGCTCCCAGTTCCAAGAAAAAGTGGTTGGTAATACTCGTCGAAGTGTCCAGGGTTTGATTTCCAACTAGGGTATGGGCTTTGCTATATCCTAGACTTAAATAGCCAGTTATAAAGAAGTATGGCTAATTTTCAGGAGCCAACTGGAAACCCTGTCCTGGAACAGATTTTAAAGAGAGATTAACCGAAAGTATCTGTTTCTGTTTCATGCTTCAATTTTTTATATATATTTCTTGTACCTATTTGCTTAAATATTATGAAATGTACTTATTATAATACTATAACCTTAAATATACAAAATTAAGCCTAAAGCATACGACTGAGTTTATTTTGTATACATCAAACAATTTCTTTAATTTATTTTTCCTATTGCAAATTTTATGCCCAGCAATCGGCTGAATCCTTAAAGCTGAAAGCCTTTAAGGCTGTAGAAGCCAAGGAATGCTTTATGCTTCTGATAAGTATATAAACTGATAGTTATTATAAGGTATAGATGATAGGAAATTAAAGAAAGGAACCCATTAAATCGGTTTCCATTTGTCGCTGTTTTTCCGGTGGGAACTTCATGCAGCAAAAAGAAAGTCTAGAAACCAAAACATAAAGCAGTTTAAGCTAAAGGTACAAAAGGATTTCATTTGGAGAACTAAATATATATTACACATACACAATACATACACAATACATATACAATACATACACAATATATATATATATATACCTCAACAGCTGCCAAGGCAAACTTAAATTATATTAAATTGTCACAAAACTAATGAGTTTCCGTCTAGTTTAGTTTCAGACAGATTAACTTACAGCAAACACATTTTCAACAGAGATTTAACAGAAAGTGAGTTGTTAGTGGAAATATTTGTTTATTGCACAATATTTAAAGTAAAGTAACTTTTTCCGGTTTGTAATTTGAAATAAAATATCCGGCGATAAACAGCAAACAAAGGAGGAAAATGAGATAATTACTAGATGCGTCACCTTTGGCTGTAATCGCAGGCAAATAATGTGTCCGATTGGTCAAACAAGGTGTGTAATTAACAATTTCCTGGCCTATTCGAACAATTATAAAACAAAATGAACGCTCTATCCTGTGAAAAGTATCCTTAACACGTGCAAGCATCGCAGTTGGAAATTTATACCATATAATATATAAATGGCTTTGAGTTCTGAGAAGCTTCAACTAAGAACATGTTGTGCACTCGCGTATCCTTGTTTACCCTCTATGAAAAGATGCCAAGTGGCCGGACAATTGTCAGAGCATTCTGAACATGTCTAGGATTGTCCTGTTCCATATCTCTGTACGGTTCTCCCCATGGCAAATAGTCAATCGACGGGGGAAATGCTCAAACACAAAGTGTGGGTCGCCCCTGACAGGAGCAGGACACAGACGCACGCACCCACGCACACACACACACACAGACACATAAGTTAGCAAACACATAGAGACATGTGTGTGTGTGTGTGTGTGTGTGTGTGTATATCTGGTTGCCAGGATTAGCGGCGTGTGCAACAGGCGACCCGGTCTAGTCGGGCGAATAAGCAGGAGTTGGAGTCGAAGGAAGAGGGGAGAGGCAGGATAAGCGATTGAGGAGCGTGGGATGTGCTGGGGGGATGGGGGCTGATCCGAACGGTTGACAGGCTGGATACAACGGATAACAAGGGACTGACCTGACTGGAGGATAGATGTCTGCTGCCATGACAGCGCTTAGCTAGTGCCCAAGGTCAACCATCCACGAGCATTGGCTTGCCTCCGAGTTGGCTGTCCATTTTCAACAGCTGAGAGAACGATTTCTCGCCCACAAAAGACACACACACACACACACATACACTGACACAAGTTATGTGTACGTGTGTGTGTGTGTGTGGTCTGTGGCAGGCTCTAACTTCGCAGTCACGTTGAACGTGGGCAACAGCCCAACTTGCAACCTGTTGAAGAAAGTTTTAAGAGCAAGAAACAACTGCAGAGTGACACGTCACGGCGAAAGCCAAAAGAGAAAGCTAAGCGCATGGAAATCCTTTTTTCTTTTCTCATCTTTTTTCTGCTGCTGCTGCTTCTTCTTGTCCTTCTTTTTCTTTTCTTTTTTCTTTTCTTCTTTTTTTTTTGTTATGCCAACACGAGGCAACGACTCAACGGCGGCAGCAGCAGCAGCGGCAGCGGCAGCATCTGTGTGGCATATCGACTGGTAGACGCTTTGCCACACATTCATTATCCTACACCCCCCCACAGACTGGCGGACTCCCCTCTGGGACTCTCTATACACATCTAAAAACAAACAAAGGTGCTCTTACACTGAGCGAAACTAGACCTAACTTGGTGCCAATTGTTCCTTTCCAACTTCAGCTGAAGCGCTTAACTCTCAGCTACTTCTGCCTGTCCCTATATACAGGATGAGTCCTAGGTGTACAACGGTTCTTAAATATACTAGAAAGCTTTCTTTAGTATATACTAAAAATACCAAAAAAGATATGTGACATTTGTATGTAAAGACCAAGAGTCCACAGGCATCTTCCCTCCTTCCTTCCCTTTTAAGTTGCTTTAATGAATCGTTTCAGATAAAAAGTATTTACCTCAGAATAGATCAAGAAATGTCTACAGAATAGAAGATATATATAACTTATATATCCATCTATATATACAAACATATTAGTACCTTGCTTGACTGTTTAGTTTCTCTCAGTGTAGACACATGTAGCATAATCAATGGCATCGCCTTTGGTCAATGTGGGCAGAGCAGGAACTCAGCTTACAGGTGGTTGGCGAGTGGAAGTGGAGTTAAAAGAGAGACTTGGAGGTCAAGTGACGCCGGTGGACGAGAAGAAGGTGAACATGGAGATGTTGGAGATGTGGCTGGAGATAATGTGATATGTGTGTAGGAAGCATCAATTGGTTGCCAGTCGGTGTCCAATTAGAAAACTCAACGAAATGAGTAAAACATAAAGGGGAATGTAACAGGTATTTATAAGGAAAACTTAAAGCGAACTTTAACGGAACTTTAACGGGAATTTAACGGGAGTTGTGCGTCCATATTGAAACGTGGAAAAGCACGAAGTGGGTGCCCCTGTGGTCAGGGTCATATTTTTTCTATTTGCTTTTTTTCCTTTTCTTTTGTTTTGTCTTTTTTATCATCTTTACTTTTACCTGTGAACTCTCCGTTACCGTTATCCGTATCCTTGAAATTTTCGCAAGTTTTTTGTTTCGTATTTGCCGTAGAGTTTTATCTGTTGCCACATTTTCACATGGCTTTTTTCCAAGCGATTTTCTGAGCAGCTGTTGTTGTAATCGGCGATTTTTTTCCGCCCCCCTCCCGCATTTCGTTTCTTTTCTTTTCTTTTGCTCGGCGGCAGCGAAAAACTGGCTGAGAAAAAGAAAAATTGGCAGAGGATACGCGTTGACTGCGACGCCTGCGTTGGCGTTCAGCAAAAGAATCTCTGATTGGGTGGGGGCGGGTTACGGTGGGGTAGGGGCTGGGGTGTAGGGTCTGGGGGTGCTGGAGTGTGACGTGGAGCAGGAGGAGGACTTGTAGGAAAAACGAAGGCGACGCAACGAAAGCGAAAGTTTTGTCTACCCACATGAGAAGTCAGCGATATGTACGCACACACACACACACCAACACACGCACACACGCACACAAAAAGAAAAGAAGCTGCGCTGCCGAAATCAGCAGCGACAGCGCCGCTGACGCCGACGTCGCTGCCAGCACTAGCAGAAGTGCGCACACGTTCCTTTCCTTTCATTTCATCTCGTTTTCTTCTTTTGCTGTTTTTGCTGTTTTTGTATTGCCCTTTCGAGTTTTTTCGAGCTGTTTTTTTCGCCTGCGTCTGCGGTAGCAGCAGAGCCAGTGGCAGCGGCTGCGGCAGCGACAGCAGCAGCGGCAGCAGCTACTGTTATTTTAGTCGTTTTTATACGCCGAATTTTCCCATTTTCCTACAAAAGTCGCTGCTGCTGCCGCTGTTGCTGCTAGGCCAACCCACTACACCCGCCAAATGAAGAAGTTTCCTTTCGGTTTTCTCAAATTTCTTTCAGTTTTTTTTTTCTTATGCCTTGCAAGAGAATTTTCGTCTTCGAGCTGCTCTTTACATCTCTTAAATATAATGCGAATTTTAAGAGCACAATGGATAAGCTTACCCGGCCTTAGACCCAAATATCATGCTAGTAACTTGGCTGACAGCGACTAATTTATATGTTAGCTGCTTTCGCTCCCTCTCCCTCTCCCCCTTCCCCACCCATTGTCTTAGCTGAGCTTCGCATCAAATTTATGCGTTGAATGTACCAAAGTTTCTAAACTTAAGAGCGAAAGCGAGGAGCAGAGAAAGAGCGTAATTAATGCGTAAGCTTTGAACGACTCTTGAGCTTTTGAGCAGAAGATTGTTAGCTTTACTAAACAGTAGAAAGCTCGACTACTATTTCGATCGTCAAGTTAGCCGAGACACAAACCTTTCTCGATCAAGTAATCAGACTGACTTTTATATGAAAGTGTTCCCTATTGAGTTTTATGCCAGCGAATGATGTGAGGAGAAGATGTTAATTGAGGATGTTTATAGAGATAAGTAAGAATCCTTGTTAAGCAATTCATAGGAAAAGGAAAACTACTTATTTAGCCATATAATCCCTATAAGTATTATATACTTTTCTATCTTTTCTATTACTATCCTAAAAATCATCTAAAATATATTTAATTTCTCTGTATTCCTTTTGAGAATCTGTGCTTTTATTTCTATATTCCTTGGGAGAATCTCTGCACTTATCTCTATATTCCTTATGAGAATCTCTACACTTATCTCTATATTCCTTGGAAGAATCTCTGCACTAAACTCTATATTCCTTATGAGAATCTCTGCACGTATCTCTATATTCCTTATGAGAATCTCTGCACTTATCTCTATATTCCTTGGAAGAATCTCTGCACTAAACTCTATATTCCTTATGAGAATCTCTACACTTATCTCTATATTCCTTGGAAGAATCTCTGCAGTTATCTCAATATTCCTTATGAGAATCTCTGCTTTTATCTCTATATTCCTTGGAAGAATCTCTGCAGTTATCTCAATATTCCTTATGAGAATCTCTGCTTTTATCTCTATATTCCTTGGAAGAATCTCTCATTTTATCTCAATATTCCTTAGGAGAATCTGTGCTTTAATCTTAAATTCTTTATGAGTATTATATACTTTTCTTCTATCATTGAAATCATCTAAATCAGATTTCATTTCCCTTACATTTTCCTCTTTGGAAAAGTTTTCCCAGATTTCCTAAGACGCATTGAGTCCGACTATAAATTTTGTTTTGTGTTCACTAAATGCAATCATATAAAATTCTATAACTGATGTCGATACGTTGTCAAAGGTCGCGCAGTTTATTGTTTGAATTTGTTTGTGAATTCAATGTCAAGCGCTGAAAAAAGTGGCATAAATGGACCCTTCCTTATGTGCAACAACTCACAGGGACACAAACGAATGCGATGTTGCACGAACCCGACAAATTCTGTGGTCCCTGTCCCGTGTCTCCTGCCTCACCAGCAGCAACAGCAGCAGCAGCAACAGCAGAGGCAGCAGCACGTTAACCAAAAGGAAAAGAAAAAGAAAAGCGGAAAATGTGCTCTGCGGGGGGTAAGTTCCCACTCAGATTGAGAGCGGGGGTAGGTGAGGTAGGGGGAGGTGTTGCAAAAGGAGCATGCCAAATGTGCAGTCGACACAAAAAGTTGCACTACAAAAGGAAAGAAAACTGAACGTCCTTCACAGTGTGCTGAGTGTGAGGTTATTTGGGCAGGACGAGGCAGGTTTGTTGGGCTGTGGGGATACTATGGGGGTATGTGTGTGTGTGTGTGTGTGTGTGTGTATGTTGTTGGCTTATGAAGCGGCGCGTGCCGTCCAGGAGCTTGGCGCCACCTGTTGTTGGTCATGGTGTCATGGCTCAGTGCAGGACTCAACAGGACTGTCGAGGACTGGGTAGCTACAGCCACACACACACACACACACATACACACAGACAGCCACACACAAAAGAAAGAAGGAAGCTGCACAAACACGCACACGCTTGGTGTCAACAACAAGACCAAGCCAAAGTATCGCGATACCCAAACAGGAAGGAGTTACAAGCACCCGGCATCCTGCAGCCGGCGTTTGGTATTCTACACCCGGCATCCTGTAGACCTAACCCCAACCTATGCATCGTCTCGCGCCATCCAGGGTACAGGCTCCACAGTGGAGACATGAGCACCAGGCGCTCAGCAAAGCAAAATGCACGATTCACATTGGATGTTTGACGACAGGATGCACTTTCGTGCTGCCATGCCAAAGCTTATATGTATTTGTGTGTGTGTGTGTGTGTGTGTGTGATTGTTGCTGTCTGTGTTGGAGACTGTTTGTGTGTGTGTGTGTGTGTGTGTGTGTGTGGCTTGTTGCTGTATGCTGTCTGCATTGTGCATATACAAAAGAAAATGTGAGAAAACTTTGCAGGTGCGTAACTCAAACCGACTCTATGATAATTCCGACAGACGAAAACAAATCAAGTTGTTTTACTCTTCATATTTTGATAGCACGGACTGTAAAAGGATAATCTGAAAGGATATATACATACATATATATACATGCATAATCCTCTGCCATATGTCATGACATAGAATTTGCTTTAGACATCAAATGTGGAGACCTTTTCAACTTTGTCAACTGACAAGTTATTCATATGCGAATTGCATTTTAAACAGTTTGTTTCGATGGAAACTAACTTAATAGGAGTTATGCATGATTAATTCTTATTAATTATCAGATGAATTGATTCAGTTGGGGCTATTTAAAAGAGTTTTCTATGGGACAAGTAACTATTTACCCATAACTAAGTCGCAGGTTCAGTTTACTACAGCTTAACTTAGCCTGTAGCGTTTTACCTATTATCAGATACTTTGTATTGTCTACCTTCAGCAGCTTAACTGCTTTTAATCAGCTGATTATCATACCTTAGATATAGACTAATTTTATAGCTAATATATATATGTAAGTATCAGCTACTCCTAACTTTATCTCCATATGTTGAAGCTTTACTTTCTAACAAGGTAAACTTCTTTATCAGAGGTTTAACCCGAGGTTCAGTAAAGAAGTCGATGCAAATCTTTAGAGTATAACAAATTTGATGGAGCATTAGAGAAATAAATGTAAAAATAGATTGATAATCTTTATAGTTCTAACAGATATATAAAAGTATACAAAATACCTCAGATCTTTCTATAATACACCTAAGATTCCATCAATAATTTGCTCAAGCCGCTACTCGAGGTAATCAAAATGTCCCTTAATATCCTTTATTATCTTTAATTTTTAATATCATTATAATAAGTTTGCAGACCAATTATCCTTGCCTCCATTTTGTAATAAAGTATTGTTGTATTGCTTGCTGGCAGGATTTAACCTTATGTAACCTTATGTAATCAGCTTTGGCATGAAAAAGGGTTTTTAATCCTTAACAATAGCTGCGAATCGTTTTATATATATTATTAAATAAATAGAGTACAATTAAATAAATGATGAATGAGTTATAAGTATAATATTTAAATATTAATTAAATACATTTGACTCCTAAGTGTAAGTTTTATGTTTAACAATCGGATAAATCAATAAAGTTTTATATATTTTCTTTTTATATACAATTTTTATAGACAATTTATACATTATGAAAGATTCAGAAAGATCATAACTGGACTTTACCTTTTGAATATACAAAACATTTTATCTAAATAAAACTTTCTTTATTTCCAGAACTATGTCCTGTTGATAACAGGATATTCTTTTCTAACTCAATAATTTTGATATCCTCTAAAGTCTAAAGAGTCTGTTTTGTTCCTATACTTCCCCATTGAATCTCAGATTTAAGCATTAGCCCTCATAAGCTGATGTTTTATTAGTCAGATACTTAAGCGTTATCTTCTTTAACAACAGCTGAATTTAACACGATTCTTAGAAAGATTTTCTTACAGTCCTTGTGACAAGTTTTATTGGATTTGTCTCCTATGTTTAGATGCTTGTATTAGAATGTTTACCAGGACAAAATTTGAATGGAAATTTCTCTCAAATATGGCTAGAACTTAGTCTTATACATAACTCAAGTTATTATCTAACTTTGAGTAGACTCAAAAGAAACTCATCTAAGCAGAGAGAGTACATATGAATCAAAGTATAATTTAAATTGACAAATGTGAAGGAAATGGGAAAAACCGATGCGAATTTCAACTTCATATCGAAATCAGCTGTAGTTTCTTCAGATCTCAAAGAAATTATAGATGAATACCAAAGCATTCATACAGACAGATGAAATCGACTGGGTTATTGATCCTGAACAATAATATATATACTTTAAGAGACCGGAGAAGCTTTCCACTGCCTGTTACATGTATTTTTATTAAGAAACATGCAGCAAAACTCTAGAAAATATAAGGATTAAGGATCTTTAAGAGTATCTTAGTTGGAATAGAGTAAGAATTAAAATCAGAGCTCTCTAAACAGTTCAGAAATGTGTGTAAAAGTCCTGTTACTTTGCACTGAGCTGATAACTGATGATAATTGAGACCGTTAATTGGAATAGTTCCCAATTTGGTCGCCAGGATCAAAATGTACTTCCCCCTCTGCCGATTTCTATGTAGAAGTACTTCAATATAAGACTGGCAATATGCATAAAGATTCGAGAGGACATCCGCATGTAGTACTGCTCAAATATGCATTGACATTCACATTCGCATTCACATTCACATTCACATATTCACATTTAGATTCGGATATACTCGAATGTGTTGTTTACATACGCGATTTACAGTTATGTGAGCCACAAATCGGCATCAAATGCGCTTAGCTGCCATCTGAGCGTCCGCCCACATGGCTTTCAGCTGGATCTCAATTTGTATCCTGGCGTATACTGTAACTGTGTCTGTGTGTGTGTGTGTGTGTGTGTGTGTGTGTGTGTGTGTGTGTGTGTGTGTGTGTGTGTGTGTGTGGATCTGCATGCAGCACATCTGCACAAATCTCCAGTTGGCCATGAATTATTCAACAGTTGGCATTATACATACCCATACTCTATGCTCTCTAACTGTGTGTGTGTGTGTGCGTGTGTAGGTGTAGGTGTGCGTGTGTGAAACTATGGCATACAATTTGCAACTTTCATATACCCAGCAAATGTTACTTGAAATTGACTACGTTCCGCAGTCCCCCACACACACACACACACACACACCCCCTCCCTGCACACACACCATCTAACCGCACACCCTCGAAGGACACGCGTTGCTGGCGTTTGCCAAATCCTTTTTATGTCCACATTATGTAGTTCGCACGCATTTGCTATCTAGTATGTATGGCTGGGGCGGGAGTCAGGGAATCATTGGGTACTTCATATGGTATGGTATGGCATGATGCGTATGGCAGATATGGCAGCGGGTCACATTTGGCACACGTCGCCGCGACCCGTCATTCAATTCCATTTCCCGTTCGCCGAGCGTCGTCATTCTGTGCGCCATATAACCCAAGTTCAATTACCTGTTACAGCCGTTAGATGAATTTCTACGGCCAGCACATGCTCCGACTAGTTGAGCATACTTGCTTACCCCCCACCCCACACACACACACACACACACACACCGCACACACCGCACACACACTCGTCTGCATAGTCGACGCCATTCGCGGGCGCGAGTATAGCAAGTGCTTTTGTGTTATTGCCAATTGTGTGTGTGTGTGTGGGTGGGTGGGTGTAAGTGTGTGGGTGTGTGTTCGCTTTTTTTTTGAATATTTGAAATGTTTTTGTTCGCGCCATGCCAAAGAAGATGAAGAGAAGCCGAAGAAGAAGACGAAAGAATAACGACACACTTTGGCACGCATTTGTGATAAACATAAATGAGCTTAGAAATGAACCCCAGAGGATAAGGCCACACACGCACACACGCACAGACGCACACACACACATGCATAGTGCAAAAGGCAATAGCAAAGAGTGACTGGTATGTGTGTGTGTGTGTGTGCCAATACTACAGTTGGTATCAAGTATCAGGCCAACACAACATTATACAAATGATATGACATTAGATAAGCCTAAGTGCAAATTGGCTTACAAACCGGGATTTGTCAGCTCGATTTTTTTGCGCCCTTTGTTCTGGCCTTTATTTTTGGGGCTTTTCGTTGAAGCCTTGCCCCCCCTGCCCTCGCCACTCCTTCTCGACAGGCTTCGACAGGCCTCGACAGGCACCGACAGGCACCAAGAGCCTTGCATCTCTTTTGCATGTTTATCACATTCGGCACATGACTTCGACAGGAGGCTGCTAAGGACATGTGCCTAAGGACAATGCGCTGCATATGATTATATACGCTTTATAGCACACTAAGACCTAAAAGATTCTAGCGTTAAACCTCTAAGATACGACAGATCACAAGAATAGCACAAGTCAAATCAATTGATTCAACTCAGAAAAGGAACTGAATCTTTATGCTTCTACAGGAAGTTTCTTGAAAGGAATCAAGTACATATATAATATATATCCCATGGTATACCGAATCATATGTTAATTGTACTAGATTGAGGTTTTATATAGATTGAATGATAGTGTTCCATAGTATTCCTCTTATGTTAGACGAATCCTGGGTAAGAATAAAAAAAGTACGAAGAAAGTTTATTTTCTAGGCTCACATTGAAGGACTTTTTCTTAAACTCAAGATAATGATATCAACCTTTTTAACTATGCTTTTTAATTCTTAATAACCTGTATTACTTAAAAATCTATCGATAGTAACGTAACTATCGATTATTGGACTGTTTCAGTAGGGAAAGTTCCAGCCAGATCGCTGAAAAATTTCCTAATGTGTGTCTATTTCTAGACACATCAGCGTTGGTCTCGCTTTCTCTATGTGTGTGTGTGTGTGTGTGAGTGTGTGTGAGTGTGTGTGAGTGTGTGTTAAGCTATTCGATGAGCCGAGTAAACAAAAAATCCGCAGCGAATCCGCAACATGAAGTCGGCATTACTATTTACCCTGATATAATCTAAGCGTCGTCTCAACTTCAACCCGAGAAGCCTGTTGAGCAGCGGATGAGGAGAGGGGGAAGGACCAAGGACTCAGGACTCAGGACTCAGGACGATGTTGCGTGGCAGTTTTATTGGCCACATTGAATTTTATCACATATTAAGTAACACCACACAGGAGCCTCCTTCCCATACAAACATAATGTGCCAAGTAATGAGTATTTCGTATTTCGTACAACAAATTATAGAATACAAAAAGCAACAAAAAAAAAAAAATTAGGCAGGATTCGTGGAGAAGTTGCAAAGTGCTGTTGCTGCTCCTTTTGTTCGATTTGGATTGGAGCTGGCCCACATTTGGTTTTGGCCAGAAAGAAAAAACGTTGACAAGCAGCCACCTGTTTGTGGCGAAACTCAACTCCAGTTGCTTTCATTTCATACCTCAAACCCATTGTTCAAGTTCTTTTTGGACATTTTCTGGCGGATACGTCATCTTTTTGGCGACCCAGAGAGAGCGAGAGTCCAAAAAGGAAGCAATGAATCGCCGTAACGTCTACTCGAACGCGTACTCAAACCTGTACTCGAACCCGTAACCCATATGCCCCAACAGCACACGTGTGTGTGTGTGTGTGTGTGTGTGTGATCAGAAAAGGAAAAATCGCGGCTACAACAACAACAATAAGAGAAAAATGATGACGACGACGTGAAGCAGACGAAAACAGAGCAAAAGCAAAGGCAACACACACACACACACACACACAGAGGAAGTAATGCAACCACACACACACACACACAGACACAGACACAGACTGAAACATATACATAGACAAGGACATATGGCCGCAGACGAGAGGCGAAAAAATTGCCAAAAAATTCGTCCTTGCTTCGTTGCAGTTTCTTTTTGGCCAACTCGGCTTTAAATGTCGTGCGAGCTGTGAGTTGCGAGTTGCGAGTTGCGAGTTTCTAAAACGAAAGCAAAAAGATGCAACCGGCAGTGGCACACAGCCAATACATACACTCACACTCACTCACACACACACACACATACACACACGTTGCAAGGATAAACTGCCCGCCTGAAGACTGAAGAGTCTGGGGGGACTGGGAACTGAAAACTCTGGGGACTGAGTCTGAGGTCATCGGCATGAATGAACCTCTGTGATTGTGTGTGTTTGGGTGTGTGTGTGTGTGTGTGCATATGCATGTCGGTACACTTGTTTGTTGTTGTTGTCTTTGGGGCAGCTTCATCTTTGTTGCACACTTTTTGGGGGCATGCTGGGGAGTCAGCGAAAGGTGCCAAAGTCGAAGGGGGGCGACGCTTTCATGTTTTGATTCCTTTTGCGGCAGCACGTGGCATGCGGCATGCGGCATGCGGCCAGTTTTTGTGCCACATTTGTGTGGCGGCAACCTTCCTGTGCTCCAGTTCTTTCACTTATTATTCTTCTTATTTTGTGTTTACACTGTCTGCCGTATATATACACACACTCACACACACACGCACACACACAGACAGAATGTGTGCTGTTCCATTGTTAGAATTATGCAATCGCCACTTGGTGACTTATTCACCTTTCGGCTTATGCATTCTCGATTTACTGAATCCGCTCATGAAATCTTAATGACTTTATGACACGACAGCATTAATTTACCCATTAGCATTAAATTTAATATCAGAGCACTTTACGCCATTGTTAATGTACGACGAAGCCAGCCAATGACCCCCCTTCTCCCTCTCTCTCAGTGATTAAAAATCGATAGAAAGTTGAAAAAAATAAATAAAGAAATATGTTCAATTCTGATAACTGATTGCTAAAAGGCTCGTAATAAATCCCATTACATTTAAACCTACATTCTGATCCAGGCTCAATTTGTGCGAAACCTACTGAAAACATAATGTTTCCTGTACATTTTACTAGCCATAAGGTAAGATTTGAATCATATTTTAATACGATTTCAATTATGTTTCTTTAGGCTTTGCTTTCTTCTAGAATATTTAGTATATATACTACTCTTAGTAGTATGAGTTGCTCTAAGTTTCAGGCTTTATGTGTTAGTTATCTAAAAAATGCTTAAGAAATAAACTGAACACAAAACTTGAGCAAAGCCCTCTCCCATAGCCTTATCCTTTCCCTTAAAAGACATTTTAGACACGGAAATTCTCATAATCTACAACAATTCTTGAAGCTTTAATAACTCTGGGAGAACGAGGAACGAAAACCAGATCTACTACTCAAAGAAAAACATATACAAGAGTCCTTGTTGAAATTTGTGGATTTTGGCACACCTTCCTCATCATAAGGCGCTCTGCACGTTTATAAATTTTACGACTAGGGCCACCTCCGGGCATTAACTCCAATCTGCCTTCGTTTTCAGCACGATTATTTTATTTTATTTTTTTTATTTATTTAATGTCAACTATTAGCAGTCGACCAGAAAATTACAATTTTTAATATAAATTAAAACTTAAAAAATATATTTTAAATTTAAAAAATGAAATATTTAAGTAAAAAATTTAATTTAATATCTGGGGTGTTCAAAATAAGAATATTAAATGATCCAACATTTGTTGCGAGGATTGGGAAAAACCCAGAAAAACCCAATCAGATCTCTGATTAGTAATGAAAATTAGTGCAAGTTACTACGTGCTAAAAAGTTAAGGATATGGTTCTTAATCATATCAAAAGAGGACTCTGAGTTGAAGACTCGGAATAGTCTGTTATAGTCAACACAGAGAACTCGAAAAGGTTCATGCTGAGAGTAGTTAGTATTACAAGTATTTAGAGAAATCGGTGTAAAGTTACGAGTACGTCTCAAAGGTATAGAAAAGTTAATTTGCAGGTTGCAGGTTGCTAAAAAGTTACGTGATGTGTATGGTGATAAAGCCTTAAAAGAAAGACAGTGTCAAAATTGGTTTCGCAAATTCCGTTCTGGAGATTTTTCACTTAAAGATGAGCCACGTTCAGGTCGGCCAAATGAAGTTGATGATGACCAAATCAAAGCATTAATCGAATTGGATCGTCATGTAACTGAGCGTGAGATAGGAGAGAAGTTAAATATACCAAAATCAACCGTTCAATATATTGTCTTTCTCGATACGGAAAACATCTCTGATTATTCCTGGACACTTTTGCCAATTCGGTGATTGTAATATATGAGCTGAATTATCTCCAAAGATAGTCTTTTGCCTGGCATCTTATTTTTTTTTTAATACTCCTCCAATATGATGTGCAAAAGTCAAAAATCATAACAAAATTGCTCACCAATTCATATGAAATAGTCAAAGCAAGAAATAGTCATGCATAACTGTAAATGTACCGCTACTTCTTGGAATCGTGCAGAAAGGAAGCAAATAATAAAATGTGTAAACACATTATTGAATTGCTTTAGTTGTTGTTATGTTTTTAGTTCCTTTTAATTTAAATTTGTAATTTTTTGTTATAAATCATTAATATTAATAATAGATAATAATAGATTAATAATAATAGATAATATAAGAAATTGGAATAAATTAAAAAAAAAATCATTAATACATCGAAACACTTATTTTTAGTGCTAGGAAAGCTGAAAAATGAAATTTATTTGCAGTGTGTAAACTCATTCTTGACATTTAAAATAGTTTAAATGTCATTCAAGAAATTGCTTGAACAAATAAGATATAGTTTCTTGAAAAGTCTGCCTTAGGTGTAAAGCTAAGTATATAATATACAAGTAGATATAAGAAGTACCTATAGATAGGGGGAAGTACCTGCTTGTAAATAATTAAGAAAACTTTTATAAATTTTAGAAGTACACTTAAAGATTGAAAATATGTGTAAATTATAACACTTTCTACTAAGTTTGCTTAAAAAACTCTTTCTTTCTTCTTTAAAGTCTTTTTTTCCTATATCTAACAAGAAATCATTGACCTCATCCAGGGGCGGACTTAAGCGACGGCAAAGCAGGCGGCAGGGCGCCAAATAGTCAAGCAGATTGTGCCAGCACCTTAAATTATCTTTGATCCGCCCCTGATGAGAGATCCAATAATGCCCTTTGTATGAATGTATCATACGGGATTGCTACAACGGTAATCGGTCATTCCCTTTTCCCTTTTTATTTTCCATCTCGTTCGCACCTATACAAGTAGCAGCAACTGCCAGACTGCAGCTGGGCGATTGAGTTGTGATTGTGGCTCGCCGCACGAATGCGAAAACGAAGATCGACCAGACACAGGGGCGGACTTAAGCGAAGGCAAAGCTCGAATGGGATTTTGCCTGCACCTTAAACCACCTTTGATCCGCCCCTGACCTCTTCTTCGACCGTAAATTGTCACTCAACTAATCCACGTTTCTATCTATCTATCTGTCTGTCTGTCTTGATAATTTTCTGTCCTGTTTAAATTTCTACATACTTTATTTCCAAGTTATTACAAGATATTTATAATATACAGAAGAACTTATAGATCTGTTTGGGTTTTTTCTGGATTTTCCCCAATTCGAGCGAGAAATGAACTAAAATGAAGAAATGTCTAAAATTAACATTGAATAATGAATGATTTGATGAAAACTTTAATGTAAAGATGTAATACTTAACGCACAAAAGGATACGTAGTACGTAAGCCTGTATTATATTGTAAATATTATTATGCAGTAATCTTATTTATCGTACTGTAAACATATCTGCTAAGTTATCGATATAATCAAGCGTCCTCTGGCGTGAAGAAGAAAAAAGGAGAAGAAAGGAAGGAAGGAAAGGAAAGGAAGCGAAAGAGGAAATATATTAAAAGAGCAGGAATTAATGTGTGTTTGAACAACGACTTCAACGTACTGAAATATATAGGATTATTGGATCTGGTTCCTTTAAAATCTTTTTCCATAGATGATATTTAAAATTAACAGCAGTTCTTCTTCCATATGAAACAAGTATGAAAAAGTTAAAGAAAACTAAAAGATTAATACACGATCTTGGGAGGGACTCAACTTGCAGTAAGTATATCTGCTCTGAGACTGGTCACACTGCTTGTGAAAGGAAATCAGCTCAAAGTTGACGAGTTATCGATAAGTTTTAACGAATTTTACTCATATGCAAAGTTGGGTTAAGCTCGCGAATAAGTCCCTAGTTAAACCTGCGATGGAATCAAATAGATCTTATTTTAAATTTACTCAACTTAGTAGAATGAATATCAAATCGCTTCCTATACTAGATTATATATCGCATTCTTAATGCGAAATACTCGCACTCGTTTGGGCCACTCACGTTCGGGCTTAAAGTGAATAATTTGCGGTACTTTCAAGTGAAGTCTTTAGATTTGAGTTAATTGTTGAGGCTTGTCGAGGGTGTGCCAGGCATCGGGGGGAGGGGCATCGTTGGGTGGTTGCAGAGTGGATTTCGGTTTGGATTTTAATTGAATTAGCTGGGAGCCGCTAACTGGTTTCGTTTTAGCCGTTTGTTGCCTTTGAGTCCCCCTTCCTTAGAGCCAAGGGAGAGAGCCTCAAGTGGACAATGCAGGCATATTGTGTGGCCGATTTTGTGGCCGAGTGAGCTCCACGGCGTGCAGCTGCATGCTCCGGCGATTGCCTTTTGCGGCAGTCCGAATTGTTATGTGGCAGGTGGCGTTGACTGGTGGCTGGTGGCAAGTGGCAAGTGGCAGGCAGCAGGCAGCAGGCGGCATGCTAAATGCTGAATGCACAGCTGGTCACAGGAGCAGTCAAGTCGCGTGTCCCGCATACGCCCCGTTGACCAAACAAAAAATATAAATATATATATATATATTTACTTGTATACGGGAGGAGTGTATATAAATTTGAGTTTATCGTCGGTTGCACAGATTTGTTGCCGTTTTTGTAGCCGTTTTGTTGAATGCTTACAAAATGTGAAAATTGTGAAAATGTTCTGCCCCAGCTCCAGCTCGAACTCTCCCTTCCATTTCGACCAGGCTTGAACCCTTTACCAGGCCAGCTGAGAAAAACGTGGCGCCCAAGAGTCCCATAAAGAGCACTTGAAGCGTGTCACAATCGGAGTTCGTGTCCTGGTCGAGTAGGGTCAGTCCAGCTCTCCAGCTCCGACTCTCCAGGCTGTGATTACCTTTCTTGCGGCTGCAACTGTGGCAAGTTTGTTGGCTTTGCTTTTTGTGCAACATTTGCAAATACTCAAACAGGACTCGTTTGGTTAATATATTTAATTGCATTAAGGTCGCGTCTTTATTATTTATTGACTTAATTGATTTTAAATATGCATAAAGCTGTGGTCCATTTCAATATTTGTCTTTGCAAACGGCTTTCAATTAGCGTCGGGTCTACTCTCCTCGGTACCCAATTTCACGACCCTATAAACAAGCTCCCCTCTAACCACACCCCAACACACACACACACACACACACACACACACACCCTAGTGGAGTGCCTCTGCCCAGTCTCTTCAACTCGCTTAACTCAACCGTCTGATCGCGTTATAGGGGCTATCCCTCTCCCTCTCCCTCTCCCACTGCTCAGCCTCATCCTTTCCGTTTTAATTTGCTGTTTGCATTATCCCATTTTAAAATGTCCTTTTTTCCACTGGTTTTCCTTTCGTTCATTTCTTTTTTACCCTCTGCTTTGGCTTTGGCTGCTACCACGCACAGCAAATATGTATTTTTTGTTTCGCTGATGCAATTTTGCTAGTTTGCCGATGCAAGTGCCAATTCCACATGCCCCAACCCCTCCCCTCTCTCGCTCCCCCTCTGCACTCATTTCAATCAAGGTGAGGCTGGTAGGGGCTACTCTAGCAGAGGGACACATCAGAATGAGGCTCACTCTCTCTCGCGCGTTGCATGTTGCAAGTTTGCTGATTTAACATGCATCCAATGCGATGAACAAATTGTGCACTGCGGTCGCCTGGAATCAGATCAACGGAGGGGGGGGGGGGGGAGGGGATTGGTTGCATATATAAATATGGTAGGTGGAGCTGCTGGCAATTTACAGGTACAGTTTGAGAATAAAAGTATGCTACTAAAATTCACATCCGTCGACTTTTAGCATAAAAATGCCAGAAAACTATTTTGCAACAAAACCCAACAACTAAAAATGAAGTAGAAGTACATGAAAATAAGGTAGAACGAAAAAGAAGAAGATTTATTGGATGGTAACAAGCCTTGTGCATTAACTGAACCTGACGTAAGCCGGTGGTGAAGGGGGATGAGGGGATGATGGGGTGATGGGGCTGAGGCAGCTCTCAAAATATTTCGTAAGCTGATGCAACGCGTATTTTTTACGCTAATTGTTTCTTCCGACGACATTCCCGTTCGCTGCCTCCATCCAACTCTCAATACCCCGTCAGGTTCTAACATCCGCTCTCAGATCCCAGATCCAGCCCACTGCCACCCACTTCCTCTTACTGTTTGCATTTTAATGCAAACTTTTTATTTTATTGAAGCATTAAAACGCATTTTTACAACCAAAGTGCAATATTAGCGATGAGCACAGTCAGGCCTGGCCTGGCCCTGGCCCTGGCCCTGGCCCAAACTCTACTCGAGTCTAGCCAAGGTCCAAAAAGCCAACTCAAGCTGCCTGCCAGGTGGACTGAACTCCAAGTAGAAGCCAAAGCTGGGGCTGACACTGAGGCTGAGGCAGCGGCGCGCTTGATGGTCCATTAAATACAAAGATTTTTGAAAAATTACTACATTCACTTTACTGACTTGAGCGTAGGATTGAGTAGTGTGAGTAACGCTGGCATGGAAGGTATGGTATAGGGGTTGCTATTGGAGCTGGGGGTTGGGGTTGGAGCTGGAGCTGCGACTGGGGAGTAACTAGAAATGGTAAAGGCTGCCGCAGGCAAACAACAAAGTTGTAAAAATTGTTTCGTTTTTAAGCAGCAACAGCGCTGCCTTCCTCTTCCTCTTTATTTGTGTGTGTGTGTGTGTGTGTGTACTGCTGGTGACGACGCTCCGTCACAGTGGGTTTATTTAGCGTTTTTCATTGCAAAACAATTAGGAATTTTAGAGTCGAGTGTGTCAGACTACGAGATACTCCTTAAACCACGTCTGGAATACGCTGCAGAGAGATAAAGATGAAGTTAACTCTCTGAGATCGATGCGTTTATTTAGACAGACAGATGGACAGTGAGACTCACAGACAGACAGACAGAGAGTCAGACAGACTGAGAGAGAGAGAAAGAGAGAGAGAGAGAGATAGAGATTGGAACATGGCTAGGCTAGAATTTGTCTAGAGAATCGAATATTGATATTCATCAAGAATCTATAATATAATATATATACTTCATAGTGTCTAAGATGCTACCTTCTATCTATTACATACTTTAGCACAGCCTTAATATACCAATTTTACCCATTTTCAGTGCGTTAAGAGCATACAAATACTTAAAGATATTGTTGACGCATTTTCCATATATTTTCTTAAATTTTCCTACAAATGAAAGCGCAAAATAATATTGAATGGATTGTTAAGAAATAGTTCACAAGTTTTATATAAAGTATTAAACTATTATGGTTCATAGTTTTATATATAATTATCTATTACATTTTCAGTTATCCTATGAAGTCCTGTAAAAAGGAGAAGATATAAGAACATTCTTTCTCTGTCGCAGCAACAAAGTCGATCAAAATAACTTTCTCTGTCTCAAATTTATCTCAATTTTTCTACCAAATATTCACATTACACCTGAAATTGTATACCTTAAATCTGATGGTATATATGTATACATCGATAGTACATATACACATATATAAGATAATAACTATCACCATATATACTTATATACTATATAGTCATAACCAGTCTCTAAGTTTATCTGTGCGAACGCAGATTACATCTTAAAGGAACCGATAGTCCTACAGTTCATTAGAATCTTATGTAAGTTTGTGCAGACAAATCAAATTGGATTTCCGTCTATATATATCTAGTGTTATCTGACCAAATAGGGAAATAAGTAAGAGAAAATATATGAGAAATAGTTGAGCTGCCAAGCATTCAACTTTTCCTCTCTTTGATAGAAGAAAACCTGTGCCAAAGCAGCGTTTCCATTTCAGAACTGTTGATAAGCTTCTCTGATAGTTAGTAGTAACTTTTGATAAACTTCTCAGATAGTTAGTAGTAGTCCTAGTATATATTTATATCTAGAAACTGGTATATAGTAATCTTATATGTTTTCCATTTAACTGCTATTAAGATGCAGCTCTCAATAAGAGTTTTATAGTTGATTTTGCTTTTCTAATTGACAGCTTCCTTTCTTGACTTTAGAACACATTTCTAATAAATTTGTTACCTTTTTTGTTGCAGCGGCCCCACAGTGCGACGGCGTCGTCGAAAGCGGTAAACTACAGTAAGTTTTACAGCGGCACATAAACTGCAGCAGCAGCGGCAGCAGCAGCGGGAGCGGCAGCAGTCGCAGCATCCGCATATCCCGTCCTCGGGTATTACGTTTTTCTGCTGCTGCCGCTGCCGCTGCCATTAGCAATAAAAAGGGGGCAGCAGCAGCAGCAAAGGAAAGGGGGTGGAGAGGGTGGTTGGAGGGGGGTTGGAGGGGGGGAGGTCTTGGGCTTGGTAGCCGCCGTCGAAGATTGAGTTATGTGCGTTTTCGACTTTGTTTCGGTCGCTCGGTCGCTCGCTCGCCCGTTGTTTCGGCAATATAACGGTAATAACTGAATCGTTACAATCGCGCTGCTCATTTTTAGTTGCCGTTAGAATACACACATTGGTTGGAGTATAGTACGAGGGGGGTGGGAGGAGGTGTGGCGGCAGTTGCAGGTCATGAATTTGCCATTTTACAGCCTCGTATTTTTTCGTACGCTCGCAATGCTCCCCCCCCCCCTCCCCCCGCTTCCCTCTTCTCAGTGTTCCAACTCCAGCCCAGAGTTGCTGGCGGATGGAGCTCTAAGCTCTTATCCGCTGAGCTGATTTTCGGGGGTTCGGCTACCCTAGAAATAATAACGCTTAAACTTTTTAGTGTTGTCATTAAATTCCTCGTGTAAGTTGCCAAAGGGGGTTGCAGGGTTGCCAAATGGCAGTCGGGGGGCTGTCAGAGTTGCCTCTGTAATTGTGTCTTTGTCAGTGCGTGTGGTTGTTGTTGTTGTTCTTCTTGTTGTTTGCTTTTATTTAACATTTTTAATGTCGCTTCGGCCGCACACTAACGCTGCTCCTGCTCCCCACGCTATGATGCTTGGCAACCCTACTATAGACCCCCTGCCCTCCTCCTGCCTACCCCACGCACATCTGCAGGTCTATAAATTTCGATATTTACTTTTTATATTGCAAAAATTTTTCTGCTGACGGAATTACGGAAATTAAAAACGAAATGACGCTGAACCAACCGCCGGGCTCTGGCCCTTGCCCTGGCCCTAGCTTGAGTCCTGGTTCTGGCTGCTGGCTGCTGACTGCTGGCTGCTGGCTCCGGGCGTCCGGTTGCGCTCTGCGTGCCCTCAGCGCAGCGCTCATGCGCGCCTGCCGCTGACATTTGAAGCTGCCGCCGCTGCCGCTGCTGCCACTGCTGCTGCCACTGCCTGCCCCTCTTGCCACAAATTTCAATGCTCTGGCATCGTTAGCTCAGCCGCTGCCACTTTAGTCATAAAAGAAACATTACCCGTGCACTTTTTAATATCCCGCACGGTTTAACTTTCTTCAGTTTCGTCTTCATCTACATCTACATCAACCTCCCCCCTCCTCCCCCCCAACCCCTTTGCCTTTGTCCTTGTCATCGTCAATGTCGATGTCTTTGACGTTGTCAGAGGCTGCAGCTTACATTTCCATTTTTAATATGTACTTTATCGCAAAGCTTAGAAACTTTGTAATCTTCAGTTATCTCCCTCTCTCTCTCTCACTCTCTCACTTTCTCCCTCTCTATTAGATGCTCCATTTAACTCTGTCCCCATGACTTCCTCCCAGAGGCCTTAGTCCCATACAAAGCGCATCAGGATCTTTATTTTTAATTGCAATTAAGTGTAAATGACATTTCTGTTAACTTCTTCAACAGATTTATGTAAGTAGGTAAGAAGGTTACTAAGAAAGAAAGTAAAAAAGTTACATACCTCGATGAATACTTTCCCATCTACTTCTTTAAACTAACAACTACTTAACATGCACTTATATGCTCCTTACTGAAGCAGAACCTGTGTCTTATGGCACCTTTTGGATACTCAACTAAGTAACATTATTTTTACAGAATACAACTAAAAGATGCTTGGTTCGATCTTCAGTGTTACACTAACAGCTACTTAACATTTTCTTAACATGAGGTCTACTCAAAGAAAGTTTATATCTGATCTGTGCACTTATATGCTCCCTACTGAAGCAGAACCTGTGTCTTATGGCACCTTTTAGATACTCAACTAAGTAATATTATTTTTACAGAATACAACTAAAAGATGTCTTCAGTGTTACACTAACAGCTACTTAACATTTTCCTAACATGAGCTCTACTCGAACAAAGTTTATATCTGATCTGTGCGGACTGTTAGGCTATTCAACTAAGTAACTTTATCTATACAAACCTCAACCTAATGATCCTTGTTTTCATTTTATGTTCAAGCTTTAACAGATGCTTAACATTTTCTTAACATGCTCTTTGCTTACACAGAATCTACATATGATTTAGGCGGACTGTTATATATTATTTTTAATACAAACTAAGTATAAGCTTATACAAAGTTTATACAAACCTCAACCTGAGGATCCTTGTTTGAATATTTATGTTTAAGCTAACAGATGCTTAACATCAACATTTCATCTTAACATGCACTTTCTTGAGATGCTTCACGTGTACTTCATGTAACCACAATTCCGGTTTTCTAATATTAACTCAAAAGCGATAAATGAGATATTTGAACTGTTGTCAAGCTTCGACTGTTTCAAATTCAATCACATTGTTTGCTGTTAGACAACATTTAACCAGCAGTTAAACTGCATGTTAAATAGTATAGTACACATTTAACATTTCCCTGACCCCCTTTAAGCCCCGTCAAATTGTCGTTGAGGAGTTGCTAAGTTGCTTTCCTGAAGGTCTTCTAATTCAACATATGTTAAAAAGGATGAGAATATGAACCTAACGATAACTAACATGAACTTAATGATAACTAACATGGGCTTTGTCATGAAGTTAACTAAACTGACCGTAAGAGAGTTTTCGCTTAGCGGAACTTTAAGTATTGGTTTGGCTTAGATAAATCTGAGCAATTTCAAGTAGATCAGCTGAAAGTACCAGATCCTAGGTTGATTTCGAAGGGAACTTTAAGCGCCAAAAAGGAGTCATAAAAAGTCATCAAGGAGCTTCGAAGGACTATTTAACTGCCGTCTGTTTCTGACCCTTTCCAGCGCGTACACAAATCTTAATTGCTAATCGAGGTGGGGGTGGGGGGTCGCAGTAGCTGGAGGCTGTATTAAAATTGTCTGATGATCTTCCAAAGCAATCGCAGTAGCAGTTACAGTAGCAGTAACAGTAGCAGTGCCTCCCACTGCTACTAACAGTAACAGTAGCAGTCATTGAGGCCATCTAATTTCTAAATTTATGGTTTTTCGCATAGTTGTAAACTGTAAAATGTGAATAATGGAAGAACATTACGACGATGCGAGGGTTGCTCCTTGAATTGCTCTCTTCCTTGTGGGAGGGGCTGGGGCTGGGGCTGAGGCTGAGGCTGTGGGGGGGTTGTTATATGCTGAATGTTGCAGTTTTTACTGTTGCTTCCCGTTGCTGCTGCTGCTGCTGCTGTGTTGCGCGTGTATTTTGATTTGATTTTTACACCCAGCCATAAATTGTTTAGATGAGTTTTTTAATCGAAATTGTTCGAAATGACTTAGGTGCGCATAAAATGTGTGTGTCTCTCTCTCTCTCTCTCTCTCTCTGTGTTTGTCTCTAGAGAAAGACGCGCAGACATTTTCAAATAAATTTCGGTTATGCGATTTACTTGGACCAAATATACTTGCACGGGGGCTGTGTTCCAGCGTATTTCGAACGTTTCAGTTTTCGTCGTCGCCTTTTTTATATGGCTTATAAAAAATATATTTTTAATAGGGCGTAAAAGCACTTGGTAGTTTGACGAACGGGGGAACAGCGGCTCATGAATGGATGGGTGGTGGGTGGTGGATGGCAAAGGCCCAAAACCGAATGACGAATGGCAGCACTATGCGAATCGCTAGCGATAACGCTCCTGGGTCACACAAGGTACGCCAGTAGCTACCTGAGATCTGGTCAGGTCATTTCGCATCGAGCATAAGAATAAGAATAAGAATAAAAAAAAGTAGAAGTGAAAGAGGGTGGGGAGGGGTATGGGGTTTGGGGCAGGGGGAAGAAGAGCGAACGCTCTTCATTTTTACTGGCGACAGCAGCACGGCCCATAAACGTTACCAAACTTTGAACTTGATGGTTTTCCTGCTGCTTGTCTTGGCTCGGCTCGGCTCGATTCCTTTTACGGCGTTGGCGTGTGCTCTGTTTGTTCTCATGTGGTCGGTCGGTCGAGAGGAGACCCCACTCCCCACTCCCCCCTTCAGCCATCACCATTGGCAACCACATAAAAAGATACATTTGCAGCCACCCAAACGACGCATAAAACGCGTTACTTTCATCCATGAGCGACGTTGATGGGCTCATAAATGCCGCGAATGTGCATGAAACGCGTATTTTTCTACTTTTTGATGATTTTGAAATTTTGTATGCGTTGAGTGCCGTTAAGTGTGTGTGCCTGTGTGTGTGTGTGTATATATATTTGGGCACCCGTTAACGGTAACCTAACCTCAAACTTGCCCTGCTTGGTGCCCAGTTGCCGAATTGTTTTTAACCCACACAAAGAAGCCCAGCAATAGCAGGCCTCAACTGTAAAGACAGCAACAACAACAACAACAACAACAGCAACAACAACAACAGCAGCAGCAGCAGCAGTTGCTGTTGCCATAAAAGTAATATGAAATGTCTCATTTTTAGAGCTTCGAAATAAAAAAGTTATCGACGCATTTCGTTAGCCTTACTTTGCGTTTGGCAATCTCAAGTCTCGGCAAGTCTCGATTCTCGAGTTTTTAAGTCTCTGGGCGCAACTTTTGACCAACCACCAACCACCAACCACCATGTCAAACGAGCTGGTCATAAAAATCTTAGTGGTTTAGTTGCTCCACCCTCCGCTGCACTGGGATTCCTCAGCTTAGGTCTAATTCGATTCTACTGGCCATACAATGAAGTCAACTTTATGCTAGACGCGACTGCACTCGCTCGCCACTCCAAGTAATTGCCAAGTTATCGATTTCGATTTCTGACAAATATTTTGATTAGTTTTACTACAACAACATTATTTCAATGAAGACAAAGTCAAATCTGTGATTCTTCAACTAAATCAACATCTTTGAGAGTAATTTGGTCTATCGATTGCTGTTATCGATAGAAAATTCGATACAAAAGCACAGCTAAATGCTTAAGCTGCGATTGATATGTGCTACGATCTTTTTTTTAACCATAACATTGTATACTTTTGCATTCACCACTCTAAGTAATTGCCATGTTATCGATATCGCCA
Source organism: Hirtodrosophila trivittata (assembly GCA_035045065.1). Taxonomy (NCBI): domain Eukaryota; kingdom Metazoa; phylum Arthropoda; class Insecta; order Diptera; family Drosophilidae; genus Hirtodrosophila; species Hirtodrosophila trivittata. The sequence continues at coordinate 11,073,168 of JAWNNK010001028.1, read as the reverse complement.
ATCGAATGTTGTTTGCCAAATATTTTGATTAGTTTTGAAGCTAAAACAACATTAGTAAAATGCATTTTTAGTCCAATCGTTGATTCTTCAACTGAATCAACATCTTTGATAGCTATTGAGAGCAAATGTGTGTATCGATTGCTGTTATCGATACATATATTACACAAGATGATAACTAAATGCTAAAGTTGTCATTGACATGTGCTACGATATTTCGTTTTAACAATACTAGTAGGTGCACTCCTTTTTTACATATATTTTCGATGTTTTTTATGTATCGATAACGATTGCAATCGATTGCGCCCATTCTTACCCAAGTTTGGTTCATGGATCATTTTGTTCATGTAATTAATTCCCTTTTCTTAGACCTTTATATCAGATATCCATTGATTTGCATTGCGTTTCCTATCGATAACGATAACTTTCGATTATGCTCATTTAAACCCAATTCTAGCTCATAGATCGCTTTGGACACCAATAATAAATTCACTTTTCTAATTCCCTCAAACGAGATTTAATACGCATTGATTTTTCTATGATTTGTCTCGTGCTTCTTATCGATGCCGATAACTATCGTATTATCGATACCTGCATATTGAATTTAGTTTCTAAACTTCTTTTCTATACATGTTAATTGATGTTTATATCGGCAGTTTATATCTTGGGCAGTTAAACCCTTCCTAGGCTTTGATCCTAGCTGAAAGTGAAGAACCCCTCCTGATGGTCGACACCATTGAAGTCCTGCTTGGCTGAGTCCTTCCGGCTGGAGGCCTGGAGCTATGATTCAGATGATAATTTTGGGTTTCCTTTGACCGCGCGATGAGTCAATGTGTGGCTCGGATGTGGGTTTGAGCCGGGTTTGTTTTGGGGGGTCCGCTTAATCGAATATTTCTGTTGCCCATAAATGGTAATGGCATTGGGCGTTGAGAAGGAGGCTCAACTGGGCTTGGCCGGTGGGTGGTGGGTGGTTCGTGGTGGGTGGTGGGTGGTGGGTGGTGGAGATAGCTGCAGGCTGGCCTCAAACTGCAAGCGTCCAAAAATGCTGCATTTTAAATTAGTGCATTTACACGCACACACACACACACACACACACACACACACACATACATACATATATACTTATATATATATGGATCTATGGTGGATCCATCCATCTGCAAAGGTTTTTTTTTCGGTTCCTTTTTTTAGTTTTATTAGTTTGTTTTTTTTTTTGCTCGCCGCTTTTTAGGGCGGAGTTTTTCAATTTTTATTTTGCGCCGTGCGTCCGAATGAGAGAACTGAAACTCACATACGGCTCTGCTCTTCTACACACACATACACACCAACACACACACACACACACACACACAGAGTGCGTGGCTATCGACAACAACAACAAGAAAAGTAACAAATTTAAATACATTTTTTTCGCTCATCCTTTTTTTTTTGTACATTTTTTACTTTTATTTTTGTGATTTTTGTTTCCCTTTTTTAATTTTTTTTTACATTTTTTTTTGTTGGTCGCAAAATTGCCAAACTGCAGCCTATGCCAGTGAGCATGTGTGTGTGTGTGTGTGAGTGTGTGTGTGTGCTGTCCGCGTGTGTATGTAAAGTGCAACAGCAGCAGGAGCTGCAGCAGAGGCGGCAGCAGCAGCGGCAACTGCAACAGCAACTGCAACTGCAATGGTCTCAATTGATGCAGCTGCATTTCTCCTCCTCTTCCTTTTCCATTTTCCATTTGCCATACCCATTTTTTTTTTTTTTTGGCTTCCATTTTTTGCCATTTTTTTTTACGCTCTCAGCTTAATTTTATTTATTTATGGAGACTTTTTTTATTTTATTTTGCTTTTTGGTCTATTTTGCGCAGTCCTCGCTTGTGTGTGTGGTCGGTGCATTGGGTGGTCGATGGATGCCTCGACCATCGGCTCGCGAGCTCTGCATCTACACACACACACACACTCGCACACACACACACAAGCACATATTCACCCATATGCTGGCTAGTCCATACGCTGCACGGGAGGCGCCTGCTTCATTTTCCATCTCACACTTTGTCGCTGCTCTCTCTGTCTCTTTCTCTTTCTACCGCTCTCTCTCTCTGTCTCTGACTTTCTCGCTCTGACTTGCCTTCTGTCCCTTTCTGTCTAACTTCGTCCTGCTGCCGGCCGACCAAAAGTCAGCAGCTCTCGGATAACGGCGGCGCTGCTGCACGAGCCGCCAACTGCATCATCGACAAAATGCATTGGCCGCTACTCAGGAGCGCAGCGCGGGTCACTTTAAGGATTAATTGGCGCCCTGAAATTGACAAAAATAGGAAACCTTAAACTTACTTCAAGCAATTTGTTAGAGTTTTCACACCTTTAGATCTGAGATCTAAGACGAATGTGTATAAAACCTTTCGAGATCTTTCCATAAGATTTTAGTTCATTTTCTTTCTAAGGTTTCTTATTTGAGTTGCTTAGAAAACATGATAGATGTTCCCTAAACTGATCCAGCACATACTATATTCTGCTTCAATAAGTACAGATTGTGTTGCCTACTTAAATGAATATTAATCATACGCCCTGTTATCCTCAGGGATCGTTTAGGGGTGTCAGCCGGGAGGAAAACGTGTCTCGATAAATTGATGGAAATAAGCTAAACATACTCAAGAGCTACTCCTTTACCTATTGCAACTATTATATATGTATAATCCACATCTATATCAATGATTATATGCAGCGATAATCGATAACCAGCCTATCGATATGCGCATATTTGAAGGTTCGTGGAGATCACTTTCCGTAGTTTGTGCTCGCTTTTAGCTACTAAAAAGACAAAGTAAATCAGCTTGTCTCTTACTAAGACTATTTATCGATAGTTAAGTTATCGATAAATGTGTTTTAGTCATTGCACGCTGTGGCCCAACTAAAAAGCGACCGCAGCGAAGTGCGCACCTGGCAAATGCATTTGCTGGCAAAGCAACTAAAAAAGCATTCAACAAATTTCTGTTGCTGGTGTTGCAACAACAACAGGAGCCGCGGTGGCAGCGGCAGCAACAAGAACGAACTGACAGCCCACGTGTCCTTTTTTTACTTTCTCGCTCCCACTCACACTCTGGGGCCAAGCGTCTGCCTCACTCTCGCAAACGCCTGAAATTAGGAAGCGCAATTTAATCTCTTTTTTTTTATGTATTTCATTTATTTTCCCCCTTTTTCCCCCTTTTTCCTTCTTTTTTTCTGGTTTTTTTTTGTTTCTTTTTGGACAATTTTTATATATTTTGTTCTAGGCTGTTTTTTTCTGTTTTTTTCTGTTTTTTTCTGGCGTTTTTTTGTCAGGGCCGAGCGCATCGCCAACCCACCCATAACCCATATGTAACTGTCCACCGTTGCAGCTGCAGTAGCTGCTCTGCAGTTGCAGTTGCAGTTGCAGTTGCCGTTGCCGTTGCACTTGCAGCGCCGTTGCAGCGCAGTTGCAGCGCAGTCGACGGCGATGGACACCAACCTGCTGTTATTTCACTCGCACCCAGGTCATTTCATGCAGGGGGCAAAAATTTGTTTGAATTTTTTTGCGCCTCATTTTTGTAATTTTTTTTTGGTTTATTTTTCTCGTTTTTTTTTTTTTGTTATTTTTTGTTTTTGTTTTGGTTTTTTATTTCGCTTTTTGGGCGGCTTTTTGTTTGATTTTGCAGTTTTTTATTTTTATTTTCAGCTTTTGCCTTCGTTTTTCCTGTTGCACGCAATTTTTGCCGCTGCATTTTTATTGGCTGCATTTGCGACTGTGTGTGCGAGTGTGTGTGCGTGTGTGTGTGTGTGTGTGAGTGTGTGTTAAGTAGGCACTGGTACTGAACATATACATGAAATATCTCCGTATATATATCTGTATATATTTATATGTATTTTAGCTATCGGCGTGGCATTTTTTTGCTGCATTTTTTGGTTGTTTTGCTGATTTTTTTTTGTCGATTTTTATGAATCTTTTTTTTCTTTACTTTTTTGTGGAGATTTTTGTTGGCGTGGCGCTGCGCCGCGTTGCGCTTAATGCAAATAAAATGTTTGTGTAGGCTTGCATTATGCTGACGTTGCATGCAACGCGGTCGGGCTCCCCCGCTGATGTGCATGTGGGCTGAGAGCGTTGCATGCTGCATGCTGCATGCTGCTTGCAGCATGTCCTGGTTGTCCTTTTTTCACGCACACAAATTTCAGCAAAACATTTCTTTATTTTTCGCCATTAAAAATGTGCCCATTGCCCCGCCCCAGTGCCACAGCTGCCCCAACTGCCCCAGCTGCCCCGGCTGCAAGGATTGCCTGCCAGGACGGGGCACGGCTGTCCGGCTGAACTGAGCGGGTGTTGTTTTGTTGTGGGTCGAATGTGGGTCGCAGTTTTTGTTGCTGCCACCGCTGGCAGCGCTATCTGCCACCGCCCTTGCCTCCATCCACCTGCCCCGTTGTCTTTGTTGGCAAGCGCGTCGCATAATCGCCGGCTTCACACGCGTCCGTCTGTGCTTGGAGCTGCCCTCCTCGTTCGATTGACCCATCCATGGGACGGAGGAGGAGTAGATGCATCAGCAGGAGCAGGAGCAGGAGCTGGAGCTGCAGCTGGAGCTGGGCATCGGCCGGCCGGCCGGTCTGTTAGTTGCAAGGGCGCACAGCGTTTTTTCGGGCATTTTGCATTGAGTTTTCGATTGTTTTATCTCTCCTTTTTTTTTTGTTTTTTTTGGATTTTTTGCTTTTTGTCTCTTTGTGTCGTGTTTTGTTGCATGTTGCCCGTTGCACGTTTCACGTTTCACGCTTTTTGCTGCGGTTCCTCTTATTTTTTTGCCCCGTCTGTCTGTCTGTCTGACTCTTTCCAGGCTCATGTTATTGTGCAACGCACATAAATTTTGTTTCATTACAAAATTACTGATATTTTTTGTGTGATGCAGCCAACCCCCTCCCCCTCCCCCTCCCCCTCTCCCTCCCTCTCGAGTGTCCTCTGTCAAGTCCCTTCCCCAAATGTCCTCAAACCGCTTTCAATCCTTCTGCATTTGTTTAACTCTTAAGTTGTCGATAAACGTTTCCCTACACATTTTGGCCACAGCAAAGCACAATGCCACATGCCGCATGCCACATGCTGCATGCCGCATGCTACACGTCTGCTTATTATTATGATATTGCACCTTTTACAATTCTATTGCCAATTGACTGACGTCCAAGGGGGGAGACAAGTGTTGCCACTCATTTTTTTCCATTGGGCCAAACAACTAATGTTTTTCTTCCTTTGTTTTGCCTTTTTTTCGCATTTTATTTTTTTAAAATAATTTTTTGTTTTTGCGTTTGAAGCACTCAACGAAGCTTTTGTGTGCAATTTTTCAACGCTTTGACTGCCAAGTGGCTGGAACAACAAAAACAACAACAACATGAAAACAACAACAGCAGCAGCAGAGCAACAACCTTCACTGGGATGAGACTGGGGCGCCTCCAATTGGAGGCACTGCGTTGGCATTGCCCCAAAGCGAAACTATGAAAAAGCACAATGAGCGCAGGGAGTGGGTTATAAATTACAGGCTGAACAATCAACGAGGGGTGTAGGGTGTAGGGTGTAGGGTGTAGGGTGTAGGGTGTAGGGTGTAGGGTGTAGGGTGTATTGTAGGAGCACATCCAATTACGGCTTCTAACTGAGCTCTGAACACCTACAAGAGCTTCTCTCGACAGGCACAAACAACGTGCCGAGGCTAATAAATCGATTGTTTTTTGAGTTCAACTTGTTAAACACTTCCAATGCTGTTCCAAACTGCAGTTTCTCCTCAACAAACACCTAAAACTCTAAGGGATAAAACGCGAATTCATTACACAAAGCTAGCCCCAAAAAGTATGCTACAAAAATTGTTCCAAAATATATCGAAGGATTTCGCTGTGACTTTCTACTTTCTCTCGAGAAATTATAATGAATTTGTATCGATGCTGGAACTCAGAACACTTTTGGCTATTTTCGCATGCCTTTTTGCCCGATTTGCTGCCCACACTATCCACATTTAGGCGCATAGTGTTTGAAGTGTGGCTGGAAACAAAAGCAATTGTTTTATTTATTTCTGTTTTCTGTTGTTTGATTTGTTATTGTTGGCGCCTGTTTGCCCGTTGTCCTTGACCAAAGGAATCAGAACGCCTGAAAAGGCTTTTAAGTACTTAAACACGTTTATAATTACGTTTGAATATGATCGCAGATCAATGAAGGTTATGTTGTGCTTTAGATTAACCACAAAGAAAAGAGCTAATATAATTGTATTGCAGTCAAAAGGAAGTCTCAAGTTTATGGGAAGCTGGACTTGCTTTGAGTGTTTGTCCAGCTCAAAGGGATAATAAGCAGATCTAATAGATCTGGATTTGATATTGGATGCATAAAGAAAGCTAACACCAAAACTGACTCTAACTGCCTGGGTATAAACCCTGGACAAGTGCCTCAGCTTTGGGCCACATCTTAAAGCTACAGCAAAAAAAATTTATTTATTTATTTAATTAAGAGAAGACTAAAAACAGTCGATAAAAGTTTAACACAAATTGTACAATATAAAATTTTAAAAGTAAACTCAAAAAATGGTTTTCAATTTGAATTGTTGCACCATTTGTTGCAAGGATTGGGGAAGACCTAGACAAACCCAATCAGAACAATAAGTATTAGTGTTAGATTTCCAGTAGGTAATACCGAATGTGATAGAAAAGCGAAAGTTTGATTGAACGAAGAGAATGTTCAGAAGAAAATGAATGGAAATGAGAGTTGTTAAGTGAACACAAAATGCAAAAACTGCGATGACTCATGTGTAAAAGGAGCACCTGACCGCTGAGATCTAAAAGGATGGATGCAGATTGAGGGGTTCGCAGCCAAATCGAAATCGAATTACAAACGTATCCAGGTATTGCCGAATCGAATACTACGACAGAGAAGCGACTGTACGTGGCTTCAATCAGTCTTCAGTCTCTCTCCAAGTTGAAGAGCAGATTGGTGGACACACCAGGAGATGCAGCGAGAGATTGCTGAGACACCGGAGATTTGTGGTAACTATCGCTCCTCAAAGAGATAGATAGATAGATGCGGTTCCTATTACAAGGAATAAAATAAGTGCTCCAGCTAATCTTGTTGGTGTAAATAAATCTGATCCGCAGGGCTACTCCCTGGACGACCTTCAACACGGCTTAAACGGCAACGATTTGCCAGGACATTTGGACATCAGTAAGACTGTCATAGTACTATATTTCTGAACAGGCTCTACACTTAATAAATAGATAACAAATAAACTAAAAAAAAAGTGACTCTAAAAGCGAATCAAGGCGCAGCTTTTAAGTCAACTGCTTCCGGTGAGAAGAGCTGCTTTACTCAACTCAATTCGGAGGCTTAGTCAGCATTTCGTTAGCATTTCCAATTGAAACTTTCTCTAGGTTTATCAGACTTACCTTAAGCTGTTTAATATGAAAGAGTTCGCAAACTATCCAGAAGAACTTGCTTCGATACCACGCAGAACTCTCTCTCTGAGAGAAGTTATCTTAGAGAGAAAACGAAGACTTTTAGATGGTATTTTAGATACAGTTAACAAATACAATAAAACGGATAACGATAATGATGACAATGATGATTATAATAAGAATAAGAACATCGGGGACACAGAAAAGTAAATATATATATATGTGTGTGTGTGTGTGTATATATTAAAAATCTCTGCACGCATTTTGAGCGCACATTAAAATCAAAGTAAGAAGAGCAAAAGAAAAAAAAAACGAGAAAGAAGAAAGGAAAAAAATGACATCAATATAAATACTCGTAAATTTGCAATTTCGAGACGAGCCGCGGAAAGGACCATCCCGATCCCGTTGAGCAATCCATGAGGCTGTTAACATGAGCACGCAACGTGAGTGGGTGTCTCTATGTGTGTGTGTGAGTGTGTGTGTGTGTGTGTGTGCTGCCGTCTTAAGGGTGCCCACTGTCATAAAACAAGACTCGTCCCGCCCCACGCTCACCGAGGCTTAAACCTCGATGCGCATATGTTTAGAGAAATTAGTTTTTCATAACGCACAAGTTGTTATTGCCATCCACCCACCCACCCACACACACACATACACACACACACACCCGTATAGCGCTCGCAGCAGTGCTGCCTTTTAACGGCATTTTTTATTGCAAATTCTATTCAAATATCCATACATTTTTATGGGTCCCGTTTCGGGGTGTGAGGTGCCCAAAAAAAAGAAGAAGCCGAGGCCCAAGTAGCGACATCTACGAGCAGTTGCCTCTGTGGTGCAAAGCTATGGGCTGAGGTGGAACTGGAGCTGGAACTGGAGCTGGAGCTGGAGTTTTGGCCACCGTTTTAAAGCGCATATGAGCGAAATTCCTTGTCACCCGCCTACAGCCACTACAGAGCTGGGTACCCCTACCCAGGGTCACACACACACCCACCCAACCACGTGCAGTGGCAGCACCAAACAGGGCACAACCTTGTTGCTTTTTTTTTTGCGTCTTCGTGAACAAACACAATTTTTAATATGCCTGCAATTTTTATGAGTGTTTAGAGGAATTTTATTGCCAAAGATTTTGCCGGGCTAGGCCCTGGGTTCGTGTTAGTTCCCACCATCCCATAAAGTGGGTGGGAAACGTGGCTGGGGTATGTGACAACGTGTGTGTGGGGAGATGGGGAGGTGGGGAGGCTGTGTCCCACGTCGCGTATACGCGATAAGCGCGCGCCTTGTGCCGCAATTGTACCTAAAATGTGCTCTAGCCCCATAAAAAATAAATATGAATATGAAAATATTAAATGTTATGTAAGATTGGAATTGCTGCCAGGCTGTTGCCCTAACGATGTAACAAGATCAGTATATACATATATATAGACAAGGATCTTATGTCATAACATATGTTTGCGTCTTTCTTCAACTATCCTCAAGTCCCCTTTGTCTGTTCTCCCCTCTCCCCTCTCCCGTCTCCCAGCTTTTAATCGCGTTTTGTACCCACATTTTTTTTTTCTGACAGGGCACTGCGCAATTTCCAAAGCTCACGTTCCGCTGCGTGTGTCCGCGTCTGTGTGTGTGTGTGTGTGTTTCTATCAATAGCAAAACACATGCAATCAATTGACACAGCTCGAAAACGTGCTCTCTGCATCCGCAAAGGAACCTCACCCACTGGCGTTGCTCCTTCAGCCATGAGATTGTTTATGAATGTGAAACTAAGTTGCTTGGGTTCATAGAGATGGGGAAAGGGTTGAGTGGAAATCAGTTAAGAAGCAGAGATGGTTAATGTAATAACTGATGACATACAACGATTTCTTATTACACTTTATTTGCAGAGATAAAGGCAACTAAGAGGCGAAATCAAGCCAGGAATCAGGTGGAATCTGCCAGATATCTTGTGACAACCTGAGGGAAATACGTCTATTGTAGAGGAACCCTATCTGAAGCCTGATACTTGAAGTACCTCCACGTTTTGGGACGATGGCTCCAGCCACACATGCTTCAAAGGACATGCCAGAGGCTAAGGAGAGTGCACTCTGCTTACCATTAGCAAAAAATACTTATAGTTGTATAGATCTTCTTGTTTCCCTACAGATATTAAGCTGGGATTAGGCGCTGCATCAAATGGCCTGAAGTTTATCCAAACTATTCAAACAGAAAGAGCTCAACGCGATTGAATCACTTTCATCCCAAAGAACAGACAAAAAGTGATATTATCCATGAGATATAACTATATAACTTAATATAATTCAAGTAATTTCTAACTTTGTTTACAATCTCTGTAGATGATCTGATTAATAAAGGTACAGAAACCCATTAAAGGAGTTCTTTAATTTCTCTTCCAGCACGACTACAGGTAAAAGGCGCCAGGTTTGAAAAGGTAATTCATAAATGGAACTATTTAGATGACCGCTGCTGTTAACTTTATCCTGCTGATCGATAATCGCTGAAGTAAATTTATAGCTGAGTCAAGTTAACTTCAACTCAGGATTCCTATTGAATATCCATGCCAAACTTGTGGTCAACGAAATCTGCAGAAACTTGACTTTAAAGTGGTCTTCAAGCACTTCAAGGATCTAACCGAAAAAACAGGATATCTCTCAGTACATGCAGCGATTAACTGATCTTAGGACAGTAAATCAGTTCTAATTTGGTTTCCAGTGGTATAATTATAATCTAATTTTACAAAAATATAAGCATTATCCTTGCATATCAGAGGAAAGGCAAAGGACTAACTTCGTTCAAGCAGCAAAGCTTTTCCATATTTCTTCAGATTGTGACGAACATCAAGTGTTCATACTAAAACTATGCATCAAATTTTCGCTTCTTTAAGTCGCAGTAATGAAAGTTGAGTAACATTTTGGATTAACTCCTTCTCAGAATTTCTGTTAGTCAATTTTTAGAGCCTCAAAATTGGAAACTTTCAACGTTGAAGAAATTTCTTGACTGCCGTTTACCAAGTTCAACCAAACCTAAAACTAAAAAGAAAGAATACATTATTATCTTCATTTATTTTTATTAAATACGTAAATACAATTTAATTTGTTTTAACTTCTTAGGTTTAACTTTTCCTCACAAAAAAGGTTTGTATATTAGTTTACTTTTTTTTTGTTTCTGTTTCTTCATAGATTCGCTACTTTTTCTACGTCAAACTTATAGAATATTGTCTCTTTATTTTATTTTTCAATTATTTAAATTAAATTATGTTACTGTATATTGAGAAGTTATTCGATTCCTCTCTCACAGAGAGCATTACTTAAGTTAAACAAATGTAACAGGCTTCCAAATAGGATATAAATTAGAATAGAAAAAATATTATATGGACAAGTCGGCTCCAAGTTATATTTCTTTAGCTAGTCTGAAAGTTCCTTTTGAAATAGTTGCTGAGTTCATCGGCATCTGTCAGCAGTTTTATCATAGATCGAAGTATCACAGTCCAGCTTGAAAGTGTTATATCAGTGGAAGAATAAAACTGCACAGAATAAATGGTAATTAAGAGGTTTATTTACTTAAACTATATAAATTAAAATAAATTATAAAATATACTCGTAGGTTAAGAGAGAGTTTAACAAATCTTACTACGCAGATAGACGTGTTGAAATTGATATAGTATATATACATATTTATCAGATATCGTTCAGGTTTCCTAAAACACACATTCCGCGTCAGAATAGGCCAAGTATTGATACAGTTATAGAAGAATAAAGATAAGTAACAAGATCCTTCTGCAGGTTGGCAAACAAATTTAGGAACTTCTTCACAAAATTGTCAATAAATAAATACCAAATTTATTGATTACGTTATCCCTTTTCTAAATTATATAAGGTAATAATTTCTAACAGTTTTATAAAATTGAAAATCGAATATCGAATATCGAAAATCAATTTCAAAGCATTGGAAAAATACAATTTATGTGTTAAATTGTAGCTAAAATACATTTTATCTATGCCGATCTGTCTAGTGCCAGACGAATTTGTTGCTGAAAAGATAATTGCCAAGACCTCAAATTAACTAAGATTTTCGTATAAGCAACACATTGTATAATTTATGTGTTTATCCTGCTGATAACAAGCTGTATCTATAATGTTCTATATCTGAATAGCAACTCAGAAAATTATCTTGTTACTTTAGACTTTAATACTCGAACAGCAGAAGATCTCAAACACTTGTAAATAAGGTGATGAATCTTTTAGAGTATCAAAATTGACAGATTACTTAATTTAATTTTATTTCAGGAAGGACAAGGACTTTCCTCATACATTTTAAAGAGATGTAAATGGAAGTCTCGTTTTACTCAACTGAAATGGAAAAGCAATTCTAGAATTGTAATTCCTAATAAATGTGAGTCAAATAGCTAATAGAAATATCTTTTTGTAGTTTAGTATCATTCAAGTTTGAAACGATAAATTGTATATCTTCATTCAGTTCGAGTGTAAAAATACAAATCCTCGAGTCTTGCCTACACATTTCACAAAGTAATGAAAACATATCAGAAGCCTAAAGTTTCCAGGAGTAGAGACGAACTACTAAACCAGCCTGAGATATGATTAAGGCACTCGAACATTCGGTTTATGGATAATCGTAAAAGGATGCCAGGACAACTGAAGTCCTTTGGCTAGAAATGGTCAGCAATATATTTATTATTTTTATGCAACTTCATTTGGGGAAACAGAGGACTGAAATGAGCAAAGACAGTGCTGATGCAATCGCCGATAGGTAAGCAGAGATACGAGTAAGTAGGTCGACAAAGGACTGCAAAGGACAATCAGTCCTAGAGCCCCCGTCTATTGTGTACCAGGACTCGTAATCGTATATGTGTGTGTGTGGGTGTGTAATGACTTTTTTATGACCCTATAGGCAAACACAAATATTTTATGAGTTGTTATTAAAATTTTTGGCAATGCCAGCGCCATCGATATTGGCGGCATCGGCATCGTCAGGTGCTGCAATGTGTGGGCCAAGGACGAGTGGGTGTTACCCACTCATATTATATATATGAATTTCTCTGGCTCAAGCCGAAAGACATCTATAAACGGACCACATCCTTTCTTATTAGAAAGAAATTGCTTCATGTGACATCTGCCTCCTGGCGAGGCAGCCCCCATCCCAGCCCCATCCCCATCGCAGTCGAGTGGCCCCTTTCATGTCGCGTTGCATTTTTATGTCTGCAAAATTATGTTCTATAACATTTTTATTATGAATAACGGTTATAAAATGGTCTGGGCAAAACAAAAGCAACAAACGACAGCAACAGTCGCAAGTCAAAATAACCCAAAGACTGTTACACGGCACATATGAGAATGGTAATGGGGATGGGTGTAGGGATGGGGCTGGCACTCGATGGAGCTGCCACCGGAAGGGAGGGGGTAGGTGGCGGGGGCTGAAGGCTGTAGGCCGCGAGTATGGGCCACACATAAAAAGGCAACACACGAAATGCAAATTGTAAATTACAAATTTGCAATAAAAATTTTTAATAGAATGAAACATTTTGCCTTTACGAGTTTGTCTTTCGGGTAAATTTATCAGCTTTTATGATAAGAGAGAACCGGGCCCGGAACTGGGTGGATACCATTTTCTACGCCGTCATCATTTTCTCGTATTGTTCTTGTTGTCGTAACAGTTTTGCATTAACATTAACGTAATTCTTTTTTGCATTATCATAAATACATTTTACGCATATTACGAAAACGAGCCCAAGGCCCACAGCTCAGAGCTCAGAGAACCTGTCCCAGCTCTGGATATATGGCTATACGCTTTATGTGCCCAGTTCTCTACGTGTTTATATATAAGTATATATTTGTATATGTGTGCATCGACGTATCCATAGAAGCCCATCTGGTCCAGAGTGGCCGGGCATTTGGCGGTTTTAGTGCTAATATTACGTCTATCATGCATCGTGCATAGACTTTTTATGAATCAACAGCAATGAGCCGAGTAATCAAACATAAGATACAAGTACAGCAAAGCCAAAGCCATCAAAACGGACTCACTCTCTGTCCTGATCCTTGACAGAAGCCAAGTACTTTTCCCAGAGTTCTCAAATCGAACAGAACTCGAAATGTATCAGAATTAGCTGCTTAATCTATTTCTATTGGCGAAGCCTTCAAATGGTTGCAGCTAATTGAATTGAACTTTTATGTAAGGCCAGGGTTGTCGGGGTATGCAAAGATGAAAGATGTATGAAATATGAAGAAATTCGACAATCTCTTTCTATGTATTCTATATCTCTATCAATACTATCTACTATCTATCTATACTCTATATCTTTTTCTATCCAGCTTCCTTAAGGTAGGTTCAGCTGAGAGATAGCTTTGAGCTTAGTCTTGAGTCGCTCAGGGCTGTCAGGTCAGCTCAAACAGAACAACTTCTTGAAAGACAATTCCAAAGGTGATAGATATAACATACTATATAGTACTTATACTATAGCTAACTATATATATACTACTACTATTCCATAGTATACTATACTTTATATAATATCTTATACTCTACTACAAATTAACTTCTAGGAGTCCTACACTATACTATATAGTGCTCCAACATTATTCTCTTTGCTAAGTACATTTTTACCAATTTTATTCATAGAGTCCTTCATACAATCGATAGTCGATGGTTTCGACACTTTAAAGAACAATCGAAAGCATCGATAAAGTTCTCAGACAAATCTGTTGGCTTCAAATCAAAAAGTTAAAAGTCTTTCCACAAGGCAATCATTAAGAATTAGTTTAATCCTAAGGACAGTCAACAAAAGCACATCAATCGATATTAGATACAATACAATTATCATTCAACAGTTATCGATAACATATCATTTGATTTGCTCCAAGTTTTCATAGCAGAAATTGCTTGTCTAGTTTCCAGAGAGGCATATCAACAGTTTGCTAGGCGCAGCCTCTATTGAAGACTGGCCAAGCACCAACCACATTTGTCTGTCTATTTCATTCGTTGCCCAATGTGAGTGTGTGTGCGTGTGTGTGTGTGTGTGTGTGTGTGTGTGTGGGAGCGTGTGTGTGCAAATGCAAGTCTGTCGAATTAGTTTGCAGCAGTTGCCCCGACTCCACGAACGGGTCGTGCGCCAATCGCCGCTGCCAATGGGGACTTAGAAGCCCTTTCAAATCGTTGCATCCACATTCGGTTGCCTTGTGCCGCACGCCGCATGCCTCCGCCTGCGCCTGGGCAACGCATTCATCGTCATCGTCGGCGTCGTCGTCGTCGTCGTCAACTCGACGCACTCGTCGGCGCTCGTCGGTTTTGCTTAGTTTTGCTTTGCCTTTGCCTTTTTAGAGGCGCCACAGAAAGCAGGCATCAGAGGCACCACTCACCGGGCTCTAATCAGCGTCGCAGCTGGGTGGTTGGGCGGTTGGGTGGGCGTATGGAACTGAAAGTTTCGTTTGGCCTTCGGTTAGCAAATCGTCCTTGCTTTCGTCCTTGCTCTCTCACTTGCACCCGCGCATTGAGCTAGCGTTCTATTCTATTCGCTCTATTCACACACGGATACGGACATAGTTGTTTTTGCTATTGCTACTGTATGTATGTGTGTCCCAGTGTGTGTGTGTGTGTGTGTGTATGTGTGTGGTCGTGTACTTTTCCGTCGGCCTGGGTCTTGCCATGTAGGGAGCCTGCCACATCGTGCGAGGACTTCGTGCGGCTGGTCGCGTGCTCGCTCACTCGCTTCGGCTGTGCGTCTATCTGAGTGTGTGTGTGTGTTTGGTTGTGTGTGTGTGTGTGTGTGTGTATGCAGGCGTAGGTCCTCCTCTCCGTCGCTTATGTTTTGCGCTTGTTTCTGCTTCGGCCCTTAGGTGCGCAGCGAGGTGCGGGCAGAGGGAGAGCGTTGTCCTAGATTTGTTTAAATTATTTGCGATAGTGTGATTGGCTTTTGCCGTCCACGACGCCGCCCCACCGACCCTGCCCACCGCCCCCCGCGCATATGTGTGTGTTTGTGTGTGTGTGTGTGTGTGTGGCAGCGTGTGTTTTAGCTGCTTTGGCCAACAGCCAATGAGAGCATTGCAAATGTTTAGTCGCAATAGAGTTCTGTCCTGACCTAAATGCGTGTCGGTGTCGTCGGTTCCGAATAGTGTAAAACGAGTCTACGGGCTTGTGGTTGGTGCCTATCGCACACACACACACACACCCACACACACACAACATGTGCGGGTGTATTTAGTTTTTGTGATAGGCTACCGACTGAGGGCTGAATTTGCATATGCTACTCGTATGAGGGGGCGCTTAGAATGCGCTCAACTCGCATTGGACAAGCCACAGCCTTCTGCTCTTCCTCTCCTAGAGAGCTCTAGTTAACCAATGATCCCACCAATCTCGAACTACTATTTACCAGTTAGTCTGATTCCCATAATATAGATTCTAAATGAGTTCTGTGATATCCAAAGAAACCTTCTAATCTAGTTTGTTGCTTGGAAAACTAATAGAAAGCAGTTTCCATTGGGTATAAGTAAGCTGGGAAATCGTTAAGCCTGTAAATCTATGAGTAATAATATCGATACCATGATGTTATCGATATGTGACAGCTTAATTCTAGTCTGTTGCTTAGTTGAAGCTACAATTCCAGTGCATAAATATACGTTTTGATCCGAGATTGTAGTTAATTGTAGTTTTCGTTGGCAATCTTTCATTTTCCTTTTATATTTTACAAATATTGCAAACACTTTTGCTTATTTAATAGAAGAAGTAATCGATACTATCGATAGAATCACTTTCTTTGAATCCATGCGGCTATTAACAGTTTTCCAGCTCATCGTAGTAAAAGCAAAGGAATTCATCAAGATATTTATCTTTCGTCTGTTTGAAGTCAAAATAAAAACTTATCCTTTTCCTATTTTAATATATATTTTTGTATATTTGTAGATGTATAAAGAGTATTATATAGATTTGTAAGAGAATTGCGATACACATAGGTCAAAAGTGAATACATAAAGACAATTATCTTTTCTTATTTCTTACTTCATATTCCTATGAGTTCTCTTTGGAGTAGATACAGATATATAGATAGATATAGTAAAGAAAGATAGTATAAAAAGTATAGATAGAATAGATAGAATTGATAGAATATATCTATAGATAGAATAGATACAATAGATATAAGAGATAGAATAGATAGAATAGATAGAATAGATAGAATAGATAGAATAGATAGAATAGATAGAATAGATAGAATAGATATAAGAGATAGAATAGATAGAAAAGATAGAAATGATAGAATAGATAGAATAGATAGAATAGATAGAATAGATAGAATAGATAGAATAGATAGAATAGATAGAATAGATAGAATAGATAGAATAGATAGAATAGATAGAATAGATAGAATAGATAGAATAGATAGAATAGATAGAATAGATAGAATAGATAGAATAGATAGAATAGATAGAATAGATAGAATAGATAGAATAGATAGAATAGATAGAATAGATAGAATAGATAGAATAGATAGATAGATAGATAGATAGATAGATAGATAGATAGATAGATAGATAGATAGATAGATAGATAGATAGATAAAGATAGTATAGATACAGTAAAAGTTTTGTTGAATACGAATTGTAGATTCTTTGAGCTGCATGCCAAACAGCTTATACATATTAATCGATTAGTTATAGTTATAATAGTATCGATAAATTCAGCTTTTATTCTTGTGGATGGTTCAGCAGAAGATAGATATAGGTATTCAAGAGATAGATGAACTTTAGAGAGTACTTTATTGCTTATAATGATTCTAGTTTTCTTAGATAAAATCTTTCTTTTAGATTTCTGTTTGGAATATCGATAGGCACTTTATGAGAGACCTAGAGACCTGATATATCTATCTATTTAGAAAGCTGAGAATGGTTCTATTAAACTGAAGTCTGTTCAAGAGTTGAGGGAAGCGATGAGTAAAACAGTTAAGTGTATCCGTAACGAATCCAAGTAGCTCTCGAGTACCCAAACCAAGCAAAGCAATGGATGGGTAGATGGCTTGTCACATGTGTCTGGGCCACAATACAATGTTAAAGATGTTGTGGGAAATAATGAGATGAGTAATGAAGTTGAGCTCGCTGGAAGTTTGAGAAATTTTTGTGCGAGAAATGTGACTACGGGGGGAAAAGGGGAAAGGGGAAAAGGGAAAGGGGACAGAGAAGAGGGAAAGGGCTTTCAAATTAATTTCAAAATAATCATGAGTAGGAAACCAGCCAGTCTGGTTGGGATGGGTTAGGGGTTAGGGGTTGGGGGTTTGGGGGAAAAGAGGTTTTCCGTTCTCTGTTTTCAATTGGAGTGTGGGGCCGGCGGGAGGAAGCCAGCATTTGCGCTTTTAATTTTTCACAAAAACAATTTTTTCTAGACAAAAGAAGCAAAACACAAGTCTCCCTGAGGAAAAGTCGTGAGGTGGGAAACTGGAGTGGAATGTGAGTGTGCGTATGTGTGTGTGCGTATGTGTGTGTGTGTGGAATGTGTGTGTACTTGTCTTGAGATGGTCCTGGGTTAAATTAGCTGCCTGCAAGTTGAAAATGGCAGCACATTTACGATGCGATTAATGTTTTCTGAGGCGATGGTTCATGGGCGCGATCTTTCTTGACATTCGAAACTGAAGTTGGCTCAAACCCCTGCCACGTCTCAGCAGCTTTGGCATCCTCGTAACTTAGCGTACATGTAATGAAATATGCTTAAGAAGTACGAGTAGTACGAGAGAAGTACAACCCATGCCACATTTTACTTTCTGGAAGCCACAGGCAACAGCATCAACGCCCCAAGTTCCTTTCATTCTCTATCTGTTCAAGTTTTTTTGTTTCTTTCGCTGTGGCAACACAAGCTTAAGCCGCACTATAGATACCCTGTAAGGGACTAGCTTACATAACTTACCTCTATAGCAAAAAGAGAAGAGGTTTAAGCTGAGAGGAAGTCAATCTGTACTCAAATATTTGATATCATTTGCTGCGGCTTCTCATCGATAGAAAAAAGTGTTGCAGCTGAAAAGGTTTTAGTCTGTCGTAGCTGCAGCTCTTTGTCGCCTATTAACAGCTTCTATAACTATATTCAAGAAAAGTAACTATAACCATAACTTATAGATTCCACTTTGCAGTTGGAGCAACTTTCGATGTGCTCCATCGTACAGCCGAAAGAGTCGAAAGGTCTGAAACTCACGACTCGAAGACGTTCATCTTTATGCTCATCATAAATGACTGAAACGCCTACAAATTTGGGGTAGAGCAAAACAAGCATGTGAAAAGTTTGTTAAAAATTCTTTTTGTGTGCGCTTACCCACAGCAAACACACACACACACACCACACACACACGCACATACGTACACATACATACGTGGAGGTACTGCTACTAATTTTGCATAATGTGCACAGCAACATTTGCGGTTTTAATTCTTCGACGCTGTCCTTGGCCTCTGCCCCACCAGCCACCCAGCACCCGCTTTGGTTGAGGCACGAATATGAGGCTGGAGAGGGAGGGTGGATCGGTGGATTGGGGCAAGCAAGTTCTGTGTCCTTTGACGAGGGCAGCCAAGCACTTTGAGCAGTTCGAGCAGAAAAAGAATAAGAAAACTTTTGCCTTACCAAAAGTGTGTGTGGGTGTGTGTGTGTGTGTGTGTGTATATACATATTTTACTTATGTAAGTATGTTTGTACATATGCTATATGTATATTCCAGCAACAGTCAAACGGTATGCAAGTACTAACTTTGCCAGTTGTCGACTGTAAAATTTGGTTACTCATACGACCCGTTGTCCATTGTGAAAAACTGAGAGCTAGGAAAGAGCTTCGAAATGAGCTGACATTTGCACTACAAGACGTTTCGAAATGGATCACAGCTTAGCTGTAAGTTGTAGCAGCTATTTTAGGTAATAAATTGATTTCATTTTCCAATAAGAAAATATCTAATGGGATTTTAAAGAGATGTTTGTGAAGGAAAACTTAGCTAAGTATGAATTAGTATTGAGCTGGGCTATCAAAAAGGTTTGTTCTAGTTCTGAAATGTTTAACTAATTTTAATTTAGGATAGAATTTAAAATAAACTTGACCAAGAAATGGGAAGCTCTCAGCAAAGTCTCGAATCGAAGACCCCAACAATCATCGAGCAATTCCGTGGAAGGTTATCGAAATGGATTCAACAAGCTTAAAGAAGTCGTCGAAATGTATCGAAAAGTCGGTTATATATACTCTTAGTTATGCCTACAGTGAGTATACCTTAAGTATACTATAGGCAAATGTGGTGCAACTAAATAAAAATGAAATTTCCAGCAAAAGAAATTTAAAACAATTCTGCGGTTTTTTTGCGCAGTCAAGAAAATTCGGAAGGCAAAAAAGGAAACTCCTCCTGGATTCTCTTGCTTGTTGGACATGGAATGGGTTCCTGTTGTCAAGACAGTTTGCCTGCATGTGTGTGTGTTTGGTTGTGTGTATGTGTGTTGTGCCGCGAGGCAAATTAAAAATTTTGTTTCTCGACTTTTTCCCAACATATTCTCTTTTTGCTTATGTTGGCGTTCTTTGCAACTTTTTGCACGCGTTTCCCATGCCCCTTGCCATTACCCTATGCCTCCGCCTTCGCCTCCGCCTCCTATCCCTTCTCCAGGCCAGGCCTGCCTGGTTGTGTGTGCTTTGTGCTTATTTTTTCGGCTTTCATTGAGGCAATTGCTGTTGTTGTTGTTGTTGTTGTTGTTGGTCGGCGCAATGGAAAACTTTCTAATAATGTTGTACACAATTTAAATAGAATTTGCTGTGTTGCTGTGCCCCTCCCCCTCAGCTGTGTGTAGCTCAACCCACACATCACTCCCATACGGCGCGAAATACTTACGCAAGAGGCGCACACACACACACACACAATGAGCGTACACATACGCGTATCCTTGGTGTGCGACTGTGTGTAGGCGTGTGGATATGAACACGCGGTTTCTCATTATGCTAACGAAGTAAAAACTTTACAAGCACATATGAGTGCAGAAGCCGACACACACACACTCGCACACACACACATTGAGAAGCAAAAAAATAAGAAAAATGGTAAGAAAGTAAAGAAGAAAGAAGAAAGAAGACGCAACAGCCCGAAAGCTCAACAACTACGCAGCAAATGCGCAAAAAAAAAGTGCACGAAAAATTGAAATAAAATGAAATAAAATATGTTGAATAATATGCGAAATGAGGCACTGCAGCAGCCGCACCAGCACCAAACCCCTATTAACGCTTTCCCCCCAACCCGTCGAACGTTGCTGTCTCTCGCCTCATCTTCCACCTCCCCTTATACCCCTTCTCCCCTTCCCTTCGCAGTGGTGTGTGGTGTGTGCAGCTGCCTCGCGGCAAGTTGCTAACAAGCTTAGTTCCTCCTCAGCAATTTGCTCATTTCACTTATACACACACACGCGCACAACAAACACTGCACATGTAACCTAACACACTCTTCCTACAAATTGGCTCTGGCTTGAGCTTCACCCACGTCCTTTCCATAGGCTAAGCTGCACATCCTACACAATTTCCACAGTGCGATATCCCACGCAATAAGCCATCTAACTTTCAGTTCCTAACAAGACACCCTGCACCCTCTGCACCCTACACTCTGCACCCTACACCCTACACCCTGTACTCTACCCTAAGCCCTGTGCAACCTACTCGTCAACTATTACACGTTTTACACTCTTATACCACATCCTTCGCTCAGACTCTTGTTCCTCAGACACTGTAGTCACTTTTCACCATTTACCCTACACTACGAGCATATCAATTCACTATAAATATTCACTTCCAAAAGCTTCTCACCTTCGATATTATCAGAGTATTTTCTTAAGCTGATCAATCGGTAATTATCATATACTCCGGAAAAGGCAAAGGAGAACTTATTTGTGTTCCATGTAAAGCGATGAATCTCCTACAGTTTGAGGTAAACGTCGCCTTGAAAGGTATCAAAATCTCCAAGCTTTGTGGCCCAATCTTATAAAAACTGATTCCCATTCAACAATTTATCTATCTATTTGAACATATTGAATTCATCGAATGAATTCATTCCGAGTACTGAAAGTTGTCTGAACGCACAAAGAATCTCCGAAAGGATTTTTCATCTCAGATATTTATTGCGAGGATTTCTAGTAAATTTTGTTTTGATTTCTCATAAAAATGTGGGATTTAAATTTAAGAATTTTAATTATTAAAGTTGTTTGTTATTTATTTTTATATTATTCTTTGTGGAAATGCTCATTACTTGATCTCTTCACCCTTTCCTTGGTTTTCTTCAACTTTTGGACCAATTGACTAATATTTTATAGTATATATTATATCTAGCAAAGGTTTCAGATGAAAACTCTCTGCTTTCAGTTTCTTTAGGGCTACGAGCTTCCTATGGGATCTCTCTCTTCGACCTTCATCTTGTGTATGTAAGAGATATAAAAAGTTGATAATCTTCTACACACAATTTTTAAATAAAATCGATATTTATTATTAACATTTGGTTTGGTATAAAACAATTTTCAGCTGCATTCTGCCTCAGTTACTTACACCTGCTTTTTATATTACACTCAACGATTAAGTGTATTACTTAATAAGGTAATAAATATAATAATATATTTAATAAGAGAGAGTTAAATAAGAGATAAGTTAATTTAGGATGTGCACAGAAACAAGTACTTCAACGGTTTCAGTGGATTATTGAGCTACTATTTTGTATTGAATGTAATCATATTGTGATTGTATTATATAAATTCGACCTATACATACATTATACGACTTCATTAATATTCTATATATTAAACAAATATGATTCAGATATGGATAGACAGGAAATTACATAGCAAACTTTCTGTTTGAAGGTGCCAACATTCCATTATTTATTTTTATTTGTTTTATTCGGAAAGACGACTAAGAACAGTCGACATTAGAATCAATCATTATATTAAAATTAAAAATCATTAAATTTAAAAGTAAAAAGAAGTAAAAAATAAAAAATTTTAATTAATTTAAATTTAAATTGTCCCAACATTTGTTGTGAGGATTGGGAAAAACCCAGAAAAACCCAATCAGAACAATGAGTATTAGTATTAGTAAAGGGTTCAGCGAAGGTGGTTGAAAAGCGACAGTTTAATAGAACGAAGAGAATGTTCTGAAGAGAAAGCATGAAAGAATCGTAGAATGCGAAAAGGATTATGGAAGACATCATCAGTGACGCATACCGGAAGATATAGAGGAAGATAGTTCCTAGTAGGTCTAAAAGGAATGGAAAAATTTAAGCGAACAGTCAATGTTGCCGTTTATTAATTTATGAATAAATAAAAAAGCTAAAGTTGTTCTACGGTTAGTTAAAGAGGGAAGATTTAGTAGAAGAAGTCTGCTGAATAGCAAGGCAACCGAAAATTGGGATCCCACTTAAGACCACGAAGGGCAAAGAGAAGAAATGGCTTCTGTACTGACTCCTAGTTATTATATTGAGGGGACCAGACACAGAGCAGTATTCCAGAATAGGCCGAACTAGTGAAACGAAAAGTAATTTCGTGGTGAAAGGATCATTGAATTCCTTCGACCAACGCTTAATAAAGCCTAGAACGCCTTTGGCAACATTAACAATAACTTAGCTTAAAATCAAAAAGGACACCTAAGTCTTTAACGGTGAAAATGCGTTCTAAAGGAGGATTACCAATGGTATATGTACCATGCTATGGCTTTAATCGGCTAAACGTCATAAACATTAGAGGAAGTTGGTTGGCTGAGCACCAAAGATCTTGTTGAAGAAGACCAAGTTGAGAAGGAATGTCAGACTAAGAGACAGATAGATAGGGAGGTCTAGATCGACTTGACGATTGATACTTATCAAATATATTATATATATGTAGCTTTGGCATATTATTTTACTGGAAATACTTCATTCTACCTGTTTTTATTGAACTATTTGTATAGAAATAATTATTCTAATCATTTTTATATGCCAATGTGCTGTCTTTTGCCGTAATATCAACGCGTTCTTCTAGAGGCAGAAACAAGCAAAATGTTATGTAGGGATCAATCGATGCTGTTCAAGAATATCTATGCATATACTTTACAGATTTATCAAAAATATAACAGATTTATCAAACAATAATGGCCAGTGAAAACCAGGCAGTATGAGGTACTAACACAAAGAGGCATCTCCGATCTCATCTGATTCAATATGTGACTATAGAAATAAAGTTTATTGATTAAAAATATTTGATTTACAGTGCCAAAAGATTATTATTTCTTCCTATAGATGATGATAGATGAAAGATTTATATATATAGATAGATACATAGAGAACTACAAGTCTATACATACATATATTAACTTGTTTAAGTGCAAAGAAAAGTAAATAAAGAAATGAGAATGAAATAATTATGATATGTGGTAAGCGATTGTAAGAGCTCGTGTGAAAAGCAAAGAAAAGGAAAGAGTCTAGTGCTATGGGAAATTCAAAAGAAAAGCGTGAATGTTAGAGTCTTGTTGAGAGATAACAAAAGCTGTTGATTAATGCAAAATGCTGGAACTGGCTTGACAATTGTGTAAATTGCGAGCGAGGGAAACCAAAACCTTTTAAGCACCTGTTTCTCAAGTGAAGAAGTGTTGGGCACAAAGTGTGAGAATTCCAATTCAATTATGGCCAGAACAAAAAGAATCGCGTATGGCCATAATACTCGCACTCGTTTGTGTATATAGAACGCAAATTGCGAAAGGGGAAGGCAACTCGACAGGCGAGAGTCAAGACGAAGTTTGAATTCCTTGCAAAAGAGAATCATATGGGAAGATTTAAAGATAAGTATAGGAGGAGTTTAGTTGAAGGAGAATCGATAATGTTATCGATTAATATCAAGAACGATGATATCAAGAACTGCTCCCATCAACAGCTTCCACCTGAAGGCATCAATTGACCTCACTTCGAGTTGAGATTACTTTTCCATTGACAAAGTGCAGAGTGCATGCAACATGGCTGCAACGTGCCACTCACTTACCTCGTGGCAAGCAACAATAAAAACTCACACCTATTGTGTGCAACAATCAACATTTAGACAACAAAGTCCGCACTTAATTGTCATATTTCTGAGATGCATTACACGACGACTGAGCCTAGACAGGATAAGGATATAATTAGTGCATTACACTACGCTTTGTGTGTGTATAAGAGCAGTCACATCGTATTGCGTATACGCCATGTAACACCATAGACAGACGCCTGTAACCCAACCTTCTGCCAGCTAATCAATTCCATGGCAACCCAAAGACTCCAATTGAACCTGAGACTCTGGGGTCAACTGCGTTGGCTCAAGGTCAGTATTCAGTCAGAAGCTGCCAGACATCAGGCAAGTATTATATATATATACATATATCATACAGATTTATATATATGTATGTATGTATGTATACGCAACAGTCCATTGACTTCTTAGACAGCTCCTCGTCTGCCTCGTGCCACAATGTTGCTTTAAGCTAAGCGTTGTCTTAGCAGCCCCAAGTGTCGCTTATAGATTCTGATTCCATTCCTGGAATCCAACTCCTCGATATATCGACCTGTTGCCCACGTCTGCTGCCAGTTGCCACTTGCCACTTGCCTGTTGCCAATTGCCCCCCTCTGGCCTCCTTGCTTCTCTTCTCTTTGTTCTTGCAACTTTATCGATTCGTTGAAAAATGTGTCACCCACGTTGGCATTGAAGTGTCATGTCTTCAAACAGAAACCTTCTCCGCAATTTCTTAAAGTGGAGTTTCGCTTTTCACTTTATTGCTGCAAAGTATCGATTAAGTATCGATATCAAGCTGTCAAATTGCATCAACGCTCACGTAAAGCTATTATCTATCTCCTGGCAAATTAGATTCCTGATGAAATTGGCAGCAGCAAAATTATGTAGATACATTTTCAAATTGCAATCAATCTCTTAAACATATCGAGGATATATACTAAAGAAAAGGGAGAGTAGGAAACTGCAATCAATCTCTTAAACATATCGAGGATATATAGAAAAAGGGACAATTCAATTAATCTGATAAACATATCGAAGTTATATACTAAAGAAAGGGAGAATAGGATAGAATAAATAGAATAAGAAAGACTTCAATCAATCGAGGATATATACTAGAGAAAGGAAGAGTTGGACACTTCAATCAATCTCATAAACATATGGAAGATATATACTACAGAAAGGGAGAATAGGATAGAATAAATAGAATAAGAGATACTTCAATCAATCGAGGATATATATCGAGGATATATACTAGAGAAAGGGAGAGTTGGACAGTTCAATCAATCCCATAAACATATCGAAGATATATACTAGAGAAAGGGAGAGTTGGACACTTTAATCAATCTCATAAACATATGGAAGATATATACTACAGAAAGGGAGAATAGGATAGAATAAATAGAATAAGAAAGACTTCAATCAATCGAGGATATATATCGAGGATATATACTAAAGAAAAGGGAGAGTAGGAAACTGCAATCAATCTCTTAAACATATCGAGGATATATAGAATAAGAGACACTTTAATCAATCTCATAAACATATGGAAGTTATATACTAAAGAAAGGGAGAATAGGATAGAATAAATAGAATAAGAGATACTTCAATCAATCGAGGATAAATATCGAGGATATATACTAGAGAAAGGGAGAGTTGGACACTTCAATCAATCTCTTAAACTTATGGAAGATATATACTAGAGAAAAGGAGAATTAGATACTTCAAAGGGTTTATCTTAAGTAATTATAATTTGTAATTGGAATATATAAAACGTTTTCCTAGAGTTTGTTTCGGTTTACATTTGTCTAGGAACATCCTGAAATTACTTCGAGGATGTTAATCGACTCTTTCCTAAACGAAATTGGATATTCCCTATTGTTTTGTGCTTCCCCGTGGATAAACTTTACTGCACTTGGCGAAGAGACTGCAAAGGTACTGCAAAGGGAGAGGGGGAGCAAAAACAAGTAAGAAAAAGCGAGTTAAATTTGGCTTTTGATGATTTTGGACTGCGACACTTTTAGAATCCGAAATGACCCCAAAGAGCGAGAGGCCACAAAATGAGGATGCAGTCCTCAGTGGACATAAAGTGCGACTTGCGAGCCTGTAGAGAACCTGGCAATTAGCCATTAACAGTCCAACTTGACTGCAGTTTGCAAACAAACAAAGGTAGCAGAAGGAAAGGTGGAAAGGTGGAAAGGGGCGGAAAGGGGAGGAGAGAGAGGGTAACTGGATCCGTGGAGCGTCGAGGCGAATGACTTGTATATTGGGTGCACTTGGAGGGCATACAGACTCGGCAGATGACCAGCCTAAGAGCAGACAAATGCGGCGCAATTTGCGGCACTGTGACAACAACATGGGGCACTCTGCTGGAGGTTGGGGGCAACCCGCAGCCCGCAACGAGCAGCGAGCGGCGAGCAGCGAGCAATGTGCAACGTGCAACGTGCTGGGCCGCGTAAGTCAAACAACGCAACGAAATGAATTATAAAATAACATGGCAACAAAACCAACAACGACGCCAAGTAGAGTCCTGTCCAGTACAGTCCAGCCGGCTACCAGCTCCCAGCTGCCACCTGCCACCTGCCACTTGCCACCTAGCCCAAGGAGTGCGGGTGCAAGCCGGAGGTAGGCTGGGTGGGCGGCTGGGTGGCTGGGGGTATATGACCACCTTGCGCTACATGAAATTTTTATTTTATTTAAATGTAATTATCTGCTTGAATAAAAAAATTCTCATCATGATGAGCAGCCGACGTCGACGTCGGCGAACAAAAAACAAAAAACAAAAAACGAAAAACGAAAAATAAAAAAGAGGATTCCATGTGCATAAAGTAAAACAAGCTGCATGTACACACCCACACCCCCCGGTACATATACACACATATACATATGTATATACACCTATGTACGCGAAAAAAAAATCCATTAAAATTGTGCAGGAAAAACAACCGAAAAAAAAGGAATCAAAAAACGAGAATCGCCACCACAAAAAAACAAAAAAAGTTAAAAAATAAAAAGCGAGGAGGAAGGTAACGCACCAACACGTTCAGGCCTACTCCAACCCACACACACACACGCCCACACACACCCACACACACATACACACACACACACATTGATAACAACAACAGCAACTGCAACTGCAAAAGCACATACAAAACTGCAGATGCAAAGGACAACGAACAACGCCGGAGAGCAGGAAGCAGAGAGCATGGAGTAGGCAGCTGGAGGACGCTGGGACCAGGGAGCAGGTGCAGCAGTGCAGCAGTGCAGGACCAGCGCCAGTGCCAGTGCCAGTGCCAGCACCAGGCCAAGAACGGGCGTGGCCTTTTTTTGCTCATTTGCAACGCACTTTGGTCTACTATGAGTACTACGAGTACCGAGCACCGAGTACGGAATACCGAGCACCGAGTACCAGGCGCTCCAGCTGCGCATTCTCCGTCCCGGGTGCAGTTTTCGGCTTTCGATTTCGGGCCTATGCCGCCTATCGGCTCTGGCCGTCGCCTTGATTATGCACATGCCACCAATGATGTGTTGCCTTTTTTCATTTGTTTTTCGACAGACCTGCCCCAGCCCCCAGCCACCAGCACACCCACTAGCCCACCCCCCCACTCTCACACACACACGCACACATGTATGTACATACTTGCATGTACTTACGCCTATGTATTGCCATTACCGTTGCGTTTCGTTTCGTTTTTTTCCTCTTTTTTTTGGGTCGTTTTTTTCCTCCTTTTTGGCTCCAAAAAAAAAAGAGGACAACAAATTGTCAAAATAATATAACGCAGAGCCCGCATTACTCGCGCCTGTACTTCGACCCTACTCCTTCCCCTCCCTCCAGACACCTCTCATCGTCCAACAGCCCAAACGATCCACACCTCCCGCATAGGTCTATTAAAGCATCAGCATCCTTCGGGCCAACAATTTATGGCAAACGCTTCAAAAATGTTCTCCTCTTTCTCCGGACTCTTCAAAGAACTCGTCCAGCTCAAAAGGTTCTACCAATTGGCTTTTACCTCAACCTACAGCATATAGTCTAAAATATATTCTAGAAACCTAACCTAATCCTAACCTGGGAGCAATATCCTACTCTGAGCTATCTGAAGTTATCAGAGAGTGGGAAAGACAGCTTTAAGTAGAAGAAGTACTAAGCTGATTCTTAAATTATTTATAATAGTTATAATCATATTTGTTGTAACTTCCATTTGTGAGTCTAAACCTAAATCCCAGCTCTAAAAGTTGAAGAGAATTTTGCAAATTTTGGATAGAAGTTCGAACAAAATATTTGAGTCTTATTTTTCAAACAGAAATAAGTAAAAATAAGTTGAGGGAAGAGTGGAGAGAATTTCTTTAACAACTTTAAGTTACACACCTTGTCCGATGCTGTCATATATATATGGCAAATGGCAACTGCTGTCTGGCAGTTTGAGTTAATTTTAAACATGAGAAATCAGGAAAAATTTCGATCGAAAGTTGAACTGAAGGTTAACTTAAAGGTGGAAATAAATATATGGAAGGCTATGGCTGTATGGCATGTAGGTAAGGATATGAGTATTGAAGGATATATAGATATAAAAGGACATAGAGATGTAAGGATATAGATAAGTAAAGATATAGATATTTGAGGATATAAAGTTATAAATGTTCAAAGATATTCAAATGGAAATAAAAACTAAAAAGGTCTGCAAAAATCTGTACCAGGTAGTTTTATTCTTTTATAATTATATATATAAAAGCGTAGTAAATAAATGAAATAAAATAATAATTACAAGCTAATTATTCCCTGGGCAACACTTAAATTTGCATTTTGCATATTTGTGTATATTTATTATTGAAAATCCATTTTCATTCGTGAAAATATGTAGAAGAAATTGGACATAAAGACATCGGTAGAAACATCAAATTGTAAGCTGAATATATGTCTACCACTTACAAAATCAAAAGCTGAGCAACCCATCCAACTTTTTTATGTGGAACTGGATACATATATATATACATTATATACATTATATACATATAACATACAGTGGCTCACAGCTTATTTCAACCAGCACCTTAAAAAAAGTTTAGGCATCTATAAAATTTAAGCCAAGCGGGATATTAAAATAATTTAAACGCAATTTGTTAGTCTGAGGTTTTAACTTATAAAATACCACTTCATTTATTTTTTAAATATTTTTTCATTACTTAATAATACATAAAAACTAAAAAAGTAACCAAAAACAATGTCACAGCTTATTTCAACCACTTTAAAAAATTATATTATAAAAACTTAATCTTCGACCTAAGAACTAAAATTAAAATTTGGTATGACCACCTTTTGTTTTCCTACCATTTTCAGTCTTTTTGGTATGGAGTTGACCAACTTTTGGGTTTCTTTTGGCGCTATTTTGGCCCATTTTTCCAGCAATGCAGTTTTAAGCTCGGATTTCCATGAAATCTTTCGTTTTCAGATGTTTGTGTCTAACCATATGATGAGAAATGAGTTCGATGCTTTGGATACCCCGAGATTCATATATTTTCTCTTACGCCTCTAACTTTTTGAATATTAGATAAATTTGATAACTGGGTACATCTTAAAAGATTGGGTTAGTAATATATAGCAGTATATATATAGCTTATATATCATATTACACAAAGACAGGGGGAAACCGAAGAGGGAAGCAAAATCTTCCCCTCAAAAGTCAAGAAATATGTTGATGGATGCAAATCGAGCAGCAATTATCTGCTTCAAAATGTAATCAATTTTTATTACTTGTTACTCTTAATCCTAACTAAGCCTTAGAAATGAAAAACTTAGGAAACTAAATACTATATCATATCCCCCATTATAGTAAATAATACTATCTACGCCACTGACAAGGAAAATTTGATTATACCCCGAGACTTTTCCTTTTCCTTTTTCTTTTTACTTTTTCGATTTGCAATTTACATTTAAATAATTATAATTTATATTATTTTAGTTTATAATAATTATTTTATCTTTTAGTCGCCTGCTTGTAGTTGACTCTAAATAATAGTTAAAGAAAAAAATAAAATTATTTCACTTTCGTTTAAGATTCGTCAAAAAGGAAATGAACGAAAAAAGAAAAAACTTAGCTCGACATTCTAAGAGAAGTCGAAGTACTTATCATGTGTCCAGTTCTATGGAAGAGAGTTGCCTAAAATTCTACACCCCAAATGGTTTATGCAGCGTTCAGTGGCCCAAAGCGTTGCAAGCTGCAAGTTGCAAGTTGCAGGAGACACGCCACAAGGCCAAACGAAATGAGGCTGACAAAAATGTGCGAAACATTTGCCAGCTTCAACTTGCTGCAAGCGATTTGAGGACTTCACACGTTTTTCTTTGTTTCTCTTGTTGTTTGTTGTTTGTTGTTGTTCCTGTTGTTTGCTGTTTGTTGTTGTTGTTGTTGTTGTTCCACTCGTTTGCATTTGTCACTCGTGCCTCGTGCCTCTGCAACGCTGCTAGCCAACTGAGGTAGGGGCGTAGCGTGTAAATGCGAGTTGCGGATGCGGATGTGGGATTGGGATTGGGATTGGGATTGGGCTTGGGCTTGGGTCTCGGTTTGGGGTGTGTGTGTGTGTATGCAAGTAGGATAAGCCATGGATAAGGGGGAAGGCTGCAAGTTGTTTTGTGGCACAAGTTTGGGCGGCTGCAAGCAGCGCTTGTTGTCATCGTAATTAAAATCATGTTAGAATGCTTTGTGAGCCTCGTGTTGCAATTGCTGCACTTCCGCGGGCCTTGCTGGGCTCCGGCTTCTGGGTTCTGGGTTATGTGTGCAACTCTAAGTATGTGTGTGTCTTGTCTCAGTGTGTGTGCGATTATAATACTCTAGCAGCTCGGCATCAAAGTTCTATTAGAATAGATGTAACGCAGTTAGTTACGATGTAAAAGCGAGCAGAGTTTATATCTGATGAGAATGTTCAGCTGAGTTCGTGTAGTCTATATGAATCGGACTTGAAGTTGATATATAGATATACACACACATACAGATATAGGTTAAATATGGTAACGATGCTGTGAGTATCTGGGCAGGTCGAGTGACTATAGCTCTTAATGATAGGTCGAAAACAATGTTGCTTTTCCTTTGTTTTCGACTAACTTTCAAAGGAAGCTGACTACTATTTATATATACATATATACATTATCCATAGAAATAAAAGGTTACACGATATAGTACAGTTTTACAACGATATATACTATATATACTTCCATATTGATATATCCGCAAGGGTATTCAATCTTTGGGCAAAGCAACGTTAAGTGTCTTTTCTTGTTTGAATTTTATTTTTTGCTTTTGCAGTTGACAGACGACAAGCTCAAAGACGCACACACACATTTAACACACACACACACACACACAAGCACAATTTGTGATGATTCCAAATTCGGGTACAGACAAAGTCAGTCAAGTCTTTGTTTTTTTGTGTGTTTCCATATTGCGGTTAAATATTAAAAACAGCAGCGAAATGAAGAAGAGGAGAAAGAACATTTATAACAGCAATTTGTGCCTTTGATTTTGTTCTCGTTCGCTTTTATCTTCCTCTGGGTTTATCTTTGAGATGCTTTTATCTTTTATCTTTTAGACTGCAGCCTGCAGCTGTCCCACATAATTAAAATATGTGTAAAAATGTGTTTATTTTCTCTCTTCTTTTTTTTTTTTTGTATCCAATGCGTGTTTTGCTATAGAAATCGTCAAGTGAAATCGAGTAGAAACTTACAATATTTGCTTAGAACCAGAACCAAAAACTAAATAAT
This sequence comes from Hirtodrosophila trivittata, assembly GCA_035045065.1. NCBI lineage: Eukaryota > Metazoa > Arthropoda > Insecta > Diptera > Drosophilidae > Hirtodrosophila > Hirtodrosophila trivittata. The sequence goes on along the minus strand of JAWNNK010001028.1, from coordinate 11,041,048 downwards.
ACATATATTTATTTATTATTTATTTTATTTATTTTATTTATTTTATTTATTTTATTTATTTTATTTATTTTATTTATTTTATTTATTTTATTTATTTTATTTATTTTATTTATTTTATTTATTTTATTTATTTTATTTATTTTATTTATTTTATTTATTTTATTTATTTTATTTATTTTATTTATTTTATTTATTTTATTTATTTTATTTATTTTATTTACTTTATTTATTTTATTTATTTTATTTATTTTATTTATTTTATTTATTTTATTTATTTTATTTATTTTATTTATTTTATTTATTTTATTTATTTTATTTATTTTATTTATTTTATTTATTTTATTTATTTTATTTATTTTATTTATTTTATTTATTTTATTTATTTTATTTATTTTATTTATTTTATTTATTTTATTTATTTTATTTATTTTATTTATTTTATTTATTTTATTTATTTTATTTATTTTATTTATTTTATTTATTTTATTTATTTTATTTATTTTATTTATTTTATTTATTTTATTTATTTTATGTATTTTATGTATTTTATGTATTTTATGTATTTTATTTATTTTATTTATTTTATTTATTTTATTTATTTTATTTATTTTATTTATTTTATTTATTTTATTTATTTTATTTATTTTATTTATTTTATTTATTTTATTTATTTTATTTATTTTATTTATTTTATTTATTTTATTTATTTTATTTATTTTATTTATTTTATTTATTTTATTTATTTTATTTATTTTATTTATTTTATTTATTTTATTTATTTTATTTATTTTATTTATTTTATTTATTTTATTTATTTTATTTATTTTTTTATTTATTTATTTATTTATTTAATGTCAACTATTAACAGTCGACCAAAATACAATACAATTTTCTGAACAGACTCAATTTTGTCTTGGTGTACCGAATATTGAGGAGATCACACACAAGATCCGTATTCCAGAATAGGCCGAACAAGAGAAGTATATAGCAGCTTAGTCGTATAAGGATCGTCGAATTCCTTAGACCATTCCCAATTCCCAAATCGGTGACACAGTCTAATCTCTCAAGAGAAACCCGGTCGAGCATGTAATTAAATGTGTGAGGCGTACTTCTATAGAATGACATAACCTTACATTTAGGGCAATTCAGAAACAACAAGTTGCATTTACACCAAGCAAACAGTATATGTTGGAATCTGAGATTTGCTTTCTGTCTGTCTATCAATGCTGTCTAACTTTATTTATATCTTCATATCTTCAAATATATTCTTCTTTATATGTATGAATCTATGCAAGTGCATATCTATCAATATTTCGATCTATCTATCATTCTATCAATATATTTGTGCATCAAAATATATATACTTCCATATATATATATATGTCTATAGCTATATATTTAATCCCTCTACTTATTTATTTATTTAAGAAAGCTATTGGGATGACCGAAAATATATATACACCCAACTCTCTTTTTACACGGTAGATACGTTCCTCAGAAATCCGTGTAAAAAGAAACCGTGTAAAAAGAGAGGCGTTTCCTATAGTAAAATGGGGGATACGTTCCATGTGATTTGACAACCGTGTAAGATGAAATAAAGAACTATATTTATTTCGAAAAAACGTGTAAAAAAAGTTGAAAACTATAAAATGTCAAAAAATGGTGAAAAATTGGAAGAGCAAGCAGAAAACAAAAGAAATCTGTTAATCCAGAATTAGGAACAGAAAACTTAGAATAGAAATAAAGAAAAAATATTTACATAGCTGCATAATTATTCGTCGCTATTTGATAACAAGAGCAATTGTTTGCGACGATCTGGACTAAAGTCGGTATCATCACTGGAGATATCCATCAGATTATCCAATGGTGAGTTTCGTCCGGTAATAGAGTTTTCAACTGTCGGACTACTTTCCGAAAGGTCTTGCGCCGTTGACTTTTTTATTAAAAAATCTCTTATAGAAAGTTGAACTTTTGGTTTTTTAAGTTCTTTATACAACTCTTTATGCCCAGCAATACAATTTTTTTCAACCGTGTAACTTCAGATCCGTGTAAAAAGAGAGTTGGGTGTATATATATACTATAATAAAATAATTTCCTCTAAGATATATATTACCGACTTTAGGAAGTGGCTAAATATACGCCAAATCGGTTGTATATAACCATAAAAATAAATATCTTTTATATATTATATTGGGTTGACCGAAAAGAAACCGCTGATTTTTTAAAAGAGAGTAAATACATTTTTTTAAATTTTAGAATGAACTTTTATCAATTACATATTTTCCATTTTGTTGGATGACCTTTCGCCATCTTTTCTGCAAATTCATTATTCTGGCCTTTATCTGCAAAAAACTGAAGCAAAAACTGAGTTCTGCAAAGACCGAAACAAATGGTAGTCTGAGGGTGCAAGGTCAGGACTATATGGTGGATGCATCAAAAGTTCCCAGCCGAGCTCAAGCGGTTTCTGGCGAGTGACCCAAGATCTAGCGTTGTCCTGGTGGAATATGACACCTTTACGATTGACCAATTCTGGTCGCTCCTCCTTGATTCAATTCAATTTGTCCAGTTGTTGACAGTAGACATCCGCATTAATCGTGCGGTTCCTTGGAAGCAGCTAAAAATATACCACACCCTTCCAATCCCTCCAAACTGACAGCATAATCTTCTTTTGGTGAATTTCAGCCTTTGAAGTGGTTTGTGGCGCTTCGTGATACTTGGACCATGATCCTTTTCGATTGACGTTATGATTTGCTTCAAAAAAGGATCATATTCATTGCGTTTGAGATGCATATCACAATTTTCAACAACAACAAACAATTTTCTAAAGCAAGCTAAAAGTGACAGCTAATAACTGACAAAAGAATTAAAACAATTAATCACAAGCAGTTCAAATAAATTGTGCACGCCGTTTGTATGTAAAATCACCGGTTTCTTTTCGGTCAACCCAATATTTATAAGCTAAAAACTAATCTTATGTTTAAAACATATATAAAGGGAAGAAATTAGAAATTCAAGAAATGAATAAAATAAATACATAAATAAAAAATTGATTAAAAGTTAACCAACATTTGTTGCATGGATTGGGGATCCAGCCAGAAAAACTCAATCAGATCCATAAGTGTTAGTATGTTAATTATATAAATAAGTGACCTAAAAGTATATAAAGGATGGAAAGAAAGAGACAGGTAACTATGTATAAAGCGAAGAGAATAGGAATGGAGAGAAAAGAAAGTGAAAGGTATGAAGATAGTGTAGCTAGGAGGTTAATTATTTCAACTAAAAATAAGAAAAAGGGAAGACTTAAAAGAGGAAAGAGAAAATTCTTTGAGAAAACGATTATAAATTACACATAAAGCAGGGAAGGAGCTGTGAAAAGCGTAATCAGTTGTCCATGTAGGATATATATATTGATATATATCTATGTCAGCCCACTCTGGATCTGAGAAACAGGCACAGGCTGCAAAGTAATGGGTTGAAATTTCAGGCACTTGAGTCACCCTGTGATGTTTGGTGCGAGTCAATCGAGAAAATGTTATAAAATATAATATATGACGCTCATTTTTGATTCTTTTTTTAAATTTGAAACGGCAATAATGACATTGAAAATCGGATTGAGTGATTGTGGTAAATTTTACTATTAAATATTGGACAGATTTATCAGGTTTAAATGCAGACAAAGCAGCTTTTGTGGGCAAGAATCGATTAGAAATGGTTAAAGATTCCAGAAAATGTATTATGTATCTTCTTAAGATCGAGTAAACGAGTGTAATTACCACAGAAATGAGTGGAATATACGATGTCTGGTCAAAAGAAAAGATGAAGGTTTTCCTTTGATTTCGAAGGCGAGGTCCATAATCAGTTCTTACCAACGGGTCCAAATTCTCCAGATTCGGCTTCCTGCGCGTTTTCCTATTCCCAAAACTGAAGAGACCAATGAAGGAAAAGCGTTTTGCCATTGATAAGATAAAGTCAGAGTCATAGAAAGAGTTGATGGCCAAACCGAAAAGCCCATTTCAGGAGGGCTTCGAGGAGGATATATGAGGGGAGGGACTACTTTAAAGGGAACAAAATGGATATCGATGAGTCAATAAATGCTCTTTGAAATATTTCAAAACTCACCTTTTCCTTTGAACAGAACTCGTTTGTATATTGCAACAACAATTTGATATGAGGAAGCTAGATTCTAAGATGACTCTAAGACGATTGCTTACATTAAAATGCGATCGCTTAACTGAATTCAAAAGGATAGCAAGGATATTTCGCACAATTTTCAACTGCAAATGAATCTTGAATCTATCAGTGCAGAAAAGAGCCCAAGCAACAGTCGCAGCAAAGTGTTTTTTTTGTATATCGTATGAAATCGATAGGAAAGAAGGCCAAGGTGGAGCTATCATCTGGCAGCGAACTGATGGCGACGGCTTTGGGGGATGCCCTCGGCAGAATGCATATCGATTGCCTTCAACAAGACAGACTGGGAGCCGGGAAATGCATGTTGATGCGTTGCTGAATTTAAGCTTTTCTTTTGCAGCATTTTTCCACCAGGAAAACGCAGCAGCAGCAGCAGCGAAAAAAAACATATTCCTGTTGCCAAAAATTTATATGAAACGCGCCACGAATTGGCTGCGAAAATATTATCCAGATTAGGTTGGCCTTAAAGGAAAACTTAAGGGAAATAATAACTGATGAAAAGTGATGAAACGAGGTCCTTTGTGAAACGGGGTCCTGTTTTGAGCAGCTTGACAAATCGTTGAAAGAATCGAAAAGTTGAAAGAAAGCTAAAAGAAAAGTATTTAAAATGGATTTTTTTTTTGTGTAGTCCAATTACATTTCAGGCTGTGCTTATATATATATGATATATATAGATATATATATGGATATATGTAGATATATATACCAAAATGTAGCTATAACAAAATGCTCTAATGGCTGCTAATTCGGATGGTTCCTTCTGTAAAAAAAATGTATCTATATAAAGTCATCTCTGTGCGTTTATGTGTTTTATCAGTGACTTTCCAGCCGGGTTAAAAAACATGTTGGGATTGACCATTCTGTAACCTTATACGATAGACGAGTTACCTACTATATACTCATATATATGTATAGGTGTGTGTGTGTGTGTGTAATGGGTGTAACCAGAAAAGAGAAAAAAAAGGAACTTTTACATTAAAATTCCAAACAATTGCAGCTATTCACCTTATCTAATACATGCCGCCGCCGCCGCAGAGCGAAGCCTCGTGGCAGGGGCAGGGGCAGGGGCAGCGGTGGCAACAGCAGTGGCGGCGGCGGCGGCGACCAGCGGCAGCTGCCACACCTTTGGGGGCGATTCAAAATCGGCAATACAATGTATAAAATACAGAAAAAAAGAGACGGAAAAAAAAAGTATAAACCAAAATCCTTTTTGGCTCTAGCTACGTCAGGTGACGGTTGTAACAGGATAACAGGCCAGCCGGGTGGTCTGGAAGGGGTCAATGGGGTGGGGGGGGTCTATGTACCCCTTTTTGCTGAAACTCTCCAGTGCTTTTTGTTCTCTGCCTCTTTTTGGGCGTTTTTTATTTAATGCGCGCATTTCACACATTTCACATGTCGGCGGCGTCAGCCTCGGCCGAGGGGCGATGGTCAAAGTTTTTATCGATTTGCTGCATAATATAGCAGCAGGAGGAGGATCGGAGTCGGGGTTGGGGGTGTAGCACGCCAAATATATGCCTAGAGCAGTGCCCATGTCAATGTGTGGTCCAGTGGGTGGGTTGAATGACGGCTAAAACTGAGCCCAAAAAACCAAAAAAAAAAAGAGACAACAAAAAAAAGGAGCAAAACCCAAAACCCAAAACCCAAGTGATTAATTCAACATATTCATATGTGCGTGACGGCCAACCGCGCCTCCTCCTCCCCCACCCCCACACAACTCCTCGAAATGTCCACTAACCCCACCAGCAAATGCGAGCAGCAGCCGCAGTGCCTCCACTCACCCCTCCCCCCAGCGGCGTCTAATGAGAAACATTTTCAAAAACAACGCGACGCGATGCGATGCGACGCGTCGGTAACCCAAAAACAGCTGGGGGGTGGGGCAGTGGGGTTGGGGCTGGGGCTGGCCTGTGGATGAGATGCTCTGCTAAGGGTCTGCGCAAGCTGAGGATTCGACAGTGGATTGTGGTGAGCTGGTCAGTGAAATATGAGCCACCGCGTCGCTGTCGCTGTCGCAGAAGCCGCAGCCGCAGTTGCTGCCTCAGCCTCAGCCTCAGCCACTGCCTCAGCCACTGCCTCAGCCACTGCTTCTGCCGCTGTCACTGTCGACCGCAGCTACTTTCTAATTAAGCATGTTTAGTTAGCGCGTAGAGGACGCGGCATGGAGCCGGGCTAAATGGAAGCTTGGAGACTTTTGCGCTGGTCAGCGGCAGCAAAACATGTCAGAAACAGCCCGCGCATCGCCCACTGCTAGCGGTGGGTGTTATCTGTGTGTGTGTGTGTGTGGGTGTGTAGGGTGTGAGGCGCGGGTTGCGTGTGCGTATGTGGAGCAGGGGGCAAAAAGGAAGTGCACACGCATGTCTAAAATATCTAAATCTCCATCCGCGCTTATCTCTCTATATATGCAAACAGGGCGGTCGCTTATGCATATACTATACACACACACACACACACACACACACATATATAGAGCTATGCGTGTGTGTGTGTGAACCCTTTTTGTTTTGACGTTTTGCTGAAAATGATGTTGGCAAAAAAGTTTCTAATGAAAACTCACCGACAAAAAACGAAGAGAAGGAAGGAAGGAAGGACACACACGCATACGAGACCCACTAATACAGGCGCAGGCGGCAACATGGCTAAAACAATAAGCGAAAAAAGTGTTCTAACGGTAAATGCGAACACATATCGCAATGCCTCCGCACGGGGTTGACCTCTGCTAGGCCTCGTGTCCAGCTCCAGCTCAGCGCCAGCTCAGCTCCAGCTTAAGTTCCAGTTCCAGTTTCAGTTTTAGATTCCAAAAGTGCTTGAACTACCCGTAGGAATCGACATGAAGTGTAGATATATATATGTAGTAGTACAGTCAGTCATGGAAGTATGCCTACAGCCGGCATCTTATGCAGTTTAAATGCAATCAAAAGCTGAGAAAAGCAGCTTTAAAAGTAACTTAATCAAATCTAAATCTGCCTCTGATATTTCCAATTGGAGTTGAGCTCCTTTTGGATTTCGCGTCTACTTCCGATGAGTTGCCAGATTGAGAACCTTAGTGCACAGGATATAGGATATGGGATATATAGTCTCTACCATTTTGGGGTTAGTTTTGTATCCCTTGCATTTCATTTATATTCATTAATTTACCAAAAACAAAAGGCAGTCCCTTGGTTTTTCCTTCTCTTACCTACTCCACACCTTTCCTATATATATATTTATATATAGAGTCTGTGTCTCGCACTCAGCATGGGATATATTATGAGCTTTGTATAACAATATGAATATGCAAATAAAGCGTTGCATACTTCGAGGCGCAAAAACAACATACTCATATCCTGGCCTTGTCCTGGCTGGAAATTTGTTTGCCTAAGCAGCTGCGAGTGGAGGCAGGGACCGCATCATTAGAGCTACTGCCCCATACCAGCTGGACGGATTGTCGAGAAACCCCTAACGACACTGCAATCACTTGCATTTGCATCCCTTAATAGCGTCAGCTACACCCTTTCACCCCTTTCGCACCCCTCCTTCTCCTCTCCACCCAAAATCAACTCAAGTGCAGCAACTTACGTGCATGTGTGCTACGTAGTCAGCCCTAGCTATCGGTTACGGTGACTTCTCTTTGCTCCGTCTTCATCTCCGGCTACGTCATATTTGGCGTAGTTCAAGTGCAGGTCCGTCTCCTTCCCCTTCCCCCTTCCTTTTGGCCATGCAAATTTGACACATGCACAAGTACAAAAATGAAAATAAAAAAAAAGGTCAGAACAAAAGCTTCTCTTCAAGCTTCACAGCGCAGTCTTCCGTCTCTGCAGTCTCTTTAACCTCTTCTCCCCTTAGGCTCCGCTGCTCCCCTTGGAACTTCACTCACTTCATTTCACTTTTTACAACTTGCACGCACATCCTTCAGTTCCTTTGGCATTTTTCTTTTCCTATCCACCCTCAGATGTTGTTGTTTTTGTTCTCCTGCTTGTTTTTCATATATGTTTGCGCTGTTTCTGTTTCTGTTTTTGTTTCCTTGAGGATGAGATTGGTGCTGGTACTGGTACTGGTACCTCGATGAGGACAGATCTCTATATTTGTATAGCGCAGCAGACGTGGCTGCCACCTCAAACTTTCCATTTCGTTGCATTGACAAATAATTCTTTTTATGCGCTGCGCCATCCCCATCCCCATCCCAAACCCAATCTCAAGCCCGCACCCATCCCTCTACGACTGCTCCTGGCAGCCTCCTCCTCCACTGCTCATGTGTGTGTGTGTGTGTTTTGGCATTCATTAGCTGTCTCTGCTCCAGCCCAGACTCCTCCCTGAACATTTCTTAAGCGTAGACGTTTTTATTTATTCCTCTTGTTTTCTGCGCTTAGTTTAGTCTGTGAAACTTAGCACCCTGCTCCCAGGCTCAACCCCTATGCGACCCTAACCCTAGCCAGGGTTGATACACTTCTTGATTAGCTCTGTCGCTTTAGGGGGACTGCTCGTAGGTTGTCTGACTCGAATCACCTTAGGGCTTCAAGTTTTTAAGTATGCACTATCGCAGCATCGTTGAAACTATCGGAAAGTCATCTGGATCACAAGGATAGTTCATCCCTTCGAAACTTCTAGGTATCCCAGTAGTAATCTCTATATAATTCTTTCTATTTTTTAATGATGTATCAAAAGTACCGCCAGATAATCGATAGATGATTGAATCTAGAATATCCCTTCTATATATTTATTGTTATCATTAAACTTTGTCTCCAATGTAAAATTGTCAAAGGAAGTGCAAAGGGTCTTACCCAATCACATCTATCTCCCTATAGCTAGGAGTCAAACTTACCACACCTCGATGAGTTGCCTAAACACACTCTCTGCAATATTCTCTCTATATATCGCTTTCTATCGTCGATTTCACAGTCGTAAATAATGCATAAAATAAGCTTTGACTTAAAATTTCGTTAGATTATTCCACTTGTCTGACTCAAAGAAATTTATCCTCTGGAAAAAGGGTATGTACGCTCCGGTTGCACCCTGTTTTGTAATCTTCCATTACCGCCGAATGCAATTTCATTTATAATAAGCACTCGACTCACACATATGCATGAGTCGTAGTCCATGTAGGAAGCATGGAGTGCATATAATAGATTTGGGCTTTTGTTTGACAAATGTTTTTTTGCAAGACTTATGAAGGGGTATGCATCCACTCAACTGCAATTGAATGGCATAGAGTACAAAGCACAGACCCGAGAAAGGATCCAAGGATATTAGTTCTGTCCGTAATCTTGATGTACACACAAGTATGTATGCCTGATGACGATTCAAACGATTCAAACGCCGCCCAGCAAAAGTGAAACGGGAAAAGCCATCGAGAAGAATGTAAAGTGAAGGGAAATGATTTGCAGATGAAACTGGTGCTGGGCCAGAAAGTAATCTCGATGTCGGATTTAAACGAATATTGATTGGAAAGTATAGGGAAATTTGATGTAAAGGAAGAGCGAATGGAAGGTTGATAGGAAATTAGTTTTAATTCTGATGTATGATTGATGTTGATTGAAGCTTTAAGAGAAACTCTAAACGGTATATACTTATTTATAGTATTGATTGAGAAAGTATCACAAATTGAAAAGGATATAGTAGAAAGTGGATAGGAAGAGAAATAATGCTAGGGTTTTGGGTTAATAATCAATCTTAATGTAACAATGAAAAGCTGAGAAGAAACTAATTCAGTTTTCAATCTAAAAGGAATATATTTCTGTATTGTATTGATAAGAAAAGTATTAGAAATAGAAACAGGAAATGATAGAAAGTAGGAAGAAAGATAGATGATATATGATATACTAGAGATAGAGTATGCTAAGTAGTCAATCTTGATGTATGCTAGTTGTAGATTGAAGCAATGAGAGCGATTGAAGGAAAGAGCACAAGAGCAAGGATACGTGGCCCAAGATGAATGGAAAGTACATTCAAGTAGAGTTACGAATAGAAAGATATAGAGAGATTGAAGGGTTGCGTAGTTCCGTTCTGCAATCTTGATGTACGTTTGTTGTCGATTGATTGAAGCGTTGCCAACAAAAGTGAAATCGTAGACACACTTGAAACGAGCAAAACGAAATGCAGGAAGTGCAGGCAAAAGCGAGTCTTCTGCTTAGATTTTGCTGCCTCAAAAAATAGGGTTAAATTGCATAGAAATCACGAGGCACAACCCCCCGCATGAGGCACACACACACATACACATAGAAGCGAGGGGAGAGACGAGGAACCGCCCCCAGCAGATGATGACATTCGACGGTAGACGGTCGACAGACGAGGCTTTGTTTGACGCACTTAACACGACGATGGCGACATGCACTTGAGTTGCACAAAAGGCCCACTCATACACACACACACACACACACACACACACACACACACATATATATATATATATATATGTATGTATTCAAATAAAGATGAAGGCAAGCGATTTGCACAGTTAGATGCACTAGACAGACACGAGACAAAACGAGCCCAACTGCTTGTCTAACCCTGAGTCTAACCCGCAGCGACTCAAGTTATACACTGTGAGAAAAGCGCATAGCAAATATGAATATTTCAATAGCAATAGTAAGCAACTTTTGGTCTCTATGTAGCTATAACCCTTTCAAGTCGAACACCCACCGGGACAGCTTGCAGTTTGTTGCATGCAACATGCATTAGAATGTCGACTACAATGCCGCTGGCTCTTCTCGTGTTGACATAGAATCATTGCCGCTGCTGCTGTCAGTGTTGCTCCCCACAAGTCTAGTTGCAACATCCACCCCGCTGGTGTATCAGGTGCAAAGCAAAAGCAACTCAATGAAAGTGAAACGGTGGTGGCTGCCATCTGAATGTCGCGCCTGCTGTGGCTGAGGCTGGAGCTAAGGGGCAGCTGCTGCTTGAGTGCACTTTTTTGCACTATTCAAAAGCTAAAGTGGGTGTGTGGGCCCTCTGTATGTATGTGTGTATGTGTGTGTGTGTGTGTTGGGGGAGTGTATGTGCGTTGGTGGTGCAATGCCATTGGCATTAACATACCTTTGCCGTCACATCTTGCAATTGTGGGGTCGTTTCTGGGGTTGAAGGACGCCAGCGAGGCATTGCGTTACCACACCCCCAGCCCTCCCCCACCTGGGACCACCTAGGGTGAGCCATTGTGCATGGAGCTGCGTGGCAAGATGATGCAAGACCAACACCAACAGCAATGTCAATGCCAATGCCAACGTTATTGCACCCGTGGAAGGTGTAAAAAGATGACTTGAAATTGAAGTTGAAACTGAAGTAACATCGATCCAGTGGCATCCACTCCAAGTGCAACCCCATCGCTACCAACCAAGTGGTCTACGTAAAAGTGAAAGCTTCACGTTCAACATTTGCGAGATGTCTTCCACGGGATGACGTGTGGATGGATGAGATGAGGTGAGGTGCCAGTCACCAGGACATCGTTACCATAAAAACCAATGAAATTTCGCTTAGGCTCACTGCGTGCTGCGCTTTACGAGCAGTCCCCAAGGCCTCGGCGGGAGCTACATCGCGAATTTGGCATTGTAAAACCTTCAAATAAAAGCCAAACGCACTAATGTCCTTAACGGCAAACGCGTTTCCGTAAGCCTTCAAGTTGGACCTGATAATAAAAAGAAAACACTGGAAAACACACACAAAACATTCACAAATTCGCTTGGACGAAGGACGAATTCTCTAACAAAAGCAAGTTATAAGCTTTGATCGTATGTTTGATAGAGAATAATATAGTTGAGTTTAGTTTTGCCATATATATATATATACATATATATATATATCGTTACCGATAGTTATACTTGCTGTTAAAAGTTGTCGACTTAGAAGTAAGTCGTTTGTTTCAGTTGAAGCGGTGTTTGCCTTGAAAACTTTTATAGTATATTCACAAGCTAGGAAGATACTATTATAATATATAGAACTTAAAACAATATTGAAGATTTTCCAATTATATATATATATATATATATAGGTACAATTGATCCAATAAACATAAGCTAATGGAAACCCAAATCTAAGTAACAAGAGGAAATCAAAGTTAAACGCCAGGTAAACAAAATTTTGAACAAGTTTCCTTTGAAAATGTTCCAAAGCAACTCAAGTATATATATATATATATATATACATATATATATATATATAATATATAATTGCGATATTGATCAGGCTTAATTAATACTATTTACAGGTAAAGTTGTTCGAACATCATTTGTCTGCCGACTGTTTCTAGTATTGCTGCAAGGCAGCAGGCAGCGGAACAGGAAGAGATAGACTATATGAACTAAGAGCTGGATCAGGCATATATATAGGACTTTTGTATGTGTTGAAAATGGTTGTTCAAAATGTGCGTTACACAGTTGATAATACTACCCGAATACCTCCTGTGAGAGTATCAAGCGGAAAAAGAAGAAACTTTGTCGTTTGTCGGTGCGGCGGCTGCCACTGGCCACTGCCACTGCCACTGCCGCTGCCACTGCCACAACCACTGCCACAGTTGGGGTCTCATGTGCGGCGGCGACACAACTTTTTATTCCTTTGTTTAGAATAAATATAAATGTGCACGTGTTTTGGCAATGGCCTTTGTTTTAGTGGTGGTAAACGCAGTGAACATCTCCTCTATACGGGCATATTGCGATTGGCGCTGGAGTTGGAGTTGGAGCTGGCGCTGGAGCTGGGGATGCGCTGGGGTTGCTGGGCGCAGTTAAATTTTAATGTTGCCATATCGATATGTGGCATGAATCTGCCGCCGAATGACTCGAACTCGAACAAACATACCATGTATGAAATAACATTTGGAATAGCGCGTTACGTGCCACAAAAACGCCGCTGCTGCTGCCGCTGTTGCTGCCTCTGCCTCTGTCTCTGTCGCAGTCGCTGCGCAGCCGTGATAAGCGCGCTGCAGCCTCGACGATTGACAGGAACTCATTGGGGGTGGAGTTGTGCCTCACGAATGAGCATGGGGCAAGGGGTGGCTGTGTTTAGTTTCACTGCAAATCTTAGAGTGTCCTGGGTGCCAGCTGTAATCGTCACCAAGCGTGGGCGGGGAGGTACAGCTTAGACCTGGACCCCATGTTCGAGTGGATTGGGCTGCGGGCTGGAAGTCAGCACTGGCCTATGAATATCTCATGAGCTGTGGCACTCACGCAACGGAACATTTCATTTTACTTTGCATAAGTTCGCAATGACGCAAATTCTAATCAATATCCTCGCCATACGCATCCTGCCGGGAGAGATGGCAAAAGAATAAGAAGGAAAAAGAATCGAGCCGGAACCAAATTGACATTCGCTTGTTTTCCATTAACCAAATCAATTGAGAAACTACATTTAATATAAGAACTATCGTAGCGGATCAAATTATAGATCAGATCATAGTTTCTTTATGATATTTATAATATTTCATCTCAGATCTAACTATTTTATAAAGACAAAAACGGGAATCTATTGAAGCTGGCAGATTCCTGCAAATTTAACGCTTTCGTAAGATAGTTATAAATCTAACATATATTTATTATTTTGCGTTCAAGGTTGATTTTTGTAATACGCCAATTAAAAGAACTTTTTTCTTTTCAGGATTATTCGAAAAAGCTATTCGGACTGTTTGTACACACTGCCAAAGGATACAGACTCCTTTCTGCTGAATTACCCGTGGAATGGTCACTGCACCCGGCAGGATACACATCCAATTAAATGATGGAATCCCGCAAAAAAAAAAAATAGTCACAGAAGCTGTCGCAATTAGATATCAATGAATATAATTTTCATTTAATTATACGAACGAAAACTTTACGTAATAAAATTTGGAAACTAAATTTACCTGTTTTTATTTCATAATTTATAAAGGAACTTATCGAACGTCTCTCGTTGAATGAATAGAGCTTATCAAACTTCCCTCGTTAGCATAAAGGACAATTTATCAAAGTTTCCTTTCATGAACGTCAATTTATGAAACTCTTCCTTTCAAACGCAAACTTATCAATCTGCCCTCGTTATCGTAAGCTTAAACGATAGCTTAGAAAATTCTTCTTGTTGGCATAAAACCTATTAAACTGCCCTCGTAAGCATGAACGTCAATTTACCAAACTCTCCTCGCTGACATTAACGCAAACTTATCAATCTACCCTCGTTATAGTGAGAGACAACCCGTTAAGCTCTCCACTATAGTAAAAAAAGCCAACTTATCAAACTCCCCTCGTTAGCATGAACGCAAACTTATCAAACTGCCCTCGTTGGTATGACTCCGAACTTATCGTACTTCCCTCGTTGGCATTATTACAACTTATCAAGCTCCCCTCGTTAGCCTGTACCCAAAATTATTAAACTTTCCGCGTTAGCTTGAACCTAAACTTATTAATCTCCCCTCGTTATTATTAAGGACAACTTTTAAAACACCCCTCGTTACCTTGAACGCAAGCTTATCAAACTCCCCTCGCAAACATGAACGATGGCGCATCAAGCTCCCCTCGTTGGCATAAATAAAACCTATCAAACTTCCCTCGTTGGTATGAAAGAGAATTTATTAAACTCTCCTCGCAGGCATCCACACCGATTCTGCTGTTTCTGTGTATGTGTGATTGAAATTTTGGATGAAATCCAAGAAAAACCCATAGGTAATCTGAAGCCAAGTACCAGGCGAACAGAAGCTGGCAGTTGGTAGATCAACTCAATTTGCACTCATTTTTCACTCAGCAACTTTGGGGAAAAAAGTGTTGCATACTTTTAGATGCCCACTCTGAGCGCTATGCTGAGTGAAGAGTAAGCAAAAAAAAGTGGTGCATACTTTTAGGTGCCCACTGTGAGCGCGATGCTCAGAGCAGAATTCTCTTTGAATTTTAGTGCATCTACCAACTGCCAGGTTCTGTTCGCCTGGTACTTGGAAGTGGAAATCTGATGATTTTTCGGCATAATTCGAGCTGAGAACGAACAACAGGGATGGATCGTAACGAGGGGAGTTCGATAAGTTGTTGGGAATTCTTGCGAGGGTTGGACGAGAAGTTTGTGCAAATAATAACGAGTGGTGTTTGATAAGTTCTCATCGCTTCTAACGAGGGAAGTATAAGAAATTGTTGCTTTTCCTAACGAGGGGAGTTCTATAAGTTGTTGGCATCCAGGTTTAAACATCATTTTAATGCAGCTCTCCCATAACTAATAATAAAAAGAATGTTGTTTCGTTTTTCAATGTTTATTTATTTAAACTTTTTAAAGACAATTATTTACTTATAATATATAAGATTATTATTTTATCTTAATTATATTAACAACTTAAAATATTAATTATATTAACAACTGTTTTGATATCTGTAATTGCAATTTACAACTTATATAAACTGTAATTATAAACAAATAAGTTTAAACTTATATAAACTTATCTCGCTATACAAAATCTTTTATATAAATGGAAGTATTTAATATATATTCTTTTGGTTAGAATTATACCTAAAATATAAAAATTTGTAGGTATAAATATATAATTCTTATAAATAAATAACTATATAAGAACTATCCCACAGCATGTGCTGATTGTTGAGGACTAAAGATGCAGCTGGTTGATGAGATGGCAGCCTTGAAGCAGAACGCCTTCCTAGGATGAGATGGAGCCCTGTCCTGGTCGGTTTCTGGGATTCTTCGATTAGCTGATGCCAATGAGACATACGAATCTATTAAAAAATTTTATGTTAATTAAACTTTGAACATAAAGATATTTATATTCTTGAATAAAAACTTACCTCGTGTGGCTGAAGTAACTTTTCCTGCCGGTTGAAGCCTTTGGGTTGGCTTTTCTTAAGCTTTCGACGTCAGGCAGCTTAATTGGTTTGAAACTTTTGTAAAAGCTTCATTGAAAACTGCGCAAGGTCCTTTGCTTACAGCTTTTGAGAGCTTTATCTGGTAACAAATAAAGCTTTACTGCGTTAAGTTTTCCACTTTGGCAAAGCTTAATGACATCCCTTTTCGTCCTGTTTCTTAGCAAAGCTGTAAAAGGGCGTAGGCTAAAAGCTGCATAGAAATGGAACAGTGGAAAAATTGACGTAGTTGAATGAGCTTAATGGAAATTTGCATACGTCCTTGACATTATGACGCATGTTAAATCAACAGCTCGAGAATATAACAATGCAAGCGAGAAGCATGTGTATGTGTACATATCTATATATATACATATACATATGGATTTTTCTATAAATATAATCGAATACATATTTTTATTTTATGGTACACATTCAGGGATACTTGCAAATATTACTGAAATACATTTGGGTTTTTTTTTTGGTTTCGAGGAACGTTTTGTGAGCGAGGCTAAAGCTGATTGAATAAAATTTACTAATCATGAATCGCCGGTGAGTTGTAGACATCCATTAAAAGAACTTCGGGACAATACTGTACATACATATATATACGGCATCTGTTGTGGCTATCTGTATACTATCTGGATATTCTGGACTTGCAGGCACATGTTTCTCAAGGGTCTTCACTAAATGCACCGCATAACTCATGACACTTCCAATCTCGTGTATGAACATCGCAAAGAATTGCTCCTTATTGAATGGTTACAGGTATCGGGCGTTACTTTGTAAAGTAATGCCCGTTGTATTTGCCCAGTAAGCCAAGTACCACTCCGGCGGTGAGCAGAGCGTCCAGTTGCTTCTTATGTTTGCGACTGTTCTTGACCTTGGCAATGTCAAGCAGATGGACGACAGTGACGGGTCGCTTGATTTTCTGCAGGCAGTAAACTAATTTCTGTAGTTTTGAATCATCTTGAGTTCTAGGCATTGTTTAAACGGTAAATTTAAAATATTGAAAATAAATAGCAAATTTTATGGAATTCGTTTGGATATGTTTCTATCTAGGCAATGGATATAATAGTACTGAAATTTATTTTGTTTTTCAAACCATTTTGCTTACTTTGTCTGTCAGCCTGAAAATCAAACTTAGGTTTATAAAGTAAGCTTAGAAAAATACTTATAATTTTTAAATAATTATTAACTTTATATCTATCAGTTTTTTATGTCTTAAAAGATTTCAAGCTTTTTAGATAAATTCCCATTTTAAAAGGAGCTTAAAGGAGATTGCAAAAGTATTTCTCTAACTGAAAACACACCCTGCGTATGCGTAATGCAACAAGGTAAACAGTGTTAAAGCATGGAAAGCCAAAGATATATTGAAGACATATTAAGTTGAATAATATATACATTGAAGAAAAACCTTTATTTCACTTGATCTCGATATTGATTCAATGCTATGCAATGTGTCGCCTCGGCGTAGGATCTGAAATAAGTGAAAACTTGCTAAAATGTCTTTTTTATTGAACGCGAATTTTAAAGTCATTCGAATGACGACATCGATCTGAGGAAACCTTTATGACTTAAGCATCCTTTGAGAGCGGCTTTTTCCAACTAGAGTTTTCCTCCTGCATTTCTGGAAAAGTAGAGAGTGCTCGACTAGCCAACACACAGTCACACCTGCCAACGCACAACAAATGCGACGTACGTATATGGCTGTCTCTGTCATTGAGACGTTTATCTACAGACAGCTATGGTTATATCGAGTCGGCTACTCACGCTTATCAAGAATATATATATTGCATGTAGCATATACAAGTATATTTACTTTACAATATCAAAGATCGAAGGTCCTTTTCTAGCAACATCAGATTAATTTACACAGCTTTCACTTTAGATTTTCTTACACGTAAGTTTATAAGTTCAGGGTATAGACTAAATAGATATATAAGATAATATAATATAAAGATAATAAAACACAGTTGGAGCAATTGTTTTTTAGAAAAGGGGTTTAAATTTATTGAAATATTGTTGTTGTTGTTGTTGTTTATCTTTGAGTTCTGTTGTGGATTATTTAGGTTTAGGTTTAATGCAAGCACTTTAAAGTGTACACAGAGAGAGGTTTTACATTTCGAATATACATACATATATATGTATAGGTAATATTGGTATATTTTGTATAATTGTATATGTGAGAATTTGGGCTGAATGCAACTCTATATATATATATATAACATGTCCAATTCCCTTGATCGAGCGATCTAGTAAGTTAAATTCCATTAGTACTCATGGTAAACAGTTCATTATAATTAAAAACATATATATATATATAAACATACATATATACTTATATACATGAATATATATATATATGTAGAACACACATATAGAGATGCCACGGGTAAGAGCATATTTGCTCATATTGCATATTGAATTTTTTTTTTATTTTTTTTTAGCGAATTTTGTTGTTTTTCTTTGACTTTTTCTTTCAGTTTTAGTTTCAGTTTTAGTTTTAGTTTTAGTTTTAGTTTTAGTTTTAGTTTTTGCTTTGTTTTAATTTTAGGTATAATTACTGGCTAATGTAAAGGTTTCCCATGCTCGAATTCCCCGATTCTACCAACAAATAATTGTAAGCATTATTCTAACAAAATGGATACAAAAATGGGTCACGAGTAGGTGGCGACGTTTTAAATTGTTTTTTTTGTCATTAGTTTTTTCTTTGCTTTCGTTCTCAATTCAATTTGTTGTGTATAAATTAGTTGTACTTTAAAAATTATATACACATATAATATAATATAATATAATATAATATAAGCTTGCGCATCTCCAGCAAACGTCGCCCAATTTAAATCTGTTCATTAAAGTTTATTTCATTTATAGTGCAAGTTCACAAAAATTCAGTCGTGATTAAAAACGTTTTCTCTTTTGTTTTTTCCTTTTAGTAATAATATAATTAATATTTTTTAAATTTCTTTTTGTTTCTTTTTTTGTTAAATAAAGCTCAAAGTAGTTATGCGAACCGGGCGCTAAACACACACACACACAACGAGGCTGCGTTCGTATGTATTATATCGTCAGCAGATCAGATCAGACATAAATGCAGCTCAAACTTAGTTTCAAGAAAGTAAAAAAATGTTTACTTAACAATAATTAATGAACACCAATCATGATCCTCGGCTGGGGGACACTGTATCCTCTATCCTCTATCCTGTATCCTGTATCCCTTTTTCATTGTGAAAACAAATGCCAAAAGCAGTTTCTAAAAGTTTTTCCATTCAATAGCAAAATAACTTAAGTATTAAACGTCTGGGTACACTCTACAAATCGTTTTGATCTATAACAAAATGTTTACCTAGCTTATGCGTTATGCGCTAGTATCTTAATAATACTCAAGATTAAAGCAATCTAATCTATTGCATAGGCGCAACGCAACGCATTAACTAGGCTTATGTAATAGATCTCAAAGTAATTGATTATCATTTGAAATTTGTTTGTCATTATTCAGCGGGAAGTGCCGCAACGTTTAATGAAAATGTCTATAGAGAAATTCGAAGGCGCCTTACCTATAGATCATAATTCGAGATGCTTTTAGACACGTATACATATACATCTATATATATATATATTATTGTACAGACATACATATAGTAAATAATATGCATTCAATATATATCATATACATATATATTTATTACATTTATATAGTTTATTCAGAAAACGCTACAATAAATGAGCGCATGGATTTGCCTTAGTGGTTAAGTGTCTTCATCAGCGACGAGTTTTAATTACGTTTTTTCAAATTTATATCTATAACTTGACTGTTATTGTAAGCACAATTAAAAAAAAAAACAGCTAAACAGCTAAAAGTACATTTATAAACATCTTCTTCTGTTTTATTGTTTGTTTCTTTATATATACTGATACCAACTAGTTTAATGTGCGCGTTGTTCTTGCATCTAAATATCTAGGTACATATATTTGTTTCTCTATTTTGTCTGGTATCTGGTATATCTGGTAGATCTGGTAATTCTGGTAAAGTTTACTTCTAGCATAGATACAGACATACAATAGAGTTAATTACGAAATATAATTGTTATTCTGCTAGTTCTATACTCCTCTTAATCTTCCTGCTGTCTCTTAACTAAGCATTGTTGGCGGTGCTTCGTTTTGGTGCTAGCTCCACATATTATAACGCATGTGCTCGATCTTCTTCTTATTCGATCCAAGCCGATCTGATACTCCACTACTAAGCGTATTATTGCACTCTTCAAAAGGGTGGAAGTCAAATGGGAAGCCAAAACAAATGTTTTAATATATAAATATTGCTCATAAAATAGCAAAGGACACGGATTAATTTTGATAGTGATTCGTTTCGTTTGAAGAGCGCCGTGCTCAAAGCCATCGCTAGTCATCGATAGTGTCGTAAAAGTAAACTGATGAATGTCTTAAACATTTCAACTAACGATACATCATTTAAAATGTGTGTAACCATTAAGATACATCACTAATTGATTCATTAAAGACCTATATTCATTTTACATATTTCACTTACACTACGTTTTTGCCGATAGTTAAGAAGCTGTTTTGTTTTTTGTTTGATCGATGGATCCTATGCGATGGTTAAAAAACTTCTGGAGTTCTCACTAAACCTTAAGAGTATCCATATACTATGCACCCGAAACTTAGAGTCGTTGTGCCTTAGACATGGATTGGGCTATAATACTTAATGTATACATATGTATATATATCTTTACTTTTCTCATAATAATAAGGTTTATTTTTCAGGATTTTCGTTTCCCCAGTTTCAAAATAAATATTCTGAATATCTGAATTGAAATTAAAACGAAAACATATTAAATTCAAAAACTGAGTAACTGAACGACCGAATGACGAGACATATACATAATGTTTGTTTGATTTCCAATTGGTTAAAGCTTAGATTAGATTGGTGTATTGTATTACTGTTGTTGTTGTTTGTAGTTGTTGTAGTTGTTGTTGTTGTTGTTGTTGTTGTAGATGTTCTGGTTGTGCTGCGGTTGGTGGTGTGTGTTTTTTATATATTTTTATTTTATATTTTTGATCATGATGTTTGATGATGGGAATTACATATTGGGACGCTCTATGTATTACCTCTTTAAATTCCAAGACTGCAATTAGACAGAAAGATAGAGATAGAGAGAGCGAGTGAGAGAGAGAGCGTGAAGGGGAACACATATAAATGGTAAATTTAATAATGTTATCAAAAAAACAACATGCAATGTTAATGATAATAAAAAAAAAACTGAATATAATATCCTAAAAAAAAAAACCTCAAAAAAACTATATTATCATATCAAAATTACAACCAAGTTGAAAGTATGTTCAACTGAACTACTAAGTGAACTAAGTGAACCAACTCGATCATTGATTGTCTAGTTTTTAATTATCTAATTTGATTCGTTTGTTCGTTCTGGTTGGTAATTTAAGTTCCATTCTCATTGTCGATATTATTGTTAAATTGTTAAATTGTTAAATTGTTAAATTCATAGTTATTGTTCTGGATGAAAAACAGTTTTCAATTTAATGTACATTTTGTATTGTCTCGTGGAACTAGTAACGAACGTTAGCTAAGAACAAATGATTCAAGTGAACAAACTAATGAAACGCGTTTCATTTCT
Organism: Hirtodrosophila trivittata; assembly: GCA_035045065.1. Taxonomy (NCBI): domain Eukaryota; kingdom Metazoa; phylum Arthropoda; class Insecta; order Diptera; family Drosophilidae; genus Hirtodrosophila; species Hirtodrosophila trivittata. The sequence goes on along the minus strand of JAWNNK010001028.1, from coordinate 11,019,450 downwards.
TATAAGAAAATATAATGATTAAAAGTTTATACCTTCAGACACTACTATATATAGACAGCTAAGCCACGATTATCCGTGATACTTCGGACCAAGCTCATTATGGGAAATAAAAGAGAGTTCACATTTAGACAAGCAACAATTATATTATAATATTATTTTTATTTAAGACACGAACATGTGACTCAGAGCTTATAAACATACATAAAAATCCGAATAATCGAGGCTCAACTGTTTATATGTATATATATTTATATATATATATAGCATAGGTGCTTGGGGATTATTACAGTTTTTAGTTGAATTTCTTGCATATTTTTCTTTGTGTTTGTTTGTGTGTGTGTATATAGACGACTTTTGTATAAGTGTATATAAATATTAAAATATTAAATTAATAAAGTTTCGCGTCTAGGGCTCAACGCCTGAAATGTCTATAAATAGGCATTAGCCGATGCAGTTAGAGATCTAACATATGCATACAATAAATTCATTGTTAAGTACCCTTATATATATAATATATATATATATATATATATATATATACTTGTAGTACTTGTATATAGTGCAAATCCATGCGAAAGATGTACAACATTGTAGATACTAACTGTAGATACTCATAAGAGAGCACAAAGTAATAATATACGTTTATAACTCTTTCGATTGAGTATTATATATATAGGACTTGTTGACAAACGTGTCCATTTTAGATATATATATATATTAATATTGGTTTCAATCGATGTCAGCATCGCCATTATTGACATATAATTCTTTTCTAATTTGACAAGTAAATTGTTATATTGAGTATTGATTTATGTTTTAATAATGTTAAGCTTCCAATATGCAATATATATATAATTTTTTTTTGACGTTTTTCTTTCGAGACAATTTTGGATAGGTGGTTCGATATTAGATTTTATATATATATCGATATAAGAAAAGCTCGATACGATCGCGAATATCAATAATATTGCAGTTTTTATGATTTTTTTTATAAAAAATTGTTTGCTCGTGATGAGAATATGTTTCTTTCGAATGAATTTGAAAAGCCAATATATCAATTCGGCCATCTGTAAATCTCTCGGTGGGGCACTAATGCTGCTTGTTAGCCACAGAGAACTCGGTTGGATTTGGCTGAATCCCTTCGTTCAATGGGTCGCATGTTGCCGCGGTCCAATTAGAAAGCAACAGAATGCAAAAAGATAACAGACTAATCAGCGTATCGCGTATCGGTATCAGGGCATTAATAACCTTCTAATTAGACAATTCCATGGCAAATGGCCTGATTGATAGGGTGAGTCCCGTCATTAGAATACATATATCATATACACAATGTATACACAATACCAATATACGTATAATACTTGTATATACAAGTTTATATAATTATGGCATGTCAGAAAAATGTATGAACAAGAGAAGGGAAGAATGACTGAGACAGGGAGAGACACACAGAGAGAAAGAGAGAGCGAGAGAGAGTGGGAGTAAAGGGGAGAAAAAGAGAAATGGCTCGTTTTACGTTGTCTTCTCTCTTTGCTTACATTCGGGATCCCTTCTGCTGCAGGACCTTTGCGCGATCGTTAAGCTCAAGCTCACGTCCGACTGTGGAGCCGCACTCCTTCGAGACGACGCAAAGGAACTCATTGTTCTCGAACGGACCATAGTTTGAGTATTGCATTCCGACGCTAATTAACTGCTCGAAACGCCAGCCATCGGACAGCGTTGAGATCATCTGAAACGGGCCAATATGATAAGTACAATGATAACGATTAACGATAAAGGCGTAAATCTGAGTGAACACGGAAGATTACCTGTGTCAGTTCCTGTTCGCGGCACTGCAGCACGCGATAGACACGCTTCTTATCCGCATGTGGCTTCTGTGAATGATCAGAGAAAAGGAGTTCGTTGAGGTCTAAACTAGGAATTCCAATTGGATAGCGATCTCTCACCTGATCTCTGTGATGAATACCTTCCTTGAGCAATGTTATCAGCTGTGTAACATTATAGAACTCGGCTTCCTCCAGGACACCCTCCTCCGAAACGCCATCCAAGACCAATTTGCCGTGACGCAAATAGTTCAGGACAGGAGCAAAGTATTTGGGATCCCTGTCAATCAAATATGCGCCAGTCTCATCCTGTATGCAAATTCGATTAGGAAGGAAACCAATTAGTTCAGACAATGACAAGGCATTAGACAAATGCATCCATGTTCCTATCTATATATAGCCGATTCTTTTTCATTATTCAATATAACGCTGTAACTTTCTGTATAGTCTGCCGTATTGGAAAAGTGTCAGCCGGAAACTATCCCAGAATTAAACCTATGAATGGTAGCTCGTTCGTTTGTTTGTTCGTTTGTTCGACTGTTCATTCATTCATTCGGTGGGTGGTTTCCCAAAGTGGGCACATGATTTGTGGCGACAGCAAGCAAATGTTCTTTGTACTTAATGGGTCGGACGGTTGCACATGTGTACTTGTTCCCTCACTTACACTGTCATCTGTCAGCTGAATTCTACAGTAATTGCAATTTTCGAGAATTTGTCTACTTAGTTGAGTCACATAACGTGTGTAACGCAATGAAAAGCATACATAGTATATCATTACGTACATACAAACGAATATATATATAATCTTGATGAAGTCGTCTAACTATTTGTTATTAGGGAATTTATTTTCATGCTTTTGATGTTATTGTGCAAAATATTTCTAAGAGATTCTTGTTATGCTGCAATCGAGCGGAATGAATAAAGTATACTATATATTTTGTATCTCGCTAGAAAACACATCTACGATTTATATTGCAATGTTCAAATGAATAGTAGCGTTTTCTTTCATAACTCTAGATGTCTTATATAATCGTAACTTAAAAAGAAAAGCAATTCCGTATAATATTTAATGTTAAAAAAGTACTCAGAGTAATTTCAGAGTGTCGCTACTTTCGACTAAAAGTGCTTAAATAAATTTCATTCATATACCTGCAACGGTTCGTGAATCTGCGGTTCGTTTTTTTTCTTTTATTGGAATAAATGATGAATGCCAGAGATGGCTGCCTAGTGAACGACCAAGCGCTCAATTGGCCAGCTACGTTTTGGCCTTTAATTGTTTGTAGCTGATTTTTATTATCTTTTTTTTTTTTTTTTAACAATTTAAGCACCCAAATAGACAACACAGAAAGAGCGATCCACATCGCCTCACACTCCCATCGTTCATCTAGGTGATACTCGGTATGTGCATAGGCAGATGTGGGCGATTCTCTCTGTGTGTGTGTGTGTGTGTGTGTATATAAATTTGGTCTGTGGATGCCTTAATTGTCGAGCATTGGATTTCCGTCTGCCTTGCCAGAGGAGGACAAAAGGCGGAAGGGTGGGGCATAATTTTAATCAATAACAAAAGCGAGGCGCACAGCACACGAAGAAAAACAATCAAACATTTAAACAAAACAAACAAAATCATGCAAACTTTTTATTAAAATCATTTGTGCATTGCAATCGTTGTCTCAACGGATATCGGCAGATCGTCGTTTATCGTTCAAATTGTTTATAGAGTAGCGGTCAATGGCAAATAGCAAATTTATACATATATTATTGTCCATACGTGGCCCATGCGATATGATGTCCATATGATGGGAATCATGGGTAAATTTATAGCTATAAAAATTTGGGCTTTATGTTTGTTTTACTGTTTCGGACGCTGCGCGTAGGGCAACCCACATCGACCGAGAAAATTCCGACCTGGTACTCATACAACCCCACCTATAATAATCCACCAAGCACCAAGCACCACCCACCGCCCACAAAACATGCCGTGCCACACAGAACCAACAGCCCGCCAAGGACTCAGCTAGCTAAACGACAGCGACAACAACAGCAAAATCAAAAGAACAAAATAAGACAGGAATGGTTTAGCCTTCTATGCTCAACTGTCAGATACCCTGTATTTATGCAAAGCATAAGCAGAGCTTGTATACATCCAACCTTTGGACTACACTTTATATGCGCTTGGTATACTTTAATCTATATATCTATATGTGATTGCTTGAAAGCTATTCAACATTAGAATGTTTAGAGAGTATATAACTAACTAGTTAAACCTCCATTAAGTTTTATATGAAAATAAAGGTCAGAGTTTAGCACATGATATGCTATTTCTGGTAGAACATTCGTTATGCAAACTGATTCCTGATTGGCCTACTAAAAATATACCCTTCATGCATACTTAATGGTTGCAGGGTGTAAAAACAAAAACAGCCCCAGCCAATGTTACAGTAAACTAGTTTTGGATCCAAATACAGATATACTGAACAGATATATACAAACAAACGAATACCTACATATGTATGTATGTATGTACGTATGCATTCATACGAACATATATACATATGTATGTACAAAGAGCCTGTGCAGTCGACTAACAGAACAGCGTCGACGGCGCCGTCAACGTCAACGTGAACGTCGACTTCGGCAGTAAATGCAGTTTTGGTCGGCCCTGGCCGTTGCTTCTGTTTCTTCTAGCTGCTGCTTCTGCTGCTGCTACTGCTGCTGGTGTTATTGTTGTTGTTGGGGTAGTTATTGTTTGCAGAATGACCTGCATTTGTATGTGTGTAGGTGGATATGTATTTGTGTATGTGCACTTTGGCTTACAATTTTTGGTGTTGGTTTCATTTATACTATAAATAAATCTTACAGTTATAAGCGCAATGGGAGCTATAAATACTTGCTTGCATTTATCGAATATACGTAGATATGTATATAGGTATGTATGTAATGCCTTGCAATGTTATAACTCACCCGATCTGATATCAAATCACAGTCCTCTTGTATAAGACGCGACAGGAATGAATTTGGGTCACGGGAAAGCGTCGTTTTGGTGGTCAAAAAGTAGGTTCCACCCACATTTAACTTGACCCACTGGTCAGTGCCCTGTTTCTTCAGCACATTGGGGCTCTTCCTCGAGTTTATAAACACTGTACTCATATTGCTCTTTTTTGTAGTCGAGTTGAAGTTTATATTAATGATACTTTACGGCCTTCTGTTGCTGTTGCTTCTTCCGATGCTATGATGTTGGTTTTTATGTTGTTGTTGTTGTTTGTTGTACTTGTTATTAAGATCAAGATAAATATGATGATGACAATGGTGTCTTTATTACTTTAATGTTCTTCCTTTGTTGGTGTTAATTTAACAGTTGCTTTCAAATGTTTTTTATTGTTGCATTACATATACATGCATATAAAAATACACATATATACACGTGGTTTCACTGTACCCGTAACACGGCAATCAGCAGGCGAACGTAACCAGCAAAGCAATTAGATTCTTTCACGTCGTTATTGTCGCCGTAGTCGTCACCTTATTTGAAGTTTCATTCCCTATGCGATGCGCAGCGTTGCCTTGAAATTATCTTCTTTTTATATGTGTGCGTATGTGTTTGTTTGTTTGTCCAACACCAATTCAGTTCATGCCTTTCCTTTACGTCTTTGGTGCACCTATGCGCGTCTCAATTAACTGCGATTTCTACGCTACTCTACAATATTTCTGCTATACTGCGCGTCCGTCTATTCAACCGCGTTATCGTTTGTGCAACTCATTTATGTCACCGTCCCATTTGCATTTGATGATGGCAAATTATTTTTCATTGAGCATTAAAAAAGCACAACACAATGCAAGATACCGATTGATTGTGCTGGTAATCGATAGACTTCTCTGTCTTGTGAGCGTAGTGCGATATATTTGTATTGCAACACTGAGCAACCATATAGTTTACCTACACCGATAGTTTCAACAGATAGTCGTGTATCAGCTATGCCATGACGATATTTAAGCTATGAAGAAAAGCTGGCTGCTATGAAACTGCCCGCTTATTTTGAACTTTTCTTTCAAACAGACTATAGCTGGATGAGATTTATCAAAGCTACACTTAATGAAAAATTGCTTGTTTTAACTAATTTTTCTCGTGTTCATTTTAATTAATTTAAATTCTGCATAAATACATAACCAGAACAATAACTGTAAAATATCACTTTCTAGAATAAAGTTTATTCAATAAACTGTAACTCAATACGTACAACAAGTGGCAGCTCTGGCCATGATGCCGACGTGGCTTGTGCTCAAAAAATAAAGTCACTAAACTAGCGCCAGGTGAGTTCAGTTGCCTTGCAGCTCTTTGACGGTAAAGACGTGATCGAAAACCAAAATTACCAAATATGATGACACCAATAGCGGTAAGGAGAATGAACTGCTTGTTGCTTGGAACAGCGATAATACTTTATATGGCATTGGATTGCGCAAGAGCGGCGCCATCGCCTATGGTATATAAGCGTAATCCGGACGAGAAATACGAAGCTGGTGGGTAAAAACCAATCAAATCAAGTCGCACTCATAACGCCAACAGGTGATTCTTTTCCCGCCACACACATTTGGTTTTGGTAGATCTTGTGGCTGTTTCATCGACCGTTATACCCCTAACGGTGCTTGAGGTGAGCTACGGCACAGGCGGTAAGCCCAGCGATGCCTACAAGGCAGCCTACATACGCAAGTTGAGGAAACAAGTGCTGCAACGGGCAGAAGCCAATGCCAGTGGGCTTGTCTTATCCAATGGCGAGGCCGAGCTGCTCTCAGAACCAAGTGATGCGGATGCACTGATCACAGGTAAGATTTACATCGCTTATGCCAGGCTCATTTCTTAAAATTGTTCCACAAATCGCCAACTTAACCGAGCACTTAGTTTAGAATCTGTGACAGAATTCGCAAACTGAGGATGTCATGAATTTCATGGCATAAACATAATAATATCTGACTCATTTTTATATCATTGAAACCCACTTGCAGTGAAGTCCAAACAGCTGGAGGCTGCCAAAGTCAAGGCCGTCTAGCAAATAGAGCTGAAACCGAAGGTGGACTAGACTGGACGGGACGGGATCAGACATCAGGAAAGACTGCAAAACATATTTGTGTTGGCGTCGATGTTGGAGCTGACACTGTGCCATGATATCATTGCGTGAGACAAACACACAACAAATTGGCGCTGCTTTTAGCAAATTAAGTTAATAAAATGCGTAAACATTTAAACGACGCAACTCGAAAGTCTTGCGAGTCGAAGGTCGAAATCAAAACTGTATTGTCGAAGTCGAAGTCGAACTCGAAGTTGTTTTTCCATAATTGGCAATTGTCTTATACGTGGGAGTTATTGATGATGCATTACTGGGTGAGGTCCATCCAATTCCGGTGATGATTCCACTTGTTTGTTTTATGGAAAGCTGCCTAAATATCTGAAGCTACTTGGAGGCTGGTCGCTTGTGGATTTTTTTCTGAGCAAGTGAATATTTTGGTTTAAAAATATCACAATTGACTTCACTTCACTTAAATTTCTTAAAGAAAATAGTTAAAATTTTAAATTCCTGAGGCACAGCTGTGACCTATATAAGAATTGATTGCCACCAAAACTGATTGACTTCGAGCTTTGACCATCAATACCTAATTCCTACCTACTTATCCTGTTACCCTTCCAGTCTAGAATTCCTAGTAATAAATAACTACTCGTTGCTAATAAAAATAATAATTATTCTATATACTTTAAATCTAGGTATTTATCTGTTATAATAATCTTTATGGGTAAAAATATTAGTGAAAGGGGAAGGAACGATAGGGTCCAGCTTGCCTGCAAATCGAAGGGATTTAAAACATGGACATTTAGTCTGTGGCTTCTTAATAAGTTCATGAACATATCTTACAATTTAATATATACATAATAGGTGTTAAAATGATATCTATAGATTGTATTAATTATAGATTATATCGAGTACTTGGTAAATTTCGAAGCTCTGACAAAGTTTGACAAAAGATTTGCACTAATTTTTGGTATTCCAAACGGAAGTTCTGTAATTATTACACTGTTTTATGGGATTATGCTTGATATTATTATATATTCCGATTAAAGGGTATAATAAAAATTCTAAATTAGGAAACTTACAGGATTGTTTAATACAAATTAGGAGAGCTCCAACTAATGAATATATTCATTCATAGTTCAGTTTCATATTGCAACAATCTAAAATTTTCCTTGAACTAGAAGTTTTTATAAGTCCTTAAAGCTTTTATCCATGAATCGGACCAGGATTAAATATATGTAATACGTATATAGATATTTTAGAGCTTCAGCGTGGATTGAACTTGATGTGAATGCCATCTCGAGAGCGTAGCACCATCTGTGCCTCCAGCACCAGCGGTGTCTCTGGATGCCTCAGCTCCAACTGGAAACTGCTAACAATACGCACTGTTAGCAGTTTCATCAGGAGCAGCGAGTATTTGCGGCCTATGCAGACATGTGGCCCGCCCGAGTAGGGTATATAGCTGTAGGGAGGTGGCGATGTCTTGGAGGTCTCCTCTTGATGCTGCAGCCAACGCTCCGGCTTGAACTCGTACGGATCCGCAAAGTAGCGAGCATCGTGGGCCAGACCGTACATATTAATCCAGAGTGTGACGCCAGGACAATAGCGACGTCCGCCTATCATTGTTGGCCTTGTGGTCTGACGTCCGGTGCTCGGCACAATCGTGTACAGACGCAGCACCTCCTTCAGGACTGCGTCTAAATATGGTAGTTGATTGAGTGCATCCAAGTCATCAGCTCCGCCGTGAGGTAGTTGACGCAGTTCTGCGTGCAGGCGTCTCTGGGCAGACGGATGCTTGGCCAGTGCGTAGAGCATAAAGCACATGGAGGCCGTGGTTGTATCAACGCCCTATGAGAGGGGGATTAGGAGGATTAGTGAGGATTCTAGCAGGTCCTTCGACACTCACCGCAAAGACAAACGTGTTGACCTCGTCGCGAATCTGCTGACGACTGAGGCCCGCCAACAGAAGTGCATCAAGCAGGATTCGTGGCTTGCGGTGCTCCTGCTGCTGCTGCTCCAAGCTGAGCTGACCAGCGCGTAGATCTATGATAGGCTCCATTGTCGTGTGTATCAGCTGGAGCTGGGTGCAGAGTTGCCGCCAAATCCCGGTGCGCTTGAATACAAAATCCGAGGCGAGTAGAGGATTAATCATGCGCTTGAAGAGCAGCTGCCCGCTGCGATGGAAGGCGGCGACAATGGCCGAGTGCTGCTCCAGCTGTGTGTTCAGCTGATGGCCCATGGAGGTGTCTAAAGAGAAGACAGATTATATTAGAAGATTGTAAATTATAGATCATATTTAGTTTACTTACCCACAATGGCATCCAGCAGGCAGGCGAAGAGTGGATCTGTCACCTCAATATAATTGCCACGCGTCTCCTTCAATCTGTGCAAGAGACGTTCCGCATGTTTTCCTACGAGAGGAGCAAAGCTGCGCAGCAGCTGTGGCTGAAACGCTGGCGTTAAGAGGCGACGCATTGCGGACCACTCCCTTCCATGGCTGATAAGCAATCCGTTGCCAATAAGTGGAGACAGTTGCTCGAATGTGGCTGCCTTGCGCAGCGTCGGATCGTGCAGCGCCTGTTGCGTCTCCTCGGCAGTGTGCAGGAATATCCAGAGCTGTGGTCCTAGCCAGAGGCGATAGGTGCTACCAAAGCGTTCGCGCAGCTCTGTAAACACCAGAAAGATGACTGCCAGAACGAACAGTCGTGGGTTCACCTGTTCCACACCAGCAACAGCAAGAACTTACACTCTGGCCTCAGTCTGCCCACCATTTGGGCATTGCCCAGCAGCGGCAGAGCCCAAGGACCGGGCAGGCTCATGCCCAGCTGCAGCAGCCGCCGCTTGCTCCACACCAGCAGGCACAGGCCCAATCCAAGTAGAAACCATAGAAACGGCATCTGGGCGAGGCAACTGTTGACACACAATTGAAAGTGGGTCTCCGATTGGAATTCGAGCTACTCCAATCAGCTTCTGATTGCGGCTTATCGCTCTTGGGACTGATCTGATGCACACACTCGTAGATTAATCCAATTGCAGCTTAGTCTAGGTATTATTTCAGTTAGTATCTAATCTTGCGGCTGTTGTGGTCGACAAATCAGTTGCCCTTGGCCAAGTGTGAACTGCGTCTGATGTCAGGGGAACTCAGCAGACTGCAGTCTTTAAACCGGTTTAAAACTGGTTGAAAAGTGCAATTATTTAAACTGGATGAGTTATGACTTATATCAGTTTATAATATATATATATATATATATATATATATATATAGAGTATATAGTATATCTCTCAGCGTCAGCCTCTTATCTCATGTTCATATTATAGTATATATAACTTTACATTCATTCAATAACATTGTAAGCAAAGTAATCGAGATGTAGTTTATGTCTATGGAACTGTCGTTTAAGCTGGCAGCACCTTAGCAACAAGTGGACAGTGCCAGTTGAGTAGTCCAACGTTCAGTTTTAAGGGTGGCAACTGTACGCTTAGTCAACTTATACCACATATTTATCTTATAGATAAACTGCATGTTAAATGGTGCCTGATAACATGAGAGAGAGTGAGAGAGAGAGAGAGAGAGCTAAGCAAATTTTCTAAATGATAAGTTGGCAGCTTTATCAGTAAATGAATTGGCAAGGCGGATCAGTTAGATCGCAAAAAGAAAGAGAACTCGAATATATTCTATAAAGATCGTATATATAAAGAATCATTTCTGATGAATAACCAAATCCTGTGGATTGGCTGGACACTCGCCTGCCTTGAGAGTCTGTGGAATGAGTATTGTACAGCAGAAGACTCAGAACTCCGATTGTTCACTCAGGATGCGGAGGATTGCAAAGGCAGGACAGGATTGCAATCGGTTTATGGCAACTCGTTCTCAGTAAGTGGTGCTCGCCTCACCCGTAAAGGGTAAGACAGACTTTACGCCGGCATCTGGAACACCATATTTAGCCCTCAGTTTCAGCCACAGCCACAGATTCAACAGCTAACAGCTATTCCTTTCCGTTGGTTATGCATATGTCCCAACGATTTTAACTTCTATTTGATTGCACGCCAAAACAAGACTTATAATCTGCTACTCCAACACTATTTGGATCTATCGGTATTATCGATTATCACTTTTATCACTTCTATCACTTTACTTAAGTCATTCCAAATGCATTTTATCAGCGAGTGCCTAATTTAAATAAAGATTTTATGGTAGACAAACTGTTTGGCTTAGTTTAAGATAAGAGATGAGTTTGTTAAGAGAATTTTGCTTAGAATTCCCAACTACTTTTTCCGCAAAGTGCGCGTATAAATGAAACATTCAAAGCCCAGTAAAGTGCCTCACTGAGCTTCGGTGGTCCGGAGTGCGGACTTCAAATCCGTAGTCGATTAACAGTCGAAGTGGTTCGATTCCACCTGGGGGGCGTGAGACCTATAGGTCAAATAGGGATTACTTTTTATACCTTTTTACTAAAAAGTAAAAATAAGACTTAATATCCTTTAGATATATAAACTTCCGCTTAGTCTGCAGCTGAAGAAGTTCAGAAAAGTGACTGCTAAATCTTATATCTGACACATCAAAATATCAGTCCTACTTCTGTTTATATATAGAGAAATCAAAGGAGAACCCAAAAACAGATTATAAGAGTTTATAAGACGAAACGAGCATCAATTTTTGTTACAATATTTATTCAATAATATAAGTATTTATGTATATAGATATATATTTGTTTTGTTTTTTTTTTTTTTGATTTCTCAAATATGCAGACACAAAAGTTTATAATAAGAATTATTATCATTTTTTTTGGTTTTCTTTTCATATTTTTGGGAGGGGTTTTCTTTTTAAATTTTCCTTCATCTAAGTTTAACTTCTGGTTTCAATTTATTGTTGAACGAATTTTTTGTTTTTGTTTTTTTTAACACATATTTAATTGCTTCAACATTAATGATACAACGTTTATATTTTGGTGCATTTATCTGATTAACCCAATCATAGATATCAGATAAATATAGTACATATATATTCAAACGCGAATGTTAACTTTTAAAGCTACAATAACTTCTCATCTTTCATCTTTCATCTTTAATCTTTCATTTATAATTTTCTGTTGTGGGTTTGTTTACGTTGTTTACCTTTGGTTGGTTTCCTTCTAAAATCAGCAATATATATACAAGTATATATATATATATATATATTTCGATAGTTATACAAAAAGGTAAATGTTTCATTTAGATAGACATATATATGGATATTTGTATGTGTGTACACACACCCATATACACACATATAGACATAAAATTTCAATATTCAATTTACGCTTAGATCTATAAATAATTCATATGAATTTTGCGTTGTTTCGTTTTCATTCAATGTGTGCGTTTTCATTTTCAATTTTCATTTGTCAATAATTAATTTTCAATTCTACTTTTTGGGTTTTTCATTTTTTCATATATAAATATTTAGCACGAAGCATATAAAAAATGAAGTACGCGAAAGCTTCTAAATTGTTTCCACAGTGCGTACCCGATAAAAGAATCAATTTGTTATCGATAACTACTAACCATGTTCTCAATTCCAATTCCGAATGAATTATTGTATTCAAAACTTTTTGTTTCTTTCGAATTAAAGGAGATGCCGTCTGGCATTAAAAAACGGGTCACAAGGGAGATTCAAGCGAAATCTATAAAAAGCTAATGGAAATCGAGAACATGTCTGTATATATATATATATATATATATATAGTATAAGTAAGTCGTCTGACTGTAACAATATATATTGTATTTTAATCGAGTTCATAAAGTATTTCATTTCAAATTCAAATTCAAATTCTTTTTCTTTGTTTTTGTTTAGCTACAATTGTAAATCTCTAGTTAAATAGTTAGTAAATAGTTTTGTCTACTTGGTGTTTTAGTTTCTATGGTAGTTAGTTTTTCTGGTTGTTCTTCTTCTTCTTCTCTATTTATTTATATACTTTAAATGTATATAAGAATATTTTGTATTATTTGGTTTTTGTTTCTTCATTGAGTCACTGCTAAATACAACAATTTGTTTAATAAGTTTTTTTATTTTTTTAAGCGTTTAGTATTTTGGTGTTTTTTTGATTTTTGATTTTTGGTTTCTTGTTGCTCCTTTGACATCCTTGTGATCCTTTGAGATTGCTTTTGAGTTGTTCATTTGTGCATTTGGCATTACTGTTACCCATTTGTCCAGCTGTTCACGCTTCTCCAGATACCACACACCCAGCTGATATCCGCATTCAGATGCTGCTCCAAGTCCATTCTTCATATAAAGTACTGTTATTATTCCTTAGTATCTAAGTTATATACATATATATTTGTGCGATTGCCCCCTTAACAAGATAACAGACATACAAAAGATACACATCGATAGATACACATACAGGGTATATACATATATATATATGTATAATATATATTAGATTGATTAAACGGTTTCGTTTTTGGAGAGAATTTTGGGCCAGTTGAGTACTACGAGTATACAGCTACTACGTCAAATAGTTCCAAGATTGAAGCCAAGCTTCAGCGATACAATAATACACACATATATATTTATATATATGTGAACTAACTAGCTACATACATATACATATATATAAGAATACACTACACATTATATATACTCGTTACATAAAAAATAATCGTTCAAATTCGTACTGTATAAGTAAATATAATATATATATATATATATATATATATATATGTAACATGCACGTAACTCGTACATATCCCATTAAAAATTGCTTACGAATATATTGGCAAGCAGAACTTAAGAGTTTCTATAGATAAACCCAATTAAGTATATAAAGAGATCAAAGTGCGGTAGTCAAGAATGCTTGACCCATGAGATACCCTGTACCCAGTTTTCTTTTCTTTTCTTTTTTTTTTTGGTTAACCTAAAACACAGTCGTGCCACACACACACACATACATAAATTTAAAGCAATTTCGAGATACTCAGATACACACATACATCACACACATGCAAAATAACACACACATGCTTAAGGCAAAGTCTACGGCAGCGCTAAACATACTGAAGCATAGTATGTGCATATTGCGAGTATATATTCAAATAAATAGTAGTTCGAATGCCTCCAAAGGAGAAGCATGTCCATTAAGACTACATTATTTCTAGCACTTATAGTCCCTAAGATTGTTAGACGGACTTGGCCAGATCGACTCGCCGGATTAAGCTGAACACCAATAATTTATATACTATATACTATATAGGGTCGTTATATGTTATACAGGGTACAGGGCATAATAAAATGAGGTCGGTCTGTGATCAAGAACAGTAGTTCCAATAGTTCTTATGTACCCTAGAAATAGTCTAGCAATATATATAAGTGTAAGTTAATACGAGTAAAATTTTGAATACATATATACATATAGGTATATATGTATATGTATATATATATATATATATATATATATATCTATAATTTATATAAGTTCTATTTAAGTTACTGAACACGTTAGCTCTTATTGTTATATCGTTGCTTTCTCCAACTTGGTGTTACTTCCTCTTCTTTACCTTTTCTTTCTTTTTTTTCTTTTTTTTTCTTTTTGTTTTTGACTATTGCTTTTTGATATTGTTTCTTGTTTTTCTTTTTGTTTTTATATTAAAGTTTTTGTTCTATTTTTGCTGGTCAGTGTTTTAACAATTGTTAGAATCGTAAGGCCAAGAGTTTGAGTTCAAGTTAACGATGTGTTTTATATATAGTATAATATATAATATTTGTATATATATGTTGTAAAAGTAAAGCAAAAGTCGTGAAGTTTGGCAGCGACGCGTTGATTTACGCTTTGTGAAATGTGGCAACAGCGCCATAAATATTGCATTAATATGCCTCTATATGTATTTTAATATATTGTACATGAAATGACAATCACAATTTGAAAATAAACTGAAACAAATATTAATAACAAAAAAATAAATAAATGTGAGAAATAAAAATAAAATATGTTTTGTTTTTTTCTTTTTTTGTTGAAATTATCTCATATAAAATGTTTTATTTTATGTATAAATACAAATATAATTTGTTTTTTTGTTTTGTTTTTGTTTTTTTGTTTTTCTTCTTTTTTTTCGTCTTGCAAAATCAATAACAATTTAAAGCACTTACGAAAAGCATAAAAAATAATGTAAATAAATTTAATTTAAAGATTGGTTTTCTTTTTTTTTCAAGTGTATATAATATTTAGGTTACTCAAAATGTTTGCTCTGTAGTGTGTGTGTGTGTGTGTGTGTGTGTGTGTGTGAGAGATGCCTAAGGTACAGTGCTTACATATTGCATAAAGAGTTGGCTTACATTTTGGGTTTTAAAACATTACAGAAAAAAAATAATAATAACACACACAGAATTACAATGTAAAATTACAATAAAAAAAAAAAAACTGTTGATAATAATAATAATTATGTATATGTATAATAACTATGTAATAATTATAATAATAATAATAATAATAAATCCTAAATCGATTATCATTTAAAATGTAACACAATGAAATTTGATAAGTTATATTCGTACGTCCGTAAATAAAAAATAATTAAAGCAAAATACAATAATCAATTCAAAGATAGAGAGAGAAATAGAGAGAGAAAGAGACAGAGAAACAATATACAGAATACCGTTACAAGTACAGTTACAAAATTACAATTACAACAGAAAGAAACGAGAGAACAATTCACAAGACGATTGGTAGATGGTAGGAAGGCATTTTGGGGGGGGGGGGGGGCATAGGGGGGTTAAGGGGGCTCACAAATGGTAGACAGGGGTGTGTAAACGAGTTTACAAATTTAACAATAAAACGTTATGCACATAACCTACAAATCTTAATTATACATTTCTTTTCTTCTTATTGTTTGTGTTTTATTTTTTGTTTTTCTATTTCTCTTTCCAATTAGACAAGAACAAATTACGGAACTTGCCTGAATTGAATTGGATTCTTATGCGCTTACCGCTATTCTGTTCAATATTATCATCATCATCATCCTCATCATCATCATCATCCTTTTGTTAACTTTGCTCTGTTCTGTTCTAATCTATATATTGTTATTGTTTTTTTTTACCATATATATTTTTCTTTGTAAATCTATTCTGTTCCATTTGTGGTTTTTGTTTTGTTTTTTCTTTTATACCTACTTCTAGTTCTATTTCTGTATCTGTTTCTTTATCTGTTCTGTTCTCATTCTGTTCCGTTTAACGCCGTTATTTCAATCACAATCAACGCTTTTCTTTAATATTCTTTTTTTTTTCTTTTCTTTATAATGTTTATCAACACTTACAACACTAAAACAAAATATGCTCGTTGCCATCTAACGATGGTATTGTATCATATATATATATATATATATATATCGGATATCATATATCATATCAGATCATATTATATTGTATATCTTCTTCGAGTTCCTCTTTAAACTTTAGCTGCTGCAGCTTATTTTGTGTGTGTGCGGGGGCGGGGCGGGGTGGGGGGAGTGGCTTACAATTACAACGATTTACACACAACAAATTACAAATTACAAATTACAAATTACAAATTACAAATTACAGAAAGAAAAGTAAAATAAAAATTAAGTTTAAAAATTAAAAACAAAATTGAACAAAAATAAGTTTTAAAGTTAAAGTTTTTAAAAACATTTGTGCTCTAACTTTTTCAGGGTAAGAAAGTGCATATGGTTGGTTGTGTGTGTGTGTATGTGTGTGTGTGTTTGGTTGTGTGTCGTTTGCAAATGCAGCTGCATTCATAAAATGAATTCAAAATGTGTGTGTTTGGTGTGTGTGAGAAGAGTTTAGAAATTCATTTGTCATGTTTTACGCGGCGGTGTCGGTGGCGGCGGCAGCGCAGGCGGTGTCGCAGACGCAGTTGCAGCAGCATATGCAACGTGCGGCTGCCTCAAAATGTTCATGTCTTTGGGAATGTTTTTGTATTTGGCTGAAAGATTGTTGGACTGGTGAGCAACTTGAGTAAACCCGGCCGGCCCAAGATCTGTTTCTGCTTACCTGCTGCTGCTGCTGCCGCTGCCGCTGCCGCCTGTGTTGCTGCTGGCTCCATTGGTTGTTGCTGTTGCAGTTGCTGCTGTTGCAGTTGTTGCTGCTGCTGCTTTAATGCTGCTAGCGAATCACTATAAAAATTAGATTTACGCAAATTACCACTGCCACTGCCGCCACCATTGCCAAATATGTTGCCATTGCTGTTGGCGTTGCCGCCGCTGCTGCTGCTGCTGCTGCCGTTGCTGTAGCTGCTGATGCTGCCACCGCTGCTGCAGCTGCCGTTGCTGTTGTTGCTATAGTTATTATTGCTCTGTGTGAGCGGTGGCAGCGGCGGCTGCATCTTTGAGGCATGCTTATTACCCACACCCGCTGCACCAGCTGGCTCCATTGCTCCCAATCCTCCCAGTCCAGTGCCCGCTCCAGCTCCCGCTGCAGCCATCTTACTCGCTACTAAACTTAACATAGAATTTGCTGGTGGAATTGGAGATCTTTGTGAATCATTGCCAATTTCGCCCGTGTACCTGTAAGCAAACGTGTTGCTTAGTGTACGTCAATTGGTTATGCAACAGTGGCTGCTAATCACTTGATGTTGGTGTACTCCCGGCCGACCTGCATGCTCTGCTCCTCCGCCCTCTTCCTCGCAATCAGCGTCTGGATGTAGTGCTGCACCGCATAGTAGACGAACTTGTACTGTGCCTCCGTCTGGACCATGCCCGAGCGCTGGGATCGCACCATTTGGATTGTCCGCTGTATATCGATTTCCGTGCCAGGACCTGGAAATCGGAGAAACAATACGAACATGAATATATATAGATATATATAGAATTGTGATTTGATATTGAAATAGAGTTTAGCTACGCTTTTTATGCAGAGAGATCTATTTACATTCAGATAACTAATAACAGCAATGTTAACAGCAGCTACTTAACATGTGTCTTCTCTGTTAATTAACACCTCCACTCCTTCCAGTCTCTGCCATTAAGATATTTCTGACCATATTGAGGCAACCCTCTCATGAAAGTAGCTTTAACAGCTTCTGTTAATAGGCGTCACGCTTTAACAGCGTCACTTTAAAAGTTAACAGAGCTATAGTATGAAAACTGATTGAAGCTAGGCTTTTTATGCAGCGAAATCACGCTTCAAGAGATCTTTTTACATTCAGATCTTGCTAATAACATAAAGCTTAACAGCAGCTGATAAAATGAGTCTTAACAGCCATGTTAACAGGAGTTTACCTAACATGTGTACACTCTGTTAAGTAACACACACACTCTCTCTCTCTCTCTCTTTCTCACTCTCTGCTATTAGCATGTTTGTCATCATATTAAAGCAACCTCTCCCATAAAATTAGATTTAACAGAAACTGTTAATAGGCGTCACGCCATAACAGCGTCTTTTAACAGTTAACAGAGCTATGACTATATAGTATCAACTTACCGTTTCGCACGATCTGATCCAATATCATGTCGATGACAATGAATGTGCCTGTGCGTCCAATGCCCGCCGAGCAGTGCACACAAATGGGACCCTGTGGAGCAGGTTCAAAATGTTATTTAACAGAGCTTGGATCAATATGAGATTCATTATACTTACTGGCTTCTCACCGGCCTGGGCCAGACTACTCTGTTTGGTGTTGACGTCCTGCAGGAAGTTAAGCACACAGCCAGGATCAGTGGGTACACCGTGATCGGGCCACACTTGGAAATGATAGTGGTAGATGCGACGTTCGGGCTTGTCCCGCCACGAGAACAGAAATTCGCGCAGTGTATAATCGTTGGTGGAGTTCTCCTTGATGCACTGCACCTTGGCATGTCCGAATTGCTTGCACTGTCCCTCATCGGGCCAATAGCGTTCGCACTTTGTCTTACCACGCTCAATCTCCTTGGTGGTCATCACAATGACCCGCGTATCCTCCTGCCAGATCATGTTCCAGAAGTCCGTCTTGGTGTTGGCCAGACAGCCCTGTGTCGCAATGTACGTCTTGAACATGTCGCGCTCGATGCTCAGCTGGGAGCCGACCGCAGGACTATTGCAGGAAGACGATGTCGATGGCGGTGGTGACGCGTCGCCGCAGTGCTTCTTCATCAGCAGCGCGTGGCAGCCATTGATCGCCGCTGCGGAGGACATAATGCCACTGGCGGTGGGCGTACAGGGACCGGTTCCAGAGGAAGTGTTATTCGCTGAGGTGGATAGGGATTCGCTGCGCTTGTGTTTGCTCAGCGAATCGGACTTGCGATTGCAGGTGGCACAATTTGTATAGGGCATCACGGCCGACTTGACCGCACACTGGACACAGGTCTTGTTCAGGAGCTGGCAATTGGGGCAATTGCGTTGCGTCTGTGCCGCCGTGCAGGCTGGACATGATGACACCGAGCTGTTCAAGCTCTCCGACGAGCTGCTCATGTTATACAGATCGCCATCGGTGGGTAAACGTATATAGTTGGCATTTATGTATTCCGCACCCGGCACACTACGATCCACATCCTGCAGCTTCACCCGTGTGTGATCATCTATAAACGTAAATAGGGATTAGTCTCTGTTTCCACATGGATCAGTGACTCGAGCTTACAGGGCAATATGTTGCGGTAGCGATTCTTCAGCCGGTTCTCATCCTTGTAGCCCTCATTGCGTGAGAATGTGTCCCGGCTGTCCTGCTGCAGCGATTCAAACTCCTCCCAGAAGCCGCCCTAAGAAATTTACCAAGCTTATCACTGCATTTCTTGCCATAAATGGAGTCCTTATACTCACTTTAACCAGCTGATCCACACGTGCATTTATGCCAGCCGCTGTGATACGCGTCGCATTGAAGGGTTGGCGCAAATGCACCACTGTGCCGCAGGTCTCCACCATCGGATTGCGTTTATAGTGCTCGATCAGTGCCGATAGAGTTGCAAAAGATTCCCCACCGCCCACGTCGTATTTCTTATCCTGCGATTGAGATATTGAGAATCGAATCAGTTTCTACCCAGAACAGATAGATATTACGTAGTCTGACTACCCCTAGTGCTGCTGTTAGACTGCGAAACAATGCGGATTCCACTCGAGCTGGCATACCCTTTGCCACTTCCACTTCCACAAATAACATTAGCGACTCGAGGCGCAACAATAAAATTAATTGAAAAACGCTACACAATTAACTAATAAAAGTGCAAACGTGACCGCAATGTCAAATGTAATGCAAAAAAAATGTAAAAAAAAACGTCCAACCGGTCATGTAAATCGCATTAAAAAAAAACAAAGCAAAAACAACAACTAAAAATAACAATAACAATTCCAGCGACATTTTTATGGGGATTTACAGGAATTTTCATACTCGAATATAGCAAATTGTTAGTTGTTGGACAAAAAAAAAAGTACCCGTTTCAACAGGGTTTTCGAATTTCGCCGAACAATAGTTTACTATATATATAAACGATTCTTATATAAACTGATTTATTGGGGGTTTTCATAAAAATAGCAGCTGCATATGATAAATGACATGAGACAAATCGCTTGAGTAGACAGCAAAGATTTTAAAATCAATTACAATTAGTTTACAAAGTAAACTTAGCATCCTAAGCTGTTAAACTAACGCTGCGCTGTTAAGTTAACAGCAGTGCAAGCAGCACGCAGCAAGCAGTGCAGCAGACATAACGCATACGCCAGGAGTAACAAAGACTTCTGCGAATTGCGCGCCAAATGTGGAGATGTGCATAATGAAATATAGATATATATTGTGTATATATATAAGAGTGTGTGTATGTGTGTATGTGTGTATATATGTATATTTATAGTTTGTATGTATATATTGATAGTATGTAAGCATATTTGTATTTACTTAGAAGAGGGCAGTAAATATTAGCTTGGACACATGACTAAACCTTATATAGAGCCTATATACTGCACATATATACTGTAGATACTATGCACTATGTACATACAAACATACATATAGATGTCATATGCAAGTACAACTAACTCAAGGTCAAACGATGAGGAACTTTACGGCTAGTCGTTAGCATTACTTGTCTTGACTCGTTGTTGTTGCTGCTCACAAATTGTTGTTTTAGTTGTTGCCAAGCACAAATCGATTTGCATTTTCTGGCCAATGGAAAAAGTAAGAGCAGCACCAGCAGCAGCTGGCTAGTTGTGTTTTTTTTTTTTTGTCACTTACCTGCCATCTAATCATGACATGCGTCACTTTGTCGTCTGTGCGCACGGAAAGGACAAAATCACCAGGTTTACTTTGAGATTCACGCACAAGAAACGAACCATTCTTGCCACGCTCCAGTATCAATTTTTCAGCTTCCTTGCCAGAAAGATTGCCATGAAACCATCTGTAAAAAGAAAATACACAAAAAGGAAATTAAATTTAATTATATTTATTATCTTTATCAATTTATCTGTTTTATGTTTTAATTTCAAGACCTAATCAACAGCGACTTAAATCTGGCGTAGTTTCGACTGCTTGAAGGGGTTAACTGAAACACTGTCACTGCCACTAAATTGCGCGTGTTCTCTGACCGGTTGGCTTTAAGTGCGACTCCTCGTCTCTGGCTCTGAGTGTTAAGTGCTACGTGCGCGCTTGAAATGCAACTATGAACTGCACAAATTGCACACATGCGATGAATGAGAAGCGCGCAAAAGCGCTAAAAGACAGCAATAATAATAAGACTTACACTTCAACACAGATCGACTAAAGAAATACCCTGTAAATAGCTAAGTAGCTTGTAGCCACAATGTGTGCAAATATTTAAGCAGGCGATTAAGTGTTTTTTTCCCTTGCGATGCACCTTAGACGCGACATTTGCTTCAAACTGCTTCTCAGCCTTTGGGTCAAAGTGAAGCTTGCATCACAGAGAGAAAAAACACACAGAAGAGTAGAGAGAGAAGAGTAGTAGAGAGAGAGAGGAAAGAGTAGAGAAAGAGGAAGAGAACTTATTGATCCGACCATCTCTGTTACATTCCATCTATTGCGTATTTGTGTCTATACCCTTTTAACCCCTTTTTAATGAGTATAAAGCTTAAAAATGATGCCGACAATAGCAACAAGAACAACAGCAGCAAAAACAACATTGAATAGGAAACCTATACGAATACGAAAACGAATAGCAATACGAATACGAATACAAATCGAATTGCAATGCAACGCAACAAATACGAGCACAAAAATGCAGCAGCAAAAAAAGCACGAAGAAAACAGACAAATGCGAGGCAAACAACAACAAAGACGAATTCAACTTACACTTTTCCACACGTCGATTTTGTCATTGTTGTTGTTGTTGTTGTTGTTGTTGCTCATAAGCAAACATATAAGGCTTTGTCGTTTGTCGCCTGGCCAGGCCAGGCCAGTTGGACATGGACATATTGACGACATATTGAATTTGTCATAGATAGATACACACACACATACATATGTACACATATTATATAGATAATTATATATATGTGTGCATATATGTACATAACATCAATCGGGCAGGCGGCACAGTTGACACAGAAAGCAAAAGGCAATAAATGTTGTCGACTCAATCAGCCAGACACATTGAAAGCTGCTTATATTAAACTGAACTGCTTGCAAGTTGAAAGCAGTGCACAATGGTATCTGCCAAGCAGTACCCTAAACACCCTGTGGAACGCAGTAAGAAGCGGCCGATTTGTTGCTCATTAAAAATAGTGTTTTGTTTAGGTAATCAGAAATTTCTTAAATGTTATCGATTAGTAATAAAAATCGATAATATAAAACTTATCAAAATGAGAAATCTTTTCTATTAAATATTATTTTAGGCAGTCAAAATCCATACCCAAAAGCTGGCATCTTTTATCACTCAATTGATTTGCTATCGATAACTTCTGTGTTAGGAAAAAACTGTTATTGTTACGTTTGGGCTATAAACTGTATTTTATAGAGTAAGTTCTGAGTTGTTGCTATGTATTTTGGCTTGTTTCGATTGACTTCTTCTACTTTGCATAAATCACACTAACTTAAAAAACTTGCTTTGAATTTTAATTAAAATAGTTTCAAACTCAATTTAAGACTTTCAGTCAGAGTTTCAGTTATATTGGGTACATGTATGTATATATATATCGGTAGAGTATATATATATATATATATATATATTAGAGTTCGACGGCATCTCTGCATATGAGTCGTAAATCGAGCAGACTATAGGTAAACATACAAATCAATCGGATTCAGTTGTCCTTAAGCCGGTTTTAATTTAACTGCCATTTGTTTTTGCTGTTGTTGTTTTGGGGTCATAGTTATCATAAAACAAACCGTGACAAACTCATGCGTTATGTATACAGCATATACTAACACATATACATATACTATATAGATATTTATGTAGGAATACTCGTATTGAAATCGAGCCCTCTACCCGCAACGCCCCGAGAACTGTTCAAGTTGTCTGCCTGTTTATCGATTTATCTTCCGTATATGTTACTATATGTGCTATATACATATGTATGTATCGGGTGCTATTTATAGGTATCGCCATAATAGAAAAACAATTGAGTTTACATTAGTTCGCCAACTTGGCATGCGCCTCAATGCTGATCATTACTCTAGAATTACATATTCAAGGTGATTTGGCCGGAATATGACTTGATAATGATAAGAATCCGTTCGATTGGCAGTATGTTGATATTTTTAGAACCGGAAATGTCATTGAATCAACTGTCGATAGTTTTGCTTTTCTTTTTATTATTATTACTATCGATAGCTCGTTAGGTCGTTACATCGCTCAATAACAACCACCTCCATACATTGTACACGTTTTTTTTTAATAGAAAACTTGGTTAAGTTATTGTATATGATAACTTTGTATAATAAACTTGATCTAAAGTCATTTGAATGTTTCATCAAGTTGTTCATTTTCCCATTGAAAACGTATAATAAATAATGTAATAAACAATGTGACACATATCATTATTATTATTATATATATTATACAAAGCCTTTGCGAAACTGGTAAGAATTATAACGCATCACTCAGCCTGTTGTCAAGTGAATCACAGCAGAAGTTCTGATTTCAAATCGATTTGTTATCGATTTCTTGTGAAATTGAAATTAGCAAATGGAAATGCTGTCACTTTAATGAAAGGAGAATCTTATGAAAGGAGAGTCTTATGAAAGGAGAGTCTTATGAAAGGAGAAGGCCTATGAAAGGAGAGTCTTATGAAAGCCTTTCGCAATTATTACGCATACGCCATGGTTACCATATATAGAAGGAATGAGTTCTATTCAGCTTCTGGTCAAACCTCGAAGCTATAGATATAACTTCTAATGGTTGTGCACACACATTCGCATACTGCGCATTCTCTTTTGCTTCTTGTTTATCTTTGTTTTCTTCTTTATTGTTTTGTTTTGCTTTTGGCTCTTTGTTTTTGTTTTTTGTTTTTTTCGTTTGTGCAAAGTGCTTCAACAGAATTGACGGCTTTTTGGGCAACCAGAAACGACAGTCAACAAATTAGCACCTTTCTTATTGTTTTGTTTTTTATTATTTTTCCATCTTTTTTGTCTTGTTTGGTTTGTGATTCGATGGGGGTTACTTGGTGGGCAAAACGACCCCAAAGTAACGGGAAATGTGTGTGTTTAATTTGAGTGGCAATTACATACATTTCACTTTAAGTAAACATTTTTCATATTAACAGCTCCATCAAAAGTTTATTTTAAAACCGATTACTGCTTTGCGCCACTGAAATTTCATGTGCAACAAAAGTTACTTGGGACAAGACAAATCAGAGAGTATTTCCAATCAGAACTCTGAGATTATAGAAGCTTATATAAGGAAATTTGGTAGGTGACTTGTGCTAGATATAATTCAGCTTAAGCTTTGGCTATTAAGCTATTGACTCATAATGTGAATCGATTTAATATAACAAAATTTGAAAAAATCAGTTTTATAGTTCTATAAAGTTGGTCAGAAACCTGTTACAGGGCATCTACCGGTCGTGCAGGCTTTTGCTTTTGCTTTTGTTGTTATAGTTACAGTTACGCACAGGAAGCAACGAGTCGATCTCAAACCTGAACCTGTTGGCCATTCATGAATGTGACGCCTCAGCCAAAAAGGTCAACAAACAGCCCAATGGAGTTAGTACATACTATAAGCCATATGCTATACACCTTGCTATAAACATATATAATTATATATTCATATAAATAATATTATGTATATCGTATAAATTAACATTTGTCGCAAGTTGTCAACTTTGTGTGCCAACGCACCTTTAAAACAGGCAACGAAGCGGTTTAAGAACTGAAATCAGAAAATGGAAAATGGAGTCTGGAGGCTGGAGGCTGGTATCTGACCTGGGTGGGATTCAATTGAAGGTAATTGCCTAGTGCATTCCCTAGATAAGCTCAGCTCTGAATAATACGAAAGAGTTGCGAATGAATAAGAGCAAAAACACAAACAAATTAATAAAATAGAGAGAGAGAGAGAGAGAGAAACAAATGCTGTTGCTTTCTGCTTTATGAACCATATTTATTTATGAGGTAAAGTCAATAATAATAACAAAAATATCAAAGGAAAAAAACCTCAGAGCTCAGAGCTCAGAGCTAAAAATGTTGTTGTGCAACGCATTAAACGGAAATATGCAAAGAAAACAAAACGTTAAAAAATAAATAAATAAATAAATAAAAATATATATATACATATAAAGAAAACACCATTAAAAATGCGAGAAGTTAGTTAGCAAAATGCAAAACAATTTACATTTGACAGCCTGCACTTGAAGCTGTCAAGGAAAACGAGCAATAAAGCGGCAACACAGGTGAGTGTTACAGGTAAATGGTTGACGCAAGGGCGGGTGGTGGGGGTTGGGGGTTGTGCATTTGTGGGTGGTTAACTGATAATTGGGACGCAGCGCTAACGGTAAACAGCGAAATGAACCAACTAACAACAAAATTATCATCAATCAAACTGAATGCGAGTGTGCGGAAATGCATTAAGCTGACAATGGAGATGACATGGTGCAATCCGGGGACATCATTAGGAAAGCGAGTGCCAAAACCACTTGAGAATTACAATCACTAATTAAAAGCAAACACTTTATAAAACTATTATTAACTTAGTAGAAGCTAACGAAGGCTTAATATAAATGTAAATTTTGAGGAATAAACCATTTGTGGCATATAAGCATAAGCTTAAGAGAGATCAGATACCGCTGATCTATGCTAAAAGGTCTATATGATCTGTAGAGTATGAATTTGATCTGTAGAATACGATCTATATCTACTTTACAAGTTTTAGTATCTAATCTTGAACATATGATCCCATGATTACTATATGATCTAGTCAATATGCCATGTGATCTACGCGTACGATATTGATCTCTACTAGATGATCTCAGCTAAATGATATGCATTTGATCTATAGAATACGATCTATGTCTACTTTAGAATCTTTAGTATCTGATCTTGAACATATGATCACATGATTACTATATGATCTAGTCAATATGACTTATAGTATATGATCTATACCATGTGATCTACACGTACGATATTGATCTCTACTAGATGATCTCTACTAAATGATCTCTACTAGATGATCTCTAATATGAGTTATAATCTCTAAAGATCATGTCTTTATGATGTGTTCAGTACTATACGACATATGCTATATGATCTATACATACTATATGATCTATACGTACTATATGATCTACTCTTTAAATGGAAAATGAACCTAACGATCTTCTTGATCATACGACATATGATCATTGCTATCCGCTTCATACTAAGGAACACGATCTCTACTATTTGATTGATTCTATATTAAACGATCTGCACAAAACGATCCCTACTAATATGATCTGCAGAATATGATATATACCATATGATCTGTTCAAAATGATCTATAGTATAAAATCTCTACTATATGATCTCTACTATATGATCTCTACTATATAGTATGATCTCTACTATATAGTATGATCTCTACTGTATAGTATGATCTCTACTATATGATCTATTCAATATGATCTGTTCAATATAATCTATACTATAACATCTGTTTAATGTGATCTACACTATTACATCTGTTAAATAAGATCTACTCTACAAAATCTTTACTATATGATCTATACAGTATAAAATCTTGAAAATATGATCTATACTATACGATCTGTTGTATAAAATGAAAAGAGATCGTTTATTTGTCAAGTGACATACATAGCTGATATTATCGCGACTGAGTGTAAACAAGTTGAAAGAATCCGTGGAATGGAGAGGTAAATATAATGTAGATAAGTAGAGTAAACGCTTGTGATGGCACGAGGGTGATTCGAGGTATTTGAAATGTGGAGTCTGCGATATACGAGCAGATACAGTTCCAGGTATACGTGATTATATTGAATATGTATCTAGTTGGACATATTTATGATATTGTGGAATTTATTACGCTAAATGGCGTAGATAATTTCATTAGAAATCTCGTGTCGTAATTCGCAATTTGCAGCTCTGCTAAGCTCTAAATGCAAAAATCAATAAAAAAAATATAAACAACTAACAAGAATATTCATAGAGAAAAGGCGTATGATAGACTGGCAGATATGCTGTAAGTTGCTAAAGAGAAAGTATAATAATCCAGCAGATAATCTTGAGGATTGCTTTGATTGGTTTTCAGTTATTCATTATGGAAACAAGGCTTATGTGTATAGGGTATTTTGAGAGTCTGTATACCAAATAATGGTAGATTAAGCTATAATTATCTCTAGGAATAAAGCAAGTTACACACTTTGTATCTAATTGAAAGATTGATTGAAAGACCTAAAGATTTCTCTGGGTAATTGTCTCTTCAAGTCGTTTAAGCTCTTCTAGAACTTTACTTTTACAGCGCATAAAGAATCAACTCCTACAGCCGCTGTTGTTGGCCAATAACAATGAAAGCCGTCAAGATCATAAACGTAAACAAGAAATCTCAAAATCAGAAAGAAAATCAATGTGTGTGCAGGCGTTTGTTTACCCAGATTGACCATATAAACAAATAGATATATTGTATATATATGTCGTATGGGAGTCTATTAGAATGTCACTAGCCCCACTCAAATTGCTGTCTCCGATGATGTTGTTTAACTTAAATATTTACTCATTTGCGTGGCAATTTGAGGCACATGACAGTTTTTGCTGAAGTTGTTTCTCTCGTTGTTCTTGTTGTTGTTGTTGTTGTTGTTGCTTATTAGATTGCTGTTAATGTGGAGGAAACAACAACAACAGCAATTTTGAAACAATAATTTAATTTGTGAAGCGCACGCGCCGCGACCACAAAAAACCGTAAACAAAGAAGCAAATTAGTCGCGCGCGTTTTAAAACGCGCTCAATTAAGTTTTCGTGCGTTTTCTAACGCTAAGCCTAACGGCAGGGTTTGGCACTTACGTGAAGCCGTGGAGTTGAACACGCATGGCCGCCAGGAGCGCCAGTGTGCCGTTTGAGCCACCAAAATTGTTTTGGACAAAATTTGGCGGCGATGAGGACCACGATATGGGCGTAACGGGATAGGAGGAGGAGGCGGAGGCGGGTTCGGTATGGCTGCTGTTGCTGGCGGTGCTGCTGCCGCTGCTGTTGCTGCCTCTGGGTGAGGTCAGTTGCAGGTGCAGTGACTCCGTTGAGGAGCTGCTTGAGGAGGCTGTTGTGGAGATCGGACGGCGTCTGTTTGCCCTGTGAAGATGGTTGTTGTTGTTGTTGTTGTTGTTATGGGCAACGCCTCTGATGATCATTGCCAGCTCATCGTTGCTCATGCAACGATCCTCATTTGTTGTTGTTGCTGTTGTTGCAGGTGTTGTCGCTGTTGGGATTGCTTTTGTCTTTTGGCTTTTAGTCGACTTGGACTTTGTTGAGTGGTGGCTGCGCGTCCTGCCACTTCCGTAATGCGCTTGAATAGCCCGTTCGTATTCAAAGTTACGTTGTTTGTTGTACTCATTGTTGTTGTTGCTGCTGGTGTTGTTGTTGTTGCTGTTGTTGTTGTTGTAGACCTGCTTCTCCTGCAGCTTATTATTAACAACATTACCCAGCGAGCTGGACAATTTCTCGAGGCACTTGTTGAAGAGCATTTTGTAATTGTTGTTGCACTTTTGCTTTGTTTGTTTTTTTGTTTTTTAATTGCTTGCACCGGTTCACTTTCTAGCAAATTTTCCGCATTGACTTTCTCAACACTTAACAAAAAGGAGAAAAAAAACGTAACTTTCACAGTGTTAAGGTTCTTGTTGTTGTTGTTGTTGTTGTTGTTGTTGTTCTTCTTATGTTTGGAAAAGAAACAAACACAGCTACAACTTAAAGTTGAGAAAAGTTTTGTACTGAATTAGAAACAATTGTCTTGCATTTGTTTAATACTGTTTGCTTTTTTTGTTTCTAGTTTTTCTTTTATTGCACAATTTTCTTGAAAATCGACACAAATTTGTTTTGTTGAACCACTTTTGGCGATGTTGCTGCTGCTGCCGCTGTCTTCGTTGCAAGCTTTGTGGCAGCGTCGTCCAGTCGCGTTTGTGCCGCAATCAAATGCTCAAAAACGAATGCGGCCGAAGGCATAATAATTTATCGCGATATCACAACAAAATTTATATATAACAAATAGTTCAAAAATTTACTTTTATCGAATCGTATGACGCCCACGCACTTGGACTGCTTGCTGACTGTGTGAAATGTCTGCTTGCACTGCTTGAAATTGCGCGCGTTCTGCTTTAGCTGCTGCTTCTTCTTCTTCTTCTGTTAATTCAACTTTTGCGCTGCGTTGTGACGCCGTCGAGCCGCGACTCGAGAATGAAGCTCCAGCAGCCGCGTGTTAAGCTTTTTGCTCAAGTCTCTGGCTACTTCGTATGCGCTGTCGCTGCTTCGTTGATTTCGCTGCTTCGTTGTTTTTGTTGTTGTTGTCGTTAAGTTGTTGTTCTTGACTCGCGTTTTTGTGTTGTTCTTTTTGTGCTCCGCCGCTCTGCCGCTCGGTTCTAAGCGCTCAGATCGTTTGCTCGTGAATGAATGAATGTTGCCTGACTGCGTGCGTCGCTTTTTGTTTTAAATGCACAAGCGCCAAGCCAGGCCAAGACGAGTAGCCTCCACGGGTGACGAGTGGAAACGAGTAATGACGGGGAGGGGGGTGGATTTGGATGCGTCGTAATCTTGCTCATAACATGTCAACGTATTGTAATCACAAACTTTGTGTGGAGGCGTGCCTGCTAATATTTACTTTCTACCCACATTTATGAATTTGATTCATCTCTTGTTTTTACTGCCACTGGCACAGTCACTGCCACTGCCACAGCTTATAGCTTCTACCCCACCTCCATTTAACAGTCGAAGGTGCATAGAGTTAAGGCTCATGTCAGACGTCAACAACAGTAGCAAAAGATTGTTAAGTCCAAAGGTCGTAAAGACCAAAAGGTTGTTAAGACCAAAGGTCGTAGAGTAAACAAAGTCCGAAGATCATTTAATTAAACTAGATTATTACCTTAATACCTTGTTACATAACCTCCGAGATAAATTTCATTATACTACAGTATTACTTAGCAAAACGAACTCTTCTGGACGCATCTCTTCTCTCTTGGACGCACCAACTTCGAGTCTTCTTCCATAACCTTCTCATGTTCATCTAGCCAAGTGTTTACAGTACTTCCCTGAATATTACAACATAATCAAATTATAATTTTGTTTATTTGTCACCTTTCCTGTTGCTGTGTGTCACGCACGAACTGAGTGTGTTCCGCGTGCTTATTTCACGATGAAGGAAGCACGAGGCACGCCCAACTCTAGACAAGTTCATAAGATCACAAGACGATGTGAATGCTTTGTTTGGCCAAGAACCATTTGAAAGTTGTCCATCATCCCAATGCAACGGCACTTTTACTTTTACGCTGGCAGAGTGGTGAAGGGGAGGAGGGAGGCGGAAGGCAGGCGGAAGACAGGGGGGAGGAAGACAGCGACTTTGCCGGTGACTAAGTTAATTTAATTGAATTACATTCGTGACAATTTTAAACAGTTTTTTAGTAAGCGGCTATTTGAATGCTACGCGTTCCTCTTGCTAAGTTTGAGACAGATGAATCAGAACCCGAATTCGCCTTTATGTACATATACGTATGTATATAAGTGTGTGTGTATATAGATATGTATATAGATATACATGCGGTTCGGTCATAAGGTGGATGGTATAGCAGAGCGTGTAATTGTCGAGGTGGGTAACTGCTACCGGAAATGAAATTGAAACCGCACAAAAATGCGGGCAGCTCGTATACCCTGTAGCCAAAATATCGATACATCCATATATATAAATATATAAGCTTGATCTATATCGGAATATATAGACATGTCTAAAGGATAACAGGCAGTAGATTTACATATAAAAACGTATTTTGATATGCAGATTTCAGCTTATAAATAACTAAAAGTTTATATCCCACTTCAGACTTTTCTAGCAGACTATAAACACGTATATCGATAACAAGTATATACCGCAAATCGATAACAGCAAACATAACATTAAATTCTGTGTTCAATATATATATAAAAACTTATTTTGATATGTAGATTCCAGCTTATAAAATCATAAGTTTCTGGCAAACTCTTAACACATATATCGATGGCAAATACTTATCGCAAATCGATAACATCTAAGATAATACTTAATTTCATATCTTGGCATACCTTTCCACTTAATCGCAATGCACCTTCCGTAGGGTATCTCTTTATACTGGAGCAATTATACGGGTTCATCTTTGGGTATTTTTTTCGTTGTTGCAAAGGTAACAAAGGGTATGCCACAGGCAGAGAGGGATGACAGAGCGAGACAGAGTACTGAAAGAGTGAAAGACAGAGGGAGAGAGAGAGAGAGAGGGTTGGCGTGCGAGCAAGCAACACTTCTATGGCGCATGCGCAGACGTCAGAGGCGAACGTGCCTCGCATATTTGTTAGTAAATTTTTGTTCAGATCTTGTGACGACGTGCGCCAGCGCCAACACCATTGCCCATTCCAGCGAGCTGGTCGAAACGACGGACAGGCAGCCAGGGGGTAGGGGGGTAGGACGTTGTTGCGAAAAGGGAACAGGCGACTGAGACAGAGATTGAGATTGAGAACGCCTTCGGGTTTGTTGGCAATGACAAACCACCATTTGGTGGTGGCGATCGCCGCATCATCAAATTTCATTAGAAACGAAACGAAACGCGAAAATGTTCCAAAGTCGAAAACAACAACAGAAAAATAAAATTAATCAGCTTTTTATACCTTTAAATACGTTAAGTGAAAGGAAAAACAATAATAAACTTACAACCATGTAAACAAGTCTTTTCATCAATAGAAAATGAGGTAAGATGCTATAAAAGAGTTTACATCAAAACAGTTAAGAATCAAACAGCTTTCATATATATCATATTAACGATGATATATAATTATTGTGGTTTTGATTTATTTAAAGATGGAAACTCATCCAGATTCAGACGATTCTAGACTGTA
Organism: Hirtodrosophila trivittata; assembly: GCA_035045065.1. Lineage (NCBI taxonomy): Eukaryota > Metazoa > Arthropoda > Insecta > Diptera > Drosophilidae > Hirtodrosophila > Hirtodrosophila trivittata. The sequence goes on along the minus strand of JAWNNK010001028.1, from coordinate 10,987,152 downwards.
TTCAAGCGACGACCTTCGTCTGGCCAAAAAGCAGCCCAGAACAGCCGCTATAAAACAATAACAATAATAGTAATAATAATAACAATAACAAGAAAGCCTCAACGAGCGTATTTGGGCATGACGAGCGACAATAAGAAGAAGAAGCAGTGGAGGAGGAGGAACGAAATGAACCGCAAATGTTCATATAAAAAATAAATAAACATAATTTATTGTTAATAACATTTTGTGTTGTGCGCAAATGGGAACATTTAATATGCGAGGCGCGAAACTATGCGACGCATTCGTTTGCCCAATCCGCAATCCTCAGTCTTCCCAGCTCAGCTCCCAATGTCTCCGGTTCCCAGTTTCTATACCCATTCCATGTTTATTGTTTATGGTTATGTGTACATATATGTACGAGTATTCGTACACGTTATCCGAGGAGACTCTGGAGCAACGCTGTGTTCAGTGGGACTTGGCATTGAGGCGCCTTTGGGTCGCTCGCGTTTCGGGGTTATTAGCCGGTGTTTACCGGGTCGAAGCAATCGATAGTTAAGTTCAAGGCTTAACAAAAACTCAACTTAAGCAAATTGACAAAGCCAGACAGAGAAATTGGAGTAAGAGTGAGAGAGTTGAAGCGATTGTAAGAAGAAGACTGCAGAGTAAAGAAAACGCAGCATCTGATTGGTAAAGATTAGAACTGATATAGATTATAACAGATCTAAAAATGTATATATGAGGACAGCACTGATATAGCGAGTGATTGAGGATTGGTTCTACGAGAGATTTGCAGTAGAATATAGAGAGAGTACCGGATAGAAAAAGATTATGATAGATTGTCACATACTAGACTGGAGTATAACAGATCATAAGAGATAACAGAATGAAAGAAGATTTGAAGATTATACAAAATTATATACCTAATAACATATTATAGCAGACTTATAACACATTATAAAAGATTATAACAGATTTAAAGCAGATTTAAAGTAGATTTATAGCAGTTTTATAGCAGAATTATAACGGAGGCATTACAAATTTGTATAAAAGATAACAGATTTATAACAGTTTGTAACTTGTAGCGGATAAGAACAGATTTATACCATACATTAACGGAATTTAACAGATTATAGCACATTAGAACCGATGATATAACGGAATAATAACAGGTTTATAACAAATTTATAACAGATTTGTCACAAATCTATAAAATATCTATTATAGATTTATAACAGATCTATGACAGATTTATAACAGATTTATAACTGATTTATAACAGGTTAATAGCAGATTTATAACAGATCTATGACAGATCTATAACAGATCTATAACAGATTTATAACAGATCTATAACAGATCTATAACAGATCTATAACAGATCTATGACAGATTTATAACAGATTTATAACTGATTTATAACAGATTTATAGCAGATTTATAAGAGATCTTTAACCGATTTGTAATAGATTTGTACAATAACCAATTTGTACCAGATTTGTCACAGAGTAATGACCGATTTATAACAGATTTGTAACATATTATAACATGTTCTGACACAAAAAAGAGAAAGCGAAAGGGGATTGCGGAATTGAAGACTGAGAGAACAAAGCAGTAGATTAAAGCGATAGACAACGATAATAAGAGATAAAGATTATAACAGATTGTAAACTAACAAAGACTAAGTATGAATCATATTTACATAAGCACTTAGCATAATTCTAATGAATCAATGTATGACTATTGGCTCAATGATTCACTCTTCTACACAAAAAACACACGACTTGGAGATACCCTATAGGAAATTATATATATGGAATTTTTTTTTTAACTGTTTGGAAGCTGTTAGCATGTTTTTTAATATTCGCACGTGTAAAACTTAAGTATCTATTTGTAGAACAGTTGAGTAAGTGGAAAACTAGTCAAATTTGAGAATAGACAGCTCTGACGTATGATAGATGAGTGTCAAAGGCGGTTGCTAAGCCAGTTATAGTTTATAGGGTATTTACAAGCAAGTGTAAGCCTAGGGAAAGTACGAACGATTATTATATTGTATATTTTATTATCTTGCTTTGATTTATGGGAGTCTTCGAAGAAAGAACTCGTATTGCTATTATTATTATTAAGGAATACTATTTGTATCTGTTTTGCTATTTGTGTATAGTTTTTTTTTTTGGGTGTACGTGCACAATTGGAATTGTTGTATTGAATGGCAACAAGTGAATGTAAACCAGGTCAAGAAGCGAACACTGGGCGTATTGTTGGTATAAAGAATTTATCTAGTTGTTGCCAGGCACAATAATTGCTGCTACCATATTTTGCTTTCTCTTTGTGCAAGTTACTTCCGGGTTCGAGTTCAGATTGAGATGGGAATTGGTACTGGGATTTGATTATTCTAAGTGAAGGATAACTTTTCGCCAATGATCGCACGTTTCTCTGTGCTGTTCCGACCGAATTCGTGTGAGGGATTTACCTGAATCCATAATCATGAATCTATAATCATGCACATGATGTACCCATTGTCCACATGTCCACATGTCCGCCAGCCCGTCTTTGTCTACCTCCATTTGCGGTTAGCCGCACGTTCGTGCCGTGTACTTTAAATCGTGTGGTCTGGCCATTTAGGATACAATTTATACACCTCTCTCTATATACACTCGTATACCCCAACTCAGACTGAGACTGAGACTGAGACATACATATATATCATCTAACCAGACCCATAAGCATCGTTAGCATCTAACTGTATTGGATTCGTGTGCACGCATTGCATTTCTAACTGGCTTTGGGGAAGCATATTTCAAAAACTTGCAACAGTCGATGCAAATGAGAGCTTCGAAAATTGAACTCAGTTAACAATTGAAACAGGTACTTAAAATCAGTTAAACGATAAGGAGGGAAAAAGCAGTAAATTATGTGACAAAAGTTCCGGGTAAATTGGTGTAAACCCTGAGAAGTAGTTCTAGCTACGTTTTGGGAAAATTTTAGAGTAGTCTCAACAAAGATTTAGAAATGTTGTAAGGGAAGGTAAAAAAAGTTTTAGTAGAGTTGAGATTACGTTTTAAACAAATCCTAGAGAAGCTTGGGATAAGTTCAGTGAAGTTTCAGTGAAGTCGTCCACAGGTCCCAGAGAAGTTTTCAGAAAGTAAAAGAGAACTGTAGGAAAAGTTTTAAAAAAGTTTTTAGAGAAGGTTTCAGTTTTATTTTAAAAAGTTTCAAAATGTTTCGGAAAAGTAGTAGCCACGTGTAAGAGAAGTTTTCGAAAAGCTTTTGAGAAGTTTCAGCAAAAGTCTATTAAAGTTTCAAAAAATTTCGTTACAGTAGCAGAGAAGCTTAGGAGAAGTTTTGTAAAAGTTGTAGAGAGGTTTCAAAGAAGCTTTAGAAAACTTCCAAGAAAAGGTAAGAGAACTGTAAGTTAAGTTTTAGCAAAGGTTTTAGAGAAAGTTTCCGTAACTCACAAAAAAAGGTCTGGAGAAGTTTCACAGAGACCTGGACAAGTAGTAGAGAAGTTGAAGGGAAGCTTAAGGGAAGTTTTAGAGAAATTTAAGGGAAGTTTTGGAGAAGCATTACAAAAGTTTCAACAAAGTTGTAGAAAACTTGTAAAGAAAAGTAAGAGAAGTGTATGAGAAGTTGTAGAAAAGGTTTCAGAGATGATTTAAGTTTAGTTTAGAAAAAGGTCTGGAGAAGTTTCAAAAGGATTCGGAAAAGTAGTAGAGAAGTTTGGAGAAGTATTGAAACAGAAGTTTCAACACAGTTTTAGAAAAAAAGTAATAGAAGTTTAAGAAAACGTTTTAGAGCAGTTCTTCAGCAGTTTCAATTTAGTTTTGGGAAAAGGTTTTAAAAAAGCTTTTGCAGAAGTTTTAAAGAGGTTTCCGATTTTTACTCGCATTACGCAATAAGCAAAAGAAAACCCTTAAATCAACAAAGATCTTTAGAAAGTAAAATTAGATAGGCGGGAAATTCTTCTAAAATCGAGTGAAAGTTTTCTTCCGACTTAAGTTCCCAGAATTCCTTTCTAAGTTTCCCTCTAAGCTGATAACATGCACGTGTCCAATTTAATTGAATCGAGAGATCAACATATAATCTAATCATCATAATAGATGATTATAAAATCTGGCTTTATCAATTAGAAACGTCAACTGGACGTCATTCGGCTTGTCAGATTTGTCCGTCATCTCATATTCAATTCCAAACAGCAAATCAGAGTACGAAATGATCATTTCATCGATGTGTTTCCCTGCTTGGGGAACTACTCCAGAAATCGAGGTAATACAATCAGAAACAGCTCAAATCTGTTGGCATTACCTGATCTTATGGAAAACATCATAAACCGATGCAGATCTGCTGTTATCAAAGTGTCCATAAATAAATGGGCCAAATAAATAGGTGATAAAATTCCAATGGCCTGAAGGCATCATTATACTTGTATTTAAGTACCTGATCAGGATGTCAGTATGTTTACAAAGTGTTTATAACTGGTGTATGTGACTGATGACACGCACAACAAAACACACTCAGCAGGGGCAGTGGTGGAGGCCGGGTGGTAGGTGGCCTGCATTAAAATTATACGCTATATGGAACGATTAATGTGTCTATATGGACGCTCGAAGCTATTGTGGATACAGATACAGATTTCAATTCTCAGATAGGGGTACTTCTATAGGTATGTCTACGGGTACGGGTAGGGTTCTACGGCTCTATGGCTCTACGTCTCTAGATGATCTCTCAACGTGCACGGCATAATTTATAAAGCATTTCGTAGGCTTGTCTTAATGGCAAAAGTTGTAAACATTTAGCATTTCAAAGCGCTTCAAATCAGACGTCTAAGAAAGGGGTAGAGGTGCGAGGGGAACAGAGGGAGGGGTGGAGCGCGGGGCAGGGGGTAAACCAGAGGTTACAGGTGTTTACGATAGGCGACCCATTATCCAACGCCAACACAAAACAAATTGAAAATTTAATTGATTATTGTCAGATTTGTAGCTGCTTCTGAGTGCCTCCGTCAAGTGGTTCCACAATCTAGAACTGTAGAGACTGTAGACTGTAGACTGTAGGAAACTGGAGATTGTCTCACACACGAGTCCAGAAGAAAGTATGCACTGTGTAATTAACAATTATCACACTTAATTGCGACTATTAAAAATGTGCTTCGTTTTAACTAAATAAAACAACAAATTAATTTTAATTGCTATTGCGTTACATTCAATTCAATTCGTATCGTTTCTCGATCAAAGGTCAAGCAAAAGGTGTTGGGATTTACTAGGTGAAACGATTTAAAACACTATTCAAACCGATAATACTCATATCTCAAATACTTCTACAATTTAAAAGTATTCAGAATCCATATTCTTCTATGACACAACCTCAATTTGCTCCACTCTTCATATTGTCCGTTATAGCAAGTAGAGTAAAATTCAATATAACATAATCTGAAACTTGATCCATAAAGTGTCTAGTAGAATAGAATATAGAATATAGTTTTAGAAGAGATACAAGCTGCTTTAGTACTGAAAGGAGGGCTTAAAGTATGTTTTAATATTTATATTTAATTTGTATTATTTAATTTATTATATTAATATTTAATTATTAGATTTTTAACCTCTTCTCTCTTCTCTTATATAAACAGAAACAAATAATAAAATGAATTAATATATAAAAATGTGAAATATATTAATTCATTTTATTATTTGTTTATGTTTATATAATTTTTATATTTATTATTTCTGTATATTTATTATTTCTGTATATTTATTAAATTTATATATTTTGTATTATATTATTTTATATTTAATTATATTTTTGTTTATTTTATTATTTTATATTTATGTGTATTTATTCCATTATTTTTTATATATTTTGTATTGTATATTTTTTCTCTACATTTATGTGTTATACATATTATACTTTCTATTGTTTATATTAATATTATTAATTTACTTGTATATATTTATATCTATAAACTATATTTGTATTTATATGGCTATAATTTATATATATTTATTTTATGTTTATATATTTTTTATATATTTATTTGTATTTATATATTTATTTATTTTATATTTATATATTTTTTTATATATTTATTTGTATTTTTATAGTTATAATTTATATATATTTATTTTATATTTATATATTTTTTTGTATATTTATATATTTTTCTTTAAATAATAAATGTATTTCAAGCAGTTTTTGAAACAATTCTTTCTTTGCGCCTTCAAGCAAAAATATTCTGCAAAATACCTTTAAGGACCCTCACATGATCTTTCTTGAATATATATTCCTTGAGCTACTATATGTATGCATGTAGTATGCCTTAACATATATATATATATATATGGGTTTTATGAGGTCTAAAATTACATCCCCTTTTAATTTTGGGTTGCTCGTTAAAGTCTCAAAAGCGAATTCTCTCTGTGTGTGAATCCCGCCAACTGAAATGGACGCTTAATTGGTTCTTTTTTTAAACGCATCACATGTTACATAACAAAAGCACATTACAAACCCCAAAAAAAGGTATATGTATGTATATACAATATATATAAAGATGTGTATAAAGAAAGATATGTATGTTTATAAAGCGAACCGATTCAAGATGTCGGCCAATGCCGTATCACGACTATATGCCGGGCAAATTCTTTTTATGGAACGCCATTCACTATGCATCAAAGATCTCGATCAAAGCGTGAACGTATACGGAAGAAACTTTAAAGAAACGCTGTATAATACCCTGTAGCTACAAATACAAGCATAGGGTATAACAGACTGAATTATGTAAGGCACATATAAATATTTTCTGATCAGCACGAAAAAAAATGATTGTCAAACTCTACGTATGTTTTTTTGTTCGAATATAGATAGATTATCATAGCCTGATAACAGGGTATTTCATAGTCGAGCACACACTTGATAATAGCTCGTTAAGTGAATGTGAATGTGGCCCATTAAGCGGAAGTTCAACTGTAACGAAGAGAAACCCACACAAATGTCTATGCGTGGGCGTATGGTGAAACCACAAGAAGAGACGGTTGAAAGCTCTGGAAGGAAAACAAATAATAATAGCTTAAAGAGCAAAGCTTTTTCTAGGAAGAGGAAGCACTAAGCGCTCTATCTAATTATGCGGTAAGCAGAAGCCCTGCGTAAGCTAACTGGAACCTAATTAAAGAGAGAGAGAGAGAGAGAGAGGGATGCAAACAAAGCAGATCAAAGGGATTTAAAGAGCGACGTCAATTGGAATCCAGTTGGAAACGCGTCAATTGGAGCTGACAAAGTGGACCAGCCCAGTGAGATCAGAACACAAATCAAAACGAGAATGAAATTTACTTGCGTCTTTGTAAGTTTATAATTACACAACAGATTTTGCGATTTATAAATACAAATTTCATACGCTGGCGAAATTAAAAATAAAATTTCAAATAACAATCAAAAAAGGAGCAACAACTCGCTGCTTAAATCGACCCACAAGACGACGTCACAATGCTAAATGCGCTGTGGGTGCTCCATTGGTGGGTGCTTTGGGTGTGGATTACGCTTCGCTGTTGGCTGAAGTTGCACCCGCACCGAAGGTGAAAAGTAGTGGCTGGCGGCTGGCGGCTGGCAGGTGTGTGTGGGAGTTTCTTGGTAAAAGGTGGATTGCAAAACGTTTAACGTCAGCGTTGTGCACTTAACACAGTTTAACATCGCGTTTCCAGTTTCAACTTGGGCACAAGCGCACGGGGTATTTTTAAGTGGCGGACCAAAATTAGCCAGTGGGAGGCAGCAGACGGTCAAAGTCAATGGGCGTGGCAGCCGCGCTAAAGGTTGCTGACCGTTAGGATGCGGAAAACGCAAAAGCAACAACAACAGTTACACACACAGATGCAAGTACAAACGAGCACAGTGCAAACAATTCCAATTGGAAACACATTAAACAAAGAAATTGAGTAAGAGTGGGAGAGAGAGAGACAGGGAGAGGGAATGCGGGCTTTGGCAGAGCCACTGTAATAAAAATATTTGACAGCCAGGCTAACAAAAAAATGTTAATAAGCAATAAATAACAAAAAAAAAATACTTTTTGAGTGTGCTTGTGTGTGTGTGTAGGTAGACACACAATGCATTGCATGTATGGGCAATACCTTGTGGGTGTACCTACGTCTGTATAAGTGTGTGTGTGTGTGTGTGTCAAATCGAATTTAGAAATTATTCACACAAAGATTTCATTTACATTCTACACAGGCATTTGCATATACACATACATACATACGAGTTAACAGTCTTGCGATCGCTGTTAACAGTGAACTGTTAATGTAACATTGTCCGCAAGCGTCTAACAATTATCGCGCTGTTAACGCAGCAGACAGCGCGTCTCCCCCAAGCGTCGCGTGCTTTTCGCTTTGATCGCTTCGATCTTTCATCTCTCATCTCCCAGCATAATTTGCACATTTGTTTATTTTAAATAATATTTTGTTTATTTCTTTTTCTCAATATTTGTCAACAATTGCAGCGTTTAACGCGAAGAAGAAGAAAGCAAATAGAAAGTCGCAGCGTTTATCAGCTCTGAATATTTCTTACACAGAATACGGTTATCCTCTCTACAGCTACGGCTTATGCCTTCGTCTTATATCAAAATTTGGGAGTTTAATCCTATATAAAACCTATATAAACTTAATGATTTCTACATCTTAGATATATATATATATATGGGCTTATTTGAAGAGTAACGAAAAGGAAAATGGTGCTTAAATATTATTTCTATATACTATATAGTATATTCCGGGTCAATTAACGCCAAAATTTCGACAGCTGCCCGACGATAATCATCTATGTACACTCCACAGATGTTTATATACGGGTCGATTTCGATTTCGAGTACACAAAAGATTGCAATGCGCTCACATAACAAAACAACGCAAATTCGTACTACTTATACATAAATAAAGTATATATATAAATATACATATGCATATAATATATTTGTTAAGAAAACAAATAAGAGGTAGTCTCGACGAAGAGCAAACACCCTTAAAGACGTCACAAGCAATTTTCGCACTGCTCAGTCAGATTCTAACTAAAGTCGTGCTGACAATAAGAGGTGAAATGATAGTTAGAACTCAACCCTATAAGAAAGAGACAGACAAAAGAGACTTTATCTAAAATCGAATAGGAAATTGGCAATAGTCTGCCTAAGGGTATACGAAATTGGGCTAAGGGAATTGCGAACTGTAGCATAGATATGCATATTTCTATAGACAGCATGGCGACATCAGTCAAAGCGTCAGCTGTATGAGATATACACTTAACAGTAGTAATAACAGCAACATTAACAGTAACAGGAACAGTAAGTGTTCCCGTTAGAGTTATACTGCAATTGGTCTAATTGGGCACTTACCTTTCCGTTGTGGGCTCGGCACATATGAGCGGCTGCTTCAGCTCTATGGCCTGACCATTCTTCTCCTTAAGCTCTCCATTCTCCATATAATATTGCACCAGCTCTGGTAATGTGGCGAATTTTTCTCCTGTATAATGTATATTGAACATTAGTGAGGTTAGATTTTATGACACATCCCATATATAGGATTTATTTCTGTATAATTCTTATTAGACTTACCGCCATAAAGATCAAAGAAATCCCCATTGTTTTGGATTTTAATGTGTGTTACTTCGTTTCCGCGACGCACGGAAAGTGTGAATGCGCCCGGATTTGATGATGAGAGTCGTGCAAGAAATGAACCGTCGAAACCTTGTTGCTGTAGTAATTTTTCAGCTTCGATGCCCGTTATCATTGGGTGGAACCATCTGTAAATTGTACACACACATAATACGGCGTTTCGCTATCTTCTTTGGAGGTGTATATATATATATATGTATGTAAGTGTGTTGGATGTGTGTAATTTAATATTGTAATGCATAATATATATGCCAAGAGAAGCATTTTATATCATATATTTATATCATGAACTAAGTGGCAGCAAAGAGAAGCAATATTTATGGAGCTTATAAAGCATTAAGAATGATTTCCTTAGAATTCAGATAGCGGTAATGAGAAATTAATAGTTCTCGTGAGTGAAACGTGATCTGTGCGCGCATCTCTAGCATACACTGTCGCCTTTGACCTAGCCACCTGCCTAGCCAAGCACCCGGTGGCGGGCACTGCCCTAATCCCATTCCCGGGTCGTAACAGTAGCCACAGCAACAGCAACAGCAATATCAGTCGCAGCAGCAGACACAAAGAGACGGCAGACAGCAACAGCTGTAGGTTAAGCTCTGGGTGTAGAACGAGCGATACTGCTCCGAATTGGGGCTAGGGGCTTGGGGCCAGCGTTAGCGGCGGCGGTTGCTATGGCTGCCGCCGCTGCTGTGGGGCATTTTACTTTCAGCACTTTGTTGCACTTTTTTATCTTGATGTTGTTGTTGTTGTTGTTTTTGCTTTTGGTTTTTGTATATACTTATACATATGTAAATAGCCCCAGAGTGTATCTATGTCTATGTGTGTGTGTGTGTGAGGGAATGTGTGTGTGTGTGTGTAACTGAGTGTGTGTGTGCATGGTACATATGCGTTTGCACGGTGTGAACGTGTGTGTGTGTGTGTGTAAGTGTGTTCGTATGTGTGAGTGCGTGTGTATGTGTGTGTGTACATTGTCGTTTTTCCTATTGGATTTACCTTCGCGATGCCATATTGTTATTGAACGCGCACTTAAAAAATAAAAATAATGTACACTTAACGAAAAAAACTTAAAATTATGTGTATATGCTTTTGTTTAAACTAAATTTTACTGTTTGGATACAAAAAAAAACTATGGATAGGCAAGGCTAGTTGTCGTAGTGATGGGAGCTTTCGAGCACGACTGCTATCGGTTTCAACCAGCCAGCAATCGATGCTGCAGGCCGACAGAAAAATGAAATTCATTGTGTATACACTGGCGATGGCACTCAAAATGTGCGCGATATATTTGAAAATGAATTGGACAAAACGTTGGACCAATTCACAAGACACACGAAATTTATGCAACCCCAAAACCACCCTATACATATTGATATTATTTATCAAGCTTGTCTTATGGCAAATGGCAAGCATGTGCTAGCGCGCAGCATCTGGCAGCTCGTTGACGTTTATTGTAACTGATATAGCGATCTCCATTGATGGGGCAACACTGGCCGATAGCGCGCGCAATTTAAAAACAGACTAAAACGAAAGTTTTGGCTTTTGTAATTTTTTGTTTTTATTTAAGCAATTTAAAAGTTTTTCTCTTTTGTATATCGAGCATTTGCATTGCATTAATGTATACATATATATTTATGTATATATATAGTATATACTGTGTTTACTTTGTGTTTGGTTTTATTTAAGGTTTTCTTCCTTTTTTACTAATTTATCAAATAAATATAATTTCCATTTCTTTTACGCATACGACTTAACATGGACTCTTTAATTAAATATACAAATACACTTGAATATTTTCATTATTTGTTGCCTACTTGAGACCCAAAAAAAATATGTTTTATTAAATTTTTAATAAATTTTTTATTGGAATTTGCATTTTAGTAAATATCGTACTTTAAATTTTCATTTATATATTATTATAAAGCGCGATCATATATATGTATATGTAGATATATATTTATACATATACGAATCGAAAACATTTATGCCTTTTTATTTGTATTTTATGCTTTTGTCTTTTGTAATTTGAAATTTGAATGCATATTGTTAATTTTTGGTTTGTTTTAGTTTTGTTTGTTCGTTTATCAAAGGTACCTAAGATTTGCATTAAATGGGGTATACATATACTATGTTTATATGTATATATACTATCCAAAGTAGCCAAAAATCACAATCGAATATAGATCAATGGTAAAATTTAGCTAAAGTTTTCGTTTAAAGTGTATGCGACGAGCTTCGGTTAGCCGAAGTTAACAAATGTTTTTACTTTATGATTTGTTTTTTGTTTTCTTTTGTTTTGTTTTTGTTTTGTATGTGAAATGTTTTAAGATGATATAAGAGTTGCTGTACTTGTTGTTGGACTGACCGATGCAACGGTTAATTAGCTATATGTGTATATAGTATATAGTATGTATATAGATAGAGTAGAAATTATGCGTTAACAAAATGCTAATCCAAAAAAAAATTGAAACTAAAACTAAATAAAAGCAATGTGCGCCTTACTGAAGTTTTCAAGTATTTATTTTGTGTATGTTTTTATGTTTGTTTTTCTTTTTTTTTATATTTTTATTATATTTAAATTGTATTTTATGCATGTTTTGATAAAATTAAATAACACAGCGTTTTTTTGCATGCAAATAAAAAATTACATTTCAAATGAAAAAAAAAGTAATTTCACTTAAATCAAAATAAAAAGCATTTTATGGCCACGCACACAACTCGCCAGACGCCACGAGCAAATAAACAATTGTAATAATTATAATAGTATAATAATAGTATTAAAAATAAAGGAAAATAAAGTAACAAATTGGAAACAATTTACGTTTTTTATACACAATCGAATGCACACAAATAAAGAATATATATATATATATATATATACAATATATATATATATACATATGATGCTGAGTTGAGTTGTTGATGACTCGTTGGGAGCACAACTTGAAGCTAAGCCAAAAGCAGTTTACAATTTTTATATTTGTATATAGTACGTACAACATACAGGTATACATATATAGGTATAAATATGTATAGATAGATAGGCGCTTAAATTTTAAACATCTTGTTGATTTACTCTTTTGTTCCAATACATACAATATCAAGATATATAGTATATATATGTATGTGGGTTTAGATTATAGAGCTTTTTAGATACTCTCTGTGATTATACTTAGTGCTAATCCAAATCTATTGGACTCGCAGTAACGGCAGCATTGACAGCAGCGACGACAAACTCCCAGCGATTTTCGATTTTCGATTTTCCCATACGGAATATGTAGGACATTACACAATACTCTAGATAGATTCTAGACACATATTATATATATTATATTATGAAGCTTTGAGTTGAGTTGATTTTTGCCATTTTGTGGTATTATTTATGGTAATTGTTTAGCATATAGTTAAGAACTTGAATAGATTTTGAGTATTACGTGCGTATTACGTGGCGTTCTAACTCTTTCTCTCTCTCTTACTTGCTCTTCTCTGTCTTTCTTCGTTTCGAAATTTGATTCAAATGGTGAATCTGTTCAATTGCTAGACATCGTCTTGGTTTTAGCTCTATATAGCATAGCGTAACAACATTTTCATTAGCTTTAGATTGGCTTATAGAAGGAGCAGGGTGTGAGTTGTGGCTAGCAATTCGAATTTCATTACGATTAGTTTGTCGTACATAGTATAAGAAATATATATAACTAATCATAAAGTATAAAGTCTATATATATATATATATATATATACATAGATATATATATACATATATATAAATATAAATATAGTTATGTATATATATATATATATATATATACATATATGTATATACTCTTATAAACACAGACAGAGAGATAGAGCGTATATTAATATTATTATTCCTTTTCTCCTTCCTCCTCCTGATGCTGTTTTTTCTCGTATTCTTGTTTGTTTTTGTTCTTCTTTTTGTTGTTTTTGTTTTTCTTCTTCTTATTGCTGCGTGTCCTTTATGTGGGGCAGAGCACCTTGAGAATATAGTCCGTTAGTAGCGTCGGCACCGTTGGACTGTCCTCATTGATAGCCTTGAGTACTGCAAGAGAAGTTCATAATATTATTAAGAACCTTTCATAAAGCTTAGGATTAACTTAAGATCTTAGAGATTTTAGTATATATAAGTATAAGCTCCTAAGGTTATAGTTCATCACAATTCTTCCAGCTTAATGTTTACAAGTTTCGATCTACTTTTATATAAACTCTACTTGTATCTTTGCCTCAAAATATCACAAATTTGCCTGAAGTTTTTTGTCTGATTCGAATTTGATCACTTTTTCTTATTACAGTTTATAAAGTTTACTTAAATCTGATTGGAAACCTTGGCCAGGTCTTTCCTGGTTAAGTGGAACTCCATAAAGTACTTCCTTTATACTAAACACCTCTGTGTTCCCTCTAAATCTTATAAGAACACAAGCCAAAGCTCATCCTGACAGACGTCTTACATTGTGTATACAGACTTATGCAGATATAATTTGAACTTTAGATACACTATATATATATCTCATATCTAGTTTATAGGGTAACTCCCTCTGTCTCCCTCCTCGAGCTGTTGAAAGCTGCAGCTAATCCTCGTCCGCGCACTTACTTTTGATCAACACCTGCAGCGACTGATTATTGGGTGTACCATTCTCCAGGTGATACGGTATGACAGTGGTCAAGTATTTGGGCTCCGGACCTGTAATTGATGTAAAGAAACCTCTTAGAATTGATATTTTACTTCAATATTATCATCATACGAACCTTGGAACTTGCCGCGCTTCTTTTCAACGTGATACTGTCGGCGTTTGTTTTGGACAGCGAGAAGCAGCGAGATGAACGAGTTCTTGAGTTCCTTCTCGTATTCGAGCTCGTCACGCAGAGCCAGCTCATTGATGAGTGTCTCGCTTAGCTCCTGGATGAGCATCTCCATCTCCATGTAGAGTTCGTTCAACTGTGTGCTGCTCAGATACTGCAACTCTACAGAACAAAGATTAATAAAGATTCAAGAGAGGATGGAGATTTTTGGACTTACTCTCGGCATGGAGAGGCGCACCGAGTACCTCACGCGCCTTCTCAATGACCTCCGAGTCGCATGTCTCGGGCTCATCCAGAGGACTCTCTGCCTCATCCATAATATCATCGATCTCCTTGATCACCTCCTCCACTGTCTTAATCGGCTCATCCACATCCCCATTCAAACCATTCAATATCAAGGCGTGCATATCCAAATCATTGGCCACCGCCTCATCCTCGCTGGTCAAATCATTGAACTCATCGCTTGGTGTTTGTGCATCCAGCGATTGTTGCTGCTGTTGTTGATTGTGTTGCTGATTCTGTTGCTGTTGCTGCTGCTGCTGGTTGCGCTGCTGCTGCTGCTGCTTCGTTCGGTTCTGACCCAGGTTAAGGGTCGGCATGTGCATCTGCCGTGTATAAGACTTCGACCAGTCAATGGGTAGAATGTTACCAAAGTTACCAGTTATGGTCCACCACATTCTAAAAAGAATAAGGAATTAATATTCAAATATAAGTATATATATGTATAGATAAGTTATTCGAATATGGGATCTAAACTTAAGTTGGGACTTGAGTTTTTATGTATCTTTGGCTAAAACTCGAATGATTTTTCTTTGAGTGGAAACTAATAAGAATTAGAGTAAAGCTTTAAGTTTATCTTTGAGAATGAAACAGTTCCATTTGTGGTCTAAAGTAGTTCATAATCATATGGTTTATGGATATATCATATATAATTTGACTAGAAGTAAGGCTCTGCCTAAGAAGTCGACTCCTTTTTATAGATCTCTTTCCATTTTGAGATTCTTTTAAAGTATCTTAAGGATAGCTCTTGGCTTCCTTATCAGAACTTTGATCCAATTCTGCAACATATATTGATACCCTTTATATACACATATTTTAGAACAGTGTAATCCGTATATATTATAATCCAGTTCTAGATCAGAAACTACACCAGATGAACGACATTTCGAAACAGACTGAAAACTTTGGGATCACACTCAAAAAATGCTTCTCATTTTGATGATTTATAGACAGTATAATGCCAGATCTGGTCTGGTTATATATATATGCTTATACCAGTCTGTAGAGCCTCCAGTATAAAACCGGATAAATGCCATTTGAAATGAGTTCGAATAAAAAAACAGAAAGAAATCCTTGACAGGTCTATAAATTAACGCAACAACTTTTTTTTTATGATCGCAAATGCAATTTCGCCCAGCGACTGCACAAAGAATTTCTTGGCTTTGCATTTTTTTTGGATGAGCAAATGTTTTATGTACAATATGCTGCCTCCCACACCCCCTCCTTCCACCCACTTCCTGACCGCAATGACCCCGCCCCCAATAAGAAGAACGACGAGTGCGCCACTCGTTATACAAGAAGCCTAAAAAAAAGAAAAAATCTGGCACAATAAACTGCCAAGTGCTTTGCTGACGACTTTTATGGACATATGGACATATATATATATGTCATTATATATATGTTATATATAGTTATAAGGAGGCTGACTCTAGGGGGCGGGGCTGTGGCACGAGTAAGTAGAATCGGAAGCTCTGCTACTGGTCTGTCTGTCTGTCTGTGGCTGAGCGGCAGATAAAATGCCTCATTAGGCAGTCAACCCTCCCATCACCCCAACAACTCCTACCCCGCTACCCCCTTCCCCCGCAATCAACACGAGTCATGCAAATAAAATGCAATTACAAGATTCCAGTTAGAGATGAGCGCGTGATTTGATTGCAACTAGAGATGAGCGCGTGCTGATGGCAGCTAGAGTTTACAGGGTTGAAAAAAGCTGAAAGAAATCAAATTAAGCTGGGAAAATATCTTTGGAATGGTAGCTAGAGATGAGCTGATCTCGATGGGAGCTTGAGATGGAAGCTAGATCTCCATAGAAGCTAGAGATTGAAGCTAGATCCCGATAGAAGCTAGAGATGAGCTGATCTGAAAAGCTACGACGAAAACTGGAGATGAGCTGATCTGGATACAAGCTATAGATAAGGTGATCTTTCATCCCAGAAGTCTCTATGGAAATGTAGCTAGAGATGAGTTGATCGAGATAGCAGCTGCAGATGGACGCTAGATCTACATAGAAGCTATAGATTAAAGCTAGATCTTGATATAAGCTTGCGATGAGCAGATCTCATTAGAAGCTAAACATGAGCTCTTCCCAGAAGTATCTATGGACTTGAAGTTAGAGAAAAGCTTATCTTGATGGCACCTAGAGATGAGCTTATCCCGCTTGGAGCTAAGGATGAGCTGATCCCGACGGGACTTACAGATGATCTAACCGATAACAGCTACAGATGAGCTCTTCTCAATGGGATCTAAAGATGAGCTGATCTGGATAGAAGCTAGAAATAAAAGCGATTTGATAAGAGCTAATGAAGAGTGAAAGCTTGAGATCAGACCTTTTTGATGGAATCTAGAGAAGAGTCCAATTAGATTGGAACTAAAGATGAGAGCTTGCTCTGATGGAAGCTAGAGATGAACACGAATTCACTTCTATTAGAGATGAGTGGAAGTCTAAGTTTAAGTTCTGTATCTTTAGACCCAAAATCTTTATGCCCATCTCTGATTGCAGAAGGAATAGCAACAGCTGCTTTATACCTTTATGCTTTAAGAGCTACTCCATCAGCTTTGAATATATCTACCTGCTTGCACATGAATCCCTGTCCAGATCAGCGATATATATCGAAGCTTCTCATGAAGTACTAAACTTTGACCAGCACTTGATGATAACCAAAGATTATTTTATATTTTAAGTTTACCTATAGATTACTTAAGGAAATACTTGATCCGATCACGAGACGACACGCTGCCATCTCTAATCGAAGCAACAGCAGCCGCCTTCATACGCAAATGTCAAATGATTCAGTTGAATTCAAGTGAAAGAGACAAAGACACAGAGTATCTCATGTTGCAAGTGTGGCATATTGCCCAGTTTCCTAGTTGTGTCTTGCCGGAGCAGCAGCACCACAGTCAGACACATCAGACATCAGACAAGTTGTCTGGGGCAAGTAGCAGCGGCAGCAGAGAGTGGCAGAGCGAGTATGCAAATATCTGTGGCACAATTGCTATCAAATTTCACGATCAATGCCAATCATTTAATTGCCGCAGCAGCAGCGTTTCTCCGTTGCGGGCGTTTTTTTTTGGGTTTTCTATTACAAACTGAAAATATTTATTGCTGCTGTTGTTTTTCCCATAATTATTCATGCTCTACATTTGAGCAATTGTTGCTGCTGCTGTTGATTAGCTAATGATGTTGCTGATGATGAACATTTTGCACTTGAGCGACTTTGCAGCACAGTCTCTGATCATGATGATGACTGTGAATGAGTCTCTCGTTGCGCTCTGAATCTTGGTTAAATGTCTAACGAGTAACACGTATTTACCAGTATTCATGTATCTTTAATTAACCACAATTAATAACGGCTATTTAATAACAATTAAAGCTGATAATTTATAGAATTATTTGCGCTTATGAATGAGTATTTAAAGCGATGAGCGCATCTTCGAATAATGAATGCATTCATTCACAGCGATTACTTGAATAACGAGCATTTTTAACTGTTGAAACTCTACTTTGCTTTAAGCTAAAATGATATACAATATTCAATTCATATTTGGTGAATAATAAGTAGGTATTAACGAGTATTTTATGACAGTAAACAAAACTCAAACTCTGTTAAATTTATAGCGAACATGAGTACATTCATTATTCATCCCAAATGATTTAACATAACCTTTATAACTATCCTTTCATAACGAGTATTTATGGTTATTCAAAACACAGCGAATAATTCACAGCGATTTCATTTAATGAATAAAGCTGAAACCAGGCACAAGTTATAGAGCGTAGTTTATAGCGATTACTTTAAATGAGTACTTTCAGTAAGTACTTTATAGCTAGTTATTTATAGCTAGCACATTATAGCAAGTAGCTTGTAGCAAGTACTTTAAGCCAAGTACTTTATAGCAAGTTATAGAAAAGTGAATAGCGAGAAGTTTATAGCAAGACGTTTATAGCGAATACTCAATCAGGAGCACTTTATATAGAGTACTTGATATCAATACTTTATATCAAGTAATAAAGAATGAGTCTTCAATAACGAGTACTTTATACTGAGTACCTAGCAATGAGTACTTCCTAATGAGGAATACTTTATACCAAGTACTTAATTAAGTGTAGTTAATAACTAGTACTTCGCTTCAAGTACCTAATAGTGAGTACCTAAGAACGTGTAGTTCACAATGAGTACTTAATGACGAGTACTTAATTACCTTTAATATAAAATGAAAAGAAGTACTTATTCTAACAAGTACTAAGTATATATAACGATTATTCAATATAACGAGTATGAGGTACCGTTTATACTCATAGCTGGTAATCAATGAGTCTTTTCCAACTGATAAAAGTTCAAAACTGAGTACTTTTAACGTTGAATACCACTTCCATTTGACTGAATAACTGTGAGTACTTTTTATAATTTTCATCATGAACAATAAACGATTCCCTTCATCGCCTTTAAAATATAACTGAACAAATCTGTAACTTGTTGAAAAATAATGAATTAATAACGAGTATTTCTAGCAGCAAACGAGTATAAAAGTCGCATCAAATGATAACGAGTATTTAAGAATGAGTATAACAGAAATCGAATGCAGTTTTCATAGTATAAAATCAATGATAACGAGGCTTAAATATTGATTAAAAGTGATAAGAAACAAATCTCTCATCAAAGCAAGTAAGAAACAGTATCCAAGCGCATTTAACGATTAGTTTGAATAAATATAATGAATATTTAGATTATTTAGTTAAAATCAAAAATATAAATAATGTAAAATAAATAGAAAATATAATATAAAATAAATATAAAAAATAATATAATATAAATATGAATAATAAAATCATTGAAATTAAACTAAGGACTCTAAGGACAAACCTCTGCAAAGTTACATATAAAACTTATCCCCAGTTATATATATAGATATAGATATTCATATATATTCATATATTTCTGACGTTTGTGTAAAGAATTTGTGCTATTTCCTTGTAAATCATTTAAAAATAAATATTTCTGTGTTCAGCTTTTCCGTTTTTCGTTTCGCTGGAAATTAAATATATTTTCGCCGTTTCGCTTATTTTTACTTATTGCTTTCAATTTGTATTTTTTTTCGCAAATTCGCCATGTGCAACAAATCGCGAGAATAAATATTTGCAACAGCAGAAAAAAAAGTGAAGAAAATACAGGCCAGCATTTAAATACACTGTAAAAAAAGAAGGAGAATAAAGGTCTAGAATCTGAAAAGATTGTTTGATTATTTTGTTTGCTTGGGAATCTCCTTGAGCATAAATTAAACTGGTTAAAAGCAAGCTGTTAACTTGGCTAACTGACGCTGCCAGCGGACTGTGAAAATTCACAATTTAACACATTTTTTAAACAATCAGTTACACTGAGCGACAAAGGGGTGTACCCTAGGCAAAGGGTATAAGCAAATAGCAAAACAAATAAAATTTCAAATGTTTATTGAAAGAGACAACTACGCGGATGCTCTGCAGCACATGGGAAACACGACTCTCAGATACCCTATAGACATTTATATGATAAGAATTATAACACAAGATGTATGTATATACCCAGTAGAGAGAATTACAGGGTGTCTTAAAAAAAGAAAAACAAAACAAATAAGCGGCAAACAAGCAAAGGCCAAAGATGAAAAATGTGCGAAACAAGCAAATCGCGCAAATCGTTTGCGACACTCGGAAAATGCGTCAGGTAAATGTCTATATATACAAAGATAGACACATATATATACCTATACATACATACATATATATATAAGTATGTATTTATATACATACGTAAATGGTGCAGGGGCTCGGACTGTGTGGCATGTGTCGAGGCCGCCATATACTTTTTATATGTAGGTCTTTACAGCTGCATAGACTTAAGAATATATATACTATATATATATATGTATATCTGGCATATATATACACGTATATATGTCTGCATTTAAATATTTTTGTTAAATGTGTGGGCTAAATGTTTGGAGCGCCTGGGCGGAAGCACTTACCAAATGAGTCTCTGAATGTTACCAACAAATTGTAATTAGCTTTTTTTCAACTTGGTTGAGAATCAGTCGCAAGAGAGCGTTATATAAATATATTTATATATATACATAAAAAATGAATAATACTTGCTCAATATGTATATACATAAATATATGTATAAGATTTAAAAGATTAATTTGAGCAGATGTTAAAGAAAAAGAAACTTGAGTTAGGGAAACAATTCTCAGCGGCTGATTCTCAGCTTGGACAAGAAGCGGCTTAAGATGACCCCAAGATAAGGTTGGAATTGACCTTTGACCCAGTAATAGAATCAGCTAATCTTTAAGTGCAGTTAAATCTACTGAAAACATAGGGTAGACATTGGATCTATTGCCGATAGTCACAGTTGCTGCCCTCCAGTTCAGCTGGAGGCAAATGCCATTTCTATCTATACTTCACCCTGATTCTAGATAGGAACTGAAGTATTCAGCTATGAACTAGAGTTTTCAGATAGGAACTGGAGTCTTCAGATAGGAACTGGAGTCTTTAGATAGGAACTGGAGTCTTCAGATAGGAACAGGAGTCTTGCTTGAGCTATGAACTGGAGTCTTCAGATGGGAACAGGAGTCTTCAGCTATGAACTGGAGACTTCAGATAGGAACTGGGGTCTTGAGCTATTTATTTATTTTTATTTATTTATTTATTTATTTAATGTCAACTATTAGCAGTCGACCAGAAAATTACAATTTTTAATAAAAATTAAAATTTAAAATATATTTTAAATTTAGAATGAAATAATTAAAAATTAAATTTAATATCTGGGGTGTTCAAAATAAGAATATTAAATGATCCAACATTTGTTGCGAGGATTGGGAAAAACCCAGAAAAACCCAATCAGATCACTGTTATTAGTAATGAAAATTAGTGCAAGTTACTACGTGCTAAAAAGTTAAGAATATGGTTCTTAATCGTATCAAAAGAGGACTCTGAGTTGAAGACTCGGAAAAGTCTGTTATAGTCAACACAGAGAACTCGAAAAGGTTCATGCAGAGAATAGTTAGTATTACGAGTATTTAGAGAGATCGGTGTAAAGTTAAGTTCGGGTACGTCTCAAAGGTACAGAAAAGTTAATTTGGCTCAATAGTAGAGATGAGTCAATTTTGCCAATTATTAATTTATGTAAAAATAGAACTCCCAACATCATGCGACGGTTAGTAAGAGATGGGAGGTTAATTAATTGCAATCTACTGTGGTATGGAGGCAAATCAGTACCTGGAACCCAGTTAAAGCCGCGAAGAGCAAAAAGAAGAAACTTCTTTTGAACAGACTCAATTCTGTCTTGGTGTACCGAATATTGAGGGGACCACACACAAGATCCGTATTCCAGAATAGGCCGAACAAGTGAAGTATATAGCAGCTTAGTCGTATAAGGGTCGTCGAATTCCTTATGACCATCGTTTGATAAATCCAAGAGATTGAGTCGCCTTGTTGACTGTAAGCGCGATATGTTTGTCAAATTTTAATCTATGATCGAGAAGAATTCCCAAATCGGTGACACAGTCTAATCTCTCAAGAGAAATCCGGTCGAGCATGTAATTAAATGTATGTGTGAGCGTGCTTCTATAGAATGACATAACCTTACATTTAGAGCAATTCAGAAACAACAAGTTGCATTTACACTAAGCAAAAAACAAATCCAGGTCCGATTGCAATAAATAAGGAGAGTTTTTGTCATTATAAGATAAGCACAGCTTCACATCATCGGCGTACATTAGTACATAGGAGTGAAGGAAAATAGACGGGAGATCATTAATAAATAAATTAAAAAGTAAAGGCCCAAGGTGGCTACCCTGGGGTACACCAGAGGTAACAAAAACAGGTTTAGACAGTGAGGATTTAAAGAGAACTTTTTGGGTTCTACAAGAAAGATATTCGGAAATCCACATAAGAAGGCTGTGTGGAAATCCGATAGTACTAAGTTTTTTAAGCAAGAGATAGTGGTTAACGGAATCGAAAGCCTTGCTGAAATCTGTGTAAATTACATCAGTCTGCTTTTTGTTCTGAAAACCTTTAATAACAAGGGAGGTAAGCTCAAGTAAGTTGGGTGTAGTGGTAGATTTCGATTTCACAAAACCATGTTGGCAGGGTGAAATGATAGAGCTACATGAGTGTTGTAGTTGAGATGTTATTAGCTTCTCAAACACTTTAGGCATCGCGGATAATTTGGAAATACCCCTATAGTTTTTAACATCAGACTTTGAACCATTTTTGTGAAGAGGAATTATAAATGATTCCTTCCAAATGGTTGGAAAAGAGCACGAGTTAACAGACAATTCAAATAATTTAAGCAAGGGCTTACATAGAGAATCAGCACAGTATCTAAGTACACATCCTGGTACTCCATCTGGGCCTGGTGAATAACTTGGCTTGATTAAGTTAAGTTCGTTAAGTATCGAACTTTCCAGGATCACAGGACTAAAAATGCAGTTAGATTTCGGCAAGGTATACGGATAAGGGGAATTTGGAAGAAAGTTAGAAGATGAATAAGTAGTTTGGAAGAATTCTGCAAAAAGATCGGCTGAAGCCTGATCAGTATTTGCTTTCATGTCTCTTCATAAGAAACAGATGAGGGCAGTAAGGAAGTTTTTCGTTTAGTATTGACAAAGTTGTAGAACTGCCTAGGATTCTGAGCAAATTGCAAACGACAACGAATAAGGTAGTTATTGTAACAACGCGAATTACAAACAACAAAATTTGTTCTGGCTATAACATAACGAGAAAAATCTGAAGGATTATTCGAACTCCTAAATCTTTTATAATATTTAGTCTTCACATTTTTAAGCATTGCCAATTCCTTAGAGAACCAAGGAGGTCTATTAGTTCTCCTGGGAAGCTCTTCCGGAACGCATTGGTCAAAATGTGATTTTATAATATTATAAAAGATTGAAGTAGCATTGTTAATGTTAGTACAAGAGTACAGTTGCGACCAGTTTGTTTCTAAAAGTAATGAATTAAGTTTTACAAAATCTGTTTTACGAAAACAGCGTGATTTAACGACAGGGTTAATAGAACAAATATGCTCACATGTAGGCAGTTCAAAAACTAAGTCTAATTGTAGGATGATAGGGGTCTTCGGGGACAACTAAAGGACATGTATGTATTACAGAACTAGAGAAAGGATCCGATGCAAAAATAAGGTCAAGTAGACGACCATTACAGTTTCGAACCGGATTAATTTGAGAGAGAGACATCTCTAAAAGCGAATCGATAAATTCGTGAGATGTGGTTGGCATCAAAACATTTGGAGAATCAGACCATACCACATCCGGCAAATTAAAGTCACCAAATACAAAGAGGAAATCACTACTAGAAAGTAGTGACGAAATGGACTCAATAGCAGAAATATGCTCCAGGTATACAGACAAATCGGACTGTGGCGGGATGTAAGAGCACGTTATATATATACAAATATTTTTATATATAATTTTAACGGCAATAAATTCAATATTAGTTAAGCAAGGAGATAAAATAGATTCTGATAGAAGATCAGAGTCTACGGCAATAAGCACACCACCTCCTATACGCGACAAACGATCGCATCTAAAAGATGTGTATTTATTGCAAAATAATGAAAAGTCTGAAATTTCGGGCTTTAGCCAGGTTTCAGTAAAGATAATAATGTTAGTATCAAACGAAAAGCTATCTACATAAAGCTTATTAAGTTTAGTATTAAGTCCTCTAACATTCTGATAGGTTAAGGAAAGTGTTAGTTTTTTGCTACATTATTAAAAGATAGGGATGAAATAGATGAAGGAGGCAGAGCAATCGGAGGCCGATTTCTTCTACTTGACTCGAACTCTTTTATAATTAAGTCTTTCGGCCAGAAGTTTTTGCAACATATAGTGTTGAAAGCTTCCGCCGGAACACTAATTTTAAAAGAGCTAATTTCTCTGGCATAACTAAATCTAAATTTATCAACAGATAAATCAGATAGTTTACACTTCGATTGGATGTAGGACTTAACATCATCAATCGAAGTGTCAGGGGCAAGCCTAGAGATGAAAATTTGTTTTTTTATTGGGACAGCAATCAGGGGCTTAGCAGCCCTAATTGCATGAAAGGGGAATAGAGACTGACAATGTATTGGGAGAACTAAGAGCTGTGTTGCTGACCGACGAATCAGTTGCAATCACGCTCTTAGATCCCCTAATAGGAGCAGGCGAATAATAACTCGTAGGCTCGACAGTCTCAGGATAATGTTGGGATATCGGAGGTGCAGGCGAAAGGTGAGGGGTTAAAAATTGTGGTGTCGCCGAAGAGACTGGTGTAGATGGCATTACACTCTTCGGCTCAGGTGGCATGGATGACAATTTTAAATTATTAAAATTATCATCCAAGCACTGGAAATCACCATGAAGTTTGGTGAATGCAGCTCGGAGGGTATTAAAGCCCTGTCTTGTCTGCCTCATAAATTTTTGCAAATTTAATTCGGCCTCGCGACAAGACTCGCAACACCACCTAAGTCCAGACTTACTGGAAATATAATCTTTCACCTTGGTTGCGTAACCAGCACATTTAACATGTGCTATATTGTCACACAACCAACAATAAATTAGTTCAGCCTTGGAATCGGACTGACATTTACAATTTTTAATACAACAGACAGACATTATTATATAGGAGATGGCAATTAAAAAGAATAACGCAAGACGAGTCAAAAATAACAAATACCCTGCGCAAGAAAGGGAAAAACGAGAGACAAATCTAATGCACGAATACTCAAGATCAAAACAAAAACAACTAGCGCTGGAACGCGAGCAATGCAGTTACCACAAGAACGAGAGAAAAAGAAACTGAGGGAGAGCGGCAAACACAGAAAGCAACTACAACAAACAGTGTTAGTATGCTTAAATGCATGCAAATAAGAAAGAGCGCTAAAACGAAACTGTTAGTGAGCAAGCTTACTGACAATAACAACAACTTACGTTTGCGCGAGAGTGCACCGACACTAAAACAGAAAAGCAAAACAAAACTTACAGATTAGAAAAATATTATTATTAAAAGAGTTAAAATCTACTTTAACACTTGAAATAGTTTCACAAATAGGCGGACGATGTATCGCAACTAAATAAAATAGTTTTGTTAGCAAAAAAAATTAATTATTTAAACACAAATAAACAGAATAAAAGAAATATACCACGAGCACAGATAAACGCAACCGTCTACGACAAAGCACAAACGAACTGGAGTCTTCAGCTATGAACTGGAGTCTTCAGATGGGAACAGGAGTCTTCAGCTATGAACTGGAGTCTACAAATAGGAACTGGAGTCTTCAAATAGGAACTGGAGTCTTTAGATAGGAACTGGAGTCTTCAGATAGGAACAGGAGTCTTGGGCTATGAACTGGAGTCTTCAGCTATGAACTGGAGTCTTCAAATAGGAACTGGAGTCTTCAGATAGGAACTGAAGCCTTCAGATGGGAACTGGAGTCTTTAGTTTGACACCAACTCAAACGCAAACTTCTGAGAATCAACTGGAACTCATAGGGTAAGCCTCCAAGCTCGGCTTAGAAAAAGCAACTAACTTTCTATAAAGTATTTCTGAAGTCTGTCTGGCAATATGGCACAGGCTTCTATGGAACATAACAACACTCATAGCTGGCCATACAAAGGTCTTACTCCAGCTTCCCTAGGAGGATTGCTGACTCACAAGGAAAACCCTCAATATTCCAGACTATTTCTCGACTATTCCGCAAAGAGAACTAGAATCTATTTTGATTAATCAAATTAAAAGCGAAAGACCTTCAGAATTCTGGGCTAACAATTAACAAAACAATAAGCCGATTTAACCCTAGATGAACCCAGCAATCTATAGCCTTAAGCTAGGGTTAAACTAAAGGTTAACACAGTTGTCAGTCAAATTGTCAGTCTATATACATATAATTCATATAATAGATATATATATAAAAAGAAATTCATTTGAATATTGAAAATAGAAAATGAGGGCTCTAAGAATGGTATTATAATTATATGGGGGTGTCGTCTGATAATAACCTTTGGGCGAGGGAAAATCAAATATAAAAATAGAGAGAGAGGAAAACTAATTTTTATGGTAAATCCCGCGTGTTGAATGATATTTTCCTAGAATAGGCAATCTGTCATTCAGATGTGATATCATAAAAATACTCATAGTTCGTGCTCTATTTTTATGATCACAGCTAGAAGAATGTATGGTAAATCTGTCTAAAGACACACACACACAACCACACATAGAGAGATGTATAAATATTTGAAATTTTGAAAATTTCCATCATCGAGAATAACAATTAAGACATTGCCTGCAATCAACACATAGTCATAATTCTTAATTATAATAGAGGCAACAAAGCCTCCGGCCCAGAGACTATCATAGGCGTTAAATCAACGCAAAACAACAACTGAATGAACCCTGAACTCTATCACTATCTCTCTCTGTCTTTACACCCCCTCTCGCTCTTTCTCTCTTTGTTCTCTGTGAACGTTATCTGCATATCTGCTGCCATTTGGGGTTCTGTCTAACCCTGACCGATATGCCACGACCAGGGATTATGCTCTATGTGTGTGTGTGTGTGTGTGTGTGTGTGTGTGTGTGTGTTTGTGTGTTTGTGTGCTGTGCTGATGATATGCATGAAGCACATGTTTGTGTCTTGTGCTGTGACAATTAGCGGCTCAATTTCAACGTTGTTTTTTATAATTCTCTTTTTTCTTCGTTTTTTTTTCAAGTAACGCCCACAAAATGAGCTCATGCTCAGAGCCCAAAGCCCATGTCCTATTTCCCATATACTATACTATAACATACCAGACCAGATATATATATATATATATATATATATATATGAAAATGAATGCGTAAGTATTTTAATGAATTTTAATTGCGCTACTTAGATATAGCTCAATCAATTTGTGTCCAACTGATGAATAAGTCGCGTCAGACCAGAGCACCACATGACCATTCCCATGATCATCATTAGCATTCAAATGATGATGATGATGATGATGATTGTGATGAAGATCATTGCAATAATGAATTTATTCATTCACTTGACTTCACTTCACTTCAAGTTACACCCACGCTACTTTGACTATTTGATTACCCTTCTATCGTTTGTAGTCCCTTAACCCATTTCAAATGGGCAAAAAGTATATGTAAAAGGCAGAAGGAAGCTTCTACTATATATATATATTCTCGATGAGCATCAATAGCGCCGTAGATATAACAAAAACCGGTTGAAATCGTGAATCTCAGAGACTAAAAGAGCAGCAATTGCAATTTTGAGTGTGTGTAAGTGTGTGTGTACTTGGGTTAAGGGCTGCTCATAGTCGGTTACACTCTTGCTTGTCATTTGCTGAACTTTCTATTGCGATGTTAGGAAAAGATAATGCCAAGATTTTTTGCAAAAGTTTCCAAATATTTGAAAGAGGTTTAGAGGTTTTTTTTTCATAGATTTCAAAATCTGCGTTTTCCCTTAAACTTTCTAATGAGTCAAGTTGATTCTGCGATTTCATTCAATTAAAGTATAGATTATAGATAGATATATAGTCTCTAAGATATTTATGGTTAGTATAGATACAAATTGAGTTAGTTTAAGCATTAACTATTGGCATCTCGCAACGCTTTCCAGCTTAAAGATCGTTGATAGAAAAGTTTTGGGAAGATTTTTGCTCAGGAATTTTCCCTTTTCACCCTGCAGCAAATGAATGAGGAACAAGTTTTAAAGTGCTTCCATTAACCTGGTCAATGGATCCTCAGAGCCAATAGTGAAATACCCTTGGCAATGAGCTAATGAAACCACCTTTTTTAATCAGATATATGCAGATCTGTGCACTGCAAAACAGGAAAACCTCTAGATGGATCTCTCTAGGGGTTGCTTAGGATCAATGCCTTTAAAAGGTATCTGAATCCTTTCCTGAATCCCCATAAAGGAATGGAAACAGGTATACTGAGTCCTTGTTGGCCACTTTATAGATGGAAAGGATGAAAGATGCTTCTCTGAGTTCCATGTCAAAGCCCAGAGAAGAATCGACAATCTCTTCGTAAAGGTGAAGTGAGAAGTTTCAGGAAACTTCTTAGCCCGATAAAGAGTTCCTTTGGCAGAAAGGAAAGCTCTACGGTCCTAGTGTCAACCCCTTGATACTCTATCCTAGATACTCTACTCTTGAAAAGGATAGAGGTAGAGGTAAAGTAGTTTAGAAATTTTAAGAAATATCATTCAAACAGCCTGTAAAAACCATTTAAAATATATATAAGAAAAGAGATTCAGTTATAGACATTGGACCTATATATTTCTGATCTCCAAATTGTTTCCATAATAGCGAAATTTTATATACGTTAATAATCAATCAGCATTCCACCTGCCGCATAATACGTATTCAAAGTTTTTTATTATTATTATTATTGATTCACCCGATTTTAATGGGAGAAATGTGCATGAATATATATATATATATGCACGAGTTCCAAAAGGCAAATCCACGCCAATTACCCAAGGCTGAAAAAGCCGATGTTGCGGCTTTTCAGCCTTGGGTAATTGGCGTGGATTGCCTTTTGGAACTCGTGGCTGGGCTGCGGTTCGTTCACACGAATTTTCACTCAAGCGCGACGCAGCAGCATTCACATTTTTAATTTTCGGCATTAGAGAAGGAAAATTTGGGAGAGAGCAGACCGCACATTGAATGCCCTAAGGAATATCTGATGGGAAAAAGTGCAACGAAATAGTGAATGGTCAGATGAGAGTGGAAAGATGAGAAAAGGCTGGAGACAAGTAGTGAAAACTCAGTTGAAAGCGGAAGAGGGGAAAAGAATGGAAAGGAGACGTGTCACTGCTTGGGCACCAGGGGACGTGCTATAAAATGTACAGTTAGACGTGAGGGAATGCGAAATTTATAGCTGCATACAAGCTACACTTTTAATTTGTAATATTTAACCATAAAATACAAAATGATTGACAACTAAGTATAGTATATAGCAGGAACTGAGCAGGGAGGGATTTAATGTCACTGCTATAAATTGTCTTTTATAGCATGTAGGATATATATTTAATATATAAATTGCCTTTTATAGCATCTAGGATATATATTTAAAGTGCATACTGGATGACATAGTTATAATACTTTTATAGCAGAAAGTCGCAACACTCTTTTTCCATTGTGCATTGTGAAAGTTTCTCCCTAAAGTTGAATATGGTACACAGACAGCTATAAATATGTATATATATATATATATATATATATATTATATACAGATATATATGTATATGTGGCTTACGCACCTTAAAGTGTAACTGAAACTGAAACTGAAACCGAAACTAAAATCTCTAAGCACACATATAAAATGCGGCTGCAAACACTTCAAAGCAGTTCTAAATTTAGTTGTTCACACTTTGCGTTGGCACACAAATTTCAGATACACAAATGCAGAAAGATACAAGATACAAGATACAAATTTACACAAATGGGGACACAAGCGTTGACAATTGTATCGTTCTCCCGCTAGGTAAGTCGGCCCTAAGTGCTAACTCCCATATCTAAATATAGTTTATTATTATTATTTCTGTTATTATTATTATTATAAGTTATTTACCGTTAATGTTTGTGGCATGTTTTTATAGTTAAATATATATTTTCTCTGTTTCTTTTAATTTTTATAAATAGGCCATCAGCTAATGAGGTGGGGAAGGGGAAGGGACAGAGAAACGTGGAAGACTCTGGTATGGCTTCTCGTTCCGCAGTTATGTGGCCCATAAAAATAACAGCCAAAACAGCAATGTGGCCAAAATAGACAAAGAAAACGCCAAGTCAATGTCTCGTACGTATGTAACCTATCTCCAAACATGCTATAATCACTTCAAGCCTCAATCAATCAACCAAGTTCCCCAAAACAAGACACAAACTTTAACACTTTAAGTGCCTTTAACTGACGCTTTGTATTGGCCAAATTACAATGATTTGCATTTTCTTTAAGCTTGAGTTAAAACTAGATTCAATTATTTGAAATTATTAAAAATAGTTTAAGTTGTGCTGGCATTATCTGTTTATATAAGATATATATGTATGATTCCAAATCAGCAGCAACAGTCGTGTCGATAAGCCACTGTTTCTCTTTCATCTCAATCTCAGTTCCTACTGAAGGTTCTATAAACTAAACGAAAGGAGAAACTTGCTTTTATATCGCAATAGAGTTCTTATTATTCAGACATAATCTTCTATATATTATAAAGAAGTATCTGTATAAAACAGAACAATTTGTACTACGCACTTTCTTAACTTCTCAGACAGTTGATTTTTCTTGCCTTATGAACTGCATAAAGATAATGTATCTTATGAATATTTAAAAGCACTTGGGTAACGTGGTTCGA
The DNA here is from genome assembly GCA_035045065.1 of Hirtodrosophila trivittata. Classification (NCBI taxonomy): domain Eukaryota; kingdom Metazoa; phylum Arthropoda; class Insecta; order Diptera; family Drosophilidae; genus Hirtodrosophila; species Hirtodrosophila trivittata. The sequence goes on along the minus strand of JAWNNK010001028.1, from coordinate 10,956,078 downwards.
ATCCCAGACTTGACTCAAAGCAAGGCACAGCCTAATCTTCTTATCTTTATTGTTCATTTTTAATAATAATTGTTACTCATTATAATTCATTCATTGTAAAGCTGACTTCCTACGCTTTTCGGCAAATGATTTTACCTTTCTCAGGTAAATTGTTTGGACCTGGCGCTTATACTTATACACAAATATACATACATACATTATAATTTACATACATATATATTGTATAATGACTTACATATATATAGTTATATTTCCAGCTATTTCCTACTCTCCGCAAGTCTCTTCATTGTGACGTAAATTGTAATGTTTTTTCTATCATTTTTACTTGTTTTTCTATCTTTGTTTTTTTCTTTCGTTTTATATCCTCAATTATCCCTTACTTCCTTTCTCTCTTCTTCAGTTGCCATTTCCTCTTAATGATTACATTTATTTGAGTTTTGAATTATAAATCATATTATGCCTTAACTCCTATCTATACATAGAAAATCAATCGATTTTCAGTTTTTTCCTTCTGCATCCCTTAACAACGTTTACTTCTATACAATTCTCATCCTTCTACACCTTATTCCTCCCACCTTTCTATCTCCCAGCTTCCTCCAAGGTCACCTTTATTTGTATAATAGATCAATCCTTAGATGCCTCCAACCACACACAAACTTTTCGCTCACAATACAAATACAATTCTCATAACAAAACCCTTGTTGTATCTTAGTATACATTCATACTTATAGATACTTTATATAGATACAGATACATAGATACATATATCGATATTATTTGCTGAATCATCAGCAATATTTCATAGCGCTGTTTGCAGTCCTTTCAGTTCGCTTTTCTATTATTTGCATAACCCGCCAGACAGGAGCCTAATGATGATTGCCTTCGATTGCCTTTTTTAAGGACTTTACCTGTGGTGGCAGCCATTAGGCAACTGGCAAGTGGCACGAGGTAAGTGGCAAGTGGCATGTGTCACATATGAAGAGCGTGCCAATTTAATTTGCTCTGAACCCTTTTCATATCATACAGAATAAAATTTGTGGGTTCCTCGTTCAAAACAAGCCACAAAAAAAAGGAAATAAAAAAGTTTTTATGTTTGGCTCCAGTTTGTTGCCGCCGGCTTGGCGTTGTCCTTGACAAAATATATACATATATATATCTGTATACATATATATTTTTATTGTCTCTTCTTCTTCTTCATCTACTTGTACGCTGCTCAAATGTTGTTTACTGGCGTTTTGCGACGATGATGTAATAGCCAGCGGCAAAAGCGCTGTCCAATTCGCAGTCGATTCATTTGACAGTCTCAATGTATGTTACTCATTCGTATCTAAGTATCTAAGTAACTGAGCATTTGAGTATCTCAAAATATGCTCCACAAATTGTTGAGGTTAACACCAAATTCAAATGGAGAATGGGGCAATTAAGCGGTGCACTCAGTCCAAAAGGTTAATGTCCTTTGGCCGTTTTCCATTGGGCAGGAAATGACTTTCAAGCAACCCCAAAACAAAACAAAACAAAACAAAAGCAATAACAAAAACAACAACAATGGCAACGAGAGCGACAACCCTAAAGGGTCAGCTGCAACAGCAGGCCTGTCAACTCTTGCATATTGCAAAATGTCAGCACTCTCTATACAGAAGACCTCCCCCTTTCTCTCTCTGTGCAGCCGTAACACGCATACGCCATGTTATGCCTCAGGCATGACTCATACGACCCTGCTGCCCGGAGGGGGGTTGAAATGGGAGTGGGTGTGGGATTTGCCGGGTTTGGGCGGGGGATGGCTGGTGGCTGTTCTTGCTAAAACTACCCCCGTCTATATTTAAACATATACATTTACAATATTCATTATTGTTTTAGTTCCTTGTTATTGTTCTCTCTCGCTTGGGGGATTTATCGAGTTTGGGATGAATGTTTCAAGGATACATCAGAAGCGACTTCCTTCCCACACAACATGACACGTGTCCCGCCACGGGCGGTAATCGAATTCCTTCCTTCTGCCCATGTAATACGGGCTGTCAATTGATTATTTATAGTTACTCAGTTAGTTAGTTAGTTAGTTAGTCAGTTAGTTAGGAGCCCCGTCAAGTGTCCTTCATAATTGATTAAACCAAGCGCAACGCTTGATTCCACTCCAAGTAACCTGAGTCGTTCAAGGATAAAGGCAAATTATGGAAAATGCACTGGGTCCTGGCTTATAATTAAAGCTTAGCAGTTGTGCAGTCGAAGGGGTGAGTTTTGACAAACGATATGTTATCGATAGTTATTGATTTTAGGTATACAAATACTATAATTCAAGTTAATGACAGTTAAATCAAGTAAATAAGATTCGATGAGCCACAAGCTTCTTACATAAAAACGAAACTGTTATCGATATGTATCGATTGTTGTTATTATTTATGCAGAAAACGTATCAAGCCTTTGCCTACCAAATCAGGCAATGCATATTCGATACTGCAATATAAAATACTCACAATAAAAGCATAAAGATTTAACTTGTAGTCGATAGTTATCGATTATTACTATAATCGGTGACAGAAACGTATCAGATCTGTGTTTAATATACCAGCAATCATATGTTATTCTAGCCAAATCTAACTATAAAAAAGCATCAACAAGAGATTTAACTTGAAGTCGATACTTATCGATTATTAGTATAACCGAAGTCAGATCATATCAGATTTGTGATTTATACACCAGGCAAATCATATGATTTACGACCCAAATCTCAGTACATAAAAGTTTCAACAAGAGATTTCACCTGTAATCGATACTTATCGATTACCTTGTTAAAATACCAGAACTTGAGTTAAACAGATAATTCCTAATGAAAATTGAACTGTATTTGAAGTCAGTCAAATAAGTAACTTTTTTGAGCTCCTCCTTTCTTTCTTTCTCTTGAAGATTTGGAATCGATGCCAACTTTTAAATCTTGAAAATCTTAAAAACCTCAAAAAGGCCTATAAAAGAGTCAAAAGCTGTCAAGAGTAATGGGCCACACATCATCGAAACTGCGGCACAGTGCGCTTTTTTAGTGGATTTGGCTAAAAACAAGTTTTTTTTTTGGCTTTGGTTTGCCGCATTAGTTGGCTTATTGCAGCTGCAGTCGGTGGCGCGACAGGATCTGGCAACAGGACATTGAACTTACGGCCAAGTAGGTCGCCATGGAATGCCTCAGATTCTGATTCTGCTTTCCAGTGTCCAGCCGCAGTCTGAATAGAAAATTCCAGTTTTTAGATGTGATATAATCAAGCAAGGCTCCTGCTGTCAATTGCATCAGCAGCGACAACAAAGAAAATGGAAAAGAAAAATGCCAAAGAAATGAAAAGTTGCATGCAACAGCCAAAGGCTAAGAAAACATAGAAAACTCTCTCATCAAGTCAGTGATTGTCAAAAGGGGCAAGTAAGGCGCTGGGAAACGTCGCGTGTCCCACGCGCCAGTCATGCAAATGGCAACCAGTAGAAAACCGGAAAACTGGCTACCTCCGACCGACGGGCCATAACCATTGGACGGTGGACAGTGGACAGTGGACAGTGGACGTTGCATGGCACATATGGTCAGCCTTTAAGTGGCACAAATGCGGTTGTTTTTATGTCGCCGCCAAGCAAAGAGCACATGCGACAACATTCAGCGAATACACTGAGAAATAAAAGTAGCGTCTCTAAACTGTGACCGTTTACGTCTTGCCCCACATGGCTTATAACCCTTTTCTCCATAAAAACGATCGAACCATAAACGAATCTTTAATTTATGTGTGGCGCCTCGCAGCAGTTCAATTTGTTTGTGTATGTCTTAAGTGCCGTATAAATAGGAACATAAACGGGAATGTCATGACACTGACTCGAATCGATAAATTTGTTATCGATTTGTTTGTACTACAACAAAACCTAACGATCGAAACGTTTTTTCTTCTTTTAAAAAAAGTTTTTTTTTTCAAGCTAGTTAAAGTTTGTTTTTCTCAGTGTAATCTAAGTGCTGTTGTGAAACAAAAGTGCCGCAAAATCTTGCCATGCCACAAATGTTGCATTTAATGTTTTTATACCCTGTTCCCTTTACAAAATAGGGTTCAAAATAAGGGGATTTTGTTTATACCCATTAAAAAATGAGAATGAAATGTATGATACTGCACAAATTACTGGAAAACTGGTTGCATATCTCTAACCATATAAAGCATGTTTACTTGTAATTAGTATTGCGGCCTTTTCTGCAGTATTTCTGCCACTGCAGCTTTTCTTGAAACTGAATGAGAGAACTTATAGCGAAGCAGCTGCCCAGTATTCGATTTAGGTAAGCCTTCCTTAAACGAAGTAAAAAAGAACTGATCGAAAACTGATAATTAAAAGATAGAGTGAAACAGCAAATAGATGCGACGGTTCAGGCGAATATTAGAGGAAAAGGCAACCGAGAGCAGGTAGAGGAGCCTTGAGTTGCAAACCTTCGTTAAGTTGTAGCATCGGGAACTGATCGAATATTGAACGATTGCAGATGATGCTGAGTGAAGGCTAAGAGCTTTCTGCGCAGTAAATATCTAACCTGCAGACCTTCGTTAAATGTCACACACACACACTTACAAACATGCTCGTCGCGCACTTTTCATAGATGCTGCTGCAGCACACGCACACACACATTTACATAAGCACTCTTCTCATACAAAAGACGACCTTCATTAAAAGAGTGCGAGAACGAGAGAGCATGCAAGTTAGTAATGGGTAACGTAAATATTGACAAGTGATGGCCTAAGAGAGGCACTCGAATTGAACGCGCAGGTAAACAAGAACAATAAAAAGTAAAGTATGCAACAGAATCAGAAACAGAACAAGAAACAAAGAAACGAATATGTCAGCGCACAGAAGCGTTGACAAATACAGTTAGAAAGCGGCCTGGAGATGCATCAGTGGCTTTCCAGTGCGTAACGGGCGAGAGCGAAATAGGTACATAGAGCGGGCATAGAACCAAAGTAGTCAAAACATTCAAAAGGAGGATGGATGGTTCAAAGAAAAGACAAAAGGGCAGACATTGAGTGCCTCTCTCAATGTTAAACCAACTTCAGACGTTGGAAGCGTGGGAAGCTTACGAAACGAGCAGGCAGGCAGACAAAAAGGAAGCAAGAAAGAGAGAGCAATAAATTTATTTACTGCCTTTATAAGGTTGCCATATGGTTGAAATGTTAGTGAATGCATTCGTACAGACAGTGCGTGTGTTAAGTGGGTACTCATTACTCAAAACATTCATAAATAAAACAAATGTTAGTGAATGCATTCGTACAGACAGTGCGTGTGTTAAGTGAGTACTCATTACTCAAAACATTCATAAATAAAACAAATGTGTGCAGCAATTTCTATGACTGAATTCATATTCGCACTCAATATTCGTTTGCAGTCATACGAGTTTGAATATGAATATGGCATGAGATGTGTTTGCTCCAGGGCATAAATGTCACGAGTACATACAATATGAATATGCATTATAAATAATTATTTACTTGCGTTGAATATGGGCTCAGTAACATACACAAATACTGTGATACACGCACACACACGCACATACATGAACACAGAGGCAGACAGACAGTCGGGGAAAGAGAGAGAATCGTTAAGTTGCACGCGATTATCAAATTTATTGGCTGATGTCAGCATTCGCTGGCGACACAGGCCGAAAAACAAACAAAAACAAAAACAAATTCATTTGCTTAATTCGCATTGTGCAAGCAGTGGGCAAAGCTTCACTCTCTCTCTCTCTTCCTTAGCTTCTCTTCCTTACCCTACGCCTCCCTTAACATACTATCAATCTGCCTTTCTCTTAAAGCTTGACTTTCTTTGGACCGGGCAATTGCACTCAGAAGTGCTTTTATCAGCGGTCAACGCTGTTGCTGCCGCTGCCACAGCCGCTGCCTTTGCCTTTGCCCCAACTGCTGCTTGTTGTTGTCATAATTTAATATTTTGTATGATTTACGCACTGCTAAACGCAGCCAATTGAAGCTTTTTGAATCACTTTGCTTGACAAACGTCACTTACGCTGATTGCGACTTCCCCCTATTGCGTATACAAGTGGGCCATAGTTATCATTGAATTGTGTAAGCGAAGGGAGGAGTGGTGGGCTGCAGAGTGGGCTTCCGCTAGACACTGGTCAAGGGTTGCTCTAACTACTGTGAATGCTGTGAATAGGATGCAGCTAGCTTAAGATAGCAATAGCCTCGAGGCAGCGCGTCGACTTTTATCGATCCAACAAATGCTAGCACCACTCCCCAGGTCCCACCGCCACCCCTCTTCCTTACAGGCAATGGTAGCAGGCAGGATTACGTCGTTGTATGGCGCCAGGGGTTGCCCAACAGGGGTTGAGGGTGGTGTATCTGGCGCATGCGCTCTGCCCAGTGGAGAATAACATCGCGCAATGCATTTTACATAACTGATAAACCGCTTCAGAGCTGAGCCCTAATTCGTTTAAAGCTGAGCTCAGAGCTTAATGGAAAAATCCCTGTGTAGGTCTGAATCGGTTATAAGCCTCGCTCTCTGAACCGGTGTAACCGATAGTCTGAGAGCAATGAGGGTAAAAGGTTGTAGAATATGGGGGTATATCGAATACTTACTGGCATTCATTCATGATCTCCTCCTGGCTGCGCACCTGAACCGGTGCCAGCTCTTCGACGTTTTCTTCGTAGTTACCAAAGCATTTGGTTATCTTCTCATCGAATGTGTTGACCAAATCCTCCAGGCTGCCACCAAATGTCTCCGTAAAGTTATCCACGTTTTCAGCTCCACGTTTATCCTGGCAATCACCACCCGTCAGACCACCAGCGGCTACATCGGACAGACCCAATTCCGTTAGATTGTGCGTATTGCAATTGGGACTAATGTTGCCGGCGGCTGCTCCGCCTCCGCCTCCATTCTTGCTGATGTGCGCATCGCGCACCGCATCCTCGAGGAGACGCAACTTGTCCTGTTGCTGCTGCTTAGCATTAGCATCCTTAAGATTCCGATTGGCATTTATGTTCAGATTCAACGAATCGTTAAGTGCATTCTGATTGGAAATGAAGTCACAGCCTCCCCACTCATCTGTCTCCTCGAATTTTGCCAATGGAGCCTCAAATTTAAGCTCGGCCATTTTGGTGCCGAGGTCACGCATGGCACGCGGAGCAAGCAGAGAAGGAGCTGGCAAAGAAATTTGCGAGCTGCTGCTGCGACTTTTTTATTATATTATAAGGCACGCTCACTGGCAGTGCTCCGATTTGTTATTGTTGCTCTCTTTCTACTCTAATACGCACTCTTTCCTTCACCTTTTCTCGCTCGAACCCTCTCCCTTACACTCACACCTGTGTGGAAAATTTAGCAACCCCTATTTTGCACGTCGCCGCCGCACTAGCACTTGTCACCCACCGTCCTTCTGCGGTCTTTTATTTGTATTTGTATTTGTTTTTGCCTGTATTTTGATATTTAAATTAGCTTTTTCACTTTCCGCTTGTCTCACAATAAACAAAGTAAACAACAATAAAAAAAATTGTTGACGTCCGCTTTTTGCCCGTGCGAATTTGTGTCGTGCTCGAAGAACCGTTTTATTTATTATTACAATTTAATAACGAACCGCCGTACGTTGTTGTTGTCTACGCAAACGCAACTAAAATAAACACAGGCCACGAAACGCGCAACACGATGACAGACACGACGACCAAAACACAACGAAAGTAAATTGCTACTGCCCGTATAACTGTGTGACCACACGCGGCTTACGCCAAAATACGGTCCGCTTACTCGATACTTTATATCAATTCCTGCACCAATGAAATAATTTCATCTATACGCATTATTGCACTATATAAAACATCAGATTTTAATAAAAATTAACTTTTAGATATTTTTGCGGCTTGCTTGTAGGGAAAATTTACATAAAATTCAACGAAATCCTACATATATCGATACCATTATATATCGAGCTGTCATTTTCAAGCGCGTAGTTGGCGGCTTGTTTCAAATTTGAACTTAGCATTGCTTGTTTGAAGCCATTTAAGAAATGAAAACAAATTTTGCTGACTTATTCACCATTTAAAAAAATAAATTAAAAGCAAACTGCTAAGTAACGTCTTTATTTAAGGCACTTTTCAGTATTGAAACACGTATTTCGTACAAATTTGTGTATCGATAACAACTTAAATCGAGTTATGTCTATCAATTTTGGGCGCATCTTTTATGGCGGTTTTATTTGAATTTAGTACAAAACGCATTCTTATCAATTGCTTTTAATGCACAAGCAAAATAAAACAATATTTCTGTTTGTTTATATTCAGTTTATTACAATATAAATTTATATTTATATTTAATAATACATTATTAGAGTCCGAGTCCTAACATTTTAATTTAATTTTGTCTGTTTTTTTACTGCATAATATCGAAGCACACTTTATAATTAAAATTAATTTGTTTTTTTTTTGTTTTTAACATTTTTTTAATATTTTTTTTTTTAAATTAGCATTTGGGTCAAAAAAATTAGGTTAGTTTTATGCATGTACGTAGTAAGTAGGACTTGTTGCCCATTTTCTGTAGGTTATCATTAAGTGCTCTTGTGAAATGCAACAAAATAACAAAAGAGTTAAACATTAAGTTTGTTTTTAATAATAATTATTGTTTTGCTTTTTATGGATTGGTTAAGTATCTTAAGAGAAGCACAATTCATATTGCATGTGTGTGTAATTACAAACACACACACAATACTCATTATATAAGGCTAAGCTATAACTGTTCCATTTGGGAGCACAGTATTATAATCTTTCTTTTCTCTTTTAATCTTTTAAGCAGTTTAGTATACAATTTTTTATCAGTGTTGTATTGTGTTGTGTTCTGTGTGTGTGTGTGTGTGTGTGTGTGTTTTGTCTTTGTTAGGATTAGCTTTAAATATAAAATAAATATTAGTATATAAATTATATGCTAAAAGAAATGCGAAATAATCATATCTCCAATCTCAACTGCACTTAAAAGAGGAAAAAAATTAAAGATATTTTCGACTGGAAAATGGCATTCAGCCCTCGAATCAACAACTAAACTAAACACAAATGAGAGGGGAAGAAATTAAGGACATTAAGAGGAAAAACAAAATTATTGTTAAGACTGTTAGAAAATAAAATTAATTAATTAATAATTTTTAAGGTTATATGTTTAATGAGTAAATCGTAAATCGTAAATGGTAAAAAATAATATTATTATAATATGTGTGTAAAGCAATACGTAAATTGGTTTTGGTGCTTGGTAGTATTTGCAATAAATTAATACAAATTAAATACAGTTTTCTCTTTCTTTTTTTTGTGGCCTTTCTCAATAAATACAATGTGTAATTTTATAAAAAAAAAAAAAAAAATACAAGTAAAACAGCAAAATTTATTCAGCGCGAGAGGCGACCGCTGTGTGGTGGAAGACGCGGCGTGGGCGGGGGGTTGGATGTGGGGATCGCCGCACAGCGGACAGCAAAGAAAAACTAATGGAATCTCATATTAATATGTAAATTTGTTTAGAATTATGTTAGTTTATGTAATATTTGTAATTGTATGTATAATATGTATAAAATAAATGTCTTTTTCATTTCACACACAAAAAAACAAACATAAAACGCATTTTGCCTTTTGCTGATTTAAATCTATGATGTATGTTTGTATATGCATATATATATGTATATGTATATGTATATAAACGTCTTTTTGTTTTGGTTTCCTTTTTAGTTCTATGTTATTTCGGTTACTATTGCTCCTCACTTTCTTGCATATTTTTCGTGTTGTTTTTGTTATTGTTGCTTCTTGCATTTCTTGTAATTATTTTATGCTTGGCTCCATTTGTGTGTGTGTGTGTGTGTGTGTGTGTGTATAGGTGTGGATATGTGCATTTGTATGTGTAGGCGAAAGAGCACGCATTTGCAGTTAATTTGAAGAGTATGAACAGAAGAGAATACGATTAGTTGAACGATTGATAAGTGCGTGTGAGTGAGAGTGAATAAAACTGCAGCAGTCCTTTTTCTTTACAGTGAAAATGCATTATGATGGATACGTGTTAAGGTAAGTAATGAAAAATTCGTTATACGTGGGAAACACTTAAATTTTTTTTATTATTACGCAACTTGAAAAATGCCCCAAAAATAATAATTAATGAATTAAAAAAAATAAACAAATCGTTATATACTATGCGGATACAATGATCAATGTGTGAGTGTGTGTATTTGTGTGTTGTGTGTAAGTAAAATTAACCAAAAACAAACATATGTCAGCTATATTGAACAGCAGATTTAAAAAAAATATTTTTTTTTAAGTTTTTCAGTAAGAAACTGAAAAGATCGCAAACAGCTAAGAAATAAAATACTAAAAAGAGCTGACATAGTTGTTGCGAGTTATTTTAATTTAGTTGTTGGGTTTACTGTGTTATATTGATAGTAAAAGAGTAAGAGAGTAAGAGAGAGAGAGAGACAGAGAGAGATATAGAGAAAGGAAGATAGTGAGGAAGGGAGAGAGATGATGATGTTAGAACCTCTCTGTATTGATTGATTTGTTGGTTTTGGTGTTAGTTAGCCTAACGTTTATTGACCGTTGGCTTAAAGTTGCAGGACAACATCTCCTCCTTGGCCAATTTGGTGCGATATTCAGCCATCATATCACGACATTGTATGGCGATATCTAACAGTGTTGAAAACATGGTCTCGCCACGTTTACAATATGAATCCTGATCATAATCCACATAGTTGGTTAAATCATATAAGGCCTTCGATTCGGCTAAGAAACTTTCAAGCGTTGCATTCACACTGCGATGATATTCAACGACCATTTCCTCTGTTTGCTGCAGATCATCTATAGCCTGATGTTGCACGATCAGTTCGTCAGACATTTCGTGTTCCTGCAATATGTACGATAAGAAGAAGAAGAGATTGGTTATTATTGGTTTACCTTTTATTATTATTATAATTTGTTTCCCTTTTTTTTATGTTTTTGATTTTATGTTTCAATCAACATTTACACAAAAATAAAAATAATATTTATATGTATATAAAATATATATACTGTGTAGGAACACTAAAAGAAATTTAGTTAGATCAAATATTTCCCGCTTGTAATTTTAAAATCGAGATTTGAGTTTTTTTTATCTATATTTTTTATGTTTGGGTTTATAATTAATAATTATTTTTAGACTATATTTTACTATACATTCGGAAAATTTAACTGTTTCTCCAGAATTTTGATTCATTTCCCAAAGGACATATTTGCTCTTCGGTCTATGTATTTGTTGAGTTGTCTCTACGGTCTTTACGGTCTTTGCGATGCAGAGTACAATTTATAATTTTACATACAGAATGGAATATTTTCCATTGTATTCGCTTGCCTTTTTTTCGGATTTCAGGGTGCTCGATCGCTTTTGACCCATTTTGTATCTAGCGATGGGGATATTATATATTAAAATGTGTTTTGCTTCGATTGCTCTACTAAACGTGAAGTGAACGACTAACTGGCAATACCCTGTGACCAGTAAATGATCATATATGATATATCTGAGGATCGGACAGATGGGAATCGGATAAAGATCAAGATATTCACTAGGTTAATCCCAAAGTGTAGGGTATTCGTAGGGTATACAAGTACTTACAGACATGCGTAGGGTATACAAGTACTTGCTGGATATTATATAGGGTACAGTTAGGTAGGGTACCCAGTAAGTAGGGTATGCAATATACCTATATACGACTGCTCTAAGCTGAAGGATATAGGATATTGATCTGAGATGAGACAATACTTAACTACTGATCTATGCTGATGGTACAGATAGATGGGACAGACTTGGGATATCTTGATCTTGAGATGGGACAGACCAAAGGTTACCTCAATACTGGTTACAGGGTATATATATATATATAGATAGATAGATATGGGGTCGGTGCGATAGCTACCCTAAGGATACGAAGATCGTATAAGCTTTTGCGGAGTTACTGGTAGCTTTTCGGCGTACTCCTGCAGCTTGATTTGATTCTGCCACTTGGGCAGATGGCAGAGGGTAACGGTATCCTCCCGTTTCATGCGCCACGTCCAGACGTTGAGTTCATCCGCAAATTGTGGCGGCGGTGGTAATAATTGTAACGGCGTATTCTGTTTTTGCTCCTGATGTTCCTCATCCTCCTCCTGATTTTCCTTTTTCGACAGAGCCTCCTTCTGTGGCACCCATTGGGGCAGCATGGATCGCGTTGCTGCCACAAGACTGGCCATTTCCTCAGTCTCACGCAACCTGGCCGCCACTAAACGCTGCCGATTGAGTCTATAGCGATTGGCGGCTGTGCCCAGATACTGGAAATCGATTAATTGCGGCGCCATACATTGTCCATCGCCCATTCTCAGTGGCACAAAGAAGCGTCTGTTTGTATTGAAATCTCTTATGGGGGGTCTAAGCAACGCCTTTCGACCAGGCTTACTTAATGCTTGGTAATCAATTTGTTCAATTGTCTCCTCTCTCTTGATGATCGGTGCCTTCTTCTTGGGCGCCTGCTTGCCATAAACATTATAGGTTCTGTTTGGAGTCCATTTGTTCTGTGGCCTCTTCACGTGTTCATCCGGGGAACGTTTGTTGGCTGTTGCTCCTGGTGCTGCTCCTGCTCCGCCTCTTGGAGCATGCAATGGCTGACCCGAACGCGCTGTCTGAGCTTTGGTAGAAGTTGCAGACTTCTTTGCCTGCACTTGACCAGTTCTAGCGGTTGCAGCTCCTCCTTTTCGCCCAGAGCTGCATTCAAAGCTCATCGGTACCATCGCTACCGTCAGCTCGCAACGGCCATAGGCATTAGCCATTGCCTGTTGGCGTCGTGTAGGCGGAGCCTGATCCCCAGCACATCTGTTTGTTGTGACCAACGGACGTGATGGTCTGTATTGATTCAAACGGACATTTTGATCCTTGTTTAATGCGCCTGCACCCGCTACGGTCTGGCCTGCTTTTGCTTTGGATGGGGGGGATTGAGCAATCTTCCTAGTTACTTGCTTTGTCTGTGTGCCTGCCACACGCGTATTGCACCCCTTAATCGGTTGTTGTTGTTGCTTCTGCTGCTGCTGCTGCTGCTGCTTCTGCTGCTGCTGCTGATGTTGTTGGTGCTGTTGCGTTACATATAGCGAACCGCGTTTGTTAGCCATAATATCCATTTTATTTACTCTTAATAAAATAGGTACTAAACACACTGAACAATATATAATACTGAAGCTATAAGTTGAAACGCAGAGGCAGGCAACAAAATAGAAATCCCAACGCCTGCTTGGATAACAATTTTATGGGATTCATCTTTAAGGTAGGAAGGGGCTCAAAGTCTCGAAGGGTGTATAGACATTCGGCTAGCCGAAAGTTTCATATCGTATAGTAGTTACCCTAATTTGGATTATACTTACGCTCAGCGAACTAAGCATAGCTAGATCCATGTTGCCGGCATTGCCGTTCTTGCTGTTATTGTTATTGTTGTTATGGCCGCGTTGGAGCGCCTGGTGTAGATGGTGGGACGTTTGATGGGACATGCCGACGCCCTGTTCTGTCAGTTGTTGCTCCTCCTCCTCCTCGTCGTCCATGATCTCGATGGGATCACCGTCGCCATGGCCAATCTCGGCGATATCCTTAACGACCAGCTCCTTAACACGATCCGCATAGCGTAGCGTATTGAGCGTATGCTCACAACTGCTCAGACCCGGCGATATCATGGCAATCATACAAGTCTTGCTCTTCTCACCGATAAACGAATCGCGCAGCACCTGCGTCAGCTTGGAGACGCGGAAGGGCAAATGCGCCGACTGTTTTCCCAACGCCCGAATGCATTCCTTGAGCGCTAGCAGCGATTTGTTGATTTCAGCACCCTCCATGCGGGTTTGCCTGTCCGCCGATGAGGTATCCACGCCGCGCTCATTGCCCGCCAAATCGATGAACGAGAATTTACCGTGGATTTTGCTGCTACCCATTGGACGTAATACGATCTGGAATACAGCATGGGAGCGCGACGAATTCGAATTGGCCGATGTCTGCCCAGAAGTTCGCGCCGCATTTCCATGCTGTATAAGTTTGAGCACCTCCTCGACGCTGTCCACCACCTTCTCGGTGAGGCCAACCACTTGTACCTGCTGCTTGCCATCCTCCAGCACGCGCAGCTTTTGCTTATCTGACAGTAAATCAAATACCTAAAGGGAAAACAAAAGCCATTTATTAGTACTCAATCCTCTATCTCCCTCTATATCTATATATCTGTCTCTATCTCTTACCTTTCCGCTGTAGATCTCAAAGAAGGAAGCTGAAACGACTAAATTCAGGGAGCGATAGCGTGGTCCGTTTAGCGTCATAAACACATCTTTGGCGGCCATCGCGTAGATGCCATTCTTACAGTCCTGTACCTTTCCATTGAACTCTCCACCCATGGTGTGCGTCTTGCCAGATCCAGTCTGGCCATATGCGAAGCACGTTGCCATGCCGCCCTCAAAGATGGTTTTCACCAAAGGCTTTGCTGTGTATCTGTCGAAGATCAAAGAAAATCGAAAATTAGTTTAGATCTCACACTTATTCAAGGTTCTTTCAAAGCCTTCCCGCTTAAGATCTGTTATGATTTCTAAGTTTTACTAAGCTTTCCACTTGTTAAAATGCTTTTAAGCTTTTAGTTTGACTATAAATACAACTAACGTTGAGCATTAATGTGCTTTTAAAGTTTTCATGTAGACATTGTAATACAAATTTATATATAACTTAAACGGTTATTTCTTTCTTTTTGCAGCTTTCTTTGATTAATATGCTTTAATGAGCTTTACAAGCTTTAGGACTGTAAATACATTAAACGTTAAGTATAAAATGCCTTTACACAGGTTGAGTTTAGGTTAGGCTAAGAACTGTATTCTCAAAGCTTTTAAGGGAACATAATCTTTCTAATAGCTTAAATGATCTTTTCTTAGCCATTAAGGCTGACTTTGTTTGATACAATATATGCTTTTCCACATCAATAAATGATATTAAGATTTATTTAAGACTTGCTTCTATTTTTCTGAAAGCATTTCAACGAGTTTAATTGTACGACATGAACTTAAAGAACTTTCAGAAACTTAAAGCGCATCTTTATTATTATTACTATTTTAACATTAAGTGTATTTATTTATAAATTTAAGCTAAAAAGACTAAATGTGCTTTTAAAGCCGTCTCCTTGTCCATTTTTATCCAGATTATGTACTTTCAGTATGAGTTACGTGAACATTAAGCAACTTAATGAACAGATTAATGTGCTTTTAAAGTATATCTTTTACTCAAACTTGTTCTTAAAAGCTTCTTAGCATATTAAGTTAATGGAAAATGGCGTTTAATGTGCTTTGAAAGTCTTTTTAGCATTTCTATCAGAGCAACTCATATATAATTATATATAATTAATCAAAGCCTTTGAAAGCTTTAATGTGCTTTTAATGTATTCAGGCAAAAACTAAGTTTTAGAGTACAAAAATCTAAATTTTCTGCTGCGGCACTCATTTGGAACTCTATACTTTTTCTTCACCTGACAGAGAATCAATATAAAACCTATATGGGTCAGGCATAGAACCAAACGATAAGCTGAATATATCTAAGCTATACCTATATAGTAATGCTTCAATCATTTCAAATGGAATGATACTCGATACATCTATATCTTTATAGGACAGATAGTAGCTATAAGTTTATAGCACTGAAATAGAATCAAATTGATAAAACGATTTCCATTTGACAATTTATAATTATGGTAAATACACTTGGCCGTTTATAGGCGTCTGCTACCAGATTCATTGTTGCATTAAGTTATCTGCGGTTTATAGCCACTATTAAATAAACAATAACAGACACACACATACATACATACACATACATACATACATACAAAGGTATACGCTTATCAATGGGCTGATTAGGTTTCGTTTCGTTCCGTTCGCTGGAAATGAATGAGTTGCGCAGCAGTTTTATTTAAGGCCATTGACTCATGCGCAAAAAGCCGGAAGGAAGGAGAATATGAAATTTGGCCTAAAAAGGGGCTCAGAAGAGGGTGAAGCAAATTGAAAGAAAGCTTGTTAAATGACACAAATCGTAAAAAGTATATATACATATATACTTATATATATGAAGAAATTACTTAAAAGACGCTCGAATTCCCCCAGTGACAAATGCGATGACGTTGCCGTCGTCGTCGTCGTCGACGTTGGCGTCGCTGCCAATGGCAACGGCGGTTACTTTTTAAAACAAAGCGTACAAAAAACGCAAGACAAAGTCAAAATAAGCGAAAAGTAATAAAGACCAAACATAAAGAAAGAAATTAAAGCTATATATTTTATATATGAAAGAACGAAGTTTACATGCGCTTTCAGTGGATAATATAGATATGTCTATATAGAAAGATGATCTGAGGCAATATATGACTAGATAGAACAATCTGTTGTATATGAGCCGATTGTTCCTATAAGGTGTCCATATATATTATACATATTCAAATCTCTCAATTTGTTTAAGAACTACACAAAAAGCCTTTTCTTTTTTACCCACAAACTCAAATCTCTGATATAAGATATATATGCGATATCTATAGGATCGAAGCGCTATATTGTACTCTAAGTACAACAACTTTAGCTTCATTGAAAGTGGCATAAGGTGTACCCTGATCAGGAATATATACTATATTATATAAACTCTTTTGTTAGGGTATAAGCACTTGATTTTTTTTGTATATTTTTTCAATTTTTTTTTAGAGAGTTCGATGAAAAATCAAAGCTGGACTCCGGCAAGTTCATTGAGGCGAACAGAAAAATGAAACAGAATACAAAACGAATGGACAGACAAGAAAGAGAGACAGATGGACAGACAGACAGACCGACCGACGGTCGAAGAGTTGGAACAACTTTTGTGTTTAGTCATACAACAAAAACAAAACTTGGCTATTTCGGGAGCGAACGCTTTGAGCTTGCGCGGCTCTATGGAAGTGTGTGTGCGCGTGTGTGTTTCACTGTGTGTGGCAGTGTGTATGCGTGTGTATGCGTGTGTGTGTGTGTGAGCTTGTGTGTGACTCAGTTTTTGCTGTTGCTATTGAGCTAAAACCTGCGCGCATTTCGTGTGTCGCCAACGCAACATAACAAATGTCGCACAGCTGTTTCAATTGGACTCTCGCTGTGTTAGACAAGGACAGCTTAAGGACAGAGAAAAAACACTGCAAAAAAACGCAAAGAAGAAGAAGCTGTTTCTTTATCAACACAAAAATAGCATGAACTTGGCCTAAACACTAATTAAAACAGCTTTTAGCAAAGAATTTACTTTAATTGCAGCATCTGGTTAGAAATACGAAATACAGTTACTTAGGGAAAGTTCTGAAAGACTGGGAAAACCCTCAAAGAAAAATAACTAGTACAAACAACTAAACTTTCAAATTTTTAGTCTAACAACTATAATAATACATTGCAGGCACTTTCCAGTTGAGAAAGAAAACCTAAAGGAAAGTTTATCTCTGGAATAGGAAGAGATACAAAAGATCCTAAGATACTTTCAACTTTTAAATGAAGTTTTAGCTTATGGAAATGAAGGAAAGGTAAGCCTAAAGATAACTGATATAGCTTCAGGCTATATCCTAGATAGTATATATGTTTATCCTATGTGATATATATCGATGGAATGTAAAACACTCAAAATTGTTGAAGGTCCAAAAACGATTCTGCATGGAATTGAAATTCACTTTTAACTCTGAGCAGCTGGCACAAAAAGGGTCACTAAATATATAACTGAATCAGTCGGAGACTATATATCCGGTATAATATGATGAATATAGTATGAACTGATTATCTCTCAGACTATGTATCTATATACTATATATGAATATATTAATATAATACAACCTAAGGTTGTACTTGCTAACAAAAAGCAGCTGAAAATGAGTTTAAAAACTAGAGGAAAAAGTATCCCTAACTATAACTGAATAAGTCACAGGTAGATCTATATCTATCTATATCTTATATATATATCCTATATAGTATAGTATAGTATTGTATATGTATACATACATATATGTCGAATATACTTTAAGGTACGATAAAATATGAGCAGAAATGTTGAAGCTCTTCAGAGTTTTGTGAAATTATATTAAATGTATCCCTAACTATAACTGAATAGAACACAGATAAATCTATATGTTACATCTTTTCTATATCCTATATAGTGGATAGTATACTATAGTATAGTATATACATATGTTGAATATGCTTTAAGGTGCTATAGAATATGAACAGAAATTGTATTTTGAAGCTCTTCAGAATTTGAAGGCCTCAGCTTGAACTTTCCTACATTCTATATACATATCAATCATACATAATAACTCTTATATACATATCTACAATATATTCCCTATTCATATACATATATCATCTATATAGTACTGTATAGATTCATATTATACTCACTTGTAGACTAAGGCATTGTCGCATGTATCGTTGAATGCGTAATCGAAGCGAAATTTGTGATTTTCGAGGAATTTTGTTAGATCGACTTTGTTGCGCGGCTCATGGACTAGGAGCATATCCTTGCGGGGCACGGATATGACATCGATCTCCTTGCGGTTTAGTTCCTTGCGGCTGAGCGGACGTTTGCGCACACAAACGGTAATTTGATGATCATCGACCACTTGCCCGTCGAGGAGTGGTACAAATTCGAGTGTATTCTGATATTCGCGTATCATTTGTGCCGTTTCCCAGTTGGGATTGCCGGGATCCTGATTCATGAGCGCCACCTTCTCTTCCTTGATTTCAGCCTGCCTTGCGCGTCGCTTCTCACGATTCTCTTTAAGACGTTCCACCTCCTTAAGGGCATGTGATCGACGTGCGCCGGCAGCAGCGGCGGCTGTTGAATTATTTGTATTATTTGTGTTTGTTGTTGTTGTATTTGTGGCTGTTGCATTGATGCCACCGCCGGCTGCTCGATCGGTGTTGATGTTGTTGGTGTGGCCAGTGTTTAGTGCGGATGCGATGCGCGTCGGCGCATTACTGTTAGATGGCGCATAACGCGGTCGCATCATGCCAGTGGGTGCAACTGAGCCATGTCCTTGAATGTTGTTCATGCCACCGCCGCCGCCGCCGCCACCTCCGCCGTGTGCCGACATCATATTTCCAACGGAGCTCGATTCGTTGATTTTGTTTAACTGTAGCTGGTTGCCGGTCATGGTCATGCGTGCGGTTAAACATCCGCTGCCAGTGCCACCGCCACCACCACCACCACCATTGCCAGCACCAATGGAGGATTGTGTTGGATTGCGCGATAGATTTATGGGTGCTGTTGCTTGTTTTTTGGGTTCGGGCGCTGTGTGCTGCATTTCAACAGGATCGGATAACGATAGCTCCGGATTTAATGAGAGTATGGCCTCTAGTTCCACCTCCTTACCCTTAGTCTCGCCACGCTCATACCATTCCACTGTGATGCAACGTGCCGATGGATTCAGTTTGGACACAACTGCCCCATGGACACGTCCATCGGTGCGTTTGATTTTAACGCTTTGTCCAATGTTAATCATTTCCATCTTTGTGGTGCTTCTGCTTCTGCTTATTGTTGTTCCCGTCTGTTGTTGTCGTTGTTGTTGTTATTGCTGTCTTGGTTATGGGTTTCTCTATTATTGTTATTTTGGTATTATTTGCCTATGGATGAGGTTGTGCTGCAATGATCCTATCTTGTGATTATACGTTCTGTGTGTGAATCGATACGTCCCCTTTCCTTCGAACGGCTGCTAGAATACATGCGCCGATTTCTAGATTAAATACACAATAAGAACAATAATTAATAATATTCTCAATAAAAATAGTTATAAATATACTTGTATAAGCGCTAGTTGCAATCAGTTTCTTATTTTATTTTTACTTGCCGCTTACTCACATCACAAAACTCTTTGCTGGTTTCCAACAACAACAACAATAACAAAAATATAAAAATAACAAAAAAAATAAAACAAAAAAATTAAACAAAAACAACAACCGTTCAGAAAGTGAGACAGCAACACATTAAAATGGCTGCGCTCACTCTGTTCACTGTGTGACTCGGCACTGCTGCTGCTGCTACGACGGCTACTGCTGTTGCTGCTACTCGCAATGTTGTTGCTGCTGCTGCTACGGAATGACGACGACTGCTTTGGCTTTGGCTTCTTCTATGTCGAGGTCGCAAATAAACACGGCGTCTCTGAGCGCGAATGTATGTGCATGTGTGCGTGCGTGTGTTTGAGTGTGTGTGTGGAATTCACACGAAATTCAAATGCCCAACTGTCACTTTTTCAAGCTCGTTATCGATAACAGAATTAAAGCGAATGCATCTATTATACGACATATGCACACAGCCATATGTTAATGCTAAGCCGCAAGTAGAGACGCGCCGGTAGGCTTTGCCCAATTTGTGATTTGTGCGCCGTTTTCCTTCCTTTTTTTTGTTTTTTTTTTCGCATGCATCGACAGCTTCGTTGTGCAACACTGTTCGCATATGCGGCACATAGCGACAGTCACACAAACACATAAATAACTACATACTTATGGTACATGCACGTATGCGTATGTGTGTATATGCATATAAGGCGTGTGTAAAAGTGCCAAAAAAAAGAGGAGAAAAAACGAGCAGCTAATCAATGCCAGCTAGCTTTACGTTGTTAATTACACGCATACATGTACGTACATACATGTGAATGTTACGGTGTTATAGCGGCCAGAGCAGCAACTTTACGTCATGCATTGGCCGTTGGTTGCGGCTGCGGCTCCCACATAGAAACACAAACTTACACACACACACACACATTATCTTACACATATGCAGGCAGGCATCAGGGCTTTCACACAGTCACACACACACGCACATATAGGTCTCATACGCGGAAATGTAATTGAAATTTTTTTGCAAACTGCTGCTAAGACGCTGCCCTGCTGCCGCAGCTACCTTCAGCCGCTTTCGATACCGCTGCCACAGCCGCTGCTGCTGCTGCTGCTTGATGTTGCAGCCAACACGAAGTTGTAAATTACGCTCACCTCGACACACTCGATGATTTATAAAACACACACGCTGTTTACTTTGCGACTATTTAATAGCACAATTCGATTAAAATAAATTAATGGTTTTCTTTATATTTTTGGAATTAATCACAACTAGATATCACAAGAGTGTGTTTGAAATAAAATTTACAAAGCGACCAGATGTCAACAACAGAATTTTAGTTCACAGTTTGCTTCGCCATTGTTTTTTGATGCCAGCCAGTCACAGGTCGCGTTTTGCAGCACTGTTTCTGCGATAGACGGCGTTTGCCGTTAGTATTTATCATATTTGAAAATTCCACCAAACATCGGATTACATTAATTGATAAATATTTTTTTTCAAGGTCTTATTGAAATCTATCACCATTAATTTTATTTGTGTATTTCCTTCTTAATGCAGCCTGCCTCAAGCACAACAGCTGCTTATCATTGTTTGGTATTTTTTGGTATATTTTGCGTGACAAGTGCATTCACACGCATAACAATAGGAAGTATCGATAGGCTGATAGACCGATAACAGTGGTACTAACCCTGTGTACGTGTTTGTTTGTGGTGGTTGGAATAGATTTGTTTGTGCGTAGAAAGCGTAAATTATTGCAACGAAAAACGAGAATATCAACAGAGCTGAAACACTTGCGACTTCCAAACATCATTTGGTACGTATACGCGTCGGCCCAGTGAGTGTCATTCATGTTTAAATGATAAATGATCAATATTAAAGAGCAGCAGCAGAATGGATATCATGGACATACAGGCTGTCGAATCGAAGCTAAGTGACGTCACAGTGACACCAATACCACGCTCGCAGGTACAAAACTTTTACAACTATCAGCAGCAGCGCGAACAACGGGAGCAACAACCCCAAATCCAAATATCCGCAATACATCACTCACGGAGCTCCGCCGGCGGTGGCGGCGGCAGCTCCAATAGCAATAATAACATGGTCGCCACCGATTATGCGACTACCAGCAGTAGCAGCAAACGAGACCGTGCACAGAGCAGCAATGCAGCTGCAACAGCCGCAGCAACAGCAGCCGTCGCTGCCTTGCAGTACTCGCCACAATTTCTGCAAGCTCAGCTGGCGCTGCTGCAGCAGCAATCGAACACAACTGCCACACCATCTGCATCGTCTGCAGCCGCAGCAGCGGCGGCGGCGGCTCTAGCCAACATTGCAGCCGCCTCCAATGGTCGCTCCGGCGCCAATGGCGGCAACAACGGCAATGGCAATGGGAATGCCAACAACAGCAATAACTATGTCAATAATCTTGGCTTGAATCTCACACAATCACAGCTCAAGTACCCGCCACCCTCCACATCGCCGGTAGTTGTGACCACACAGACATCGGCCAATATAACCACACCGTTAACTTCCACTGCCAATCTTCCAACGGTGGGCAGCCTCACCACCGGCAACGGACTGAGCAAGTACGCCCAACTCTTGGCCGTCATTGAGGAAATGGGCCGCGATATTAGGCCGACATATACTGGTTCCCGCAGCTCCACGGAGCGCCTGAAGCGGGGCATTGTCCATGCACGGATCCTGGTGCGTGAGTGCCTCATGGAAACGGAGCGTGCGGCACGTCAATGAGAGGAAGACTGCGGTACCCCGTACTAATAAACTTTGCCAGATTGAGCACCAAACAATACACTACACTACACAACATGATTAGTTTTATACAGTTCGAATGGGCATGGTGAAAAATTTAGCATCTAAGTGTGACCAGATCAGAAGTCAGTATTCACAGTCATCAGATATAACCTTGTGCTCTTCCCGTTTGCCTAAAGCAACAAAACATTCAAAACTGTCCTAAAAGCATTATTATTAGATTACCTATACCGATGCTTCCAATATTTTCTAATTGGAATTAACAAATCTACAATACGTAATATCTATATCTAATCTAAATCTATGTCTTCACCAAAAAGAAAATGAAAAAAAAAAACAAAATATACAGATTTAAGCAGTCCTTACACTAAAGTATAAAATATATATTAAGAACTATATATAGTTCTGAGCAGGAGTTAGATATCGTATAACCGTCGACAACTTGAATGATTAAATGTAATACTAGTTATAAAAGAGGCAATTCTGGGGCTGCTACTGCTCTCGATATAAAATTTAACTATCATAAACTATAGCTTCCAATATGTTCAGCTGAATTTAGATATAACCAAATGCTAACCCACTTTCACAATGCCTGTTCGATATAAACGAGAGTAAAAGTAACGAGTGTTAAAAATGAGTGTTAAAAGTCCTCGTTGACTCTTACTTATAATTATACTTTCATTTATGCTTTAAGTCACTTAATTTTAATATTTTATTATAACGCATTATTAAACAATAGCTAAATTGTATTTAAATTTAGTTTCTTATTGTTTTTTTTCGTTGATTTTTTGATTTGTTTTTCTTTTCGGAAAACTTTCACACAAAACTGGGCAAATGATGCCGTCGGACCATAGCTAAAAATGTTTAGACTAGCTCAGGTTACATAAGCTATATATAATATATATAAATACATATATATATATTATTGTATACAAATAGAAATATTGAGCAAACGTTTCAGATTTTACACGTACATATTTATATATATATACATATATAAGTCTAGATTAAGTTGCACCTGCTATATATGACATTATTGTGTGTGTATGTATGTGTGTGTGTGTGTGTGTGACACACTGCTCCAAATCACACTACTATATATATATGGTATATATATCTATATTAATATATACCTAGATCAAGACTCAAAGAGAGAGAAGAGAATTTTAAAACCAACTTCCAGGACAATTGATATAAATTTCAATTTGTGCTTAGAGCGAGCTGATCGGTTATTTTAGAGAACTGTACAAACACACATAGTATATAGTATATACATATATATATGCGTTGTGTAAGGGTGAGATTAATACCTATGTATACGTATACTAAGTTCAATCAATATATATATATATATATGTATACCAAATCCAAAATCGAATAAAAGTTCATATTTTGGGTTTTTTAAAGCAGCATTCACATTTTATATATAGAAAGAAAGAATGAACAATCAGCTTATCAGCAGCTTTTTTCTTTATATTTACCATAAAGAAATGGAATATATATACAGATATTTCAATGGTCTAAAGTCTGGGCATCTTATGGGTCTCGCAGTCGAAGTGAGGACAACATTGCGGATACGGCTTCGTTTTATCCTCGATTAACTTGCAGGGCAGCAGGGAAGCCACTGAGGGGCAGCTGTAAAGGATATAGAAAGAGATTGTTAGTATAGAAATCTATCTATCTATGATACATTAGTATCTAAAGTATCTATCTATGATAGTATCTAAAGTATCTGTATCTATCTATGATAGTATCTAGAGTATCTATCTATGATAGTATCTAGAGTATCTATCTATGATAGTATCTAGAGTATCTATCTATGATAGTATCTATATGGAAAGTCATACCTATATCTAAGAAGATATTCGATTCGACTTACGTTTTAGCCGAGATCATTCCTCCTGGTCCGCAGATGTATTGAGCACACTCATTTGGCGGCTTATAGGTCTCACCCTCCTTGATCTTATGTCCACCGAAGTCACAGGCTATGGTAAACGATATAGATTGGAACTGTCCAAGTTTAGGCTACGGCATTACTTACCACCAAACACCAACAGGGAGTGGGCACCCAGCACCAGAATACAGAGTACAATTGTCTCAGGCTTCATTATAAGATTCGTTATTTCCAATAATCGAAGTTTAACTAAACAATTTAGTCGAAAGCAACGCTATTTATGCCAGAATAGAGCTAGTTGCGCCTCGTGTTTTGTGTTTGAATTATCATTTAGCGGTTCAAGCGAGATGACCTTTCGCTGGGATCTCTCTGGGATTCTCTATCAGTGGGCAATAAATATTCACTCAGCCCGTCAACAAACAATAATAACTTGTATAACTTTAAGATGCTGCGATTTGACCTTCCACAACAATATAACATACCCTAGATACTTGATATATACTGAAGATATATACCAGCTAATCCTGAGCATAATCAGACACGGTAAGCCTCAATAGATTGAAGCTGGGAAAATACTCTTTAAAAGTAAAAAGTATCTATAATAATGTATAATGCTATCTAATATAGTATCTAAAGTGTCTGTATCTATCTATGATAGTATCTAAAGTATATATCTATGATAAATTAGTATCTAAAGTATATATCTATGATACATTAGTATCTAAAGTATATATCTTTGATTGTATCTAAAGCATCTATCTATGATAGTATCTTAAGTATCTGTATCTATCTATGGTGGTATCTAAAGTATCTATCTATGATACATTAGTATCCAAAGTAATTAAAGTATTTAAGTCTGGACTTAAAGCTGCTCCTTTATATAAATATATATATGGAAACCTATCTGGATATACTCTTTAAACCTATAAGGTAGGCAAGAGCAGTATAGATGTATCCACAACTTATTCTATATGTAAAAGATACTTCTAGAGCGAAGTGCAGTAGTCAAAGTCAGTTTCCTAGATTACTGATGCGACTTTGTATTCCGGTCGTAAAACTGAGTACATCGAAAAGGTTGTAAGATTTAAGATTTGTTTAGCAAAAATAGAAACAAAAACTATTGTATTTAAATTGTATTTCGAGCTTCCGAGAGCGAAACGTATACCCTACAAAACAAGCAGTTGACTGGCTTTTATACACACTTTGTGTTTCTTAGCAAAGTTTCACATATAAAAACTGTTAGTTTCTCATACATAAATAGATATAAACCTGATTCCTCTAAGGATCAAGGATACCCAATTTGGTTTCATCCATTTTAACTCTCTTCCTATATAAGTTCAAACCATTTTATTATACTAGAATTGTTACAACATTTGATGAGAGTTGCTCTCAATCATGTATATAATTATCTTCGTGTACGTTGTCGATCGTTAAATCTGTATCCGGACACACACGTCGGAGACAGCAGTCCGGATAGGGTACTGTAAAGTCGTAGGGTGTAAAGTAACAGCCATTCGGCAGTTGCATGCGATCACAGCTATGAATGAAAGTTGCATCATTAGTTTATATATAGTATAGATTAAGTAGTTAGTTGAGTTTACTTACTGCTTAATAATGAGCACATAATCCTCCCGGCAGTACACCTTGGCACAGAAGTCCTCCTCGTTCACCGGAAAGACGGTGCCATTCACGGGCACAGACAGGTCTAGTTCCTCATAGTAACAGTGCTCCGATTTGGCTGTAGATCACGAATGATATATGGTTAATAAGGATACGATGACAGTTATATTATTTAAGCACTTACTAGGATGCCTGGTATTACCACGATACTGGGAGCTGAAACCGAGAACAAACGCAAAGCAGACGCTGAACGCTGCGAGCCAAGTTAAAAGATTCAATTTGCACATTTTTTCCGTTCCGTTTGGGGCTGTCAATGGGGCAGAACCTGCTTATAAGGCAACGATTTCGAGACTGTCCCACTGAGTTATCAGCTCATTCAAATAGAATTTATTGTTTGTCTCGTACTCTCTATAATTACTATACTATATATATTATAGAACTCTCATCATTGTTTGTGTTTGTCGAATACTTCAGGGTCTTATGGGGTAGCAGTGGTCCATGTTATCGCCAAGACAAATAAATTTTGTGTACCTTTATCAATAATACTATCAGACCTAAAACTATTCTTTATTGCTTTTTATTTTTATTTGGATTTTTATTTTAATTTTTTCTAACATTTTCTTATTAATTAAAACGAGAGACAAACTGACGATAAATTTATACAGTATATATATTTAATTACAATGCCGCAGGTGATAAATGATTGAGTAACTAGTCATAAGATACTCATAAACCTCAAGTACTTCCCAAATTATTTATTTTTATTTCATTTTCAGTACTTCCCGTTGAACCTATAGAACCTGTTTACATCGTCGTATGCCCAAAATTTACCCGCTAAAATTATTGCTTCCCTTTTGCCCTAAGCATTTTCTGTTCAGCTCAGAAGTATTCTATAGCATTTCAGTTTTATTTGATAGATTTCTCATTGAATCTTTATATATATATATTTCTTATATAGACCTATTTTTAGACCTGATCTGAAGCGGTCTTCCAATGATTTTGTATCTAAAATGAGTTCAGCTCACTTTAACAGCAAAAGATACAAAAAGATATATACTTTATTTCAATAGATACAAATTAATTTATAAGTTTAAGACTTCCTTTGCTTATTTTCAAAGAATCTATCTTTATTTTCTTTTATCAAGCTTATTATCATCTTTATATCGTTCCAACCTAACCTGTAAGTTCTCTCTTAGATACGAGGTCAAATAATGTAAGTGCAGACAGTCAAAAGGTTTTGCACTTGTAAATCTCAAACAAATTGGCTTAACGAAACCTAAAAAAAAATATCTGATTTATGCATAAAAAAAGATGCTGCTAAATTGTCAGTACTGCAATCTTGTTACCGTTAACTGAACCGGGTCAATTATAGAGCTGCACTTTTAGCCATTTTTCAATTGGTTTTTAGATGAAAATTCTGTCGAGATTTAATGAAAGAAAAGCAGATATATGGATATACCCTTTTGATATGCTGAAACGGTTAAACGGTTATGAAAATATTGTGATTATATAAATTTTGGAATTAAAGCTCATTTGAACCGGGTTATATATAAGTTTGAGTTCTCTTCATATGGAAAGAAGTTGAGTAAAATAAATTTTCAAATAGATTCAACTCATATTTTGATATAGTTTTTACAACCGATATGAACCGGTTTTATGACAGATATAACTATGTCAGCAATATATTTGAAATCAAAACCTTAAGTATCATCAATATATTTATAATATTTTGAGCCCTGAATCGGTACTTAGTGAAAGGGTTAGAAAGGGTTCACTTTCTGCCAAATTTCAACTCAGATTTGAATCTCATTCTATCTAGACTCAGAACGAAGCACAAACGCCAAGCAACGATCATACTGAAATCACGCAAGATCTTCAGATTTTATATATATATGTAAATATAAATCAGTTTCTAGCGGTTTCCAGCTTTCGCTTGTGGAGCATCACAGGTCACGAGCTCGAGACGGCTCCGCAGATTTGGACTCTTGCTTTCAGGGCTGGGGGCTGCTGTTGGATGGATGGGCTTAATTAATATCAACTAGGGGCTATAGCTTAAACTGAGGCGATCGTTTAAAGTCATCGTCAAACAAAAGTCACGAAGCACATGCCCCATATTCCTATACAAATGCAGATGTACGGCAAGTAAGTGCACTTGTAGATACATTTACAGACACACACAAATACGAGGCACACAGATACAAATGTTTATTATTAATTTTATATAAAAGCAACAACAATTAATTGTAATTGACTCAGTCGCTTGCCCGACGCTCAAGGAAAAAGTTGAGCAAATTTCTCTATACATTCTTCCAAACAACTATCCAAGATGATAATACCCATCCGAGTTCAAGGGGTCTACGGATTTGGTGTCCCGATGATGCTGCTCCTGGGACTGCTCTGTGCAGGAGCTGCTGCTGATCTTGCTTTTCGTGCAAATGCCGTGCATCCAGGTAAGCTACAGTGTGAGATAAACACCAGGAAGTGTGAAGCTACTGATGCATCTGGTTAGATTATCCCGGAGAATGCTACTTCGAGGAACTGAAGCAGACCATACCGAAGTTCCAGGCTTACAAGCCCATCAATCGCGAAGGACACTGCAAGGCCATCTACTGCCGCCCGGACTATGTCCTTGAGATCAACTTGTGAGCTATACATATACACTATATATATAGATAATACCTATATACTTCCTTAGCTGCGGCCGACACAATCTGCTGCCCACTGAGAACTGCAAAATTGAATCCGATATGCTGCGCACTTTTCCACAATGCTGTCCCAAGCTGGTCTGCCAGGAGAAGGACACCAATCATATCTAATTATCCTGAGAATATACTCTACTCATCCTATATATTTAAATCTAAATCTTTATAAACATTACGTAAACTGATTAAACAACTATATCTCCCAATTCGAACCGATTTCTTGCCTTAAACCAGCTGTCGCTTTATATAAAACATCTGCTCAGTGCACAAAACATCAACTTCTTTTATGATCAACAAAAGACTACGGAAATAAATAAGTTGAGATGTATACATAAAGTATGTATATATATATATATATATATATATATGTATGTCTATATATACATATATAATAAATATATATATATATATCTGTGCGACACTAGACTTGTTTTGATTGTGCCTCGCGGAAGCAGCAAATGGACGACGAATTTAAACAAAGTTTGAGCGCTTGAAATTATATGTGGCTATTCAGGTGAAATCATCTGAATTCTTCAGTTTGGCTCATCTATATCTGTCAGCTTGGCAGTTCATACTGTTCTCTTAATAATACTATGCATAGGGTTATTTGCCTAAAATCGAAAACTGTTCCTAAGCTTCGGCTTGCGCATTCAGCAGTTGCTTTAGTCGCCCCATTGGCTGCCACTTTGACCCTTAACCCATTTAAAATGGGCAAAAAGAGGACTTTTAGGACTGTGCAAATATATATTTAACAGGCAGACTTACCCCATATAGTATCTATAGTCCGGATGAGCAGGAATAACCGACCCGATACCTTTGTTCGTCGGTGTTTTGCTATGTCAATCTCTCTGGATAAGTGCGTCAATCTTAGAGACTGACAGATATATGGACACTATATAGACACTGTAGGAGATATAGATACTACATATAGGTTCCAGAATATCACCTGCTCGTTTTTACTTCTAATTTTGAAATTATCTTCCCTCAACTTCATATTTCAAGGGTTATTAGAACCACGACAAATCCATTCAGTTAAGGGTACATATGAAAATTTTGAGCTAAACTAATCCTAGCTTCCTTTTCGGGTGATCGCCAGTTCATATGGGATTATTGCCCTAAAGATGACAAGCTGCCAAGTACCAAAAGATAGAGAAGGTGCCCTGTACCAAAAGGCTGATAAAGTGCCCGGTACCAAAAGGCTGACAGGGTACCCTGTACCAAAAGGCTGAAGAGGTGCTGTGTACCAAAAGGCTCACATGCTATCCGGTACCAAAAGGCTGACAAGGTTGTCTGTACCAAAAGGCTGAAAGGTAGCCTGTACCAAAAGGCTGACAAGGTTCCCTGTACCAAAAGGCTGACAAGGTGATCTGTACCAATGGGCTGAAGAGGTGCTGTGTACCAAAAGACTAACAGGGTACCCTGTACCAAAATCAAGGTTCTCTATACCAAAAGGCTGACGAGGTTCCCTGTACCAAAGGCCTGAAAGATTCTCTGTACCAAAAGTTTGACAAGAGTTTAGAACAAGGAAATTAAGGAACGATAACAGAATCAGCAACAAGAGCAGTAAGAGAGGCACCAATAGTATCTACAATTGAAGCAGCACCAGCAGCAGCAAGTGAAGAATCATTTGGAGCAGCAACTGAAGGAGCTTCAGAGGGAGCAATAGGAGCATGGATATAGCTTTCATCCCTTGTTACTTGGCTGAGTGCATCATTTGAGTACATTAAGAGTATATTTTCAGTAACTTTATAGGCTTGATCAACATCCAAAGCCAGTTAAACGGACTTTTCTAACTGTAATTATAACTAAGATTTAATAATTTGGTTATTCTATATATATATTCTTTAATGTTCTATAGTTGTGCGTATTTTCAGTTATGGAATATGTTCTATCGATTTGATATATCCAAATTAGTTCCAATAAAAAAAAGCATATCGTAAGCAATATATGTATATAATATATATATATATATTGTATAGTACAGCTTTAGTTAAAGTTATAGCTATAATGAATTATATAGTTATTCCGTATTAAGAAGTTTTCCAAGCATTTGGATCATACAAGTCTATAATATGTATATATAGCCGTTAGCTATATGGTATATAAAGTTTATACAAAAAAATAAGATCGTTGTTTTCGAGAGTATTTAAAAAAGTTGCAGCTA
Source organism: Hirtodrosophila trivittata (assembly GCA_035045065.1). Taxonomy (NCBI): domain Eukaryota; kingdom Metazoa; phylum Arthropoda; class Insecta; order Diptera; family Drosophilidae; genus Hirtodrosophila; species Hirtodrosophila trivittata. The sequence continues at coordinate 10,925,096 of JAWNNK010001028.1, read as the reverse complement.
ATATGGCGTATTAAATAGATAGTTATGGTATGGCCTTAATATCTTATTATAAAAATCGTTTAGATTATATTTTATATATGTATATTAGATGATATAAAATATAAATATATATATATCTTGAGTTATCTGTATATCTTGAGTTGTTTAACTATAATTTATATAGAGCAAAAGCTGATTAAAATAGTCACAATGCTAACAATTACATCCATAGAAAAGCAACTATTCAGAGCATAAACGTAAGCAGCATACCTAACAGATAATATATATATATATATATACAATTATATATATATATATATATACAATTATATATATATATACATATATGTATGTATATGTATTGTAATATAAAGTTTTTAGAGCAACTAGTGGACAATTGGATTGGACTTTGATGCAATCAGTGCTCTCGGAAACCCCTTTGTGAGACTGTGCGGCAGAGCAGGGTCGGGGCAGAGGGGGAGGAGAGATATCTGGAACACACTAAGGGGGTTGCTAAATGATGAACAATTTCGCAATTAACATGCGAATTGTGTTGATTCCAGTCTGTGGTCAGTGTGGAGCCGCTACATTGAGTGTCTGTCTATTTGGGTAAGGGGCAGCAGGTGTAGGGCATTTGGGTAAGTCGTGATGAGCCGACGACGAGTGCTACTTAATAAGGCAAATTAGAATTTTAAATTCGCTCGCATGTGAATGTCGATGTCGTCTTTAGGAATAGTATAAATAGTAAACTGGTTAAGTTGACGGCTTTCAGTTGTTTCGGACAAGAAGAATTATGCAGAACGTGTCGACTTTGTTGGGGGCAACAGTTGCTCTGGTGTTGCTGGTGTTGTTCATGGCTGGATCGAGCGAGGGCGGTAGGTTCGCTGGGATCAGATAATCCTATATATATATATCCATACATATATATTATTTTCTATGCAGCCAACGAGCCAGTCTGCTCGTATCGGAATTCGCAGGATGAAACCATATTCCTGAAGTATTTGCCGCTGCTGAAGAAGGGTCAGGATTATGTTGATTTCGGCAAGGAAGGCAAGTGCCTGAAACGCGCCATTTGCACCGATACATTCAAGATCATCGTCGAGGAGTAAGTCAGATATATATATATATATAAACTATATTCTACTTATTGCTCTATTGCATTTGATTATAGCTGTGCCCAGCAGAAAGTCAACTGCTTGAATAAGCAACGTTATACTGGCGTCTTTCCGGCCTGCTGTATCAAGTGTCCCTAGATTGGCGTCAATATGGGAGCTATATGCTGTGTTTATGCCATGAATGTCATGATTCGGTTCTATATACACAAGATGTAAGATTATTTTCATATAAATTATACAAATTCGATTCAACATTCGGTATACAAAAAAAAACATGAGGTTAAACTCAAATTTCATGGCATAAACGAACGAAGTTATTAAATACATTTATTTATGTAATACAAAAAATTACTATTAAAATTGCTTTTGGCTCATAATAAGTACAAAATATGAACAAATTCAATGATTTTCTTCACATATTTTCTTAAATTCTCCTTTTTTTTTTATTATTCTTAGCTATTTATTATGTTCTTTTCCATTTAATCGCCATATCTTGTGTATATTTTCCTTTTTTTTCACTTAGTTTCTGTTACTTGCATTCGTTTTGTTTGCTTGTTTTTTTTTTTTAAGGTTCTTAAAGGTTTTTCTCTTTTTTTCTTAATTTTTCTTTAGAGCTTCTCAATTTTCACTTGCTCAAAAGACATTTCGCGTGGAACTGGAAATGTTTTTATACATCTTTTGCCGCTGAATTTCTTTTCTATTTTTCTTCTTTTTTTTCTCTTTTTTTGGAGGCTTCTTACGAAAGTGTTGCCATACCAGATAATAAAAAAAAAAAACAAAAAATATATTAATTACGTTTATAGAGTAGGTAATATTTAATTAGGCAACACAATTTTATGAGTGTGTGTGTGTGTATGGGGGTGTATGGTGTTATGTGTGTGGGTGTGTTGTGTATGTGTGTGTGTGTGTGTGGATAGTTGTTGTTACCTAAACTGTAACTGGATTGCTATAATTGTTGCTTGCGTATAGTTCACCCTGTCGATTAATCTTGTTTTTCTTGTTTTATTTATTCTTAATTTTCTGTTTACGTTCCTTTTTTTTTGTTTTGTATTTTTTTCTGTTTATTATTATTATTTTGTTTGTTTTTTGTTTTTTTAACTAATGCTTATAGATCCTCATCCTCATCGGGCAAGGCGGTCGCCTGCGCCTCCTGCAAATCACGCTCAATTTGCAGCTGCCAGTCTTTGTCCATTTTGACCTCTGGTGGTAGGAGAGCCGGCATCGCCACGAACTCCAGATTAGGATCGCCTACAAGTTTGCGAGCGAGCCAAAGGAATGGTTTCTCAAAGTTGTAATTCGACTTAGCAGAGATGTCGTAGTACTGTCACATGGGAAGGAGAAGAAAAACATTAGTAACAATTCACAATAAACAAGGAGGAGAAGCATATACAATCGTAGTCCAATCCAAAATAGAATAGAACTCCTAGACATGAATCTATTCTTAGTTCTATATAAACACTAGTTCCTTCCAGGAACATAGGAAGTCCTTTCCTTCTCTATTTCATTTATAGTTTGCCTAAACCAACTCTCAACTTAATATTTCATGCCACTTCTCTATGTACTACAGATTCAGTATCTTGTCTCTATCTCTTTCTGTTGCTATCTCGCTCTGACACTAGTTCCTTCCAGGAACATAAAGGAATCACTTTTCCATTTATAGTTTGCCTAAACCAACTCTAAACTTAATATTTCATACCAATTCTCTGTCATAGATTCATAGATTCAGTATCTTGTTTCTATCTCTTCCTGTTGCTGTCTCGCTCTAATTCGTTGTTTATGCTTTTCCACCATGCGGGCACCGTATAAAGCTTTCTCGCACACACAACACACAACTGTATATTAAAACTCACCTGCAAATTTTTCTTGCGGTGGAACACAATGCTCTTAGCCTTGACCTTGCGATCCTTAATATCCACTTTGTTGCCGCAGAGGACTATGGGGATATTCTCGCAGACGCGGACCAAATCGCGATGCCAGTTGGGCACATTCTTGTAGGTGACACGTGACGTTACATCGAACATGATGACGGCGCACTGTCCTTGAATGTAGTATCCATCGCGTAGTCCACCAAATTTCTCCTGTCCAGCTGTGTCCCAAACGTTGAAACGGATGGCGCCACGATTTGTGTGAAAGATCAATGGATGCACCTCCACGCCCAATGTGGCAACATATTTCTTCTCGAATTCGCCGGTCATGTGGCGTTTAACGAATGTTGTTTTACCGGTACCACCATCACCGACCAGCACGCACTTAAATGTGGGCATATCCTGTCCTTCTGGAGCCATGGTTCTATATTGTTTTCTTCGCTTTTACTCCTTTGCTACACAAAAAGTCAGAAAATCACGCGCCTTTTGGGACTTGCTCTTCTGATGCTGATGCTACTTCTGTTGTTGCTTCTGGTGGTGCTGCTGTGATAAGATAAGTTCAACAAATAATTTTCGATTATCTTTCAGTTTTTGTTTATGCCTTAAAGGCTGTTGTTCAGCGTGCGACGTGCGTATTGCGAATGTAGACAGCAGCGGCAAGGCGAGAGAAACGAAAGGTAAGGGTCAGCACTGAGAGCAGGGCAGCGGCAGCAGCAGGAAACGCAATGGCCAACGGCGGCTGCAAAGCGCGCCAAAGGACAACAACAGCTGTTACCCCTTAAACAGTGCCAGTCTCCACTCTCAGAGAGCGAACGAACATGAGCAGGAGAGAAATAGAAATAGCAAATGCAATCTAGCGGTACAGGGCAAAAAAGTGCAGCTGCTGTCACTGTATAACTATGTATGGGTATGTGTGCGTGTGTCTGTGTCTATGTATGTGTATGCAGGTATCATGCGGCGATGCCGTGAGAGCTGGCACACGGATGTATGTTGTTGTTTTTGTTTGCTCTTTGCTGTTGCCTTTATGTAAGCACACAGCGAAATAGAAGAATGATATTTTCAATTTCTTGTAAGCATTGCAACCCTCTTCCGTTTGTCTTAAGTTGAGAATACGAATTTCGCCCAGAAAACAAATTCGTTTCTCGAAATTTCGATGCTCTACACTTTATAATAAATAAATACTTATAGTTTCATTAATTAAGCTAACGCGGCATTTTCACAGAACAAAAAATAATAATAAAAAAAAAAAAAACAAATAAAATAGCAACAATCAGCTGGCATTTAGCGGTATCCACAACCAAAGCAATAAAACGAGTCTGACAGATTTGTGCGCTGTCCAAAAATTGAGTGTCATCTTAGCACGAAAGCCTATTGGGCTACACGAAATGTTTGCAAAAATCGTTGAAATGCGTTGTCCGGCAGCGAGCACACGCATAGCTTTGGCATAAGCACGAACACTCACACAAACACACACAAATAAAAAAAAGAAAAGAAAATTACCCTGTGAGTGCGAGCGAGCAGGCATTAGGTATAGTCAAGCAGCGAGAGTAAGCGGCTGCAGCAGACGCAACTAAAGCGCGCCAAAAATGTAAGACGAGCAAACAAGAGTATTATTGCCCCAAGTGCAATTGCAGTATTTCACATTAAAAAAAATAACTGTATGTAAAACAAAACGCAAATGTCTTATTAATAAACGTAATAAAGCTTACAAGTGCTAACACATCTCTATATAAAACAGACAACCATACACATACCACAAACACAATTGCCGACGAGACACAAATACACATGCCCAGACGCCAATACACATACACGCCACTGCCTGAAACACTGAAACATGACGCAAATTTTTTTCAACTGCAATTCATGTTTAACCTCACAAAATGTTTCGAGTGCCCGTTTATGGGCAATTATCTGGCATTTTTAAATGCAAATTGTGTAAAATTGTAAATGTTTATTGAGATTTTATGCATAAATCTCATGGGCACACATGTACACATTAACATGGACCAAAATGTTGCAAATGATTGTCAGCACGCGGCAGCTACACCACGTCGTGCGACGCCGGCCTTAGGCCGCCAGATAAAAATCGAAGGAGTAATTGCGGCCTCGGCAATGAAATATGTAAAAGTTAATGCCAAGGATTATACATACAAACATGTGTAAATATATATAAATATACTTATCTAAGTACATATATTTAAATTGACTTGAAGTGTACACATTTCAGCCGCCGCCAGACACAGACACAATCCCCAAGACCACCCACCCAATGACGCCGCCGTCATCGGATTCCGAGACATTTCGCAAATTTCACAATTAGCTGCTGACGAACAGATATGTACAGTAAATTTTGCTTTACTTACATGCTGACTTTTGTTTTTGTTTCAACAATTAGCAAGCGCACACAGGCGAAACGTTTCAACTAACAGCACGAACACAGAAATGAAAAGGGAATTGGCTTCTTTTAGAAATTTTTGGTGTGGCCCACTTCACACTTTGCAACGTGCCGATATACTGAATGATACGATAGTTGTAGTTTGGAGCGAGCTGTTCTTGAATGACAGTTACTTCAAGGCATTCTTAGTTATATTTTCAAAAAATATACAGTATAAAATAAAATACATTGCTTATGTGATTTAATCATTATATTAAAGTTAAATACTTAAAAGCAAATATTTGAAGATATGTATATACCGAAAAGTTCATAATATACTGTTCACTGTCAACGGTCTCACTTATCTCAATAAGAAACTGGTACGACCATTACTATCGTAAATACTAACAGAGCTATCGGAAAATAAAGCGATAGTTTCTAAGCGAATGAGTGATTTGTTAATTGCAGTTTTACCAAATATACTAGTTTTCGTATTGCCAATATATTTCAAGAGTGTTACACATGCTATTATCGATAGACAATAATTATGATATTATCGATACAATGTTATTTCCCATTTATTTTTATGTGTTAACATCACTAAATTGTACGGTTTAACCAAAATAATCAATTCGGTTATTATCAATTAAAATCAAAATAAAATTGCTTATTTGCCTTGTTATCCTCACACTCTAAGAATCAAAAGATGTCGACTCGTCGCCAAGCCATTACATTGTATCGGAATTTGTTGCGCGAATCAGAAAAACTGCCCTCTTATAGCTTTAGGTATGTGTGTATGGTGAAATAACATAACATTATTCATTATTAAGTTCAAATTGATTTCTAACAGAATGTATGCTGGGCGAAAGATCCGCGATGCGTTTCGTGCCAATAAGACGATTAATGATTTCAAGGAAATTGATCGGCAAGTGGCGAGTGCTAAACAAAGTTTGGAATTAATTCGTCGACAGGTGAGTCTAATCAGCTGTGTGTGTGTACATACATGCATATATATATATGTATATGTAAGCCGCGTGCATGCTTGATTGACAGGCCCATTGCCTAATTGTTATCGCATCGAACGCGCCGTTTTTGACGTCAGTTTTCTTAACGATAACAAGAAATTAAAATTAAATTTTTTAATCCTTGCATTCACAGGTAATAATCGGTCATCTTTATACGACTGATAAGTTGGTTATCGAACAGAAAAAGACATTGCTGCCATCTGATGACTAAAGTCAAGTGGCGAAAGCATCACTGGTATCCACATATACACTCACACATACACACGCAAGCACATAACAGGAGGCATGCAGCACCTGGATAAGAGCCGGCGCCGGCGGCCTTAAACTCGAAAGACTCGTTATAATTAATTAAATGTTGCTTATTAGTTGTTTTGTTATAAGAGTTGCGTCGTTTTAATGTCAAATCGCCGATAGTAGCAACCAATCAAAATGAAATAATAGGGGGGAATTGTAGTTAAACAATAAAAAACACCAATTTAATAATATATTAATGTTAACAAATTGTGAAATTATATATTCGTACATATGTTACATTTTTTATAATTAAGTACTGCTACCCTAAAGTGAAGTACTCGATATGAAACCAAGAGGAAAAAATATATGTATGTATATATATTAAACACTTTACAGGCCTATTGACATGGAGAGCAATACAATCTCTATTCCTGCAAACATTTTCCAAGTATATTCCTTATCTACCCAAAGCAAGAATATGGCATTGGCATGAGCTCCAAAAGAAACGATGCTGAAGTGGGTCAACACTTGCATCCAATAGACGATAAGAAAAGGATAAAAAAAAAGCTACGAAAATAATGCATTATTATCTTTTGCTACAGTTAATGATTGCAGGGTATATGGAATGTGGTTTAAGTGGGTGTGTGCCATGTGGCATGTGCCTAGGCCTGATAGGTGCTGGCCGAGACATTGCCACCCGTGCCCGTCCAGTTGGTGTGATGGAATTTACCCTCCTCTCCGAGCAGCTCATAAGTGTGGGCACCGAAGTAATCGCGTTGTGCTTGCAACAGATTCGCCGGCAGCTTGGCGGTGCGATAGCCATCATAGAAGCTGAGCGCTGTGGATAAGGCTGGCACGGGTATGCCCCAGCAGAAGGCATTGGCGACCACCTGGCGCCACGATTGCTGGCCAACTTCGATGGCGTGCTTGAAGAAATTATCGAGCAACAGATTGGAGAGCGTCGGCTGGCGTGTGTAGGCATCCTTAATGTTGCCCAAGAAGACGCTGCGGATGATGCATCCTCCACGCCACATTAGTGCGATTCCGCCGTAATTTAAACGCCAATTGTTTTCCTTGGCCGCCTCACGCATTAGCATGAATCCTTGGGCATAGCTGACAATCTTGGCACAGTACAATGCATGCTTAATATCGTTTAGGAATTTCTTGAGATCCGCAACGTGAGGTTTGACACTGGGTCCAGCCAGCACGGTGCTGGCATGTACACGCTCATCCTTAAGCGCGGAGAGGCAGCGCGAGAAGACAGCTTCGCCGATTAGCGTAACGGGCACGCCGTATTGTAGTGCAGCAATTGCCGTCCATTTGCCGGTGCCCTTTTGGCCAGCTGTGTCGCGTATGCGCTCCAGCAGATGACCCTTGCAGTCCCTGTACTTGAGTATATCGCGCGTGATCTCGATGAGGAATGAGTCCAGTTCAGCGGTATTCCATTGCCCAAATACTTCTGACATTTGCGCCGATGTGAGACCCAAACTTTGCATTATGTGGTACGCCTCACAGATCAGCTGCATGTCACCATACTCGATGCCATTGTGTACCATTTTGACGAAGTGACCTGCACCGCCATCGCCCACCCATTCGCAGCAGGGTTCGCCATCAGCCTTGGCGCAGATCGCCTGGAAGATGGGCTTGATTAGAGGCCAGGCGGCAACATGACCGCCAGGCATCAGCGATGGTCCATGACGTGCACCTTCTTCGCCACCGCTAACCCCTGAGCCGACATAGAGTAATCCCAGCTTCTCCAGCTCAGCGCAACGGCGTGATGTGTCCTGGTATTCCGAGTTGCCGCCATCAATAATCACATCGCCCGGCGACAACAGCGGCACCAATTGCTGTATAAAATCATCCACAGCACTGCCAGCTGTGGAAAGAAAGAGAAAGGACAACAACGTCCGATTAGACAAGGTCAATTGTTCAAAGAGAGAGTGTTCGCTAGAGATGGTCGCGTGCTTTAAGGCTAGTATGCATGTTTAGACAAGGTCAATTGCTTAGCGAAAGTCAATGTTAGTATGTTAATATGAGCTTAGTACGCTGTTCAGCAAGGTCAAGAATTAATTCTAAAATGTTATGACACATAATAACAAGCATTTTTTTTTATCTCGTGTATGTGCCTATCTATGGTAGTTTTAATCAAAGCTGACATTGAATTAAGGTCAGCCTAAGGTAACAAGTTTTTGCTTTTAAGAGAGATAATACCAAAAATGTTGATAGCATTTGATACCTGACGTTATCAACCCTCCAAATCTCGAAACAAGTGGAAAACAGCTGCCGAATCATGACTATGGCTTTGACTGACCTCTTATGAATGTCACTGCACTGTTTGTGTGTGTGTTTCTATAAAAGCTTAAGCTGTTACTCAGCCGGAAGAGCAAGACTTTGGGTAAATTTCTCTTTTGCAGTGTACTAAGCTTAAGCGATGTGCGGGCAATGCGATACTCTCAGCTATCCAAATTGAGTAAATAATCGAAACATGTATATTGATCGATAGCTAAGGGCTATCGTTGACCGCAGGTAAACAATAATAACAGCAGTAAGCATAAATAATAATTGAGCGCTTAACATTTAAACTTTCTCTCCGCACTCTTTCTCGTTCTCTCTCTCTCAGTTGCTCTCCCGCTGTCAGCTACTGCTGTCGCAATGCATTGAACTTGCTAGCGCGAAATCAAATGCTAAACGTTGTGTGTGCATGACTTTGCTTTGACTTCCACACGCACACACATACACATACACATACGTATGTGTACGCATACATGAGGTGATCAGTTCACGCCGCTCACACCACACTTTACAACTACAACTACAACTTACCCTTGACTAGCATCATTACTTTGCGTGGCGATTTCAGCTTGTCGACCATGTCCTTCAGCGAGTCAGCACCAATCACTTTGGTGCCTTTGGCCTCGTTGTTTAGAAAGTCTTGGACCTTCGAGACGGTGCGATTGTATGCGCACACCACGAAACCCTTCTCGTCCATGTTTAATATAAGATTTTGGCCCATTACGGCCAGGCCAATAAGTGCAATATCAGCTTTTCTGCATTAGCAAAAACAGTAGAAAAAAACATTGTCAACGCTTCAATAAATTTTCATGTCGTCTCCGCTTACCCGCTCATTTTGCTTCTTTTTCTTTCGACTTCTTCTTGTTGTATGAGTAAACAAAATCTAATAAATGATATTTGTTACACGTAAAAAACTTGATTTCGACCCTTTTGAATGCTTTTGCCGCTGCCGCCTTGTGAATTGACGTGCTCGCCGACTGTAACTGGCGCACGTTTTGCGAAGCAAAACCGATTAATGCCAAAAAGCCGAAAAAGCTTCGCCGTTTGATATGAGCGCGTGTCGTGCCTAACGCGTGACACGAACTTACAAGAATTTCCCAATCATTTCACAATGTTAATGCGCGTTGATGCATGATTTGAACGGATTTATTATTCATTTTGCGTTATCGAATGAGGACGTTAGATATTATTTAGGTTTTATTATTTATGAAACGATCAGAATGTCAAATTTTATAGGATTGAAAGGCAGTTTTTGTTCTCTTGAATTACGAATGAATGTTATATTCTATAAAATTACTAGGATTTACTTTTTAGTTTTGACTTTTTATACTAGGCTCACTTGATAGACGACTCCTAATGGGATCTAAAACACATTTCAATATTGGAGCTTGAGACACTTTTTGATCGAGGTTTTTGGTATATAGATTTATCTTATTTATTTTGATATAACCTATAGAATCTCATCTCATAATTGGGAAAAGTTTATGTAGATTCTAAATAAAGCTAAACTTTCTTTACATTTGTATTTATATAAACAAAATGTATAATAATTTATATAAAATTAAATATAAATACATTTTTTGAAATCAAATTTCTCTCCAATATTTTAGCTATTGAATAATTATGTGTTTTTGTCGTGCCTCTTCGCGCATCTCCGAAAGCTCGGAGCTTTTTTACGATCACAACAAAAGGCATTAATAAATAATAACAGAAGGCAAAACATAAAACCATTAGAAACCTGGCACCACCTTGAGCCGCCCTCTAGTCTAGGGCGCAACGAGCACGTATACAACTATTTGTTATCGATAGGAGCTATTATCGATAATGAAAGCTTCGATTTATGCAAATATCAGATTTAAATCAAAGGTCGTTTTTATTATACACTTTATAACTTTATTTGCAAGAAAAAGGGGAGGAGAAAAAAAACACTGATTAAATTAGTTTAGCATTTTGTAGGGATTCAGTATGCCGTTGGGATCGAACATGGCCTTGAGGTTGCGCATCCAGTCGATCGCCACGGGATCCTTGGAATAATGCAGATAGTTCTTCTTGAGGAAACCAATGCCATGCTCCGCACTGATGCTACCCTTCAGCTTGGATGTGTGCTCATAGACAAAGGGTTCGACGCACTTGTAGATCTCATCATTGAACTTCTCACAGGATATATTCAGATGGAGATTGGAATCCCCCAGATGTCCATAGCCGCAGACAACTGTCGCAAGTGGACCGCACCGCTGCCGCATAACGTCGACAATGCTGTAGAAGTCGCGCAGGGGCAAGGATATATCGTATTTGAAGCAGAAGCTCTTCTCGATAAGACCGAGTGGAACCATTTCGCGTATCTTCCAGATCTCCTGCACCTTGCCGGGGTCACCAGTGACTGTGCCGTCGATAATTTCACCTTTCTCCATGCCCAGCTCTATGAACTTATTGATCTTCTCCTCGTCATGGGCGCCATTGCTGCCCGAGGTCTCGATGAGCATGTAGAAGGGATATCCAGTGATTGGAGAGCTTTGTTTAAAGGATTACGGATGAGTTTAGCTTACGGATTTTGGGAATTTTCACTCACTTCAGGTATTTGAACTGGTTCATTGCCGTTGTGAAAGCCGCCTCGTCGATCATTTCGCAGGAGCTAAGAATCTCGCCGAGATTTCGCTTGGCACTGACAAAAGTCTTGAGCACATCATCGAAGGAGTTCAGTCCAATGAAGGCGACATTGACGGCCTTGGAGACATGTGGACAGAGCATCGATAGCTTGGTGACAATGCCCAGTGTGCCCTCGGAGCCAATGAACAGATGCTTCATGTGGTAGCCAGTGTTGTCCTTCTTGAAGTTGGACATGAGATCGAGCACCTGGCCATTGGCCAGGACCGCTTCTATGCCCAACACAGAACCATGCAGATTGCCATAACGCACCACACGCACACCACCTGCATTGGTGGACACATTGCCACCAATATGACAGCTACCCTTGGCGCCCAGATCCAGTGGCACCGTCAGACCCGCATCCCGCGCACGCTGATCAAAGTTCTCCAATATGCAACCCGCCTCTACCACCGCAATACCGGTTTTCTCATCCACGGACAGAACCTTATTGAGTCGCTGCAGCGATATAACAATCTCATCACAGATGGGCACCGAACCACCCACCAATCCGGTATTGCCACCCTGTGGCACAACCGCCAAGCGACGCTCATTGCAGTGCCGCAGTATGGCGGCCACCTCCTCGGTATTCCCCGGTTTCAGCACCAGTTTGCTGTTACCTGAAATTGCATCCAATCGAGTGGATCAGTGTGGTGCGGGTGGTTGATGTGGTGCAGTGGTGCACTTACCACGTATACGCTTTAGGAAGCATATGTTATAGGATTCCAGGTCCTCGGTAAGCACATGATTCTTGCCCAGAAGCTGCTCAAAGTGGGCCACATCCGTCTCATTGAGTTCCGCATATTTGCCACGCTTCACTTTATCCGTAATCTGCGGAAAGAATGGAAATGTGGTTACATTAATGTATAAGGATGCGATCTTGGGATTAACCTCTAAAATATCTTTATACCCAAAGAACTTTAGCAACTCCTTAAGTAGACAAGGAAATCATTTCCATGACAGCTTTTCAAGTAGATTGTCTTTGGCTTAGAATTTTGGGTAAAATCTGGATAAGAATTTTGTGTAGAATCTTGGGCAGAAACTTGTGTAGAATCTTGAGTAGAATCTTGAGTAAAATCTTGGGTAGAATCGTTGAGTAGAATCTTGGGTGGAAAATTGGGTAGAATATTGGGTAGAATCTAGGGTAGAATCTTGGGTGGAATATTGGGTAGAATATTGGATAGAATCTGGAGTAGAATTTAGGATACAATCTTAGGTAGAGTCTTGGGTATAATCATGGGTTCTTGAGTAGAATCTTGAGTAGAATCTTGTGTAGAATCTTGGGTAGAATCTTGAGTAGATTCTGCGGTATAATTTTGGGTAGAATCTTGGATAGAATCTTATAATTTGTCTCTGGCTTCTTTTCTATTTACAGCTTAAGACTTCCTTTCAGTCTTTAATCTTTCGGATATATTTTTTGATTTTGATTTTTGATTTTTTAATGTTTTTTTGATTTATTTATTTATTTATTTAATTTACTTTATTTATTTATCTAATATATTTATTTAATTTTTCTTTTATTTATTTGATTAATATATTAATTTTATTTATTTATTTTATTTATTTATTTTATTTATTTATTTTATTTATTTATTTTATTTATTTTATTTATTTTATTTATTTTATTTATTTTATTTATTTTATTTATTTTATTTATTTTATTTATTTTATTTATTTTATTTATTTTATTTATTTTATTTATTTTATTTATTTTATTTATTTTATTTATTTTATTTATTTTATTTATTTTATTTATTTTATTTATTTTATTTATTTTATTTATTTTATTTATTTTATTTATTTTATTTATTTTATTTATTTTATTTATTTTTTTTATTTTATTTATTTTATTCATTTATTGTATTTTATTTTACTTATTTATTTTATTTTCTTTTCTTTTTTTATTATTTACTTATTATTATTATTATTTTACTTATTTTATTACTATTTATTAAATTGACTTAGAGTCGACTACAAACAGTCGACTAAAAGATAAAATATGAATTAAAATGGAGATAATTTAGTTTATTTCAATAAGATAAACTTTTATAATAGTTTAAATATTATAAAAAATAATGTTAAAATTATAAAAGAAAAGGAAAAGGATAAGTTCTGCCATAAACTGGTTTTAATACTATTCTAAGTAAAAGTTTTGGGGAAAAGTTTAAAATGAATATAAGTATTTTATGAGAATATATATATATATATATATATATATATATATACAGTAATAAAACGAACTCTTATACTCAATTTAAAGAACAAAAGGGGAAATGTCTGTGAACATAACAGAAAATCTACGCAAAAAAGTAAAGAAACAATGCAATGATAGAATTTAAAAATTAAATAGTAAAAAACAGGATCTTAGCATTAGCAATCGAAACGATATTAGATTACTTTGAAAAATGTGCTTAGTTTTAAAAGAATTTCAGTTTGAAGCAGCAAACAAGGAACATGGCTAAAAGCAAACTTCAATCAAGGAATTGTTTGATTACTCTGTAATCGAGATTAAAGCTTGAAAACATAATGTTCCTCTTCAGGTGAATCTTCCAAGCTGCATCGTATGGTCTGACATAGCCAAATCTCATTTAAGCCAGCTGCAAATCAGCCAAAACAAAACCTTAAAGCTCATCTTTAACCTGCCTTGGCATCACTCTACGATTGAGCTAACCTCACCCTCATATAAATAATTTGGTCCAGCCAACTAGTTGTAGGTTTATCTTTTAAGTTATCACGTGGTTTTTATTATGTAGTTTCTCCCCAATGAATAAGTCAGTTATCTCATCATATCATTATCTCTTACTAAGCAGAAAAGGCGTCTAGTCTATACTCTTAATCTTAGTCTAAGTCAAATCACAATATCCTGTAAATATTATTATAAGTGAAATAAATGAAATGAAATGAATAACTTACGTATCTTTATATGTATCTTACATACAATTGGATATATTTCTCGCTAAGTTCGCTTAAATAAGTGTGATATATTCTTTAAACAAGAAAATATTATTTGTGTTAACATAAATAGGAGCTTAAAATGCATTTTTAGCTACAAGACTGGGTCCTAAGTTGGGTACTCGAAATAATTTAACGATCTTTTAATGGTTCGTTAAGCCGGACTTCTACTGTATATCTAAAGATCCGCTTTATAAGAAGAATAACAGAAAGTTCTAACAGGAAGTTCACACAGAAACTTCCATGAAGAAGCTTCAAAATATATTTTATGTTTCTGAGTTAGAAATTCGACAGAAAATTTAAACAAGTTTTGAAATTTTTAATAAATCGTTTTAACCTTTTTAAAACATTCAAACCCGTTAGAGTTTTAGGTACGTTATTTTGAGTTCTACCATTCACCATGGTGGGTGCAACTGTACCTAGCGGTAAATTGGTTCAACCACCATTTGCAAAGCGTTGATTGGGCCAGAAGGTCGGCCGCAGCAGGCAACTCACCACAGAGTCACGTTCTCTCTCTCTCTCTCTCTATTTCGCTCACAGCATGCAGCGGTGTCGCTGACTCTCTCGCTTACCTGTGTCAGTTCCGGCAGCGGCGATGCGCTGCTCGCCAGCATGCGCACCGCGCTGTGTGTGCGTGTGTGTGTGACTCGCTTCAGGGTGGAGACGCTGCTCGCATATCTGCGCACTTGCAGTGCCCACTGTAGACGCATGGTGGTTGGGTGGTTGGGTGGTGGGTGCTCTTCAACTCAAGGTCCTTTTCTAGAAGCAATCACATATGAAAAAACAAGGACATTTCAATTTGATTCGCCAAGAAACTAAAATAATCACATTAAAGTCCTCTAGAAATTATGAGCTCTCGCCTCGCAGCCGAAGCAAGGCTGCCACGCCTCCTGCATAAACCTTCGGTTATCTTCGGCTTTTTACACGATTCGTACAGACTTCGTACACTTGAACTCCTCTTCGTGCGTAACATTCGTTGAATTAAATGATTTGAATACCTTTCGCCTTTAATGAGGCGAATGCTGAATCAATAAATCCTTGACTGCCTCATGCGACCTTTCGCATTCGACTTGTCCTTCGCATATGAAGGAACTTGGCTTACAAAGTAGTTCAAGGTCTGAAAAGTAGTTCAATTTGCCTCGTTCGCAATTTCTGAATATATATATACATATATAAATTGAAAATATCTAAGAAGTTGCTAGCCGATTAGTAGAAATTTCCGATTTGATTTTGCGTTTCAATTAAACGACTCGAAGAATTTGGAATGGAAAAAGGAATCAATTGTAGACTAGAAAGTATTGAAATTTTCAGGTAAGGATATTGAATATGTAGGTATATATATATATATCTATATAATAAAATCGCGGATTTTACTTCAATAATTCAGAGAATTTGCACTGCAGATAGAAATTGGATTTGGAGCAATGCTGTAAACGAGTTCAGAACAAGTTAATCCCTTCATAGCAGCTCTTGAATTTGGGTCTTGGCATCCTTCAAAAGATCTCAATCATAGACTTCTTTATATGCAATCCAAAAACATCTTAATTCTATATATAAACTAGAAGCTTTCAAGATTCCAATTATGTTTTAAGCAATATCAAAAGTCAATTATAGCATCGGATATCTATAGCAACTTCTATAGAAAGTCAAGCAACAATACTTATAAGGAAATTTCTTCTAAAATTCACTGACAAAATATTTCATACTAATTGAAATAAAGTTGAACCTCGCTTATCCGGGTCTCTATTAACCGGGAACATCTGTTAACCGGGATGCTGGGTGTTTGATTTTATACCCCTATTAACCGTGATTTACCTATTATTATCTATCTATTATCCGTGATACCTATGGGAATATGTATGCTTATGTTTTTAATATCAATAAAACAAATGAAAATAGAATTTTGAAATGTAAATTGTGACATCTATTAACAGGGATCTACGATTTCGGTGATGAGCTATCATGGATAATCGTGGGTCGACTATAATATTTGAAACTACAGAGAAAACTTGGACTTTATATTACTGCATATATTTATAGAGAATTGAGTTATAGTAGAATCTGAGATTAGTACTGAGACACTCCTAAATTGAAACCAGTTTATTGCTCCGAAATGCTGAAATTTATATTAATAGCAGAAATTCAAGAAAATAATCCCTATAGAAAAATGCTTCCACACAAATCTTATTATTGAACAGATATGGTTTATTTATCAGATATAGATGAGATATATAAAATATATAAATATAAATGATATATTACTACATTTCCTTTGGCTTCAATAAATTTGATACCATTTCATTAAGATTTCATTGCGGACGACTGAAGGATTGGTCATGTCCTGTGTGGAGAAAGTCTCCTTTATATTTGATTCCTCGCTTCAATAATAATTTAATTGATACTTTCCATAATATCTTTTTATCTATATATCTATAGATCTCTATTTGATCGAAAAATTAAAAAATTATCTCAATGTAGAATCCAAAATTCAAATTTTACATTTAAAATTTAGTTTATAATATCTGAAGTCTGCTGTATAGACAGCTTTTTGGGGGGTTTCTGGACTGATAGCGCCAGTTGCACGATTCTTGGTTACTCGGATATATATTTATTTACATAGTATTTAGGTTTTGACCGTGAGGATGGCAAACAATGAAAGCAGGTTATCCCACGATCTTGATCTCGACCGGATTTGGGCCAAAGATCTCTGTACTGTTAAAGTCAATATCTTTATGACCGCGACTGGGTTTACTTTGTCCACATATAGTTATATCTGTGTGTGTGTGTGTGTGTTTGTCTATAGAGAATTTCCAGGTATAAAGGTAACAGGCAAATCGATTCAGCGCTTAAAGAAAACTGCATAATCACAAACTCATTTAAGACAATGTTCGGTTTGTTACCTGCGATTGCAATTCCCTTTGTTACTCAGCTACCTCAGAGATAGATAGAGATAGAAATATAGAGAATGAAAGAGAGAGGGGGAAGGTAACAAATGACAGATTAAGTCGAAAGTTTACTCATCTTTCATTTCAACTAAATCCATTAAGAAATTTTGCAACTCTGCTGCGTCAGCTGCACGAAACATCAGAAGGGAAAGGGTTAAAAGATATTGACAGATAAATCTTATATATCCTATAGATATCACTTACTATATCTGTTACGGATTATAGTAAATCGATTAGGGATTGTTTGGATTAAGCTTTAACAGTTTTGGTATTATTCTTTTTTAAGATCGGAT
Source organism: Hirtodrosophila trivittata (assembly GCA_035045065.1). Classification (NCBI taxonomy): domain Eukaryota; kingdom Metazoa; phylum Arthropoda; class Insecta; order Diptera; family Drosophilidae; genus Hirtodrosophila; species Hirtodrosophila trivittata. Next base: position 10,907,376 of record JAWNNK010001028.1, on the reverse strand, counting down.
AAAGAAGTTGCGAAAATTTTTGTTAGAAAAAAACGTATTAGGAAATTGTATATAGATTCTTGATCCGCATCTGCTGTCGCCAAGTCGACTTTAGGAGCTAAGGATATAATTCTGAGGCATCTTTATACTATGTAAGCCAGATCAAGTTTGCTTTGAATATTTGCTTGCAACGTGTGGCCTTGTGGCATATATTGCCTTATGATCTGGGAGTATCTGAGGGTATCTTGTACCGGAGTAGTTCCTATTAATCTCAGTGGTTTATACTGAAGATTTGTTAGCCTAAGGATGAGATAAGCCTTCCAAACAAATATATAAACAGAATTAACAGGGTATATAGTACTATATATATTTATATTGTACTATTTATAAATGTAGTCAATTAGCTGTACATAAGAAAGTTATAAAGTTCGCATGAAACATACAAATATCCATTTTGCTTGGAAACGTTACAAAAAAGATTTGAATCCAGATCAACCCGTGGGGCTACGTCTCATGGACCTAGTGATAGTCATAGCTGCAATTCTCTATAGTTTGGACGTGTCTACAATTTAACAGGAAAATGCCAAACAGATTCAAATCTGATCGACACCCTACTGCCAATGCCTCTCCCACCGAAATAGAGTACGAAGCAAAGCTGAAGCTGCCAGAAGAATTTTTCAAACGAAGAAGAAGCAAATGCAAACCGGTAAACACATCACATCACGCATATAGCAAAGTATAAGTACAAAAGGATCTACACACGCCATACGATGAACCTTTTGAAATCATCGTTGACCTTTGATCCTGCTAAGATGGCTTGCAAAACCATCTCCACCTGCAACTAGCTCCTAAAGGCCACCCCGAAGCTAAACATATCTATTTCCCCACATAGTTTAGGCATCGAAGGGAGAGTACAAAATTACATATGTACATGTGTGTATAAGTATAGCAATTATCTTCACCAGTTCAAAACATATCGATAGACCAACATCGATACAATTCATTGCGTCATATGCTTCAAAGCTGCGTCTCCAGAAAATCAATAAAAAACGAGAATTAAATATTATTCATGTTTTTTCTCAAAAAATCTTTGACTTTATCTTTCATATGTAGGCAAACATAGCAACAAGCGATTGAGCTCAACGCTTTACAGAGCGTAAGAGAGAGGGAGAGAGATATGCAGAGAGCGAGCAGGCCGAGAGAGCTTTAAGCTTTTATATGCTTTAAACTTTAGTCGGAGTTCATTTTCCAGTTTTCAATCCTGTTCCGTGACTATTTTTGTTTGCATACACTGACTTTCATATGCCCCGAGTGGATGTGTGTGTGTACGTGTCTGTTTGTGTTTGTTTTTAGAGTATGCTGATCGTAACAACAATCAGAATAATATAAAAAAACAAGCACAAAATATATTGCCCAAAATTGAAATATAAGCTGCACCAGGTCTTAAGTACCGTAAAACACAATCACACTGACACACAAACATAAATACATATGTATGCACATGCATAAGCTTGCGGCTTAAGATAAACATTTTAAAACCAACACCTTCTTCTTCTTTCAATACACTATCTCTTTCACACTCAATCGTCTGCAAACGTATGCAATGCAAGTACGTACGTATGGGTTTTTTGTATATGCAAAACTGCTAGAGATGCGCTTGATGACGTCAATGCTTGTTGCCCACGCGCCGCGCATAAACTCAAAACAAAACAAAAACAGAATCGGCAGATAGGCAAACGAAGGCAGACTGTTATACGCACACTAAGACAAAAAAACACGCACACACACGCTTCGGCATGGAAAACCACCGACGAGAAGAAGAGCGCACAACACGACAGATTTTGCGTAGCTTTTTATGCGCGTGCAATGCTTGGCGATATCTTTTATACTGATACTGCGCCTCCACTTTCTCACTCTTTAATTGTTACTCAACACATACATTTATACATACATGCTTATCAATGTATGCATGTTGGTATCTTCCACTCTTTAATTTCGCATGGCAAACTTTACAATGTAAACAGAATAAGAAAACAAACAAGTGTAAAAGCTACGAAATACCCTGTACTCTCGTTTGGATCTCAAATACAGTTGTACTCACCTACAAACACATACAAATATATACATATATGTATGTTTGTACGCTGTATGTATGTATGTAGTCTGTTTCTTCCACACCTTTTGTTTCTTTTATAGCTACTGTTACACTTACAGGGTATCGTTATGTGAAACTTAGCTGCAAGTAACTAATCAGCAAGTAAAATAGATGACACGAACCACAACCAAGTGCAAGTGAGCGTTAGCCGCAGCAAAAGCTCAATACAGATAACTGAGCGCTACAAAAGCTTTTCGCCACTTCGATCAGCTGTTAAACTTTTTGCTCTAGCAACATGCTGCGATCACTTAGGCACATTGTTCCCAAGCAACAGCAACATTCTCTGCAATAATTTACCATTTTTAATCAAATCAATAATATATGAAAGAATAATAAATTAAATAAGTAATAGATAATAAATTATTTTAGGCTATGGAATACTTTATAAAAATACTAAGAGGTCAAATGTTTAATATAGACGGATTGCCTTTCAATTTTCGAAAAATTTAGCACACAACTTTTTTAAAATAATTTCAAATATAGTTCTCTGAGGGAAAAGAGGCTTTGATCCATTGAGCAGCATCAATTGTGTGATTTCCCTGAAGGAGCGCTCTGAGGCGAAAGTACATTCTGGATCTGCCAATGTCCTCGAGTCTGTTGCGCAAGTTACTCGTCCAGGGCAGAATGCCTCAGCAAGGAACTAAGATTTGGAAACTGGTCGGCACTAAGGATTTCTATAAAGTTTGCGTTTCAATCAATCAGCCGGAACAGTATCCAGATTCAGTCTGACAGGAATACCAGCAAGGATAGCTCATCGATTAGGCACACCCTCGTAATAAACAAACGGATTCAGAGCATCATTGATTGACTTCTCCACCGCATTTGGCGTAGAATGTGCTAATGAGCTGGAGACACCTGACCTGAAGCTATCCTTTCGCATATTATTGAAGTTTTCAACTCCTGAGACGGAGCATGTAACTCCTCCCGTGGGAGCTGTTACCGGAAGTCTATTTCCAGCGGCTCTCCCACGAGCATATTACAGCCACAGAAGAGATCCTTACTGGATATTGATCTGGTCACTCCCAACCTGGAGCACACTATCCTACAAGCTTCTGGTTATATTCGCCTTCGTTATATTTTTTGGGAAATCCGGCTGCTGCTGGTCTCTCTTGACGCGCAGCTCATTGGAGAGAATCTCCATTACTCAAGCTTAATCCTGCTGAGCTAGAATTAGGTCAACCATCAGCACCAAGTACTAAACGTTGCAGCTACTCATGGATCTGGTTCTCTCTCAAATAAAGAGGATACTCAATTCTAAAGAGTTGTGCCTAACCTGTTTACGCCACTGCTTTGTGGATATCCTGATAGCGCTCCGCATTGTTCCTGAAACGGATCCCTATCACAGTTTTTATATAATCTTGAAAGATCAACCTGAATCTTGACCAACGTGCTCATGTATCTTCTGGCTCTAGTTCTGCTTTTGTGCAGATTGGAGCTGCCTCTAGATCTGGATTTGCGTCTGGAACAGGCTCCATACCACCGATGTCAGAGATGCATGTTAAAAAAAGGAATTGATGCAGCTATCTGATAAAAAATCTAATGGGAATATATACCATGAACCTTTGGATTATATTCATATTAATCTGATGCATCCCATTTATCGTTTACTGAAGCAAATCTATATAATTAAGTAAATATCTCCAGCTATCGGAGTATAGTCTATAAATGTCTATAGCTCTAATTTACGTATATAGATATATCATGTATATATATCATATTTATCAACAAATCTGCAAAGTATAGATGAAAAAACCAAGGACCAAAACATTGAGAAATCAACCTAAATTTGTAATATAATAAATATATTACAAAAATATCGAAATATTCGAAGAAACAGCAGATATAATTTTATAAAAAATTATATATATTTGACATATTATATTATAAAACACCTTTTGGAACTTTAAAATTTGGAAATAAACAAACTTTTGACACACAACTCAAACCCCTAAAAATCTTATCGATCTCGGAGAAATTAAGAGCTGGAGATACGAATTTGATATGTATTCAACCCTTATTTTTTATGCTTGGCAATTAAAGTTTTTATCTAGCTATGAATACTTTTCTCCCTCTCGCTTTAGCTCTCTCTCTCTCTTTCTTTGCTACCCTTATTACATTGTATAGATGTATAGATAGGGTGAGCAGCACCCTTCTTCTTAAGGAGGAATGAAATCTTAACTGATTTTAAAGTAGACAAAGATGGGCGCGGAGCTGGGGAAAATGATAATTTCCGAAGGGTGCGTAGATTCGGAAAAGTCACGAGACTCCCCAAGAATCCGAACCGAAAGAATTTTTAGTTTTTACCTAAGACAATCACAACTTAACTAGGAGTCGAGCCCAGAACCCATCGACGACTCTAAGTAAACCCAAATTTATTATATAATAATACATTTAAGCAAAACTTTATGAAATTTTTAAGGTTTTTCCGCCGGTTTTTTAAGAATTAATGAGCAAATAATAATATATAAAATATTTTTAATTTCGTCAATTAAAAACCTAAACATAAACTTGTATTGAGAATTATAACAAGAAATTTGTATCTTTTACTAAAATTTAACAAAAAATGTTGCTAATAAAGTGGAAATTATGATAACCATTTGTAATGTTTTTAATTATATTGTAGTTATTATAATTATTGTACAGTAGAAGCTCGCAAATTAAAGCCACTTTCTTTTTAAGGTAATTCTTATATCTGAAAAATTCCAAATTGTGGACGATTTCCTTATTCGAATATAAATAAAATACAGTAAAATCTTTTTCTACACGATTTTGAAATAACACGAATTCCAAAATTTTTTTTTTAATTTTTTACAGGATTTTCTGCAGTGTTAGATATCATCTAAGTGGCAACTCTACTTCACGGCTTGTTTACTTTTCTTGTTTACATTCTCTTTCCCATGATCCTGACATCCTGATCCTGGAGCGTGTGTTAGAATTCCAACGCAAACTTAAAGCTGTGTATCAAGAATTATCTAGACAACTGGAGAAACCAAAAAAAACAATTTCTTTTAACAGACTTTATAACCAAAAAACCTATAGAGGCCGCTAATAATGAAGATAATTCTGCATTAGATCAAAACCCAACAGTGTTAGACATATCTTCTGACGACAGTGCTATTTTTAAGCAATGAGTAGCTGTACTCTTGTTTCCTAATTTTTTATGGATTGCATTTAAACTGTAAACTAAATTTATTTTCTTGTAATAAAAGTAGCAAAAGAATTCTGTTTTATTATTACTTAATGAAGTTTAATATCACTTTTTTTGCACGGTTTTTTAAGAAAATATCTGAATTTTTTTCATTTTACACGATTTTTATAGGTTGTGGAACAGAACCTCAAACTTACATATGAATCGTGTAGTTTTCTTAGGAACGTACCTATCGTGTAAAAAAAGATTTTACTGTATAGGGAAAACTTAATCAAAAAAAATACAATAAATGCCTTTTTTACTTTATTTTATTCCATAAAAATAAGTAAACGAAACTAAACAAACCAATGCAATAAATGTAACTTGTATTTTTTTTTAAGTATGTGCAACAAAATATAAAAAATATATATAGAATTCACTCCAATTACATCACATGTAAATATTATATTATATAAATATTATATAATAATAATGGAGTGTATAAAAAAAACTAAAAATAATTGCGATAATGTTCAAAAATTTCTGAAAGATTCGAATTACAGAGAGCTCTAATTTGCGACGATCTGTTGTAATAATAAGATCATAATAATAATCACAATATATACAAGTATATATAATTTATAATAATAATAATAAATATTTATGGTGTATTTGACAATAATTTTTCCCTACCTGTTTCTTATGTAATTAAATCTCGATTAAGAAAATAAATTTTTAATACTTAGTAGAAAAGGCAATGAAGTCTGAACTCTTAATTGTAAATAATATTAGGACACAAGCTATTGTGAATAAATGCATTGAATTGAATAATAATAATACTATTAAAATAATAATATCATATCATAATAATAATAATAATAATTCCATAATAAAGTAATACTATATTCCTATAGAACGAGACCTGCGAAGCAAAATTGAATATCCCCGCGCTGGGCGGGATCAAAGCTAAAATAATGCATGTGTTTAGTGTGTAGCTGTGTGTGTGAGTAAATATTCGAGTCTAGTTGTGAGCAGAAATGTTGCTGGCGTTACAGGGTATCTGAAATTCGAGCACACTGTACACTATGTTTTCTTTAATATTAGAAAGCTCTGCATAAACTTTTAAGCAATAAAAACTTTTCTGACTGCAAATTATGCCTAAGATTATTTATTTATTTTTATATTTATTAATATTAATTTTATTTTATATTAAATCTTGTTTAAATATTTTTACAAATAACTGTTATACGCGCTCACCATTAAAATCGTTTTTGAATAAGAAAAAACTTTGTATTCATTGAAATAACTGTTATACTCGCTCTTCGTGTTGAGATTGCGAACTCACCACGGACCGCCCACCAGACGGCAATCCACCACCAGCCGGTAGCAATTCAATGTGCATGCGCGCATCTCGCTCGCACCGCTTGCCAAGAACTATTGCTGTTTCGCTCGCACCAGGCCGATCGCCGCTGGTACCCACCCACCTCGGGCCGGTGAGCAGCGCGCCCATTTTTCGCCGTCGGCATTTTGTATTGGACGCAGTCGCGCTGCGAACTGCAATTAGACGGCGAGAGCGCGGCGAACCGTTAAACCAAAATGGCGAACGCTTCTCCCAGCGGCAAACCGACTTCGGCTATAACCGTTATCTAATCGGTAAACGGTAGAATTCCGTTATTCCCATAGACACGAGGTAGAATATTTAAATTCTAGCAAATGTCGAAATTTGAAGAAGCTTTCGGTAAGGGATAACTTTTTCTTACTAATCAGATAATGTCAGATACTATATGATGGTACAAAAATAATACTTCTAATGACTTTTTGAGCAAAAAGTAAGGTTATGTTTATGCGTTGATTTATAAATACAGTCGAGTTCCTATAAAATGTACCCCGCTAAATCGAAAATCTCAATAATTCGAAAAGCTGCTGGTGCCTTTATGTGAAATCCGCACAAATCGAATTATCGGGATTCGACTGTAATATGAATGACGTCTCAGAGAACTTTTGCTATCAAAATCTTTCTACTCCTTATCAGAATTTGATAACATTCATTTGATAATATTCTGCCGCTTATAAAGCAAATCTAATCCTAACCTAAAATAATTAGTTTATACTTACTACCTTAAACCTGACTGATCTTTGTTTGTTGAATCGAGAATGTTATACCTCTAGTACTCTTTCTATATATCCACTTTAGGTTTTATATAATATTCGTTTATTGTTGATCGGACGCCTATGCTTTCGGTCTACAGAAGGGAATGTCCGCCTGAAAGATTTAAATTAAAGATATGCCACATATATATATCTATGAAACTATTGGAAATTTGTCTGGCCAATGGAGTTGTACTCTATATCTTAAACTTTGAGGTTAAGTTGACCTAAAAGACCCGTTTATTAGTGCTCTTATTCGAATTCGAGTAATTACACACCTTTGTTCTTACTATATATCTCTATATATTCCTAGATAGTATTTCTGTACATAGTATACATATATTCAGTATATATTTAGTATATATTCAGTATATTTGCAGTATATATTCAACACATATGCAAATTTCATACTTTTTTGGTATCAATAAAACAAAATTATTCTCCGGTTAAGTATTTCCCTATCTAAAAAATATAATTTGTAAAGCAATTGAAATGATTCTGTTATATTTAAGATATTCATTGTTCTGACTATGGCTAACTATAACTATAATACTGTATAAGACTGTCTTATACAGCATTATTATTTATTAGGCTTTCATGTTCATTTCTTTGCAAACTTTTTCACATAGGTTTTCTTAAATAAAATAAAAAACAAAACTAATAAAAAAATATAAACAAAAATATATAAAAATAACAGAAAATTTTAGCTGTCTATTCATATGATATCTATAATATAGAAATTCCTATATATTCTATATAGTATAAGAGATGTAGCAAAGGCTGGTAAAAATATATGTAAAAAAGTATGAGGAGTCCTGATTAAGAATATATAATAAAAAATGAATATGTATAAACATTTATATATATATATATATAGTTCACCTATAGATAAATCACTCTTTGTTACCAAAGATATCTTCCTTCTTATCTTATCTACCAGCTTGTCTTATCTTTTTACTGTCTACTATCCACTAGTAAGAAAACCAGTCGACTCACTTCTTGACGTTCAACTTTCTGAACTGATAACACTAATTAGGAATGGTGGACTTTATATTATATATACTATGGTTGATCTAACTTTCTAGAAATTGATTTTGATTTTAAAAATTATCCAAATTTAAATTTTTTGGATGCGGTAAGAAGTATAGATTTAGGCTGAAGGATAGGATCTTTTAGAGAGAACTTCTAATGTTTTTTTTGACTTTCTTTAACATTAATTTAACTTTTTCGATCTTTAATAAAAATATATAAAACATTTTGATTTGTTTGTAACAAGTTTATGTCTTTAAATTTCGATCATCTAAAGATTAATCACATGATAAATCAATTGGAAAACTTGAAGATATATAAATTCATTAAATAGACTGAAAGTCGGCTATTTGTTATAGCTTCGGATTATTCTTCGGGTAATTCCAAATTCCGAAGTATTCTAAAATTTTGAAAGGTTTTCCTGTTAGTCGTAAAAGAACGAGAAAAAAACCTCCAATTTTCGAGTATTTAAAGCACTCAAAATTTAGATTATAATATCTGAAAATTCAATTTTTAGGGGTTTTAATTTGTCACTTTATAGTGTTTATATATATTAATATATATATTATATATGTTGGATATTATATGTTTTATTTAGTTCAGTTCTCGTTGATTTTTAATACTGCTGTTTCCTTTATAGTTTAAAATGAAGTTTATTCAATTTATTTGATCTTTTTGGGCATTTTACAGCTTAGTTATATATATATTTTTTCAGATTGATATACAAATCTGAATGTACAGTAGAAACTCACAAGAAAGAACTGCCTGATATTCGAATCTTTCAAAAATTAGAATTAAAGTACAACATATTGAAAATAATCGCAATTGTTTTTAGTTTTTTGAAATAAATTACTTACGAAATTTTGTTTTGTTGCATAAAAGTTAAAAATACAAGATACATTTATTGCACTGGATTAATTAGTTGCGTTTGTTAATTTTAATTAAATAAAATATGGTTAAAAATTAATCTTTTGTATTTCTTTGAGTAAGTTTTCTCTATATTTTATAAATAATTTATTCAGGATTTAAATTTTTCCAAAATTAGAAGTACCTTAAAAAGAAAGTGGTTCTAATTTTCGAGCGGTAGTTGGGTAACTTTCGAGTTTCTAACCGATTTTAGCACGGTTTAAGATCAGTTCAAAATCAGTTTAGTCATGAAATAAATCTGAGATATTTACACGAGCTCTTGCAATTGTTTTTAGTCTGGTTTGAAACTAGTTCATAACTTGGTTAAAAGAGGCTTCTGATTAACTCTGAACAAGCTTATAAAGTTAAGTTAGTTATAAAACAGTTTATAAAGATACTTTAAAGCCTAGTTTAAGACCAGTTCAAGAAAATATAGAAAAGGCTTAAGAAAATTGAAACTGATCTTTAAATTGAGGTTTCCTTTAAAAGCATTAGAAATCCCATTGCATAACTGGTTCCAAATAAAATCTACAAGGAGTTAGTTCTGATTAAAAGAGCATATAAGGAATTTATCTCTGTCTGACGCTATATTTTTACCTCTTAACACAAAAATAGTACCGATCCGTAAGCTCACTTTCAAGCAACAATTTTATACCGAGTATAAAAGGTATTTTCTTTGGAAACAACTATTATTTACAGTATATATACTAGATATTTATATATGTAGTATATAGTATAATGTTTTATATAGTTTAGCGTTCCAGCTACATAAAAAATATGTATTTATTTATTTAGAGTCGACTAAAAGCAAAAAAAATTAAAAATTAAAAGATATTTACAAAATTAAAATAATAAAGTAATATTTTTTGTTAAGTATATATATGTAATAATATATATATATATGTAATATATATAACTGTAAATGGGTAAAAATAATTTAAAAAAGTTATAAAATAAAATATATATTATATATCTGGGGGTATTCAGAATTAGAAACGAATTAAAACTGTTCAAAATCCAACAGTTGTTGCATGGATTGGGGAAAAAATCCAAAATAAACCCAATCAGATCAGTAAGATTTAGTATATATTCCTTTTATAAATATATTGATATCAGGGTTAGACAGCAGAGGATAGAAAGAAAGAGTCAAGAAGGATGTATAAAGTATGGATAAAGGACTGAATGTGAAGGATGAAAAGTAAGTGTAGCTAGAAAGGAGGTTAATTATGTCTACTAAGATATAGGAAAAGGGAAGATGCTAAATTCTTTTTATAGATTGTTATATTAGATGAAATAAATATATAAGAAGAGATCTGACTATAATCGAATGGATAAATATTTAGGGAATATGAGAAAGAAACCGAATGTTGACCTTAGAGCCAGTTACAGTAAAAGTTCGCTAAACTGAACAGCTGCCCTTAAGCCCTTAGCTCTTCATTAAAAGGGATATAAGGAGAAGTTTGACTCAACTTTTCTATAGCTCCTGAACTTAAGATATAGTATTCCGATCTGAATGATTTTTGATCAGTTATTATTGACTTTTCTATATAAAAAAGAATAAATAGAGAGAATTTGGGCAGCTCTTTGAGGGTTCTTGGGATCGACTTCCAGCTAAGGTGGGTTTGAAGACCTTTGTGAGAAGTGCTTGAAAACCTGTTTGCTTGGAAATCTGATCCGTTATATGATCCTTTAATAAATTAATATTTTTGCAAATTATTTATTACATTTATAATTATTACAAATATTTTGATATATTTTAAGAAAATCATTTACAACAAAGTTAATTCATTTGATTGTTAGTATAGTAAATACTTCTATTAAGTTCCGATTTCTTAACTACTCTTTTAAGTCGCCTTCAATTCTCTCTTCCATGTAGACTTACTAGGAACTATCTTCCTCTTTATCTTCTGATTATGCAATCCTTTTCGCATCTTATTTTCACTTTATAACTCTCATTTCCATGCTTCTGATGCTCTGAACATTCAAATCTAATAATGTCCCCTGACTTTTTTTACCTTTTACCTTTTTAATTTAGAGATTACTTTTCAAATTTTATGTTATTCAATTCGTATTAAACTTTTATTATTAAGTTTGAAGTCGTCTCCAAATTTAATTAAATAAAATAAATAAATATGAAAAATATAGATCAGGTTTCAGCTTCTAATTTTTGCGTTTTCCTGTAAGCTGACTGACATATGAGACAGATTGACTATGAATATATATAATACTGATGAGGATATAAGGCAAACAGGATATATAGAAGGGAGAGAGGTATTATCTATAATCTGAAGACTCTTAGATTCCTGAGCATGATAGAGCTTTTGCTGAGCAAATTTTGAATATTCATGAATTATTAGTGCCTTTGGGGCAGGTTATACTGTTCAGCTTCTATATGCTAACATCATCTATCAAATCAGCTCTGGCGCTACCAACACCCGTCCCGTCCCTCTGCCAGCTTCACCCTCATCAGCGGGAATACTTGAATGTTGCTGTAGGTAGCGTTACTTCCGGTCCAGGCTCAACTTTTTTCCCTATGGCCTGGGCAGGTACACAGTAAAAAGACGAAGCAGAAGAAGAAAAAATAAATAGTAAAATCATCCCTTAACGAGCTTAGGGGTTGCTTTTGAAGCCCCTACCACAGAATAGTTTCAATTTTGGGGGTAATTGTTATAAATTTGACTTGGAAATGATTTCGCTACAGTGCGTAAAATGGAGAAAAAGGGTGTGTTGCACGACCACTTAAAGAGGGTCGAGTTCGAGCCGGTCCTTGCCTCAGCTTTCAGCTCTAGTGTCAAAGTTCAACCCTTTGTGTGCCTAGCTAGAAAAACAAACCGTGCAACCAACTACCCTTCCCATTTAAAACCGTACCGAGCACTGGTACAGTTCAGGCCCATTCGATGGGTTATTATTGAATTCTCAAGTGGATCGGCAAATAGTATTTGGGTAGGGTTGAAGGATTGATAGCATACCCCTTTCTACACAGATAGGTTAGGGTGTTTTCTCAGAGTATAGGGTATATACGACTATCGTATTTACTTATTTGTATAACAATACATATCCATATATATAATTTAATTAAGTTTGGCTTACATAAAGTAAAATTTTGATACCTTTAGAAAGATAGGATGGAATCTATGCCAGAGTCTCTAAAGCTTCCTAGTATTGTATATTGATGACAGTGTATACACTAGTCACCATAGCCGAATACTGCGAAATACTCTACAAGCGCATATAGCGGTTAACTACAGTTATAATAGTAGCTTTGGGGTTATATTGAAGAGTACGGAATAGATCTGCATCTCTGGAAAGATTTGGGTGTTAAATATGTAAAAATAATAATTATAATACATAAAAAATCGATTAAAAGCTTTGGGGTTATATTGAGAAAAAAGTAGGTTTAAAGTGTGTGGGAAGATCTTAACGGTATATGGAAGCTATGTATGAACAAAATAGATCTGACTAGGCATCTGAACAGATCAGTTAGGATCTAGACACAACTCGAATGAAGTGAAAGGATATCAGTAATTAGGTTAAATTTCCTTCGCTAGCAACCAAACCACGAAAAGGCAAGGGTCGTCTGTAAAGTGCGTTGACTGTGTTGTGGCAAGCATGTGTGTACCTGTAGCTAGCACCCAGTAGGTGGTTGTGATCTGACCACGCCTTAGAGCTAATAAACGTTGACGCGCCGCACTGACTTCATTACAGTTAGGGCCAAGGCAAAAACAAAAGCAACAACAACAATAGCCAACAACCCATTTTCATAGTTGAATCAACGCACACACACACACACATACAATCAGACAGCAGACAGACGGACGGACGTACACACATACATGCATACATACACACACACGGGCGTAGAAATTTTATACGCCCCGAACGACACCCCAGCAAGCCAATGGATATGTATTCCTGTACGTGTGATTGTCGGTATGTTTGTATATATATATATATATGTGTGTGTGTGTATGTAGATAATTTTAATTCCAAGATTTTTTTTTTCAAAAATGGTGTAGGAAATTCTAACAATATCAAAAGTAGCAGCAGCAGCAACGGCCCAGCGATAACAATGCTACAGCTAATAGTATGTGTGAGTGTGAGGCAATTACATTACACACACACACACACACACAAGCAAACACGCAGAGAGACATTCACACGAACACAGCGCTAATGAGTGCAAGCGAGTCGGTGCGCAGCAGAGCGAGAGCGACTGAGAGAGAGAGAGAAAGAGAGAGAGAGAGTGAGCACTAAACAAATTGATGCCAGTGAAAAAAGCACGCGCACAGCAATTTACGCTGATTATACATTTGTCATTTTTGTTCAAAATATACAAAACCACACAAACATACCTACACACACACATAGCCACATGACTGTGGGGACACACACTCGTGCGCTCGCTCACACTGCGGCGCCAACGACAACGACCCCCCAACCAGCGCCAACATCGACGCCAACAACAACAACAACGCAAATTACTATGAGGCCCAACGAGTTTGTGGTAATAATTGGAAAGAAGAAAATAAAAAAGAGCGCATGCTCCGCATGGCATTTTGTACAGTTGAACATGGCACAAGTAGAAGATGAACAAGAAGAAGCATCCCGCAACTAATAAGAAAAAGTACGTACAGAAATAAAAAAAAACTAAATTCCAACCATAAAAAAATCCAATACCCACACAAGTCCAGCCAAAGATGAAGCCGGATCAACGCACACACACACACACACAACTCCCACAGGCATACACACATACACGTAGACGGACCGCAATCAAAAACCAAATAAAAGACATAATAGAGAAGAGAGAAACAGCAGGCAGAAACACTTAACAAGCGTAAAAATAATATGGCGGCAGCAGCAAAAAAAAAACGACAAAAAAATACGACATGAAAAAAACGAACGAACGAAACACCAAAAATCGTACCTTCGTTCGTTCGTATCAAGCTACGAGTTCGTCTCCCATCATCAACATCAACGCTGCCTGTCAGTGCCAGCAGTGGCCCGAGAAACAACAAAAACACGAAGAGCTGAAATGCGAGATGGAACATACGGACATACATATAACGATGAACATTTGTGAATTGACTACAAGAACAGCCCAAAGCGGCGCACGCACACAGCAACTCACAGCTATAGAAGGGGAAGCGTACACAGCGAGGCACAGATATAGTCACACAACGTAGGGGCAGAAACAACAAAATGAAAAATGGAATGCTAGAGTGGCTGACTGTGCATAGTGGGACAAGTGTGATGCGCATTAAATGTAAAAATATCAACGGTATATGTATTATTTTTTTTTTTTTCGATATAAATATGGTACTTACCCAGATAAGCAGAAGGATATTTAAATTTCTATATTTCCTTATTTAGTTTTAAAAATGTTTGGTTCAAATTTGAAAGTATTTTTTCTCTTAAGACTTTTTAGAATTTATAACTTATATGGAAAACGTTATCTTCACTATTTTCGCACTTCAACATTTTCATGAAAATAAAAGTCATCTGTCGAATAAAATTTATTAAAAATATTATTATTATTATTAAAAATATTAGTTAATAGTTGAACAAATAATTTCAATATGTTCTATGTTTGACTCAAAATAGTTATGCAAACGCTTTGAATATGGAAGAACGTGTGCAAAAATTCAATAACATGGCACCACTGTAAATACGTTGCGTACATACGAACATCAAACGAAACCTATGACAACTGCAACAAAAAAACTGCAACAGTGAGTACTAAATCAACGGGTGCCATCAGTCTCAGTCAAATCCACGCAAAGCGCGTTGCATTACAAATGAAAAAGATGAAACAACAAAAGCAACAGGAAAAACAACAGGCAACAAAATTGATGTGAAAGATGAAACGGAAACAAGACTGAATTCAAATAATAATAATGAAACGCACGCCACTGTACGAATGAGCGAGTAAGCGAAAGCGAACATTCGCCTTTGCGCTACGCATACGCGAGTACCCCTCCCCTACAACTCAGGCCGACAAGCAAAACTAATAATAAAATAAAGCTGCTGCCGTTTGCTAGTCAGCTCAGGTATGTATGTATGTATTATTGTGTGTGTGATTCTATCTTTGTATACGATGGTGGTAGTGGCGGTGGTGGCAAATGCGAAATCGAAAAAAGAAGATGAAGTATAGCAAGCAAGCCAGCAACAGCAACAACAACCACGACAAGACGACATTCGAGTGTACAGACACAGAAAACTGGTCTCTCGGTTGTGGACGAGGGTGACAGTGGTAGAGGCAGCAGCAGCGGGCAGGGTGGTTGACAGCGCACATACAGATAAATATACACACGTATATTTTACTGTGTGTGTGTGTATATGTATGGCTGAGTGTGGTACAACGGGCGCGAAAGCAAAACCAAATCCAATACACATGCCCGCCAGCTGTGCAGTTTCGTTTTTTTTCCTCTCATGTACATTTTTTCTTTCGTTCGCACACACCCCCAAAGAGCATACAACAAAACATAGCGAACAGCGAGTAGTGGGTCTGTTGCTGTTACACTCGCACACTTTGGTAACGTCATGCGGTTGGCTATTTCTGTCGCATTCGCACACCCGCATTTGTTATAGAGAAAAGTTGTGTGCGTATGTGTGTATGTACCAGAAAACTGGTTTTCCTTGCACAGCTGCCTGCCAACCCTCCTCACACATATACACTTCCACTAACACTAATGCGTGCTGCTGCTTCATTTTGTTTCAGCAGAGTTGCCGTTGTCTGCGCGCGGTTCAGTCTGAATTTTAACTTGGCTGCGTACGGTTTGTGCTTTCGACCTCAGAAATCGTTCGCTCGCTCGCGCGCTGATCTACCCAAACGTCAGTCGAGATACAAGATACAACGCGACGCGCTACACATACACATGCACATGCATACTTAAAGACGGTGACACAGCCAAGCCGCAGTTGATTAACATCTAAATTTAAAAACAAAAAACATTTTTTTTCACGTTACCCAGTTATAAAAAAAAAAAGAAAAGTTTAACAACAAACCAAATTCAAAAGATACAAGATACATGCTACCGAGTGAAAAGTTATGCTGCCAGCGTCGCAGTCGCAGTCACTGCCGCTGATGCGCGCAGGGAATTTGTGCCGCCTAACAAAAAATATGTTACCAGAGTTGTCGCCGCGTTTTATGTAAGCCGAACTAAAGCCAAAGCACCCTCGAACACCGTCGCCCCCACCCCTTTTCAGTCACCCACGCACATCGCGTGTACAGGTGCTTGGCCGATGCAACATACTTAATATATAATCAAAGCGAAAAGAAAATTTATTAAAATAAAGCAGGCATTGCATTAATTGTGAGAAGTCTTCGCCGTCGTCGTCGTCGCCGTCGACGCAGCTGCTGCACCGAGTGGAGTATGTACTAATTATTGCCTCTCGTGCACGAAACGCTCATTTACACGCCTCAGTCGCAGTCGCAGTCTCAGACAGCGCACACAGACGCATACACAATACACAAACACATATATACACATACACACTGATACTGAGGCTGACGCTCGGCGAGACATTTTTTTGTGTACATTTTTGAATGTTTTTTTTCTTGTTGTCGTTGTTTGCAACAAAGTTTTACGTTTACATTTACGTTGATTTTGCCTGTTCGTATGTATGTACATATGTATATATATGTTTATTGCCTGTACTTATATACATTGGTGTGTGTTTTTTAAATGTACCCAAACCAATACAAAATTTAAGAAAGTAATAATAGACAAACAACACACAAAAAACACTTAAAGGAAAATATATGGAATAAAAAACAAATTACACAAACATCGCAGCAGCAGCAGCAATATGCTGCCAACAACATTAAAAACAATCAGCAGCCTCAACAGCAGAGCAATCGCAGTCGCAGTAACAGAAAACAACAGAACGCCGCTGCCTACGCCGTCGTCGTCGCTGCTGCCGTCGCCGCTGACGTCGCCGCATGCATACTATTAATTTATTATACAAATTGTTTTTATTTTGAATAATGGATCGTCGTGCATTGAAGTTTATGCAAAAAAGGTATTTTTTTTCTGTTTTTTTCCGTTATGCTTAGTTTTTAATTCACATTTGCTTTTGCACATTGTTCGCAGTCGCAGCACACAGCATACATATGTATACATAATTATGTACATCCTCTGTATACATATGGATGTATGTACGCATGTATATGTGTGTCAATGCACTCACGTTTATTATTGCTTGTGTTACTAACATAATTTTCCTCTTTTATTTTGTTTTACTATTGCCGCGCTCCGTACTCTCAAAAATCCTCTTCTCTCTGTTGCTTTAACTCTTCTTCTTTTACGTTTGTATTTGTTATTATTTCATATGTATATCGAAATCGCGTTTCATATTCAGTCCAAGTGTGACCCTCTCAAGTGATTAGGAAATATTCAAAGACTGTGCACACACTGAACTGCCCCAATTAGTTGTTGCTGCCGCCCTTCGCGGATGTTTTAGTTTTTACTCTTTTAATTTATAAATTGTTTGTATTTTCTTTGGGGTGCTGATTCTACATGCTCTTAATTTTGGGACTGGCTTTGGCGCGCAGTTTGAAATATTGTACGTTTTCCAACACTGCGACAAATGACAAATGTGAACTAACATCAAATCTAAGCATGCACACGAATGTGTGTGTGTGTGTGTGTGTTTGTTTTTGTGAGCCGCTGCTGCTGATGCTGCTGTTTGACGTCCCATCATAATCGTACTTGTACGTGAAGTTCTCTTCTTTACCCGCCAGTAATCGAAAATCACAAGTCCCAAAACGAGTTTCCTTCCCCCATCTGCTCTGTTGTGCTGTGTGTGCATGCATTGTAATACAACGGCTAAGGCACTGCATTTGCAGAGCCTCAGACACACATACGTACACACATACACACCCGCAAATATTTCGCAATGCATGCCATGTATATCTGTGTGTGCGTGTATGTGTATGTGTGCATGTTAGTACTTTGATGGTGGTTGGTTTTTTTTTAACTTCTCGCAGCATTGAAAAGCAAAAGTTCTAAACCAAAAGTAACATTTTTTTTGGCCGAAACCGAAACTGCAGCAGCAGCAGAGCAGAAGAATCGCCGGAGCAGCAGTCAGTGGACTGATATCTCTCCCTCTCTCTTGCTCTTTCTCTTTCCGTTACTCTCCTTACACGCGTGGGCTCCTATGGTTTGTAAACAAAATTAAAGGCGCGTGAACAGTGCTCTCAAATCTTTACAAATTCATAATAATAAATAAAAGCATGAATATAACCGATTAAAATAATATATATTTTTCCTGGTGTGTAAATAAAAATTTAGATTCAATCGAAAATCCAAAAAAAATGTATATATTATTAATAAATGTTTTAAATGTAGTTAAAATATTGGTGTTGTGCATATATGTTTATGTTTTTTAGTAGCTTTGATCAATTTATGTATTCTGTTTGCTCTCTGTTGGCAACTCTACACTCACTTATACCAGCCCATGCATGCGCTCTCATGTATATTGCTGTGACTGTGTGTATGTGTGTGTTTGAGCTGCGCTCGTCATTTGACCAAGCAGCAGTCGCTATCTCGCTCGCACTTTTGACCATTTGGCAAGGCATGGACAAGGGCGACGGCAATAGCGTGCACACAATTGTATTTGGATTCGCATGTATATATCATATATATATGTGTGTGTGTGTGTGTGTGTATGTATATTTGTTTTGTGTTGGTGGCTGTGGCTGGCATGCAGAAATGAAACCCGTTCGTATAATCAATATGTAGTCATCTATTTTCGTCTCGTCCCCGCCACCCGCAACCCCGGACAGGTTTAATGCCCCAACAACCACCAAACGAAATTTTGCACGCATGATTCTGGCAGCAATTTAAATTTATGTTCTATTTTTTTATGTTTATTTTTTTGGTTGGACTTTTACTCACTCTCGTTTTGCCTTGCCTGCATGCTAAAACTCCAACGGCCTAATAGCTGCGCGCGCTCTCCTTCTCTTTCTTTACCTCTACCTCTCTTTTCGTGTCTACATTTTTTCGTTCTCTCCCTTTCTTGCGCTTACGTCGGCTTGAGCGCATGCTCGTTTTGTTTGCGTCGACACTGTTATCAATTTTTCTTGCAACTCAATTTGGTGGGTAGAAGCAAAAAATAAAATTGATGATGACTGTGTGGCATGTTCATGTTGCTGTTCTTGTTAAGACTGTTAAGCGGCCCCTCCACTACCGAACATGCTCGGCTCCACGATAAGTTCGCCTTTGGTGAACAGGATCAGCGCGCCAATGTTTCTAACTTTGCATTGCACATGTTCGACGAGCATGTTCGCCAGTGTATGGGCCACTTTATGCTGGGACACGAGAGATGGCTGGAGGTCTCACAGGCACTCTCACCCCAAGCAGCTTAACAAACCACTCAGCAGCTCACTCGCACTCGCACTCGCACTCACACTTTCTTTCTCCCTCTCATACACGCACATACACACACAGACGCACGCATACATACGTATGTATATGTATACGTTTATATGCCCAGGCATGAAACCAGTCTTGAGTTGCAAGTTTTTTTTTTTCTGCCACTGAGAAGGATGCTGTTCCGACTGCTGCGTCTGGCATGACGTCTAGTCGCCAGTTGTATATATGTACATATATAATTGTATGTATGTATTTTTATTTTTATTTCACATCAGCCTCGCTTGGTCTTTGCTGTTTATGGTGATTTCGTGGGGGCGTACGACCCAGCAGTAATTCAGCAGTAACTCGGTAGTAACCTAGCAGTAACCCCCAGGAGCAACCCTGCCGCATGCTCGAAACACCCCTGACCGATTTCATTTCACGCCAAACCGCCCACTGCGGCTACCTTCATCTTCCCTTCCCATACCGTCGTTCACTCCGCCTCTTATCCAGGCTGTCCTCCTCCTGCTTCGTTTCCAAGGGTTACCCTAATGCTGTGCCGGCTTTGCCTCGTAATATTTTTTGTTGCACAGTTTCGCTTGTAGTTGCCTTTTTGTTGTTGTTGTTGTTGTATTTAGTATTTCTGCTGCCTGCTCTTTTCATGTTCTTTTTTGTTTTTCTTCGTTCTTTTTTTTTGTTGTTGTTTTTATATGCCTCACGGGCATTAGGGCCTTGTATTGGATTAGGTGAGACGAAGAAGAGAAACAACTAGCAATGGCTTGAAGGGATCGTTCCTCGTGCTCATCAGCTATTACTTATTTTTGACTAGCGGCAACTTTAGGTCTTTGAACTCGCCCGGTTGCTGCTGCTTTATTAAATTTCATTTCAAACTACAGTATTTTGTTTTTCCTTAGAATTGATAAGAAACAGAAAATAACTGTATGAGCAGAGTTTCTGTATATACATATTTGCTATGTTGCCAAACTTCATATTCATGGCACTCTCAATGTATTACAATGCTCGCAATGTTGCCAAATTTCAATTGATAAGGTCGATAACGGTAGCTGTAACAGTAAATACATATGTAACAGTTAATGCAACTCTCCCACTCTCTTTCGCTTTGTCCCTGTCCATCTTGCGCACAGGAGCTATATTAACTCTGTCTGTATCTCTCGCTCGCTTGCACTCCTTCTGCATGCTTGCAATTACAGTTGATGTCAATCAGCGAGCTAAAAATAGAATTATGTGTACGTAGTTGTAGTCGTAGTTCCAGTTGTAGTTGTAGTTGTAGTTGTGCGCAACCAATGCATCCCACCCACTTACCTTAAATGACGTCCTTCTTTTGCGTCATTTAAGCCCTATTTATTTTACGGTTATCTGGGTCAAGAATGGCAGCTGGATTGGCCTAAAAACAAACCATAAAGCCCTCAAATAGGGTCATAACTCCTACGCGAAACTTTGGATACACAATTTCTCTCCAATTGCAGCTAATAGAGAAAATTCAAATGAAAATAGCACCAGCAAATTCTACAATAGCTACAGATAGACTTTTAGCTGGAAAACCCTGAACACACGTATATATATATGTGTATATATATAAATATATATAGTCTTTAAATATTAGAAGCATGATTTAAATGTTGTAGAGTAATATTTTTCATATTTTCTTCTGGCTATTTATGTACAGATAAAAAGTAGTTTGTTTTTATAGTTTTATTTCTTATACAAATACATATTCTATACTTTTATACATATATACACCTATTACATACATATATATATATATATACATATATGTATATTTATATATATGGAAACCTGGTCTTAAACTTACCTAAAGCTTAACACACATGATATTCATACAAAGAAAAACACACAAAAACATATTCCATAATAGTAGAATAATTTTGCTTGGAAATATTTTTAGAAATACAGTAGAAATTGCATATAGTGAACAGGTATAGCAAGGCTTATTCATTAAGTTGTTCACTGTAACAAGCTTGACAAAGATTAAAGACATTATATATAAATTTACACATATACTCCGATTTATCCGTATATATATAAATTCCAGTAACATCAGATATGTTGACCTCAGCCTAAGCTATAGCTCTATCAAAAATCACAGTAATTTCATTAGCTTTTGCAGATTTTGTATCCACCTTTTAGCTGTCATCATAAAAAACTCAAAATTTTCCTTTAACACAAGAAATTTCCTAGAAGACAAAACAAATTCAAGTTATAAAACCGCCTTTGCAGCAATTAACAGCAAAAGTGAAATTAAAAGCTAAATGTTCACCATATCGAAGCTTCACTATATGCAAATTTCACTGTCTTCAAACAATGTTCAAAGCAAAACGTAAAGTACTCCACTTAAAACTTTCATCGACACATTTGCACATGAAAATTTGCTATGAATGATATTTACAAATGAAAATTTGCTATGAATGAATATTTGCAAATCATAATTTGCTATGAATGATATTTACAAATGATTTTACTTTGGAATATACATATGTAATATATCTATTTTATTTTTTAGTTATTTACAACTGATATTAAAGATAAAGTTAAAACTTTCCTTGCAAAATTTGCTAATGATAATTGTTATGAATGATCTTCGCAAATGAGTCTCGCTGCAGTTTAGTGCTTGTCTTTTTCTTGTGTGCTCTTTGAGTTTCTTTTGTTTTTGTTTTTCGCTTAGCTTCTGACCTGATGCGCGTAGCCACAGAGTATGTGCAAGAGTGTGTGAGTTAAAGAGTAAGGAAGAGTGAGAGAGAAGGAGCGGGAGCAATTGTGTCGCCCACGTTTTGGTGAGCTTTTTTTTTCGCCCGCAATTGGCGGCGGGTGCTGCCAACCTGTTTGTGCATTGCATTTTAGCTTTATTTTCGTTTTCATTTTGATTTTGATTTTGATTCTGATCTTTCTTCTTCTTTTCTCTCTCCTTTCTTAATTTTTATTTATATTTTATTTTTGTTGTTTTGCATTACGGTTTTCGTGCGTGTTTTGTGTGCAAATGTATTGAGATATCGAGGCGCAAATTGGCAAAATGAAGCATGCCACATGCCGTCGCAAGCGTTCCAAGCGTGTGTATGTGTGTGTGTGTGTGTTTATATATAGTTTAAAATACATTCGCTAATCATTTGCCTCATTCTTTTCGTTAAATTTCTCTTTCTAATGCAGAGCGGACACTGAAAGCGATACAACAACAACAACAACATCAAATACACTGACAACAACATCATCATTATCATCATCATCATCATTAGCAGCAGCAGCAGGAGTAGCAGCAGCAGCAGCAGCATCAGCAGCAGCATCAGCAGCAGCAGCAACAGCAGCAACAACGTTAGCAACTGCTCAACCCTTAAAAGACAACTCCAATATACGTGGAGGCAGCAGCAGCAATAACAACAACGATAAGTTACAAGCAGCAGCACAACAACAGCAGCAACATAAGCAACAACAACAACACAATCAGCAGCAACAACAGCAACAGCAGCAACATATTGTTAGCGTTGACCGCCCCTTGAAGTGCTTAGAGACACTCGCGCAGAAGGCGGGCATCACATTTGACGAGAAATACGATTTTGCTAGTCCGCCGCATCCTGGCATAGGCGCAACTACGCCCACAACACAAAACAACAACAACAACAATACAAATAATAATAACAACAACAACAATAACAACAATAATAATAATAACAATCAGTTGAACAATAACAATATCAAAAGCGTTACGCCCAAAGCGCAGACACCGCCCACAGCGCGTCGAAACACGCCAACAACAGCGGCTGCAGTTGCAGCAACAACACCGACAGCAACCGCAACCGGAACAGCAGCAGGCAATTTAGTGCGTTCACGGAGCGTATCGCGCTCCCGCTCCCGATCGAGCACACCCACCTCCCGCACCAACACCAACACCAACACCAACACCAACACCAACACCAGCAGCGCACACATAGGCACGCTGGAGAAATCACAGAGCCCCGCCCAACAGGTGGCATCCGCTGCGGCGGTGCCACTGCAAATCTCACCGGAGCAACTGCAATTCTATACGAATAGCCCCTATGCGACGATTCAAGTGAAGCAAGAGTTTCCCACCCATCAGGGTGGCGCTGGTGGTGGCACCACAACCACCGAGCTGAAGCATGCGGCCGGTTTGTTGGATGCCTCACAGACAACGCAGCTGCAACAGATGCAATTGCAACAGTTGACGGGCGGCGATGGCAGCGCTGCGGCTGCAGCTGCCGCCGTTGCTGCCGCAGCAGCTGCTGGCGCTGGCAGTCCGGCAAATGTACAACAGCAGCAACAACAGCAGCAACAGCAGCAGCAACAACAGCAGCAACACTCGACAGCAATCAGCACAATGTCACCCATGCAACTGGCCGCTGCCACCGGTGGTGTGCCCGGAGATTGGGCCAACGGACGCACCGTCCAACTGATGCAACCCTCAACGAGCTTCCTCTATCCCCAGATGATTGTCTCGGGCAATCTATTGAACGCCGGTCTCGGCCAGCAGCCCATCCAAGTGATTGCCAGCAAACACTTCCAGGGCAGCGGACCCCAGATGATAACGACAACCACACAGAATGCCAAGCAAATGATTGGCGGCCAGGCCGGATTCGCCAGCGGCACCTATGCCATACCCTCCTCCCAGTCCCCGCAGACGCTGCTCATCTCACCCGTCAATGTCATCTCGCATTCACCGCAGCAGCAGCAGAACATATTGCAATCGATGGCAGCGGCCGCGGCACAGCAGCAACAACAGCATCAGCAGCAACAGCAGCAGCAGCAGCAGGCACAACAGCAACTGTCACAGCAGCAGCAGCAGCTCTCGGCCCAACAGGCTGCCGCCCTGGCGGTCAATGCCTCCAAGGTGGGCGTCACCGATGCCCAGGGCAAAATGCAACAGAAGGTGGTGCAAAAGGTGACAACAACAACGAACACCGTGCAAGCGGCCAGCGGTGGTGCCGGCGGCGGCGTCGTCGCCCAGGCCCAGCAGCAGCAACAGCAACAGACCACCACCCAGCAGTGCGTCCAGGTCTCCCAGTCCACCCTGCCGGGTGTCAGTGCTGCCCAAGCGGCCCAGTTGATCAGTCCGCTCCAGAACGCTGCCACCGGCCAGCCCCAACAGATGCAGATTACCAACTGGCCCTTCTGGCCCAACAGTCTCCAGCACTTTGGCACAAATCCGATTATATTGCGCGGACAACCAGATGGCACCTCCGGCATGTTCATCCAGCAGCCGGCGACGCATCAGGCGCTCCAGACCCAACAAAACCGTAAGTAATCTCCCTCCCCATACGAAACGGGATGCAATGGGGGAGTCTTAGTATATTTCCAGCGGCAATTTTTAGTTCAGTGAACCAGTTCGTAGTGGGTGCGAGTTCAGAATAGAAAATAACATATGCAATTTGAGACAGGATATGGTTCTATGACATGGAACATGTTTTGAAAGAGATGCAAATCAATTGAACATGTTTTGCATTAGATTTTGATAAAAAATAGAACTAGTTCCTTGGTTCAGAACCAGTTCGAAAGTTGTGCAGAATCCGTAATCTGCCTGAAATAGCTGTTGATAGATGTTTTGTGTAAGTTTGGAATAAATTTGGAACTGGTTCTTTTAGTTCACTCCGTTAAGTGAACCAGCTTGAGGTTGAAACCACTTTAAGCACAGTTTATGGTAGAAATTTTTCATCAGGAATATGTTTCAAATAAGATTTGTATAAAAATTTTGGTCATATATTTTATACTAACCTTAGCACTTAGAACTAGTTCTTTTAGTTCAGTTCAATCGTTAAATATCAACAAATATCTAGAATTTTCTTAAACATATGGAAAAGGCAACTTGAAATGAAAAAGCAGTTCGAAAAGGGGTTTTCCATAGGTTTGGTCTCCACATTGAATCAGTTCGATAAAGTTCTTTTAGTTCCAAGCTGGAGAGTTACTTGTTCCGGAACTCAGAAGCTGCTATTCCTGGCGTGAGCTCTGAGCTAAGCTTATACCTAACTCGTATAGTCTGTGCTGTATATAGCTTATCTTGATTGGAGACAAACAATCGTAGAATCTATAACTAAAGCCAGAGGCGTACCTTGAAGGGGATTAACCCCCTTTTAGTATATATTAATAGATAGATTCTCCAGGGAAGTGTATAAGCAGCATACTTACTCGTAACTGCAAGATTAGGTATACATAATCTAAAGGGTACACTCATCTGTTTTAAAACCCTCTTAGGCTGCGCCTCTGTTTTCGCATCGTGTCACATGTCCAGCAATTTTAACTTTTTGGCTTTTCCAGAAATCATTCAGTGCAATGTGACACAGACGCCGACAAAGACACGCGCCCAGCTGGACGCACTGGCGCCGAAGCAGCAACAGCAGCAGCAGCAGAATGCACAGCAGCAACAGCAGCAGCAGCAGCAGGCGCAGCAGCAACTTGCCAACCAGCAGCAGGCGGTGGCCGTGGCAACGGCCCAGTTGCAGCAACAGCAGCAACAGCAGCAGCAACAGCAATTGACAGCTGCAGCGGCGGCACTCCAACGCACCGGTGCACCCATCTTGCCACACAATGGGGTACAGGTGCGACCCGCCAGCTCCGTCTCGACGCAGACGGCCCAAAACCAGAGCCTGCTCAAGGCCCAGAAGATGCGCAACAAGCAGCAGCCGGTGCGTCCAGCGCTGCCGCCACTCAAAACGGAGAACGGACAAGTTGGCGTCAAGGCGGGCAACGCCCAAATGACCAGCAATGTGGCAGCAACAGCGCTCAGCCAGCACCTGGTGCAGCAGCAACAGCAGCAGGCGAATGTGCATCAGGTTGTCACGACGGCGGGCAATAAGTAAGTGGTTCAGTGGTTCGGTGGTTCAGTGAGTCAGTGGTTCAATGGTTCTTTTGTCTATTCGCAGGATGGTTGTCATGAGCACCTCGGGCACGCCCATCACGTTGCAGAATGGGCAGACGTTGCAGGCGGCTGGGGTGGATAAGCAGCAGCAACAGCAGCAGCAACACTTGCAGTTAATGAAGAATCAGCAGATCTTTCAGCAGCAGATGCTGCAGCATCAGTTGGCCATGCAAATGCAGCAGCAGCAGCAGCAACAGCAACAGCAGCAGCAGGTACAACAGCAGCAGCAACAGCAGCAGCAGCAGCAGACACAACAGCAACAGACATTGTCAAATGCAACAGCTCAGCAGATATTGCAGGTGGCGCCGAATACGTTTATTGCCTCGCAGCAGCAGCAACAACAGCAGCAGCAGCTATTGCTGCAACATCAATTGCAGGTACAACAGGCGCAACAGCAGCAACAACAGCAGCAGCAACGCGAGCAGCAACAGAATATCATACAGCAAATTGTCGTGCAGCAATCGACACCACAGCAGCAACAACAGGCACAGCAGCAACAACAGCAGCAACAGCAGCAGCAACAACAGGCACAGCAACAGTTGCAGCTAAGCAGCGTACCCTTCTCAGTATCCTCAACAACCACACCCGCTGGCATTGCCACTTCCAGTGCGCTGCAGGCAGCACTTTCCGCCTTCCAGACAACAGCCAAAACGAGCAATTCGATGCCCAGCAGCAGCGTTGTGACCATCAGCAATCAGAACACTGGGCCGCTGGTGACGAGCAGCACGGTGGCCAGCTTGCAGCAGCAGGCGCAACAGTTGCAACAGCAGCATCAGCAGCAGCAACATCAGCAACAACAGCAGCAACTCATTTCGGCAAGCATTGCAGCTGCTACACAACAACACCAGCAGCAACAACAGCAGCAACAACAGCAGCAGCAACAACAGCAGCAGCAGCAGCAGCAACAACAGCAACAACAGCAACAGCAACAGCAGCAACAACAGCAGCAGCAACAGCAGCAGCAGCAGCAGCATCAACAGCAGCAACAACAACATCAGCTGCCCAGCACGACGCATACAACTGCAACGTTGACGGCTGCCTCGCCCACACAGAATCCCATTCTGGCCATGACATCCATGATGAATGCCACCGTTGGCCTCTCATCAACGCCGCCGGTGAGCAGCGCTGTGGTCAGCACGGCGCTCGTAACGCTCAGCAACAGCAATACCTTGGCTACGCTCCACTCGACGCCCACCAAGGCGACCACGTTGACAACAGCGAGCATACAGGACGCTTCCAAGCAGCAGCAGCAGCAGCAGCAGCAGCAGTTGCAGGAGGTGACGGCAGCAATGCCGCCAGCAACAATCGCCACTTTGGTGCCAATTGATTCACCGATGCAGGATTTGAGCAAGATCAGCGTCGAGGCAAGCAGCTCGCGTGCCACACCCGATACACTGGTCAATGGGGATGCCAGCGAAGCGACGCCCACAAAGGCCACAACAATCGCTGCAACTATCACGGCAACGATTAAGCAAAGCAACGTGGTGCTGCCCAGCAGCAGCAGCGGCAACAGCATCAGCAAGGATGACAGCAATAACAAGGGTTCCGGCATCAGCAGCAGCATTGCTGGCACCACTGTCACCACCACCAATGGCATTGCCAGCAGTGGTCTGCGCACCAGCAGCAGCAGCACTTGCAGCACGAGCACCAACACTATAACCACTAGCCATAGCAGCACCAGCAGCAGCTCCCCGTCGACAACAACAACATCAACCACTAGCAACAGCAACAGCAACACGAGTAGCAGCAGCTCCAGCGGCAAGGATCTGCCCAAGGCAATGATTAAGCCAAATGTCTTGACCCATGTCATCGATGGTTTCATCATCCAGGAGGCCAACGAGCCCTTCCCAGTCACCAGGCAGCGCTACACCGACAAAGAGGACCCCGATGAGCCACCAAGTAAGTAGAAGCCATAAGTTTTGTCCTAGAGAATCATTCGGCGGATTCAATTGAACTAAATGAACGAGCAGTCAGACTGATAGGCGTTCATTTCGTTCCTTTGAGTACGATATCGGTTCCAAAGGATCGACTTGTTCCCTTTTCCCACCAACGCGAACCCTTAACTAACTTCAGTCTTTATTCTTGCAGAGAAAAAGGTAGCGATGCAGGAGGATATCAAGCCGATTGTGGCCACAACAACAACATCGACATCGACATCAACGCCAGCCTCACCACAGGCTGGAACTCTTGGCGGTGGTCCGCCGGCTCTGGTGGCCATGAGCTCGCTGTCATCGGATATGGTTGCCTGCGAGCAGTGCGGCAAGCATGAGCATAGGGCGAAGCTGAAGCGTAAGCGCTACTGCTCGCCGGGCTGTGCGCGTCTGGCGAAGAATGGTGGCAGCAACAACGGCAGTGCCGTTGGCATGGTTGCTCCGGATGCGCTGGCACTGGCCGATAAGCTGGACGAGTCGCTGGCCGAGGAGAAGATGCAGACGGAGGCCATGATGCCGGAGCCGGCTATGGCTATGCCGGAGCTGGTGCCAGCTGGGCCGGTGGCAGCCACAATGCCCGCCGTTGTGGTGGCAACAGTTGCCATCGCAGCTCCGCCACTGGCAGCTGTTACCGCACCAATGCCCAGCAGCAGCACGGCCAGCAGCAATAATACTGTTAATAGCACCGCGAATGTTGTGGAGCGTCCACCGATCTGCAGCTGGAGCGTGGATGAGGTCAGTGAATTCATACGGAAGCTGCCGGGCTGTCAGGACTATGTGGATGACTTTGTGCAGCAGGAGATCGATGGACAGGCGCTGCTGCTGCTCAAGGAGAATCATTTGGTTAATGCAATGGGCATGAAACTGGGCCCAGCCCTGAAAATCGTCGCCAAAGTTGAGTCCATGAAGGAGGCGACGGCCTCTAATGATGCCGCCAAGGAGTCGGGCGGCTCGCAATAGTGTTCAGCTGAATCGATGCACATCCACTGCCCAGAGCGATACAACGATACAGATACAGATGGAGAGGATAGCTCGAGTACACTGATCTCCTCGCTCTCGCCCACATACTCCGGAACACCGCCGCCGTTCTCACCGGTGCTCAACGGAATTTAATTTTTATACGGCAACTGTTTATCCTGGCAATCCTGGTCTAACCAGGCCAAACGGATACTGTGTCCGCCATGTGAATCTGATTCACAGCAAACTTAAGTTACACTAATTTTAAAGGGTGGACTCCCTCAGGTCCACCACATCCCGAAAGAACTCTTAAGACCAAGATCCGAAACTATAGAACTTTGTACGTAAACTTAATTTAGCTTAAAATTTCTAAGGCCAAGTGTATGATATTGATTTCAAGTTATATCCTCCTCCTCCCCCATCTAATCCCTAAGAACTAGACCTTGATATATATTTATATATATATATATATAGCTCCATCAACTGTACAATTTGTCGAATAATTTCTAAAACAAAAGCTAAACGTATATTTAATTTAATCCTAATATTTAAATTCCTAATTCTTAAGCGGGATTTACTGAACGAATCCCAAAAAGAAAATGCGACAACAAAAAAAGATAAAAGATAAAGAAAAACTATTTGAAAAACTATTTGAAAAACTATTAAAACCTAAGGAAAATCTAGAGTCGTAAGTTGACAACTGAATTGAAGTCAAAAGCAAAAAAAAGTATTCGAAGCATCATCAGCAATACAAATCGTAAAAAGTAATTGAATTCTACATTTATTTAGTATATATAACAAATATATATATATATATATACATATATGTCTAACTATTATATACATACATACATAACATTATTATTATTATTATTACTATTACTATTACTCTTAGAACTGTTTTTTTTCCCTTTTCTTAAGTCAAACGTAATTTATATACATATATGGAATCATAAACTGAACACACGAGAGACAAAGACAGAGTTACCAGAGAGAGAGAGAAGGCGATAGCTAGCGAGTGTGTGTGTATTGAACCTGTCGAATAAACAACTGAAACTTTAACGAAACATCTACATCTAATACATTTATATATACATACATACTTACATACATACATACATACATATATAGATAGATATATGGTATATGTATATCTACTTTTAACTGCTTAGATTTAAATGTCAGTAATTTTTTTTTCGAAATTAATTTTATTCTATTTTTTTTTCGCTATGGCTGAACAAAATAAAAAACTTCACTGTATAGTGTTTAATAAATGTGAATATGAACATGTTTTGTAGTTTCATTTCACTCTTTTTTTCTACTCGATCATTTCGATAGAAACTATCGGCTTGCTCTGTTATCGAAGACTAAACGTCTTCTATAGATTCATTTTTCATGAGGCGTCGAAGCGATTTGATTGTTCGCTATGAAAATTGAATAGGACGTTGCCCTTGGGCTGGTATATACCAGAGGCTTTATGATACATATCATATTTGGATTATATGGGAGGGCGTGGCACCACCCATACAAGACTAGAGCTTAAATTCTGCGTAAACTCCGCTTCTCTTTGAATGAAATAATCAGCTGGTATTTGATATATGCACTAGGTTATCGCTTAAATGGGATCGACTGGTAAGCTGGGTAGGACCACGCCCACATACATGATAACGGTATATTTATATATATATATAGTAGACGTCAGGTTTAACGTACTCTCGGTTTAACGCATTCGCGATTTAACGTACCTGTCATATTTTTACATTGGGTATCGTATATAACGAACTCTTATACTCAATACATACAAACATACTTACGCACATACATACATACATACATACATACATACATACATACATACATACATACATACATACATACATACATACATACATACATACGTACATACATACATACATACATACATACATACATACATACATACATACATACATACATACATACATACATACATACATACATACATACTCACCCATACATACTCACCCATACATACTCACCCATACATACTCACCCATACATACTTACCATACATACATACTCACCCATACAAACATATAGTACTCACTCATCCATACATACTCACCCACACTCCCATACACACATACACATTCACACAAGAAGACACCAAAAAAAAACATGGCCTTATATGCGCTTAAGTACTACATTTGAGAATCGAGGAGAAAGACTGTTGACTCACTTAAAACGGGTAATTTTTAGGATTGTTTCCTAGATAAAGTTGGAGACAAAACGCACTTCTGTTGTGTAAAAGATAATTTTGAATAAAGAACTGAACGATATATGTTCCATCTACTATATATAACTAATAATTCTATGTATATAATAAGGATTCCCAACAAGGATCCTCAGTTGAGTACTCGAAATAACGAACTATTCGATTTAACGTACAGGGGCTTGCATTTAATGGTTCGTTAAACCGGACTTCTACTGTATGTATATGGGAAAAGAAAGTTTAGATTGAAAAGGTCATCGGCAGAAGACGAGATCGATTGGAGAAATGGGCGTTGCCATGCCCCTTTATAGAAGTAAATCGAATTTCAATTACTTTTTCTTACAGCTGAACTAAATTGAATATAAAATGGTTGAATAAAATATAAAAATATCTGAGATTTCTTATAAGCTCAAAGTATCGAAAAATCGATAACATGTGTCGATTAGTTTCCTTAAGCGTGTATGCCTTGACGTTGCCGCCAAGCGAGCTGCTGCTGCCCTTTAATAATCATCCCTCATCCCTCATCCCTTCCTAATAGAATACATTTCCTCAATGGTTCCACCACAAGGGGATTGGCTAATGTTTTCTGAAGTTTCTGTGTGACCCCCAACTAAAATAATCCTTAGGACTTACCTCAGCTTTCAGCTTCCTTTAATCTTTATGTGTTTCACTTCAAAATTGATTTTCCATGGCATTCAGTTATTCCAATCCATTTTTCATTCATAATTTATTCACGTATCTTTATAACATAGAAGTTACAATTTTCCATAAATGTTTATCTAATCTTCCACTACAATCACGGCAGCTTGTTAAATATTTAAGTATTCTAGTTCATGTAGGGTTATCCAATCTAATCAATTGACTAACTATATTTGTCACTTTGATTAGACTTATTTAACAAAATTTTAACTTAAGAACAATTTTAGAGGCACATCCTAGCTGGAACGTAGGATAAAGTACTCGTAATTCCAGAAGTATCATAAATAGGGCAGCAACTTAGTCAGCTCCTCCACCTGTTTGAAAGAAAAGAAGAGAGAGAGAGTAATATTGTATATATAGCTTATCGCTTCATTCCGTTTACTGTTACTTACTAATTTACTCCTCTTATCACCGCTATTCATATTCAGTCCAGGCGTATCCTTACTGCTCACTCCTTACAGTCTCTTCCTAGAATACAAAACTCACATTTACGAAAAACTAGTTTTATATAAACGAACAGTAATAATAATAATATATAAAAACGATATAAATCATATTTTTAAATAGATAAATATATAAAAAATAGCTTTGAGGTCTCAAAGGATATTATAATGGAGATAGACATAACATTCCAGCATTATTTATTTATTTATTTTTATTTATTTATTTTATCCAATATCAAAAAGATTGAAACTTTTCAATCCAGTGTCCTCAGAGGAATAGTTGGCGCAGAGTGGTTCGTCCGAAACTCAGTAATACAGAGAGATCTGCAAGTCCGCTCAGTGATGGCCGAAATAAAGGAGTCGTCTAAAAGATATTTAAACAGACTGGAAAACCACGAAAATCACCTGGCGGTCAACCTTCTAGATAATAGTCTCCACCAGAGACGGCTGAAGAGGTTCCACCCCTTGGACCTTCCCTTCCGACTCCCCCCATAATTCCAACAATGTAACTCCAACATAAATGTATCTGTCATTCCTTTCATAGATATCCCTGTCAATTTGTCAAACGTCATTGTCTTATCTCTTATCTGTTATTAAATTCGCTTAATATCTCCTATAGATAGATTGCAAATAAAGATAAAATTTACAAAAAAAAAAAAAAAATTTATTTATTTATTTAAGTCAACCTAAAAGCAGCTGACTACGAAATTAAGTTGAAAGCAAGAAAAGTATTGAAATTATAAAATTAAAATAGGAATTCAAACAAATTTATATTTAAATCTAAATCTGGGGAATATCGACCCAACATGTGTTGCAAGGATTGGGGAAAACCCAGAAAAACCCAATCAGATCAATATATTAATATGTTAGTGTAGAATAAGGGAGTATTAGAATACTGACAATATACTATTAATTACGTATAATTAGAAGCATAGTATATTAAGTATAAATGTATAAGAGAATTAGTAAACAGGGCTTACAGTGTTACTAATTAATATACTACTAGAAGTGATGGTATATAAAAGTAGCAGTATAATGAAGAAATAAAAGGAAGTGAGATAAATTGAAGAAATGTAGCTAGAAAGGAGGTTAATTGCTTCTACTAAAATATAGGAGAAGAGAAGATTTTAAGGAAGAAAGAGAAGATGCATTTGAGATTATTATAATTAACACACAAAGCGTGGAAAGAGCTGTGTAAAGCGTAATCTGTTGTGCATGTAGGAAGGGACAATGGGGTATAGTTCCTAGTACAACGACGAGGAATTGAAAAACTGAGACGACCTAAAAGGAAGGCAGACTCAATATTGCCTGTAATCAGTTTATGTAGAAAAACAGCATTAAAAGCATTAAGTGAAGGAAGATTAAGAAGAAGAAGCCTACTGGAGTATGACGATAGACGAAGATTGGGGTCCCAGTTTAGTCTATTTGGAACGGATGCAATTCGATCCTGGGTGATAGCAAAAAGATTAAACAACTAAAAGAATCTTTATAAGTCAGCCAGAATATAAAAGAAATTTAAATGAAATTAATTAAAATTGTTAAAAATAACTTTACTTTTATGTCAACTGTGTACTTATTTTCCCTTTTCAGCACGCTTCTCGCTTCAATATGGTTATCCCTTCTCCTTACAAAAGGATTGTTACCTACTTTTCCTCTTGGAAACATTTACAACAGATTCTTTTATAATTTGCATGGGCGTCTTGCTTATCTACTCAGTAACTCATATAATATTGTACATACATAATTGCTTTTCACTTCTACTTGAAGAAGTTCTGTTACAATGCTTCTCACTGCAACTTGCTTCTCTTTCCCTTTATTCGTTTGTCTCCGCAGCAGCTTTCTCAGTTCGCTTCTTGCTTTATTATCTTTACAGCACGTTTCTTATTTTGTTTCTCATTTAACTTTACTCTTTACTTCTCCTTAAGGAAGCTGTGTAACTTTGCTTCTCACTTTAATTCGCTTCTCTTTGCTCTTTACAGCACATATTTTCCTTTCTTTCGCACTCGAAAACACTTTTCTGCTTTCCGTACAGCAGCTTTCCCATCTTGCTTTTCACTCTAATTTGCAGCTAAATCATTTTCCCTCTCACTCTAATTGGCTTTTCCATTCTGTAACAGCAGCTCTTTTCAACTGAATCTCACTTATATTAACTAAAGCTTAATCTTTTCTCAATATTGTTACCTAAATACAGCTCTCGCTTCTCTCTGCGACACTTCTTTCATCTAGCTTCTTACTCCAATTTGTTTGTCACTTTTCTATATAATATTGGTAGCTTTCCCACTGCCTTCTTACATGAAGATGCTTTTCACTTCTCTTTCCCCCACTTCTCTCACCTAGTTTCTCACTTAAATAAGAATAAGAACAATCTTACATTGCTTCTCACTGAAATTTACTTCTTGCTTCTCTTGTCAGCTTTCCTTTCCCTCCAACTTGTGTTGCACTTCTTCTAGTAACTTTCCCAGTTTGCTTATTCCTCAAATTCGCTTCTTTTTTTCTCATATGACGCTTCTCGCTCTCAGCTCAGCTCTGTTTTCTCTCTCTCTAGCTTTAGCTCTCCCTCTCAATTCAATGAACTTCCTTTTGTTCCTGAGCTGAAAAGCTCTTTAAAGATGCTTCAACTTAGGGAAGAACTATATTTGATATATATATTTGTCAGAGTTGTCAAGTGAATAATAAAAGCCAGAGTTGTTTAAGCTATTGTGAAAATATTTTTTATTTTTGTTTAAAATTCTCTGGTACTTTGAATATTTTTGAAATATGCATAAATGAATTGAAATTCTGTTTTTATAAATGATTTATAATAATAATTTAGAAAATTGAATGAGGGATCTTAAGGATTTTTAATGACATTTCTAATAGATTTTTGGGTTTTTCTTTTATCTATTTTCTTTTATCTGTTTTGTCTTTTATATTTTTTTGTATTTGTTTTTTTGTCAAGGAATTCGAAAAATTTTGAGGGCTTATAAAGTGTTTTCTTTTGTTGAAACAAAATAGAAGTGAATACAGTTAATCATACTAAGATTTCATACAGTACTAATAGTATAAGTAATAGGGTAATTCCCCTTATATACCTTATGGATCACCAGATACTTTGGAGCTAGTGCGTTATATAAAACTTTTACTTTATCTTTTTGTTTTCTTTTGTTTTCTTTTTAGAGGTTTTTAGTGGCAAAGCGTAAGACGGGTTTCTGAGTTCTGATTTTGTAAATGTTATTGACAACTTTTCCCATTATGTCGTATATATATATATATATAACATATGTATATATGTATATATGGATCTATCTAAAACAGAAACGATAAAAGTTGAACTGTGACCATTTTTAAAACGGTCGCGAGTCCTCAAGGTAAATGTTGAATGATCTTTCATTATTATTATTTATATATTATTATTAACGTTCAATTAAAGCCAATTTGCGTTTGTTATTAAGTCTATATTGGAATCGATCTGATTTTGTTACTCATTTTAAAGCGTTTTTATATATAGATATAGTATATATATGTTTTGCGTACTAGTTTTTTAGGTTTGGGTTCTATTAAAATTTGTCAATTTGTCATCTTAAAAATATTCTTCATGATTTGATTTTTATGCATAAATAAATATATATGTATATATAGAATCTATATACGTTTGCATATTGGTCAGATATTGTGGCATTCGAATTGTACATTCAGTTTAGATCATTGTTTATTGTTTTTGGTTTTCTTTTTCTTTTTCTTTTTCTTAAATATTCCTGCAGAGGGCAGTCCCAGCTGATCGATCAGTATATATATATGTATATATAAGGTGAAAGCGAACTTATCGAAGTATAAACTCAATGTGAACTAACAGATATATCGTATAGATATCTCTCTATTCTACGTTTTTCTATATATATAAGGTGAACGCTGTCTAAATGAAGTATAAACTCAAAGTTAACTAAAAGATATATCTATCATCGAATTTTTCTAGGTTTTTCTATAAATATATAGGAGTAGTAGTAAATATATATAATAGCTGTCTAAAGGAAGTATCAGCTCAATGTGAACTGATAGATATTTATATATTAGGAGAAAGCTGTCTAAATGAAGTATAAACTCAATCTGAACTGATAGACTTATCATATAGATATCATCGGATTACTATAGCTAGTTTTTCTAGTGAAAGATCTGATCTGATCTGATCTGATCCTTGACTGACGTCTGCAGGAATATATAATATATATAATAGATACGGCAGGCCGTAAACTGTAAACTTCTCTCTCTAGTTATTAAAATACTTTCCTTACTTTCGTGCAACGGTAAACCTATTGTTTAGGCATTTTCTTTTCATTTTTAATTTTTCATTTTTCTCATTAAATATTGAAATTTCTTTTATATAGATTTCGATTCTCGTTTTTATATAATTATTATTATTTACAGTTGTGTTAAAGCAAACAAAATTTGTCACAGCCGTACTCCTTAGTATATCATGTACTCAGATGTAGTACATATATATTTCCATTATAATTGGTATTCACTGTACGAGTATTTTGTGTCTTTAGAGATTTGCGGTCATATTTTCTTATTAAGTTCTCATCAGATTTGATTCGATTACAATTATTATCATTTTATCAATATTATTGAATAGAGTTTATTGAATGCGTTTTCTTTTTAGATTTTTCTGCTGGTCCTGCAATATGCCTTAAATAATTAGCATAAGATTCGTTTTTTGAAATATTTCTTATTGTTTTCGTTTTGCATTTTGATTTATTTCTGGGTATATCGAAAGAGACGGTTAGCGCTTTAAAGTTCTTAAGTCTAGATCTGTTAAGATTTTTATATAACTTTTTGTTAATTAAAGAGAACGAAACAGAATTGCTTTAAAAAGGTTTCTTCAACAGCTATTAACAATATTAATTTCTTTTGGGGGTTTTATTAAAGATTTTTGTTTTTGTTTTGGGTTTTTTGTTTTTCTTGAAGTTTCATTTTAGATTTTGATTTTGGGTTTCCTTTGAGTTAGTTTTGTCGATTGTTTAGTATTATAACAAAAAGGTTTCCTATAGTAGAACTTATGTATAATTTATATAGTTGATTTGCCACTTGATATGATAGTGTGTGTGTGTGTGTGTGTGTTGTGAGTGGGTGTAATGTGTGTGTAGCCTACTATAAAATTAGCACCAATGCAAAATATATACGATTATAAATAGTATCTATAAACGATTTCTATTCAATCTTCTATATGTGTGTGTGTGTGTGTAAGTGTGTGTGTGGGTTGTGATATGTGTTGTTTTTGTTTTTTTTTTTTACTTGTAATCAAAAGATTTCTTCTACTATATCTAAGTCTGAGGATAGGAAAGAGGAAAAAGAAAAAACTTGTTGTTCACTAGGTGAGATTTCTGTGTGTGTGTGTGTCTATGTGTGTGTGTGTGTGTGTGTGTGTGTTTGGGTTTGTTCTCAAGTGCAGACACAGAATGAACCCAGTACATTTCATTTAGTTATATATCGTATATAATATGTGTATATTATTATTATATTATGATACTCGTACTTTCAATCCTTCAGCTAAACACTAGTCAACAAGTTTGTGATACCATTTATAGAGCCAGGCAGAGCTGTACATAAGATTTATCTACTATATAGTAAGAATTAGGATTGTATTCGGTTTATGACGCGGCTTGCGACCAATGCCTCAAGTCAACTGGCATTGGCCCAGTTCTAAATGTGATTCATACGCTTGTTTCGTATCGTATTATTGTTCCTACATAAGACTAGGGATTTACATATATATATATATATATATACATTTCGTACGATGTATATATATATATATATTTGAGTTGAAAACCTACGTATTGTTCTGTCGTACTCCATTTTGTTATATTTATATATATCGTTATAAATTTGTTAGCTTTTTATTTTTATTACATTGTAATAATTATGTTTCCATTTTTGGGGGTCCAGCTTCTAGGGGGGTTGTGGGGTAGGTGTGAGGGAGGAGGCAGGGTGGGGAGGTAGGGTGGGGGTTAACAATAACGAACCTGCCCACCAGCTACATTTAAGTTCTGGGACTCTTACTTAAAGCTAAACACAATTCTTCTCGTTATTTAACTTCAAGTTATAAATTGAGAAAACTATTTCCCAGAAAGCTAAGCATTATTGTGGACACCGCGAGTGGCGCCACATTCACGTTGGAGGCGGTGCTATTCCCAGCCAAGATCTCAGCACGTTTCCTCATGCGTTCCTGCAACAAGACAACAAATGAATAGAAGACTCCTAGAGCTCATACACTCACCTGGTAGAGCTTATCCTCGCCGGGTGGATCCAGACACTCGAATTCGCAGCAGCGTTCGCCCACTCTGAAGTTTTTACAGAACTGCAAACGGGTTAAGGGTTATTTTAGTTGTTTATCCCCTTTCTTTTAGCTATTTATCTTACGTAGGGCGGATCACAGTAAATGGCCTTGCACCAGAGCGGCTCCGAGTGATAGCACACGCAGAGGCTGCAAACCCCGGGTCCCGGCACATAGAGCATTCCATGGTTCACCTTGTTACCCTGAAAGTCCACGCAGTCCTCCTCCAGTGCCACTGCATGAAAAGAAAGAGGAAGAATTAAAGAAAATAAAATAAATTTAACAACAATTATTTATTAATAATCATTGATTATATAAAAAATATATGTTAAGCATTATTCGCATACAGTTTTGAGATTATTATTAGTAGAGAAGGAAGACTCGATCGGGTCTGATTTAATAGGTTAGATATATCGGGATGTATATATCAGCTCAGATTTATCAGGCTAGATATATCAGGTGAGATTTATCAGCTTACACAACAATTATAGCATTTATTTTAAAAATTTAGAAGAAAAAGAAGAAATATCTAATTGAGTTTTGTTTTTAATCAAATAAATATTATGATTATTTATTTAAATTATAGTTTTTTACTCAAAAATAATTATTATTGTCCAATAAAACTTGGGCGTGAAAAATAAATAATGTTTCTCAATAAATAGATTTATAAAAAAAAAATGATAAGAAAATAATTATAAAAAATAATTAAAAAAAAAATTATAAAAAAAAATTATAAAAAAAATATTATAAAAAAAAAATCGGAAATAAATATTATTATTTGTCTTATTTCCCAATAAAACTTGGGCGTGAAAAATAAATAATGTTTCTCAATAAAGAAATTTATAAAAAAAAATTATAAAAAAAAAATTATAAAAAAAAATTATAAAAAAAATATTATAAAAAAAAAATCGGAAATAAATATTATTATTTGTCTTATTTCCCAATAAAACTTGGGCGTGAAAAATAAATAATGTTTCTCAATAAAGAAATTTATAAAAAAAAATTATAAAAAAAAAATTATAAAAAAAAATTATAAAAAAAAATTATAAAAAAAAATGTTTCTCAATAAATAGATTTATAAAAAAAAATTATAAGAAAAAAATTATAAAAAAAATTATAAAAAAAATGTTTCTCAATAAATAGATTTATAAAAAAAAAAATTATAAAAAAAACTATAAAAAGAAGGAAATAAATATTATTATTTCTGAAAAAAAAAATTAAATTTAATAAAAATAAGTTTTTTTAATAATTAAAACATGAATAAAAAAATGAAAAATAAGACTAAAATATCCTTGATTAATACATTTTTTGTACTTCCTGCTTGGATAAGATGACTCCAAGTAAAAACTGTTTTCTTTTCCTAATGTAAAGAGAGAAATAATCTTTTTGCGTTCGTCATTATTTTCTATTAAAATAAATATTAGGAAACACAGGAGAAAGTATTTACAACTTCTGTTGAAATTTGAATAAAATATTTATTCACTTTTATATTCTAATTTCACTGCGCACTGTCTAAGTTCTATGAAGCCTTTATATAATAAAGAATTGTATTTAATTAATAAATAATAAAAGTTATAGCAATGCTCTGAAAATATTCAATTAATTTCATAAGGAAACTGAGTGATTCTTTTAGGCAGAAAAGTTATTTTAAGAAATCATGTCGAAAAATTGGGAGGACAAGAAAGTAGGTTAAAAAAATCTCACTGATATTTGGAGAGTAATAGGAATATCTAGTAGATATACAATAGATCCGATAACTTTATTTAAATTCAGTTTTAACAAGGAAGGAACAAAAGGATATATTATTATTTTTTATTAATTTATTTAATTTAGACTCGACTTAAATATAATAAGTAAATTATATTAAAGAATTTAATTTCATATTTTAATTCATATATTAATTAAAATTTATAAAAAAAAAATAAATAAATTTGAAAAGTAAAGTTTAAATATAACAAGATAAAGACACAAAAATTTCGTAATTTCCTCAGGCCAAAAGATTTTTCATCGTGTCAAAAGATTTGAATC
The DNA here is from genome assembly GCA_035045065.1 of Hirtodrosophila trivittata. NCBI lineage: Eukaryota > Metazoa > Arthropoda > Insecta > Diptera > Drosophilidae > Hirtodrosophila > Hirtodrosophila trivittata. The sequence continues at coordinate 10,866,157 of JAWNNK010001028.1, read as the reverse complement.
GAAAAGGAAATCAGCTGTCAGGAAATTTAATGGACTCATTGAGAGAACTTTCCGAGCGCAGCATAAGTTTTCCTTTGATAGCAACAAAATATTAAGTTGAAGGACAGCAGGCGTTGACATACATTTCGCAGAGACTGTCAGGCAGCCTGAGGCATCTCAAATATAGTTCAGTCTGCGTTAAGACTTCAAGCGTTGCGAAACTAATAAAAAACTTTTGAAACTTTCAGAAGAAATATTAAAGATCTTTGACTCCTTTTTGGGTAAGTGTGAAAAAGGTTTCACTGGAATCAATTTTCTCTATATCTCCGATGATTTCTCTATTTCAGTTTGTTAACTCTATCGGAGTATTCTGGTCTAAAGATAGGAATCATATTTAGTCAATTTGGACAAAGGTCAGAACTGTTGCTACACTGAGAGAAACGAAATGTCATTCATGTGGCTGCTGTTAAGATTTTTGCTCTACAGGCTCTGTACCCTTATATACATTATTTAGCTTTGCTGCACATTATATTTCTATATTCAATAAATTTATTTTATATAAAATACTATGCCTGATTATTTGAAGTGAAGAAAGGGAAAGAAATTCCAAGAAATTTTCCCTCTATGTAAGTTGTGAAGAAGGGAGTTCCATTTGCTAAAGAAAGATTTAATTTTGGAAACAATAGAAAGATGGATGCTTCTTTATGATCTAAGGCCACAATTAAAGTCTAGCCTATATTATTTCATATTATAATATTTATTATCAGATTATTTATATTATGAACTATTTATCATAAATTAGAGCATTTGCTTTGGGGCTTAGTAGAATAATTCCCTGGAGTTTTTTCATATGGAAGCTTGTCCGACGATACTTCTGGTACTGCCGAAGTCCTTTATACTGAGGGTGTGTATATTATTCTTCAGAAAAACTGCTTGAAAGATCTTAGACTTCTACCTGTAAGTCAGCTTTATAAAGTCTGAAGTCAATACGCTTAAGATCCAATGAGAAATGCATCCTAGGTAGAATCATCCTATTCAAGCCTCCAAAAAAAATAGATCCTATTGAAAATCTTCCTATAAGAAAAGCATCTTATGAGAGCATCTTTAGAAAATTTATCCTAGGAGAAATACATCCTATGAAAAAAGCCTTCGAGGAGAACTCATCCTATAATAAATGCATCCTATGAGAAATTATCCAATAGAAAAAGCCTTCTAAAATACATGCATCCTATTAGAAATCGTCTTTAAAGAAAAGCATCCTAAGAGATGTGCATCGATTGAGAAAAGACTCCTATGAGAGATGCACCTTATTAAAAATCTATCCTAGGAGAAGTACAGCCTATGAAAAAACCCTCCTAAGAGAAACTATTCTATGAGAAAAGCATCCTAGGAGAAAAGCATCTTATGCAAAAAGCCTCCAAATGCATCCTGTTAGAAATCGTCTTATAATAAAAGCATCTTAGGAGAAAATCATACTTTGAGTGATGCAAAGATACAAGATGGAAAATGGAGATATATATCCTACGAAAAAACGTCCGAGGAGAAATTATCCTATGATAAATGCATCCCATGAGAAAAGCATCTTCGAAGAAATCAGCTTATAAAGAAAGCCTTCTAGAAGACATGCATCCCATTAGAAATTATCTTTAAAGAAAAGCATCCTAAGTCATATGCATCGACTGAGAAAAGACTCCTATGAGAGATGAATCTTATGGAAAATATATCCTAGGAGAAATATGTACATCCTAAGAAAAAACCCTTCTAGGAGAAATTATCCTATGAGAAAAGCATCCTAGGAGAAAAGTATCTTATGAAGAAAGCCTCCCAAGAGAAATGCATCCTGTTAGAAATCGTCTTATAAGAAAATCATCTTAGGAGAAATGCATCCTAGGAGAAAATCATCGTATTATAGATACATCTTATGGAAAATGTATCCTATAAGAAATCACCCTGTGATACGTGCATCCTATAAGAAAAACAGCCTTTGATATATTTATCTCATAAAAACTACATACAGTCACAGCTTAATAAACCGCAAAAAGCAGCAGTTTATTTGGTTTAATTAAACAGGCCAAAGGCCATGTCAGCATCCTCTTACTCGAATGCGGACTCAACATTCTTGTCCTCTTCCTTCCTTCTTCCTTCCTTCTCGGCAGAAATTAAAGCGAGATGGAAACTTTTACTACTGCCATCTCGCTCCCACTGGCACGCTGCCTTTACCATCATAAAGATTCTCACTTCCCTTTTCGTATACAGCAATCAATAAAAATCAATTCCTGTTGAAATATAACAGCGATTTTCCACATCTTTAATCATTTTTCCATTATCATTTTCTCATTACATTTTCTTTGCCATTACAAATGCGGCTAATCGATTGACTGATTGCCCTGATATGAACCCGCTTTCATTTTTAATCGCTTCTAATCTTTCAGGCTTAGCCGAAGGATACCCTATAGAAGTGACTATATGGGAGGGTATATGCTATAGGGAGGGTATACTAGAAGATATTTCCCCATCAATTGATAGCTGAGTTTGGTTATGAGAGGAAAATTCTATGAAGTTTCCTTTGACTGCCTAAAAAGAGCTGAAATATTTCCATTGATGCGAAAAATTATAAATTCCAATTGGAATTTCGATGCCAAGGATCCTTTCTCATTATTTTCTTCGTGTTTCCTAGTGCCGCATGGAACATGTTGCAAGCACGCTGTCGCAGGTTCGTTGCAAAGAGCTTTTCCGGCTCTGAGCTTTTGCGGCTCAGACTCAAACAACCTGCCGCATGTTCGTGCCGCATTTTGGTCTGAGGCGACGTCAAAGCCAACCCGTTGCCACCCACCCCCCAAGCCGAGGCACGTTTCGCTGGTTTCAGTAACAGTTGGTGCCACAGTCGCAGTCGCAGGTCACTTGAAACATGGTTCGAAGTTGTAAGCAACTTCCGGCCGACTGCACGAGGCACTGAGGCGTCAGGCGGCGGTGGCGGTGGCGGTCTCCGTGTCGGTCTCGGCAGCGGCGGCATCGGCAGCGAAAGTGCCGCAAAATGCTGCTGCTGCTTTTTTTTGTCGTTTTGCTCGTTTGCTTTCCTTTTGCGCCTGGTCGCGTCTTTGTGCGCCGTCAAACGGACAATTGGCACAGGGTGTTTCAAGGGAGGAGGAAGGGGAGTGGGGGGAGGGGGAGGGGGAGGGGCTGGTGCTTAGTGCTGATGCTGCAACTGCCGCATTTCGTTGCAGTTGTTTGTACGTTTAAGGTTGTCTTTGGCTTTGTTTGTTTGTTTGTTCTGGCAACGTTTTTGTGCTTTCACTTTGCCACTGCTCGCTGCCGACGTCGCTGCCAGCGTCGCTGTCAACGTCAACGTGCTTTTGGCCCTTTTGAGATCGTTGAATAATTAAAAACAAGCGCTCGACTTTTGCGCCAGCTGTCGACCAAACAACTTTCAGTTGCCCTGGGTCAAAGTTGTTTTGCGTACGTCACACTTTTTTTTCTCTGCCTCTCTGTATCCTCCTCCCCCTCCCCCTCTGTCTATCTCTTTCACTCTGTGGGCCTGCCTGCATTTCATGGCTGTTCTCTCTGATTTTATGGCGACATTTCACAATTATGCTTATTACTTTTTAATGCCCGTTGGTTTGCGTGCGCCACTACTGCCGCCCCGAGTAGCCCCGGACAGCCTTAACAACCTTTAACGTGCCCTGCGACACCACGGACCCCCCTGCACCCACCCCCTCCCCTACACTTTCGAATTGCGACTTGCACTCGGACTTCGACTGGGTGAAGCAAGCGTGGCCAAGGGGGCGTGGCTTGTCCAGCGTTTATGTGCAGTCATGCGGCCCACTTATAAATAGCTTTTGTTATGACACTTAGCTGCTGACCTCCTCGCGCTGCACAGCTCCCCTGGCACCCCTGGCACCTGCCACCTGCACCTTGCACCCTGCCAGTTGTCGTCCAACTTTCGTTTTCATATTTTATGAGAAATCAATTCATAACTTTTCCTAATTATATGTTGCACTCCCTAATTTGCTTCATCGAAAATACCAATTACTATAATGTCTGGTTCGCACTTCATAGTTGGCTTTAACACTCTATTATTTAGGAGTATAGGTATCTATAGTGGTATTGGATCTATCCTTTACTTAGGGTTGCATATTGTAAACGCTCTTCGGGTTTGTTTTGGGGTTTTTTTTAAGTTTCTCCCTACTTTTTCCTGCTTTTGTCTTGTCTTATCTTTCCATTTTGATAGTTAGCTTTATGGTTCTCTTACATAGTATATAGAGTATATAGTACACATCTTTATATCTTTAGCAATTGGACCTAGCTTATCTCAAACATAGGGTTTAATATATCACAAGCTCTTCGGGTTTGTTTAAGGATATGTTTGTTTAAATTTCTCCCTACTTTTCTCTCCTTTTGTTTTGTGTTATGTTTTCATTTTGATAGTTAGCTTTATTATTCTCTTATGTAGTATATAGAGTATAGATATCTGTATAGCAATTCGATCTAACTTATCCTTTTCTTAGGGTTTAATATATCAGAAGCTCTTCGGGTTTGTTTCAGGGGTTTTCTTTAAGTTTCTCCCTCCTTTTCTTTAAGGTTTCTTCAAGCATCTCCCTACTTTTCCTGCTGTATTATTATATAGTTAGCTTTATTATTTCCTTATATAGTATATACAGTATAGATATCTATATAGGAATTGGATCAGGCTTATATTTTACCTAAGGTTTCATATACAAAAAGCTCTTTAGGTTTGTTTTGAAAGGTTTTTTAAGCTTCTCCCTACTTTTTCTGCTTATGTCTTGTGTTAGTTTTCCATTTTGATAGTGAGCTTTATTCTCTAATATTGTAGATGGAGTGTCTATATAGCAATTGGATTTTATTTAGGGCTTTATACACCAATCGCTAATCGGGGTTTGTTTCAAAGGTTTTGTTCAAACTTCTCAAAAAAAAACTTTCCTTTTTATTTATATATATTTTTTTGTACTTTCTCCTATGTCAGTTTTCATTTTCAAGCTATAATTTTCCATTAATATGTTTCAGATTTAATTAATTTCATTAACTCAATTTGATAGCCAAGAAAAATCCATGAAAATCTGTTTAATTTACACATTTTAAACGCAATTTTAAAATGTGATGGGAAAAAAACCTTAAATAAAAAGCTATCTGCTTATTTTAACCTTGAATAAAATCATAATCCACTTGACACTCAACTCAAAATGTGATGTTATTGCTCTTGAACTCTGACCTTTCGTTAACTGACTGCGTGTCAATTATGATTTTAATATGTATTGACAGCATGCAGCAAAGTTCGATAAAATCCAAATAAAGCCACGTGAATTGCAAAGTTTTTTCTTTTTTTGTAGTTGTAAAAAATCTCTCGATGTGATTTTGAATGTCATCTCGATTGGTCGCGTGTCAGTTTCAATTTCAGTTTCAGTTTCAATATCAAATTCAATTTCAGTTTTCAATTTCAGTTGTTCTCTGTTTCAATGTCAACTTTCATTTCAAGAGCAATTCATGGGAATGGGCCATCAAAATAGTCGTCAGCTAACTTATATTATATACAAGTATGAAGTACATATATATATTTCGGAACAGTTCATAAATGCTTACAAGTGTGCAGCACACACACACACACACATATACACACACGTGTATAGGCAATGCCAAGTGCACAGTGTTGGGGAGGGGAGGGGGGGGCGTGTCAGGCTGTGTCAGGGCGGTGACGTTGACTGAGTGCAGCCATCAACTTTTCAACTTGTGCCTTTCTCTGAGTGCCACAGTTTCTGCCTCTGTGTGTGTGTGTGTGTAAGTGTGTGTAAATGTGTAACTGTGTCAGTATGTGTGTCACTGTGTGTGTGCCTTGGTAATCATCGGCCGTCACTAATGAGATTTTGTGTGTGCGTCGCCGCATGTATATTGTATTTGTGTGGGAAAATAGCTGGTGCCAAGCAGAAGGAAACTTTCTCGACGTTGTTGTAATTGTTGTCGTTATTTTTCCTGTCGTTGTTGTTGTTGTTGCTGAATTGTTAGCGGAAGCAAAGATTTTAATACCATTTTGAATGTTATGTGCAATGCAATTAGTGGAACGTAAAACGTGCGCCTCGCCGTATGCAATGCAGCTTGAGTTTCTCCCCTCTTGCTCTCTGCCCGTGCAATGTGTCGTATACGCAATGTGGCTGCCATGTGTGTTTCTTTCTTTTTCTTGCCATTTTTCGTCATCAAAATGACCGCAAGAAGCGTTTATATTGCGTAAGATAAGCACTCAGTTGTTGTAAGAAGGGTAGAGGCATTATATCGAAATGCGCCACAATTCTCCAACGGATGTGGAGACGTTACGACAAGCGATTAGCACCAAGTCTATTGTGTTAACGGCTAAATAGATAAGTCTTCTCCCCTTTCTTCTTCTTCTTCTTCTTCTTATTCTTGAGGCCAGCACTAAATTCCGGAAACGTTAAAACTGTCAGCGCATAGCAATGCTTAAGTAATCGGAACAAAGCTAAACTTAAACGAATGTTCTACGCAGAGCAAAACTAAATGAAGTTAGTTGAAAAGAAAAACTATTAGACAACTGCGTGCTAGAACGCTTCTCGCTTCTTTCTTTACTTTTTGTCTATGTTTGCTTCTTGCTTTGCTGTTTGGGTCCTTTGTCACTCGAGATAAATCTTTATAGCTACGTTCCAAGCTAATTCCAATGCTTCTCACTTTACTTCCTCTTGCTTCCTTCTTGAAGACACTTCTCGCTTTGCTTTTTACTGTGCTTCTTGCAATACCTTTCACAACACTTTTTAGGCAGATTTTCTCTAGCTTATTGAGTCCTTATTCCCTTCTCCCAACACTTCTCACTCTGCTCTTGAGATCTGATCTTTCTCTTTTGTAGCTATTTACTTCCTGCTATGTTTCTCTCATTGTTTCCACTCTTCCTACTTGCAATGCTTTTGACTAAGCATCTCTTAGCTCACTTCTCGCAATGCATCTCGCTACGCTTCTTGCTGTGCTACTCGCTACGTTTCGCACTACGCTTCTCGCTATGCCTCTCAGTACGCTTCCTATGCTTCTTTTATTGTTTCCATCCATTCTTCTTGTAGAAGAGAGAAGCGTAGAACTTCTTGAATTAATTTTTATTATGCTTCATACTAAGTTTTTTCTTGGTACGCTTCTCGTGATACTTCTCACTATGCATTTCATGCAAATCATGAATGTCTTGCAATGATTTGTATCCCGCTTTCTATCTTACTACGCTTCTCGCTTTGCTTCCTGCTTTTGTACTTGCTTTACTTCTCACTACAAAACATATCGAGAAGTTTTTCACTAAGTGTTCTCATCTATCTCTTCATTCTAATCCCTATGCGTATTCTATGCAGCTAATTTATAATGTTTGTTTCTTGTTTCTCTTATTGCTTCTCTAACCTTCAGCTAGCACTTTGCGTACCTTTTGGGGATACACCTAGGCGATAGGCTGCCTAAAACTAGCTGGAAACTGGGGCAGAATTGGGCAAAGGTTATTTAGGACTGATGACAAACGGTTGCATTTTGCATGGTTTGTTGCACAAACTGTGAAGGGGATTTGATTGGCCGTCAATCAACGCAATTAGCCAATTCAAATGGCCAATTGTGGCGCTGTGGCCTTTTGAATGTTGTCGCCTGTGTGTGTGTGTGTATGTGTGTGTGTGCGTGTGCTCGTAATTACCAATTGTAACAGGTCCAACGATTATCGATCCAATATAGCCTGACGCCGTCGGGACGTGTCCCTTGTCGCATGTCGTTTAACGTTTTGTCCTCTAAAGCTAAGCTGGGCTAAGCAGAGCTGAGCTGAGCGGATTTTATGCAGTATAAGCCGTAGCTGAATGTTGGCTAAAATCCAACTAATTAGTTAGTCATAAGCGGGCGTTGGTGTGTAACAAAATGTGCCTAAGGCAACGACAAGTCGACCTCAGTGCCTTGACATCCTTGTCTAACAATTTTCTGGCCAATAACTCAATTGCGTATAACTGGGCAATAAAACTTGGCTTTGAGCTCAACCAACAACCAAACAAGCGAGCAGAAGAGAGAAGGAACTGCAAAAGCGGAAGTGGCATAAGAAATACCGAGTGCAGCCTCGTGGGAGCTACTCGCAGGACTCGTTATGCCATACCACAAAAAATAGTTTGCCAAAAACTTTTGTGCGTCAATAACAACAAGAGGCCAGAGCATAACTTTCCAGCATTCCGCATATGCGAACTATGTATACCCTGTAAAAGCTACGACTAGCTATAACTAACGAGTTGCTAAGAGTATAAAACAGCTTACAGCTTATGTTAATTCGTAGAAGTTGAGGCAAAGCCTGAAAGGTTGAAATAAAAATGGAAAATATCATGTATATATATAGTTAACTGCATGATAGGATATGAGAATTTGTTATTATATATAGTAAGTATTATTATATAGGATATATCTATATATAGTCAAGATCTATTCAACTTTCAGTTTGCAACTTTTGTTGGCTTTCCACTCACAATTCTCATCTGGAAATTGTCATCTTTGTGTATTTCGAATCTCAAATGAAAACTTTTTATATCTTTTTCTGTGTGTTCTCTTCTTCTTCTTGTTGGTTGCTGCCCTCAAAATATGGTCACATCTGTGTGGTTGTTGTTGTAATGAAAATGAAATTGTTGCCAAATCGCGTTGCTTTTGTTGTCGCTGGGTGCACAAGTGCTAAAATTTAAGTGCGCCTCCTTCATGCCACACCCCAATGCAGCCACTGTCAGGTGTTTGGGGCAGCGGCCAGGGCGGCGGCAGTGGCGACATGGCAACCACCAAACAAGCAGCACCAGGAATACCAGAACGCCCAAGCCCCAAAACCGAAAGCCGAAAACCGAAAACCTCTTACCAAAAGCCCCGAACGAGCCAAAGTCGACTTTTGCATGTGCAAAGTCAAGGCTGTTCTCTATTGTTGTCCTGGCACAACACCCTGCCCCCTGTGTGCCCCTGCCCTACCCCCACAAAGACATTACAAAACCCTCCAGCAAACCACACCCCTCGCCCCTGCTGAGGCCCATCCTTTAACGCTTCTAATGGCTTTTTCATATTTCCCTTGCCCAATTGTTTTGGGCATTATTTATTATTTAACTTGCGGATAGGCTCTGAATGTGCATAAAGCTGAGTATTTAATCGGCACTCTCGAACCGAGATGACAATCGAGCGACAACAATATATATATATATATACTATATTGTATATAAGTATCAATTGTATTTATCGGATTTGGCATCAATTTGCCTCTCGAGCTCTGATTTGTTGGCAGACAAGTGAAATGCAGAGCCAAAATATAGTTGCATTTCTTATTTGATTGTTCGACACTTGATTGTCGGTTAGGCACAAATCGATAGCTGCGATAACAGGTCACACTTCGATGAATTTATTGTCGATTATTATAGATTATTAAAGTCTTCAGTGATAACTATTTATATTTACTTAGTTCTATATATTTAGTTCTAACTGCAAGCTAAGTTTCAAGTTAGACGCAGAATGTTCAACTGTTCAAGATTGATCACCTATCGTTTATCGATAAATATATATACTGGTACAATATTTATGAGACGTGAGACCTGATTGCTATAGGATGTTGTTGGAATAAGTTATCGAGGAGTTTTAACAGAAATTTAAGTATCTTACTCAATATAACGATTAATAGCATTATGAGCTACATCTTACTAAGTCTCGATAGGAGTCAATTAAGTGTAGCTATCGATAGTTAGTCTATAGTTATTAACTATGCTTTCCTGTCTGTAGTTATTAACTATGCACAAAGCTTACAAAGATACTCAAAAGACTTCAGTTAGCACACAAACCTTTAACTTTAGAGTTTTATATTCTACTATGAATACACATGGTGCTATAAGGATCGATATATGTACCTATCGATAGATATTAGCTTGGCCTAGTTTCCGATAGTTATTAGTTAATTACCATAAACTTTAGCTATAGCTGTGAGCTCGTCAAAGTTCTTCATTTAACTAACATAAGTTGTGCTATAGTCTCTTATATTCTACAGTAAAAAATTTAGTTAAAGTATCTCAATTCGATAACTTTAGATTCGATTAATAAACGGTTTAATGTAATACTTAATGTGCCAAATAATGTCGATTCTTTATAGATATATGTACACACAAGCATTAAGAGTATAAAGTATTACAAGTCTAAATTGAAAAGAGGAAATCAAAAAGCAATTCAATAAAATAGACAACCGCTGCCCACAATTGTGAAAACTAATCGAATACTTAAGTATTCTATCGAGTATTCCCTTGACATTTACCCTGATTGCTGCGCAGTAGCATTCTAAGGACTTTCATGAAACTTTCTTATTCACGAATCATTGTGAACCAATCAGCTGTTGGGTGAATAATTAAAATTGCTTTCACTAATTGACGAAGCAATCGATTGAATTGCGGCCAAGGTGAATATTTGAGAGCCTAATGTAAACGCCACTACGTAGAACGTAAGGAGGTTAGGACGTAAGCACGTAAGCACGTACACAGCGCTGATGTAGTATAGTATTAGGCGTAAGGATACGTAACGTAGTTGCGTGATTACGTAGTCAAAACTTATCTGTATCATTAGAGAGAAAGTAAGCTAAACTTTAAGCCTAGCGCATAACGTAACGTCACGTAGTCATGCCACTACGTAAGCGTGTCAGCACGTCATCAGAGAGATGAGCTATCAAAGAGCTAGGTTACACGCAACGCTGAAAAAGTACGTAAAGCAGGCGTGCCTACGTAAGTACGTAAGCACACGTAAGCAGCGAATCACGTAATTATTTAATCGCTGCCGATCTGACGACGATGATTTGCCTTTATTTTCCCCAAAGCATAAGTGTAAATGAGACAGAAACGGAGAAAGAGAAGGAGAATGTGCGAGAACGCCTGTCAAGGGTCAAGGGTCTGGCGTGTCGATAATTACCTGTGTAACAGCACAGGCAGCTAAAAAGGCACAGGACGAACAGCAGCCAGGACATGCCACATGCCGGCAGCGTGGCATAGAGTGACGCCTCGCTCATCCGGATTGTTGTGGCACGTTGTTGTTGTTGCTGCTTTTGTTGCTGTCGTGGTTGCCAACGACGCCGTCTCGTGCTGCGTTCATTGATTGTTGTAATTGCCGGCGACGTTGTTGCCGCCGCTGCCGCTGCCACTGCCGCTGCTGCCGTTGCAGTTGCAGATATAGTTGCTGTTGCTGCAGCTGGCAGGCGCCACGTTGCTGCAGTCGGCCGCCTGGCGAAGCGCTTTGTCATTGTCAGGCGTTGATTTTGAACTTGGCGGCTGCTGTTACTTCTCCGCCTGCACCTTCACCACCCCTTATCGTCGACCTCCGCCTCCTCCTCCTTCTACACGTGCTAACGTTGCAGCTGCTTTTGACGTTTTCGCCGTCGCCGTCGTCGTCGTTGTCGTCTCCCTCTTTGTTTTCGTCACACTGTGCGGGTAGCTGCTGAAAGTTAAACATAGTTAAGTTGATTGGCATAAGGGCAGGCAACGCTCTGCTGTTAGTTGGCATACACTTAGCGAAAAACTGGCAGCATATAACATAACTTTCAAGCACATGATTAAAAATAATATTCACATAAAGTTAATCTTCATATAAACTTGAACTTATTTGAAGTCCAGCCTTTAGCTTAATGGAAAACATTAAGCTAGCACCTTTTTTCTCTAAGTGTATATGGCAGCAGCCAGTGATTGCACTAAGTATACCAAAGATGCTTAGCTGAAGGGTTTGTGTATAGAATTACTCATGTCAGATAATAGGCAAACGCTGCGTATACGTAATAAGTACTTGTTAGAAGATTATGCAGGCTCTTATTACCTCTGACGAGTTCAGCTGCAACTGCAGTGGGCCAGTTTGAAGTGTTTAGAGTTAAGCTCTTTCCAGACAATTAATTTAATCGATTAATAATATGCTTAGCGAGTGTGTGATAGATAGTTGCACGTGTTTAAGCAATTAGTCAAATTGGCCAGACAAGACTTAAAGGCTTAGGCAGATTCAATTAGATAAATAAGTAAAACAATCGATTGTTGTTTATTATATGAATAATGAATAGAAGTCCTCAAGATTGAACTGTTTATAAGTGAATCAATTGATTGTAGTTCATTCTCATATATGAATAGGAGTCCTAGAGATTGAATCATATATAAGTGAATCAATCGATTGTTGGTCTTAATAAATATATGAATAGGAGTCATAGAGATTGAATTACATATATAGTAAGTGAATCAATCGATTGTAGTTGTTTATCATATACGAATAAAAGTCAATCAATTGATTGTAGTTCATTCTAATCTATGAATAAATGTCCTCAAGATTCAATTATATATAAGTGAATCAATTGATTGTTGTTATACGAATAAAAGTCCTGCTGATTCAATTATAAATGTGAATCAATCGACTGTAGATCTTTCTGATATATGAAAAATATCCTGCAGATTGAATAAAAGTGAATCAATCGATTGTAGTTCTTTCAAATATAATAGTGAATCAATTGATTGTTGTTATATGAGTAAAAGTCCTGCTGATTCAATTATAAATGTGAATCAATCGACTGTAGATCTCTCTTATATATGAAAAGTATCCTGCAGATTGAATAAAAGTGAATCAGTCGATTGTAGTTCCTTCAAATATATGAATAAGATTCCAACAGATTGAATGTATAAGTGAATCAATGGATTGTTGTTTTATGAATAAAAGTCCTGTTGATTTAATTATAAATGTTAATTAATCGATTGTAGTTCTTTCTGATATATGAATAAGATTCCTACAGATTGAATAATATGTAAGTGAATCAATTGATTGCTTTTCTTTCCAATATATATGAATAAATGTCCCTTAAAAGAGAATCAATCGTTTGTAGCTCCTTCTAAAATATGAATAAAACTCCTCTGTTAATTTAGTCATTTAAGAGAAACAAATGGAACTTTCACACTTTCTGATAGAAACAAATGCTTCTTTAGCTTTATAGAAAGCAGTTCGCTTTCTTCGAACTCTCCTATATATATATATTTGTATATACATATATATACACGTCTTGAAACTGGGTCAGATATAGCACAGCAGTCAGATAATACATACTTACTTACGAGCTGTCTTGTACATATGTGACTTATAATCAATAGCTTGTTTTTCGTTCCCAAGATTAAGAAATACTCGAAATTCAAAATAATATAAATAATTTCGAGTTTATTCAACTGCTGGAAGATAAGTCAAGCAAATATTCACTAGGGATTATAGCATATGTCTTCTTTTAATAGGCTTTTGATTTGTCTTAGACTAATTCGTTTTAATTAAAAAGATTGCAATTGAAACGATAGTCTAGTGCAAATATCTAAAGTATTCACATATTTATTCATTCATTCAAGTGTATCATTCATATAGTATACTCTGACCTCGACCTCGCATGTTTACAACGTGGCACAGAAGCAAAAGTTTCCTTCTCGATTAAATTAAACTTGCACACCAACTTTTCCTACTGTCTATACACACACACATATATATATATATATATGCATGTACACTCGATAGTCTATTGTTTCAGCGAGTAGGGGTAAATGAGGGTGTGTACCCTTTGGTCGAAAGATCATTACTTATTCACTTTCGCATCGATAATTCATGCGCTGCTGATGTATTTTAGCTAGCGATGGGTAAATGCGAGCACTCTGTATTTATTTACTCGTTGCATTGCTGCACTTTGCTGCAGTGTGTTGATATTTACAACTATCCTGGGTGGGTGTGTAATAGGTGTGTGTGTGTGTGTGTGTGTGTTACTTGCATACTGCAGCGCGTGCCAAAGGCGCATCAGCTGTTCCGTGTGTTGCTGCCATCGCCTTTGGCAACGGCTTTGGCAGCGGCGTCAGCATCAGCGTCGACGTTGACGTCGGCCTCGCATGTTTACAACATTTTTGCAACGGCCCCAAGGGGCAGTGTGAGCGAAAGCTAGATAGATAGACCAAGACCAAGAGCAAGAGCAAGAGAGAGAGGTAGAGAGTGGAGGAAAGAAGAACATTTCGGCATTTCGGATGTCCCCTGCATTTCGTTGAGGCGCTGCCAAAAAAAAAGGAACATAAAAAATTGTTTGTGCGCTGCTGCGGCGGCTGATTGCTGTCTTCTTTTAACTTTGCGGCTGCTTCTTACACACACACACACACACACACACACTCGCACACACACACACACACATAGATAGCGCTCTTTGTGTCTTTAATTTCAATCTTATAAATAATTCGCATAGCTCGACTGCGACGAGTTTCACAGCGCGCTTTATGGATTTTCTTAGGCTCTCATACTCTGACACACACACACACTCACTCACACACACGCACACACAGGCAAACACACGCGTACACACAGGCACACACACACACGCAGAGACACACACCGCTCGCACACACACGCTTTGGCTTTTTACGCGCATTGATTTTCTCCTATTTCCTTTTTCTTTTACTGTTGTGCTATTTTTTTGTTGTTGTTTTTTTCTTTATTTTTTTTATATTATTTTTTTTTGCCTTTTTTAGGACATTTCAAGGCTCCGGCGGTACTTACATCTCACGTAAATGTTTAACTTCGACACCGAAATTCGCACGCGAACACTAAAAATACTTTAAGCAACAAAACCAACAAACAAACAAAACAAATAAAAGTCACACACACAGACAAACATACACGTGGAATGGCAGAGAGAAAGAAAGAATGAGAGAGAGAGATAAGCAGACGCAGACATTGAACGTTGAAACAAAACAAAACACAAAACAAATTTTTGCCTGCACGTTTCACACACGCCCCACAACGCACGTTGCCGACAAAAAGTGTTGCAGGGGTGGGGGAGGAGTGCAGAGGAGGGAAAGGAGTAGAGAAAGGAGTGGAGAGTGGAGTGTAAGTGGAGTGCGAGAGGCAAATACGAGTATGTTAGCGCGGTTACTCGTAACTCGCAACAGCAACAATAACAGAAAATAATAACAACAGCTAACAGGCTCCTGTTAACTGTTAACTGTTAACTTAAGTGTCCTGTTTGGGACGACTTTTGCGTATTATTTTATTTATTTATTTCCGTTGTTGTTGCTGCTGTTTAACTGTTAACTTAGCGCCCACAACGAACCGAACTGAGTGCGAGCTGAGACTTGAGTCGTGCGTCGCCAGCGACCGCAGCGTCGCGTTTGCAAATGTCAACTAAAATGGCGTTTGAGGCTGCGGCGCCAACGGCAAGTGCAACACGAGCTTCCATCGAACCTGGCACGGCCCAACATGTTGCAACAGCGCGTGAGCAATATGTCTATACATTTTATTTATAACAAAATTATTTAAATATTTATTTGGAATTAATAAAATATATAAGTTATAACTGGGAATATGTTTATTATAATCTCTGATACAAATTCATCTCAAACTGCGTGACACGTACTCATCTCAAGTTCAAACATTGCAACGTGTTGCAAGAGCACTTAACTGAAAGCTTTATGCGGCGCGAAAGTTCAGTTGCACAGCTTTGGGGCAGAATAT
Source organism: Hirtodrosophila trivittata (assembly GCA_035045065.1). Lineage (NCBI taxonomy): Eukaryota > Metazoa > Arthropoda > Insecta > Diptera > Drosophilidae > Hirtodrosophila > Hirtodrosophila trivittata. The sequence continues at coordinate 10,850,683 of JAWNNK010001028.1, read as the reverse complement.
TGGCTAAAAGCTTTGTTACATACAATTTGCAACTGTTGTAAGCTTGCTCCTTGCAAGGCGAAAGCACTGAGATGTTCTCTTATAAAAAGGGCTTATCCTGCAGGAATTCTAAGAAAATCAAGCACTATCTTAAGAGTACAAATAAATCTTATAAGACTTATATATCAATTAATTCGAGTCCTTAGGGTCCTTTCGTCCTTTGTATAAATATTTCCAACGAACGGGAAATTTTTTTCTCTTAATTGTCATTTTTTCCGCATCAAAATAAATAGAATTTACGAGAAATGTCTTAAAAGTTCAATCGACTACTTAAAGAAGTGCATAATTTCTACTTATACACACGAACGCAGTTTCTTAGTCATCGAAATCTTAGGTTATACGAGTTCAAAGCACTGCTTAAATACCAGGCGAACAGAATCGTTTGAAAGCAAACTATTCACAAAAAGTGTTGCATACTTTTAGTTGCAAGCTTTGCTGTAAATAACATAACAGCGGCTGCGGCTGTTAGCGGCAGCTGCAGCTGCTGCCGCTGGGCGAAATAAATGTGGTGCATACTTTTAGGGGGTGGCAGAAAAACATAGTTACTGGCCCTACTATGAATTCTGTTCGCCTGGTACTTCAGCAGCCGTGTGGATGGCAAATTCTGAAATAAGGAGCGCCACTGCCGCCCCACAAGAAAATAAAAATGAAGATAGAATCAACAATAAGCGTAAACAAATGGAAAAAGTGTGTAGTAAAAAGTAAAAAATATATAAAAAAAAGTTAAAACGGAAACTACAGTAGAAAGTTTTATACATATGTATGTGTGTATGTAGTATGCATACCCAGTGCGTTTAACAGCTGGGGTTTGTCGTGCTTTTGTACGGTTACTATGGCAGTCAATGCCATCCACATGGCAAGGGCTCCTATGCTTGGCCTCGCGCTTAGGCTTGACCTTTTGCTATTGTTTCCTGCCATTTCAGGGACTATAAAAAGGACATCGATTCGTTCAAACACACACGCACTATAGGAACTGCTTTGGACTTTATAATTATATGTACTTGAGCTAGTTAAGTCTGTCTGTTTATTGTTTTCTATTAAGACCAACGCTGGTTAGCAGGTGCTTGGCATACTTTAGTTCGGCATCAAGGGTATCTTCAGGTCGAGCAGTCAAGGATGACGCACTCCGGCACTGGGGCAATGCGCACTTGTTGCACTTGTTGAAGCAACCCCTAAAACCATGTGCACAACAAAAGCTGTTGACTTCCGGTGTTGCAAACGAGTACTCACGCTTCGTGTACACGATTGTGATTCACACATTGAAACGAACTTGGATGTAGCACAAATATAAAACACAATAAAAGATCGTTGAACTAGTTTGGAAATTATTTTATTTCAATATATTTCATATTATTCAGTTAGTTTACACTTTCTGTTCATCTTTTGTTTTACTTTTTTTAAACTTTTACACAAAAATACTTGTATGATTAGTGTACGTGTTTGTGTGTGTGTTTAGTCTTTCTGTGTGTGTGTTGAGTGGGTGAGTCTTTATGTGTTTGTGTGTGTGTGTGAGTGTGTGTGTGTGAGTGTTGGTGAGTGCATTGAGTACTCGCTGGTACAACGTCTGCCCGTTAATTGTATTTGGACATAACTTAAGTTTAAATACGATTTTCATATTGAATAATTCCATTTAAATGCATTTCAGAAAAGATTTTGGTATTTTTTTTAAATATTTTTTTTTGGTATTTCACCCAGATTTTTGTATCGCTTTTAACTGTGTGTTTCTGTCGGATAATTTTATATATTTTTTTTAAATTTTTTCGGGGGTTTTCGGGGAGCAATTTTGCTTGTTTTTTGGGACATCAAGTAAATATTGTATAGTATTTCTGCTGTTGTTCTGGTATAGAGAGCCTTTTATAGCTTTTCAATGTGAACGTAGGACGATCCACAGTGCTGTAGTTTATAGAGTTTTTAGTTGTTTTTTAATATACTTGTATTTATAAATGGAATATGCATATAATAGTACTTAAATTTTATGTTTGCTTGTATTTTTTTTTTTTCATTTTTCATTTATTTTTTTTTAATGCTTTTAACGTTATTCATTGTACACATAGATTTTACATTGTTTGTTCTCATCATATAGGATATATTTGTATGTATTTGTATTTGTATTTGTATTTGTATAGATAGTAATTTTTGTGTTCTTTATTCTGAAATGTTTCTTTGGGTTCTTTCCATCAAGTTAGACTTGGGTGCTGTGTTTTCATATCGATTGTAAATAGTTTCCAACTGCATTTTGTCTGTACGCTTCTGTTGGTAAACTGGAATAAAAAGAGTCAGATATATATGTCCAACTACATATATATATATATACATTTCTAGAGTATATATATATATATATATATATATATAGTTAACATCTGTTTGCTTTTATTTCGATAGTGTGTTTAGTGTTCTTCCCACTTTATCTTTGCGGTTTGCTAACAATACGATAAATATTTTTTTTTTGCCTCTTATACAAAGAGTTGCAGTGTTTTTTCTTTTAGTGTATTTTTGGTACTTGCAATTGTATGATTTAGTTTGTTTGTAATATAGTTTGTTGGGTAGGTATTCTGTATGTGTAGTACCAGCCCTAGCAGTCGCGCCATATAATTGATTCCATATTATAATTTTTCTTCTTAAGTTCTCATTTGATTTCTTTTCATAAGTTTTGCTTAAAAATAATAGCTAATATGTATACATATATAAGTATTCAAATATATATATATATATAGATTTCTCCAATGACATAAAACTTGAAAATATATCATTATTTAGAGTTTTCTTTTAGTTTACACTCTTTCAAAAAGAACATAAGCTGATTTTTTGTTTTTATTTTTTTATTATAGGGATAGTTGTATTACGAATTGTCTGAAGAAAGCGATCTTCGATTCTTCAACTTCTTTGATATATATATATATATATATATTGTCTATATACTATATAGCGTGATTTTTTTTTCATATTTGTGATATATTCAATTGGTTTTAGTGTTTTTCTTTTGTCTGTCTGTTTCGTTTAATTTTCTTACCTGGTATTTGGGATTGGTTGTGTGCGGTCTGTGTGTGGGAGTTGAAAGAAAGAGCATCTAGGCTTCGGCCTGCCGAAGAATGCTTTGCTAACATTTAGATGAGTACTTGTACTCTACACATAAAATATTCATTAAACTTTCTGTTCATCTTGTAGTACCTATTGTATAGTAAAATGTAGTCTTAATTTTTTTTCTTTTTCTTTTTCATTTTTTGTTTTTTTTTTTTTTTGTTTTGTTTTTTTTTCATTGTTTGTTTGAGTTAAAGGCTTTTGGTTTTGTTTAAGTTCAGGAGGGTCTCTAGTACATAGAATATAGTAAAGAGTGTGTATATAGTGTATAGTACTTAGTATATAGTATATGCACTTAAATATATACTTCTCTATGAGCTGTAGAGAGAGAGAGAGAGATGGAAAAAAAGGGGATAGAACAAAAAGTTTTGGATGAAATCCCGTAAGATCTATACAGGAGATTCTCAGGCAACGTATACAAACGATCGATCTCTCTCTTTAAATGTCTCGATAACAATGAATGATCTCTTATACCTGGAAAGCGCTCTTTGATGCACTACTTGTGGTCCGTTATCGGTGGTTATTGAGACGCCTTGAGGTTTTTTGTTTTCTGTTTTATGTTTCTGTGATATTTTGATGAATAGATGACGCATTTGCCTAGAGGTCTGTCTGTAAATCTTCCAGCCTGATAATTGAGAGTATCTAAAGTTTCTATCGAGGGCCCGAGGGGCGCGTTCGATGGAGGGTTATGGCATGGAAACCGTTTTGAAAGTTCTTTCTTTAGCTGCCGCTCCAAGTTGTAAGACACATAGAAAAGTATAAAGTAGATAGATGCCTGTGCCGTGAAATCATCAACCGATGCGATAAACGCGATATGCGGTTCTGATATCGATATCGATATATATATAGATTTATATGTCGATAGGCTTCAGCTAGCTGTGCTTAAGATAGTCGATAGATAATTGTGGAGTAGAGATATAGTAGTATATGAATTCATTTTCTTTTGTTTTCTTTCTTTGTAAGTTACATTTAACTATTTGTCGCTTAGGTTTTTGTAATCGTACCAGAACAAGTGCTATATATATATATATATATATATATATGTATGCCACTGTGTTCAAAGAGTTAAGTAAGTTGGTCCAAATTGCTATTCCTTTTAACCTTTTCCATTAGCCTGCATATTGTACACAATTCGTACGATTCGATACGACCTAAAAACAAACATTATCTTTTTGCCAGTCGATTACATCGCCTGTCGACTGCATACAACATTTTGTTATCGATATTTTTAAAAACTGTTTTCTTCGGTTTACTTGCAACAACAATTTTAGAATAGTTTTTGTTTTCGTTTTAGTTTTAGTTTTAGCTTTTGCTTTAGTTTTTTGCATTCATTTGGGATTTTTCGGGGCAAGCGTTTATATTTTTTTGTTGTGATTTTGGTTTTTGTTTTTGTTAATTGACCGCCAAAATGTAGACTAATTGTTTAAATTGTACATCAAAAAGCATTTCGGTTTTGTTTACTGTTTTTAGGCTTTCACTTAGACTCTAGACTAGTTAAATTATGCTTAAAATTGTTAAATAATCTTTTCATATATATATATATATAATTTTTTTGTTGATTTTTTTCAAAGTTTTTCTTTAAATTTTTCATTTCATTTTGTTTTTTTTTCTTTACATTTGTAAAACACCTAGAGATTTTTTGTTGTTTCAACTTGTATTTAGTTCTCTGTAAGGATATACATACTCGTATAATAATAGTTTTTGGTTGTTGGAAAAGGTTGTAAATTCAAGTATTAGTCTTTATGTTTTTCATTAAACAAGGAAAGTTGTGGCTAAAAACAAAACAAAAATCACAAATCAAAAATCAAAAATCAAAAAAAGAAACAAAATCATAAAATTACCATCAAAGTTTCGGGACTTTTCACACACACACGACTCATGATGGAAAACAACGTTTTCACCAATACATATGCAAGTATTAGTGTATTGGTGTGAGTGTGTGCAGAGCTCGTGTGGGCGTGTCATAAGAAGTGGGCTTGTATAACAGAATTAACTCATGTTTTAGGCTAATAAAAGCATCCTTCTTGTTAGATCTTAAGTCTTAAGGTACTAGTAGATACCCTACATACACCTAGAAGTTTTGACATATGTCTGAGTAATTTGTATATTATTTATTTTCTGGGATTAGTTCGAATGTTCGTAACATCCTTTTGCTATTACACAACTAACTACGAGATATCAAAAAAAAAAAAATTACAAACAACATCGAGCAGAGTTTTCTCCTACTTTCTCCAGTTGATGCGTTGCCGTAGAGTTTGATTATTCAATTTGAGATTTATATATTTTCGTTTAGTTTAAGTTTTAGTTTGAGTTTTAGTTTTAGTTTTAGGAATTCAACAACAATAACAACAACGACGACAATAGCAGCAACAATGACCACAACGAGGACAAAAAAACAAAAGCACACAAAAAAAAAACAAAAAAAAAATCTTCGCTTCAGTTACACACACATAATATATCGCCTTATAGCCTATATATAATCATATTCCTAGATAAGTTTGCATTTTAGCTAGACATTCATATTAGTTTTTTGTACACAGAATAATATAATATGCATATTTCCACAGCTTTTCCACTAAGGATATATCCACCTATGTTCGGCTTGTTGGGGGGTTTTTCGTTTACAATTTGCATCGATTTCCTTTTTTCTTTGCCCACATTTTCATTTGCTTAGACATTAAAAATGTATTGAAAATTGATGGAAAACAACTGTAAAATCTGTATTGTAAAAGTTACTGTGTGTTTGCTTTTGTATGTGTGTGTGTGTGTGTGTGTGTGTGTGTGCCAAGTACCCGCTTGGTTGCTGCGCTTAACTGTTAATTGGAATTTGATTTACTTTTTTTCATTTTCTGTTTGCATTGTTGCAGCTGTTTTCATCGGTTTTCATTGGTTTTCATCGGTTTTCCCCCCACTTGCCGCAAAAATATTCACTACTTCTTCTCTTACTTGACAGCTACAATTGTATATGTGTTTGTGTGTGTGTGTGTGTGTGTGAGTGTTTAATACATTTAATATAATTACATACAGAAATTTACATTGATATATTTATTTATGTCTTATATATTTTCTAAGTTTTCGGACTTGATTTGCCCATTTTCATTTTCAATTTCAATTTCAATTTTAAGTTTTTATATTCATTTTTAATATTTAATTTTAATTTTAAAGTTTTTAAATTTCAATTTATAAATTTAAATATTCTTTTTTTCATTTTTCAATTCAGAGTTTTAGCTTTCAATTTATATTTTCATTCAACTGGGATATGTTTTACTTTTTGTTTTCGTGTTGAAAGTTGCTTTAGATCTTAGCTGTTCTTACATATATATATATACATATATATACATATATGTATGTATCTGTATATATGTATCTTTATATATGTATGTATGTATTATATTATAACTTTTATTTGGGGATTCGCTCCTTTATTGCCTTTTTACCGGAAATGTGTGCTTAACTCTAACTCTCCTTCTTTATGTAACTATCTTTTTGGGACAAGGTGCATTGATTGTATTTAAACTTCCTTTTTGTAACTTGTTTCAAAAACTGAATCAAAACTTATGAATACACTCGAAACATATACAAAAATGTAACTAAATTGTTGAATCTTAGGGTTTAATATATGATTGTGAAGAGGCTGTTGATTGGGTTGCATCAAACTTAACAAAAATAAGTTCCCTTGGGCGGACAACTCCATACCGAAACCCCGGGGTGTCCGCCCTAGGGAGCTTTTACTGTACTTGGGTAGAATTCTGAAGTAATGTGTCCAAGGAGCTTGTCTGACATCCTGATAGATGCCTTGTCCAAGTCGAAGTTGGAGTTCCAGCCTAGATATAACTTATAAGAAGAGGAAAGAAAGAATTCTTCCCATTAAAAATAATCTTAAGATTTACTTAAATTAAGTTTAAAATAGTTGAAATGACTAGGAAACACGATTAAAGAATAAATATATAAATATCGAAAGGATACTTGTTGAAGTTTAGTTTACGTTGGGGAAATGTTTAAAGGAACGGATGAAGAACAAAGGAGGCAGCTTTTGGCGTCGATGGGCAAATGATGTGGCACCATTGGGACACCTTTCGATAGGTGGTAAACATGTTGTTGTGGTAAATATGAATGGCCAAAGGATGCGTGGAGGATGAGATGAGGATGTGGATGTGGATGAGGATGAGGATGAGGGGGATGAGAGATGCGCTGGCGTCTAATTGTCTGCCACAAGCAGAAACAGCAGCTGGGAAAATCGAATTCAGCCGCACGATGACTTTCAATAGCCTGCCACATGACGATGCGGCAGTTGCAGCAAATCGTTGCATGAAAGAGACTGCCTCACAGTATCCCCATGTGGTGTGCCCCAAAAAACCACCAACAGGCAAATGAAATTAGGCGGACATGGCCAAGTGTTTGCGTGTGAGTGTGTGTGTGTGTGTGTGGCATGGGTACAGCAAGCTGCACCGTGATTGCATTTGTGTGTGGGGGCGGATTGGCAGCGAGTTGTTGGATTGACGTTGCGTATGCAAAATGCAAAAATTTGTTTTGCGTAATTAAACGCGAGCGCGAGCGCGAACGCTTCGGTGGACCCAAGTGCCAGTTTCTCGGTCAGTGTGTGTGTCGGGCAGAGTCCCGCCCGGCGCTTCGATGCTTGCCACAAGAGACGCCGTGGCATGCAACCCATAATTAGCGACATGTTCTCTCTCTCTCAGTCAGCCTTGTACTGCCCCTGGCCAGGCCAGCCGAGAATGTCCCTGTGAATGTGAATTGGGTGCATAAATCGCAGGCCGCCAGTGCCTGTCCTTTGGCTAATCAGTTTCACTAATGCCCAAATGTAGTTTACGATTGCCTGCGGCATGCAACATATGACATATGCTCAATAAAACTAGACAGCAAACGGAAACATGCAAAAGATGCAACACCTTTACACATCAATTATGCCTCAGAGGTGCTCTCAGGTGGGCTTAAAGTTGCATCAAGTTTCCACGGGAAAAGTTTGAAAAACATATTTTCATATGCGGGTTGAATTTAAGTCGGAAAAATATCTAAAGTTGCTTCAAAGTGAAAGCTTCTATGATAAAAATAAAAATAAAAATACTTAAAAGAGTTCAAATTAAAATAGTTATTGTATGTAATATATAATATATATAAAATATATATACCATATATATATAATATGTATAAAATAATAATTAATTATCAATTAATAATAATATGTCAAATTGTTCTGTATGTGTGTGTGTGTGTGTGTGTATAATTGATTTAAAATAATTTCTAGGCATGAATGGAACAAACAAACAAACAAAAAAAAAACACATATAAGAATGCTCTAGTCGAGCGCGTTCGACTAGCAGATACCCTGTACCCAGAACTCATAATTTCAGCATATATATACGTATATTATATATATATATATATGAGTGTATATATGTGTGTATGTAGGCAGCAGCAGCACTGCCTAAATCCTACCAAAAATCCTCGATGTTTACTCAACAAATCTCATGATATTTTCAAAACAGAAAAAAGGTAGCAAAAATATATATAAATATATATAAATATATATGAATATATATGTATGTATATGTAGTATTTACATACATATATATAGACATATATATAGGGAGGTTATCTGTGAAATCGTTGGGGTGTGTAGAAACATAAAATCTGAAAGAAAAACGAACTTTTTTGGGGTCTCAGACGTTTAGACTGATGGACGTAGCTAGATCGTGTCAATTGCTGCTGCTGAACCGATATATATATATATAGTATATACTATATATAAACACTATTGTATAACCTCTTAATACTTGTCGTACCCAGTTATACAGGTACAGGGTGTTTAGCATATGAAAAGAAAGCTAAGTGTATATATATAAGAATTTGATAATTTTGTTTTTAAAACTAAGGAGCGTATGTTGTGTGTGTGTGTGTTTGTGTGTGTGTGTGTTGCCTGTCGATAAACGATAGACATGCTTATTGATCATATATATGGGGTGATCCTGTTTACGTTTACGGTTTACGGTTTCTGTTACGGTTACGGTTCCTGTTCCTTTTTGTGTACTGTCTACACATTTTCCGGTTCGGGCAATTTGCGCTCACAGCAATGACAGACGAGCGCATTGAGACGCTGGCCAATGGCTGACCAGACGGTCATCGACATGGAGGAGACCTCACAGCTGGAGCTGTCCTGGTGCTGGAGTGCATCGTCCTCGCTGCTGCCATCAACATCGTCGCTCTCATTGATGATCACCTCCTCGGCCTCATCCTGGGCGGCAAGCAATGCCGCCTGCTGACAGAGCGAGTTGTTGGTGTTTGTCGTGTCGGAGCTCCCCTGTTGTCAAATCTTTGGCACCGCCTCCAACGAGGAGGCACTGGTCAGGCCCATTTCACAGCTCAAGCTGGGCGGCATTAACGCTGGCGGATCAAAGGCACCGGTGCCATCCTCGGTGCCTGCAATCCGTATCCGAATCCCGGACTGCTCCCCGCCAACAATGCCGCTGCTGCTGTTCAGCGTGTTGTTGCTATTGTTGCTAATATTATGCTCGTCATGTCGTGAAGATTTGCGGCTGCTACTGTCGCCGGATGAGTACCGGGTCGCCGGAAGACGGCTGCAGGGCACATCCAAGCTGTAGGCTCGATGCCTGCCCTTAGCACCGCCAGCGCCGGCGGCGACTCCCGTTTGGCCACCAGGCGAGGGTAAACTATTCGAAATGGTGCAACAGGTGGATGCTGGTGGCTTGCTGCCATCTCCGGGTGCAGCGGTATCGCCATGACCAGTGCCAGTGCCAGTGGCAGCGCCAGTGCCGCCGCCGGTGGCGCCACCGCTGCCATTGGTTGTTGCATTGTTGTTGCCACGAACAGCGCAGGGGCTGGTGCGGGTGCTGCCGAAGCGTTTGTTGCCCTTGTCAAAGCTGAAGCTAAAGTAGTCCGAAAATTGGCGTAGACGCGACTTCCATGAGCTGCTGCTGCTGCCACTTGGCAGCTGCTGTTGCGGCTGCTGCACACCAGCAACAGTTGCACTTCCAGCAGTTCTGCTGCTACTGTTGCTGCTGTGCGCGCTGCCATTGCTGTTGGTCTGCGTTTGCGTCAGCGTTGGCGATATATTCCCATTCGACGTGGCAGCGGCAACTGTTGCCACTGTTGCAGCTCCACCCGCTGTTCCTGGCAACCTGTCTGCATCTGCTATGGCTTGCTGCAGCTGTTGCTGCTGCTGCGACTGCTGTTGCTGCTGCTGCTGCTGCTGCTGCTGTTGTTGCTGTTGCAGTAGCAACTGTCCGCTTGGCAGCGCCGCCAACTGACAGAGCGGCTGCTGGACAACTGGCGGGACTTGGCCATGACTCCCATTGCTGCTGGTGTTCATGTTGAGGTCCTCGCCAGCGGGTCCAGTGCCTGTGGCGCCCACTACAGGATGTCCGCCGACATCGAGGCTGCGATTGTGACGTCCATAGAAGACGTTGCTGTCCGAGATGACTTGGGGCAGACCGTCGGATAGACGGCGATTGTTGGTGCTGTACTGGTCCAGGCTGACCGCGCGGTTGCTGCCGAAGTGACAGCGATTGGCATGGTAGCCATGGATGTTGCCATAGGAGTTGCGTATGCGCTGACCCCCGCCGCTGCTGCACAGTTCCCCGATCATCGAGGGGCGCTTCTCGCGCGACGACTTGCGCGAGGTCGAGTGCGATGATTTGCTGCGATTGCTGCAGCCCTCCGTGTCCACCTTGAACTTGGATGTCATTTCAGCGACCTTGAAAGAGATTTATAAGCTTTGGGTCTCATATGCGTCTGCTCAACTTACATCCACCTCGGTGGCCGTTTCGGAGTCGCCACTCTCGCTGCCCTCGGGCAGATCATGCAACTCGGCGGCCATGCCTCCGGGCTCGTCCACAGAGGTGCGCGATGCAGATTTCTGCGATGGTATGCTGCGTCGTGATTTGACGCTTATGGCCGAACCGGAGCGCGGCATTTGTGGCGAGTTGCTGCCTGTGGTGGCGCCTCCAGTGCCGCCGCCTCCGGTGCCACCGCCAGTCGATGAGCCACCGCCCTGTGACTGCGACTGCCCCTTGCCATCGGTCATCAATTTATCGCTAGCATTGCCCGATGAGCAGACCATGGCTGCATTGGAGTCCATGTTGCCGCTGTTGCTGTCCGATGTGGCCGATGTGTTGCTGTCTGCAACAGATTTGCGCGACCTTGTCTGCGCATCATTGAGGCGCCTAAAAACCAACACAGCTTATACGATTTCTATCCAAATGGATCAAGTATTTCTATCTACCTATAGTACTCCAGTGCAATGCGCACGGGTATGATGATGAGCTCGGTCAGCTCTGGCACCAGCTCGCCCAACGCCTCGAAGAGTGGTAGAAGCACCAAGCCAATGAATCGCACCTGGGAGCCCGGCTTGCTTACCTTGTCCGGATCCATAAATGGTGTCACTGGCAGCCCCTCGGACTTCTCAGCGGCACTCTGGGCAAAGAACTCCTGGAGCAGACGATCCAACCAGGGCTCAGCCACATCCATGGGCCTGGCCTCGTTCGAGATGTCCGCCACCTTGATGAGTATCATGCAAAGCTTTAAAGAAATGGAGCTCACATTAGAATTTAACATTCAAAATTGATCCCTATTTCTTACCAAGTTGATGTGCCCACGATTGTTGTAGTCGAAAATGGGCGTCACCTCAATGAACTGCGTCAGGATCTCGTTGTGACGGGCCATGTCCGTGGCCAGGATGCAGCGTATTATGCCCTCGCGAATGGTGCTGCGGATGATAAAGGAAAATGTGGAGAACACAATTAGAAGGAACTCTAAACTAGTTGAAGTTGCTTTTAATAAACGTGAAAAGGTTTAGAAACGGTTTTGAAACGGTTTAACCGGTTAATTATAGAATCATTTTATTATCTTAGGAGATATTCGCGAATGGTGCTGCGGATGATAAAGGAAAATGTGGAGAACACGATTAGAAGGAACTCTAAACTAGTTGAAGTTGCTTTTAATTAAGATGAAAAAGATTTTATAACGGTTTTGAAACGGTTGAACCGGTTATTTATAGAATAATTTGATTATCTTAGGTGATATTTGTAAATATTTGTGAGAGAGAGGTGGAAAAAACGATGAGGATGAAACCTAAGTAAGTTGCAATTTCTTTTAAGAAACATGAAACGGTTCTCAAACGGTTAAACCGGTTGTGTATAGAATATTTTGATTAAGTTAAGAGATATTTATAGATATTTTGAAACTTATTGAAAAGATTTCTATATATCTCAAACTCTTTTTTGGTTTATAAATAACATAAAGTAGTTTTCATCAATTTGACTCGATTTTTGCATAATATTCTGAGTATTTTTTATATAGATTAGATCATGGATAATAAGAATATTGAAGCTTATTAACTTGGCTTATTAGTTGCCTTACCTATAACTTGTAAAAAGTATTCAAACGGTTCAAAACTTTCAATATTTTCAATAATTTCAGCAGCTAAACAACTTCTTCTTAAAGATTTGAGCAAGTTTAAACCTAATTCTTAAAATAAACTTGAAATGTTTTAAATTCAGAAATGTTGCCAGATAACAACTTTGGCAACGATAATAGGTCATGTTTATATATAATATATGTATATACATATCTATCGATATATAACTGCATCTCCTCATAAGTGTCGAAAATATTTTTGGCTTTTTGCAGAGCGTTTTGATAGCATACGTAAACCATATCAAACTAAGCTTCTCACGCTTTTCCGAGTGACATAAACCATGTGAGTGTCAACAAGTAGAAGTGTACATAAGAGGGTAAGCACGACTAGGCAGATACCCCGCACTCAAAACTGAAGCATACATAAGATATATGTGCATAATAAGTATCTGTGCCATAGTTAATGTATTTGTTCTACGATTGATATGAAGTATATAGAATATACGATATAGATTCTATATTTATAGACTAACATGTTAGATATCTTTCGGATATTTAAGAAAAGTTAACATGGTCCAAAGGAAAAGTTGAAAGAATCTCAAAAGAAAACTTAAAACTCTCCCAAGTTGCCGAAGTCAGACAAAAGATTCCACATAAAACTCGTTTCGATTCACCTCTTAAAGTTGATCAAGAATTTATAATCTCTACTGAGCTGACCTTCTTCGACATCCTATAGGTATTGACAGTACCCTTCATATAAATAAAAGGCTGTAGGGTATAAGAATAAAGTAAAAGTTTTGCCTGCCAAGTCTCAACCTTCAGCGAAGGAACCCTCTAAGGAGCACTTTTCGCACATTGCGTATACGCCATGTATTGCGTATTGTTTTTCTGCTGTTTTTGGATTCATGTGCTACTTGAGATGTTTGCCAACTAGGAGGAGTTTCTGATAGACAGGGACAGAGATGGGTAGAGACAGAAAGAGAAAGAGACAGAGACTAAGCAGTGCGTGGCGCATAAATATGAAATTGCATTTCGTTTTTATTTTTATTTCAAAGCAAATGGAAATTGTGAAAATGTCGCGCCATATACTGGCAGAAAATTGAATTTTTCATGTCAAGTGGCATTCACGCTGCACAGGCGACAGTCGACAGCTGCAACCACCACGCACACACGCACACACACACACACACACACACACACAAACACACACACACACGGAGACATTGGATATTCAACACCTGCCACATTTATAAAACAACTACAAATAGAGGAAAGCATTTTGTGCAGTCGACTTGAGCCTGTCAATTGTAAGTTTTCCTTTTTATTTTCGACATTTTCCTCGGTTTTTCTTTTGAATTTTCAATTTTAATTATGGTTCGTCGCAGACCAGTTCAATTTGTGTACAAAAGGTAAATAAATCCGATTTCAAAGAAGGCAAATTAAAAATTTGAGCTCCTGGTATTTTCCATTTCGAATTTCCGCTTGGCATTTTCCATATTTACTCGCAAATTGCATAAGCTTTTCCTTAGAATTTCCTTTGGAAAACTGGTCAACATGAATGGTAATTTGCAAAGGTAGCCCTCAAAATGCAATCACAACGCACAAATTCTTGTCAATTTGTGGTTACCAGAACAAATGCACTTTCGGCCAGGACCAAAAATCGTATGGTCAAATCAGGGAGGGAGAGGGAGAGGGCCTGCTACAGGAAGAAGCCAAGCAGAAAGGCTTAAAATACTCTTTTTATAAAGGTATTTCAATGCTCGCATGAAATATGTAACGCACAAGGATCATATTATATATACTCTTCATATAGAAAGAAAGGATTCAGCGATATAAAATATAAAATTTAATTGAGAGATTCTATAGAAAAGATCGGCTGCAAATTGAGTTATTCCTGCAGAAAGTCCTTGATTATAATGTCTAACCTGACTTAACTTTATACCAAATGAAAGTGTTTTGATATTATAGACCTGCTCAGCAGATTTTTGTATATATATTTTATAGTTTTAGAGCCTTACCTCAATACTGAGTCATTAATATCGAAGTTTCGGCTACTAAAATATCAGCCCAAAGCAGAGACTATACCAGAAATCGGGCAATAATCCTGATAATGAAACCTACAATTTGTATATATAATATAATATATATATTTTCTCTAGCATAAAGGGTATAAACGTCAAGTTAACTTCAACTTTTCCATACTATTTCCCTATGCATTGCAGATTTTTCTATGGCTTTTGAAAGCGCCTTTCGGTAAGTCATTTAGTTGCCGTATTTAAGACTAGATGTAATACTCATGTAATGCTTGTATAAGAGCTTATGCAATGGTTTTGCTCTTGTTATGTGCACACACAACCACACACACACACACACAAACACACACCCACACCCACACAGAAGCACCCATGCAGTCGGACTCTTAATTAGCACCTCAGCTGGAACTTGGCTCTATTCAATTGAAAGGTGTGTGCGTAGGTGCATGAGTATGTGCGTGCGTGTGTGCGTGTGTGTGTGTTGGTGTGTTTGTGTGTGGGAGGCACAAATACCAAAACTGAAGTGCATTGTGGCCAATCAGTGAGTCCCTCGTAATACGGCTTGTCATACGAATTGGGGTATTAATTAATGCCGAGCTTACACGGAGCTGTACAAAGGCAAAGGCATTGGCAAACTGAGAGCATTCGCCTTAGATTTGCATGACAATTGTTGTGTGCCTTTGTCTCTGCAGTTGCCTGTGTGTGTGTGTGGGTGTATGGGTGTGCGTGTGCGATTCTATGGAACTACGTTTGTGAGATCGCGCGCAGAAAGATATGCAACACTTTTGGTTACTTTTTATCCCTTCAATTGAAATGCTGCAGGCAACGAGCTAAAGTAATTGCTTGAAAAATGTTGCACTAAGAGATTGCATTAAGCTGCAACAATAATAACATCAACGCCAGCAGCAGCAGCGGCAGCCATAGCATGTGTCAATTTGCAACGAATTGCCGCATGTGGGATCCGCTTATGTTGCCGTAGCAGCAGCTTATAACTGTCAGCCAGAAGATGAAACCTATCTCCGTACATTCATCCATGGCTGGCTTTATTTTTCACGCATTTCATAAGCGTATCATTGAACCATTTGCAGCACGCCCATGCACGCACACCCACCCACACACCCACACACCTACACACAGTCTGACAGAATACTCGCATTTTCTTTCTTTACTTTTTCATTATTTCTGTTCTACTTGGAATTCGAATTGAACGTAATATGATGAAGCTCTTAACATTATAATGGGGTAACATTTTTAATTGCCAATTAAGACAAATATATATATATATATATATCAGGTATATATATAGCTTGAGCTTGCCCACGAGCAGCTGTTAAGCCTGTTAACTAGTGAAGCACGAAAAACTTTCAACTTCTGCAGTAAAACTTAATCAAAGTCCTTCGCAAAACTTTGCCTTGCCATTTAATTGCATTTAAACTTGACTATTATACGGTCACACTAGCCCAGATTCGCTAATTATATTATTTAAAAAAAACTGTTATATTCACTTAAAAGTCATCTTAATTTGTCTATTCTTTCTGAACTTACCAGAAACTATCCTCCTCTCTCTCAACCTACATGCACTTCTGACTATCCTTTTGTGTCTTTTGCAGACTTAAAAATTATTTTTCAGGCTTTGCCTTAAATTTTCTCTTAAATGTTTTCAAATAAAATAAAATATATAAAATAAATAAAATGATAATAAAATGAAAATAAAATGAAAATAAATAAAATAAATAAAATAAATAAAATAAATAAAATAAATAAAATAAATAAAATAAATAAAATAAATAAAATAAATAAAATAAATAAAATAAATAAAATAAATAAAATAAATAAAATAAATAAAATAAATAAAATAAATAAAATAAATAAAATAAATAAAATAAATAAAATAAATAAAATAAATAAAATAAAGAAAATAAATAAAATAAATAAAATAAATAAAATAAATAAAATAAATAAAATAAATAAAATAAATAAAATAAATAAAATAAATAAAATAAATAAAGTAAATAAAATAAATAAAATAAATAAAATAAATAAAATAAATAAAATAAATAAAATAAATAAAATAAATAAAATAAATAAAATAAATAAAATAAATAAAATAAATAAAATAAATAAAATAAATAAAATAAATAAAATAAATAAAATAAATAAAATAAATAAAATAAATAAAATAAATAAAATAAATAAAATAAATAAAATAAATAAAATAAATAAAATAAATAAAATAAATAAAATGAATAAAATAAATAAAATAAATAATGTCTCAAGCAGACACAAAAAAACATGGCCTTAGCTTAAGTACTACATTTGAGAATCAAGGAGAAGGGCCGTTGAACCACTTAAAACGGGTAATTCTTGGAATTGTTTCCTAGATAAAGTTGAAGACAAAACGCATTTCTGTTGTGTAAAAGATAATTTTGAATAAAGAACTGAACGATATATGTTCCATATACTATATACCCGACAAGGGTCCTTAGCTAAGTACTCGAAGTAACGAACTATTCAATTTAACGTACAGGGGCTTGCATGTAATGGTTCGTTAAATCGGACTTCTAGTGTATAAATTATATTTCCACATGAGTTGTTAAATGTGAGTTAGATACGGTCACACTGTTTCAGAATTTCTAAGCTGTAAAAGTAGATTACAAGTTGTGTTTTTGAACCATAAAATACACAATAAAATCAGTTTATAAGACACTTAAACAACGGGGGATGCACTCAGCAATCGAAGTGATATATGCAAAAATATAATCAGTTAAACCGATTAGACAGTTGGCGTAAACACGTTAATTAAAGTGATGTTTAGCAGTGCGGCCACTGATTCTACTCATGTGTGAATACAATTGAAACTTTGAGGGACTCAAGACCCCTGTGAAGTCCAGCTGGTAATATGCTCGTTATGTCAATTTACAATGGCCTTTTGGTCCCGAATGTAAGCGGGGCAATGTTGCATGACTTACAGGTAAACAGACAGATAGACAGACAGACAGACAGACAGACAGACAGACAGACAGACAGACAGACAGACAGACAGACAGACAGACAGACATATCGACAGACAGTGTGTTTAAGCAAAGTTCCTGTCAAATTATGATGATTAACTACTAATTGTATGGGCTGTCAGTCAACCGCAGCTGGCGTTATGTATACGCAGCCTTAACAAATCCGTAAGCTTGTTTGCCTACAAGCTTCTCAATTGACGTAATATCAATATGTTTGTGCTGATAATAGATAAGAGTAGGTGCATTTTGGCGAATTGACAGCTGAAAATTCAATTGAAATTTCGGCAACGTATTCAGCGAATGCAGCTCTTTTGTTATCAATCGCTATTCATTGGGATTCCAGCATTGTTGATTTCATAATTTTCGCCTTAATTAACGTGCCTTCATGTGGTGAACTCTCTTTCTCCTGTTGTGCATCTGTGTGTGTGTGTGTGTGTGTGCAGTTACCACTAACCACTGTCCATTAAGCCATTTACATTCATGCAAATCCATATTCCATATTTCTACCTTGCAGCGCTTTTCGTAATTGAGCTGAGCCGCGACTGGGAATGTCGATGGGATTTCCCATTTCTCAATGAAGTCAGTAAATAAAGCACTCGCTATAACCATATATGTCTGACATATAGACAACTGATAGGAAGCTTAACCTGTTATCGGCTAGTAGACACGTTTTAAGCTTGTTTGTGGTTTCTCCTGAAATCCCTTTTTTTAATTTTAAGTATATGCTTGATATTCTTTATAACTAAAGAGATCTAGGCAGAAATTAATCTGTCGATTCTATAGAACTATAAGACTTATTAAATTTGGAATGTAAGCTACTGAACATATAGTAAAATCGTAGTAACATCCTATATATTTACGCTCTACTACATTTAGATTAGAATATTATATACAGAAGCAAAATTACAGTTGGAGCTAATAAAATGCTATATGGTATGTTTTAAGATATTTGTTAAGTTTATTATTTAATTAAAAGTTAAATAGATTGCAAAAATTCATATATATATATATATTATACATTATATTGTAAAAATAAAGAAAAAATAATATAAAATTGATTTTAAATTATCAAAAATTTGTTGCATGGATTGGGCAAGACCCAGAGCCAGACTCAATCAGACTAATAAGAGTTAGTAAACAAATTATATAAATAAATAAAATATAACTTCAAAAGCAGCAGAAAGAAA
This sequence comes from Hirtodrosophila trivittata, assembly GCA_035045065.1. Taxonomy (NCBI): domain Eukaryota; kingdom Metazoa; phylum Arthropoda; class Insecta; order Diptera; family Drosophilidae; genus Hirtodrosophila; species Hirtodrosophila trivittata. Next base: position 10,831,945 of record JAWNNK010001028.1, on the reverse strand, counting down.
GATAGATATAAGTAGGAAGTAGAGTTTGAGGGGAATAACATTAGCGAGAGGAATAGAAAGCGAAAGGCATTGGGCGACAATTTACAGCTCAAGAGGTGGCTTATGATTTTAAGTGAGATATAGGCAAATAGAGGACTTTCAACAAGGAAGATATGTTATATATCTGGTAATTATTGCTCTATTCTTTCATTAAAAATATGTAACACTTCTTTTTGTTGTATGTCTGAGATACTAGAGTCTCTTAAGTCTCCTAGCAGACATCAGTTCTTTGCCAGTTGGAGCAATGTATAATTGTTGTTAGATACTTCAAATTAAAGATGTCATATAAAAAGTTATATATGGTATTATATATGGTATGTTATATGGTATGTTGTATGGTAAAATTTCCTTCTTCTTTATATCCAAGACTCCAGGGACTCTTAGGTCTTATTCCAATTAGATTTTAGTTAAGTTTCAGTTAGAGGTATAAATAAATGTGGTAAGATACTTTAAATGAAAGATGTCATATCAAAAGTTATGTATGGTATGATATATGGTATGTTATATGGTCCGCTATAGTCTTCCCTTCATTGGTTAAGCAAAAGTAACATTTCCTTCTGCTTTATATCCAAGACTCCAGGGTCTCTTAGGTCTTATTCCAATTATATTTTAGTTAAGTTTCAGTAAGAGGTATAAATAAATCTGGTAAGATACTTCAAAGTAAAGATGTCATATCAAAAGTTATGTATGGTATTATATATGGTATGTTATATGGTCCGCTATAGTCTTCCCTTCATTGGTTAAGCAAAAGTAACATTTCCTTCTGCTTTATATCCAACAATTCAGGGTCTCTTAGGTCTTATTCCAATTAGATTTTAGTTAAGTTTCAGTTAGAGGTATAAATAAATCTGGTAAGATACTTTAAATGAAAGATGTCATATCAAAAGTTATGTATGGTATGATATATGGTATGTTATATGGTATGTTATATGGTAAAATTTCCTTCTTCTTTATATCCAAGACTCCAGGGTCTCTTAGGTCTTATTCCAATAAGATTTAAGTTAAGTTACAGTTAGAGTTATTAATAAATCTGGTAAGATACTTCAGATTAAAGATGTCATATCAAAAGTTATATATGGTATTATATATAGTATGTTATATGGTCCGCTATAGTCTTCCCTTCGTTGGTTAAGCAAAAGTAACATTTCCTTCTGCTTTATATCCAACACTTCAGGGTCTCTTAGGTCTTATTCCAATTAGATTTTAGTTAAGTTTCAGTTAGAGGTATAAATAAATCTGGTAAGATACTTTAAATGAAAGATGTCATATCAAGTTTCTCAACATTTCTGCTTGTGTTTCTTAGTTAAAATCTAGTAACGATTTCCCTCTGCTTTATATTCAAGACTGCAGGTTCTACGATATCCCAAAGCAGAGTTCAGTTTCAGCTGAGAGTATATTGTATATATTTTTGGTAAGATACTTAAGATTAAGATTAAAGATGTCTGTTGTGCTTGGTACGTTTTGGCTTTCAATTTGATTAAGTTCGCTGTGGGTGGAGTATGGCACGCAAGAGAGAGAGAGAGAGAGAGAGGAAGCGGGGGAGGGGGAATTCAATGGAGGGGATTAGTATGATTAAGACGTGTAGCTAATTTCGTTTAACATGGCGTATAAGTAATGATTAATTGATTACACGTGGGCTAAGCACAGAATTTCTTCCGTTCCACACACACACACACACATACATACCCAGTCTCTCTTTCTCTCTCACTCTGTGTTTCTCTTTCTTCTTGTTTTGGTGTTTTATTTAATTGCAAATTACTTTCGTCTCTTGCGGCTGCTGTTGTGTCATTGTTGTTGTTGTTGTTGCCTAATCACTTGAGCCAATGCTTAATTAAATTCAAACTTGAAAATTCCTCCTATTACATTCCCCCCTGATTGCCACGCTCCCCCTTTCTCCCCCCCTTTCTCTCCCTGTCTGTCTCTGCCTCTGCACAATCATCAATCTCCTCACACCCGCGCTCCCATCAGTTGCTCAACTGCTCAGCTATCAGTGTTTGGCTTCAACGTAAACCTCAATGTCAGAGCTTATCAGTGGCTCGGGAAAGCTGCTTATCACTGCTTCACCCGATTGACTCAGTTGGCCAGCTGCTCAGCTGCTCAGCTGCTCCGACTGATCTGACTGAGTGCTGCGGGTGTTTAGTACAATTTGAAATACGGATACGTTCGGAATGTGCGGCATGCAACAACGCTTGTGTCGGTGTCAGCTATTGCTGCCACTGCTGCACTTGCTGTTTATCTATGGCGTCTCTTGTGGCAGTGTGGCCCGTTCCGAGGCGGATTGCCCGCAGAATGATGCAAGTGATGCGATGGATGTTACCAAATCGCCATGTGAGAATTTCCATGAGTACGCCTGTGGCAACTGGCACGCCCCCTATGGACTGCGCGCCCTCGGAGCCCACGATATGCGCACGAAGCTGCGGGCTCGCAATAAGCATTTGCTGGTGCGACACTTTGAGGCAACTGGTCAGCCCAAGCCGCAGCAGCAGCCGCAGCAGCAGGCGCAACTATTATCCTTCTACAGCAGCTGCATGGATGATCGCCAGTCGCTGCATGTTTATATGGATGCAGTGCAGCATATTGTACCCGATTGGCCGCTGCTGAACAATGCGAGCAGCTTTAATTGGCAGCGTGGTAATGCCGCAGTGCGTCGCTTTGGCGCTCAGGGCTTGTGGCGCCTCGCTGTCCAGCCCAATTGGCAGGCGGCCGAGCAGCCCATCTTCTACATCCTGGCGCCCACCTTCGATCTGCTGGGCAGAACGGAGGAGAGCGAGTTCTTCTATGGCCGCTACCTGAAGTATCTGCTGCTGGAGCTGGGACTGCGTGTGCGTCGCGCTGCCGCGTTGGCCGCGCAGCTGGTCAGCTTTGAGCGTCAGCTGCGGGAGCTGATGCCGGCGGACAGCGCTCAGACGGTGGTGTTGCATGCACCGCAGACGCTGCAGCAATTGGCCCTGCAGCTGCCGCAGCTGCACCTGCTGGAGTACTTCGAGACGCTGCTGGGCAAGGACTATACGCCGGAGCTGTTGCTTGTGGCAGACACGGAGTACTTGCAACGCCTGCAGCGGCTGCTTAAAAATGATGTTGCCGCCGCTGATCCCATGATCCTCTCCAGCTGGCTGCTGCTGCAGCTGCCGGCACACTTCGAGCTGCATCTGTATGAGGACACCGCACTGGCCGCCCAGCGCGACCATTGCCTGCAGCAGGTGAACCGCTTGATGCCGAGGCAGTTGTCGCAGCTTCAGCTGCGTCTGTTGCATGGCAGCGATGCGGCTGCTGCAGCTTTTCTCAGTGGCGCTTATCGCCAGCTGCAGCAGCTGTTCGACTCGCTGAAGCAGCAATTTGAGCTCTTCCTTAATACCACGCCCATATTCGAGAATGATGCGGCCACCCAGACGCTGATGGTGCAGAAGCTACGTGCGATGCGGCTGCTGTTGCCACCACAGCAGCTGGGGGAGCAGAGCGTGGGGGAGGAGGATCCAGTGGAGGCTGTCGGCTACGATGCGAATCTATTGCGTTTGTCGCAGGCGCAGTCATTGGGTCAATTCCGAAAGGCGCTGGACTGCCTGCAGCTGCCTTGCGAGTCGTCCTGGGATGGCCAGGCGCTGGGTCCACTCGATGTCAACGTGTACTACAGGCTTAAGCTGAATGCTATAGAGCTGCCACTAGGATTGCTACGTGCCCCGCTGCTGGAAGGCAGCTGCAGCAGTGGCAGTGGCAGCGGCAATTCCACCCCAGCGGAGGAGGCTCAGCTGGAGGCACGCCTGCTGGGCGGCCTGGGCTATATGCTTGGCCATGAGCTGATCCATGGCTTTGACTACGATGGAATCAACTACGATGCTGATGGGCGTGCTGCTGGCGGCCAGTGGCCACCACGTGCCATCATACGCTTCGGACTGCAGGCCAAGTGCTATCTGGGCTCCAGATACAGCAACGCCTCACTCACCATCAATGAGAATATTGCCGACAGCGAGGGATTGCGTTTGGCCTACGAGGTGTATCGCCAGAGGCAACAGCAGCGGCAGGAAAAACAACAGGAGGAACAGCAGAAGGAGCGAAATCCAATGGAGAATGCATCAATGCGTAGTTTCTTTGTGGCATTTGCACAGAACTGGTGTGGACATGTAACAGGAACGCCCCCTAGCGGCGTGCAGCAGCAACATGCAGCACATCGTGAGAGGGTCAACAATGTTTTGGGCAACTTTCCTGAATTTGCTGAGACCTTTGAGTGCAAAGCAGGCAACCTGATGCATCCTCCGGACAAGTGTCGCATCTGGTGAGGCAACACACAACACACAGCACACACACCCAAAGGGGGCGGGCCGGATAAGCTACTACTGCAGATTCTATAATGAGCATATGTACGATTCTCTGTATATAAACCAATAAAAGATGAAATCGAACACTGCATTTCATTGCTGCCTGCAGCTCCGGCAACTCGGAAGCTGCCCCAACACTGAGTGGCATGCAAATGTATTGCTTTATGACTCATCGTCAGCTATGCTACTCGATACTTTTGATTATGCCACTTTGTGCTGCCTTGCAGGAACAAGAAGAGGCAAGAGGCAAGAGGCAAGAGGCAAGAGGCAAGAGGCAAGATCTGAGGCTGACTTGAGGTCAGACCCTGCATTTTACACCTTGAAGGAAGATGGGAAGAAGACTGCTAAAAGTGGCATATTCAAAAGTATCGAGTAACATTGGCATCTGGCAGAGTACTACATATATATCGAGTACGTTTGATGTGTTGGTTTATTCTCAATCGTGTTTAAGCCAAGAAAGTTGCAATTTAAACTTGAGTTACACAAGAACTTTAAACCTTAAAGTAGAGCTCAAACTATGAGTAGTCTATGCAGGTGAGTTAGAGTCCAGGTAAGGCCAATAAACAAGACGATAGTTGGTCTATAGAGAGCAATCTATCTAGTCTACTTGGCTGCTGACCAAACTGACCCGAAGAGAAGACTCAGGAACTCAACTTCTGAGAATTTTGCACAGACTCCTTTTCCTTTTCGCTCCGTCAAATAGTTGAAATTTTTGCTTGAAGCTATGCAAATTCTTATATGTACTTAAGTCTCAGACTAAAGCGAAAACATATTCTTAAATATCTTTTAATAAAAAGCATAAATCAGAGGAAAAATTCACTGGAAAAAGTCTGACAAGACTTAGGAAGATTTTTATTAGAATAGTTTCTAAATCAGAGCGAGAATCGTTTGTAAATGGTGATTAAAGAGATTGTTGGGTGAAGGCTGTCAGTGTTGGTAAAGCGATTAAGTGTATGACTGTAAATGGTGTTTACAAATCGGATTTGTTTGTTTCGAGTGACATTTTAGTCGGAAACCCCAAAATAGGCGTCAGCATTGGACAGGAGCTTGTACTCGGCTGCTGCTGATTACTTAATGCATGATGCATCATAGCATAATAATAACAATAACAATGAGGTTGGCAGAACACCCACCCACACATATGTGTGTATGTGTGTAGAACTATATACATGTTTGTGCAAGCTTAAACAAGCACAAACAGGCAAAGAGTATCGCATGACATCGCTGGCAAGTTCTTGCCACTTTTCCTGCTGCTGTTGCTGCTGCATAACATTTACGAGCATATTGTGCATGTGGCATTTCTGGCAAGTTTTGCCATCAAATACTCCCAAAAGTATGCAGCAGTTTATGCACGCAAACAGGGCATCAAAACGACGTGAAGGCGCCCAACGTGGGAGAAGTCGAGGTAGAAGTAAAAGTAGAAGTGGAAGTGCAAGTAGAACGAAAAGGAGTGATTCGTCTTGAGGGGTTTCTCCAGTTTCTTCTGCTGTTCCTTTGCTGATGATGATAATAATAATGATGATGATGATGATGATGACACTCATAATGATGATGATGGCTATGATGTTTCATATAATGATGACGCCTACAGCAGAGAGCTTGCAATTCAAAGTCAAAAACATTTTTCCCAGCTAATCCACTTAATTAATGTTTTGCGGAATTTTGCAATATAAATGCGACGTTGCAATGAATATTAGAAGCAACATTTACCTACGTAATATCCGTTCAAGGATAAGGGTAAGGTATATACTATATATTAAAATCACAATACGCAACAAATAAGAGAAAAGAAATATGAGGAAAAGCTAGTAGATATTTTTTTGTGTGGGAGCCTTTTTCAAAATAATTGAACGCTCGGCTAGATAATTGGATAAGCGAAGTTATTAGTGTATTTTTTTGTTCTGTGGGAGTAGGACCTATGCTCGTTGGTTAGGGAATCCTTGTTGTTATCCTTGGGTGTTCTATAGATAGCTACACCTTCAGATTGTAAGCTGCTTGTTGAGATTGTTGGCTGGAAACATAGTTTGTTATTTTGAAGGGTCATCAAGTGGATGACTTCAATTTGTATAAATTAAATCAGCTTATATATTTATTTCTTTTTCCGATTCTCAGCTGCTCGTTAGCTGCTGAGGAGAACTTTGGCAACGGCCTGAGGGAGTCGTGTGTTAGCAGGGACATTTCGGGCTTCGTTTAAAGTTCTTAAACAACAAATCGATATGTGGCAGCTAGGTGGGGGGTGGGGTGGGTAAGTCCGCTGCAGCTGCTGGGTGTTGCCTCTTAATTAGAGCCGGCAATGGGCCGACTTTTAATGCAACATCATTTTGTACGTGCCGCGCATAAAGTACGAGCAAAGCCAAGCAAAGTTGGCAATTAAATGCTGTGAGACCTGGAGACCCGCAGACGCCACAGCCCGTAACCCTGGGACACTATGACCCAAATACTCCTACTGCGGCTTAAATTGTTAGATTCTCTTTTTTAGCTATAACTCACTTGAATGTGTCCCGGCTAAAGTTCTTGAATATATTGCACTCGGGATGCTCCAGCAGGCGGAACGCAATCGAGCAATGATGATTCTCCAGCGGCGAGATGTCATTATATCTAAGGTCGAAATAAAGACATAGAATTATACATAGCTTTAGGGCATATCTATAGGAAAATCTTACCTGAGCGCCAGTTCGGTGCGTGCATTAATCTGATAGATATTGTTATAGCCAGGATGATCGAGGTCGTGGCATATGCAGGACACGAGCAAAATCAAACATTCCAGATCGCCCAGACGGCTCAACAGATTCGCCTGACGTGTAATAGCGTACATCTGTAAGAAGATATATACGATATATATAGTCTATATACTTGATTGAGATATAGAAGTTACTAATCGAAACTGCAGAATGTAAATATATGTAAGCAAAACCCAAAAGAAACTTTTCAGTTGGAATTGAACCTTCTATAAAAGTCTCTAAACTATCTATCGATACTTCCGCTTGGCATTCTATCGATAGTTTAGTCGAAAGATATAAGCTTTAAGGCATAAAAATATCAGGATATCCAAATGCTGTAGAATGTATAGAACGAATATATGAATGAAAAACCCTAAAGAAACATTTCAGTTTGAATTGAAGCTGCTATAAAACTTCTTAAATTATCTATCGATGCTTCCATTTACCATTCTATCGATAATTGAGTCGATAGATCTAAGCTTTTACCTATAGAAAGGTCAGGGTATCAAAGAAGTGTAGAATGTATAGAATGAATGTATGTAAGGAAAACCCTAAGAAAACTTTTCAGTTTGAATTGAAGCTGCTATAAAACTTCTTAAATTATCTATCGATGCTTCCATTTACCATTCTATCGATAGCTTAGTCGATAGATAAACGCTTTTAGATATATAGGATACATATAGAATACATACTTGATTGAGATATAGAAGTAACTATGAGAGGATGATATGAATATATGTAAGGAAAACCCAGAAGAAACTTTTCAATTAGAGTTGAACCTTCTATAAAAGTCTTTAAACTGTATCGATACTTCCACTTGGAAAAAATATCAGGATATCAAAATGCTGTAGAATGTATAGATTGAATGTATGTAAGGAAAACCCAGAAGAAACTTTTCAATTATCGATGCCTCGATGTTTCCATTTACCATTTTATCGATAGTTTGTCGATAGATTGATGCTTCTAGGAATAGAGAGATAAGGGTATCAAAATACTATAGAATGTATAGCAAGAGTATATGAAAGGAAAATCCTAATTTAGCCTTGCAATTTGAATTGAACCTGGCATAAAACCCTTTAAATGATCTATCGATACTTACACTTACCATTCTATCGATAGTTTAGTCGATAGATATAAGCTTTTGGTATGTATAAAGATCAGGATATCAAAATATAACCTAATTACACTCTTATGTCTCTCATAAAGGGTCCTTGAACTAGCATTCTTTACTCTGCGTTTTCCTTTCGTTTGCTGCTCTTTTCCTTTATCCGATTGTCACCTAGTCACCTGTTCTATCGATAGTTTAGTCGATAGATGTAAGCATTTAGGTATAGACAGATGGAGGTATCTAAAGATTAGCTAATTAAGCTCAACTTTTAGGTCTTCCATAAAGGGTAACTGCAAGTCCTTCAACTAGCATTCTTTACTCTGCGTTTTCCTTTCATTTACTGTTCTTTTCCCTTATACGATTGTCATCTAGTCACCTGTTCTATCGATAGTTTAGTCGATAGACAGATGGAGATAAGCTAAAGATAAGCTAATTACGCCCAACTCTTAAGTCTCTCATAAAGGATAACTGCAAGTCCTTCAACTAGCATTCTTTACTCTGCCTTTTCCTTTCGTTTGCTGCTCTTTTCCTTTATCCGATTGTCACCTAGTCACCTGTTCTATCGATAGTATAGTCGATAGATATAAGCTTTTGGTGTGTATAAAGATCAGGATATCAAAATATTAGCTAATTAAGCTCAACTCTTAAGTCTCTCATAAAGGATAACTGGAAGTCCTCAACTAGCATTCTTTACTCTGCCTTTTCCTTTCGTTTGCTGCTCTTTTCCTTTATCCGATTGTCACCTAGTCACCTGTTCTATCGATAGTATAGTCGATAGATATAAGCTTTTAGGTATAGACAGATGGAGGTATCTAAAGATTAGCTAATTAAGCTCAACTTTTAGGTCTTCCATAAAGGGTAACTGCAAGTCCTTCAACTAGCATTCTTGACTCTGCCTTTTCCTTTCGTTTGCTGCTCTTTTCCTTTATCCGATTGTCACCTAGTCACCTGTCCTATCGATAGTTTAGCCGATAGATATAAGCTTTTGGTATGTATAAAGATCAAGATATCAAAATATTAGCTAATTACGCTCAACTCTTAAGTCTCTCATAAAGGGTAACTGCAAGTCCTTTAACAAGCATTCTTTACTCTGCCTTTTCCTTTCGTTTACTGTTCTTTTCCCTTATACGATTGTCACCTAGTCACCTGGTCACCTGTTCACTTGGTCAGATGCAATGCGTTTGGTATTTACCGTTTACACTGGAGTATCCATTGGAATTTCTTTAGCTGTCGCACTATAAATTCTCTGCTGTCTCCAGCTAAGTCGCTGGTTTTTCTCGTTTTCCAAGATTGTCTCTCAATTTGGCTAATTAAATAAAGTGTCTGTGTCTAAATATCTTTAAGAATGCCAATGGCTTGGTCGCTTTTAATGTTGCAAGCCATTAAGCCAAATCACATTTGATGCTTAAATGTGGCCAACACCAGTAGGAAAAACAGTAACAGTAACCGAAGCTGGAGCTGGAGTAGCTGTAGCTGGAGGTAAAAGAAACAGCTGGAGGCGGGCAAGTTGAAAGTGAAGGTAAAGGCAAACGCAAAGGCAAAGGCAAAGGCAAAGGCAAAGGCAAAGGCAAAGGCAAAGGCAAAAGGTGGGAGCTTAAGCCAATGGCAAAGGTAAAGATGAAGGCAACTTAATTTGTCTGCTGCAAACGGCTGCGAAGAAACCTTTGCAATTACCAGCAGCTATGCTATAGCCACATCTTCAACTTCATCTCCGACTCCGACTCGAAGTCCGTATCCATATCCCTCCCCCACGTATCTGTACTCATTCTCATCTCCGAATCCGCTTTCCCTGGGAATGAAAATGACTTGGCCGGGAAGACCGGGAGAGAGGCCCTTAAGGAATTTCAACAGCGTTCAATTTAAGCTTTTTGAAATACAAAAGCAGCGTAAAGTTTGCTTTGCGCTTTGCTGCGCACAAAACTTGCACTGACGGGGGGTGGGAGGAGGGGGGAAGGGGCAGCTCACAAGGGGTTGGGGGAGGGGAGTATGCCTGTAGGGGGTTTTTGGGGTTTGAGGGTACGCAAAAGTTGCTGCACAACTTTGGTCGCTGCGTTTACTTTGGCATTAAGCGGGAAACAGTGTGAATGCAAAATCTTTAGGGGTGTGAGCCCGAGGGGGATGCGGGGGTATGGCGGCTGGTGGTGGCAGTGGTTAAGAGGGGGAAGGGGGGTAGATTGTGGAGTGTTTGTGCGTTTGACACTGTGAAAGTGCTATAAATTTATGCAAATGCAAATGCTGTTTGCATTTCGAATTTCGCAAGTTTATCTAAATTCATTGTCAACAAACAGAAATGAGCGAGAGTGAGTGGATCTGGATCTCCCCTTCCCTCCCCATCCCACACACATTCCACACTAACTGTCGCACAACACCCACCTCTAACCAAGAGCACCAAAATCAGCATGGCCAACCCTCGAGCGTAACTGGAAAAGTTTTACGCGTCAAAGCCCCGAGGAAATCAACTGCAACTTGCAACTGGCAACTGGCAACTGGCAACTGGCAACTGGCAACTGGCAACTGGCAAACTGCACTTTGGTAATGAAAAGCTGAGGCGATGCGTCGCTCATTTGGCAACAAAAATTTGTCAAAGTCTCTGCTGTGGTGTGTGTGTGTGTGTGTGTGTGTGTGGGAGCTTGTGGTGCGTCCACGCCTACTGTCATGCCGCCAGCTCAATAAAACAGTCACAGTCCTTTTATATGCGCGATACCTCACACAAATAGCTCTAAAAGGGTATCGTTAACTGCCCCACAGCTATCTCTATATTTCATATTATATATAATATATATATTCTTGTTCAATATTGTTGTAGGAAATACTCCAAAGCCTTGTTCCTTGTTCTTTTCTTTATTCTTTGAACTGAGCTCTGAACTCTGTTGCCTCCTTAAGATTTCTCCTATAGCTCGATCTCTTTATCGATGTTTTAGTCCCTAAGTATGCGATATTACTATCGATATACTATACAATACGATAGACCCATCTTCCTGCTATAATATGAACAGCAGTTCGATCCAGCCGTGTCCATTTGAACTCATTTGAGTGCCTAATGTCAGCACTTAATGTAAAACACAACGCGGTGGAGCCGCGCTTGAAGCGTGTGTGTGTGTGTGTGTGTGTAAACCGTTAAGTACAACAACCACATTGGCTGTACTTGAGTATAGTGGGTGTTAAGCTACTTATGGCCGCAATACAGGGTGTCTTTTGGTCGAGCCCGCGCGACTAATGCATCGTAGTATTTTGTGATCTTTTTTTTCCTCTATTTTTTTTTTGTGTTTTATTTTGGTTTTTGTTGGTGGCAGAAAGGCAAAAGCGAAAGCCGCTTAACGGCTGTTTCGTCCTGTCCGGCTGTGATATACACACACACACACACACACACACACACACACACAGACACCAAGGGAGAAAGGAAATTACATGGGCTATACATACATGAGTGCCTATGCAAATGGATCACCCATTGAATTGTAAAATACGCACCATCGCATATGCAGACGAGTCTAGCAGCCATTTTGCAGCTTAGGGGGCAGCTAACAGCCGCTGCGAGGGTTGCTCGAAACGAAAAAAAGACACGCATTGCGCTTTTCAATGGGGACCATGAAAACTGGTCACAATGCAACAAAAAAGAAGAAGAGAATGAAAATGCGTGTTAAATGCCTTCGGAGCACGCAAAGTGTTGTTAGGCATTAAAAATTCAGTGTTCGGTTTTAAAATCTCGCTTTAAAGTATCGCTTGATGGTGTTATCGATAGTTATCGATTCTATAGCTATCAAGAACGCATCCATTAAGTTCTTGCCTATAGCTAAGATTATTCTATGTGCAACAATATCATAATTGTAGTAATCGCTTTGAAAAAGGTTCCCAAACTATCGATTGGTTCTGTTATCGATGTTTTTATGTTTATTGTTACTAGTTACAGCTCACAATGACGTCAATTGCTGTCATTGTATCGCACGTTCAGCGTTGCATGTTGCACGCAGTGTGTGTTGCAAGCAGCTGTCAGCTGTGCGTATGATTAATAAACAGGTCAACCAAAAAGTGTGAATTGTCGTGAGTTACAACTAAGTGCACATACACTTCTTATAAAAAGAAAGCTCAACTCAGAGCTTGCCACACAAACTTCAACTTAACTTTCTTGCAGCCACACTTGCCCCTCGTGCAACACAGCGTCCCCAGACAAAATGGCGCTACCTCTGCTTGTGCCATAGTCTTAAAGTGTTTGTTGAATTTTTAAACATTTTTTGGCATTTTCTTGTTGTCCCTTTGCCTTGTCACAGCGCCAGACACGCCCACCGTTGCCAACAATTAACGCCCCACTTGGCAAGTTGGCCTTTGTTGCCAACTTTGAATATACTTAGTTCATAAGTTTTCAGTTTTTCCGCCACACACACACACACAACCACACAGAAAACCACATGGCATGACTACAGTGAAGCTTGGATCATAGGGGGAAGTGTGTTACTCAAAAGATATCTTCAGGCGATCAACTGGGATCGAGACTATCGATAACTCCAACGATTAATCGTTTGTAGAAGCTACTCGAAGTGCTCAGCTCTGGCTCGTTGTGAGGCTTTGTCGGACTTGCCACAGTGGCCTACAACTCAAGAAGCCAACTAACAAAGAAATTAATATTTTATATAAATGTTCAACACGAAACAACAACAATAACAACAGCAGCAACAATAACAATAAAGGAAATAAATTTAAGTATATATAAACACAAAAAGAAAAACGAAAGCGCAAACGAAAATGTTAAAAGTATCAAAAGAGAAAAAAGTATGTTTCATTTGCCAAAAATGTAGGTTAAAAACTCGGCTTGGAAAATGCTACGTTTGCACTTGAGCATCTAAGTGGGTCGCTGTTGCTGTGTGTTGGCTGCTAACGGGTGGTTCTGGGTGTTTATATGTGTGACTGCGGGTGGGGTGAGGGGTGGTTGATCTAGTGGTTCGCTCGTTTCTTGTTTGCTTGGCCAGTTGCTCGCTTGTTCTGGGCCTCAGCATTTTGACTGCAAGTTGTAGTTTTATTTTTTTGTTTTTTGGGTTTTATCTGTTTCGACGGGTACTACCGTTGGCTCATTAAAGTTGACCTGACTTTGAGTATATATAGATATAGATATATATATACTACATACCTGATCAGAGAGCGTAAGCTATATGTTGATTTAAAGGTGTGTCAAACTGGTTTTGTTTTAGACCTATATATTTCTTTAGCCTATCATAAATCTACTTTCTAAACTCTTCTTTTAGCTTTTATCGATAAATATTTACAGTAATCGGTAATCGGTAGTTGTTTGGCCCTGCCAACTGGTCACTATGGTGCTGCCAAGTTACAAGAAAAAGAGTTGCCAGCGCGTGATATCTCAGTGAAGCGAGCAAAGGAGTCAAACTAAACATGAGATTTTAGCTTTTATCTGTTCCGATTTAGGTGAAGATCAGATTGCTTTATATCCTATACATTTAAGTTAAATATAGTCTACACTAAGGGTATTCAAATGTCGACACCCTAATGCTAGCTGCACCCTATTTTATACACTTTTTTTTATGCTTCTGCTGAAAATGCTTGATGAGTGCTTTTTTCGGTGAGTGGCCAGTTGGTTTGCCTGTCGGTTTGTCCTTGTGTCAGACAGACTGTTTGTCTATCTGTCAGACTGTCTGCCAGTTGTTGTTTGTTTTTGTTTTTTTTTGTTGTATATTTATTATTGTTATAGTAGTTGTTGTTGTTGCTACTGGGCAACATTTGGCGTGTCCATTTCTCGGTCTCGTCAGTTGTTGCTATTTTTAAATGTTAAAATACTTGTTATGCGCTTTCTTTAGCCTTTGTGTGTGTGTATGTGTGTGTGTGTGTGCATGTGTTACACTGGTCTTCTTGTCAGCTAAAAATAGGCCTTTTCTTTTACTCACACACACACACACACACACACACAAAGGCACTCAGACACTGTGCGCCTTTGCCTGTGTTAGTTGCCCTTTGGCGTATTCATATATTTATGTATTGCATGCAACTGGACGAGCATTGTTCAGTTACACACACAGCACACACACCACACACACACACCATACACACACACACATATAGCACACATAGAATATTGATTGCATTGAGCCAGAACATTTCTTTATAGCCACACTACATGTATATATAGAACATTCTATACTTGGATTCTTTAGTTTTAACGTACAGTGCAAGCATCTCAGGTTGCACTTTTGTGTTTAAAGGATTTAAAGGACTTAAAGCACAGGACTAAAAGGCAAACACTTAATAAAAAAAGCAGTCGGATTGTGTATTTGCAATTGTTGCCAAGTTAAATGATATAAGCATATAAAAGAGGGATTAAAATAGATATTAGTGGCGGTATATTTGTATCTTTGATTCAGTTTAAAGACTAAGATAAAAGGCCTGAAGGATCTAAGATCAGTTGTAGTCTCGTTAGTTGACCTTTTGACATTCTTTTGGGTTTCGATTTAAACTAATCTCATTAGGTTTGGTTGCTTTAAGTTGGAGTTGTACTCACCATTTGGGCGACACAGAAGCAATGCCGGAAATTGTGAAATGGAACCTCATTGTAATGTTTGTAGACCTCGTAGAGCCATTCGCGCAGCGTTTCAACGGGAATGCTAAACTTCTCAACGAATCCCAGCTCCAGGAACATGGTCTGCATTAGGTGTATAACATCAGCATCGCCCCACTCATATGAATCAAACGCCGGCAGACGCAGTGCCGCCTTAACCTCATCCGAAAAGTTGGTATCACAAATTTCCAGGAAGCGACGCTTCACCTCCTGATGCTTTGGTAGACTGCTCTTGCGATGGGGCGGGCCTAAGGGCCGATTAGAAAGACCTGTAAATAAGATAGATATAGGATATAGATATAGATATAGATATAGATATAGATATAGATATAGATATAGATATAGATATAGATATAGATATAGATATAGATATAGATATAGATATAGATATAGATATAGATATAGATATAGATATAGATATAGATATAGATATAGATATAGATATAGATATAGATATAGATATAGATATAGATATAGATATAGATATAGATATAGATATAGATATAGATATAGATATAGATATAGATATAGATATAGATATAGATATAGATATAGATATAGATATAGATATAGATATAGATATAGATATAGATATAGATATAGATATAGATATAGATATAGATATAGATATAGATATAGATATAGATATAGATATAGATATAGATATAGATATAGATATAGATATAGATATAGATATAGATATAGATATAGATATAGATATAGATATAGATATAGATATAGATATAGATATAGATATAGATATAGATATAGATATAGATATAGATATAGATATAGATATAGATATAGATATAGATATAGATATAGATATAGATATAGATATAGATATAGACATAGATATATCGATATATATCGCTGTATATCGCTACATATGCAGATACAGAGACGATTAGTGCTTAAGGAATGCGAGAGATGTATCGGAATGGGGGAGGTGGGGGGCGTGGCTAAGGATTCAACAGACTTTGGTGACTGAGCGGAAATCGGGCAAGTGGTTGTTGTTGTTGTCGGCAGTGGCAATAAATAAATCAGCAAATTGAAACAGGAAATACAGCTGGGAAGTCGACTGGTAGCCATGGCAATTTGGATTATTGCAAATGCGGAGCCATAAACAAGGCACGCTAAAAAAGCAGACGGCCGGACGAGCGGGGGTGAGAAAGAGAGGGGGAAAATTTGAGAGAGAGAAGGAGAGGGAGAGTGTGTAGAGAGGAACGAAACCAAATCAAAGTCCAGTGAAAAGTGAAACGGAACAGCAAACGCTGAAATAGCGGAAATACACTGGCTGAGCCGGAGGGCAGGAGACAGCCGAGCCGTAGCCGTACCCGTATTTAGAGACGTAGTCAGAGCCGGACTAAACTATAGTGTGTGTGTGTGAGGGTGTGCGTGTGTGAGAGTCTGATGCCATTGGCGGGAAATTAAATTTTCAATCGACCGCACGGTTCACCGACCAAATAAAATAACTTTAAAAGGTAAAAAAGCCTCAACAACATTTCGCATGCACAGGTGTCTGTGTGTGTGTATGGTGTGTGTGTGTGTGTGTGTGTGTGTGTGTGTAAGGTGTGCGACACCCAAGCTGTCCAACTGTGCCCACTGGCCCAAAAACTTGACTCTGTCTCAAATTGTCAAACGTGCGTATCGCATGCCATTTCCAGGCCAATTTCTAAAGTTCAACACATGCAACAAACACACACACACACACAGCAACCACTGTGCGGTTGTGCACAACCATCGAGTGTTGGTCATCATTTTATCTGCAACTCGTACACGTTTTCAGTCTTTTACGACTAGAAACCATTTAATTGTCAACCAATAAACAAATAAAACATTGAATGCAATTGTTTCTTCAAATTTTTACTACTCGGTCTCCATGTTCACTTTTCTAAGTGACAATTTGCATTTGCTGGTAAACACTTTTCTGGCAATTGTTTGGCATCTACAGTAATAAAATCAAGCGACTTTCTTTATACTTATGTGCATATGTGTCTTCCATATTCACTTTATGACTGTCATCTTAGTTTTTTTTATAACTCTTGAGCGTCTTCAAGGCGCCTGTGTCTGTGTTGCATTCACAATGTGCGATTGTCCTCCATGGTCACATGATTTGCAAAAAGTTGACAGGCGAAGGTTGATTGCTGACTCTCTACTGTCCTCCATGTTTACTTTAGTCTCTGCGATAGGTTTTCTATACTTTTTTGGCCATGATTCGGCATCTTCAATCATTATTCTAGGTCCTTTGCTTAGTCTGTGTTGCACAGAGAACGGAAAATTGTCCTCCATGGTCACATGATTTGCAATCGATTGACAGGTGAAGGTAGGTTATTATTCTACTAATTGTTCTCCATGTTTACTTAAATCGCTGTTAGGTGTTTCCTTTACTCTTCGAAGCCATTGTTCGGCATCCAAAATACTTGTCACGCTCACAACGGACAATTGTCCTCCATGGTCCATGCTATGTAATTAGTTGACAGGCGAAGCTACATTGCTTCTTTACTGACTGTTCTCCATGTAAACTTTAGTCGCTGTTGGGTGTTTCCTTTACTCCTCGAAGCCATTGTTCGGCATCCTCAATACTTTTGTTTAGTCTGTGTTGCACTCAAAGCGGACAATTGTCCTCCATGGTCACATGGTATGCAATCAGTTGACAGGAAAAGTTGGTATACTTCTCTAGTGACTGTCCTCCATGCTAACTTTAATCGCTGTTAGGTATTTCCTTTACTTTTCTGACCATTGTTTGGCATTTTCAGCAATAAATTTTAAAGATTTTATTCAATACTCATTTCGATGTGTCTTCCATGTTCACTTTATTATTTTCAAATCAATTTCTCTATAGCTCTTCTAGCACCTAGTTAAGTCTGCATTCCACTCACAATTGTCCTCCATGTTCAGTTGAAGGGCGGAATCTTCAGCTGGCCAACTCATGATTTTCCATTTAATTTCGTCTACTTTTTTGCTAGATTGCCTGTCTACTGACTGTCCTCCATGTTTACTTTACTCTTTGTTGGGCGTCTCCTTGACTTTTTTGCTACTCTCCACAATTTGCTAAGTATCTTTGATGTGCTCAAGGAGCAACAGAAAACCATTTGGGTGACTGCCACATGTCCTCCACTTGAAGTTGATTTGCAGTCAAATTGCATTTCTCAGATATTTAATTACTAATGGAAAGTTCTAAGGAGCAGCTGCTCTGCTGTTCTGGCTCCTGCTCGTATTTAACTATCCATTGTGGCCATTGAAAGCATTCTTACATATGTCAAATTGTTCAATTGTTAACTTGCTGCGACAGGAATTTGCCTGCGGCAGTTCGATGAGAGTGTACACATGATACGACTTGACAGGCACCTAGGCTTTGCTCCTTTGGTTTATGTTATGTGGCAAAAGGACCTCAGAGGACTTCAGGGATGATGACTTGAGGGACGATGAGGGCTGCTTTTGATGTACAAAGAAATTAATGTGCTGACAATAACTAAAAGAGCCAAAAGAGCTGTAACTGTATGAGTATGAGTACTTATACTTGTACCACCATTAACCAGGTAAAAACCAACCTCATCAGGCAACAGCCTTTTGCTCCTTTTTACTTGACACGACTCAACTCAACTCGACTCGACTCGACTCGACTCGTTCGCTCCGTGTGAATTCCAGCCAAGCCAAATTGTAGCCCACATGTGGAGCTGCTGCAAGCCAAACACTTTGCGGGCCGTGGTTATAATTAATTTACTGCCACTTACAATTTTTAATTAAGCACAGTTCTCAGCGCATTTCTATTTAACCCCGCCAACCTGCCATGCCTGCCACACCTCTCGCCCACACACGACGCCCGCAATGGAGTTGTATGCGTGTATATATGTATACATATATATATATATATATGTATATGTTGTGGCAAAGTGAATTGAAATGCTGTAAAAGGTTGATTCACGATTCGTTTGTTAATAAATTGCAGATGGATTTACATTGCGTATACGCCGCATGTAACGCAGCCACAAAACGCAATCCTTTCGCACAGATCAACTAATGGCCTGAAACTGAAGATGAAACCATTCATTATATAGCCCAACAGCTCTTGCTAAATAATTGCACAAAAGGTAGTTCCATCCAATAAATATCCGAGATAATTGTGCCGCACACACGCAAAATAATACGCCTTTCATTCAATCACAATTACGCTAACTATAGCTAGTTGGCATTGACAGGCTGTGCACGTAGCGAGTGACGCTCGAAAGGGGGCACACCTCGGAGCTATGAGTAGTTATATAAAGGCAGTAGAGTTGATAGGTGAAAGTGGAGCTGCAGCATCCAATCAAGTTCAGCCTGAAACATATTTCCAGGTAGTTCTTTGTTCAAATTAGGTCTTGAGAGATATTATTTCCAGAAGTATCCTTTGCCTCGGTTAAAGCAGGAGACATGCGACATGCGACATGTGACATGCGACATGCGAGAGGAGCAGCAGGTAAATATAAAATGGCTGTTTATATATGTCCCTTGGCAATTTATTCGGCAACTGTTTTCCTGCACAACTTTTCAGTTTGTTTGCATTAATGGAAAATTGAATTATGCAGGTTTCTTTTTTCCGACTATTTTTCCCTCCCGCCCTCCTGCTGCATTAAATGACATTCTGATCGATGAATTCTGTATATCCCTTCCATCCGCTTAACTTCTCCACCCTCCGAAAAAGAGAGAAAGAATTTCTCTCGATGTGTTGCGTTTTTACAGAATTTCTTTGCGCTCCTTTTCCGGCAGCTGGAAAATATTAACTGTCAATTATGTTCCGCTAGAGGTGGAAAACTATAGGTGTGTGTGTGTGTGTTTGGGTTGTGAAATTTGTATTTTACATATTGCATTCACATTTGTTGAATGCATTGATGCATCATTTGTGTGTGGCATGAAAAATTGCGAACGCCACACAAAATGACAGCTGTCAAATTGTCGGTAGCGAGCACATACGCACATTTGCAGAGTGACAGACAGAGAGAGAGAGAGTGGGTGGGTGTGGGAGTGGGAGTGGGGCAGAGGTAGGTGAGAAATAGATTCTACCCGGCTGAAGTTCAAAGAATTCATAAGGGCAACTCTGAGAAAAGCAAAACTCATACGTCAGTTGATTAGCAATCAAGGTAATTGTGCCGAAGAGGAGATACGCACTTTCATTTACCAATTTGTCACCAGGATACAAACACACTCACACACACACACACATACATAGAGATGAGCAGTTATGAGTGCTTTTTGATAGAGGAAGAAGTCAAGTGAGAAGCCAAATATTTGCAACTCAAACGCATTGCACATACGCCGTGTTGACCAGAGACCATTCCACATGCACCTTGCACCGACACTTTGTCGCACTTAAGAATGCAACTGCCTCAATAGTTGCAACCGTTTGTTGTGCTCACATAACCTCACAAATAGCCACTTTCCCCCAAGCTCCCCAAGGGAGCTTTAAAAGAGTTGCCCTACGTCCGAGCCCGCTTCATGGTCAACATTCTTGCCTTTACTATTGCTGCTTGTGGTACTCCTTTCTGGCCATTAATCAGTGCCTCGAGCACTGGCCACGCCCCCGTCAATGAAGAGCGACCGCCCCCAAATAGCCATTCCGCTTGCAAACTTGACCGAAGTGACGCACTTTCCTATGGCCATAATATCATTTTATCTAGAGGCGGCCTTTCCATTTGATTGACTTCCGTTTTGTTGGACATTTGTTTTGCTAACTTTGGTCCTTTTATGGCTGAGATGATCTCAAGTAACTCACATTTATTCACAATAACATTCACTTGCACATTAACATTTATTCATGTTCAATGTGAATAATAGAAAAGGGAAAACAGTTGAGAACAATTTCTTTTCTGTTTCTTTCCATGACAAGTTGAAGTCTTAATAGAGTAAAGAACACGTTTTCCTTTTTAATCCTTTATACAGGATATACTTAAGTCGAGAATGTGATTAAGTTCGGCTGTCAACGTGTTGTCTTGTGTTGTAGACTTGTCATTTGTTAAGGTATTTGTTGTTGCGTGTTTCTGTTTTGTTAAACATGCATATTGAATGGCTGTGGAAGTCTACGGCCAAGGAGCAAGGACACACACGAACACACCCACACCCACACACACACACACACACACATGTACAGAACGAATAATGGCAAAGAACTGTAAAAAGACGACGAATAACATTGCGTTAAATAATTAATTACAATCAATTAATTAATTAGGCAACGCGAGGGGGGTCATTAGGGCAAAAGCAGGGACGAAAGCAACAGGCCAACAAAAAGGACAATGGCACAACAACAACAACAACAACAACAAGAACAGCCTAAAGAAGAAGAAGAAGATGTACAACAAGAGCAATAACATCAACTGATACAACCAACTTGTACACATAATGTGGCCATAATCAACATTAGCGCACGTTTTGTTGTCCCTTTTTTTATGTGGTTTTTTTTCGTCTTCTGTTTGATGCTTTTTCATTGGCCTTCGCTTAAAGTGCCACCCGTCAACCCACACACACACAGACAGAACTCATATTTTATTGCATATTGTTAGGCGTGAAATGATGCTTTATATACTCGCATAATTAATGGCATTTAGACAGGGTTCATCTGCTCAGGAAGGAGAACTCCTCCGCTCCTTCGTCCTTAACTTGCAGCAAGACCCAAAACTCAAACCATATTTGACTTCTGGACCTGCATTGATTTATAGATGATTCTCCTTCGCTTTACTTTCGTATAAGTACTTCACCCGTTGGACCTGGCTATTGTTTTGCCCTATTTTCCATTCCAAAGGCCAAAGGCTAATTGTTTAATTTATGGCATACAATTTGCCTTCATCTTCAACTACTACTCGCACCTAGGACATTCCGTTAAGGCTGTTGGAATGCATCACTTGTTGCCAATTAGTTAGTTGGCCACTTGACCGCAATGCTTGCCAATTAGCCAACGAAACAATGGTCCAGGAGTGCCGCAAAGGTCAACCGATTGACCTTCCGCTATGATTACATTTTGGGGAATCTCATCAATTTCATATTCGGCATTTCTCTCGCGGTTGCCTGCCTCTGAAAGGAATTCAAGATATTTCCAACAAAATACACGAAATATGCACTTGGACATTAATAAACTCTGCACTTGAATTCAGAATGTGTCATACGACGTATCGATTGACAGGATTGCCAAAGTTGTCTATTCGTATAGACCGATTGAAGGACAAGGCCAAGGGTTTGATTTTTCCAAGTTTTTTATTATTTTTTTTTTTTGTATAGCTATTAAGTATGTATAAAGGTGGGCGGTTGCATTGTTTTCGAACAGCTGCAATTTGTCCTTTTGACCCATATTCAAAGGGCGGTTTGTATAAAAATTATCCCAAGTTTCCCACAGCTCTTATCGATTTTGATTTTCATGGTCAGTTTGTCAAGTTAAACGACTACCAATTTTGTACCCCCTCTTTTTATATACAGACTTCAGTTCATGTTTGCGTCAATAGTTATTGTTTTCGATACGATTTTCATGTGCTTCATTACGCCCAATTATATTTTGTTATTGAATTACCACATTGCGCTGAAAAGTAGGCAACAAATAATGCGAAATGCTGACGTTGCGTATACGCCGCGTTGGCTACAAATTAATTATTGCACTCTCGTTCTCTGCATTATTTGTTGTTGTTGTTGTCATTATTGTTGTTTGCTGCTGCTGCTGCTGCTGCTGCTGTTAGTTGCTGTGGCTGCTGCTTATTCTACGCTGCATGTTTTGGCCCGGAAACTCATTTCAACTGCGGTTACGCTGACTGGGAAAGCGTGAGGTCTCTGAATGTGTGAGCAGAAGCTGTATGGTTACGGGGGCGCTGGGGAGCCACAAAAACGCTTGCGGTTAATGCAAATAAACCAAAAGTAAAAACAAGGCAGCCGCAGGTGAGTGTATGGCCACACACACACACAGATGGAGATGTGTTCGCCGCACGGGCAGGCAGGTGAAAAATTTGCAAATTGATGGCCAAGAGCCAGTCAAACACAACAACAGCAGCCAAAAAGAAAGAAAGAAAGAGCGAGAAAGGTGTATATACAGATAGAGAAAGCAGGTCTCTCCCTCTCAGGTGGAAAATGAAAACGAATCAGTGGCCCTCAGAAGCAATTGTCAATACGTTCGTACTTCCTCTTCACATACATGTACATTTGTTGGTGTGTATAAGTGTGTGTGTGTGTGTGTGTGTGTTGTAATGGAGTTTATGTGCGTGTCTTTGCACCTAATTGAAACTTGTCGGTGGCATATTTTCGACTCTAGCACTAAGCACCAACTGCAGCTTGTCAGCTTAAACAGTCCTTGAGAGCGCTTTAATCTTTGGAAAGTTATTTTTTTCCTCATACGAGCATAACATATACTTATGTACTGCCATATGTTGTATACACGTAAACAACTTAACTGTCATTATGAGATGATTAGAAAAACAAGAAAACATCTGGAGAAATCGCGCAATCAACGCTGAGCTACTGTATCATTATCCTTAGCCGCAAACACTACAAATTAATACTCGGAATTCACTCGCAGTTCACCGGATAATTGCAACATATGCTGAACGCTTGGGGCCATGCAACGCCAGGAAAAACTCAATTGCATCTGCAACAGGGCCAGGACAGCTTGTCCTTGCCTCTTCCATCCGAAGATGCCTCCAGGCCTCCAGCTCAACACAAGCTGTTGCACTTCGCAAAGTACTTACAATTGTTTCAAAGAACAACTGATTCTCATTAGATCTGCAATATGTTTCATGCTAAGATTTGAGCTGATATCTGAGCAGGTTTTGTTGTTGGAGTAATCCTTTCCAAGAGGGTTTACAGTGCGAGTGAAATCTATGAAGTTTCAAGATACTTTCAGTTTTATTTAAGAACTTTTGCTGCAAATGGAAACTGAGAGAGGCCTCACCTGATTTGCTCAATTCAAAACAGGATTAAAAGGATTATTTTATTTCGAATATATAATTTATTATTAATATATTCTAGATCAATAACATACCCTAATAATCAAAAGATTGAATCCAATTTGATTTGATTTATTTTATATTTAAATTTAATTGAAGTCAGAAATCGAAAATTGCTTCAGGAAACTCTCTGACTGACGGCACATTTATAATACTTAGCTGTATATTTATTATAAAATTGAACTTTTGACATCTGACATGGAGCCAGCCTGACGATAAAATGATCTGATATAATTTACTTTAATTTGTTTACCTGATGAATGAGCCTCATTAGTCGGGAGTCTTTTAAATAAATTAAAGTTCCTCCTTTTTGGGAATTTCTTTTATCTCGTTCCCATTTTAGTGGAATTCGGATTGAATTTGTTTTGTAAACTTTTCTTGCTTTCTGTTTTTTTTTTTTGTTTGTTTTTCTTTCCTTCGTTTTCGCATTTAGTTGAATACATTTTAAATGTGAGTCATTATTCACGAGTACTCAATACACTCAGATTCAAAACTGGCTACGCTGTAGCTCGAGGACTCGGTCAGGCTCATGATAAAGTGTATTATAACTGATTAAATTTTCACGGTGGCAGGTGTGTGCATGCTATATGTGTGTGTGTGTGCTGTATGTGTGTGTGTGTGTGTGTGTGTGTTATACATTTTGCAAGATTAAACGCTTTGTGCTGATTAAATGAGTTTAGAGAGTTTGCAGCCGGCCAACTCTCGTTTAAGCACACACAGCCACAGCACACACACGACACACACACACACACACACACAGGCTTATGCATATATTGGTTGGTTGACATTTTGGAAACAGTTTCCCTACCCTTTTGCCTTTTCTCTGTGAGCTACGAACAAATTAAAAGCTATACACAAATGAAGTTTGCCTGTGCGAAGCTTGGCAAGACGCACACACAACCAACACACACACACACACACACACGCACACTATGCTGCAAAAAATTATGCAATTATATTTTGTCAATAGATATTGATAACAATGCATAAAATATACAATACACCTTTATATATATTTTATTACAAAAAAGGAGAAATAATCGTTTTTAATCGGTTTCCAATAAAGAAATTTTGCCGAAAAAAAGGGAAATTGTGCTGGGATTGGGGCTCACACATTTTGCGGGCTCTTTTTCTGGCAGCTTAAACCCAATTTTCGAGTTGGGCACATAAAATGCAAACCCAAATACGATTAACAGGACTCAGGCGTGTCCTGGAAGCAGCCTGACGGCGGCCGCGTTACCTTTTTTTGTGGCCAAATTTAATGCAAAATAAACGTATTACGAGGCAGCAGCAGGTCTGATGGGGGTGGGGGGTGTTAAGGACTGGGGAAACACGAGGTGCGCACTTTAATTGCTTTAACTGTCAATAAATGAATTATGTGCAAAAAATAAGGAAAATGTGCGAGGCGACAGGGCAGAGAGGGACGGCAACAGAGGGAAATTTTGACAGCTGTCAATTTCGTAACGCCTTCAGGAAGTGAAGGGAAGTTTTGAAGGAAGGAGATTTGGGGGAAAGGGAAACAGCAAATCCAAATGGAAACAATTGTTGGCATCCGCGGAGACATCTATGGCTTGTGTATGAGTGTGTGTGTTTGGGTGTGTGTTGGTGTGGTGTGTTTATGGTGCGTGGGTTTCGTTTGGTGTGAAAAAAAATATTTTCGCAGCTCGGCGAAAAATTAGCGCAAATAAATATCTCATCATATATGCGGGGGGAGGACCATGTCTAGCCATTTCGTGCCTATGAGTAGGTGTGTGTGTGTGTGTGTGTGTGTGTGTGGTGGGTGTAGGTTGTGTGTGTTTGCGTCTGTTTATGTCGTCTCTCATCAAAGTCAATTTCCATGTTGATTTTTGCTTATTTGCGCATCTAAATGGATTTTTATCGCAATGTTTTGCAATGTCCTTCCGGCAGGTGGCATCAATACAAAGCATATGCCACACACACACACATAAATACACACCCAAACACCCACACACACACACACTTAACATACATATGAACCGCATTTCTTTCTTCCTTTTTTTCTGCACAAAAATTTGCAAATTTGCGGTAATTTGTGTGTTTATGCTGCCTGTCAGGATGGGTTGCAGGCCGTAGGACGAAGGACGAGAGCTCAACTGATTGGCAAATCCTGCATCAGCAGTTAACTGAAAGCCAAACAGTTAATGAAAACAAGCCAAGATGCCAAACACGGCTGCCTGAGATGGTCTCAGCTTACCAAATGGCAGCGAGCACCGCGAGCGCAAGGATTGTATATTAAAATGCCAGCATAGCAGGAGGCTACGGGACTATAACCAGCTGCAGGATTGCAGGATAACTGACTGACAGAACAAAGCCCCGCGAGCTGCTGCAATGCAATTAGAAGCCGTCCATGCGAAATTACGACCTCGCAACTGCAGCGAAAACACGCGCAAAAAGCAAAAACACTGTGGAAAAACAATAGATTAGTCGTGTCTGAGATACCCTGCGATAAAGTGTCCTTGCTGCCGTGGAATAACGGCAATAATTGTCATCTGACAGCTGCAGATTATCTCAAAAAGGAAGTGTGGCATTCAGGTAAAGCATACAAAGGTCCTTTTATAGCTCTTGCGACTGTTTAAGCAGAGCTCTGAAAGGATATTTATGCTTGCACTGGGCTATAAAGTATAAGTATGTACACGTATATAGCCAAAAGTTTGAACTATAAACTATATATTCGATCTATATGTTTATGGTATATGATAAGCAGGATATCAAATGCTGCCGTTGTCCTGCCGCAGAGCCTATTAAATGCATTTGCACAACTTTACGATCCACATTTTATAACATTTTTATGGGAAGAGAGTTTTCAAATTAATATTTGAGTTGTGCAGAACCTAGAAGCAGCTCCATAAGATACTGATTCATCTGGCAGATATATACCAATATACAAGTATATATCTCTTAATACATGTATGTCTGTATATCCTTGCGATATTATGTATATACATGTATGTTTGCTGGCTTGAAGTGAGTTGCATGCCTTTGTTTGGTTGAAGGAAATGATTGGCAGCTTGTTGGCCGCAGGGTAAGGGTTAGAGGCGGGGGCGGGGCTGGGGCGTAAGATAATACCGCTTGCTAGAGGGCGTGCCATGGTAAAGTGGGCGTGGCATGCACAGTAAATTAAAAAGCGTCACATATTGAAAACTCTGTGTGTGTGTGTATTGTGTTTATGCTTTTTAGCTTCTGTTAGTGGCATTTGCTTTCATTTCACTTTGAATATACACCACTCACACCACTCACACACACACGCACACATACATATGTAGGTAGCACGTATAGAAGGAAAAAGAGCTAAAGGCAAAAATGCAAATTTGATTTTTTACCTTGCTGCTCGGGCAAACAATTCAACTCGAATTTGAATTTGAATTTACAATTTCTGACTCGGCTGAGGCCTACATCTAATTCGAACTTTACGCCCTCTCTCTTTCTAGCTGTCTATCTTCTTCTCACTCTTTCATAAATACAAAGAGTAATAGTCTTTGAATGACAGAGACAAGCCCACATATGCCCATACACTAAATCATTTGCTACGAAACGAAAAATAAACGAGAGCAAAAAAAAAAAAATAAAAATATAAGTTTTTATTTTCTAGTTTTCATTCAGGTTGGCCTTCATTCCTTTTATAAAAGTCAAATAGGCTTCCGGCTCAAATGCTACGGTGAGCTGTTAAGGATATAAGGATAAAGGGGCAGGGGGAGGGGGGAGGTTCGTTTGGGACACATAGGGACAAACACATTTGGGAATTGTTGAAACTGAAACGTGCCAAACTTTGTTTCTGTTCAAAAGTAAAACTCATTCTACATTTTTATTATATTAATTTTATGAATTTCGAATTCAAACGATACACAAAAAAAAAAAAAACACAAAATGTCCTGCAAAACCATTTAAAGTCATTTTGTCATCGTCTTCTTGTATAATCCTTATCTAACGATAACTTCCCAAAAGCTTTTCATATATAAGCATAAATAATAGATTTTAATTCTAAATTTGTTTTCTCTAACAGAACTAAAGGCTGTCAGTTCTTTAGTCCTTTCGAACAAAGTTCTAATATTAAATGTTTCACCTAATTGCTGAGTCACTTTAAAGCAGAGACTGACATATTTTCAAGTACTTTTCCAGGAGAATAAAAGAAAATTCTCAATGACTTGAGAGCAGTGCACAAATAAGTTTTGCTTCAATGATACAAATCAGAGAGAGAGAAAGGAAAAGCGTAGCCTTTGGTCTGCTTTACTATATATATATGAATAAAAGGAAATATATATTCAATAAAAAGGATATTCAGGATATTCTTTAATATAAAATATATCTTCAGTTGAAATCAAATGTATTTAAAACTAGTTTGAAATGTGATTTGAAGGAAGTTCTGATTTTACTTAGAACGTTTTAAAGGCATAAATTGAGATTTGATATAAATATTCTTTCGGCAGATCTTGCAGATATCTTGCAATATGCTATATATAGGCTAGACATATATATATTCTATATAGTTAGGGCATTCAGAGTTCGTTGAACGCTTGATTTCTAGGGAACGTATTAAAGTCACCTAACGGTAGCTGCTCATAAAATTTGCATGCAATGGGGCAAAAAATGGCGTCGCCGTTGCGCGGCTCTAACACACACACACACAGAGATAACATGTACATTTAGATTTGTGTGTGTGTGTGTGTGTGTGTACGCGTATCGTTCGCAATTAATGCAAATGGCGCAATCGGAGAAGCCCTGGCGCTGGTGTCGATCTTGAAAGCATCGCTTGGGGAATTGGCTATTGAACTTTTTGCCTTGATAATTTGTTGGTAAACATCCTGACGGGCCAAACAGCAACCGGACAGCGGTTTGGAGCAGGATGCTATTCAGCTTGTGTAGGGAAGAGGGTGGGGGGGAGGGGGGAGTGGTTGAGTTGAGGTGCGGCCACAGCAATCCAATTTGCTTAGCAGCATCCTCTTTGGGGCCGACGGCTCGCTTTGGGTCCTGGACGCGACAGCTGCGCGCATTTGGGACACAGCCAGGTCCGGACATTTATCCGGACAGTGTATTTACCGAGTGCTTTTAATTAATATACTCAAATGATTTCATTGGCCAGCCGCAAAGGCCTGACTAGACTGAGCGAGTAGCTTGTCGCTCCCTTTGAATGTAAGATGTCAACTTGATTTGCGAAAGGAAAAATTTTCAATTTCAGGCGAAACTCTTGAAGCCGCAAAGCAAATTTGATACATTTGCGGCATACACTCGGCATATCTGTGGCTCAAAGTGTCATGTCATACTAGAGAGAGGTCCCATCTTGCTTCAACACATTTCCATAACCATTACCCCCGGCACTTTTCGTTCAGTTTTCCCAGTTTGCTATATAAAGTTCTAACAAGGATTTCTATACTGTTGTGTCCACCTTCGGCTTGGTTTTGTTTCTCATTTGCTCTTTACAGATTTACAATCCTTTCAACTGTCAAAGCCACGCATAAACACACACACACACACACTTGTATATATATATGTGTACAGCAGGTGGATAAGATACGCACAACCACAGAAGCAACAACAACAACAACAACAACAACAACAACAACAACAGGCGCAACCTTATGAATTTTTCATTTTTAATTATTCAGATTTTGCTAGGCAACGAAATATCGTAAGCAACTTTCGCAACGCATTTTCTGCTACGCGTTGCTCTTAGCCCAATTGAAATGGCTAAAAAGAGTGTTTTAAGTTTGTATCAAGCATCTTTTTATATACACATACATACATATATATATATATATATACATATATATTCTTGTGAATTTAAGTGTGCGCGAAGTTCATTTGAAGTCTCGTTGAGTGCATGTAACACCTGGGTTAAGGGCATCTCTTCGTCGAGCACACTCGACTGAAGCATTTTTCTTCTTTTTTTGGTTTTTCCTCT
Source organism: Hirtodrosophila trivittata (assembly GCA_035045065.1). NCBI lineage: Eukaryota > Metazoa > Arthropoda > Insecta > Diptera > Drosophilidae > Hirtodrosophila > Hirtodrosophila trivittata. The sequence goes on along the minus strand of JAWNNK010001028.1, from coordinate 10,802,332 downwards.
ATTCTATTGGGTTTCTTTTTAACGTCTCATTTTGGTTTTCTTTTCATTTTCCATTTTCCATTTTTATTTTTTCGGTTTTTTATTTCGGATTTTTCCACTTTTGCGAATATTATTTTCATCACACACTCGTAGATTTGTTTGCGGCATTAAGTCAATTTTAATGTGGCGAGTGGCAGCGTGTGCCAGTGTGGCATGTGGCATGTGGCATGTGGCATATGGCATATGGCATGTGCATGTCAGACAACTCAAAACACAGTTCATTAGGCGCATCTAATGAGTAGCAACGGGAATGGCAACGCCAACGCCAATGCGAACACCAACAACAACAACAACGACAAGGACAAGGACAAGGATAAGGACAACGCCAACTCAGACGGTAAAATTTCATGATGAATTTTTATATCAAAGTTGAATTTAAAGCTCATAAAAACGCAAGAAGAAAAGAAATTAACATTTTTTCTTTTTACCGTGTCGCAGTTATAATAGACTCAAAGACTTTTCTCTACCTGAAGCCATAAAAAGAGTAAAATATTTCGTGAAAAAGGGAAAACAAAAGCCAACATCTTGAGCATCTACATATCTGAGAGCCACAGCCAGAAACTTTGGTATGTTATGTCTGAAGGTATGACAGGTAACAAGCTGAACGTTTTTTGAATAAGTGGCAACACTTGCAAAGCTGCAGGAATGTTTCACAATTGACAAGCAAATCTTGTGACTTGTAATAAGAGTTATTCCCAGGAATATTCAGATATTACACATATATTAAGCATATATACTTATATACTTTAAATGTATATTGTAAATTGTAAGGCCACATTAATGGGGTGGCAACACTTGCCGAGCTATAGGAATGTCTTGCGATAAAGAAGCTAATGCTGTGACTCAGAGAACGTATTCTACATCCAGATATAATGCTCAATTGGTTTATAAAGTTGCTGTGTAAGAAATATATTGAGCATATATACTTATACTCCCTATACTTAAGCCTTGGGCACATTGTAAGGCCACATTAATAGGGTGGCAACACTTGCCGAGCTATAAGAATGTCTTGCGATAAAGAAGCTAATGCTGTGACTCATAGAATAGATTCTACATCCAGATATAATGCTCAATTGGTTGATAAAGTTGCTGAAGAAATATATTAAGCATATATACTTATACTCCCTATACTTAAACCTTGGGCACATTGTAAGGCCACATTAATGGGGTGGCAACACTTGCCGAGCTATAGGAATGTCTCACGATGAAGAAGCCAAAGTTGTGACTTGAGTTATTCTAGAGATTCTCAGAATGGATTCTACATCCAGATATAATGCTCAATGGGTCGATCAAATTGCTGTGTAAGAAATATATTAAGCATATATCAATATCTTATGTTTAAATAACTGTAAGGTCACATGTGAACGAGGTGGCAGCACTGGCCAAATTTCAAGATTATTGGGCAAAGAAGAAAACGAATACAGTATCGAAATATCATATGGATATTCTATGTTAAAACAAAACTGATTGACTGAGAAACTTGACAAGCTGCTCTAGTTCTGACTAGGTGACAACTCTGGCTGAGATTAAGTGTAGGAAAGTGAGTGAAGTTGGTAAGGAATCATCACAGAAAGCAGTTGTATAGGATATACACCTTACACCAGTTTTCCTAGGAAGTTTTTTTCGACTTCTATTAACATTTATCGATAAATTCTCAAAACAATAGAGAAAGTTGAAAATTTTAGTTGTTTCTTGGAAAATTTGAAGAGTTATTTCTAGGAAATTTAATGAAATAAAATATAATTTGTAACCAGAAACAGTTGTATAAATAAATTGAATATGATTACATTTTCTACGACTTTTCCGAGCAAGTTTTATTTGACTAATATTCTAAATTTATCGATAAATTGTCAACATATAAAAAAAGATTAGTTGCTTTTTGGGAGAAATGGATATTTTCTTCTGGGAAAATGTATGAAGTAAGAAATAATCATAACTTTATGAGAATACTGAAAACAATTACATTCGATACAAGATATATTAATTTTATATTATATTTTATCGATAAATTCTTTATATATTTTAGAAAAGTATAAAAACTGTTGTTGTTATTGGGAAATTTTAGAAATTCTCTTGTTTCTACGGAAAAGTTGAGCCTTCTTAAGCTACTTTTACTGGAATCATCTCTCTCAAAAAGTGCAGAGTTTGCTTTAGTTTCTTTAGATATTGTTGCCAGTACAGGGTATTCAATAGTCGCTGCATTTGCCGTTTGCTATTGCATAGCTGAAGATGTGTGAATATGTTAATATATAGTCCTTCTGGGTGGCGGTATTTCTTCTATTGTAGCTGAAGCGACAACTAACTTTGCTGCACTTCATTGTGAACGTGACAATGCGTCTAATATTTTATCTAACACCCAGTCTCGCACACACTCAAACACACATACAGACGCACACATACGGTTTCAATTGTGTGGCCTAAAATACACACACAGGAACACACACATACACGCACATTTTGAGTCAAATCGCGGCTCGTCTGTTTTCTTACGCTTCAGGCGTTGGCTGTGCGTGTGTGCGTCTGTGTGTGTCTGTGTGTAAAAGTTGCATTAAATTGGCATTAAATAAACAACACGTATAAATTACAGTGCCAGCAACAACAACAACAACAACAACAACAACAAGAGAAACAACAATGACAACAATACAAGCTACAATATGTAGTACGAGGTAGGCGGCACGCGTCAAGAGAAATGTGGCAGGTGGGCGCGGTTGGGCGTGAAGATGAATATATATATATAGATATACATATATGTGTGTGTAGATGGTCCACACAGAGACAGACATACAGATATTCAAATAAAATAAAACTCAATGACAACTGACAGTCGCACGTGCCAAGATAAAATACACAGAAACACACTTAATATGCATATTGAATATAAGAATAGATACTCGTACTATAGCCTCAATTTTCGGCATTATCACATTCAATATTCCAACGAGAGGGCCCCAACTAGCTATACCTATAATTCTTACTATTCTGAATACTCAAGTACTGCAATTTACTGGACAAAAGCCAGACAAACAGATTGACTTAACTTCCATTAGGCACAAGTAACGTGCAAGTTGATCCAATTCGCAGGAAATCATTGAAACTATTCGATTTTTACAATTGCCTTTGGTTGAAGGACCTTCGATAGTTCTAACCTATTTCATATGTGTTAACACTTGAGTTTATTTATTTGATTTACGTCTCGACAACAAGCAGTGGACTGATAGATAAAGTTGACTTATAACAGAGAAAATATAATATATTCTATTATAAATTATCCCAAATTTGTTGCAAGGCTTGAGGAAAACCCAGAGTAACCCAATCAGAACAATAAGTATTAGTATTAATAGGTATTACCGAAGGTGTTAGGAAGAAAAAGTATGCGAAAAGTATTGTTGAAAGCAGAGTTAGAGATACATATAGAAAGATATAGAGAATGATAGTTTCTGGAAGTTATTAAGACGACTTAAATGATAAGAAGAATTTATACCGTTTATTAATTTAGCTAAAGTTGTTCTTAGACTAGTCGAAGATGGTAGATTTACTAGTTAGAGTCTACTTAAGTAAGATAGAAAACGCAGATTAGAATCCCAACTTAAACTACGTAGCGCAAAGAGAAGAAATTCCTTTTCAACTGACTTGTTTTTTTATATTAAGGGGAACATCCACATGAGCAATAATCCAGAATAAGTATTGAGTAGCGAAAAGATCATTATCATCATTCCTAATGAAGCCTAGAACACCTTTGACAATAGACGAAATATGTAAGTTAAAGTTGAGTTTAGAGTTGGAAAGAATATCAAAGCGTTTAACAGTAGATATTCTAATGGAAGGTTAACAATTGTATAAGTACCATGACATGGCTTAGAAGTAGATTAAGTGGCAAATGATTGGCTGAGCACCAAAATTGCATAGAGCTTAGATAATTTGGAATGAGAATAAGTTGTAAAGGAACTTGGATTAGATGATGAGTTTCAAATCATCAGCAACATATCATAAAGAAGAGGGATTTATTAATGAAAAGTGTGAAAGATGATGGACCCAAAAGTAGATCTAACAACTATTTAAGTTTTATCTTTTAAGCAAGTAAAAATTCCAGGTTGAAAAGAACCCAAGAATAAATTTTAGCACCTATCCTTTGAATACAGCAAATTCTAAAAGAAAACCTAGAAAAAATATCAGCAATGCAGCACGTTATCAAAATACTCCTGCCAGCGCCGTACTTCTGCCTCCCAAGATCATACCTGAACGATCGTGTTCTTACATACTCCTCCTTACACCTAATGAAATCAGAAGGGCCACAAGGCCCCCTGCTGTACTCCATCTTAACTGCTGACCTACCTCGCCCCAGCAACGAACACATGATGTCCCCAGCGAAGGAAACTTATGCTGACGATGTGGCAGTCCTTTATAATCCAAAATGCCCATCTGAGGCCGCAAATTGACTTCAGCGATATATCAACTCTCTCTCAACCTGGTGCAGAAGGTGGAACCTCAAAGTCAACCCCCGAAAGACAATGAACCCCTGCTTCACTTTAAAGACTATTATGAGATCCACCCCAACTATTCAACTGGAGGGAGGAACAATAAACCAGCCGCTGCAAGCCAAATACCTGGGGATCACGCTCGACAAGAGACTTACCTTTGGCTCACACCTGAAATCGGTAAGCAAAAGATGTGGCCAAAGAATGCAACAGCCAAAAGAGCACTGTATCATGCCTATCTGGCTGTACGGAATACAGATCTGGGGGATCGCTGCGAAGACATCCTACAAACGTATACAGGTAATCCAGAATCGTGCCCTAAGGTTGATATCCAACTGTCCCTGGTACGTCCGTGGTTCCACTCTACACAGAGACCTCCATCTGTACACCGCTGAAGAGCAGATCGGACTACACACCAGCCGATACAGCGATAGGCTTTTGAGACACCGGAGCGCTCTCGCCAGAGGCTTACTCCCTGCTAGACCTCTCAGGCGCCTAAAGAGAAAAGGTTTCGTTAAGAATATCACTCAGCAGTGAGATATTCTCCATCTCAATGTCAATGAGCTCCACATGCTTTAAATTTCTATAATTTTTCTATAAGGTTTGGTTTGTAAGTATGTTTATACTTGTGTTGTTATGGTGCTTTCTGAATGTACGGATTCTTCACTTAATAAAGATATATACACTTGTTGTGAGAGAGTGGAAAGGATACCCATAAGAACGAAACATAACTTACATATACTAAACTTCAGACACTCCCTAAATGACCTGCAGTATACACCCTTAGTGTAAGTTTCAATTGCAAAACACTTCAAAGTTGGACAGCACACATAGATTCTGTTAAGTGCCTGCCGAAAGCCAATAACTTGTGAGCAGTTTACCTGGAGTTTCGAAGTGCATTCAGTACAGAGCGCAGAGCAGATGTAGATGAGATGTAACAGAATTTAAATAGCTTCGGGCTAAACAATAATTACGTACCGTGATATGTTGGTTAAGGCATAATAGCAATAAGTGTGTTCATTTGTGAAACATCATTGGAATTTGTTGAACAATGGAGCAGAGACAATAGAGGAATTTGAAATGGAATTTCTGAGAGAAGTTATCAATTACAGTTTTATGTAAGTTATGGAAACTGACAAGTTTAATCAATGTTAATTGGAAATGAATTTGCTGGTTGTGATATGGATTTCATTTTGTAGCTAATTAGGCCCTGGGCAAAAGTTAATTGAACTAATGAAAGACAGCAGCAACATTTTTCCCTTTAATTAAGTAGAAAATTACGCATACGCAATGTTGTTTTGTCTCATATGACAACTTGACGATGGCAGGAAGGACGAGAAGTGCTTCAAATTGTGTGTTCGACATATTTGAAATGTCGATGTCTAAAGGGATCAAAATTACCAGTACCCATACCAACTGGACACCTTTACGCACTCTCCCCAACTCCCTCTAACTGCCCTCCTGTGTATGCATTTAAAATGTAAAATGAGCATTCCTCAAGAGTTATGTATACTTTCAATGTAACAGGACACGGCAACAAGCACTCACACAGACGCACAAACGCACAGAGGCTTAACCACTGGGAACAAGGCAGCAAGAGAGCATACCTTAATTGAATGGAATGTGGAGGCCAAGGAATATTATAATTTTTCTCCTGCTTTTGTTGTTTGAAATGCAACTAAATAATAGCTAAAAAATGCTTATTTTCTAAGCTAAGCAACTGCCACAGTTATTTTCTGAGAAATATGAGAGGAATCTTTGTATAAGAAGAGAAGAAGTGGATTTCCTGGCTGCTTGTTAACTATTTTAATTGGGAACGCGATACAAGGCAGCTGAAGCATAGCTAATTCTTTGCCTGTGGTTTTACTAACGATTTAATAAAGCATCAGCTACTCGCATTAATTGGAGATAAAGTGAAAAAGGGGAAAATACCAGAGTGTAGCTGGTATGATAATGAACGTAACAGCAACCAAAACCGCAAAAGTGATGGTAATAACTTCGCAAAAGTAGATTCAGCGGTGGAGCCCAACAGTGGAACCAACCGCGGAACGAACTTTAAAATGAACAGTGGAACGAAAAGTGCAAATGTGATGAATACTAACAGCAAGAGTAAGAGCAGAGCTTACACTGTGTTTAGCAGTGAGTATTACCCTAAGGGAAGCAACATTCGTAGAAATAGTATAGAGGAAACTGTTATGTTAATGTTAAGTAATATATTAATAGAACTAAACTGAGAACTAACAGGGGAAAGAGTGTGATAATGAATGGGAAATGCATAATATCATTGGATGAACAATCACATTCGGGAATAACAGTAAGAGGATAACAGTAAATGAAACTGTTATGTAAAGCGCCAGTGTTTGTAATGATAAAACTAACAGAGCAACTAAATGTGAAAAAAATTTAAAATAAATGCAAAAACAAGTAGGAAATGATTTTCAGTCATTCCTAAATCATGAATAGCGAAAGTAACAGTAGAATAAAGAGTTGAACTAACAGTGGAACTAACGGTAGACGTCGTTCGCTACGGAAACCTACAGTAGAGCTTATAGTGGAGCTGAGAGTAGCACTTAAAGGAGAACTAGCAGTATATTTAACTTTAGAACCAATCGTAAAGCAATTAACAGCATATCTAACAGTAGAACTAGCAGTAGAACTAACAGTAGAACTTAGAAAAGAATCAACAGAAGAACTAACAGAAGAACTGAGAGTATAACTAACAGTAGAGCAGAGAATGGAACTTACAGGACAACTAACAGAAGTATTAACAGTATATCTAACAGTTTATCTAATGGTAAAGCCAATCGTAGAAGTAATAGTATAACTAACAGTAGAACTTACAGAAGAAACAGAATAGTTTATCTAACAGTCGATTCAATCGGAGAACTAACAGTGGAAGTAACAGTAGAACTAACAGTAGAACCAGTCGGAGAACTCATAATATAACTTACAGTAGCACTTACAGAAGAATTAACAGCATATCTAACAGTACAACAACCAGTATATCTGACAGTCTAATTAACAGTATACTTGTAACTAACATGGTTAATTACAGCACAGCTAAAAGTGGAAGTAAAACTGAAACAAAGGAAAGCACTAAAAAATAATGAAAAAAAGGAAAGAAGAGGGAGAAAAGGTGGAATTTAAAAATGGAAACAACAAAAGAGAGATAATTGGGTAACATTGATATTAACAGAGGAGGACTGACAGCTGAAAGCAGCTGTGAAGTGACGCAGAGAGGAAAAATGTTATTTGATCTGTAAACCTTACGTGAAAGTGCAAAGGAATTTCCAAAAACTATGTGAAAGGGCCGAGGGAACTGAAGGATGGCTACAACAAGAGACGTTGTTAATGAGGATAGATGATGCAATGCCAGAAATGAATTGTGTGTGTAATAGAAACAGGAAAAATCACACAGGAAACAGAGATAACAAGAGGGAGATAGATAGATAGAGAGAGAGAGGGAAATGTTGACAACATAAACTAAGAACAACAAAAATGAAAGCCTTAAAGTTTTAATGAAGTCTTTTGTCAAGTTTGTATGAAATAGACTCGCATTAAACGTTTTTGGCTTTGCCTGCTTTCTGGTCTTGACTCAATACTTGCTGCATGAACAGCAGTTCCGAAAAACTTTACTCATTTGAATACCCTTACGAAAGAGTATCTGAATCTAGGCATAAAACTTGAGAGGAATTTCTAAATTTCACAAGTAAAAACAGATATTTACCAGAAGCACACATGATTTGCTTGTTTTAAGTCATGTTTACAAGAATTGTTTGGCTTAAGTTCAACTTACAACCAATATCGATTTTATATATGTATATATTCTGTATATGTATATATGTATATATGCTCTCTCTGGTTGCCAGCCGTAAGGGTATTTAATATTCAGCTTTGAAAAGTAGGCGTCACTTTTCTTGTTTGTAAAATAATTTAAGTTAAATTCGTGTTTACCAACAGTCAAACAATGAAATTACCAAGAAGGGTATTTTACACACACGCACACATGTGCACACACACACACACATTGGGACACACACATTGGGACACACACAGGTGTTTGACAGCTTTCCTGTTGCAAAACTTTTGTAAAGTGCGGGCAAAAGTCCAACAAAAAAAGGTGCCAAAACCGGGAAACGAATGTATTAGCCACACACGTATATACACCCACACCCACCCACACACACACACACACACACACACACACACATGTACTACATATATATCAATACACACACACGTGGATAGGCACTAAGCAGGGCCCATAATTTCCAGTCACTTTTGCCGTTGCGTTTGTTCTGCGCTCTTAAGTATGCAACATTTTTATGGCTCATTAAAATTGTTGCTAACATAAATGTATTTACGAGTATTGGGCATGGCTATGCCAACACCCACACACACACACCCATACACACACACACTCACACACTAATGTCGTATCTACTGCTTATGAGTGTCGCGAGGGCAAAGTCAATAACAAATTTATTAGTTTGTAGTCAAAAATTGGAATTTGCATGGAAAAAGCGGAATCCTTTGGATAACGTCCAATTGCAACGCGTTTGGCAGACCGCTGATTGAGCCAGGATAATGAAAGGACAGTGTAAGGACATGGGCGAGAACAAGAAACAGGAGGAGGTAAACTGAACAGGACTTTGATTATTGTCGTTATGTGTTATGCTCAGCGCAACAACATCAAAATTTACATATACATATATTACGTGAGTGCTTTTGTGTGTGTGTGTGTGTGTGTAGAAGTGTGTGTGAAAGTATGTGTGTGTGGTCCTTAAAGCTTTTGTTTTTATTCTTGCTCTTGCTGTCGCTGCTGGCACACATAATCAACATTTTTATTGATTGCTTAACTTTATTAGCGCACAAGCGGAGCGAGGTGTGTGTGTGTTGGTGTGTGTATCTAGGTGTATTTTTGCTAGGCAGTGTGAGAGGGTGGTTTGGATGTGCGTACCAAATTATGTGACGAAAACAAAGCAAACACACACACCAAAAAAACAGCAAGAAAAATAACTATTTGAGACTTTGAAGTGCCAAACGAAGTGTAAAAAAACATCTGTTATATTCGTAGTTAGGCGAGAGATTCCTATAATAGGTAAAAGTTAACGTGTCAGAAAATAGTTGATCCATATAACTATCCAATACATATATATATATATATGTATATATATGTGTTACAATACATAGAATTAAACATGCTGGAAAGGAAGTATGGGAAAGAGAGCGAGAGAAAGACTACTAAAAATTAGATGAGATTTCTCTAACAAGAGTGTTTTGATTTGCAGTCTGAATACAAGTATATAGTAAACTGTATTATAGGAATATATCCTGAGATATATAGTATATGATATGAGCAGCTTATAGTTAAGGATAAGTATCCTCTTTTATAGTCTGACCAAAGGACAACAATCAAGACAAATATCTAATATCAATCGAATATCTAGCCTAGTATACAGATAGTATATATCATATATATAGTATATATCGTACAAATATCGTATATATTTTATATACAATATAGTATACTTTCTTCTATTTATTCTGGTTAGCTTTAACACTTGAGTGGATGTGATAAACTTTTTGAGTTTTAATCAGAAAAGTTGGTATATGGGTTTGCAAGAGATGAAGTGAAGTTTTCACAAGACTTTAAAATTTTCCATCGTTGCGTATGAGGAAAATCGATAAAATGTCTAAAAGGAAACTTGTCACTTTTGACTAGACCACTTTAGATATGTTTGAGTGTTAGATTGGGTCTTGTATATAGACATATATATATATATATTTGAGGCAATGCTTCAGTTGTAGTACTCATAATGATGTTTTATTGGCCGACAGTTCTATTGAGTTGTCAATCTGTCAGTGTGTGTGTGTGTGTGTGTGTGTGTGAGTGAGGGAAATGCCGAAAAGAATTTGCAGCTTTCAAGTAAATGCGTTCAATAAACAATTTCGAATGTCAATGAATCGCACAAGCTGTTGCATGACGACAAGAGGCGGCACTCGAGTATGGTGCAGGTCCTGGACAACCCGCACTTTTCATACCCTACCCATCATCCCACACCCCGTCCCGCTTACCATAGTTACTGACAAGTCCGACAACAATGCAACAATCTTGCAGCTGTTGCCAAAAACAAACTTTGCTTTTTATTCGACTGGTTGCTCGTAACTTTGTGATAAACATGAGCGAAGGGTACCCCAAGTTGAAGGCAAATTATGGCAAGAGAGAATTTCGAATCACAATATACTCGGAGCATAAACAAAGACCCTAAATAAGAGCAACTGTGCAAGTGCTTTATGGTAAGCGTTTATGCCAGTTATGTACTATATATATATATTTTTGTGGTTGCGGCATATACTCCGGACTTACATCGGGAGTACACAATGCCTGCACACAGGTTGTGTAAGTCGCTTTTATAGATTTCTAAGAATCTGCCCTGACATACTTGTATGGCAAAGTATGAAACGTAGTCATATAACAGGTTTTTTTGGGTCGCATTCGACTTTAAGCCAATTTTTGTGACTGAATCACCTGTTGTTGGTAACCCTTTTTCTAGTTACCCAAATTCAATGCTGCAATCCCCTTAAACTATTGCATAAAACTGACTCTTCTGTTAACTCAATTTTACTAGTTGGATATCTGCCTCAAGCTCTGAAGGTTTTAAGTTTCCAGCATTTTCGAGCTCAGTTTTATTTTTCATTGTGAATCTTTGACAAATTCCACAAAATATATATTTTTCTTGTTTAAAAAGGCTGCGAGGGATATGAGAAAATTCGTTGTAGTCCTTGTTAACCAGCAACTCAATCTGATGTTAAATCTGATCTTTGTCCTGGCTAAAGGTAAAGGTAAATGTAAAAGGAGCTTATGCTGTTTATTTGAAGTGTCTTTCACTATGGACAATATTCGCTGTTTGACAAGTGTTCGGGCCAAACCGCTGGCAGCGCACAGCCTTTGGCAGAGACGTGGCCAATGCAAATATTTATTTTACCCTGACATAATAAAAGCGCAGTATGCACTGGAATTTTTTGTAGCTTGCTGCATACTTTTGTGCGTCAGAGGAACACCCACACAGCCACACACACAGAGAGACACTGCACTATGGGGAATTTGACCAATTTTTTGGAATAAATTAAAAACTCAACGAAAATGTAAATTCTTAGTGAATAACTTATTGGTAAACAATTATAGGGCTATTTCGCATGATTTTTGAAAAAAGGGGCGTGGCACACCTATCACCCGCCCCCAAAATCTATATAAACGTGTATATCTTACAGACGGTAAGAGCTAGAGACACCAAAATTGGAATGTATATTCTTGTATATTGTACGCAGATCATGTTTATTTAAAATTATGAAATTAATTTCCCCCGCCCCCGCAATTCGATAAAACATGATTATTATGCACATTTCTTAACCGAATATTATCATTCTTAACATACATAAATATTAGCACATATGTAACCTATGCTGTACATTTCATAACGATCGGATAATAAACACAAAAGTTATTCAACAATCAATTTAACATTATGGTATGATATGCTGGCAAATTTCGAAGAAAACTGCATTTTTTACACTGAGGTTCCCTGATAAAAAGTACAATTTCTAAAAAAAGGCAAAAAAGGGCACAATGAGCTTAAGTGTTCTGATTCAGAATTGACGGCTCTATACAACGTATATAAAGACAGGACAGACAAATTCAGACAAAATTTTTAAACTCTACTCAAAGATAAAATTTCTTTAAAAAAATTATTTTTGAGCCGACCTGTTTACTTACACAACACAGCGAACAAGACAAACAATATGGACGACACAGATTTACCAACACAAAGTACGAACTACACTGAGTTAAATCCATTTCAAACTTTTTCACAAAATGTTTTTAATTTTAAATTTGAGCAACTTTAATTCAACAATTAAAAATTGAATAATGCAAACACGTGGTTATCGTTTTTAACAGTCCTCTTTCAGAACTGTTAACTTAACAGAGCGCGCCAATGTTAAAATTTCTGGTATGTAACATAAAAGTTTGATGTATTCTTGGTATGTTAATACCAAAACACTTTCAATTTTGGCTACTCAAAAAAATGAATTTATTCCAAAAAAGTAGTCAAATTCCCCATAGTGCACTGGACACAAAGAGGGGAGGTGTGACTCAGGCGGGGGGTTGGTAAATGAGATGTAAGAAGTGAGAAAGGAAATGAGCTTGTGGATGGATAATGAAATGAATATGTTGCTGTCACAAATATTTTTTGCATACCAACTCTTGTACATTATTCATAGAATTTCCCCAGCCATTCCTCCATATCCTGCCACGCCGCTTTTGTTAACCAACCAGCCATTGCCTTGCGCATATCCTGCAGTCAAAAGTGCATAAACAGTTGTTGTGGTTCTCGTTGTTGTTGTGGCGGTTGTTGCACATATATTTACTTTGCTCTTGATGCGCATTTTGCGTCGTATTAAATGTCGTGCGTGGACATATGAGACCGCAGAAGTTAAACAGAGACAGCGGAGTCAAAGGCACACAAAAGTACACAAGTAGCAAAAGGAGAGAGGGAGAGGCAGAGGGGGGAACCAGAGGTGATATAGAGGTTGGACAGAAAAGAGAAGCTTAAGTCTAAAAGCAACACATCAACAACTTTTGCTGGAGGGCACAAAAGTTGTTTTTCAATTGAAATCATACGAGGCAGCACTTGAAAGCATTCCAAGAAAGTTCATTTCTATTTATTTGTATCTTACGGATGCGCGCTCATTGCAAAATTCTATCTAATTGCATTCTCACAGATTTCAAGAAAAATAATCATGTCATTATTAGCTCTGTGGCTCAATTCGAGGAAAAACCCAACCAGACGGATTCGCTCTTCCCGTTAATATAATTAATTTACACGATTCCCATCCAAGTGTTGCTTTACTTATATTTTAATCTTCATATCGGATTATAATGCATCACACAAAAAGCTGTTACGCACTTCTGCCCAAGTGGATTAATTCCTTTTTATATATATGTATATACAACTTTATATAATTAAAACGATTTCTTATGCAAGCATTTGTGTGTGTGTGAGTGTGTGTGTTTGTGTGTGTGTTATGTTAAAATCTGTCACTAACATTCTTAATTAACCTTTATTGACAATAACCGATACCCTGAGGCAACCTGAACATTGGTTCAATAATAACATTTCATTAGCTGTCGCCAACAGCTCCTTATTAACATATATTGACACAAACTGATATCCTAGCGGGAAATATGATATTTTAATTAGTTTTTAATTTTAATTAGCATTTTCCTTGCCCATTGAAAATCTATCAAAAAACTGTCACCAACATTCCTAACTAATTTATGATATCCTCAGGCAAACTTAACATTTGTTTCTACTTTTATTTATATAATTTTTTCCACAATTTAAACTAATTAAAAAAAACTGTCATTAACAGCTAATTATTAATTATACTCGAAAGGGGAAATATAACATTTAATTGTAATTTTAATTACCATTTATTTGTATTCAAAAGTTGTCACTAACATTCTTAATTTACTTGTATGGATAGAAACTGATATCGTAAAGGCAACTTTAACATTTATTTGTCATTTTATTTATATTTATTTTCCCATTTTAAACTTATTTCAAAAGCTGTCACTACTCGAAAGGGGAATTATGATATTTAACTGTTATTTGTATAAGCATTTATTTGTATTTAAAAGTTGTCACTTACATTCTTCATTTACTTTATTGATAGAAACTGATATGCTAGAGGCAACCTTTACATTTCTTATTTGCAAATTCATTTAAAAGTTGTCAGTCACATTGCCTTTTTAATATAATTTAATTTAAAAATTATATCCTAGAGGCATCTACAACATTTTAAAGGCTGTCACTAACATTCTGATATCGTAAAGGCAACTTTAACATTTATTTGCAGTTTCATTTACATTTCTTTGGACATGTATTGATGGAAACTGATATCCTAGAGGGCATTATGATATTTAACTGTGTACTATGAACATTTATTTGGGCTATGGAAATCTTTTCTTAAGAGCTGTCACTTTGCCTTTTGTTAACATAATATGTTAATCTACAAGCCGTTATCCTAAAGGAAACCACAGTAGACGTCCGCTTTAACGTACTCTCGGTTTATCGAATTCGTGATTTAACGAACTCTTATACTCAGTTTAACGAACGAAAAGGGAAATGTATGTGAACATAACATAAAATCAACGGAAAACATGTAAATTCACACAAGAAGACACCAAAAAAAGCAAGGCCCTTTATGAGCTTAAGTACTGCATTTGAGAATCGAGGAGAAGGGCCGTTGACTCACTTAAAACGGGTAATTCTCAGGTTTGTTTCTTCGATAAAGTTGAAGACAAAACGCACTTCTATTGTGTAAAAGATAATTTTGAATAAAGAACTGAACACGATATGTTCCACTATAAATAACTAATAATTATATGTATATAATAATGATATTAATAGCAAATAATAATACGGTATAATAATACTTCTACTGTATAACATTGCTACCAAGTCTTATCAACATTTTCCTGGACCATGTAAACACTTTTTAACAGCTGTCACTAACTGTTCCATATTCAATTTATTATCAGAAAACTGATATCTTAAAGGAAATTTGTAATTTTATTAACATTTTCTTACATAATGTAAAACCTTTTAACATATATGACCATAAACAACTGTTATCCTAGAGGAAACTTTTAAGTTTTTTTGTAGTCTTATCGATATTTCTTTGCACATAGATAATACATTAACAGAAAACTGTTATCCTATAGGTAAACTAACATTTGTTTGTTTTAGGTAAGCATTTTGAGAAACTTGTCACTAACATTGACATATATGAAATATATTGATTACAATTGTTATCCATAATAGTAATATGACATTTAACTGTAATTTTACTTACTATTTTTATGAATATAAACTATTATCTTAAAGGAAACCTTAACATTTGCTTGTAGTTTTAGTAACAAAGTTAACCTTTTAGAAGGAGGTAGCAATACTTGATAAAAAACTGCTGCTACCCATTAGAAACTATAAAGTTTTGTATCGTATATCTACTATCTTTAAGGAAATAGTAAATTTATACAAATAATCTAACGTTAAGTTAAACAGGTAATGGAAGATACTGCACAATACTATAAAAAGTAGCTGGCAACTTGATATAATATGAGCAGTTAGCATCAATAAGAATAGCTTTCGCTTATAGACAGGTAGACAGGTATCAGGTATCAGGTATCAGGTGCTGATGCTGTTGAGGTGCTCAGGGCTCGTTGAGTTGCAATTGCAGCTGAACTGTATCATTTATGGACTCACATTGATGTTGAATAAACATTCACTTGTTGGCTCGATTTCAACAGCAAAGCCACACATGAAACTTAATGTAATGAATGAAACGGACACTGTGTGTGTGTGTGGGTGTAGCTGTAGGTGTAAATTGTGTGTGTGTGTGTTGCACTTGGCCGAGCCATTCGTTTTGATTTGGCAAACACTTTATCACTTAATGTTGTTTTCTGGCAATTTATTTTTTATTTTTCATTTCATTTGCGCATATTTTGTCCTTGTCTTACATATCCTTCTCTTTCTGTTGCTGTTGCTGTCTCTGTATCTCAGCTGCTCCTATCTCATTCTATGAGCCAGTGTCTCTCTGTTGTCCAAGTCTTGTTAAGTGAAACAATTGAATTGTTAACCGAACAATAAAGTATTTTATTATTATTAGATTTTTGCTTGCTGCTCAACATTTGGTCGTTGCTTTTGTCGCAGCGAGCGGCTACTCCTCGTCTCTTGCCCCCTCTTCCTGTCCTTAAGTGCCATTTGGCTCTCTGATATGGCTGGTTGGGATATGACAGGCGGCGGTTAACGGTGGTTGGCGTTGACTGTCGGCGGTTTGGCGTTTGGCATTTGGAGGCTTGCGGCTGTCTCGAGTAGATTTCCGACATATTTCTTGCCTCTTGTTATTTGTCATTTGTATTATGTGCGATATTTTCTTTCTTTTTTCTTTTTCCATTTTTCTTTTCATCTTTTTTTCTCGTCTCTTCTTTCATTCTTTGTTGTTGTCCCATTTTTTTATATACATATTTGTTCTCTTCTCTTTTTTTATATATGATGCCAGAGTGTTGAAATTTTCGAGCTTGCTCGTCGCTTGTAAGTATTGCCAAGCCATTTAGGCTTTTTGAATTTATGGCCATTTTGCGTTTTGTGGCTCTTTTCTTTTTTTTTTTTGAAATGGTCCCCTCCTCCCACACATCCCACCACAGCAATTTAGGTTTTGTGACCTTTGACACATACTCGCACAATACGGAACGGTACGTGTGTAACTGTCCTTTGATTTACGATCTAATGCTACGTGCTTGACCCACTTTGAGCCACCAAAGTGCAGCTGTTCGACTTGACTAAATCTTTCGATCAAATCAAAATCAACATTGCAGCCAACTTTTGACCGTGTTAAACGTAGCTGAAAACTTAAAACTCTCTGTTGACATTCCTTTATCGCAGGTAGCAGAAGGAAGTTCTATAACAACCGATTCGATTATCTTTGTACTTATGTCGCTAAAGGTGGCGCCCAAGTAGGGACCCGAGCTGGGACCCATATATATATATAAAAAATCAGAGAGCAATATTGTCGTAAGCCATAAACTTAACTATCGGTATGTAGGTTTATGATTGTATACTGTTCAATTATTGAGCGGACCTTTTATCCGGAGTCCGTGGCCATTTCCATGGTATCGAACATCTTGCGGATTTAATTGTTAAGTCAGAAATCAGCTTTTGGCTTGTAAATAAAGCGCCTGGGCGGGTGGGTGGATGGAAAAACTTGTTAAAATTGAGCTGTAAAATTATGTAAGGGTAATAGGAAGCGGTGGGTAGGAGGTCGAATACGAAGTAACTGTGTCCATGATTGCCGCACAGCTTACAGAAAATTGTGTGCTACAGCCACACACACACACACATACATAAAGCGAGCCATACGCTTGAGCGCGTAATCAACTTAAGAGATTAACAACTACAATAAAAATCAAAGCGGTCAAAAGACTGAGTCTGAACGTAGAAAAGTAGGAAGGAAAGAAACAGACGACAGAGAGCAAGAGAGAGAGATAGATATAAAGATAGAGAGAGGGAGAGGTTAAGTGAGAGGGGTGTAATTACTGGATGTCACAGGCCGTAATAAGTATAGTACGAAGCAATTGAACGGAAGGCAATCAACAGGCGCCAAAAAGTAGGCAACACAATTTTCTGTTGCAAGCCAAATTGAAGACAAGTCGAGGGCGAAAATCAACCAACGGGGCAATTTAATTGAAATGTTTGAAATGCGTCAAAGTGGAAAAATGCCAGCACATAAACGTACACACACACACACACACACACACACACACACACACAACACATATACACACGTACACATGTAGTAGCCAAGTGCAAGGACAAGGGAAAGAAAACGCAACGTGGCAAACGGCAAACGTCGCGCGCCGATACAAAGACAAGTTTTAATGCCATTCAACAAAGTTGTTGTCGTCTCCGTTTGTTGTCCTTGGCTGAACTCAACTACACACATACACTAACACACAATCGAACACACATACACTCACACACACACACACACACGGGGGACACAATACACTGAACACATAAAAGGCGTAAGCCGTAAAAGCAAAATGTGCTAGCCGCAAGAAACAGAGACCCAAGCCCTAGACGCAGGCACAGACACAATCCAGGACACAGAACTGGACACTGGACACTGGCCATTGGATACTCGAGAGTGGACAGTGGACGATACTGAGCCATACTGCACTATGGGAAAAATTGAAGAACGTTTTGTTGTTGTGCTAAAAGTATTTGAAATAACCATTTGTGCATTATGTTTTAATATAAAGGAAACATATCGAAACTTTCAGCTTGTATAACAGAGCTGTTAACATAATCAGAAGCTGTTGAGATAACAGCTGTTAATGATATATAAAAATGCTTTCATTCTTTCCATGGTGTATTGGTCATAGTTATAGCCAAAGCTATTGTTCAGCTCAGAAGTGGCGTAACTTTTGATGAGCATCAGAAGTTACACGCCAGGATTGTCCTCTTTGCTGTTGCTGTTGTTGCTGTTGTTGCTGGTCTGTCGTCTTTAAGCCACGTCCTTGGCGCAGTTACCAGTTTGCCAGGTACGTGTAGGTATAACTATTCAGTTAGTTTTGTGGTATTGTGCATACTTTGTGCTTCCCTCGGCTCAACCGCTTTTCAGTTTAAGTATCTTTGACCAGTTCTCTGTATTTATTTCTATTCTAGTTCTGTTTTTTATTTCTTGCTGTTTTCGTTTCAATTTCAAGATATTTATATATACTATAAACAGGACCACAATTGCATTGCTCTAGTCAACGGACAAGCCAAGGATAAGGAAATACATTATGGGGAATTCAGTTGAATGGAAAATTAACAAACCAGTTAAAACGGCTTCGGTGTATTAGATTGCAATATAAAGCAACAATTTCATTGTAGAAGGGAAAACGTTTTGAGGAAGGGATCTCAATATTCAATGAACCACATAATAATAATGCATAATGGTAATAGAAACATAATTAACTGTTGCAACCTCTTGCAATTTAATATTATCGCTAATTGATCTATTCTATGAGCTAGAATAATAATTGGACTGGAAACTCATTAGATTCCATCAACTTTCAATGGAAAATACTGCAGATTATTAAAGTTCTGATTTGGGAATACACTTTCAATGCAGAGTTCTCGATGTTGTTGCAACTTTTGAGATGAATCGGTTGGGCGAGTGGGTAAAATCGAGTATCGGCGAGGTCAACGAATGCAGCGAACTGAACAAATGTGTATAGAAATGGTTGAACCGTTTAGCAATTGTTAGCGCCATTTGAAATGATTTTAACATTTCATTGTAGTTCCATTTAGATTTTTGCATTTGCTTTTTCCCTTTTGCAGTCTGCTTCTTGTTGCCTTCGCTTACGGCTCATTTGAGCATTTAAGTCCTTTACGCATCAAACTCTACGGGCATTTGTTAGTGGAATCCAATTGTTGTTCCTCCCAACGTTTAAAGCCAAATGCATTTGACTTTTAGTTTGTTCAAATTCCATTTTCCTATTTAAAAGCACAGTAAATAGCAACTGAACAAGAATAAAGGTACCAAATATATCGCATATTTGACTATTGCCTAAGGGTAAAAACAAATTGATATTCTCTGGCGCTCGAGCAGGCACCGAAATGGCAGAAATGTGGTATAAATTTCGAAAGAAATAAACTTTCAGAACCAGAGACAAAGGTGTTTGTAGAGGGAAACAATTGTTGGCATTAGAAGCACAAGCAAATAGGATTTTAATAGCTTCTAAGCAGGGAGCTAAATGGTGTATCGACTGTATGGAACAATATTTAAGGGCAGAAGAGCAAAAATATTTTAAATTCAAGAACTTTCGTTAAGTGTCTACATATCGGTTTACTTTTACTGAGCATTAGATGCAATAAGATGACTGGACTTGGACTATTGATGATATAAGATGACTAGACTAGGACTAGAACAGAGAATTATGATGGACTTAGGACCTTAGCTACGAGATTGTCTAGGTTTTTATTTACTTTTGGTGATCAGCAGATGCAAAACGATGAGAAGACTTTATCAGAAATGGCACCCAAGCAGTGACAAGAACTCGGGATTGTGTTGGATATAGGATCTTAGGTAGAAGAAAGTCTACGCTTTGGTTTACTTTTACTGATCAGCAGATGCAAAAGGATGAGAAGACTTTATCAGAAATCATGATAAATATTTTTAAAATGGCGCCCAAGCAGTGACTTTGACTGGGGATTATGTTAGATATAGGATCTTAGGTAGAAGAAAGTCCACTAGTGACTCAATATAATGAGCAAAGTGGATGATAAATCATAATAAACAAATTTGAAAAGGCGCCCAAGCAGGGACTCAAAATGAAGCTACTTACACTGATGCTAAGACACAACTGTACTTTTTGCATATAATGTAACAGAAAATAAAGAAAATAGTGGAAGAAAAGGGGTACTCACATAGCCAATTCATGCGCTCTGTGTACTCAACCTTGCGCTTGAGATCCTTGACAAGGGCGCGGAAATCGTCGTCATTGAAATGACATTGGATGATCGTATTGTTCAGCTGAAGGATGCTGTACTCATTGTTGCCATTGTTGGAGGCAGCTGCGGCGGCGATAGTTGTCATCGCATCACGAGCGCCATTCACTGCATTCGAGTTGCTTTCGATGTCGGTGGAGCTGGCGCGCAACTTGTTGGCAACATTTGCACCAAGACTGGCGTCGCCGTCGACATTGCTGCAAGATTTGCTCAAGATGATGGTGGCGCGATTGGCAATCGAATTGGCGGCCAGCAGATGCTCACCGGCGGCACCGCAGCTACCACGATGAAAGGGTAGCTTGGCTCCTGTGGCCGCGGCTGCTGCAGCGGCAGCAGCTGTGCAATTGTTGTTCTTCAATGTGATGCAGTGCATCTGATTGGAAAATGCGGCGGCTGCCTGGACGGCCGAGCAGTCGCTGGCGCGGCGGCGTCGTGGATTATCCGCATCCAAAGATGGTTGCAGGTAGGCGCGTGCCGGATGCTGGCCAGTGGCGCTGCTGGTTGGAGTCCCAGCGGCGGCGACGGCGACAATGTCGCCAGCAACAGTTGTTGCTGCAGTTGCTGTTGTTGCTGCTTCAACCATATTCGACATGGATGTGGACATGGTCAGACTCTGGGCGTTGCTCAAGCTGCTGCTGATGCTGTCGGCAATGCTGCTGTTGTTGTTCTGGTTGTTGATGCTGCTGCTGTTGTTATTGTTGTTGTTGTTATTGTTGTTGTTATTTAGGTTGTCGCTGCAGGCGAGTCGACGCCTTATAACTGTCACCTTGCTGCACTGATCCTGATCCTCGTAGAACTGTATTAAGAGCTCCTCCAGCAATGCTATGGGAGTTGCTGCCGTTAACACCGAAGCAGACGCCGAGGCGGATGCGGTTGCTGATGCCGGAGCACTTGTTGCTGCTGAGGCAGATGCGATTGCTGAGGCGCTGCCTACCGAGCTGCCAGACGATTTGCGACGAACTGTTGCAGTTGCAGTGGTTGTTGCTGTTGTCGTTGCTGTTGTGTTTGCTGTTGTCACTGTGACAATGGCCACCTCTACTTCCCCTTCCTCTTCGAGATCCTTTTGCTCTAGCTCAATGTCTTCTTCCAGCAAGTGCAGATCTATCTCCTGCTCCTCGTCGAATGGCACCTGCGCCTGATCGAAGCTGCTGCTGCAGCTCTGACTGCGACTAACGGCTGATGTTGACGCTGCCGCTGCGGCTGCTGCTGCTGCGGCTGCTGCTGCCGCTGCTGATGCTGAGGCTGAGGCTGCACCAACGGCCACCGCTGCTGCAGCCAGCACCAAAGCGCGTTCGCGCTCGCGTCCCGGACGAAAGGTGGAGTGCCTTAGCAGTATCTCCTGCAGCTGGCGGCGCTGCCGCTGAGCGCTGTACGGATTGTCCAGGTGGAAATTGCCGTAATATTTGGCCAGGCAACGCACCCGTGACGCGATATATCCAATCTTCCGTAATATCCGCACATCGGTGCTTAATGCAGCGGTCCGTTGGCAATGTTGCAGCTGTTGCAGTTGCTGCTGTTGCTGCTGTTGCTGTCGTCTCGTGCCGTACAGCTGTGCTGCATTGCCGCAGCTACTGCTGCTGCTGCTGGTCGTCGACTCCAAACGGTTTCCACGCGCCTGTGTGACCTGTGACCTGCCCTCAGCGTCCAACTCAAGATTGGCGTCCGCGTCAACGTAAACCTCGTCGTCGGCCTCGTTGTCGCTGCTCGCAACGCTGTCGAGTGTCTCGCTAGTTGTTAGTGTTGCTGTTGCTCCGGCTGCTGTTGTTGTTGGTGCTGTTGCTACGCCCGCTGCTGTTATGACAGTGGTTGTTGTTGTTGTTGTATCGGCGGCGCCAATTTTGTCATCGGCTGTTGTTGTTATCGTTGTTGTTGTTGTTATTATTGTAAGCGCCTCAAACGTCTCCTCTTCGCTCGTTGCTGCTGCTGTTGCTGTTGCTGCTGCTGCTGCTTCTTCTGCTGCCACTGCCTCTGCTGCTGCTGCTGCCGCTGTTGTTGGTGCTGTTGCTGCGCTGCCACGTCGACTACTGCAGCCGCTGTCCTGGTACATTTATAAGCAACCCTTGCGACCTTTTTATTTATTTTTTCCTTTATTTCTTTTTTTTTTTTTAGCGTTTTACGCGCGTTTCACTAGCGTTTCACGCGCGTTTTCACTTGACTTTTCTTTGGGGGCTTTCTTTTTTTATGTGTTTTCTATTGTTTTTTTATGTTTTGCATAAATTAATTTGGATGCAAGGCAATTGCAAGAAGTAACTAGCACTGCTGCTTACATTATTTTCTTTCTTATATCTTCTTTTTAATTCTTTTTATTATTATTCTTTATTTACTCTATTTTCTTTTTTGGCGCGTTTTTAATGGTTGTTGCTTTTTTATTTTATTTGCAATTGGTTGCTTATGTTTATGCTTCGTCCAGCTGAAATTATGCAAATTGAGGCTGCTATCTACACCGTATCCTGTGACTGTCCTCTAGACGAGATGGCTGACTCCTTAAATCAATTCAGTGGAAAAGTTGCCGCCACTTTGCGTCTCATTTCCATTTGGTACACTCCAAACCACAGTTCTCTCTCTCTTTCTTCCGTTTACTCTGTGTCTCTGCTTCTCCTTCTCCCTATCTCTTTCCCACACAGTTTGGCGTTTTTCTTTTTTTGCTCCAGCTGCTGTCCTCGTTTCTCTTGTTGTTGTTGTTGCTGCTGTTGTTGCCGTGTTTTACATTTTATTGTATTTTAATTTGCATTTTTCAACTGTCTGAAAATCTTCGTCGTTTTTGGTGTGGGCGGCGCACGTCACTTCCGTTTCCGCTTTGAAACAATCGCAATGGGCGTTCTCTACTGCCTGTTGCTGCTGCTTTCGCTGCAATGACAGAAATCGAATTCAAATTGAATAATTAGATACTGCAGTTATTTCAAATCAATTAAAGTCTTAATTCGTTAAAGAAATCCCTGACTACCCCCCAAAAATGTATTGACTTCACCTCAAAAACCCATCCGTATGCCCAACAACCTTTGCTGAAAGTAATTTTAAGCATTCCAAAGGGAAAAGCTCTCGTTTTAATGAAAGATTTTGATTGGGACCCTGGGGCGGCAGGTTCTTTGGAAGCCTATTGGCTGGCTTTGACGTGCACTTTCCTTTCATGAAGAAATGCAATCACCCAAATGCTAATAGTTACACAGCAAACAAATTAGGCGCTAATGGCAAAAAATTGAAAGAAAAGCCATTTTTTTATACTTTGGAACGCACCTTACATTTGCACTCTGATCGATCATCAGGTGTCACACACTTCTATTCATCCAACATGTAACTAAGCAAAGCAGAAAGCTCATATGTAAAGCCTATATGCATTTTCACTTAGTTAAATTGAAGAACGTTTTTTTCTTAATTTTCACTCTGAGCTGCTTAAAAAATAGATGGGAGACAGCAGGGATCAGAGTACATTATCCAGTTGCACTTAAAATGTACAGAATATTTACCTCTTCAACTATTTTTCTACATAGTCGCCTTGGACATCAATACATTTTTTGTATCTGTTTGAAAGCTTAAGTCAGTCTGCCTTAAAAAATTGCGTGGAATGTTTTTTGAGCCACGATTTGACGCCTTGTTTGATTCCGTCATATGAAACGAAGTGCTGGCCACCCAAGCTTTCCTTTAACTTTGGGAAAAGGAAATAGTCACTTGGTGCGAGGTCTGGAGAGTATTTTTCGAGCATTTCAAAAATCTTTTGGGCGGCGTGAAGTCGTTGGGGTACCACAAGGTAGTGTGCTTGGCCCTACACTCTACTCTCTGTTTACTGCTGATATGCCTACAGCGCGAGCAATAACAACTCTAGGTGAGGACAACGTATTAATCGCAACATACGCCGATGCCACGGCAATTCAGAGGCAGAGGCACTACAACAATATGTAAGCAACTTCGAAAATTGGGCTCGTAAATGGAATATTGGTATCAACAACGTGACCTTCACAAGACGAACTCAGTCCTGCAGAGGCATTACAATGCTGGGCTCCACTTTAATACAAAAGAGTTCCCACAAATATTTAGGCGTCTTACTTGACAGAAAACTGAATTTTAAGGCTCACACTACAATGGTCCAGCGATCGGTATTGGGAAAAGCTGGTAAAATGGCGTGGCTTCTAACCCCTAGAAACAATTTATCCTTGTATAGCAAGGTGGCAATATATAAAATGATACTAAGCCCCATTTGGAAATATGCGTTACCAATCTATGGAATTGCTGCAAAAACAAAAATAAATGAAATTCGTATTGCCCAAGCCAAAATCTTGAGAAAAATGTGCAACGCTCCTTGGTATATGCGAACCAGGGACATTGAGAGAGACCTAAAAATCCCAAGAGTTGGAGATGTTATGCAGTCCTGTGCTGAAAGATACACCCAACGCCTTGGTGCCCATCCAAATCTTCTTCCTAGGCGTCTAACTGTAAGACCAAGGAAGAGGAGATTAAAAAGGTTTCCCTAATAGATCTTTCAGATAGATCTCTTTCTTAAATAGAAAATAGATAGATAAAAGAAATAAAAACAAAGAAATGCATATGTAATAATAATGTAAATATTAGTATGGTGAAGTTTCACTTCCGTGATCTATTTGTAAGCCTTTTCCCTTTCCCTTTCTTTATTTTCACATGTACAACTTGATTAAGCTTCCACTAAGGTAGCAGAACACTTGTTAAATAATAAAATACATATTAAAAAAAAAAGGAAGTCGTTGTTGTTTGTGATTATCGGAAAGCAGGCGCAAACTTTACTGTAAGCAAGCTTCTCCGACACTATTGTATGGACTGAAGTTCGTTGAATTTGGCATTCAGGAGGCATCATTTCCAAAATATCCTCAATAGTCAATCGTCTGTCCTCCTGAATAATTTTTTCAACCGCTGCAATCGCATCGTCCGCAATGACGTTCCCTCCGCTGCTCATCGTGCACTTCGCACCATTTGGACACTCATACAGTCTTCACCATAAATATTCACCAATTCATTGCAAATCTCATTGCCGTTTAACCCTTTTGCAGTTAAAAAACGAATAACCGAACGTAATTCACAATCGAACACGCTTTGCACTGGCAACTCCATGATTTTCGAGTTCGTTTTACTGAAAACAGTATTCTTGGTCACCAAAACAAATTCCATTGTTTTCGGTAGAACCTACACTGGAACTATGTTCAGCTAGAGTCCGCTAGGTGGCGTCTGAGTGAAACGCCAGACTAGGGAAACTTAGTTTTTGAATACCCCTCGTAATATAACTATAAGCTCTTCATTTATGCTGGAAAATATACAAAGTTATAATCAACTGAAAGTTGTTTACAAGTTTTAGATGTGATTTAAGCCTGATTCAAAATGTAAACAACATCGACTTAAAATCAAATAAATAAAATGTGTTCGAAATGCAGTTGAAGGAAAATTGAAAATTGTGCAGCTGGCATCCGGCGTGAGGTGAAAACATTGTATGGTAGCTGGTCCATTGATAAAGGATAACGCAATCGAACCAACTGTAAGCCCAAAGGCTGCCACGAATAAATTTATAATGCAAATAATTTTTAATAATATTTTGCTTTTTTTCGCAAGAAGTTGTTTTTTACTGCTTTTACTGTGGGGCTTTTCATATTGTTGGAATCGATTGGAAAGTGCAGCGCAAAGGAGAACCGCACAGCAGGTATAACACATTGTATGAATATAATATATGAGGATCTGGCCAAGGCACAAAGGCAGCCCTTGCCAAAGGCTCTGGATAAACAACTACAATTGCACAAAGGCAACGAAAGCGGTCACAACAAGCAACAGCTGCAGCAATAACAACAGCACCAGCACCAGCACCAGCAGCAACTGTTGGCGAGGACATTGACAATGACAGCAAATGTCAAACAGTTCTTCCCCATGGCTCATGGCTCCAGTCTGTTAAGTGCAACTTATGTGCATGTGCATCGTTCTGTGTGTGCCCCTCTGTGTGTGTGTGTGTGTGTGTGTGTGTGTGTGTGTGTGTGTGTGTGTGTGAGTGTGAGTGATTGTATGTGGTCAGGCGTCCTTCTTTTTTTACCAACGCCCTTACGCCAATTGAGTTGGGGGCAGTTGCCTTTGCTGCCGTTCGACCGTCTGTCACTCAGTCCGTAATCTTTGTCAGCAACTTGTGTAGGACAAAACAAAGGCAACAACTGTATGTCACATGGCCAATGCCTGTTTACAAGCATTTATTATGCCCGGACTGGAGAACTCAAGTGAAAGTCACTTAATTAGGAGATACCCTGCATTGAGTACTCAATTATCGTAAATCTATCACTTGGCTTTCTTATTCAAGGATACTTTTAGTTAGTGTCCTCAGCTGCCACAAGGACACCAAGAGTAGAGTAGAGAGTAACTTTCTCAATAGTTCAAGATTCCAGATAATCAAAATACGCATTTGATTATATAAAAGTGTTATACAAAAAAATACGCAAAAGAACAAATCATACAAAAGTGAAGAGGAGCTAAGAGTAGTTGAACTAAAATGAGGATAAAATGCCAGTTAAAAGCAGCTTCAGATACATGAATAACTTAAGGTTTAAGTTAATAAAGAATAAATATCTTTGCAGATAAAGATAATTAAAATAATAATACAGTAGACGTCCATTTTAACGTAATCTTCGTTTAACTAATTCGTGATTTAAACTTCTTGTCAAATTTTTACATTGAGTACCTGATATAACGAACTCCTATACTCAATTTAACGAACGAAAAGTTGAGTACTCGAAATAACGAACTATTTTATTTATTTTATTTATTTTATTTATTTTATTTATTTTATTTATTTTATTTATTTTATTTATTTTATTTATTTTATTTATTTTATTTATTTTATTTATTTTATTTATTTTATTTATTTTATTTATTTTATTTATTTTATTTATTTTATTTATTTTATTTATTTTATTTATTTTATTTATTTTATTTATTTTATTTATTTTATTTATTTTATTTATTTTATTTATTTTATTTATTTCAGTGACGCATACCGGAAGATATAGAGGAAGATAGTTTCTAGTAGGTCTAAAGTAGGTCTTATTAATTTATGAATAAATAAAACAGCTAAAGTTGTTCTACGGTTTGTTAAAGAGGGAAGATTTAGTAGAAGAAGTCTGCTAGAATAGGAAGGCAACCGAAGATTGGGATCCCAATTAAGACCACGAAGGGCAAAGAGAAGGAATGGCTTCTGTACTGACTCCTAGTTATTATATTGAGGGGACCAGACACATGAGCAGTATTCAAGAATAGGCCGAACTAGTGAAACGAAAAGTAATTTCGTGGTGAAAGGATCATTGAATTCCTTCGACCAACGCTTAATAAAGCCTAGAACGCCTTTGGCAACATTAACATTAGATGTAATGTGTGATTTAACGTACAGGGCTTGCATTTCATAGTTCGTTGAATCGGACTTCTACTGTGTGTATATGGGAAAAGAAAGTTTAGATTAAAAATCCAATCAATATATAGTTCAGGGCAACGAGATGTCATACAGGATCGAAAGTTTATATCATATATCAATGCAAAGTTACCATTGAAAGTGCCTCCAGACCAAATTCGCCAAATGCAAAGTGTCTGTCTAAGGATCTTACAAGTGCTATTCCAAATCCTATAGAACAATATCGATTCCTTCTTTATTTATAAGCCTTTACAACATCCACACTTTAGCTATCAAATAATGTCTAAAACTGGATAATCTATAGCTTTCTTTATAGACTAATATAATGTCCTTGCTTTCGCTGTTTTTTACATGACATTTAAGATCGACTTAGATTGGCGAATTGCTTTGGCGAGTAAAAAAAGTTTGTAAAATGAATAAAAGGAGAGGAAAAAATACATTTTTTTTTAGACAACCAACAAATTTTCGTGTATTTTCCTAAGTTTTTTCAGGTTAGAATCAGATCAGAAAAAAAGCAGCTGCCACAGAAGCACTTTAGTTGATAAATCTGAAAGGGTTTTTTAAGCAACGTGAATTCAAGTATAAATGCACTTATTTTTTTCCATTCCAATCTTTTCAATCTTCATTTATTTGAAAGACCATAGTTTTATAAAGCTTTGGAGCGCAAACGGACACACACACACACACACACACACACACACACACGGAGGGAAACACACCTGCAGAAAAGCACAACCCTTGAAGTAAATAAAGAAATTTCGATTGGCTTCAGTTATTGCAATTCAAGCTGAAATTCCGCACGCATTGCGAGCAGTTAACGTGGCATGTCCTGTTGAGGTCCTTTGGCATGTTGACGCTTTGACACCATTTCAGCCCGGTCCAAAAAAAAAAAAGGTGGAATGTTGAAAGTAAAGAAAAAGTAGGGAGTGTTAAATGGGCTGGCAGACAGGGAGAAATAGTGAAAAACAGAGAGAGACAGAGAGAGAGAGAGAGCGGGATAGAGAGATTCTTGGCATAATTTGCTGTTGTTTATTTGTAGCTGAAAACCTGTTTCATTTAATTATGGGTTATTTGATAAAAGCTCTTAAACAAATACGATCAAAGATAGACATATACAAACAGGCAGTCAGACAGACACAATCACAATCACACACACACACACAGAGAGAGAGAAAAGTGTCAATATGAAGCCGCAGGTGGCGCCGCTACCATTGCCTGTCACATGGCTAACAAAACGCAAACGCAAACAAAAACCGCTGAGGACGCAAATGCGGCTTCGTATCCAAAACACGCCAACAACTTCTGCCTGCCTTGCGCCAGCTTCTACCCAGCTACCCGACTAGCCACCTACCCCTTAAGACCAGCACACTAACACCCCCTAACAGCCACCAGCAGCCACCAACAGCCAACACCAGCCCCGCCCCACCGCCTCCTACCACTAACATACTAACACACTGGCAGCCAGACAACCTCAATGAACGTGGCCAACTGTTGAATGGTAACAATAATTTTGGGCGCTTGCCAAGTTGTTGCACCTTGTTGTTGTTGTTGTTGGTGTATTTGCCACTTTATTTATTTACCTTAAAGCGAATAAAAGCAAAGATCTAAGCAAAAAAGCATTAAAAGGCATAACATAAAATAAAATGTTTATAATAAACTCCAGCAGCAGCAGAAAGAATCTTTTGTGGAACACGAGTTACTCTTGCTAACGGTATATAGTACATATATCATATATATATATATATATAAATCAGTCAAAGACTGGAGTATGTACTTAGAAGTGAACTAGTCAAGCATCAGCAAAATGATTCACTAAATGATTCGTTGGTGATTCGCTGAGTCTCTCCTCAAATTATTTGAAAAACGATTCAAAAAAAGGATCGGTAAGTGGTTTGGTGAATACGAGTATATCATATTCAGTGGGTAATTCGGTAAGTGATTCAATAAGAGATTCGTTAAGTGATTCACTAAAGGATTCGTTTGATGATTCAATGTGTCTTTTATCAAGTTATTTGGAGAATGATTCAAAAAACGGATCGGTATCCCTTATGATATTCATTATATGATTCAATAAGTGATTCGTTAAGTGATTCGTTAAGTGATTCGTTATATGATTCGACAAGTTATAAGCTAAAAGATGCGGTAAGTGATGATTATTCATTCGATAAGTGAATCAGCTTGTGATCTGATAAGAACTAAGCTGAGGTGAATCGTTTCCCAAGCAAAAGTTGAGCTGGAGTTGATCAACTCTAACATAAAAACTACCTAAAAAAGGCTCAAGGGTAGACTATAGATAGCTTATAAATAGATAATAGATAGACTAAAGATAGATTATATATAACTAATATATACCTAATAGCTAAAAGGATGCAACTCAATAAATGTGCACAAAATGTGCAACAAAGAGTCGGAAACAAGTGTAGAAGTTTATCCATTTAGCAGCTTCCATTTGAGAGAGCAACCTCAAAACACAAAATAGACATTTGACTGATTGACTGACTGATTGATTGTTTGATTGCTCAACAAATTACAACCATATGCTGTGTGCTGGATACTGGGTGGACGAAGGGGCGTGTCGGCCCTGGCAATGTGCAGGTGCTTTAAATGCATCAATTGTGCAGCCTACATTTGGGCAAAAAGAGCCCGCATGACCCAAAATTACTCTGAAAATGCTCCAACCAACACATCGACAAGCAAATACCCTAACCTAATTAACATAAAATGTGACATTATACAAAAAATATATCTAAATTAAACAAATTTGAGTTATTTTGGAAAGTTTTAACTATGTTTTCGATAGACAAAAATTTATTTTATGCAGAATATTTTCAATACCTGAAGCGATCTTTCCACTTAAAGGGTATATAACTAGCTATTACTATGCAAAGTTTTTTGAAATGGAACAGACAAATTTGGCAATTTGGCAATTTGCCAACCGCTCAGGTGAATGCTGAGTCACATATTTATAGTAGCCACTGTAAGGGTATTTCGGTGGACAAAAAAAAATATTTGAAATGCTGCAGCAGCGGCGTCGGCACACATTTTGCGGTTGATATGAATATCGATTCAGCCCGTTTAACTGTGCCAAGCACACGCATACAGAGTGTGTGTGAGTGTGTGTGTGTGTGTGATGGGTGTGTGTATATGTTTGTATGTAAAGTAGAACTTGGTATAAATTTATGTGCCCAACAATGTTTATGTTGTTGAATAAACGAGCAGTTCTAACATGTGCGGCCGCACAACGAGAACCCGTGAAACCGGCAACTTTCTGTTTGTATCTGTGTGTGTGTAAGTGTGTGTGAGTGTGTGTGTTGATGTGTAAGCGAGCGAGCCTGTGTGTGTGTGTGTGTGTGTCTGTAATGGCAGGGTGCAACATGAAAATGGCGTGCGGTTAGCAACGTTTTATTTGCCAGTTGCAAGTCTCTCTGTGTGTGCGAGTGTGTGTGTGTTGTGTCTGTGATTGTTGTGTATGTGTGTGTGTGTGGATTGGGCTTTTGGTTGCTTGTTTTCCTTTGCATATTTTCTAGCTTGTGTGTGTTTGGTGCATTGTGCATTTGCTTAAAATAGAAATAAGCCAGACACTCACGCAACACACACAGCACACAACACACAACACACAACATACACACACACACACACCCACTAAGAGGGACAGTAAAATATTCAATCCCACAACGGAAATCGCTTAGCAGCCTTAAATAACGGTCTGGTCGTCGGCATCCTGGCCCCAGCGATTCGGCTAAAAAGGGCGTGAAAAAGGTAAAGGCACTGGACGAGGACGAGGACGAGGACGAGGCTCCTCCTGGAATCCTTGTGGCCTGCCAGAGGCCTGCGACTAATTAAATGCATACAACATTTAAACATTTAGAGGTACTTTTATGGCACTTGTAAACACACTGATGTGCATATGTATGACACCAGCTGGCAATGGGTATTTGGGGTGGAATCAAATTTGAATAATTCAAAAGGAAATTCAAACAATTTTCTGACTGGGAGCACTGCAATGCTTAAAGCAAATTGAATTGAAATCATGTTGAGAAACAGATATTACTTTATAAATAATGTTATAATAACATACGATCAGTTGAGATCGGTAGAAGAAATCGAATTAGCTTTAGTTTCTATAAGTTTTTTTCCTTCAATGAAGTTTTTCGATATATTTTCTTAGAACAAAAACCGAAGATTCATCTCAAACTTTGTCATATATAAAGCAAAAAGGATTAAGGATCGAAAGATCAGGATATATATATATATATATATATATATATATAATCTTAAACGATCTTAAGCTACTTCCTCTTGCCTGTTACATACTTTGGCTCAACTACAATATACCCTTCGACTCAACTCTAATGACCTTAGGGTATAAAAAGTTAGAAAAGTTCATAAAACTAGCAAATGCAAAATCAAAAACAATGGGGAAAATTAAATAAAATTTAGTGGAAAATGGGATAAACTGAGAATAACTGTTTTCGGACTGTGAGCGTATAGTTTAACATCATCATCGTGATGAGCCCATCAACTCATCAGCTCATTATTTTCGTATGGTAAATCGTCCTTTGACTGGGCAATCGTGTTGTCTGATGCTATGACACTGCGCTGCTGCCACACACACACAGGCAATGGTGTTCAATCAAACTGAGGACAAACAGCCCAAGAGACTGAGAGGGAGACAGGAAAAGAGTGATAGGAAAATAGAGAGGAAGAGAGCGGTTAAAAGCAAAGCCAACGAACCGTATAAGGATAAATACAAGCACGCGGACAGGCAGCAGGATATGAGGACACAGGACATGGGACATAGAGCACAGAGTACAGGACATGGGACACAGGACACAGGACACAGGACATGGGACACAGGACACGGAGATGGCAAACGGACGCCACCAAAGCGAACTTACTTAAGCAACTGATTTTCAGATTTTCCGCTCTCTGTGGGTGTACATCTCTCTGTCAGCGTGTGTGTGTGTGTGTGTGTGTGTTAAGGTGGGTTTTTAATTTCTATTTCATGTCAATAATGTGCTGCTGATGATGCCATTGGAGTTACATGTGTGTGTGTGTGTGTGTAAGGGTGCGTGTTTGTGTATATATTAGGGTATTCCTTGCCTTTGTTTGCCTATGGGGCACCTGCTTCACCTGTACGTCTCTTGGCTTGAAGGAAGGACAGAGGGGCTGCTGCTAGTGGGGAGGTTAGGGGCTAGAGACGAGAGGGGAGACGCATGGCATCATTCATCATTCATGCTAGTTGTAAATAATGTTACCCACAGGATTCTTTGCGCTTATTAAGGTGATAAATCAAAAGTCCTGGCTGTTACTTTTGTTTGCCCCTTTCCCCGCCCACCCGCACCCCCTTGTGCTTTTCCTATACATCTCGCACCTTATCCACCATCTGCAGTTTTCAGTCTCCAGTGTCAGTTTTGTTTGTCCAACAGCTCAGCCAGAACGTGAGAGTCCTGAGTTCTGTTTGCCGCATTGCCATTTTCTTTCTTTATTTTTTTGTTCGCCTTCCTCTCTGCCTTTTGCATTTGTCAGACACGAACACATTTTCCATTTCCCATTTCCCATTTGCCATTTTCCACCTATGGCATTAGTTTTAGCTTTAGTTCAGTCTGTTCTCCTCTTTTTTTTTAGACTTGTCGCCACCTTTTTTGGAGTATTTGT
This sequence comes from Hirtodrosophila trivittata, assembly GCA_035045065.1. Lineage (NCBI taxonomy): Eukaryota > Metazoa > Arthropoda > Insecta > Diptera > Drosophilidae > Hirtodrosophila > Hirtodrosophila trivittata. The sequence goes on along the minus strand of JAWNNK010001028.1, from coordinate 10,768,640 downwards.
GACTCTCATGTGGGCTTAATATGGAAATTACGGCTGCCCAGTTGAAAAACCCACACAAAGTCCTGACTCTGGGCACAATCCCAGACAATCTATAAATAAGTCCATTAAACAAGCAAAGTCACTGACTTTTCCATTTGGATATTAACCAAAGGACACAAGTGTGTGTGTGTGTGTGTGTGGGTGTGTAGGAACAATTCTAATTCCCAGCTTGTTTCTGTGTAGCGGCAAATGTCATGAACATTGCTAATTAACACCAGCAACAGTTGCTGCTGCAGCGCTACACGCAATTAGCAGCAACAGTTCCGGCAAAGTCCAGCCTAATGATAGCTGTGTCCCTTGGACACTGTCGTCGCTAGATGGCGCTATCAACATAAGTAAACAATACTCCACCTCCCTCTCTCTCTCTCTCTCTCTGTCTCTCTGTCTCTCTCTGTATGTTCCTCTTTGTCTCATGTATCAGGGGAGCAGCTTATGCAATGCAAAACTTTAAGCTAGTGTTGGTAAATGCCTTTGACTACTTTTGTTTTGCAATTAAAAAGAGCTCAGCAAGTTTTGTGCAGATTCGAAATTAGAAATTCAAAGAAAAACTTTTGAAAATATATAAAAATAATTATATTTTTTTAAATATATTTAGATCTAGTTGGAAAATGGAAAATGGCAAACTCTGAGCAGAGCTTTGCTTTGTGAGAAGTTCAGAAAATTCAGCAAGGGAATATGGGAAGGACTTTGTGAAAACCAGTCCGGACCAGACAACTATAAGCCACTTCAAAGGACTCTTTTGTTAGCATTTGGCAGGAAGTTTTGGTAAAAAAAACTAAAAGCAAAAACAAACTCTCCATTATGAGTACAAGCCTAATAGTCCTTACTTAATAGCAACAACAACTTTCAGGCTAGAAGACATCAAAGGGCTTGACCGCCCTCAGGGGCTGGACTAGCTCTGCTTTTAGCTCCTTCTTAAGCCACAAATTATTATCAAACATTGAGACTCAAACCTGCATTAAGCCTAGTTAATTTAAGCTACTTACATAATAAATTTAATATACATTGAAACTTAAGTAGGTTTTAGCCTGAGGCTGAGACTCGGGTCCAGTTCAGTTAAAGTATGTATGTATGTATTTGTGGGGAAAAGTAACCCGAATAGTGTTAATTATATTAGAAGAGCAGCAACCCATGAGCTAATTTAGGGACTATCTGTTAATCCAAGCAAATCTCGAACTAAACTTTCAATTAAATCAAGCGAAAATTAATCAAAATGACAAAAGGAGGGTCGCAGATGACAGGTGCGATGTGCACAAATAAACATAAGATATATGCGACATACACACACACACACACACATACATGGATGGCACGTGGTCAACGTGTCAACGTGGCAAAACAAATGATGATAGCTTTGAGTCGAATGAAATGTCCGCATAATAAACAAAAAAAGGAGAGAAAGAGATGGAAAATAATGTTAAGGAAAGACAAAAAATAAAAGAAAAATCACATAAAAATAAAACTAACAGTTGACATTTTTGGTTGGGCAAAGAAGAAATTGAGCTGCTGCCCGAAAAGAAAGGCAATATTTGCCAGCAGATAAACACACACACACACGCACAACCAAAAAACAGCTAAATGAAATTGGTCCTGGAAGCAAACATAAATATATATAGAGCAGGTTTAGGGTTTCAAGAGTTCTTTAAACAATCATCCAAAATACACAGACAACATGTACAAGTATACAGCTTAAATTTAAAAACTAACCAGAAATGTGTAGGGTATAGGCGAATCTATATACCGATTGCATAATATTTGATATCATAAATTGATGCAGTATTCTGGGCAGACATAAAAGCCACAGGCATCATTGGTAACTAACATGTTACAGTTAACAGTTAACAGTTACACAAGCTGAAATATCAGGTGAATATCATTTTGGGCCTGATGGCAACCGCAGTGCGCTCCTGTGGACAGCAGCCGTCGCTTAGTGACACGGAGTCAGGTCAAAATGGACACAGGGTCGGACGGCTGTGACCACCGTGCAAACATTCAGCCTAATCAAAAGTCACAAACATTCACACACACACACACACACACATGCACAGCTATACACCCAACAACAGACACACACGCACACACACCCAAACACACACCCGGACAAGGCAAGGCGAAAGGGCAGCTTCTTGGCCAGAAAGCAAGCCAAGTAAACAAAACGCAAACTATTTGTTTGACAGCCTCAATTTGTATTTGTATGTGTATGTGTGTGTGTGTGTGTGTGTGTGTGTGTGTGTGTACGTGTGTGTGTTGGTATTTCAGACCCATAACCAATTTTCATTTGCCAGCCCATTCTCTGATTAACTTTGCGCCTGCTGCTCTGTCAGCCAATTTGACAGTTACCAGTAACAACAATGTAATAGTTACACACACCCACACACACCCACACACACACACAGAGACGCACACATGGGTAAGCCTACCGACATTCTTTACATATGTAAATATACGCAATTTGTGTGTGTGTTTGTGGCAAGTTGCATGCAACTGGGATTATTGCACTTTGATTTCTTATTGGACCAATTGCATGTGGTAACCACAAAATGCCTCGGCTAACCTCATATCTTGTGGCCTGCAACACTCTGCAACCTACTGCCAACAAACGTTAGCCAACACTTGGCTTAGTGCATAAGAAAAAACAGAGCTAAAAACAGAAGTTTTTAATATCCAGAAACCCCGAAGATATATTCTAAATTATTTTATAAGCAAGTGAAAAGTCTAGAAATTTAAGAACTCTAAGCATATATGTATGTGTGTGTGTGTGTGTGTGAAGGATATGTGTATATGTATATGTAGGTGACACAAAAGAAATATGGCAAGTCAAAAATCATAAAAGATTAACAATAAATTATGTTTTCTGCCCAATTTGTTCTGAAACAAGAGAAACCATGACCGGAAAGGGAATATATACACTCACACACAAGGATGAAAGTTAAAAATAAAATAACAGCACACACACACACACAAGACTCATGTTGAGAGCGAGGGACTCAAATTCATGGCCATGCAGTTGACAGTTAATGGCCTAATGAAATGTCGTTGAGTTATCGCAGCTGCTTACCTGTTTGCCCACAGTCACTTACAATGCCATCCAGCCGAGCCGTACAATTAATGTGTATGTGTGTGTGTGTGTGTGAGTGTGTGTGGGGTGGGGTGGGGAGGTTGTCTACCGCACACGTCATGCATATTGCAGTAGCAGCCCCAGACAAACTGACAGCAGCCAGTTGCAGTTTCAGCCACAGCGACACACAGGGACACATAGATACAGAGTCAAAGATACAGGCACAGCTACAGATACACAGATACAGAGACAGTTACACAGATAGAGATACATATGCATTACCGGAGGAGATAGTCATCCAAGTTGTGGCACTTGCAGATGATATTACAATTAAGTGCCAAGCAACTTTCACCGTGGGAACCAGCACAGGCGTCTCTCTATTATAGATGAAAGCGTAGACGAAGGACGAAGGACGAAGGATATATAATTTATAGGACAGATGTTACGGCGTGTTGCACATATATAAATGATCCTTTGACTGGTGAGAGAAAACAATAGTTACTGATATTAACCAATACACATATTCGTGTCGTGTCACGTTCGAGCTATTTGTCAAGCGTTCATCTCTAATCCTTGAAACGGAAATCACAAACAATCGAATGGGAATGGCAGGAAGGAAGTTGAGCGTAAAACCGAGCCAGAAGGTAAGCATTCAGTCAAGCGGAAACGCGTGGCGATTTAAATAACCTTTCAGCTCCGTTGAGTGATGGATAATATTGAGGTTTTCAAATCCCAAATCTTAACTAAAGTTCAATTTGAAATGGTTAAAGTGGAAACCAAATAGTAGCAGCAGTTTTTTCCTTCAACTTAACTAACTTTCTACTTCTTTTTCTGTTCAGGAAGCTCAACAGATTATATGACACATTCATTAATTCAATTAAAAATCTGCCACTTGTGGAAGTGGAAATAGAAATAGTCAAATAGAAAGATAACCTTTTATAATTAACTTAACAGGAAGTTTTACTACTGCGAACTGCTACTTAAACGCTTAAAAATCAATCGGATTCATTTAAATATTAACTCTGATTTCAATTCATGGAAGCAAATTGTACGCATTATGAATATGAGAGAGAGTGCTCGAGGCATATTCGAGTCATATTTGACATGTGCAATTAAAAATTGCATTCCCTTGACGCAGTTAAAATAACAAATATTATAAAAATTAAATATGCAATTGCAATAAATAATTCAGAAATTGTCAATACAAATAAATCAATTTGTTTGCCACTTGCAGGCGACTGGCTGTCGGTGGTATTAAAATAACAAAGAATCGAAACTCGAATGAAAAAATTAAATTAAATTAAATTAACATGTGGGTGCTCGATAGTTAAATATTTGTATAAAATCCATTTAATAAAAGCCAATTAAATATTTCACTCCCCGACTGAAAGGCGATGAAACCAACAACAGAACGCGACTTTGACAGCTCTGCAAAGTTTCGGCAAACAAATTTACATAACTGATTAAAAACTTTTGCTTTCATTGCCTCAATTTGCTATTTTAAGTCGAGGACAAACAGGACGACTGAGACGACGTTGGCAATGAGGAAGCCACCAAGGATGGATCTTGGCGAAATGCTTAAGACATACACACACACACAGAAAAGCCAAAGGTAGAGTCAAAGTGTGAACAGAGTTCTCAACTTTTTGCCCCAATTCAACTTAACTACTTTTGACGGAAAGAGTTTTTTTTATATTTATTTTTTTATTTTTATTTTGGATCAGAATCTACCTGAATTCAATTATTAATCTAAGTTTTACAATGCATTTTATTCCTCTTCATTCTTCTTATATCGATTTCCAATCAGTGTCAACTTTATCCTGCAGACAGAGGCTGAAGTTTTATAAACAATTCCAGACTTTCAACAGCTTAAATAGTTTTCTGAATTAGCTATCATAGGCATTGAATCCCAACAATAAATTGGCTGACAGTCGTATACTTAATGTATATCCTTCGAGCCAGCGAGAGAAATGTTGAAGAATGAAGTCGAATTAGAGAGAAAACAAAAAGAAAAGAAAGAAAAAATATGCTCTTGTGAGAGCAAGTGCAAGTTTTTAGCATAAGTTCTCAGAGGCATTGATTTTTAGTTGGGAATGAAAGCTAAATCATATATTTAATCCTTTGAGTATTGAAAGACAGCAAGAGGAACGTTCAAGGATAAGGCACAAAGAGAAATCAAAAAGAATCAAATATGCTCTTGTGAGAGCAAGCGCAAGTTTTCAGTAAGTGCTCAGAGGGATTCATTTCGAGTACCGAATAAAATAAAAGATATATATTTAATCCTTTGAGAAATGAAAGACAGCAAGCGGAACGTTAAAGGATAAGGCACAAAGAGAAATCAAAAAGAATCAAAATCTTTTAAGAGAGGGAGTGTATGTTAGGACAAGTTCTCAGAAGGTTTCATTTAGAGTAGGAATGGAAGGAGTAAAGATGAAGTAGAGAAGCATATGAAAGTCAAAATTTTAATCCTTTGAGTATTGAAGACAGCGAGAGGAACGTTAAAGGATAAGCCACAAAGAGAAATCGCAAAAAATCAAATATGCTCTTGTGAGAGCAAGTGCAAGTTTTTAGTATAAGTTCTCAGAGGCATTGATTTTTAGTTGGGAATGAAAGCTAAATCATATATTTAATCCTTTGAGTATTGAAAGACAGCAAGAGGAACGTTAAAGAATAAGGCACAAAGAGAAATCAAAAAGAATCAAATATGCTCTTGTGAGAGCAAGCGCAAGTTTTCAGTAAGTGCTCAGAGGGATTCATTTCGAGTACCGAATAAAATAAAATATATATATTTAATCCTTTGAGTAATGAAAGACAGCAAGCGGAACGTTAAAGGATAAGGCACAAAGAGAAATCAAAAAGAATCAAAATCTTTTAAGAGAGGGAGTGTATGTTAGGACAAGTTCTCAGAAGGTTTCATTTAGAGTAGGAATGGAAGGAGTAAAGATGAAGTAGAGAAGCATATGAAAGTCAAAATTTTAATCCTTTAAGTAATGAAAGACAGCAAGAGGAACGTTGAAGGATAAGCCACAAAGAGAAATCGCAAAGAATCAAATATGCTCTTAGGAGAGCGAGCGTAAGCTTTCAGGACAACTTCTTACAGGGATTGATATAGAGATGGAATTGAAATATATATATAATCCTTTGAGCAATAGAAGTCAGCGAGAAAAACGTTCCAGAATGAAGTAAAAAGAGAAATAAAAGAAAAAGGAAATAAGCAAATATGCTCTTATGAGGTCGAGCGTAAATTCTCAGAGGGATTGATTGAATAAAAAAGAAAATCATAGTTTTAATCCTTAGCGTAATAGAAAGGATAAAGCGTAAAACAGAAACACAAAGAGTCGAATATGCTTTGAAGAGAGGGAGTGCAGGTTAGGACAAGGTCTGTTAAGGTTCATTTCGAGCAGAGATGGAGAGGAAAGTCAAAATTTTAATCCTTTGAATAATGGAAGACAGCATGAGATGCGTTGAAGGATGCAGAGGAAACGCGAAAAGTTGAGACTTACTAAATGACAGCTCCTCGTGAATCGATGAATGATTGAATCAGCGCTTAGGAAAAGTTGATTGCGGATACTCACACTAAGAAAATTGGGTAAAGATTTTGGACAATTTAATGTAATCCATTCAACTGAATGCGGAATTTATATTTTTTGACTGGAAATACTACAGAAAACTATATAGTATAAGTAAGCAGCACCGAGCGATGTGTACGAGTAGAACACCAACCACAATACAAATGAAGCAAAGCTAAGCCAAAGCTGGGAAACGTCAGCCGACGTCTTTTATGGACTTCCTGCTGGCAGCCAACGTTGCCAACGTTCTTAAATCCAAATCCAAGCACAAATCCCAGTTAAAAAAAATTGCATTAGGCGCTTCCAGCAAAGCGGCGCTATTAGTAGAAATAAGCACACCTGAAGGTCAGACTCGTCCAGATCCCAGAACCAAGCGCAGCTGTAAGCCAATACTTAAACGATTCTCTACAACGACTAGCAGTAGTCGTTGTGATACGAATACTAAATGTCTGCAATTGCTGTTGCCTACTTTTCGAGGTTATTCATGCAAGCGAATCGTCGAGGGTTACGGACGAATACATACAACGCTGACTGTGTTCTATCTGTGACATTAAAAGACTTAAATTTGGTGACTAGACGAAAACTTAAAGGAAAACTGTGAGTAGATATTGATAGTATCTGTGCAAGGATACCTTGATTTGATCTCAATCAAATTAGGGTCAACTTATATACTTAGAGCGACAAATTGAGTATCAATCATGGATTGATGGAAGCTAAGATACCTCTAGTCGTAATAGTCGAATCGTCGAGGGAGAGGAAGACATCAACGCTGACTGTGTTCTAGCTCTGACATTAAAAGACTTCAATTTGAGTGAAGGAAAAGTTAAAGGATAACTGAGAGTAGATATAGATAGTATCAGTGCTGGAATACCTTGACTTGATCTCAGTCAAATTAGGGTCTAAGCCGACGATTCCGATTTATATATTTAGAGCGACAAATTGAGTATCAATCATAGATTGATGGAAGCTAAGATATCTATAGTCGTTCTAGCTCTGACATTAAAAGACTGCAATTTGAATAAAGGAAAAGTTAAAGGATAACTGTGAGTAGATATAGATTGTATCAGTGCTGGGATATCTTGATTTGATCTCAATCAAATTAGGGTCAACTTATATACTTAGAGATATAAACTGAGCATTAATCATGGATTGATGGAAGCTAAGATAGCTCTAGTCGTAGTAATAGAATCGCCGAAGGAGAGGAAGACTTTAGGAGATGTATGAGTACATACATCGCTAACTGTCTTCTAGTTCCGGGCAGAGATACCTTGATGTGATCTCAATCAAATTAGGGTCGACTTATATACTTAGAGGGAAAAATGTAGCATCAATCTGTGATTGATGGAGGATAAGATATGCTGTGTAGGTGAGTGTCATATTTAGAAGTAGGGTAAATGATTTATTACATACCGATGCAGGTAACTAATATACCCCCCGGCCGTGCTGTCGCAACGTTCAATCAGAATCCACTTAGAGTTGGCTTCGCTCTCCACAGAATCGGTATTCATTGGCAGCTTATGCAAGCGTTTTGGTTCGCACCTCGAGGAGATGCCAGAACGTGTTCCGAGAATGCAGCGAATCAATGGCTCAATCCTGTCGGCTCCGTCAGCTAAAAGAGGAGACAAAATATCAAAAAAAAAGCCAACCATAAGCGAGAAAAAAAACGCACGCACAAACACACACAGAGACACACACACACACACACAGATATACACACAGACAGGAAGTTAAGAAATGGAGCTGCTAGAATCATAAAAATTCAGACGTTTTGCCGTTGTAACAGTTGTACGCGAATGACAGCGACAAGGCAGAGGGTTGCCAGAGGGGGTGTGCGGTGTGTATTGTGTGGGGTGTAGGGCTTAGGGTCGCGACTGCCGGATGGTCAGTAAAAAAAAAGAAGAAAAAGAGAAGGGAGTTTTAGGTTTGGGGTCTGGCATTCGCTTCTCGTTGTTGGACAGCGAGTAGCACAAAATGTAATTGAATTTCTGTTGACAGATTTTAACGCACAATATCCTGCAGCGACTTTGTCAGTGCAAAAAAGGGCAACAGCAACAACAATATGAACAACAACAACAACACACAAACAACACACAAAATGTGTAAAGAAAGCGCAGAATAAAAAGCAGATAAAGAGCAATAAATGCCAAATAGAAGCTAAAGATACGAGCCAAAAGCGACAACAGATTTCATAAAAAAAAGCAACGTTTTGGCCATAAGCCGGCACAGTCATAGGCACAGTAGACAGTAGGCGTGGGAAACTAGTTTTTCAATTCAATTAATGTGCACACACACATACGCACACACACACAGATTAAGCGACTTTTCATGTTAGCCAAATATGGTTAACTCCCTCAGTTGCTCTTATGATGATGCGCATAACTCTTTATGATGCAGCACTAACTGACATAAGACAAACCGATTGATTGCTGTATACAAGCACACACCAGGATACACACAACATTACACACACACACACACACAAACATATTGGCTAATGGGCTTTACATGAAAAATCAATTCGCAATTCCCAGCAAAAAGAGCAACAACATAAGACAAGAACTTTCCAGTTGAGGCTGCTCGACTTGAGGATACCCTGTAGCCAGCTCGAAAATCTGTTGATTACAAATTTTCGATTGTAAAATACTAGACAAGATATACTCTATACATGTACATTGAAATATCCTGATCTAAAAGCTAACATTCAAGTATATTTCTAAGATTTGAATCTAAAGTTTAAGTTGAAAAATGGGTTGGAAAATTGATGGGAGCAGCTGCTGGATCAGAGCTCTAGCTGGAATCATCTCTCTCCCTTGGCGCTGACTATAAGATTTAGGAATATTCTATATAAAGATAATTTTAATTATAAGTAGTAGTAATAATAAGAAAATGATTCTCGGATGGGAATACTTGATCCTGAACTAATATTTTTATTTAATGTTTTTTTGTGACTTACTAAAATATAATGAAGCTTGAATGCAAGTAAAAGAATTAAACTATTTTCTGAAAATCCTTGTCTAATTGAAATTCAATCACCAATTGATCATCGTAGCTGGGCTCCTGTTGTAGCAGATGATCGCCAGCATCCATATCAAAGCCACCAAGATGCAAGTCATCCTTTAGTATTTCTGGTTCTTCTCGTTGATAACAGTCTAGAACTGAGCAATAAGGACAAGGATTGGTTATTGGCAGTATCGGTTGGGCAATCACAGTGGCATCAATAATCAGCTGCCTGAGCCAGCGATAGATGGAATAGCAAAGCAGCGAAATAGCAAGGATCAGGCGAAAGTTGGACGCCAATGAGAATAGGGTCCAATTGAGCAGCCAGCTGCAAGTATCCCAAATGCTGGCAAGTGCCACATGTTGCAGCAATACCAGCGATAGGGCCATTTTTATTGAATTCGGCCATATGGAACGACAAAAGCTTTGGGCACGCGTTTGATCCGATCCATGACAGCCAGATGGCTGCATCAGTAAGAGCAATACGGCACATATATACAATCCGGAGCTCAGATCCGGCGGATGGCTGCTCAACGGATTCCAGATGATGCCCCCAAAATGTAATACCAGTGCCATCCCTAGCGTCACCATAAAATCATAGATATCGACTCTCAACATTTGAGAGACGAAATTTAAAACTTCCATTGCTGTATATTTCGATTGAATTTTCTTTTATATCACATGAAAGTTTTTCAAAGAATAGCCTACAAAACTTCAAAATTTACGACAAAGCTAGTTTGGATTGATTTAAGAACCAGAGCTATCAACGTTTTCATATATGTATTATAATATGTCTATCTAATAGGCCAGAAAATGCAGTTAATAGTTCTATCATAGTTCAATATCTTTTGCAAATCTTATTAAATATCGTTTGTGGTCCAAAACTTCATATCATAACTTTCCCAGCTGATTAGTAAAAACTCTGCGGAAAACCACCTGTTTTTCCCTCAAAAAAAGCAAATCTCAAGTATCAACTATAATATCCAAAGTCCTTCTCCTATTAAACTATATTCCTTCTCTATAATTTGCTACAAAGTTTGCTTGGAAAACTTTCCTGAAATGTCAATCAGAAGTTCTTGTCTAATATACCCGATGGTTATGTGTGAGTGTGTAGGGTATTGGGCTGTGGTTGCGTTGACCATAACCAAAACTGAAAGTGGTTTTGGAAACAAGGCCAAAAGCCAATACGCAGCGAAGTAAGCACATGAGGTGTGTGTGTGTGTGTGTGTGTGTGTGTGTGTGTGTGTGCAGCAATTTCCCTTTTAAAAGAGGCGGAAATGCGAAGTGAATTTTACGGCAAAAGGCAGCTGCGTTGGCCAAGGACCCAGAACACAGAACCAAGAACCAGGCAGCAAGGACCAAGGATAAAGACTAAAGACAACGACAAAGACAACGACAAAGACAAAGACAAAGGCAAAGACAAAACCAAAGATAAAGATAAAGCCGGCAATAAGCGAGGGGCGATTAAACGCAGCGGGTGAACTCGAATGTGGTTCTCTGTTTCGGGAAAAGCTCACCCGCTGCGCTGTCAAATACAACAAAAGAAAAAAGAGGGAGACAGAGAGACAGACAGAGAGGGAGAGAGAGAACATATGATATTGGGTGTGTGGGTCGAATGGATCCCTTAAATGAACCACCAAATGATGTTCAGCGGGTTTTACACCACTCCAACAAAAAAACAATGTGATTCAATAGAAAAAAACGAAAGAAAGAAAAAATCGAACCGAAATTATTTTCCAATGGAAAGCTTCAATTGCTCCAATAAGAATTTAAAGGATATGTTGGGTTAGGTTAAGTAAATGGGAGCCTTCATTGTGCCACAAATAGACAAAGTCTTTAGTTAGACAGTTCTTTGAGCCTTTGAGCAGGGATATTCCTTAAGGATACTTCAGCAAGTCCCAGACCCGAGGCAACTTCAAGGGATAAGTTTGAAGTTCTAAGGTGCTTTCCACTAAATTAAGATATAAATTCTTAGGTAGATTCCTTGAGTAATAACTGGCAGTTAATTCGTCTTTCCAAGTCAACTTAAGACTGAGTTTTGCACATTTTTCTTTAACCATTTTAAGGCTTTACATTATTTTAATTTTAATTTATTTCAAAGTTTCAAAGAGCCAAACAAAAAAAAAAAGAAGAAAATTTTTGTTTCAGAGTTTTCCGAGTTGTGGGAGTTAATTGGCCGAGCCTAATGTAAAAATAACAATAGGCATAAACTTTTTTTTCTCTTCTTTTTCAACTAGATGTTTTTCTTATATTTTTTGCACAGAATTTTTGACCTTTTCTGATTCTGTTGTTTATTTTATTTTATTTTGTTTTTTGAGTACAGGCCCGTATTGTAGTATCAAGGCAAAATGCAAAATAAAACGAAATATTCATATTACATTAGCAAATAAAACAAAGAACTAAAGGACGCCGAATATAAAGTACCCTTTAAATTAAATGAAATAAACTTAAGAAAATAAATTGAGCTTTGATTGAACTTTTTTAGAGCAGAAGTTTGAATAAAGTTCAAGTTCAAGTTCAAGTTTTCCTTTTGTCATATTGTATAGAGAAAACTAATATACCCTTTTCTAGGGTATACAAACTTAAAGACAACATGTGGCTCTATGTGGTGCTGTATGTCTTCGTCTCGTTGAGCCCCTTGGCGATGTGTTCCGTATGCGTGTGAGGCACTTGAGAAAGGTCAGTTTTAGTGCCATGGGAAATTGTTATCCTTATTACACACTTAAGCGGTTTGCTTGGGCAAGTGTGTGTGTGTGTGTGTGTGTGTGTTTGAATGTTGGTTGCGGTCAGCAACATGACTTCATATATACTCGTACACACACACACATCCGAAACAGGGCAAATTATACAGCATATCATTTCATTTCACTTTTATATAAGCAACAAACATCATTTGCACATATTCATCCCACAACAACAACAACAACAACAACAAAAACAATTACAAGAACAATGCCCTCGAGTGGGTCATAAGTATTTAAGGGCCACTCTAATATTTTTCCCATCTAGTTATCGCCATAAACGATTATAATACGAGAATTGCTTTGAACAAACTGACCAACTTGAGCTTTGAGTTTTGTGGAAAGGAGCAGAGGGAAACTCTTGATTGGCATTTTCTTATTAGTTTTGGCACTATAATTGTCATTGAAATTGTTATTAATACTTTAACTATTATTATATTCATTAAGTTAACCATATAGCAAACTTATTTCATGGTATGCAAAACATAGAAGCAACTTTCAACCCTATGAGGCATATAAATTATAATTCTTTTATAGAACTTTAGGGACATATATAAGATTTAGGCTCTTTTTCAATTTTACGATAAACGATTCAATGAAAAAAGTGAAATTAATTCGATTTCTCAATGTACTTTTAGTAGTTTAGAGTTATCGTGAACTTTATCCTCTAGTTAAACGCGCGTTTTGCCATTCACAGCGAGTGTTGAGAGTCCGAATTAACCTTTGTTGCAGACAAATATATAAAAATATAAATTTTATATAAATTGTGTGAACTCAAATTAACTATTTTTATGTACTGGCAGACTAAAAAATCAATCGTGATTATCAGCATGTTAATAGTAAGATCTCTAATATGATCTGTAAGAAGTATAAAGCACACGAAAGGTGTTGCCACCTGGCATGAAAAATGAACTATTTTTACCAACTTTGTTGCAACTCTTCGGATAAACAGGTTAAACATTATCTTATTAACAAATTGGATATTATATTAACTCATCGTCTAATCGATTGAAATGTAAACAAAAGCTGTTAGAAAAATGATTTGTTACAGCTGCGGTCGTATCTGGATAAGAGGCAGTTTGTGGTCCGCTTCCACTCCGCAGTTTCCACAGGACAGGAAGTATCAGCCGGTGTTCCACAGGGAAGTGTCCTTGGCCCTTTGCTGTACTGCCTGTCCACCTATGACTTGCCTCAACCGGATGCTTGCCAAGCGGAAAAAACTATGCTTGCATCTGCTTTAGGTCCCCCTGTGCTGCTGATGGTATCCAAAATTAAATTCTCGCAATGGACGAGACGCTGGAATATGGGCATTAACGGCGCCAAGTCAGCCAATGTCTGTTTCACGCTGCGACATAGGTCGCCGCCTGCAATTCTATTCGATGGCGCACCTATCTTGGGGTCATCCTGGATCGCAGACAAACCTTTGTTAGGCATGTCTCATTGCTTAGGAACCGGATACGAACTCCTGAACTCACACAGCAAACTGTCGTTAACCAACAAGCTGACAATATGCAACCAAATCATCGCTCCGATATGGACTTATGCATGTCCAATTTGGGGACTGACCTGTGACAGCCAGATCAGGAGAATCCAGGTGGCGCAAAGCCTCATAACAAGACTCACCACTGGCTGTGAGTGGTACATAAGAAACACAACCCTTCACAGGGTTTTAAAACTGATAACGGTCTTTGACCAAATAAACAACCACTCCAGCCGGTACAACGAGGCCTACAAAAGGCCTGACTACTACAAGAGGTCACTCAAGACTAAATAGGCACAAGCCTAAAGATCTAATAGTTCGTCCTGCTAGACGATCTAGAACTTAATTGCTATTGTTATTTGGTAATTGTTAACATTTTTCATATTGAATAGTCTAAACTTTATCGCTTAGCAGGACACAGAATATGTTCTATATAGTTAATTTTGATCCTACGAAAATGATTCTTGGAAACTGGAAACTCGGTAGGAAATGTAAAGTTTATAGAAGTTTCTTAGGAAGAGCTGGTATTGACATAAGTAAAAGAAAAACATTAGAAGTTTTTAGTGAGAAATTGTATGAAGTATTCATAAGCTTCTATGCAGAAGAGATCAAAAAAGGGTACAAAAAATACATAACTAAGAATAAGAACAAAGCAAACGAATAAACGAAAGTGTGACCAACATGCGATAAATAGTTATTTAATACTGAATTATTGGGTTCTCCGAAAAGAAACCGGCGATTCGCACTTGCTTCAGTTTTTTACAGATTAAGGGCAGAAGTTCTATGAGCGTGGAATAAAAAATTTGCAGGAAAGATGGCGAAAGGTCATCCAACAAAATGGAAAATATATAATTGATTAAAGTTCATTCTAAAATTTAAAGAAATGTATTTACTTTCACTTAAAAATATCACCGGTTTCTTTTCGGTCAACCCAATATTTACTTCTAAGTGTTGTATCATATTTTTATCGCATTTCAATAAAGTTTCAGTATTCCTCATTTCTTCCTTTCACTCTCGGGACATTTTCCGGAATGCGCGCGAAACCAAGATGCACACGGATAAGAACGTGGCTTCGACTCTAAGCAGATGCCGGATAGTCCTGCTGTCGGCGCAGACATTACCGAACTACCCTTTGACACCAACACGAAGCAGGCAGCCCTGGAGCAGCGCGGATTGCCGCCAAGTCATGAACAGGTGCAGGATCGATGCTCTGCCTAGAGATTTCGCTAATGCTTTGCAAACTGGAACTGGAACTACTGCTGCAGGTGGTCTACACTTAATTGCGGAGGAACAGTTGGCCGACGAGGATATTTTCATGGATCAGTCTCAGACTGGTCTCTCCCAGTCGGATCTCAGCTCGACCACTTCTTGCGACTCGAACAAACGCTACTCTTATGGCAACTAGGAGCTCTACGTGGCTATGCCGGCAGCTCCCCTCTAAAACTGAAGACGCCATTGATCGCCCCAGCCAGTAAAATTGAACAGGAAATGAAGGTGGAACCGGAGCAGACTCAGGAGAAGATTTCGTCTAAGGAGCCGCTGGTGCCAGCTCCTGCTGCCTTTGGAAACGCTGAACCAGTTGTTGAGCCTAAGATCGAGATTAAAGTTGAGCCTAAGATTGAGATAAAAGTGGAGTTTCACTTGCTTCGATCTTTTGCTCTTATTGTGTTCAATTTCTATGCAAAGTTTTCTTCTGAACAGTTTATAGGATATACGATAGTCGAGCACTCCCCACGTAACCATTTTGCTGACTTTCATATTGACAAATGCTATTGTTATTATGCAAATTGTAATATTTTATAATAGTTATTTAACTTTGTGCACCCGACGCTTATCTCCGTGCACATTGGAAAACTTTGCACGGTCACATGTTTTTTTCATTTTTGTTTTTCACTTTAGTTTTTCATTTCTTAGTATTGTCAAGTCGACAGTTTTCTATATATTTTGTTTGTTTGTTTGTTTTTTTTAACGTTTTCAACAATTGCTGATAATTAACAATGCTGGTTTTTATTTTACAGTAAAGCTGACTCAAATGGCTGCCATATAAATTGCTTTTTGTCACACAACTTGATGGATATACAAAAAAAAAACCACTCAAAGAATAAACACACACATAGACACACACGCACGCACACACATAATAACATAAATGGAATAAAAGTATGTTAAGCAAAAAAAATGTCGACCGCAGGTTGAATAAAATAATAAATAATCGCACAGGCGGAGGTTTTCAATAATCCTCTAGGACTTTTTTTTCTCTTTTTTTGTTCCTCTGCCGTCAGATTAATTTCTCCAACGGACGCGAACAATAGAGAAGTCAACAATATGCGACTAGAAGATGCCCCTTACGTGGGTGTGGCATGACGTATGTGTCATTGAGAAAGGTGGCAACGCCAATTAACGAAGAAGCAGCTCTGAGAGTGGACGTGTCTCAGTCGAAGACGTCTTAGTGCCAAGTGCTATTTAATTGTCAAGAGATCAGAACGTCAAGTTGTCAGTCTGTCACTTTGAAGGAAACTGAATTTTCCAACAGCTGCTGGAAAATGTTGACAGCCAAAACAAAATTTCATACATTAATAACTGTTCTATGTATATAAAACCTATAGACTCTATATGTGCATGTGACTCAATCGAAGAGAAACTCTCAAAAAACACTTCACAAAATCAGTTTACAAATTGATTTTGGTATTTTGATATATAAATACAACAATTGAAATGGGGCTTCAGGTTGAGATTTGTTTAATTAACGATTTAAATTGATTGCGGCTATTATGTAATAAGCTTTGTCTATCAAATTCCAAAATGTAAAACAAAGTTTTTAGAGTTAAGTTTGAAGCGCATCAAATTTTGATGGATTGTTTTTGGGTTTATAGGGCAAACGAATCTTAAAAGATTTGATTTCAACAAAATGAATAATAAGCTCAAAAGTTGATCGATTGGTTTCAAATAAACTGACAAAAAACGATTTCAAAGGATTGTTTTGCCTATAGAATTCACGTTATGGTTGCAAATTATTAGCCCATTCTGCAAAATAAACAACGTCTTTAGGTCTTATCAATAAGCAATTATGTACAAGACTTGGTATTGGCTGAATATATATATATATATATGTGTGTGTGTGTGTGTGTGTGTGTGTGTGTGTGTGTGTGTGTGGTTATACAGTCCGCAATCAAAATCAGCTTTTATAAGCCACAAAAGGATATAAATGAAAGCAAAAGAAAGCGGACAAAAAAGAGCCTTAAGACCGCTTCAAGTTAGCAAAAAGACGAAACTCACACACACACATAATCACACACATATGCACATGTATGTGTACATGTGTATTTTGACTTTTGTATATGTCCGTTTGAATTAATATTACAATGTCCTTAAGGTTTATTTGGCTTGATATTCCTTTTTATCTTTATAAATTTATATATATATATATATAGTATATATTTTGTCGGCTTGTCTGTTTCTTTGTTGGCCCCTGGCCCCATGCTCCACCCTGCTCCCATCCTCTCCCCCCCCCTCGTATGCCCCTCTGAGATGTTGATGCTGATTTTGATTCCGATTGCGATTCCTTTTTCGCTTTTGGCTGTTTGCTATTTATGCTGAACGCATTGTTGCTGTTTTATTTCTTGGCATATTAAAAATTCATACAAAATGTAAAACGAAAATCCTCAAGACAATAATAAAAACGACCTACACACAAAACACCCACACACACACACACATATACTAAAAAGGGGTTTTTGCATAAGGGTTTTCCATAAATAGAGCGCTCCTTAAATTTGTTTGGGGTGCAAAACGCTTGCAAATAAAAAAATCATAATATCATATATGAATTCAGCTCAAGATCCACTCACAAATGTTGGTTTTATTCTTCTTCTATTTTTGATTTAAATTTTGTCGCTTACTTATTTTTTTTGTTTTCTTTGTTTATTTATTTATTTATTTATATGTCTTGAGTATAAATCAAAGCTCATTACAGCTGCTTGACTGCCACCGCCGATTCACTTTCCCATACTCCAAAACATCAGGTCGAATACATATTACGAATAAAATGTATTTGCTCTTTAAAATTCAAATAAATCTACCCCAAATAAGTAGGCAATGCTTTCATATTTATTTTATTTTTTCCTTCCCCGAGCTGGGGACGGACTACAAAGCCAATCGATGGCACAACTGAAGCCA
This sequence comes from Hirtodrosophila trivittata, assembly GCA_035045065.1. Taxonomy (NCBI): domain Eukaryota; kingdom Metazoa; phylum Arthropoda; class Insecta; order Diptera; family Drosophilidae; genus Hirtodrosophila; species Hirtodrosophila trivittata. The sequence continues at coordinate 10,750,580 of JAWNNK010001028.1, read as the reverse complement.
CAAAAGTTACCACACTTAAGATGATTGTTTTCTGGGGGAAGTCCTACAGCCGAATATTTGAAATAAATTTTATTTATTTCTCAGCCAAACTTTCTTGCACACTTCAAATATATATTTATCAAATTTTAGTGTCATTGTTTTAAGGCTTTAATCTTTTGATTTGTACACAATAACTTTAAATATTATTTATGACAGCTGCAAAAATGGCCTCTGAGTTCAAGTTTTAGTTGAGTGTCTGAGATATATTGAATTTAATATTTTTATATTATAGTAATAAAAATATATAAATATGAAATAAATAAAACTTCAGCACGTTGCTGACAGAAATTATATAAAATGAGTTCTTTATTACTTTATATTTTTATCACTTTATTTATATTTTAAGACAAATTTTATTTATATTTTAATTAATTATTAATATACATATTTAATAAAAAAAATAATATTTTTCCTTTTTTATAATTGATCTGATTGGAGTTTTCTGGGCTTTCCACAATCCTTGAAACAAATGTTCGATCGATTTATATTTTTCTTATATTTTTATTCCCCAGATTTAAATTTAAATTTTTAAATTTCTAATTTTTTTATTTGTATTTTTAATTTTAACTATTTTTATCTTTATTTTAAAATTTAAGTATTTATTAATTATTCTTTTTTGTATTTCTTAAATTTCAATATTTTCTTTCGTCTTAAATTTAAAATTTAAAAACTTTAAATAAATAAATAATTATTTTTAAGCTTTTAGTCGACTGCTTGAAGGTGACACTTGATAAAATAAATAAAAAAATATTAATAAAAAAATAAATACAATTTTTTTTATTGAAAAGTTTGTTGAGATTCAAATAAGGCTTATTTGCCAGAGGCTGACATAAATCTATATAAGATCTCTAGCTGCTTTTGATGAACTTTTCTATTGAAACCGTTTAAGAATATATCATTAATATATATATATATTTATGATATATATAAAAGGCAACTATCGCTGTCAACTTGAAGAGCATTAGGCTCTTAGAATCTCCGCTCTGACTATCAGATATAAACATTCAATTTGAGATTTCCGCTAAAACCCATTGGATGAAGTGCTTGCCCCAGTAAGTAGGCTACAAGTTTTTTTTTAGAGAGGCTGTTGGTTGAAGAGGGGAATGGCGGATGAATTCAATTTTCACCTGCGTTGTTAGCCCAAGCAGATTTTCAACATTTGCGTTGCATTGTCGCTGGGGCACAAACTCATAAAAATTCTAAAAACAATAAATGTCAATTTTGCAGCGAAACTAATTCGATGAAATTGCTGTCGTTGTCGTTGTTGTTCCCGTTGTTGTTGCTGTTGTTGTCGATGATGTTGTCGGTGTGCCTGTGGCAAACATGAAAAAACGCCGCAGGCGACAACAGCAACACAGAATGGGGCACGAGTAGCAGAGGGTGTTTAAGAATAAAGTAAGAAGGCAAAACAAATAAGAATCAGCACAAAAGAGAGCGCAACTAGAAGTTACCCTGTGGGAAAAGGAACTTGGGAGACTTACGTAAGGAATAAGGAAAAGGAGGCTAAGATCTGTTAGGAGAAGAAGGGTGCAGGAGTATATACGAAAAGTCGGGCATACCTCAGTTTAGTCACAGCCTCTAGACAGGGCATTAGAGGCAGCTACTAGGCAGGCGAACGACAACAATGACCTGGCAATACACACACACACACACACACACACACACACATATATACATATATACATATACATACAAGCATGAACAGGGACCTCTCGAAGCTGGAGGAGTGCTTACTAGTTGGTTGCCTCTGGCCTGCGGCAAGGATATGCCTAAACGATATTTAATGTCAATTTGTAGGTGAATGATTTTAATTTCTAGCCTAAAACTTGTTTTATGAGATTTGCATATTAATGCATAAATTGCTCCGGCTTCCGTCCACTCGTGCAGGAACTTTGTGTAAACTGCCCAGCAAATTGATATTTACATAACAGACTCAGACTCAGACTCAGAGTCAGAGTCCAGGACCCCATTGCCTAAGTTGAAGTTGCAAGTGGAAGTGAGAATCAGAGTTTCAAATTTCATTTGATGCTTCGGAGTGAGAAATGGCATTTGAATGTAATCTGACAGTACTTGACGTGTGTGTCTGTGTGTGCGTGTGTGTGTGTGTGATTTACACATTACATAAGCACACCACATGTTAGCCAAGTTAAGCGAGCGGCTCTTAACGTCTTTACTGCTTGTTGCCTTCACAATTCAATTTGCCATTTAATCTGCACAATCCTTAAACTTCTTCTTGCGCCGATTAACAAGTGTGCGAGCATGCAGACTGGGCCAACAATATGTTTACAGTTAGTTGAAGGTCTTAAACTGGGTTTGCTGGGAATAAGCCGGAAGTCGGAAGAAACTGAAATAAGAGATACAAGCATCTCCAGGGTCACTTTTAAAGCTAAGCTAAGGCAACTTCATGTTAATTTTACAAACACTTTTTGTTATTTGACAATAAATTTGCCTTCTTCTCCTTCTTCTTTCTAACATCAGTTTCTGTGGTGTGTTTATTGTAACCTCCATGTTAACTTTAACTATAAGTTGTTATATTTCAGTACCATAAACTTATTTTATGTGAAAATATCTGTTGCTTTTCTCTCATGTTTAAACAGGATGATTTAAGGCTTTCCCAAATGGAAGTTCAGAATTAAACTCAACCAGAAGAACCAAAGATAAGTAAGAGGAGAGATAATCATCTCCATGGTCACTTTTACAGAAGTTTCTTTGTTCCTAAAGACAACTTTATGGTAACTTTGGTAGCGCTGCTTCCTTTAAGCAATAATTTTCCCTGTTGGTATTTCTCTCTGAAGTTAGTTTCTTTGGTTTATCTTTTATGTAACCTCCTCACCTCCATGTTCACTTTACCTATAGACTGTTATATAGAATAAGTATAAGCTGCTTTTATAATTAGATGAGGTCTCCATGTGCGAATATTTGCAGCTTTTATTCCATGCTTAAACAGGATGATTTAAGGCTTTCCCAAATGGAAGTTCAGAATTAAACTCAACCAGAAGAAGCAAAGATAAGTTAGAGGAGAGATAATCATCTCCATGGTCACTTTTAAAGCAGTTTCTTTATATCTAAAGACAACTTTATGTTAAATTTGGAAGCGCTGCTTCCTTTTAGCAATCACTTTCCCTGTTGATATTTCTCACTGATAATTTAAGGGTTATGCCAATAGAAGTTCAAAATTAAACTGAGCCAGAAGAAGCAAAGATTAGTTAGAGGATAGATAAAAGACAGAAACATACATCTCCATGGTCACATTTAGAGCAGTTTCTTTATACCTAAAGACAATCCCATGATAACTTTCGAAACAACTTTTGTTATTTAACACTAGTTTTCCCTTTCTGTTGCTTCTCTCTGAAGTTAGAGCTCTTGGATAATCTCTCATGTGTTTTCATTTTAGCCTCCATGTTCACTTTAACTATAAATATTTATTTTATTGCCATAAACTGCTTTTATAATTGGGCTAAACAGTCAGACAAATATCTGTTGCTTTTACGCACCAAACTACTTTTTTAGATACACAATTTAGATTCAAATGCGAACTTGACTCAACCGAAAATATCCTGATTTCTCGCTAATGAAAACTATCATGCAGACAATTGTGCTGTTATCCTTTGTTTGTGGCTTGTTGCTGTTTTCTGGTTTTTGGGTTCTCGACTCACATGTGAACATTACGCAGTTAAATTAGTTCATTCAAATTGCCAGTAAGATAATGGGAAACGGCCGTGTAATCACGATCGTAATAAAATTGCATACGCCAGCATGCAAATTGTTGCCAATGGGCAGTAAAAAAAGGCAAAAACAAAAAAAAACCAGAAGCCAGAAATACAGTTACGAGAACAACAACAAGAGGGAAAAAGAACAACAATGAAAAGACAACAAAGAAAGCAACACAAGCTGTGACATAAATTAATTTATGTGCGCAATTACGGCAATTATCAAAGCCGTAACTGGAGACACAGTTGCACAGCGAAACCTGCTCTCAATTTATATATATACTTTCCCACACACCAACACACACACACACCAGTATACACACACACACACATATACGCAGACGTAGCGCTGCTGTTAAAATCGATGAATAAATAAGGCATAAATATATCAATTAGGGCAAACAAAATAATATTAAATGAAATCAATTTATTTATTTAGCGTAGAATCGCATGCAATATGCATGTGCGGCTGTGCGAGTGAATACGCAGCATTAATTATTTAAGTATTTATTTTGCATACGTACGCGCGCGTACAATTTATGCAACACAGACACATGTGGCACGCAACGCGAGAAAAGCGTTGCATACATTTTGGGGCCAGACAAAGTTAAGTATACGCCGCGTACGCGTACGCGTTTGATGAACTGATGAGCACGCAGCAATTGACGCTGATGAATAAATAGAGACAATAAGTGTATAGGGGCTTGTCGTACGATACGCTACGATACGATAAAGGGCACCACCAGTTGCCGCTGAGCAGCCATATGGGGTCACACACAGTACAGAATACAACAACCCCAGAGCCCACAGCCCACAGCCCAGAGCCCCGAGCCCAGAGCCCAAAAAGAAACGCGAAGCCAATCAAACAGTCAGCGGTTGTCAATTAAACTTAATTGTGTTGTCCAGTCAAGAGACGTTGCAAGATGATGTTGCCCCGGCACAACACGACACGAACACACATCGCATTAAAAATCATGCTCATGTCTACATCTGTCTGTTTGTGTGTGTGTAAGTGTGTGTGTGTGTGTGAGGGTGTGCTATAAATTGAAAGCAAGAACAAAAGTAATTGAGCATAAAAGCTGTAAAACGAATCGTCGATGCGACTCTTGCTTGCTCCAAGGATAGACAATGTATGAAAATTCTGTGGCAAGTGAATTATATACTCTTCTGAGGAAGGAAGGAAAGAGAAAGAGCGCTTACTTGAGGGCTTTCTTTCATATATTCCTATTGTACTCTATATTTGCTGTATTACCTATAAATAGTTTGTGGATTGGAGTTGGAGTTGAATTCTATTGATCTAACGCACATTTTTAGGTTAATCTATTCTACTCTAAGGAGCTTTGATTTCTCCCTTTAGATCTTGATCTTTATCCTAAGAGTAGGAGAAAAGAGAGTAAGGTAAGAACATAGAATAGATTGATAATAGATTCATAATTCCCTCTTAATCAACATCAGAAGTTATCGATATAAAGGTTCATCTCTCTATTCTAATCTAAAGAGCTATGACTTCCTCTTTTAGCATTATATTCTACTCTAGAGAGCCATGATCTTTTCCCTAAGAGTAGAAAGAGAGTAAGGAAAAGTTATAAAGTATAGGTATAGATTTTGAGAGAAATAGTTTAATAAGAGATTCCTAATTCCCTTTTAATCCACATCACCAGCTATCGATATAAAGGTTTATCTCTTTCTTTGAGTCTCTATTTTACTCCAAAGAACTATGATTTCTTCCTTAAGTATTACTTTTTGCTCTAGAGATCATTCTCTTTGGAGTAGCAAAGACATAAACTATAACTTAGCTTGTTAGAGAAATAGATTGATAACAGATTCATAGCTCCCTCTTAATCAACATCAGAAGTTATCGATATAAAGGTTTATCTCTCTATTCCAATCTAAAGAGCTATGATTTCCTCCTTTAGCTTCCTATTCTACTCTAGAGGGCTAGGATCTTTCCCCCTAGAGTAGAAAAGAGAGTAAGAGAAAGAAGTGTAACTAAGGCTAGGGAGAGAAATGGATTGATGATGGATTCCTAATATCCCATTAATCCAAATCAAGAGATATCGTTATAAAGGTTCATCTTAAGTCTCTATTCTAATTTAAAGAACTATGATTTCTTCCTTTAGTACTCTATTCTACCCTAAAGAGCTATGATCTTTTCCCTAAGAGTAGAAAGAGAGTCAGAAGAAGACATAAAGTATAACTATAGATTGTGAGAGATATGTATTCATAATTTCCCTTTTAATCAACATCACAAGTTACCGATACTATAATCGATCAACTTATGATCAGCTAATCTGTCAGTTAATCTTTTCATAGACCTCTCCCTCTCCCTATTTATTCTTTTCTCCCTGTATTCTACTCTAGACACCTATGATCTTTCTCCTCAGAGTAGAAAACACAGTCATAAAGACACAAGCTATCGATATAATAATATATAATTGATCAACTAATCAACTAGTTAATCTGTCAGTTACCCTTCTCATAGACCTCTCCCTCTCCCTATCTAACCCCACAGCTTGCTCATAAACATTTAAGTTTAAAGATTGAATTGAATTTCCCACCTAAAAGTTAATTTGCTTGTGACTCTTTGAATCATTCAAAAGGATCTCACAAATAATTGTACAACAAGAGCGAATAAATTGAATTGAATTGAATTGAAATTGAATATGCGCCTTCCTCTAGTGTTTTCACTAATTTTGCTTAAGTGATGCCAGTGAAAATGAAAGAAAAGCGCGGGAAAGTGAGACACACATGAGAATCAAACTGATAGTTAGCACTAAGAGTTTGCTGAAATGTGAAATGTATAAATTGACAAACGAAAATGAGAGTGGAGAAAAAGAGAAGCAAAAAGAGAAGCGAACTAAGTGAAGAAGTGTGGGAAAGACGTGGCACAGTGAGCCAACCCAAAGCTCGGGGCACAGCACAGTTCAATGGACGATTTTCACTTTACTCGGGGCGCTCGATGTAGACAAAAGTTTTCTTCTCTTATTTATTTTTTTTTCTACTTGGATAAGAGGAGGGGGAGGTGTGATGAGTGTGGGGGGGAGGTGGGGAAGTGTAGTTTGAATTGTGTTTTATTGTGTGTGGCGGGGCAGCGCGTATAGTCATGGATCCATGGGTGGTTATTACGCTTTTCGCTGGCTTTGGGATTGCGATTGGGATTGGGATTGGGAAAGTTGTGCAAGCTGCTATATATTACCGTTAACGACAAATACCAACTGTTAAACTGCAGTAAATGACTGAAAATGACACGAGGACGAAAATGAAAATGAAATCGAAAAGGAAAATGAAAATGAAAGGCGAAAACGAAAACCGAGAAAAACCAATCAAACAAGAACGAAACTTAGAATACCCTAAGATATATGTACTATATAAACTATTTATTCCAACCAAGATCTGTTCAGCCAGTTCTTTAAATAATTCAATTCGATTTTCAAGCTGCAATTTGTACCAAAGTTGGTTAAAAACAAAACAAATTAAACAAGACAAGTTAAGCCTTCCGGTTGCGACATAATACTTCCGTTTCTCATACAGCAAGGAGCCTGAGCCTACGGCCACATCAATTCTATATTCTGCATTCGGATAAAGAATTGAATGGTAATAATTTATGGGGATCGTAAATACTTCGCTTGATGCGTCACACATTGCGTGACGAAATTGAAATACCCTGTCGGAGTGTGTAAAAATTGCTGTCTACAAGTTTCGTGTATATTTTCATTAGCAATGGCAATGGCCAGCAATGAAATGAAATCAAATAAATGAAACGCTCCACACAGACGAAACCCGAAAGTTCAGGTGGAGAAGCAAGGAGAACCGAATCGAATAGCTGAGGAGGTGTCCTGCTTCTACCTGTTGCGAGGGACACAGAGACGAACACACAAAGCAATCGAAGTCGATTTGACGCTGCGCTCAGCGGGCCAAATAAATTTATAACATTTAAGGCGCTCACGCGACGCAAGAGGGGCGACTGGGCCAAGAAAGAAAGTTGGCCCAAACCACAAAGCCCGAAACACCTCAAGCCACAAAACTAATCCTCGGCTCACTCTCGCCTGACTCGCTTCGCCCTCTGCGCGCGTTTCGGTGTTGCGTGTTACAAAAATAAAAATGGTTGCACATTCAACATACACACACACACACACACAGACATATCTGGGTGTGTATTTGCCATAGCTACTCATTATGACGTCGTCGTTACGTACATTATATTTGTATTTTTAGTTACGACCAGCTCGACCAGGTCCTTGAACTTCACACTAGAGCGAAAGAGATGGAGCCAAGCCAAGGATGAGTCAAAGAAGTTGGAACTCTTACTGTGATTGTGACTGTGACTGTGACTGTGACTGTGACTCTGATTAGCTGCGTTGTGCGTGTGTGCTTCCAATACAAAATCTACAATTGTTCCTTGGAGACGTTGCAAGAAAAAGCTTAACAAAAACAAGAAATTAAATAAATAAACTCTGCTTTATCCGAGCAACAAATCAGACTTGAAAAGGATTGCATTTTCCTAGAAGGTGTGGCCAGACTTGCCAAGTAGCATTGTCAATGTACTTTAATCTATAGCTGCAGCATGCGAAAGCAACGGGTGGTGCAAGCAAAATTTAGTTCATATTAAGAAACGAAATGAATGTGGCAAGTGCAGGTCTTTGTTCAAATTCTCAGAATGCTTTCGAATATTGGTTTGTAATGCAGCTGAAAGGCTTTTGACCGCGTCTCACGCAAACTTAACCAGCAAACTTGGAATAAATGCGTGCAAGAAGTTTCTGACAACTTTTCTATATATAATATATAAATTTCCAGAGAATATCCAAAGGAGACACTTGGCCATGGTTGGGCGTGGCGCGTGTAACTGATCCTTGTGATAGGCTGAGTGAAAGGACGAGGTAAACGGAGCATTTAATGTGCAATTATGTGCTTCTTGCATATTTTATCAGCTAATTGCTAGTGGACAGTGTCAGTGTCGATATGAGCAGCAATTAAATGTCCTACGGCTGCAACATGTACTCTGATGCATGAACAATTTCACACCCAATCCACATGGTGTCACCATCGAGGTTAAATTGATATCAAGTTTGTTGCACAGCCTTGTTACCATGGAAACGTTGGACACCTACTTGGGGGAAAGCGTTGCAAAGCGTTCTCTATTGTCACCTTATAAGCGGCACTTGGCATTCCAATCACCATAATGATAGCTGCGAGAGAAGAGCTTAAATATATAGTTTGAATTTATCTGGAATCATAACACATTTTGAAAAGCAAAGCGTTCTCGCAATACACACATCAAAAGCATAGAGCATAATCATAGGGAGAGAAGCTAAAAGCTAACGAATTCAGTCCAGCTCCAACTTTTTGTTGCTATTTACAATTTGAACATGAAGGTGTGTCTGCCTGAAATCTTTATTACACACCAATGTGTACAGGATAGAAAATTGTGGCCATTATTTGAATGACCCATAATTGTCAGTGCTTAGGGCGTGTGCGGGTTACAGAAATATAAATGTATATACACACATATATATACATATATTTATATATATATATAGATATTCGGCTAATATATACACATATATAAATATATATATATATATATATATATATATTTTGATATATGCACTGGGCTCTGACTCGTAATGAGCGCAGCAGTTGGCTGCTTCAGCTCAACTTAGTTGCTTTCGCTGCAACAAATTGTGGCAACTGAGTGTGACTATGCTTCAGTTCCAAGCAAATCTGCTGCTCCGTCTTGGGCTGGGCAATCATCTCGATGAAGTAGAGCATTGCGTGCTCCACCAGCGGATAAATGCTTAGATAGTTGGCGGCCAGCAGAAGCTGGAGAACGGCTATCCGATCGAAGCCCAGGAAGCGTTCGTCCCAGGTGCTGTTGGAGGTGTGTGCATTCGCGTAGGATGGCACTGATTTCTGCAGCTGCTTCATATCGTCCTGGCAATGCTGTTGCATCCAGAGTATAACGCTCAGCAGCGTGACGGAGCTAATCGTGTGCAGCTGGCAGCTCTTTGCCCTCTTCGAATGCTCGAGAGGCAGTTGGGTGTAGCGATTGATCAGTTGGTGGGGTATATTGATTTGCTTTTTGTCGGAGCATTGGAAGCGCACCGGCGGCTGCGTCCTGCCACCGGAATGCTGCAGCGGATCGCAGGCTTCGATTATCGAATCGGACACCTGCAGCAGGGGCTCAGTTAGATAAGTTTGCTTTGTGGTCAGAACAAACGTCGTTTCCTCACGCTTGCGACACAGATAACTGGAACTGGGACTAGGACTGCTGTTCGTACTGGTACTGGAGCTCGGACTCAAACTTGAGGTCGATGGATTCCACTCTGAGTGGGCCAACTCCATGCGGCAGCGGGAGGTTCGTGTGCTACGAACCAGAGGTACAGTTGCTGCACCAGTTCCAGTTCCAACTGGTTTTTCGTTCATTTCTCTTGCTTCCCGGCTGCAGGACAACATATCCTTCAGCTTTTGCTTGGGCTTGACACGTGTCCTGACCATTTTGGGTATCTTGGATCTTGGACGCCTCAGACCAACCGAGGTTATTTTAAAGTCTGTCAAAAGCTGCGGAGTCTCAACAAATCCGGGTAAATGGATCGCGGTGGCGGTGCCGTTGCCAGTTCCAAACTGCCTCCAAGGACGCGGTGTCTTCGACTGCGTGATTAACGCCAGCATTATATATATTGAATCTGTTTCAAAATCTTCAAGATTTCAATGTGTGTATTTTATGTTTGTATTTGTGCTGTGATTTTGCTTGACAACTAAAAGTTGTCTCTCTTTTTCTCCCTCTTTCTCTCTGTCTAGCACACTGCGTGTAAAGCAAAGATCTACTACTTAGATATATACTTTTGATATAGCTTCAGAACAAGCTGTATATAATGCAAGTTTCTATAAGAAGCTTAAAATCCAAGAATACTTCATATTTAATTCTAGTTATTGCTTTATTTTATTATTCTTATACTCTTTTCATGGAGCTTTGACAAGCAAATCCCACAAACTGCTGTCATTCTGCCTGTCAAGAGCTGAAGTGTTTGGCTTAAACCTGTTGGTAGTAGTTGCTGGTAAAAGCTTATTAGCTGAGACTCGAGTTGCAGCTGCAATTGCTTAGCAGGAATACTTTACTATTCTTGATTTAAATCTGTTTTTAATTTCGTACATGGAAATTATACTATTTGCATATGATTTACGTATGGAAAGGCTTTTGTTCTGAGTATAAAGACTTAAGCTGCTTTCCAGTTCATTAGAAACTGAGCCATTGAGTGGCTAAGAAAATAAGCATGTGAATCCTTGGTAAAAGTAAATTTAATCGTATTATTGACTTAAATAGAAAATTACATTTAAATGAAGCTGAAAATTATTCTCTCTCTGGTGATTTACTGGGGGAGAAGCTGACCATTCATTCACTTCTGTTGCTGTTGATTTTATGTGATTCAAAGTCTTTGGTTTACTGTCGTTGGCTATTCAGAAGGTCCTGGGCCTTAAATGAAATGCAATTTCATGAAATTAATTGAGTCAGCAGCGCAGAGGCAAATTAAAAAATCATTTAAATTCAATTTCTAAGTGCGCTTCATAGCGATTGCAGCAGTTGGCGAATGGCAAAATGCTCTATTGTAATTAGAGTGAAACAATAATAAATCTTCATAAAAGACAAGGACGAGGCTGAGACAAAGACTAAGGCTAAGACTGCTGAGACTGAGACTGAGCACTGAGGACTTCAGGACTTCAGGACTAAGGACGTCGCCAGGACAACGCATAAATCTCAAAATCGAGCAATATTTAAGGGCAGTTACGGTACCAGCTCCCTTGGTCGGGGACAGATAAACAAACTGAGCAGGTGCCTGGAATAGAAACGACACCCAGCACACACCCAGACACACACTCAGCAGGTCCAGGACTAAGCTTAAAATTGCAAAGTTAAGCCAAATGGCAAAAGTGGACCGCCTAGAACATATAGAACTCTAAATACTCTTTCAAATATGCTCTTAAGTGCAGCTTATAAGGAAAAGCTACTCAAGTTTTCAGTTAAGAATAAAGTTAAGGTATGCTACAAGTAAAAATGAAAGGATATAAGGATATATGGCATTGCATATAAGATTCTATGTTTAACAGAATCTATCGAGATTTCTGGGGTATAAATATAAACAGGATTTCAATCGTATGCTCTAAGCAGTTTTCATATTCCATCTCAAGGTAAGTTTGTTCTACAGATCAGAATATATATGTTATATATACCTATATTTAGATGTGGTGCAAAGTGTTTGGGAAAGTCTTAATACCCTACTGAGGTTAGGGCAAAGAGAATGAAGAAAATCGAAACAATTTGAAGAAGGACACCATGGAGGACACAACGTTGCGACCGGAGAAAGTGACTCGTTTTTTTATGGTATGAACATAATACATGCTCTAAGCAAGAAAGAGAAGGAAGTAGTTAGAGAAAGGAAAAGAGAAAGAGAGAGCGCACGGGTATTAAAGAAAAGAAACGAAAAGAAAAAAGAACGGAAACAAGTCAATTTGCATTGCGGCTTAAACGAGTGCAGAACGCAAAACCAGCTAGAAACAGGAACAGAAATGGCCAAAAGGATACGACAAGTTTTACGTCCTGTGTGAGTGTGTGTGTGTGTGTGTGTGTGTGTGTGTGTGTTATAAACCACCGCAGAAAGCGCTAAAGCGATAGAATGAAGAGAACTAACCAACTAAATTCTGTCGTCCGTGACGGCGGCTATCGAATTCCTTCATTCGAGTGTGTAAAAAGCCACTGGAAAGTGCCAGAAGCCAATCATAATCGTTGCATTTGGTTTTGTTTTGTTGCTTTTAAATCTGTTTTATACAGTTTAACCCAACTAATCAATCAACTTAGACAGCAACTTATCAACTTATAACTTGGTCAAAAGCAAAACCAAAACCAAACAAAAAAAAAAAAACACAGAAAGAATTTTCTCAAACAAAGTTTTGCTGCCTCGTTTCTCATGAAACTTGTTGTACATTTCAGTTAAGAGATGAGAGATGAGTTGGGAAAGCATATTACTCATTAGTAGGATCAAGGGATCTCTGACTTTTATAACGATGGATGTTTAGTATTTCAGCAAATGTCAAAAGCAACTTGCAGAGATTCTGTCTGCGAATTAAACTTTGTTAAATGTTTCTGACCAAAGTAACTTAACGGATTATACTTTTCGATCGGATGTCAATTAGTATGCCATATGGATTTTTATTTCAAATATAAATATTGAACTTTCAATATAATAAATAATACCAACTGCGGCTATATTAAAAAAAGAACTTGTAAATACAATAATGATAGCAAAACAAATAACATTTCATGAATACCAATAAACAAATGTTAATTTCTACCATTATTCTGACAACGTTTATTAAAAACCACTCAACGTATTTACATTGCTGATGAACAGCTACAAAATACTCTATAAAATTTGAACCCTGAAGAAATTCCAGCGAAGCTTAAGGATTTTTCCTAGGAGCTCTTTGGGTTCAATGGGCTTATACGGATCGAAAGATTCGCTTTTTGACGAATATTTTGATAGACTTTCCTACGAATTGATTGGTTACAGGGTAAAACCCATTAATTAAACCATAAAATGCACACACACAATACACACACCAACACACACACGCATGTAGAAAAACGGTGGATGCAAATGCAATTATAGACCGTCATTTGCATATGTGAAAAATATCAAAAATTTCTACTCATATATCGCATAACATTAATATGGGCATGCCAGAGTGCGTTTTAAATAACTTTACCCAACGATACTCTACTTTTGTATGTAGGGTATGCTTACTATTTCAAGCGATATGTAACACACAGGTGGAAGGGTATCAAATTATCAGGGGGAGGAGGATAATTGTATCTAATATTTGAGTTTTAGGTATAACTAAAAGAACATTTCGAAAATTCAATCAAACTGACAAAATATTTGCAGTCGCGATAACTTGAACACCTCGTTACCTTGAACACCTCGATAACTTGAACACCTCGATAACTTGAACAAGTATAAAAGCCTGAATCATAAGTACTCAAAGACTTGAACTAAGTTTGTTTCAAAGCTGATATCACACATAAAAATGAATATCATTAATTCACAGTTTATCGAAATAATTTTTATGCAAAAAAATAATAATAATTCATTCGAAAAATAATGAAATAATGAATACAAAAATATTTTGATTAAATTATATTTATATATAATCATTATAATATATACATATAAACAAAAGAAAGTAGCTAACAAAATGAGTAAAAATATATTTCAGCCATAACCTAAGGACCCCAACGATTATATAGGGTGACCATATTCGAGTTGGCATTACTGCTCAAGATGGCGACCTATTTAACAGCTGTCAAGTGATTCATTCTCGGTTTGGTTTGGCAATTCATCGTGAATAGACTCACGCCTGAACAACGCTTGCAAATAGTGAAATTTTATATCGAAAATAAATTGCCGTTGTTCCCGATTTTCATAAGCGAATTTTGTTCAGCGACGAAGCGCACTTCTGGTTGAATGGCTACGTCAACAAAGAAAACTGCCGCATTTGGAGTGAAGCTAATCCTCAAGTGTATATCGAAACACCGTTACATCCAGCGAAACTGACTGTTTGGGGCGCTTTATGGGCTGGTGGAATCATTGGTCCGTACTTCTTCAAAAACGATGATGGCCAATGGTGATCGGTATAGAGCCATGATTACTAACTTTTTCAATCCTGAATTGAACAAACATGATGTCCAGGAGCTGTGGTTCCAACAAGAAGGTGGAACATGTCACACAGCTCGTGCCACAATCGATTGTTTTATTGCAATTCAGAGTTCTATACCTCTAAAAAAAAACATTAATTTACATTACATTTACATTAATTAGGAGCAAAAAACACTGTTATTTGTTGAACCAAAAAAGAAGTAATGAAATTATAATTTAATTACCATATTTACGCAAAATCATAAAATCAAATATGTTTTGCCTAAAAGAAATTATTTGCCCCAAATTTAATGCGTCAATGCGTTTTATAGAGTAAAAAGTAGAAAATATCAAAAATTTTGGTTTCGTTTGTCCGAAGGAGTCTCCCTTATAGGCAGTTTATGAGTAGATCCTTAGAGCTACCAATGATAGTACCTTTAAGGATTGGGAATCCCAGCGGATCGTCAAGTGACTCCTGAAGGAATTTGGAGGCACATCGCAAGCAAAGTTGAAAACCGATAGTTAGGGTATTCAGAATGCGATGTGTGCATTGGTGTTACGCTTTTGGATTTTGGATTTTGGAATTGTTTTGTCTGTCGCTAATTGAGCGATGTCATGCATGGAACGCTGTTTCTATGAAATATAAATCAATTCATGGGAATTCAAAAGAAAGGCGAAAATGCAATTTGAATTTTGCTCTTTTTTTCCGGTTTTGCTGTGGGCAACCAAATTATAACCTTGTAAACAGCTTGTATTGAAAATTTCATTATTTTATATTATTATTATTATAATGAAATTAACAGCTCGTACTGTATATATGTGTGTGTATCAATATTAATGCACAGTGTTATCCAATAGACAGCTTGGATATAAACTCAAGCTTTTAATTCCAGCGGATTTGCATATCAGATTATTATGGGATTTTTTTCTAGCTGCAGGTAAATTGCTTAAAGTATTAGAGAGCTAAGCTTTAAAGAGGTAGAACACGTAGTTTCAGGAATAACTTAAGGTTACTGGAAACAACCCTCGTCATGCCTTATATTATACCCATATATCAACTTTCCGCAGAGACTTTGAGTTTGAAAAGTAAAAGCTGGCAAGTTTCTTCTTTTTTTTTATCCTATTTCTATTTGAAGGCTGTAAGACCTAACTAAATTAGTTAATCAATTGGATTTTGTGTGCTATTTTCATCAAGTTCAAGCTTAACTTAACCAATTGCAAGCTGCTACACACACACACACACACACACACACACAGATGTTGATGAAGCTATCTGAACGCGCTGAAGAAAGCCAAAATCCTTAATGGTAACCAATCCGAGGCGGAAATTTCATTAGCCCAAAGCCAAATGGCCGTGCGTAATAGCGTGAAAAGAAAAACGTAAAATGCTAACGTAAACAGACGTAAATAAATAATGAACATTGATTGTTTATTTGCCCAAGATGAAGAACGGACACCTAGTCGGATACGCAACAAGACCAGCGACTGCCACAGGGAGTGCGGTAGATAAAGACTCGGCGGACGGGGGCAGACTTTGGTGTCGATGTTGATGCCTGCTCGGACAAGCACACATAATAATTATCCACTGCTACACACTCACATACATATGCATAAACACACACACACACACACGCACGCAGCTTGTATGCATGTGAGGGTGCAAGGAAAAGGCGAGCACCGTTGAAATCCGTCGACGAGGTTAATTGATGTTGTTGGTTGAGCCGCCGTTTCACTTGGCCAAAGTGCTTGGCCAGGCTAAGAGACACGCAGACACACACACGCACACTGACTGCATATGCATGTGTATGTATAAGTGGACATGTTTGGTCATGGACGATAATGTTTCAGTGTTAATTGTCAGGTCAGCGATGAAACGAAAGGGCATATGGGGCCAGTCGCAGGACAATATGTAGATAACGACCATTTATATACTATATATATATATTTATATACATATATATATGATATATATATATCATACATTAACATGGGAGACATATGAGGTATGCGAGGAGTAAAAGGAATCCGCATACCAATCCAGATGAAGTGTCTACTGGCTGAAGTGTGAAGCATTGCAATGTAATACTGGTACTTTACGCCATCAAGTGGTTAATTAAAATGTTTCGATTAATTAAACTGTATACAAGGCAAGCAACAACAACTTAAGAGACAAAATATATCACTTTCGGCATTGTTTACCAATACAACTTCAATCTTAACCAGGCTAGGACTCAAAGGAACTAGTTAACAAAATTCGGAAGCCATTGAAGGATAAAGTTATGATTGAAATAAAAGCGAGGTATATATCTTAATATTGTTATCAAATAGTGTTAAGTTTAGGTTGAATGAGAGATAATATTGATAGTAATATAAAAAATTAAGAAAGTTAAATAATTTTAGTTGTTTTCAAAAGGGATTTTTCTACAAATAACTCACCCTTTGCTATTTGATGTTTGTTGTTATTTTTATGATAATAAAGTTGAGCTGTTTACCTGTAATTAAAGAAAAGCGTTTGAATTATAATTAAGAATATAACTAAGTACTTAAATCTCTAAAAAAAAAAAAGCCTAGAGAGAGAGATTTGATATATAAAGATTGAGCAAACCCTTAGATAAAGTCTAGATAGACTTCAGATACTTTTGCAGACATAAGTTAAAAGTCTTAATTTGACATAAGAACTTTATGATTATATAAAGCAAATATAATATATATATATACATACAAGTATATATGTATTTGATCAGCGTTTTAATTTGTTTTAGATGTTCCGTAAATAGTAAGGCTTCAGCTTTGCTTCTCGGCTGAGAAAGCTAAGAGTCACTTATGGAGTTTCTTGTATGCTGTAAGTAATTATAATTTAACCACATTTATATTACGGAACTACTTACGCACTAATACACTCATATATACGCACTCACACACACACATAGATGTGGTGAGTGTGCGTGTATTGGTTTATGGCTTTCAATTTGACTAACTCTTAAGGCTTACTTTGCCATTTGGCCAAGTTGCTTAATAATTTAGGCAGCTGAGTCCTTGCAAAAGGATCTTAACGTTTCATCAGTGTGTGTGGGCAAATATCCATATGTGTGTGCGTGTGTATAAGTACGTCTTTGTGTGATGTATTGGCTGCTGCTTGTCTGGGCTTTCATTCAATGCAAATTTAATGCACTCCATGTGCAGCTCTGCATAAGATATCACCTGCTACCCGATGCAGCATGCAAGCAGGACACATGTAGCTCTCACATTTTTCATACTTGAGTACATTTTGTATATTTTCTACCTTTTGCTTTAATGGAGATAATGTTGGCAGTGACTGGGTGCAACACATCTGGTATCTGAAATCTGATTATGTGTGCTATAAGTTCTCTGTCTCTGTCAGCTTACGAATATAATAATACTTTTTCGTTTTCAATTGGATTTTCTGCTGTTACTCAAGACGGTTTTTCCAGCACAGAATATGCCACAGCTAATGGACCAGTAACGTCTAACACTCCATCTCGAAATATGTGTGTGTGTGGGTGTGTGGGTGTGGGGGTGTGTAAGCCACGCCCATAGACATCCCATTAGCGTACACTGTGTACGTTGACAGCTGGCGAAATGAAAATGCGGTTTCAACATTTGCATTTGACGTTTTCCTATGCTTATTTACGAAATGTTAAAAATGCAACATGCCTGCCATACACAGCTAATGAGAAACACACACACACACACACACATATATATATATACACCTTATAACACCGTGCACACACATAGATTGCAAATTGTCCACTTTATATTTAATTCTACTTTTGCTTTCTCATCATCATCTTTTACTTTGTGCTCTTTGTTTTGCCAGCTTTCAGCGTAAAATGTGAAAATGTTATTAGCATTAAGAGTCACATTCTTATGTACTCTATACATACACACACACACACACACACACACATATACATATATATATCTATAAGGACCACTCAACAACCGTCGCTAAGTATGCAATGCCATTTACCAGTGGCCATTTCGCTGTTGCAACAATCTTCATAATATTAATAAAAATAAAATGTAAAAAACAGAAAGCAAAAAAAAAAAGAATAAAGAATGAAAACCTAAAATGGATCCACGGCTGGTTCCATCGGTTCATTGGCTAATTGTGCTTCAAACTTGGCCTCAAACATTATAATAACAAACCGCATAACTTTCCCTTCCGAGTCAATAATCAAAGGTTCCGCAAATGCTTTTGAGCCAAAAGTCAAACCAAACTTGGCAATAGGCTGCGCTTTTTCCAGGGTATATAGAAAACCACATATCAAATTCTTTATCTCTCTCTTTCTCTTTGTGAGATGTGTTCCTATGGGTACTGTTACCTTGATGCTGATCAAGTATATATATATCCTTCTGCGGTCACAGATGTGTTTCCCTTGCCTTGCTTACACTTGTCTCTTACCCTTTTTGAATGGGCTCGAGGAGAGTTCTAAATGAGAACTTAGCACATTTGGTCTGTAAACACTTAGCTGCTATCGATATATTGACTACTATCGATAACTTCATATCGAGTGCTGTCTGTGCTGGGATAAGCTACTATAAACTCATAGGATTCATACCAAAATTAGAGTATTCTGCTGGAAAATATCGACTGATATAGATATATCGTAGGAGCATATCAGAGAGATGAGATGGTATGTAAGCACTTAACTTCTATCGATATATTGACTACTATCGATAACTTTATATCGAGTGCTGTCTGTGCTGGGATCAGCTAGCATATTTTTGAATGGTCTCAAGGAGAGCTCTTAGCTCGACGATTTCTATATAAGAGCTTAGCACATTTGGTATGTAAACACTTAGCTGCTATCGATATATTGACTACTATCTATAATTTAATATCGAGTGCTGTCTGTTCTGGGATAAGCTACTATAAGCTAATTGGATTCATATCAAAATTAGAGTATTCTGTTGGAGAATATCGACTGATATAGATATATCGTAGAAGTAAATCAGAGAGATGAGATGGTATGTAAGCACTTAACTTCTATCGATATATTGACAACTATCGATAACTTTTTATCTAGTGCTGTCTGTGCCGGGATCAGCTAACATAAGCTCATAGGATTCATCTCAAAATTTATGTATCCCTTTAATAAATATCGTCTGCTATTCAATATATCGTAGGAGTATATCAGAGTATATGAGATGGTCTACAAACACTTAGGTGCTATCGACATATTGACTTCTATCGATAACTTTATATCGAGTGCTGTCTGTGCTGGGATCAGCTAACATAAGCTGCTATCGATATATTGACTACTATCTATAATTTAATATCGAGTGCTGTCTGTTCTGGGATAAGCTACTATAAGCTAATTGGATTCATATCAAAATTAGAGTATTCTGTTGGAAAATATCGACTGATATAGATATATCGTAGAAGTAAATCAGAGAGATGAGATGGTATGTAAGCACTTAACTTCTATCGATATATTGACTACTATCGATAACTTCATATCGAGTGCTGTCTGTGCTAGGATCAGCTAACATAAGCTCATAGGATTCATCTCAAAATTTATGTATCCCTTTGATAAATATCGACTGCTATTCAATATATCGTAGGAGCATTTCAGAGAGATGAAATTTTAATTATGACTTTATGACTTTATGGCTGTAGTTCGGAATTGAAGAATTTACCAATTTGAACGTATGCACGGAATACCTTTTTGAGGGTATCCAAACGAAATGTTTTCTGCTCGATTGAAGCTTCTGGGAAAATCAACTTTTGAGTTCATCATTGCAAAACGAATTCTTACAGCATTGTTGTTCAACCAAATTATTTTTCCCCAAACAATGGTGCCTTGGCAGTTAATTGGCGCATAACTTGGCCCCACATACAAGCACACACACACACACACAGACACACACACACACACACACACACACAGAGACACACACGCATACAAAAGGCAAACAAACTGAATGCCTAATCTACAATTGACACACATACGAGCGAACAATGAGGGAAACCCTTTGTACAGGCTTTCCCCCTAACCGTGGCGCCCCCTGTCATTGCCCTGCTACCCGGGCCGCTACACATACCTCATAGCCCATGCCTCAGACTTTATACTTTTCCAACCATCAGCCGTATGACCATCCATCCCATCTCGGCAACGTCATAGAGGTGCTCCAATCGACCCACCAAAGCGAGCAGCTCGCGCTCTTTTCTCATTATTTATGCGCGACCTTGTTTTGCGCCATTTTTATTATTTTGCTAATTTCGCGCGCATTATAAAAAAAAAAATATATATATATATATAACAAAAACAACAACGATATACAAGCATAAATTTCACACAGACACACATACTTTAAGCATCGTCAGCACACGGAGACACACACACATAACCTCAAACACAACGGTAGTAAAAATAATTTTCATATCTTAACATCGGAGCCTCACAAATTTCACATTTTCCCCTAAGCAAAGCAATTCCCAGGACTTCGGCCTATCGTTTCTGTTCGTATATAGAAACATCCCTCAGAAACTGTAAACGCCCGCAAATATTAGCTTAATATTAATATTAATATTAATATTATATAAATATATTTACATTTACATTTATTTATTATTATATTTATATTTTATTTATATTTATTTTTATTTACTCGACATTATTTAGTCAAGGAACCCACACAAAGAAGTTAATATAAAAAAAAGTTAATTTATGTTTTAAGAGATTTGGATTATAATATTTACTGGATATCTCTTAAGTCTGGCAACTAATATTATTAATGAGTTTTTTTTTTGTGGCTCGTCTTCCCTCGTTATGTTACGTTTTCTTTTAGCTTTTTTTTTTGTGTTGTCTCACAGCTGTTAAGTGCTGTTAACCTATTTTCCTATTTTTGCGGCAATTTATCAACAAATTAATGTAAGCTTGGCTTACAAAATTTTTTGCTTCCACTTGACATACACACAAACACGCACACACACACACACACACATGTTGGTTACGCTGTTTGGCGGTTGCTTATGAAATTTGCATGTTACTTGGAACCCTCTTTTCATTTCTTGATGTTTTCTTTTTACAACCTTAAATCATTTAAAATGGATAAGAGGGGGATTATGCAGTTGATTTAAATTTATGTAACAGGTGGGAGAAAGTATCTGTTACCCCATAATGTATATATATTCTTGGTCTGTATCACTACCTGAGCCGATCCTTGTCCGGGCTGTCCGTTGATCTCAGAGACTATAAGAGCTAGGGATAGCAAATTTGATATGTGGGATCTTGGATAATGGATGTAGATCAAGCTTATATCAGGTCTTGGCATTACTCCGATACATAAACTCAATCTTTAACAGATAGCTTTCATTTTTATGATCAGTTGCAGCAAATTTTAGAAAGATCGGACAAAATTCGGAAGTTGTTCAAAAAAGAATTTATCATTTCGCAGATTGAAGTGGGAGGGATAGGAGTGGGGGGAGTAGTGGTATATACTACCTTATAGTTTATGTATATGTGATGGCATCAGTTATCAGTAGGTTAAAGACTTTTCATAGTCGGGTAGAGCCTGCTTACTTGTTGTGGTTGGTTCGGTGCATATAATTAACTTGAAGCGGGTCTCTGTCTAAGCGAAAGTCTGAAAATGCATGCAATTATGTCAGTAGGTGTCACATAAGTACGATACATATACATATACATATATATATATATATATATATATATATATATATATATACATATAAATATATATATATACTATACAAATATAGTAACAGTTTCATATGAAGGCAAACATGTGCTTAAGTTAATGATATCTAAAGGCAATTTCAATTGCAGATTTCCAGCTATTTTAATGAGTGCAGACAAAGTGAATATGGAGGACAGGACAAGTAACCAAGGTGTCTAATCATAAGTTATAAGATGTGAGGTTAGGCAGAAACGATCTAAAGAGAACTTGAAGGGTAAAGCTAAGTTTTGGAATGGTTTTGAAAAGTAAAAAAAAACTATTAAATAAACTTAAATAGAGGTTATAAACTAGCATAAGTAGAATAACTTCTTTATTGTCTTACTACCTCTCTCTCTCTCTGTCTCACTCTGTGTGTCTCTCGCTTGCTCTCAGTGCGCTGTGCGTCATCTTCACAGATTGCTTTGGCAGTATTATCAATGGCAAACAAAAATTCACGCTTGACAGGCGATGGCTAAAGGCAACGCTGAAACTTGATGACAATGCGAATTGTACCACGCCCACATCTACACCCACATATATAGCATACGCCCCTTGTCGACTCGACTCGACTCTCTATTCTGATGGCCAACTGTCAGCAACTGTTTTCCATAGGTATGAACTATATATACGAATGTGAGCCAACATGAAACGCTGCTGGATGTTGTTATTAAGCCAGTATTTACGTGTAAGCGTGGGTGTTTGCGGTCTCTGTTAGTGTGTGTGTGTGTGTGGTGTGCGAGTGTGTGTGTGTGTGTGTATTGGAGTCAGCCACCTGAAGCCAAAGTTTTGATTGGCAGCTGCCTTTGTTTGTTGCAGCGACCGGGAAATTTGGAAACTTTGCCAGGCCGCAACTTGGACAGGTGAAAAGCCTCCCCTCCCCCTTCAAACACATACAAAAACACCTAAAGCAGACCCCCTCCAGGCCCTCCCCCTGCACAGCCACCCACGGGGAACACGGGGAAGACACAGAAGCAGCGCACGCCTAAACGCCTAGAGTAAGGATCGTTAAAAATGCTATCTCTCTTATCTATATCTCGTACGTAAGTACTTACGGCGTATCTGCGCTGGGAAAACTGAAAGTGTGATACGATATTCTCGTAATGGTCGGAAAAGGGCAAGTAAATTTCCATAATTTTACGAGCTTGACAAGCACATGAAACGACAGCGAGACAGACAGGTCAGTAGTAAAGTGAAGCAAGCACACTTGAAACCACATGAAGCCCCCACCCCCACGCAGTAGCAATCCCGTTCCCAATCCCAAATCCAATCCCAATCCCAATCCCAAACCCAAACCCAGTTCCAGTTTCACTTCATCTGCCAGTTGACAGGCATTTGTATACTGCTCCATTTTAATATGTATGCATAAAAATTTATAGGTGCTAAAGTACGCATCAGGACATGTATATGCATATACTTAGGATGCACAGCTCAACCAGGTTACTTCCTCTTCTCCCTCTCTCTCTCTCTCTCCCTCTTCCTCTCTCTTCCTCCCTCTCTCTCTCTCTTCCTCTTTCTTCCTCTCTCTTCCTCTCCATGTGAGTGTATGAAGACACTTTTGGCTTGGGAATTCACCTGCTTAGCTCGGGCAAAAGTAAGACGAAAAAAAACGGGAGAAACGGGAAGAAAAAAAAACTATTGCAGTAGTTTGAATGCTTTTCAAATTTACGAGTCGAGTTAATGAGGGAGCAACGGCACTTAGCTCATCCAAATTGCTGATTGAATCATAAACTTGCTTTCCACATGCCTTTCCACATCGATAACATTACCAATTCTGTTAAATGGAATCCTTTTTGGTCAAGACATAGTCTCAAACTCAAACTTAATTACGAATAACAGCTGACAAAAGAAGCAAAAAATATCTAAAGGATTATGTCTCAGCCAGAAGAAACTCTCTTTTGAGTAACGACTTCAGTTACTTATCGTATAATCATATATATCTATAGATCAGCTTGCGATGGAATCAAACCGAGATATCTAAAGGATTAAGTCTCAGGCAGAAGAAACTCTCTTTTGAGTAACGACTTCAGTTACTTATCGTATAATCATATATATCTATAGATCAGCTTGCGATGGAATCAAACCGAGATATCTAAAGGATTAAGTCTCAGGCAGAAGAAACTCTCTTTTGAGTAACGACTTCAGTTACTTATCGTATAATCATATACATCTATAGATCAGCTTACGATGGAAACAAACTGAGATATCTAAAGGATTAAGTCTCAACCAGTCTTATAGATCGAAGTGTCTATCAAAGGGAAGGAACTCTCTCTCTTCCTTCCAAGTTATGGCTACAGTTACTTATCGTATAATGATATATATATTTATATTGAGCCTATATAATCTGTTAATCATAACAGTATAAGTATATGAGACTCTTTTGTGACTGCTATAAACGAGACATCATCATTTTGCTTTTTCAGGCTCATATTTGTCTCTTTATCGAGTATATATATATATATATATATATATATATATCTATGAATCGAATCGTGTGTGTGTATTGCTTAATTATTAATATGTTGAAAACTAGAGGCGGTAGGAACATTTATTTTGCCAACACAAAAGTGCAATTTTCACAAATTTAGGTCGTCAAATTGTCGTTGCACTATAATTACCCGTATAGTCATAAAAAATTAATGTTTGTTCTGTTTGGGTGTGGGGGGGGGGAGGGGGAGGGATAGAGTCGTGTGGCCATATGGTAAACCGCAAGTAATGTACAATTCTGGGGGCTGCTTGTTATCTTTCAAGTCCTGTTCGAATGCATTTTGCACATTCATTTAGCAAATTAAATTTTTATGCATGCTCGCGTGTGGTGTGTGTGTGTGTGTGTGTGTGTGTGTACACAAAATCATGACATGAAATGCGTTAAAATGCATATAAAAAATTTATAGCCTACACTTAGGCGCGCATTAGATGACATGTCAGTCAAAGGATTGTTAGCTGGCTAGAAGAAGCAGAAGCAGAAGTAGAAGAAGAAGAAGTGGGGCCTTATCGTTCTGGTTCCTCATTGGTTCTCTATTCTTCCAGCCCGATTGCCTCTCCACAGTGAAGCGCTGTGTGACCCGTCGCGTTGACCCCAAAACGTATAATGATGAATTGTATTTTAATGCACAAAATGGAGCACACATACAAGCACACACCCACCCACACGCACACACACACACACACACGCCTAGTCATGATATCAGCTGCTTGCCGCTGCCTACTTTAAGGCACTGTGCGATCAGATAAATTTGTGTGCCCTAAATAGATTCAAAAAAAGAAACAAAAAAAAAAACCTTATGCCAGCTTCCCACGTTGGGCGCCATATGAGCCTCGTATAAGCTCATTGTCTCATCTCACGCCTGCTATTGACATAAAAACTTTGACCCAACAAGCGTGCAAAAAGCTGTTAAAATAATTTACAACATGCGCTAGTTATTACAATATTTCGCATGAAAAATATGTGACAAAACATTTCCCACATATCTCAGTTTTTGTTTAGCTTTAATAAATTTCATATTCGAAAAACTGTCAACCACAGCTTAAGCCCATAAACATATTATATGGACTTAAGATTTATAATTGGTCAACAACAATTAAAGGAAAACTTAGCATTAGTTTTTACTGTGAAAAGTATCTTTTAAATAGAAATGAAAGCAATTTCTTCTTCGATCGTTTACTTTCTTTTAAAAAATTGATAATATTTCTTAGAAAAACATAAGTTTAGATACTTACGAGTTGATTCTTTGATATTCTTTGATATACGCTGTTATTCGGATATTTTGTGAAAGTTTTTGAAGTAGAAGAGTGAAAGAGACTTGGGAGACATCTCAGTCGGGTCTGAATGAAAAAGATTTAATTTATTCTGCGAATATACAAGTACTTACAAATTTAATTAACGAATTTAATTGGAAACGAGCAAACAGAAAGTGGTGGTCGGACTTTATATAAGAAAAGTTGTAGACATTCGTATTTAACAATTTAAGTATGTCCACAAAGTGACATTGAAAGTGACAAAGTGAGACATGTTTCTGTGCGAAAGTTTTTAAACAATTTTATTGCACTCTTGCTAGATGCTGGCGGGGTATACGGGGTGAGGGATACGGGGAGGGGTACCGGGGGTGGTCAGGAGGGTGGGTAGAAAAAACGTCGATAAATCCAAGTAGGATGCTGCTCGCGTTGGGTAACTATGGAAACTATCAACTTGTATCTTTGTATATTCGAGCTCAGCCCAGCTACTAACCACTCATGGAATGAGATAGGAACTTGAGCGTTTGCCGCAACACTTGACTTGAATTTTTTGTGTTCTTCTCTCTGTGTGTGTGCTGTGTGTGTGTTGTGTTGTGTGTGTTTTTGCTTTTGTTAATTTCTGTTGTTTGCCGTTAACCCCCAACAATGGCAAACAGGCAAATACAAGACAAGCCCAGACAGACAAATGAACACTGAATGAATAAAAGGATAAGATGCCAAAGATGAAGAAACATTTCCACACACACACACAAACAAACACACACAGAGATAGCAAACCACATATCAAAAAAGAAAAAAAAAAGTCAAAACGAATAAAATTGATGTTTGAACACATGTTTTGTTTGTGCCTTTGTGTCTCTAACAAATTTGTATGATGAGATGTAGATTACTCATACGCAGCTTGGCCGAAGCCTGCCACAATTCTACTTAGACTTGCCTCAGTCTCTGTTGTGGTTTGCCCCTCTTGTTGCAGTTGCTTGTTGTGTTTCTTAAAGATTGTACTCACTGTTGATATCTATTGTTGATTACTTTGATAACTGCTTCGGCTTCGGATTTGTAAGCATTGCACATACGCACTGTATTCTGATTCTTGAGCACCATAAAAAATGTCGAAAAAAAATTTGTTGTATTTTGATTCGAAAATAAACAAACAAATCGCGTTAACAGCGCCGCACGGCTCAAATACTCAAGATGTTTGAAGCTTGATTATAATAATAATATTTATTATTATATTTTTTTTTGGATTGTCACGCTTTATTTTGCTTGTATGTGTGTGAGTGTGTGTGTGTGTTTGTGTGTTTGTGTTTGATGAAGTTTTTTGAATTTGGTCAAATATACTGGTGGCACTTGATGCGAGTTTCGATTCCGCTCAAAATGTGTTCTAGTAATCCGCACAAATCCGCTGCTAAATTTGAACTGAACGAGTTCAAAAGCTAAAATGAGTTTGAATACCAAAACGCTTCAGTTCATTGGCGATGGGCCCGCAAGTTGCGACTGACGAGCGGCGACGATGGCAGCCGAGCGAATGCCGACCGATGCCGCCGTGCGGCACCGAGCATCGCTGCGAAAGTTCAGGAAGCCCGAAGAGAGAGCTGTAACTGGTTAGAGTGAGAAGGCATCACTGCGCCAGAGAGAGAAGGCGATAGCGAAGCGAGGAGCTTTCATAAGCGGACTTTACTGCCTTTCAAATGTTGTCCAATTGCGTGGAATTCCCGTTATCAAAAACAACAAAAAAATACACATCGGTGCATTGCTCGTATATCAAATGCTTTGGTAACTCTGGAGAGCGGCCATATTAACGAATTGCAGCAACTGTTATACTGCAATGCAAATCCGTAGAACAGTTATAGCTGTGCGAAAGATCTGTTGCTAAATTAAAAAATATTTGATAAAGTGGAACGCGCGAGTCGCGTTTTGTTTTGTAGATTTTGAATGAGACATTAAATTAATTTATGCTAAATTTAAATTTAATTAAAAACTTTAAGCGAACTTTAAAATAGAAATGCCAAAAATTGTAAAATTAAATATAATTTTCTTAATTAATTTTTAACTTACAACTGAGACACATACACACACAGAGGGAACTTACAATAGTGAAAATAATTTCTTAAAATTTTTATGTTTTTGTAATTTTTTGAAATCACTTTTCCTTGTAACGGTCCAAAAGTAGTTATCAGCTTTCAAGCGCACCACAATTATTGAAGTGAACTGAACAGAACTGATGTGAAGCAACAACTGAATGGACGAACAGTTTCGGAAACCGACAAATGCAGGTGTATAACAGACTAAAGAGAGGGAGCTTTTCATTTATCCTGTGTAAGCTTTGAATGCTATAACATATGATGGAGCGAAAGAAAGGGATATATGTTGAGAGAATGAGATGGATGATGTGTGTGAGGACGACTTAACGTTCGATTTGTTATCCTGTGGAAGCTTTTCTGCTCACAGCGCATGCGCCTCCATTAAGGAAAGCAAGAGACAGACAAACAGACAGACTGCAAGACAGACAGAGAGAAAGAGATTGAAGCTTAAGAAGCATAGGACGACGCTGCTTATGCTTCGCACGTTCTTGCTGTTCTTCCTCCTGTTGTTCTTTTTGTTCTTGTTGTTATTGTTGTTGTTGTTGTTCGCGCACACCTGTGATTTAGCGAGGACGCACGACGAGGACGAGGACGAGGACGACTACGACTACGACGCTGAGTTGTCCTCGCGCCAGCTGATATTTACCTTATTCCCCACTGCCACAGAGCCAAAGTATAAGAAAAGAAAGCCAAAAAATAAAAAAGCAACAATACCCAAAAAAAGGCGAAACACTAGACAAAACAGGAATAAAGTCCGCTTGATTCTCGAACGCACTTAGGACTGATAGCTCTGGTTTATGCTAATGTTTGCGACTACTTTAAACTGACTATCAGTCGGTCAGTCTGTCAGTCAATCAGTCAGTCTGTCAGTCAATCACCCTGTCAGTCAGTTAGCCAGTTAGTCGCTGCTTTCAAAGCGAAACTTTTGCCAGTTTCAATTCAATTCAATTTTAATAAACTTGTTTTAAAATAGAAATATCCCGAAGGATTTGCAGGAAAGCCGTCCTTAGCTCGAAATAATTCAACAGTATCCTTTACAAAGCGATTCGATCTGCTCATATCTGTCTCTCTGTCTGTTTGTCTGGTTGTTTGTCTGTTTTTTGATATGTCTATTGGTGTATCTATTGGTGCATTTTTTTTTTGTTTGCTTTGTCTGTCTGTTTGATAGCGTGTCTGTCGGTCGAGCTTTCTGTTTGTCTGCTTGTTTGTCAGTCTATTGGTAACACTTTTTGTCTTTATGTTCGTGTGTTTTTTCGTATGTCTGTTGGTGTGTTAACTTATCTGTCTGTTGGTGAATTTCTTTATCTGTTCATATGTTTGTCTTTCTATAGTTCTGTCTGTTGCATATCAACATATAAGTCTGTCTTTTGGTCTGTCTGTAGATCTTTCTATTAGTCTGACTTTTGGTCTGTTTGTTGGTGTACCCGTTGGTGTGTCTATTAGTCGGTCTGTTGGTGTGTCAACTAATCTAGCTGTTGGTGAATTTCTTTATCTGTTGGTCTGTCTATATTTCTGTCTATTAGTCTGTCTGTATGTCAGTCTGTTGATATGTCTATTAGTCTGTCTTTTGGTCAGTTTATTGGTCTGTAAGATCTGTCTATTAGTCTGGCTATTGGTGTATCTGTTGGTGTGTCTATTAGTCAGTCTGTTGGTGTGTCAACTTATCTATCTGTTGGTGAATCTTTTTATCTCTTGGTCTGCCTATATTTCTGTCTATTAGTCGGTCTGTTTCAATGTCTATTAGATTGTCTATTAAGGTGTCTGTCTATAGTCTGTCTGTTGGTGAATATCTTAATCTGTTGGTCTGTCTTAAAGTCTGTCTGTTGGTTTGTCTATTAGTCTATGTTTTGGTCTGTCTAAAAGTCTGTATGTTGGTCTGTCTGTTGGTCTATCTTTTGGTATATCTTTAAGTCTGTCTGTTGGTCTGTCTGTTGGTCTATCTTTTGGTATATCTTTAAGTCTGTCTGTTGGTGAATTTCTTTATCTGTTGGTCTTTTTGTCTGTCTATAAGTCCAACTCTCGGTCTGTTAGCGTACCTGTAAGACTGTCTTTTTGTCTATCGCTTGATCTGCTTTTTAGGTCAACATTTGACGTCAATATGACTCAGCTTCTCCCACTGAACTCAGATTCTAAGAAATCTAGAGGCAAATGTTGCAAAGCTTGAGTTATGTGTGTGGGTTGATGCAATTATATGTTTGCTTGACGTGAGTCAGATTAATTAAGACTTATTTTCAGGCTATTGCGTCGTTAGTAAAACTCGGAGGATACACTCCTACGTGCATTGACATTGTTCTATTTTTGTAAAGGGATTCAATTAATTTGTACTTTCTGAGCTTTGCTGAAAGCTGCAGCGTCATCAATTAAAAGATTAAATAAAAAGAAATAGGCAAGGGAAATTTACCTTTACCTCTTACAATCTTAAATCACAGAGATTGCAACACTTTTCACAGAAATTCGTTTAAAGATGCCATTAAATAGAGGAGAATACTTATACAACATATTTTGGGAGAGTTCCCATATGTCGCCAAGAACATTTAATAGCCATAATAAATATAATCACATTGGACGTTAGTGTCTTAGGCACAAGTGGGTATAAAATGGAGATATATGAGTATTTGCCGCAACATAAATCTGTTGCTCGTTAATTGCGAGTTGACGGGATAATCTCTGGACAGAGTTTAACAGCAATCAATGCCAACCACTGGGACAACTTGTAAATCAAATTATATTTTGGGCACATCAAATACTTATGAAGAGATTATGGCTATGATGGGTAGTCCATTGAATGGCCAGAGTATCTATTGATAGCCTTTAGCAATCCTTAATCAACTGCGATGTCCTTTCATTTAAGCCCAAATAACAAGCGATGGCCAATCATCGATTTTGGGAAACAAATGCAAATAGACAGTTGTCACTTAATCAAAAGCGCAGACATAGAAACTTTTCATATTTCTCTGATGGATATTCATCTTTTAAGGTTTTCGAATGGACCCGTTTTGGAGACTTACGATAAAATTAAGGGTCCTTCCGACAACTTATCAATAAATTTCGTAGAACTTCTTGGAATATTCTGTTCTTAGCTTGAAGATATCTTAGCTATACCCTACATAGAAAAGCAACTACAAGTAAAGGTTAAGGACTTCTTCCTGCTGAAATTAGCAGTCCTTTGAATTTGTAAGAGCCAAGATTAGTTTTTTTTTTGTTATGTTTTGTATACGTTGCACATTTGACATTTTAGCTAAATGCCAAAGTAGTTATTTATTTTCAATTCGATTCGAAAGGACCTCAATAATTGGAGCTACATGTCCGTCGCAGTGAGATTTAGTCCTGGCTTCCCATAATGTTAACGAACACACACACACACATGAAATCACAATATTGTAGGGTCGTTGTCAGCTAATCTAGTATTTATTTGATAGCTGAGAGGCAATTTAATGTCTGTCAATTGCATTTGTAGATGGATTTGCATGTGCCATCGAAATTGTAGTTAAAAGTCTATTAAATTTTATGGCTTGGCAACGCTTTCCAATAATGAGGGCTTGGTCTTATTTCCTTCGTCCTGTCAGGACAGGCATTTCATTTGCAGACGCAACACAAAATATAAACCTAATTACACTTTACTTTCACTTTCACTTTTCTCCAGATACTGTGAACCAAACAGGACTTGGACCGGACCGGACCGGACCGGACCGGCCGGCATAGGCGGCAAACAAGTAAAACTTCAAAAGCCTCCGTCCACAAGAAAAGTTTTGCGAGATTCACTGGGCGCAATATAATTTTACTTTATGTACAATATTTTTTGTTGTGCCTGTAGCCAATTTGAGAGCCAATAAAAGCGTTTAAAGAGCCGTTTCGAAGCAGCTCACCCACTTGCTTCGGCTCATCAGGCCAAATGCGTGACAGATTTTAGTGGACAACTTTCTGCTGAATAACAAAACAAAAAATAAACCAACAGCAGCAGCAGCAATTACTTCAATGAGCTACCAGCAAATACCCTGTACGCAGTCAGATATTAGATTATATCAAAGTTGGGTCTATTATATAACTAATTTGGGTCAGTTTGGGATGGAAATATTTCACATTTGAAAGCAGCTTCAACTGAATAGACAACAAATCTGTTAGCTCTGAGAAGAGAGAGAGAGAGAGATGGACAAAGACTTAGATGTATATTATATACATATATATCCTATAAAACTGCCTGTTACATACATATCCATTAATCTTATATACTCTTTCATTTGTTGCTTTGCTAACAGGGTAGCAACAATACAATTTTTTTTCTGCCTTTCCTTACAACATAACGAACACTTTTTATATGCAAATAATCATAATAATGTGCCTGTGTGTGCCAGTGTGTGTGTGCGAGTGTGTCCGTATGTGCGTGTGTGTTAAAGTGTTGTAAAGCGCTTTTGAAGCGCTTATTTGTATGTGATTATTTAAATAATAAATGGGCACGGGCTTAGGTCGGCTCGATCATCAGTGGCGCTCATAAGTAGGCAATAATTTTTGCTTTGTTGTGGCTTGTGAGACAACACACCGCTGCCGCCCGTTGCCCCGTCCGTACACTTCGGCCAAGTAGCCGTAATGAGCATGTCATTTAGCGTAATTTCAGTTGATTGTTATGGCATTACAACAAGGAACAATAAGTGCGAAAGAGAGACACACACACACACACACACACAGACTGCCATACAATACAGTTTTCAGGAAGGACGAGGCCTCAGTTTGAGTTTATCTTATCATCAGCCAGTTTGAGTCCCAGCAGCAGGCAGCTGCCAAAAAGGCAAATACCAAAGCGAGTGTTATGCATAAGTATGTGTATGTGTGTGTGTGTGTGTACATAAATTACAGCTAGTTGATGTTGTGGCTTTTGTTGATTTTTGTAGCTTCTCAATGGGTTAATTCCTGTGGACTGAACCAAGGCAGGACGCAAGATACGCTTAACTAGGCAGACGATACTTCAACCACTTATATGCCGTTATTAAGGCCAAATTATGGTTAAGGGTTAAGGGTTAAGTGTGTTTACCTGCAAATAGATAAATACCAGCTTATTCCATTTGATTGAGCTGAATCTAAAATCCATTTACACAACTTACGAGCTTAAGTTTTAATAATTATCTGCCTGATTGCTTTACTTATTCACTCGTCATTGAGGAGCCACTCGAAAATGCATTAAATCTAAATGAATATTGAGTAAATAAAGCTCAGAGCCTCGCAGCTATAATTAATTCGAAATATGATAAAATTGCTCAATATAAATTTAAAATTTTTCAACAACAAATCAGCTTAGAAATATATTCAGGAGATTATATTTAAGGATGATTCTTTGTGATTTTATTTATTATAATATTTAAGTGATTTAGTTGAAGTGGTAAACTTATTCGTAAAGTATGCCCTATGAATCATATTTTTATATGTAGAATACCTTTAATGTTAAAGAAAGCGATTACTTTTAACTTGTTGAATATACATAAAAGATTCTAGGATTCCAATCATAAAATGAACTCATAATTCTTATTTATGAGTGATTTAAGAATAACACTTATTTAGGTTGAAGAATTGAATGAGTTTATGAATGATTTGCGAGGGAAATCAAATAAAAGTAAGTATCATATTTAACCTGAAACCAATTGACCATGTCCAATGCAAGCAGATGAAACATTAAACGAGTGTTGCATAAAGTAATGAATGTATTCACGAATGAGCCACGAGAGGAAACATATATTGCATTTACTTATACTTAAACCTAATATGAGATCAAGTAAAATGCATTCACTTGACTTGACATCCGATATATATACTGACAGGCTTAACACTTGGCTAAATTGTCCGGCAAACATAGCCAGAATATAGAAATTAGTGCAAAGAGAGAGAAATTAATAGAGAAAGAGAGGGCGCAGGACAGGAGGTCACCCAATGGATACAAGCAATTTCGTTTAATTAAAACATGCCAATACATTTTGGAAGCAACAGCAACAACAGCAAAGGCAACGGCAACAACGACAACAACAACAACAACATCAACAGCAAGAGCAACACGACGGCAACAACAAAGATCAAACACATTTGAAATGCTGGCCAAGAGGCAAGCGACAAAATGCACACTTAAATTTTATGGACGAGTTGCAGCAAATGGAGCATTGTGCCGCATGCCAGAAGCTGTTACCCAAATCGGTTGGATGCCACAGAGAGAAAGAGCGAGAGGGGTACAGAGACAGGGAGAGAGAGAGAGAGAGAGAGAGGGTGACGATGATGAGGTTGTTGACGGGCATCATGGTGAATGGTGAATGGTGAATGGTTGGTGAATAGAAGCGATGAGGATTTAGATGTTTGGAGGACAACCCGTCGTCGTGCCCACTTGATGCTCATTACAGTCAATTGAAGTTAATGCAGCGGCCAGCTGTTTTAGCCCGTTTTAGACCGTTTTTTGCCTTCTGCGTTATGTTTTTTTTTAGTTTTTTTTTTGTAGCACTCTTTCTCTTTTGGTTTTTGCCATCTTTGTTTTCGACTCCTTTTTCTGAGGTGAAATTAATGAAAATTCTCAGCCTGCCATTATGGCAATTTAATCGAGCGGAAATAAAGTGCTTAAACATCGTAAACAAGATTTAATGTGACAAAAAAGCAAATCACAGCGTGGCGCTGGGGCCAAACATAAATGTCAAATGGCATTTGGCTAAGGATGACAGGCAAATCCTTTTCAGCCCTCCAGCATCCCAGCATTCCACCTAGCCTACAGCTCACAGTTAAAAAAAAAAAGGAGAGAAAAAAAGAGAAACTGACAAACTATATCTGTGTGTGTGTGTGCAGGTGGGGTAAGTGGGCGGATTAGGGGCGTGTAGGGGTTGGCGCATAGGCGTGTTGGGACTGTCATGAAAAATCGCGGTCTAGTTACATCTTCAAGCGTTTCGTTTGGATTATGAGACCGTTTACATGACAGCAGCGGTTGCAACAGGACCCATCCTGTGCCTGTTTGTGTATCTCTGTCTGTGTGTGTGTATGTGTGTTTGTGTGTACATCCACAGGATACTTGCCAACGTGCTGTTGTTTTATTTGGCTTTCGCTTTTGCGTGCGACACCTTACGGCTCATCTAAATATTTGAGCTGCTGCTTCCAATGTCAATAAAGCGAAACGGTACATTAAGCCGAAAGGCGGCAGATAGGGAAAGTGGTAAAGTGGAAAAGTGGTAAAGGGGGAAAGCGGGAAAAGGGGCAGAGCCAAGTGGAAACATTAGAAACTGCTTCCACAAGTAGTAATAAAAAACTTTCGGATTAATACTCATATATCTTATCATTTTCCACAACGAGAAAAAAATCAAGCTGTAAATAACTTCAAGAGCCGTCGCTAA
Organism: Hirtodrosophila trivittata; assembly: GCA_035045065.1. Taxonomy (NCBI): domain Eukaryota; kingdom Metazoa; phylum Arthropoda; class Insecta; order Diptera; family Drosophilidae; genus Hirtodrosophila; species Hirtodrosophila trivittata. The sequence goes on along the minus strand of JAWNNK010001028.1, from coordinate 10,715,280 downwards.
GTTCTTGTCACAGCTCGAAAAAAGGTTTTCTTTTATTTTTATGCTTATAAACTGTTTATAAGCTTATCTAATAAATGTTAGTTATACTTGTAAGTATTAACTGACAGACAGAAGTTAATTTCCTTATGAACTTTGCACGACAGAGAAAACCACGTGACAATTATTTGCCTGGGTCAGCAACAAAATATTAGTTTATTATATATCATATCATATATTTAATCAATCATACACTATTATTAATCAATCAATCAATCAAAGGGAAGCAAATAAACATCGATCATCGAGACATCAAAGGCGATAATCTTCAATGTAATTGGAGCAGCAACAAATCAAATACCTATCTAGATAATGCCCCATCAATAAGTGTCTATTCTGGCAGTCACTTCATCAATATCGTTATCAAAGCCACTAAAAAACAGTTTAAAAAACGTATAATAAATAAATAGAAAACACAACGAGAGACATAAGAAACACAGTAGCTCAGTCTCGAGTTGCAGAAAAATCAAGAAAACAAAATGCAGAAATGCAAAGACAAAAGTAAATTCTTGAGTTCAGCGGATCGAGTAGGAGATACCCTGCAGCTTTGTAGAAAACAATTAAAAATAAAGTCGTATATATATTAAATTATATTATATTATATATTATATCATATATTAAAAAACAAACCAGAAAGTTTGAAATTTCAACGAGCTTTTAAGTTTTTTTAAAAGTATTTTCCAGCGACTGCAGAAAGATGAGCCCATCCACAGGGACAATCAGAGTGACTTATCTGAATCAGCTGATTTATTCATTGTATTCAAGAATATATATATATATTTTATAGGTTAGGATACATGTCACATACTTTTGCACAACTTTGTTATACCCTTTTCTACGTTTATGCTCTTAATAGGTTTAGCGTATAAGAAAATTGCGAGCGCGATTGTTGAGGCAATCGCAGCAACTGTCAATCAAAGGGAAGGAAAGAACGAGACTTATCAGAAATGCAATCAAAAGAAATCAAATGAAATCAAAACTGAGGCACACTTGACTATAAAATCTTATCGAAGCCAAATCAAACGAGAATCTATCAATGAAATCGCAAACAATAATTAAAGTCAAGTCAGGTTATGTGATTTGTGTCGATCAATAACATAAATCAATCAATCATGATTATCAGCAAGTGCTCTCAAATGTCTAATTGAGATCAGTGTTGTCAATATCTAGACAAAAGTGTTGAACAGTGTTGCCAAACGACTTGCGTCTAACCTTAAATCTCAACCTAAATTTTCTTTCGTCGACGTCCGTAAATTTCAGTTTTTATCAATTCTAATGATTAATTGATTAATTGCATACAACATGTTGCTCAATTAGTCCGACCAATTGCCTACATTAAACGCTCAATTTGTAGCTGAATTCAATTCAATTCGCAACTGCAACTGCATATTGTCATCCTGTTGATTGATGGATATCATCATCGACACTGCTGGGCAATACGAGTACAAGATGCAACCATAAGCTGCCAGCTTCAACACTTTATAACTCAATATTACATGCCCATAAAAGCTAAAAAGAAATATATGCACACACACATACAAAAATACACATATATGCATACATATATATATATACATACATATATATATATATATATAGAGGGAAAAGGAGAGAGCGATACGAGTATAAAGATATTTACATGACAACATTGTTGCTCGTCAGTGTCTCATTTGTCACACATATACACTAAACCACACACACACTCACACACACAGAGCCCATGACAATCTTTCAGGCACATGAAGTGTTGCTTTATTTATGTATGTGAGTGTGTGTGTGTGTGTGTGAGTGGGTTAGAATGTGTGTATTTGTCTGTGTAGTATTTGCATTTGTGCCGCTGTCAGCGCCTAAGCGGCCATTTTATCATGTCTACTTTTCAGCAAAAACTCAAACACACACACACACACACACACACCACACACACTCAGTTATCACTATGATATGACAAATGATATGAAACAAGAAACGAAATATAATATGAAAGCAACCAACCACGTTGAATATTTTCACTTTGCTTCCAGTTAAAAGGTTGAAATTTACACGATGACCAAAAACTTAACCTAACCTAACATTTATTATAATTATTTATTATTATTAGTATTACAATTATTATTAATTTCATTTGTTATTTATTTTATATATTTTTAATATTTTATTTATTTTTTTATTTTATTTATTTTATTTATTTTATTTATTTTATTTATTTTATTTATTTTATTTATTTTATTTATTTTATTTATTTTATTTATTTTATTTATTTTATTTATTTTATTTATTTTATTTATTTTATTTATTTTATTTATTTTATTTATTTTATTTATTTTATTTATTTTATTTATTTTATTTATTTTATTTATTTTATTTATTTTATTTATTTTATTTATTTTATTTATTTTATTTATTTTATTTATTTTATTTATTTTATTTATTTTATTTATTTTATTTATTTTATTTATTTTATTTATTTTATTTATTTTATTTATTTTATTTATTTTATTTATTTTATTTATTTTATTTATTTTATTTATTTTATTTATTTTATTTATTTTATTTATTTTATTTATTTTATTTATTTTATTTATTTTATTTATTTTATTTATTTTATTTATTTTATTTATTTTATTTATTTTATTTATTTTATTTATTTTATTTATTTTATTTATTTTATTTATTTTATTTATTTTTTTTATTTTATTTATTTTTTTTATTTTATTTATTTTATTTATTTTTACAATTATGAATCTTTTAGGTTCGCCTACTGGTAGTCGAACTTAGGACCCTTTGACGACTGAGTCAACTTTTCCAATGGGGCGGATAATATATGATGGATAATATTTCGTTCTGTATATGTATGTATATTCTATACATCAGATCGAAATATACATTTGCCGTCAAGATAAGGAAGACATTTAAGTTTTTTAAAAGCTGGCAATGCTTGAAACTTCGAATATATCTTAGTTTAGTTTGTGCTAGATTTCAAATTACGGCAAATTAAGAGCCACCCTCAGAAAAATAATCAAAAATATAAAAATAAGTAAAAACTAGTTTGGATTAAGCAGTTTGCCGCCTTTTCCCACAAAAACAAAAACATAAAAATTAATTATTTTTTTTTTTAATCCCTACTAAATTCCATATGAGAAAAAGAAACATAGCTTAAACATTTTCGATTAAAATTCATAGCATTAAAATAGGATCTGGGAAACGCGAATTAAGGATTGAATGTGGGCATGGCATCAAAGTACATTCTGCCCTGTTTCCGGTTGAAGAACGCTCGAGTGAAGAAAGAGAAGGATACGGAAACTTTGGCGTATCGCAATGAGCTTGTCGAAGCGCTGGAAAAGACCAAAGGTAAGCTGGAGGCCAGTTGGAAGGCGTTAGATGGCATCGTATCCAAGCCAGATTATCAGAGACGAAGCGAACAGCTGCTCGATGTACTCTATACGGGAGGCCTACTAACCACTGAGGGTACCCTACCCACACGCGGTGACCTTAAGCTACGCACCTCCTACTGTGTGTTCAAGACGCATGATGAGCTCAATGCCCTGCGCATTTATGAGCAGCTGATCAAGCGGCTTAGGCGACGTCATAAGAATCTGGATGCCGCCTTCGAGCCCCATGCCCATCGTCTGCTGACCCTACTTGGCAGCTTTGAGGTAGCCGCACGCCGGCGGCTTGCGTTGCTTATGACGCTGTTCCTCATGGATGGACAGCTAAATCCACGCACGCTATTGGCACTGGGCAAGCACCAGCCAAACATAGATGAGGGTTTGGCTCTGGAATTCATGTTACTTGTGTGTAGTACACTGAAGCGGGAGAGGGGCGCTAATTTTATGTTGCAGATACTGAAGAAATCTGGATTGGATGCGAAGATAATAAGCTTTATGCCACCGATGCTGCGCAGCGATTTGTACTTCCAGCAGGTGTACCAGGAGAGCGATCTGAACGAGGTCATCAAGCTGCATGAGACACGAGCTGGCCAAGAGTTAAAATGTCGGCTGGAACAGCGCCTTTTGGACGACTTCAGAGAGAAGCTGCCACACTTGGATGTGGTGATGAATGTGCGACAATTCCAACGAGAGTATCACATGGCCGACTCTGAAGTAATTGGCATCATCTGGCAGACCATCAATAGCACTGCCAGCTATGGCTCCAGCCCCATCCCAATCACCAATCCGGATCTGGCCATACGAAAACTTCAGACCTATGCACCACTATTGAATGCACTCTGCACAACGGACACAGCACGCATTGCGCTCCTAATGCAGCTGCAAGAGTGGTGCTATGAGCACCACTCACTGTTCAAGTCCTTTGAGCGATTGGCAGTGCATTTGTATAAGGCGGGCGTGATTAATGAGGATGCCATCATCCGTTGGTACGAAGTGGATCACAATGACAAGGGCAAGGTGGCTTTTCTCAACCAAATGCGGCGCTTTGTCCACTGGCTCCACACCGACGCCGATGCCACTTCCCGTGCCGACTATGTCACCTATGTGACAAATAGCAAAAACGCTCAGCACCGCAGCCCCACTGTCTATAGCGATGTGGGGCCCTCAATGCCCTACAGTGGCACTACGAAGTACTCCAAGTATACATAGAATCAATTTAACTCTCAAGTTCTTTACTTCCGGCCAAGAATAACAATCTGAGAATGCCATTTCTTACAACATCACAAAGCATATTGAACCAAATGTAAATGTTAATCGCCGAACACAATGGTAAACATTATATAAAATTTCGTTTTGTATGTGTCTTTTTACGGTATGTCTTCTACAGAGATATCTATGTCCTCCATTGCCACTTTTCTACTTTTATTCCCGACTATATTTGATGATTCTTTCTGCTGCTATAACTCCTTCGGTCTATCTCTTTCGCTCCAACTCTAATGAGTTATTTTAATATATTTGGAATATGTCCTCCATTGTCACTTTTCTGCTTATATTGTAGACAATATTTAATTCTTCTTTCTTTAGCTCTACCTCCTTTAGTTTATCTCTCTTTCTCTCTATTAAATAGATTTTTTTTATCTACTTGTCACACATTTGGATAGTAAATGTGTCCTCCGTTGCCGTTTTCTTCAATTATACTTAACGATTCTTCTTTCTTCAGTTCTATCTCCTTTGGTCTCTCTCTTCCTCTCTCATAAAAACAACTTTTCTATCTGCTTGTCACACATTTGGGTTATCAATGGTGTCCTTCATTGCCACTTTTTTGCTTTTATTCCAGACAATATTTAACAATTTTTTCTTAAGCTACTTCTAATGCAAAATCTCTTCCTTTTAAATACATTTCTAACGATTGAAGTGTATATTTTGATCGCCAATACGTCCTCCATTGTCACTTTTCTGCTTATATTGTAGACAATATTTAATTCTTCTTTCTTCAGTTCTATCTCCTTTGGTCTCTCTCTTCCTCTCTCGTAAAAACAACTTTTCTATCTGCTTGTCACGTTGAATATCGTAAACAAAACATTTCTTACTGATGCACATTTACATCTGCATAGCATATGTGTCCTCCATTGTCACTTTTCTGCTAACAGAGCATATTTCCATGCTTCTTTCCTCAACTTCTCTATATACTCTTTCTCTCAAGCAGAAAATTTCTATATTTTAATGAATTTTATATACATTTCATTTCTCCTCCTTCTGCTCTTTCACCACATTTGTTTGTGCGTCCTCCACATTCACTTTGTTTGGGCATCTTATACTCCTTGTGACACACATCTTAATTGCAATCAGTTGCTCAAGGGGACAATTGAATCGTTCACCTCTGTCACTTTTTTCCATAGAAACTATTCAACGAGTGCTTTCTTAATCTAATTTTCATTTTGTCGACTCGAATTTTCATTTTATTTTTCTTTTCTGTCTGAGAAAGTTAAATTCTTATGTCAGTTTGGCTGTCAATTTCTTAAATGTTTTCCTCTTTCTTTTAATTTGTGCAGCAGATGCTAAGTGACCTTTTGGTCTTAACAAAATCTGTAAGATGCCTTTGACAGCTATTCTGACAGCCTTCGCCCCACCCCCCACCCCTCGGCAAAGTGCTCCCGATGAACAAATGGATGAATCTCATACACTCCCCCTCCCACTTGTATCCTGCGAGTGCTTGCAACTTAAATGGCGATTTAATTGAGTTAGTAGGCGGAAATTATTGAATTTTACATGAGTGCATTTACGATTCAATTAAATAGCGAGGCTGACCACATAAAAAAAACACACAAAAACAACAACAAAGTACAATATACCTATATATAGACATATATACGTTTTGCTATTTAAAAAGAACTAGCAAGTAACTAGGAGGCGACTGAACAAATGATACCATGGATTCCTTCCTTTTTTTTATATCGATCATTTGTGGGCACGTGCACAGGCCGGAGGGCAGGCGAATCAGAGCCACAAGCGGGCAAACTAATCGGATGAGGGGCAAAGAAAAAGCTCCAGGAGCAGCAACCACCAACCTTGCCAATGAAAAGCAGCCAAAGATAAATCACAGCAGATTTCCAAGCATGAAAATAGTCACGCGTCTCTATACCCTGTTGGGCAGAGAATGATTATTTCTTAAATAAATCTAACCATGGAGGATAACTTATGGAAATCTTAAGTATTATTGGAGGATAAAGGAACTTAATGCTAGAAAAAATGATGATAAAACATGTCCAGGGCCTAAGGGTTATACGAAAGCATTTAATTTTAAAGGATTTACGATATACTCTACTTTTCGAACTCTCAAACTCATTTATATAACTTTGTACTATACTATTATATTAGCTTATAGAGGATTTAATGTCAGATATATAATATATATATACTTTACCTTATAGAGGGTTTAATATCAAAATCTAAATAAGCAACATTTATTTCTGAATTGGCCTCCTCAAGTGAAACTCGTTACTCTTATATTCCCTAGCTCAAGCTTTTGCTTTAGCATATGCTATCTCTCAACTATTTCTCTATCTCACTCGCACTCTCTCTGTCTATATCTGTCGTGTTGCACGCACTATCTCGCTCAGGTGTGAGCGCTATTTGAATTGTACTTTGTGTCATATCCTTAACGTTTCACTGGCTGCGCTGCCATTGGGTTTCGATTGAAATTCCTCATTTCACACACACCAAATAACCGTATGCATGTGGCATATGTACATACGTTTTGCGTCCTTCGTTCTTCGTCGTTTGTCGTTTGTCCTTCATCCTGTGTGTCCATTTTAACGTTGCTTTGAGCCATTTACAGCATGAGTTGCAACCAACAGCAACAAGGAGTTAGCCAAAAGGCAGCGAAGACAACAACCAGGACGACCTCCACTCACAAGTATTTTGCTATTTGGCCACGCAAGGTGCTTGTGCTTCTATTTGTATATGTGCGTGTGTATGTGTGTGTATGTGTGTATGTGTGTGTGTGTTTGTTTGTTTGTGTGTTTCTGTTTGTGTGAAATTTAGCGCGCAATACACACACCACGCCAAACCATACTTATACACACCGATTTACACCCGAGAAGCAGCAGCCAGCAACAGTTTCACCTTTACGCCATATTTATGTTTGACACCACAAGCACACACACACAGAGCACACACACACACACACATAGCTATCCTCTCAGCTCCGACACTCTTTGATTGTCTTCCCCTCGTTTTTTTCTATCTCTCTTTCTTTCTCACTCTCATTTTGCTGGATCGCAACCTTTGAAGGCGGTGACGTTGCTTTTGACCTAGTAAAATGCAACAGCATTAAAGTCAAAGTTGTTGTTGTTGTTGTTGTTGCTGCTGGTGTTGCTGCTGGTGTTGGTTGTTGCTGTTGGTTGTTTGCAACAAATGCAATCGCTGATGGCAACAGAATCAGCAACACGAGACGCACTGTGATTCAAAGCTTTGTAGCGAGCACTTTGAGATCTATGAAATTTCAATTTTATGTATCTATCGATATGTTATAATGATCGTTCGATAATAGCCAATATCGATAAATGTAGCGATTCAACTGGCTTCTCATAAGTTTCATAAGAAAATCTGTTATCGATATTATAAAAGATATAAATGATTATCGATTAAAACGAAACCCATATCATGGTACGCCTGCTATTCGATTTACTCTGCCAGCTATACGATATAAGAAGAGCTAGTTCTACGATATAACGATCAGCTATCTATACAATAGAGGTATCAATCAGCTATAATTTATAGTTATCGGATAGTCATATATAATGATATAACAATAGCGATAAATATGCTATACGATATAACTATGAACTAGCTCTACGATATAGCTTTGATCCAGCTTTACGATATAAGTATCAGCCCGTTTTTATTTATAGCTATCGACAAGCCTTACGATGTATTATCCAGCTATTCAATACTACGATAACAATTGGCCTGCTACAATAGCTAAATAAGTTTCTTCCCGATAAATGAAACGATATGAGATATGGTAAAACCTTCTCCAATCTACTCGAATATATAGGTCTGCATATAGCTCTGAAATACTAAAGCATATACAGTAATTCAGTTAGATACGCACCCAAAGCTATGTCTAGTAACATTTTTCTGACGACTCCTGCCTTCTACTGTTTAAATGTTACTAGTTTGTATAAGTTCTATTTCCGTTAGTGCTTTTATTCTGAGATACAAATCAAACAAAGGGAGTAAGCTCCAATATATAATATATATTCAATAATATCGTAACTTGTCGGCTTAAAGTTTGACTTTTGAAACAAACCCCTCCAGCTCTGAAATCGACACGTTTATACAGATAGTTAAACAAAACTATATCAACTACATACAACTTTATCATATCCTTTGAGATGTATACTAGAATAGTAGAATACAAACAGCATCAAAGGCAGAGTTTATCCTCCTATATAATTTCAGTATCGTAAGAGCTTAAAATCGCATAAGAACTATACATGCACATTACATATCTTTATATACTATATATCAAAAACTCCGATGATATCTAATCTCTACTTAATCTCACTTAAGACTCTTACGATTTGAGTGCAGAACAAGTGGAGTTTGAACCACTGTGCGAGAGTGAAATGAACCAATTTTGCGCAAGTTGCGAGCATTTGATGAAGTCAATTCGCCAGTCTTCGTTGTCGTTGGGCACATCTGAGCAGCTAGGCCGTACCTAGGCAACACCTGAGCAGCGCCTGCCTACCTGGGCTCGAGCTCTGACTAACTAGTTAAACACTAACGGGCTGCCATTGTGGCCTGAAGTATATGCAAATTTAAAGTATGCATTAGATTTAAGTGAAAAACCAGGCAAAACTTGGATGGGCTTTTCTAAGGAGGTCCACTTATATGCAAGGATATGAGCAAAGCCATACACGAAAGCATTTAGCCATGGAAATAAAAAAAAAGTGCTGCCCTACGTTTCGGGTATTCTGTGAGTAGCTGTTGTCAGTGATTCACTGCGGCTACTGGCTCAAAACGAGGCCAGAACGAGCCAGTCCCACTTAACAATACAGTAGACACTCAGCACAAAGAAAATTAAGTTTTTAAATCATTTCTTGATCGAAAATTAAAGCGTGAGGGAACTTTCAGTCTTTTCATTTCAAATCAAAGGGGAAAGTATCAAACTTTTATGGAAAACTTTAATAAGTGTTTAAAACAATGCAAAGAGGTTAAGGGTTTCCATCTCTTAGAAAGGACATTTCTCTCTTTAAGAGAAACCGATTTCCCATACTGAAAACTTTCAAGGCACAAATTAGCCCTAACTTGTGAGCTTCTACTGTGCCTGAGCAGCAACTTCATCAGTACTATATATGTGTGTGTGTGTGTGTGTGTGAGTCCCGGAACAATGCACTATTTGTAAAATGGACACTTTGCATCGCAATGCAATGAACTTTTAACTCAGAAAACGTTTTGGGCCAAATGCTTAGCCATGTCAAAGCAATTGCTAAAAATGAGCAAAACGAAAAGCTGCAAAGGCTACAGCATTGAGGGGGGTTCAAATGGGCTTTGACCTTCTTAAGACAAGATTGATCGAAGAGTATAGGAAAAACTTTAAGAAATCTTAGAGGAAACTATGTAAAAAGCGACCCCCACAAAATGGAAAAAGTGCTCGACCTACGCCACTGAGAATGCGCTTTAAGTGAGTTCTTAGATACCCCTCAAAAGTTTTTTGACAGACAACCACACACACACACATCTACACAACCACCATGCAGTAGTTTCCTACACACACACACAGCAGTGGTCAATTTTTGTTTGCTTAGTGAAAAAAAATAGTGAGCGATTGCCACGAAAATATTGTTAAAACTTACAGAATAAATCGCAACAAAGCAAACCTTTTATAACATAAACTAAACTACCAGACAATGTAAGCGTTGATGCATACCCAAACAAACACACACAAACACACACACACACACACACACACACACACATAGATACAAGCAACTAATTGTACACTGATGCAATTTGAATTGCTTTGGTTTCGCCTTGTCGCTGGAATAGCTATAACACAAACATTGTATATGGCTAATAAAGTGTGTGTGTATTGGTGTGTGTTTGTGTGTGTGGACTACCGGATGTGTGTTGAGTGTGCCTGTACTAAATTCAATATTTATAATATGGTTATAAATCTCGAATCATTTAAATGTATACGTGCAATGGACGTCATTGAGGAAATTGAATAAAAAGAAAATAAATATGCAGAAGCTTTTTAGCGTTGAAAAAATTGTGTGGCATAGTAGGGGTATTCCTGTTATCTATAGCATGTTTTATTCATGGCTAAAGCTTAAATAATTGATTGACTGATCAAAGCTGAAAATTATTTGATTTTCAATAACAACAAAACTACAAAATAAATACTATTAATAAATTATAGACATCGAACTAAAGTCTCGATTGCTAATCGGCTGATAAAAATATTAAAGCAGCGTTGCCAACTTGTTGTAAAAATACAAAATGAAAAACTGTTTAAGAAAGTAACAGAATAGATTGTCCAGATAAAATATTTTGACTAGAGACTATCTCTATTTTGATCAAGAAACAAGTTTACTTAAAAACATTCCTGATTGTTGAAGGAGCATTAAAAATGTTGGGAATTTTTTTCATTATTTTATAAAAAAATAAAATAAAAACAAAAAAAATAGTAATTTTATTTTAAAATAATAGTTATTTTATATAAAAATATATACAAATTTTAATTAGGATACAAGTATATATTATATGTATATTTTTTATAAGCATTTTATACAGACAAATATTTAATTATTTTATATTTATTTTTTTTTTCTTCATGTATTTCCATATTAACAACATTTTGGTTTTTATTTCTCTATTTTAATTCAAAAATTCTCATTTCGCGTTCCCTGTGAAAAAATATCTAAAAATATGATAAGTATATTTGACTCAAACCCATTGAAATACTTTAAATCTTTTACTAATTTAATTTTATTTATTTTAGGTATTTATTATTTATTTTTTTTAATCTGTTTATATCAAATAAGTTTTGTGCTAGAAGACAACTTTATCTATTTTTTATATATATTTTGAAAGCCATAAAACACTTCCGTTTTCTCTTTTTCGTTAAACTCGAAAGCATCAAAATCACCTCTATTCATAGTAAAAGCGACTAACATATATCTTTATATAGTATATATTTCAGACTTCCTTTAAGCAAATATAATTATTTTTGTACATGAGATTTTGTGCAATTGAAAATTTTGCACAACTTTAAATAAAGCAGCGATCAATGAGATATTTAAGTCCTTGTGATTTGTAGCTACATCAATAGGACACACGACGAGAGGAACGACAGGGAGGCACTGTATGGTGTATGGTGACATTAGATGAATGGGAGGAGGCGGTTACGTTCAGGGACCTTTGTAGCATTAAGGAATGGAGGAAGGACATAAATGTATTATTACATTTGTGATGAAATTTCGAGCTGCACTGCTTTGGTTAATCTGATGCTATTTAAAGGAAGTAGCTGGGGGACAGTTTGCAGCTACCACAAACACTACATAAGCCCACGCTATGTACACACACACACACACCATGCCACACAACAAACACACACAAACACAAAGCAGCCAGTTATCTAAACAAAAGCTAAAGCATAGTTAGTCCGGTTTTTGGGTTTTGCTTGTTTACTTTGCCATGCTTTACTTTCCGTTGGTCTACACCCCCCGTCCACGACTTATGATGCTGACTTATTGCTTATGGGGCAACGGTAAGTCACACCCACATAAACACACACACAACAAACACACACATGGAACACAAAGGACAGAAGCAATGCATTGTTGACGTTTTGCTGCATTGTTGTTGTCTATCGGCCATGTTGTCTGAGGTTGAGGTTAACAAACAGAAGCCCCCTATTGAAATGCGATGCGGCAGGTGGTTGAGGAAATTGCGCATACGCCGTGTTATCTCTATTAACGAATTTTCAACTTATACTAATTCTTACTTATAATACGTCAATTGGATGTTGATGTAAGGTATGGGTTTCGATACGATTTATATTTCAAAGGATGTGTGGGTATGTATGTGTGTGTGAGTGTTCATGTATGTGTTAGTATGTAGACAATTAAATATTTGAAATCAAATACCACAAATTGTATAGACAAAAACACAATAGAAACGCTTAATATAGACTTTGGAATACTCTATGAATACTTTAAATCATGTTCCTTTACCAGACGTTCCCCAGCTGTTTCATTTCCAATCGTTTCTTATCACTCTGTTATCTAAATTCAAATAAATATTTCGAAATTCCATTCATAATTTCCGCAGTACCTCGTTTCCTTTCGTTATATTTGATTAGTATTTTTATGTTAAATTCGTTAAGTTTGCTTCGTTCAAATGTTTCATTTCCAGAGTTTCATTCAAGCAAGCTTTAATCCAATATAATTTGCAGACCAACATTCAATATACCCTAAAAAAAAAAGCTGCTCATATATTTTTCATTTTTCCATTCCAAAAATTGCTTTTTTTTCAAATCTTTCACAGAAAACTTTTGCTTATTTAAAGGAAATATAGTTTTCTTTATATACCAGTAACTGCTGACAAACCTAATGACTTGTCCATGGTACCTATAACTCATATTTTGTAGGGTATATGAAGATGAACGACAAGAGAATGAAATGCAAAATGCAAAACGTGACTTTCACAGCAGCCGTCGACTGACTGAGTAAGTGACTGTATAACTAATTGACCAACTGGCTGACTGGCTGGCTGACTGACTGAGAGAGTGACTGACTGACTGAATGACTGACTGAGAGAGTGACTAAATGTCTGCAATGACTGACACTTTGGCGGACTGACGAAGTGTCCGAGTGGCAGATTGGAAATTTGTAAATTTGTTTGCTTCGGCGCGCGACAAAAGTCAACAAGGCAAAATACTTTAAATATCAATAAACACAGGATGGAATGTGACGCGAGGCGGGAAAAATGTTATACGGGTGGTGGGTGGGGTGGGTGTGAAAAGTGTAGGGGAATATTTAAGAGAGATTGAAAATAAAACAATTGGCAGCTTTGATTGGATCAATGGGCGTGTATATTTATGGCTCTTGGTGGATCCGTTGGCCGATTTGCATATTTGGTTAATTGAAATTGATTTTTGTGTCGTAAACAAAGAAAAGTCCATTGCATACTTACGGCCGTTGGCCACACTGAACAAACCAAAACAGAGCTGACAGAACTGGCAGTGACAGCAACTGGAGCAAGTGAAGCAATGGGAGCAATGGGAACAGCCAACCGGAGCAACCAACCAAAGTACAGTCACCTTGCGGTTTCTCTCATAAAAATCAATTTCAATTTTAACTAACGAAAAATATTATGCAACTCGGAGTCGGGCCTAGAGGGTTACGGCTTCCCTTTGAAAGGCCAAAAGAGACTGCAGGCTGCAGAACAACTTCAAGTTAACCACAAGCCGACCGAGTTGTTGTTGTTGTTCCTCTGTTAGAAGCATAGACGCTGCTGCTTGAGGGCTACTACTACAGCTAGTAGTATGGAGAGGGAGGGGGTGGCAGGTTTTATGGTAAGATAGAATAGTGGGAGAAGTGGAAATGGAAGTGGGGCTTGGACAACCGCAAGAACCGCTCGCCAGGCGCACTCAGCGAGCTGCGGCCTGACCTGCTTACTTGAGAGCTCATGCAGTGGCCAGAGTTAAGAGTGCCAAGGGGTTGCCCGCTGGCTTCCAGTGGAGGCTGGAGGATGGGGGCACGGGCAGGGGCAGGGGGCATGCAGCGGGGAGAAGCGAGGTATAGGGAGTAGGAAGTAAAGAGTAGCGGTGCAGCGGTGGGACAATGTGGCAAACAGTCTGTGTGTTTGAGTATTTTGTGTTTGCGTGCAACATGCACACACAAAGTGTGGCAAGCAGCAAGCAGCAAGCGGTAAGCGGCAAGCGGCAAGTGGCAAGTATACATTTTGGGCGGTTTGGATAGCTATGTGGTCGGATGGCTGGGATCTTCGTGCAATGACGTCAATGAACACACGCACCGCCAATTTTGACAACAATGCAACAGACAACAGCAGACACAGCGGACCAAAGGGCGAGCACTAAACTAGGCGGTGGGTAACAGGGAAATGACACGAAAAACTTAAGTGCAATTGCAATGACAAATTATTTATCACAAAAAATGGCCAAAACAGAACGCGACCACTGCCACCACAAGAGCCACAAAAAAACACTCTCCTTTAATCCAAAAGAGCATAAAAAAAACACCAGAAAAGGGCTTTAATGAAACTGACCTACAAATCGTATGTGACATTATTGAAATAGCCTCCTTTAGCATGAAAATAACAAGCAGCTGCTAGAACACTTCAAGTCATATTGTCAAAAGGTGGTTTTCAAGGATAATTTTCATAAGACTCATAAGGACAGTCAGAAGACTTATAAGACAGCTCTGATATGTCCAAAAAAGTAGAACGACCTTGTCACTTGAAGATATTCTATAATTTATATAGAATATATGAAGAGTATGCTTCGATTTAACCGATTGTATATCAAAAAGCAACTTAGAACTTCAACTTATCAATTTCATTAAGGATTTTCAGAACAAAAGGAAAATGTGATAGAAAAATTGAGACACTTCAATATCAATAATCTCTAAGATTGAGAGCATGACTCACAAAATAATGGACACTGAGGAAACTGTAAAAGCTGCAATATCAGAAATAGCCAGAAATTGTATAAAGAATATGTACATATGATAATTCTTTATAGATTTACCAGAAACGAATACATCCATTTTGGTGCCTCTAACTTCACCAGTTTCTGGCATCGCTTCAGTTTCCCAGATGGAGAACATGTCTGATCAGGCATAACATATAATCTATGGTAAGGATTCCTATGTAGGATTAGTCAGAAATTTTATATAGAATATGTATATACGATAATTCTATATAAATATTCTCCTAGACGAAACTTGACATCAGCTTTGGTGCCTGCAACTACTCCAGTTTCTGGCTTCTGCTGCAGTTTTCACAGAGAGAGAACTTATCTGATCAGGCCTATATAACATATAGTCTATGATAAGGATTTCTACACAGGAAAAGTCCAAAATCGTACATAGAATATGTATATACGATAATTCTAAATAGATATCATCCTAAACGAAGCCACACATCACATTTGCAGCCTCCAACTTCACCAATTTCTGACATCTGCTGCAGTTTTACAAAGAGAGAAACGAAGTTATCTAATCAGGCCTATATAACATATAGTCTATGATAAGGATTTCTATACAGGAATAGCCCAAAATCTTACACAGAATATGTATATACGATAATTTTTGATAGATATCCTCCTAGACGAAAATGCTCATGACATTTGGAGCCTCCAACTTCATCAGTTTTTGGCATCTGCTGCAGTTTTACAGAGAGAGAAACGAACATATCTGATACATATAAACTCACATACCATCACTCACAGTTATTGATCAGCTTTGTATATATATATATTATATTTTAAGCTAATTGTAGTGTGCAGTTGGCAGCGGCATAAGCCCTTTTATGTGCGCGGTGGGCAATCCATCAATTAGCAGAATATTTTAAAAGCATTTCACAGAATATAATTCCTTTAGCGGATTCTCATTTATTTTTGCGAAAATTCACGTTCATGAGCGGAAATTAAAGGCCAAGGTTAAATGTGAAAGCCTTTATCTTTCATTAGATTCACCTTTAATTGGTTTTCAAGGCTATAGACAGAAGTCAATCGAATATCGACAATCGACAGCGAAAATGCACACGGCCGCATTAAATGAAAAACACCCCCAAAAACCGTTGAAATAAAGTGAAGAGAGTCAAGAGGCCATCGACAAGCTGACAGCTCATCACCAATTCAATGTTGAAGGACATTTCTTTCATCCAAAAGCATTGCCATGGCCAAGGCCAAATAAATTAAGTTAGCGTTTTTCTACGTATATATTCCAGGAGCAAAAGGAATGGTTATCCGTCAAGGATATCAATTTTAAATCATATCGAATGACGCTCAGAAAAAAAAGAATAAATAAAATTCTCGCACACGTAATTAATTAACTTTAGCTGATGCATATGGTAAATAACATACAAGCAGATATTATATATAGATATATATATAGTAAAAAGCCACTGAGAACCTTATCGCTAAGCTCAGTCAGACATCTGGGAAGGGCTTTGGTCCGCTAATGCACCTTGATACACCCATTGATCAATTGAGTTGTCGTGGCGCCTTACACTCTTTGAATACTTACGACCTTTGGGAGCCACCGAGCTACACACGCGTATGGCAAGCTATGGCCAGGTATGGCTAGGTATGGCGCTATGGAGCTAAATCGCAACGCTGACAGTGAGAGATGAGTGAAAAACGAGTTGCAGATAATGAATAATGAATACGCGTATAAACAAACATTTTTCTATTCATTGAATACAAAATAATTTCTGCTTTCTGACACCCTCATCTAATTTGTAATGCGTTTTTAAGTAAAACCTTGTTGCTTTGACAATTTCCGTTGGGAATGCTTTGAGCTCTGACTTAGTGCTAAGTAATTAGATAAAAATATCCCAATATATATACTTATACGATTTCATATGTAAATCTCTCAAGGTTCTCAGACATTCATCATTCCAACTCTCATTTCGGTTTCTCAATCTTTGAATATTTTATAATATTCACAACTTACAAGTAGAAAAGTTGATTGAGTTGCAGAAATAATATTTGAAAGGAAATGAAAAGATATATTTATGGTCGAAAATAGATTTTTGCATACGCGAAGGACAGAAACAATAATAAATAAATTAATTTTCATATTGAAAATGCATTTGCTGCGTTTGACAGAGAAACTGCGGAAAATCCTTTCGACGAAAAGCAATTAAAATGATATTCGATAAAATTCTGATTCCAAAAACAGTTAAAGCGCCAAAAAAAATTGATTTTTATCAATTTTGTATACATTTTTAATGGGTTGGGGGACTTAAAATGGATAAAAATTCTACGAAAAATAATCAATTTTAATGAAACAAAGAGCCAGAGGAAAGAAATTATAAATGAAGAGACTGTGGCTACAACTGAATGCATCGTTGATGAAGAGAATATATCGATTATTATATACAATAATATGCCACCAGCTTTGATGCTATCGATTATTATGAAACTCTAAGAGAAGTGATATATAATAACGTCAATCGAAAACGATCATGGTCCAAGCATGATGAAGCGCCACAAACCCAAAGAAGATTATGCTGTCAGTTTGATGGGATTCAAAGGGTCTGGTATATTTTGAGCTGCTTCGAAGGAACCGAACGATTAATTCGGATGTCTACTGTCAACAACTGAACTAATTGAATACAGCCAAGGTCAAGTCAAGGAGAAACGACCAGAATTGGTCAATCGCTAAGGTGTCATATTCCAGCAGGACAACGCTAGATCGCACATATCTTTGGACACTCGCCAAAAACTGAGTGAGCTTGGCTGGGAACTTTTGATGCATCCACGCTCAGACCACCATTTGTTTCGGTCTTTGCAAAACTCCTTAAATGGTAAAACTTTTGATAAGGACGAGGCTATCAAATCGCACTTGCTTCAGTTTTTTGCAGATAAAGCCCAGAAGTTCTATGAGCGTGGAATAATGAATTTGAAGGAAAGATGGCGAAAGGTCATCCAACAAAACGGAAAATATATAATTGATTAAAGTTCATTCTAAAAGTTATAAAAATGTATTTACTTTCTTTTAAAAAATCACCAGTTTCTTTTCGGTCAACCCAATTTATATATATATATGTAAAGATGTTTATTGATAGTTTGTGTTTATAGTTTAATGGTAATTGGTTAAATATAATAGTAGAAGCATTAGGCACTGCGACAACTGCGACTGCGACGACTGAACAACTCTTCGACGACAACAACAACTGATTCCGACGAAGCCAACAACAACTGACTATGACGACGGCGACTGCATTCACAACTCTCGCACGGCTTGTACAACTTCAACTGCCTCTCAACTCTTGCCTCTACTTATATCGATGGCAGGGTTGCCACATGTTCTATGAAAGACCACTGTTTACATATATATATATATATATATATATATATATATATATAGTAGAAGTCCGATTTAACGAACCAATAAATATACGTTAAAGTTCTTATTTATGTTAACAGAAACAATATTTTTATGTTTTTTTAAGCGAACTTAAGAACGAATATGCAATGTGGATATGTAGATACATAAATAGTTCAAGCGTTTTAATTAAAAATGTCTTTAACTCAAGTTTGCTTAAGTCTTAGTGAAATTCTCTTTAAGCTAAACACTTTGCAACATAAACATTATTTTGTTATCTTAGCAATTTCGATTCAAAAACTTAACTAACATAGTTAAGAGTCAAAATGCTAAGATCGTTTTTATACTATTCAACTTTTACATTGATTGTATGTTTTGTTCACATACATTTCCCTTTTTAAATCGTTATATTGAGCATTACTATTCGTTATATAAGGTACTCAATGTAAAAATTAAACTAGTAATTCGTTTAACCTTAACAATTTTTTTCTTTTCCTTTATATTTAGAGATTCTTAGTTAGTCATATATGTACTATAAATTTATGTTTCAATCCTTATCACAAACTCTTTTTTATCTCTCTTTAAATTTGTATCTTTATCTGCTCTAAGAAGGAGACTAATAGCTCTGATTAGGGATATATCAAGCTGAACTGGCAAATACAGAAATAGTTGAGAAAATATATACCCTGAATAAATACTGAATGAAAACTCTGCTAACAAAGTGTTCATTCAACGTTTCAGCCTTTACAAATATTGAAATTTCTAGGAACAGATTAGGCTTCTTTATCGATAAAAGTTAGGCTTCATCTATCTAACAAATAATTTTCACTAAAAATCGATTTAGTTTTGTTGAAAATACTTGAAAATTTTTAATGAAATTTGCCACTTACCTTAAATTGAATTGACTCACATAAACATCGTTCATCGTGTCATGCTGCACGCTGCAAATAGAGAAATTGTTGGTTAAAAGTTCAGTTTCGCTTGCAACACTGTGGCAAGAAGAGAATTGCGAGGAGTGTCAACGAAATTTTCAAGTATTTAATTAATTGTTACAAACTAAACGAGTGCGTAAACAACATGTGAACAGCTCTATTATCATGTCGATATGGTCAATAGGCTCTGTATCTGTTTATCTACATGTTTGTGTCATAAGTACTATTATATGGGAAGGGGGCTTTCAAAAACTAGACCAACATACAAACTAGACGAAAAGATAAAAAAAAATAGAAAAAAACAATAAAAACAAAGCAAAAGTCTTACTTTGTTGCAAAGGGCGGGGTTTGTAGCATAGGAAGATATCCTGTAAACAAATATCCTGTAAAGAAATAGACGAAATAAAAGATGAAAACGTATAACTGGACACAAGATTAGTTCAGTTATATTAACTATTCTATCTTTATCTTAAGCTTTATATAACATTTTATTGGGAACATAGATATATATATATAAAAATAGATACATATATCTTTAGATATACATATAAAATACACAGAAGAATAAATCAGACAGAGGCTATCGGATCCACTGTCTAACTAGATTTACGTATATATACAGTAGAGTCTCGCTAATTCGAATATGCCCTAGACCGAATCGTACTTTAGGCAGAAAATATCCAATTTCCAATAGTTATTTTGCACTGCGGATCGACTATAGTTCCTCTAGTCCGAATCAAATGATAGTGTATAGAGAAGGAATCAATAAGTCAGTGAATAAAAACACATGTAGGGATACTTTTTAAACTCACATAATAATATTTGATATCAACTTTGCCGATTAAACTTGAATTTATATATTTTCCATTACTTTATATCTATATCTAGCATTTATTTCTATACTTTGTTATTAATTCTAAATTGAAATAGATTTTTTTTAAATGAAAAACTATTTGAAATTGTTTTTCCTGAATATATTTTAAACATGACCCAGAGCTGATTTCAATTGATTCAATTTAGCGAGACTCCACTGTATATACTTTATCTAGTGCCGCCTTTTAACTGTTAACTGTTACACCCCATAACTATGCCAAGTAGAGGGTATAACGCGACGGCGGCGTAATTAAAAACCGTTATCAATTTCAATTGTTATTTGTTGTGACCAGAAAGTAACTGCACCTAACTATAGTACGCTTTGATATTTGTATCTGTATGTGTACTATTCCATATATATATGAGTTTTACGAGTTGTGCGAGTGATCAATACCTATGTAGGTATATAGATTAGCCAGTTGCCCAGTTACAAGCCTCGAAACCTTTTCGCCACGACTGGCGCAAAGTCCAAAATGTTACACTTGAGCAAATAAACTGTACAACAGTTTGCAAATAGCTCTCTAAATAAAATCATTGAGATTCTACTTAAAAGTAAAAAAAACTAAAAAAAAACACTCTTAAGTTCAGCACAGAACAAAATAACACTCAAAAGCTGCTGGAAAACAAAACGTTAACAGGCAAAAATTCAAAAATCAAAACGAGAAAAACAAAGTATTTTTTTAATATATACACAATACATATAGCTCCACCTATTGCATATATGATATACATATATAATCCTATACTAGACACAAAGAAGCTAAATTATACACGACCAGAATTCAATCAAAATTCTTTGACAGCAGAAAAAAGAGACGAAAAAAAAAGTATGTCAGTTTCGCGTTACGCATACGCAGCGTAGTCATTGCTGAAATTCAAAAATAGTTCCAACAATGAGTGTGTGTGTGTGTGTGTCTGCCTGCATGTGGCTCGTGTGTACTGTATGCATGTGTACATATGTGTGGTTTGTGTGTGAGTGGCTTGTTTGTGCGTGTGCTCAGGCAGAGCTTCGGTTGCATAGCATATGCAACGTTTTAAATTTTTGTGTGTGTTGCAAACTGTGAAATTGCCAGCAAATTCCATCAGTCAAAAGAGCTCGAAAGGACTTAAATGATGTTCTCTTCTTTATTAAAGATAAATAAAGCTACACACACACACACACATATGCATATGCATACACACACAGTTTTAGTCGTTGAGTTCAACCTTAACTGGAATCTTTGGCAAGTGGTTGAGAAAATCGAGTAAATTGAGCTGCATATTTTCACTGGCTATTTCCGGCCTGCAACGAGCAGCAGCACGCACATCTACACACACGTATACACACTCATATGCACACACACAAAGCTGGATTAAAGCTACAATTGAATAATTTCACTTTAAAGATTATCGCAGCATCTCGCTCCATCTTGCAATCAATTTTCCATCGTTTACAGTTTCATTTCGCTCAACTGTCGCTCAAATCTTAATTCGAGAAGCGTATGTAGGCTTGCCCCATAATAATATTACATGAGACTTTATAAAATATTGAAAAGTTTTTCACTTACTAATGGATTTAGAGTGCGCTCAAACAACATTCCATCCACAGCCGGACAAAGTTCAGAGCTAACTTTTTAAATCAATTTGCTTAAACAACCAAACTGACACTTGCACTTTTTATATGCATAAATTACACACACGATTTTCCATATCATAAATTATACATATACACATATATATGTGAGTAAATGTCAGTATATATACTGTATTTAAACTTCGTATGTATAAACTGCAAGCAACTTTGTAAATTGATACACTTTTTATTAGTTTATTATTATTAGTATAAATAATATATTTATACTGTGAGAAAACAGTTTATAAACGGAAGAGGAATGTTTTCTCGAGGAGACGCTTTGAGCTCAGTTCTGATACATCCTAGCACACACACACAAACAATTACATACATGCACACTCACACACACACATCAAACCACAACCATTACTCTGACTTCATTTCCAGCAGTTTCTTGGATATTTTTCTGTGTTTAACCGATTTTCATGCAATTTTCATCAGAGATCTAAAGCATGCTTAATATATATATATGATTTAATTATTATGATTTAATTTAATATATATGATTTAATTAATTATTTAATATTAATATAGTTTATAAATAAACCAGACTTTTAGTGGTATGTGAATGGCAAATTGCAAAATCTGAAATTCATTTAATGTAGCTTAAAAGCTACAGAGTAGCTATTAAATCAGAACAACTTTCTGTCTCGAATAATTTCAACTTCCAAAATATTCAGTTCAGAAACGAGGAAAAATCCCTTGTTCAAAATTTATTTATACACAAATCTCATTAGTAAACAAATATTGTATATTATTTATAGCCAAATCAAGAATCTTAACTCTACTCTTAAGCTTATCTCACTTCAATTAAATTATTATTAATTCACTGGCGACTTTCCTTATTTTTTGACTTGGTTGAAGCGAAGGAAAAAAAAGAAGCCAAAAAAAGGGAACAATTGCAGTCAAATTAATTTTAATAAGTGAGAATTCAATTCTGCACAGAAATTGTAGCCGTCTGCTGTATATCAAGTATAAAATGAGTATTAAAAATCAAATGAGCAGGGAAAGGCTGAATTATTATTAAATAATATATGATTGAATATTATATTTATTATTAACAAGCGAGTTTTAAATTTCTTTCGAAATTCATTCAAGAAACTCCGATTTTTATTAAAATTTCATTTAAAATTTTCGCTTGCATATAAATTAAGTACATAAATCGCAGATTTCACTTCAAAAAAATGAATGTTCAGTTATTTATGAGTAGTGTTCAAAGCGTACGATTACCATTCAACTGGGAATCAAACACCCTTCGAAAAGTATCGAAATCGTTGGAAATTTGAAAAATTTTAAAATTGAAAATTAGTATCAAGCTAATAATTATTAATTTAATTAGTAAATCCCAAAAACTTGATCGAAGATAAGCTAAAATTAATTTAAATTAAAAAGAATATAAAATGTATTTTTCGTTTGTATTAAAGGTAAATTTCTTGAAATTAAATTTGTTTGATTTGAAAGAAAACCTTGAGAAGAACTTGAATTCTGCGATTGCCCTTTTGATTGCATTGATCGATTGGCAAACATTGGCGATTGGCGAATAATTTCAAGGCAGACATCGACGTCAGGTTGTGCATTATAAGAGCTACCCTTTAGCTCTGACAAGTTGACAAACTGTCAGAATGACAGAGTGAGCGACTGGCTAAATGTGAACTAACTATTCGTACTACTGCCTGACAGACTAATTCCAGTTCCAGTTTTCGGCTTTAAGTTTCAATTTTTGACATTCTTTGGACTCTCTGGTAGTCTGACACTATGGCAATCTGGCAGTCTGGCTGTATGGCACTGGCACGCGACTCAACGCCCCAAAATTGTATCTCATATATTGCGAGTCATGTCGCGTCGCTTTGTTGGCTTTGGGATTTTTGGAGCACATTGACAAATTGAGCCAAAGTGGAAGGTGTTAGATGCTCCGACCACAACAAATTTCAGTTCTCTGTACGTGTGTGCGTTTACACACATACACACATACGCACATACATACATACATACTTGTACACACGTGTGAATCGTATTTCATTTCTGGTTCCCAGCGACAGCTCTATTCTACGCTCTTTATTGAGCACTAATTGGCGAATAGCTCTAAGGAATTAAAATTTTTAGCGTAATAAAGCTTTAATTATTACAATAAAAGAATAAAAATATATAGAAAAATATTATAATATTATAATATTATGGACATAAAATATATATATAGTAGTAAAAGCAATTATTCAATTGCGATAAATGAAATTCAATCAGCAGGCAAATGAAACTAGTTTCACACGAATTTATGTAAATAATAATAAAATATTTAACATTTTTAAATCTAAAGCTTTTCTTGTATTTAAATTAAAGCTGATAGTTTATTTGAATTTTTTTTTTATAATTTATAGTAGAAATAAAATAAATACATAAAAATAGATATATATATTGATGATCTATTAATGATCTATTAATGATCTATTCATTTTATGAATAAAAATATATGAGAAAAAATAAAACAAATATAAATTTGATATTTTCTCTATGATTTCTGTATGCAAGATAGTTCAGATCATTATATTGTTATGCAAAGAAACTTTACTCTATATTGTTCTGGACAATATAAAAGTACTAAATATCTTTCACAAACTTGATAAACAAAAGATATAGTATATATAATTTAGATATCTTAAAAACATCAAGAGTCTAAAACACTTTTATGAAGGCTGTTAAAATGCATAAAAACGTTGCCAAGAGGCCAAGTTAGATTAATCCAATATGTGTATATAAATGTCTTAACTATAAAATATAACTAAATTCTTATCTAGTAATTCGATAATAAATTATTAGATAAAAATAAAGTTTAGCGAGACCTTTTTTCTATGGAAAATCAAAATAAGTTGGAGCTCTTAAGATTTCAAATACAATAATAAAAAAGCTCTTAAGCTAAATGTTTGAAAACGATCAGAAATCTATATAGTGATTACTCCGATTTCTTTTCTACCTAAAACATAAATTTTATGTGCGTTTTGTCTTCAACTTTAACTACTACTACTTATTTTTACGAC
Source organism: Hirtodrosophila trivittata (assembly GCA_035045065.1). Taxonomy (NCBI): domain Eukaryota; kingdom Metazoa; phylum Arthropoda; class Insecta; order Diptera; family Drosophilidae; genus Hirtodrosophila; species Hirtodrosophila trivittata. The sequence continues at coordinate 10,690,320 of JAWNNK010001028.1, read as the reverse complement.
ATCACAAGCAATCCTAAGAATTACCCGTTTTAAGTGATTCAACTGCCCTTCTCCTCGATTCTCAAATGTAGTACTTAAGCTCACATAAGGACATGCTTTTTTTTGTGTGTGTATATGTAAGTGTGGGTGAGTAGTATGTATGATGTTAGTATGATGTAAGTATGATGAAAGTATGATGTATGCATGATGTTAGTATGATGTATGTATGCATGTATGTATCTATGTATGTATGATTTATATATAATGTATGGTATGTATGTATATATGATGTATATATAATCAATCTCAAGCTGAAATTGCCATACATTTATTTTTTCAACTTTTGGATATTATTTAACTTTTTCAAAAGAACATTAGTTTTTATGATTAGACAGATCCAAGACCTGGTTAAAGATATAGTTTATGATACAATAAAAAGCAGCAACTATATATTAACAAAATATAAAAACTTAAATAACTTTTACCCCTTGGTAAAGACCCAAGAATGATATACTATGTATAAACTTTGAGTTCTGTTGATACGCAAATTGGGGCTAACAAATTTCCAGTTAAGTTCTGATAAACAGCAAAGCAAGAGGAAGAAGAAGAAGAGGTTGTTGCTCTTATCAGTTGTAGTATTATTTTTACTGTTAACCAGACTAATGGAAATGCGAATAGAAATAAAGTAAAGGTGTAGTAAAAACGAACTGTAGAATTTGTGGCCAACAAATTCATAGAAACACCTTCTAAATTTAGAGTCAAAAAACTTTTGACAGTTCATCGAAGCGTTACGCTGATAATTTTTTATTTTCACTTTTTTTATGCCTAAACACACACAACACACACACACGCAACAATGGGCTATGGACTTTACCAGTTTGCAGCAAATTCGAGTTCAGATTGTTGGCAATTTATGTTGTACACTTGTCTGCATACGAAGAAGACGCGTCTTCTGCAATTCAGTTGCTGTAGAATCGCTTGGAATTCGAATTCTTTAACACATAGTTCGCTCTCTCTCTCTCTATCTTTCTGCTACTCCCTCTCGCTCTCTGGGTCTTTTTCGCTCTCGCTGATTTGAGGCAGGCCCCAAACACGTGCAACTTGCACGCTCTCACTGCTAAGCGCTTTTATGGGCATTTCAAGACTTGTTTGTCTCAAACACATACATATATATACATATATATACATATATATACATATATATATATATATATATATATGGGAAAACATACAGACCCACATGCATATGGCCAAGCAGCGTGTTCAAAGTCCACAAAATGATTACAAAGTGCAAAGATGCACGAGAGATACTCAAGTAAATTGAATTAATCTAAGATCTAAGGATCAGCAAATGCCATAAAAAAAAGTGGGGGACCACGGACAAATAGAGGGCGGAAACTAAGTAAAAGCAAAGAAAATGCATATAGCTAAGTATATAAGTAGTATCTTTAACTAGCAGAAAAGTTCAACTGATAGTAAATTGAGAATTTTGCATACTTAAAGTTTATTTTCAATTTGATGAAGAAAAAAAGTTGTAAACAATTCCGAATTCTTTAGCTGAGATTCCACTGCTTAACTGTGAAATACTTAAAAGATTATAATCTTGAGCTTACTTAACTGTTTTATACAAATTGGGAAGAGTTCTTGGTATCAACAATTGCTTTAAGACACTCTTCTGAAATCTGGTGTATAAAATTTGCGATTGAGTCGAGAGAGAAAAAATTGGAAATAAATTGCGAAATAGAAGTAGAAACTCACTAGCAAATAAAAGAGGATATGCATAAGTATATATTTGATATAATCTATGTTTATTCTCTTAATAATATCAACTAGATTCTACAACTACTGCAGATACTATATATTCCAAAGATATAGCTACAGAACTTGAGCAGATAAAAGCAAATTAAGATTTGCCATAAGAAACAGAAGCTCAGACTGCAGACAGCCGCTTGATTTCATCCTATATAAAATCCAATATATATAGAGCGATATATGTACATATGTATATTCAGATATTGACAGTTAAACAGCTGACTTAATCCAGCAATCAGAAGCTTGTCAAGACGATCAGTTAATCAGTTGAAAGGAAAACATGAACTACTCAAAAAGTTAATTCGTAAAAATGGTGAAAGTATAAATGTTTAACTAGTTAAGCAGGAAATGTGAATACCCCAAGTAATTTTAATCAGCGAGTAGTGTACTTATCAATTAGTTGATTTATGGTATTGTCGTACTTATTATGTTGTTCAATTGAGTTTAGTTAGACCAAAGATTCACATTGAAAATCAAATGAATACTGATTAATCATTTTTCATGTCAGACATGGAAAGATTTTATATACAAACTATATATATGTATATTATGCCCAACTTAATCAGTTTAAGCGGATTATATAGAGAAAGAGAGAGAGAGAGAGAGAGATCGGAAAGGGAGACAATCTTTGTACTGATCTTAACTAACAACTGACTCATATGAATAATAACAAATATATATATTAAATATAAATAAAAAGCTATTATGGAGCTGACTAATGAGTCCAAAATGCAAGATTATTAGGCCTCTCAGGTATTTGTTTAAAATCGAACAGGTATTATTAGTATTAAATTGCCATCTCTCGGAGCGATTAATTTTCAGTCAGTTGAGCTGCTTTTTTGCTACTTTTTCGGCTCTTATCAACAGCTGGCGACAGTTTTAAATTTTTTGTTATTTTCGTTTCTTTTTTATTTATTGTTGTTTTTGTTTTTGGTATTTCCATTACGTAGCGTTTGATAGGCCACATTTGAGTAGTATATACTGAGCAAATCGTTAGCTCCAACGATCCGTCGTAATCAAAAGTCAAAGTCACCAGAATGCCCCCCGCCTCCTTCCTATGGTTCTCCTCCACCACTCTTAGTAGGAATAGTATTACCACTAGGCGGGAATCGGGAAGTGAACTTTCGTTAGGTTTAGAATGGGAATATTATTTACTTTCGTTCTTGATGCGTTCCGATTGCATTTGCTTTAGCTTATCATATCTATTGCGTTTTTATTACCTTTATTTTCTAGTTATTCCATTATTATTATTACTATTATATTTTTGTAAATTTGTATTATTTCGAGTTTGTTTAAGACACAAAAATAGGAACACACCAGGTGAGTAAGAGAGAGAGAGAGAGAGAGAGAGAGAGAGACGCGAACCGGTTGTAAAACTTGGTGGGCAAGGCAGGGAAAATATTGAGTAGTAAACGACTGGAACTATGCGGCAACAGGTCTACATTGTAGCGATCTTTGTTTGCTATTAAAACCAAACAACATCAACAACCTCAACAACAACAACGACAACAACAAAAGGCAAAACAAAAAGTGGTTTGCTCCAGTCCCCAACTTTGGAGGTGCTTGTTCTCTGCCCCTCTTAAGGTCGTCTGTAGAACGGAACCCAAAGACGACAGCGATAGCAGAAATAAGAAAAAAAAAAATATATATGAAAAAGAAACCAGCAGAAAGATCATCATCATCATCGTCATCATCATCATCCGGGCAGTCAACGTCATCATCGCAAACATTGATGACGCCGTCCAAGAATGTGCCAAACTGCCTCCCCCACCCTAATCCTCAGCTCCCAGCTACCAGCTCCACAGCAGTCCCACACATCAGGCCAAACAAGTTTCGCACACTTGCGATCTACGAGCCGCATCGTGTACTGTCAAGATCGTTCATAAACAGACCAAGATCAGATCGCCTGTAGATGGTATGGGATGTAGATGGGATGGAGATGGGCCTGGAATTGGGATTGGATGCGTTTTGTTGCAACGCTTTCGTTCAAGAAGGGCAAGCTGAAGGCTGCAGCACAGCTTGACAACTGGCAACGGGCAAGCGGGCAACTTCCAACTGGCAACTGGCACACAGGTTCATATATGTAGAAATCTGTAGTGAGTAGTTGGGTTAGTACATGCTGTGCCAAAAGGTAGGAGAAGATCAGGTTTCATATAGGGATTATCATAATGAAGAAAGTTACCCAACAACAGACACAACTTGCCCAATTACGGATTATGCACTCAAAGTACTTTTCCAATAGAATTACAATAAATCCAATTGCAATGCCATTAAGAACTTTAAATACAGATCAATATCTTTATTATTTGTTAAGAAAAAGAATAGGAAATGATCATAAGATCATTCATAATAATGGAGTCAAAGATCGTAAAAGTTTTATAAAGGTCACTGAGGATCATTTAGATATATAATGAAAATCATGCGTGTTGTACATTATCTTAGCTAATTCTTAACTTGAAGTAAAATTATTTAAGATCATATCTAACTTTTTGAAATATTTGAAATCTTAAAAATATCACTGAGGATCAGTAAGACGAATAAAAGAAAAGTTGAAATATTGAAAAGATCATACAAGATCGAATTCTATAGACTTTCATACCTCCTTAGCCAATTCTTAACTTAAAATAAGAGTATTTGTAAGACTAGGCTTTAAATTTGTAGAATCTTATGAAGATCACTGAAGATCATTTAGATAAATAAAGAAATTTCGACATATAAGATCAAAATTATTACAGGTCCTCATCTCTTATCTAAAATTAGGTTATAAAACCTTTTGAATCTGCTGAAGATCAGTGAAGATCATTTATATAAATAAAAAAATTTTGAACCATAAAAATGAAGATCATATAAGATCGATATTACTAAAGTTCCAAGTCGTCTAATCCATTTAAGATAAATTCTAAAATCTTTAGAGCCTTTTAAAGATCACTGAGGATCATTTAGATAAAAAAAGGAAGCTGTTATATAGCAATTAAGATCCTATAAGAGCGATATCATTATAGTTCCACATCTATAGGTTAAGACTTTTAAAATTTGTAGAATCTTATGAAAATCACGGAAGATCATTTAGATAAATAAGGAATGTTGAAATATAAGATCAAAATCATTACAGGTCTACATCTATAATTTAAAACTATGGTTTAAAATCTTCTAAAGATCACTGAAGATCAGTGAAAATCAGTAAAGATCATTTAGATAAATAAATAAATGTTTAAGTATAGAAATGAAGATTATATAAGATTGGCATTACTAAAGTTCCAAGTCATCTAACCTAATTCTCAAGTTAAAATAAGATCATTTCTAAATCTTTACAGTCTTATGAAGATCACTTAAATAAATAAGAAGCAAGTTTTTTATAGCAATCTAAATCCTTTAAAATTGAAATCATTAGAGTTCCACATCATCTAACCCAATTCTGAACTTCAATTAAGATCATTTAAGATCATTTCTGAATACTTTGAGCCTTATAAAGATCATTTAATGACAGAAAAGTTGTAATAAAATAATGAAAATAATATTAAATCGACATGAAAAAGTTCCAGACCAGCTAACCCAATTCTGTTCAAGATGTGGTTCCGAAAAACAAGTGTTATCAAACGATCGGATAAATCATACAATGAAATTCTACGAGTCTACGATTAGTAAGTCGTTAAATTAGAAATCATACGAGTATGTGGGCTCCATGGAATATGAATAGAATTTGGATATAAGACTCTAAAATTTATGCCTATTTGTTTAGCGGAACGCCCGTACTTAAGCGTTTCTTTTTTTTTCTTTTTATGTTTATACAATTTTTATAGTTAGCAAAACATTAAACAAAATAAATTTAAATATAGTACGGGTTAGCCGAAAAAAAAAAGAAAAAAAACAAACTATTTATACACAAACAATTTATGGTTATTAGTATTACTAAGTAATATTTCGACAAGTTTTGTTTGTTTTTCTTTCTAGAATGCAAACAAGCACATGAATTTTTATTTACCATGCCCATTTCCATGCGTACATACAAGTAGTCTGCTGATTCAGATATCGAGGGTGTTCAGGCATTTATACTCTATAACATAATACCCTTATAATAATGTTAGGCTTCATGGATCCGATATTTCTTTTCTTAGACATGAGTAAACAATCCTCGAATTCTATTTCATTTCTGCTCCACATTTCGATTTCATTTTCAATTTATATATATCATTAATAAGCAATTGGAAAAACAAACAAGTATCTACGATTCTCTTTCTATTACACTCAAGGCAGTACAATACTTCGAACAAAGTATTCAGTTTTGGATAGAATATAGTTCACCCTTTGTCTTGTTGTTCTGTTTTGTAATCGAGTTTTCTTTTGACTTCTAGTTTTAGGTTGATTTTATTAGATATTTTTCTTTATCTTTAGGGTATTTCATTGTTGAGACTCAACAAATTATCAATTCTTTTAACTTTATATGAAAGTTTACTCTAAGTTTTAGTTATTTGTAGATTACATTTTCTATATCCCTAAGAAATTCCATTGATAGACTCCAAAAACTTTTCCTTAATCTATGCCTATACGATAAACCCTTTAACTTCTAGCTTTTTGCAGATAGGACTCTATAATCCTACATTGTTTTATTCCTCGAAATTTTCATTGATGAGACACCACAAACTTCCCATTATTTTATCTTTATATACGATAGTTTTCTATAAGTTCTTCTTAGCTGTATATAAAACTCTTCAAGCTTATAATTTCTTTATCCCTCGGAATTTCCACTCAAGAGACTCCACAATCTTCCCATTTTCCTATCTTTTTACTATAGTTTCCTCTAAGTTCTAGTTATTCATTGCAATAAATCCTCAACCTTACACTTTCTTTATTCATCAGAACTTCTATTGATAAGACTCAAAGAACTTTGCATTCTTCTATTTTCATACGATAGTTTCCTCTAAGTTTTTTTTTATTCCTCGGCATTTTTATTGATGAGACCTCACAAGTTTCCCATATTCCTATCTTTATAAGATAGTTTCCTCTTGGTTCTAGTTTTTTGTAGAAACAACTCTTTAACCTTACATTTTCTTTATCCATTGGAATTTCCATTGATGAAATTCAACAAACTTTGCATTCTTCTATATTTATACGATAGTATTCTACAAGTTCTACTTATTTGTATATAAAACTCTTCAACGATAGTTTTCTCTAACTTCTACTTATTTGTATATAAAACTCTTCAACGATAGTTTCTTTTAAGTGCTACTAATTTGTATATAAAACTCTTCAACTTCACATTTTCTTTATCCCTCGACATTTTTATTGATTTGACTCCACAAACTTCCCTTTCTTCTATCTCTATACGATAATTTCTTTTAACTTCTTGCTATTTACAGATAGGACTCTATAATCTAACAGTATAGAACTCCCTCGGAATTCTTATTGATGACACTCCACAAACTTTCCCTTCATCTATCTCTATACGATAGTTTCCTCTAAATTATAATTATTTTAGTATTAGAACTCTTCAACCTTACATTTTCTTTCTCCGGATTTATAACAAACTTCCCATTTTGCTATGTTAATATGACAATTCGCTTTAACTTCTAGCTATATGCAGATAGGACTCTATAATCTAACGTTTTCTGTGTCTTTCATTGATGGTACTCAACGGTCTCTGGTTTGCTTTATGTCTCTGGCTGGGCCAGTTATAATTGTTTTTAATACCCCCACCGAGCTGTCTGGTTAGCAATTTTCCGCTGAAAACTTGGTTGTTGTCGTTGTTGCCACTATAATTTATGATTGAAAAAGAAAAAGAAAGAAAGAAAAAAAACTATCCGGCATTTCCTTCGATGCGTTCGTTGCCTTTTGCATATTCATGAGGCTGGCAAAATGCAGCAATAGATTCCAGCTCGCTAACAAATGAGATACAGATACACACACGCACACACATTTATATATATATATATTTATATATAAACACACTCACACACACACATGTTGACTAAATTGTTGCTGTTGTTTGTAATTTTAATAGCACTTAACAAACGCCTTGGACTTGGCATGAAAATTGTTGATAAATTATGTATTTAATAGTTGCTTGTGCTTGTTGTTGTTGTTGTTGTTGTTGTTATTGTGGCTTGTTGATGTTATGGTCAACAAACTGGCGCCAAGAAATAATTCTTCTTTAAACTTTTTAGCCCGCAACCAAACAAGAAATCAATGGCAAATGCGACCGTTAAGTGTAGAGATTAAAATTAATCGTTTGGTTTTAATTCAATTTTATTCTCCCATCTTCATGGTAATTATAGTTAGGCAGGTCTGCCCAGGTGGCAACGCTTTGTCAACAAGTTGGCAGCACCTTATCAAGAGCTTGTGCAACGTAGTGTTCTATATGGAAACACTCTTACTTACAATGTAGATTAACTGCACCATAACTTTTAACTAACAGATAAGTCTCCAGATATTCATAGCTATTCATAGATATTCACCACTACTCACAGCTATTCAGCATATGGAAAACACACTCTCAGTTAAAGCAGAAGTTAAAAGTAACATGGAAAGGATAAGATCGGATACATATACCTCGTTTATGCGATATCAAATCAGTTCGCTTTAAAACACTTCTCTCAACATTCCCTTAAAGCGCTTTAACGCCTGTTCTTATATTTGTGCAACGGTTTAACACACTACATAAACGCTTAATTTTTTTGAATCGATTCAAGTATCAACAGATATCGAATATCGTTTTACTTAAAGTTCAATAAGAACTTATTCAAATCGCAATCATAAAGCGACTTACATTCTAATCGGTTTAAGCTATCGCATAAACGAGCCAAAAGAGAAACGCATAGAAGCACAAAGATATTTGTGAAACTGATGGAAATTCTCAGACGATGTCTCTTTCATTTTAATCATCATTCAAGGATTTAATTCAATTGCATATAAGTATTTACAATCAAAGCTTGAGTTCAGAGACAGCATCAGTAGCTTAGTTCAGCCCTTAGCCAGTTAGGAGCAGTATATGGTAACTATATATATAAGTATATACATACATTTATATATATATGTTTATATATATATATATATATATATATCATTATCTAATAGCTGCGCAAAACGAATTCAATGCGAGTTGTTAAACTGTGCCTTCAACTACAGGCGAAGGCCTCTACGCTCCTCACTTTATCGCGCGTATCGTGCATAAACTCATAAAGTCGTAGACTCGTACAGTCCACATAGTCAAGAGAGCAACAAGTGTGTGTGTGTGTGTGTGTGTGTGTGAGAGTGTGTGCTTAAATCAAGTAAACGTGTCAATCACAAACGTCTTAGAAGTGTCAACACAAGAAACAATATAACGATAATAAGTATGTAATAATATAATAAGAATCAGCAAACGACAACGATAATCAGTTTGTTAAACACAAAATCACATAAGATATAACGAACATGTAATACCCTTTCCTAACAATCTAAACGCTCTGGCCATATATTATTATAGTCTTAGTTTTCGCTCTCAAAATATTCAGTTTGCCTTTTGTAAAGTTCTTATTAACTACAGAGTCTTATCAGACCATATTAAGCATACGTTTCATTGGTAGAACTGTAGTTCCAATTGGCAACCATTTAACAGAAAATTGATTAAGAACTTTTAATACCCTTACCAGACTTTTCATAAACTATTAGAACATATATAAATCTCTGCTCTTATATGCTGAAGTTGCCACAAAATTCAGTTATTAATTAGAAGATTTCTCAGTTTAACTTTAATTCCAGTTTGAACCAAATTTTCTTTAGTTTTTGCGCAGAAACAGACGTCCTCCATGTTCACTTAACAAAGAATACTTCACCTATATCTATAGTCACCTTAAATTGGATTTTTTTCTGTATATAACGCTACATATATAACTTTTTATATATACATTTTCAGATACTTTTTTGCAGTTTTTCTTTAATAAAAATAGTTTAAAAAAGGAAATTTTAAGGGTTTTCATAAAGAGGAGGTAAAATATATATTATATACACATATATATCAATCTCAAGTTTGAAGACAAATAAGACTGAAGTGCGCTCTTGTAGAGTATATGTGAATTCTACTCGAAATATTTATGTATATAAATGAATATATATTCTTATATGTTCATGTAATTGAACAATTTAACGGGTATATCTGTCCAGTGAATCCCGGTGACAGCTCGTCCACTTCTCATCAGATTTTGTAACATTTTCAAAAGGCTTATTGAGGGGCGAGAGATACCGAATACAACTACTTAACTATGGGTATACCCCTGTATATTTGGCGCTTGTCACGTGGGTGGCCGGCAAATGCGGAAGCGGCACTTGAAATGCCCAAAAAAAAAACAACAAAAAAAACGACAAACTTGTTGCATGTATCTATAGCTATAGGTCTGACTGGGTGTGTGTGTGTGTGTGTGTATCTATAGCTGTATGTATATTTCGCATCATTTTGCAGTGGTTTAATAATGATAATCAGCCTGAAGTGATGTGGGTGTCTCTCATCCAACATGAATGAATTTTAAATGGAAGCGCAAAAGGCGCACAAATCTCGACAGTTGCTTTGCAAGACAACGTAGTAACATATGAATGTATCTCTATCTCTGTATCTGTATCTGTATCTGTAGCTGAATCTGTATCTGTATCTTCATCTGTATTTCAATCTGTAGCTGTATTTGTGTGTGCAAGCAATCGAATCAAGAGACAAACTGGGTAATTGGTTCATTATATTGTAGAAGGCAACGACATCCGCTCGTTAATGTAAATTACACAATAGTTGCTTCTGTCCCGTTCCACGTTTCCTTTCCTTCATTTTACTTTTTACTTTTGTTTTCCAACTATTCAGTTCCCGTTTTTCTTTATAAAGATAGGTAAATGCTCGACAGTACAGAACTAGAACTTAGAGTATAACAGAATCTTATCTAAAATGCATTCAAATATCATAAACTTTTATGATATAGTCATCCGATGTCTTTATTAACAGGCCACAACAAATATTTTATCGTTTCTTTCTCCCAGATATTCTCAGAAGTCTTTCAATTTCACTGAAATTGCGATAAACTCATGAATTTTATATCTTTCGACACGTGCCAAAGTGCCTATATAGGGTATCATTGATATCATATCAGTAGTGCTTCGGGTAGAGTATCATTAAATTGTGCAAGAGATAGATATAGACTTTATTGAAGTTTATATGAGAGATAGTCAGACCCGATTATAGGGTATAGTCGAGCAGTCGAGCAATCGTTAAAGAAAAGCGAAACTAGATAAATCATATTAGTATATATATATATATATATACTATATATGTATATAATTCTTATCGGCAGAGATCTATCGAACTATGTGGGATTTCACTGTATTCTAAATTTAATAATAGCAAAAATAAAATAAAACAGAATTTTGCTTGTATGCAAAGAAATTCCAATTTAGAGGCGGAATGGCTGATCTCTCTCTCTCTCTCTGTCTCTCTCTCTCTCTCGCTCTCTTTCTCTCTGGATTATTCTCTCTTAAAGCTAAAGACTTCGATAGAGTGGGCGACAGACAGTGAATAGATAGGAGACAGAGAGAGAGGGAGAGAGAGACTGAGACTGAGAAACAGAGCGAGAGCGCAGCTGATAATACAACGCGGAGCGCGCGTCGATCGCTGACAACGACAACAACAATAACAATAAAAACAACAACAACAGGAGTAGAATACAATGGGAATTATCAGAGGACTGCGTGATATGATTATCAAAAGGTTTCTTCTTATTATAATTGTTGCTGTTGTTGTTTATGTTGTTGTTGTTGTAGCTGCTGCTGGCAACGGCATTTCTCAATACACATGCTACATATGTAAAACAGTTTATTTGCCCCACACACAGACGCACATACACTTCAACTATACATATACGAGAATCTATATAATAAAGACATTTTTCAACGTGCTTTGATAGTACACATTAAATAAACCAGAGCGAATAAGCCCCTCGTGCAAAATAGCAAAAACAAAACAGCAACAAAAAAAACCAAAAAAAAAAGAAATATAAAAAAGTAAAAAAAAAATGTAAATGTCACGTTTCTCATAGCTAAATTTTGGATACCCTAACGCTGAAAATGATTGCGATAATTGCCCCAATAAAAACAAGTACGAATGCTGTAATCGAGTGTAGCCAACTGTCAGATGCCCTTAACCATGTAATGTTAGAAACTTAATCTGACCCTAGCTCTTCTATATAGTCTCCGAGATACACGTGTTTATCCGGACGGACAGACTGATGGACAGGTAGAAGAAGAGACAGCTGGACATGACTTAACCGATTTTAATACTGATTCTGATCAAGAATATATAATATAAAGAGTATTCCTTTTGTTACATAAATTTGCACAAAATTAATACTCCCTTTTTACCCATTTAAAGCGCTTTAAGAGTCTAAAAAGGGAAAACTATTAAAAATGAAAACTAATTAAATTCGAGTATGAAAATTTGCATATTAAATTTAAGATTCACAGTCATTCCTATACAATTGATAGTTCTTTATATGTATGTGTGTGTGTGTGACTTGAAAATTGCAATTGAATTTATAGCAAAATGGTTATTGTACTATAATAATAATAAAAGTACATTGTAGCAATTCTAGTTGCCAATTCGGATTATGCGGGAATTCAGATTACCGAAAGGCACATCGATTCGGACACTGCCATATTCGGATTAGCGAGAGTCTATAATATGTGTATATAACCCATATATATGTATAAAGAATTAGCCTGATCTTGAACTGAAGAAAGTAAGGTTAAGGTACGATAGACTATATACCTAATTACCTCTTAAATGTATTGACATATAGCTTATAGTTTCTAGGTTCATATATATGTAGATAAGATATGAGTCTGTTCAAGAATATATATGTACATATATGCCATTGATTTGCACAACTGTATAATGCCCCGTTATTCAAAAAGTCTTGCTGCAGTTTATGTTTGTTTATGCAACAAGTGGGCAGCACCCGAAAACGGACAACAACAAAAACACTTTCATTGATAAACAGCAATGACAATAATAAAAACAACAACAACAACGTGAAAGAGATCAACGTCTGCTGCTGTCACTTTGTCTTGCGGCTTTTGTTTTATGCTCACACACACATGTATATATAGAGAGACACACACTTGATTATATACTTACATTGATATGTTTGTCCAAAGTAAACAGCAAAAAAAAATAAATAAAATAATATAAGGAAAAACACAACAAACAAACGGCAACTGGCATCAATCAGCCGCAATGCTTCGTCCGTCGACAATTGAGACTAACCAACATTAAACTATAACTTCCTCACACACACAGGCACACATACACATATGCATCTATATATATATATGTATACGCAGACACACACGCGCGCGCTTTCACACAGACACCATTCTTTACATGTGTACATGTGTTCCTGTAGTTGTGTTGTAAATTTTTTTTTACTTTTTTTTTGCACTGTTTTCTTGGTTTTAGTCGATCGTTCTTGCACGCACTTAAAGAACTTTAAAAAATTAAAAAAAATAATATATTAACAGTTGGAAGAGTATATAGAATAATAGTAGAGGACAACAAGTGCAGGCAGCGACTAGTTGTGTTGCGCGCGCGCGCGCGGTTTCAATTTGCCGCAACAACAACAACAATAATAATAACAGTAACAACAACAACAAAAAAGAACAACAATAATAATGGAAAAATAAGGCGGCAACAAATATTGAATTAAACAAAATATAAATAAGTAAATAAATAAAGAGGCAAGAATTTAAATTAAATAAAATACAGATATAAAAGCGTTCTTTATGTTGTTGTTATTGTTGTTACTATTGTTGTTGTTGCTGTTGCTGTTGCGGCTGCTGCTGCTGCTTCTGCTTCAGCTTCTGTCGTTTACGACGTCGTCCACAACGCACGAAGTGCACGACGAACGATCTGACACGCACGAAATGCAAAAACGCACTGAAAATGATATTTAAAAGAGAGTAGCGACATTTTATTATTTACGAATGCTCCACGCATTTGTGGGTGTACGGGGGGTTTTGGGGGCCGCGGGGCGGGGGTCTAGGCGGGAGCGGTGGGTAGTCTATTCAATTGCATTCCACAACGCGCTTATTACATTTTATTTAATCACTTAACACGCTGCGCACTGCAAACTGTTGCACATTTTTACCGGCAAAACGAAAATCTTTTAAGTTTTTCATTAAAAGAACTGTAAAAGCAGAACAGCAAAAAAAAAATTCAAATTAAAATCAAAGTAACGCAAAATACTCAAATTGGCAATGTTATGCTCACTGTTAGCTTATATCAGACGCTGTTACGCGGAGATAACCTACGTTTACAGCGGAATGACATTTAGAAGACTGTTAAGAAAACCGTTACGCCTAAGGTAAGCTTCTAATGGAATGACACTCATACATTTTGTTCTAGCAAGATCACAAATGTTAAGCTACTGTTAACTTTTGTACTTAAATAACATTGTTTATCTATGCTTGTGGTTTTATTTATGTAATTATTAGTATTTTGCTATAAAGTTTAATTAAATAAAAAGGATTTGGCATATTATCTAAAGTTTATGGTATCTTTACTTGCTTACCTCTGTTAACTGTGGCATTTGAATTTTAAAAGCCCTGATCAACATACTGAACCACTTGCTCCTAACATTCTGTTTTTACTTGCGGTTCATCATAATAGATTGTTGCCTGGTATTTAATAACTTTGTTATAAACAGCTTTTCAAATTAATGGCGTGGTGTTCTTCCTTGGACATAGTCAAAACAAGGTTCTGTTGTGGGCGAGAGGACAAATCCTACTGCAATCCTATCTCAGTATTGTTCAAAGAAGCTCTTGTCTTCTCCTTAACTCGGTCGAGTTTATAGTTAGTTCTCTAAGTAAAGCTAAATTTTTTACTACATTTAGATTTATAAACCTGTTATTATGATTATTATTTTGAACAGAAAAATTAGAATTAAAACCTACCTCAAAATGTTTTATGAGTATATTTTCAGATCCTTTACTCGCATCATACAGAGCACAAGTCCGATAAAAAGCTGACCGTTCTGAAACTTCCTGAACCGATAAGCAGAGTTGATATTAACATGCGAACGGCAGCTTTTACAGGGTTCAGTTGAACTGATCTGTGTACACATTAGTTCATTTTAAGCTTATGTTAAATTCAAATCAGACACAAGCTAGAAACGAATGCAAATTTAAAATGATGAAAATCAATGCAACAAAAAGTTTAATGTTTAACAACAATAGTCCAAAATACCCAACACAATGATGGAAGTTGGTTTTATGATCTGATGATATTTCGAATAACGCTTACAGAACCAGTTCGAAAATGAATGCAACGAACTAAAGAACTTACTTTGGCGGTTGACAAACAGATTTAAAGCTTGCAAAATAAATTTGAATATATTTCTAATATGATCAATAATAGTACTTATACAAACAAGCTTGCAAAATAAATTTGAATATATTTCTAATATGATCAATAATAGTACTTATACATAGTCAAAAAATGATCATACTTCAAGTACGATTTGCAAAATGGTAAATCCTTTAAAAGGATTTCACAAGAAGAAAGCTCATGAAACCATATTTATTGCGCACCCTTTTGACTCATTTAAAAATTATTTGTAATTTCACATATTAAAACCTTTTAAGTCATTGACAATAATCGCACTTAGTTATTAAGCAGTAAACCATTGGCTAAATCTATTAAGCTAGGATTAATCCTTGAACTTTCCCAAGATAATCTCCTTGTAGAAGGGCACACAGTTCATGTGCACATTGAGACGGGCACACAACAAAAAGATGCCCGAAAGCTTGCGATGAATGGAGTAAATCTCCTCCGGAGGTGGACAAAGACGATGCGCCACCATTGTGGGCACCAGGGCGGCCAGACGCTCGGTGGTATTCTGTTTACCAAAATCAAAGTCTCCATCATAGCGGAAGATCTCGCCCAAGATCATAACCGCATCGACATGAGCCTGCTCCATCTGCTTTGTCTCATAGCCCGTTAGGAAGCCCATCTTCTTGGACATTTCCAAAACGCCGTCACGATTGTTCTGCGCAGCGCTAATGATGACCTGGCGATAGTTCCGTATAAACTCGTGCTTATAAAAACGAGTGGATCCAAAATCGATCAGCATAAGACGACGACTCTTGACGTCATAGAGAAAGTTGGACCAGTTGGGATCCGTTTGCATGCACTCGATCTCAAATAGTTCGCGCAGACAAAGCTTCAGCACGGATGCAGCAATATGGGCACGATGCTCGTAGCTTTATGGGGAAATGAAGAAGGATTAGGCATACAGAGATTCATCTGGAAAAGATAACCCACCTCATTTCAAAGCACTTGTCCAGGGGCACGCCTGGTACCAGCTCAGTGGTTATCACACTGGATGTGGTCAGCTCACGGACCACCTTGGGCACATAATACTCCTTATACGGTGAAATCATTTCACGAAACTTCTCGGTATACTCCGCCTCGCGCGCATAGTCCACCTCCCATTGGAGCTCACGTTTGGCCACACGCACCACATTGTCAATGAAGAAGCCCTGTGGAAAGACATCCCATACCTTGAGCATGCCCACCAGATTGTCGATATCGCTCTCGATGCTCTGTGCGACGCCCGGATACTGTATTTTAATGGCCACCTCCATGCCATCCAGCAGCGTCGCCCGATGCACCTGACCAATCGATGCGGCCGCAAACGGTTTATTATCGAAACTAATCAGACGCGTGCGCCAATCTGGACCCAGCTGTGTGGTCATTACGCGCTCCACCTGCCAGTCGGGCATATAGTCAGCCGCCTGGCGTACACGCTCGAAGGCTTTGGCCAGCTGTGGCGACACTACTTTCGAGTCTTGGATGCTCAATATCTGGCCAATCTTGAGTGCTGCACCACGCACCTTGCACAGCGTGTCCACAATACGTTCCGCATTCGCTGGACTAAGCAGCGCCTCACGCATATTCGTGGAACCACCCAGGCCCAGAGCACCCTTCGTCAGCTCGTTGATTGTGCCCAGGCCGAGCCCAGCAAAGAGTCCTCCAAATGAAGCCATGCGTCCCAGACGCGAAGATGGCACGCGTCGCTGTTTGGCCACTTTGCTCAGCTCCGGCAATGTCGAACCCGTAGGATTGGGTGCGGCTAAGAAATAAGAGAAGTAAATTAGATGAAGTCAACTTTATGAAGAGATTGATGCTTACCTGGAGACGGCGTTGTTGAGCCTGGTGCGCCTGCAACAAAGCGCATTATATTATCGACATAGTGCGTGTCCTTGGCCAGGATGCCCTCGTTGGGTTTAAATGGCGTTGCCTTTGTTGGAGTTGGTGTTGGTGGCGCCTTCGGCTCAGGGGGCAACTGTTTGCTTTGTGTTATGGGCGTACGAAGACTAACATTACGATTTTTGTTGCGCTTGGAGAGGATCTCCTCAAACTCGAGCAGTGTTATGGAAGATAGATCCAAATTGGCGGCATCGGCGTCCAAATGACTGCGACTGCCGCCCTGAAGACTGGCAGCGCCACTAGCAGCTGCAGCACCGAATCCACTGGCTGCAGCAGCAGCTGCTTCACTGGCGCTCGATGGCCACTTAATTGGCTGCATGGCTGTGAATTCGGCAGGCAGTTTTGTATCCAACAAATGGCATAGACCCTTGGCGACCACGTAACCTCGTTCACCGGTTTCCTGTAGCAGTTCCTGCAGTTTCTTTAGTTCCTCACTCGGTTGTTCACTGGCCGTGCGCACTGCGTCCGCTGTCTGAGTCAAATTGTCGGCCAGCAGCTCGCGGACACTTGAATTACTCCACAGATGCTTAGTCAGCGCCAGATGCTCGCGGCCGCACGCCTCCGCAACGATTTGCAGGCCCCGCAGCACACCGAGCACGTCTTGCGCCGAGCGTGCCATCACCACAGGTTTGACCAGTTGTCCGTGGGTGTTTGCTCACGTTTCGTTTCGTTGTTGCCTTAGTTCTTAGTTGTTGTTATCTGTTGCCGGTTGCCAAGCATTGAACGCTACTGCATCTATGCGTTGTCCCGTTGCGTGTGTGTGCGTGTGCGCGTGTGCGTGTGTGTGTGCGTGTGCGTGTGTATGTGATAATATGGTCAGTGGGTTAACTCGTACGCACATACAATTTAATTTGGTCTCCTCAATGCTGCCCAAAAATGTATACAGTTACGTAAACATAAATAAATAAAACCCGCACAAAAGTTGCGAAATTTGAAAACAGCTGATTGGCAACGCAAATTAAGTTAGTTCATCTGCACATGGTTCACAGCAGTGTTGTCAAACCAGTGCAAAAATTAAAAAAAAATCCAATTACCAGCTGTCAGCGATCTGAAGTCAACGTTAAAATAAGCTTATAAATGGTTCATAGTTCAGTGCTGCCAAACTCATGCTAAATTAACATTATGTTGTTCCTAACAGCTGTAGTTGAGCTGACGTCAATGTAATTGAAAGGTGCAAGGCACAAACAGAAACAGCTGCTGTCAATAATGTTAAAATTGTTTTATATAAGATTTTTAAAGGTTTCCGTTTTTTTGCATCTTAGTTATGTTTTTTCTTATATTAAATTACTGAACAATTAGAAGCTTTAACTTCTATTCATATTTTCATATAAAATTTACATATTAAATATGGCGCTCTAACTGTGAACCCTACTAAATGGCGCCAAGTACAAAGTTTAAAAGCAGCGATCGCTCATTTGAACTAGTTCGGAACTATGCACATGTAATTGTTTACATTTTGTTTATGTGTACAATTTGAAACTTAGTTTGTAATGTGCGGCATTTTCTGTGCTGTTAGCCAAGATAGTAATGTCGCTTGTCACCTGCACAGCGCCTTGGAAAAGCTGCTTCACAATCGTGGACCCGATGTGAATGATAAACTGTCCCTTGACAATGTGCTACTTGCTGGAAACGTTCTGTGGCAACAGGGCGCTGAGCCGCAGAGGCAGCCCATAGCCGAAGATCACCTGGTGCTGCTCTTCAATGGAGATCTGTATAACTTGGATGGACAGAAGCCAACAAATCAATCGGACAGCGCTTGGCTCATAGCGGAGCTACTAAAATGCAACGACGACTCGGAGCTGCTTTTCCTGCTCCAGCAGCTCCAAGGACCATACTGCCTGGTGCTGTACAATCGGTAAATGGAATATTATAATATATTATGGAACTCTAAACAAATTCAATTTACAGACGTGATAGAACCTTGTATTTCTGCCGCGATGCACTGGGTAGGAACTCACTGATCATTGAGCAACAGACGAACTGCATCAAACTGATGAGCACCTCATATCATTTGGAGCAAAACCAGCAGCTGAACACATCACAGGAACTGCCGCCATTGGGTCTTTACAAGTTGCACGTCGATGAACTTGACAAATGTGTACTCTATCCCTGGCAACCCTTGACTGAATCCACAGAGCAGCAGCTCCGCTCACTCGATGCTGCCATGCATTGGCAAACGGCTGTGGCACAGCCAATTGCTCCGGACTGGCTACTCCGCCGGACACCAGCAGCTGTCAGCTACGATTTATATGAATTGGTGAAAGGTACCGACGACTTGGAACAGGTCTACCAGAGTTTGTTGGACAATCCTCCCGTGCAACAGACGCTGAAAACCTTTGATAAGCTGCTGCAACGTTCAGTGGCGGATCGTGTGCTCCATACAGCGCCCGTTTGTCGCAACTGTGCCACATGTGGCAGTTGCAAGCATGCCAAAATAAGCTTGTTGTTCTCTGGAGGCATCGACTGCACCATTTTGGCGCTGCTGGCGGATAAGTTTGTGCTAAAGGATGAGCCCATTGAGCTCATCAATGTTGCCTTCGAGCGCATTCCAACTGCTGCTGTTGCGGCTACTTGTGCTCCAGCTGAGATCGCCTGGAATGTGCCGGATCGCCAGACCTCGTTGCAATCCTTTGCGGAGCTGCAGCGTCTGTGTCCAGAACGCGACTGGCAGCTGCTGGAGGTGAATGTCACACGGGATGAGCTGAAGCAACAGCTCAGCGCACATGTACGCCAGCTGATTTATCCACTTCAAACGGTGCTGGATGAGTGTTTGGGCTGTGCGTTCTGGTTTGCCGCATCCACTGCCAAGTCGACGGCACGCGTTGCTCTGCTGGGCAGCGGCGCCGATGAGCTCTTCGGCGGCTACACGCGCCATCGTAATGCCTACCGCCGTCTTGGACAGCAAGCCTTGCACAAGGAACTGGAGCTGGACTGGCAGCGCATACCGGCGCGCAACTTGGCGCGAGATGATCGCATCATTGCGGACTGTGGCAAAACGGCGCGTGCTCCATTCATCGAGGAGCATGTGGCCAGTTTTGTGCGCTCACTGGAGCCCCAACAGCGCTGCTGCTACGCACTGCCGGAGGGTGTCGGCGACAAGCTGCTGCTCCGTCTATACGGCTACAGTCTAGGCCTACGCGATGCGGTGCTGCTCAAGAAACGGGCCATACAGTTCGGATCCCGCATAGCCGATAAGAAGCAACAGGCGACCCAGCAGTCGGAGTACCTGAGATTCGAGTCCCTGCGATTGAGTTGATGAACTGCTAATCCTGGCCAGATACGAGCTTGTTTCAGTTTGTCTTTTGTATAGAAATAAATATGCATTTTATGTTATTTACATGAACTTAACATGATCTTAACAGCGTTTAACATAGGAGCGACTGCTTAACAGTACAACTAAATGTTAATAACAGCCACTGCAACTGCTTGAAATGAGACTTTCACTTTGCGCTTGGGTTCACCTTATGTAGGTTCCACTGTAGTGCGATTGGTTTATATCTGTTTTAGCACAAATTTTCTTTAGTCAGCGTGAAATAGCGAAAAGTCTCAAATTTCCAGCTGAGGCAGCAACAAGTGCAAATATTTAGGTTCTGCGGAAATTGGAATGTGACATGGTTGCGATTATGGAATGTATCCAATATATATAGATTAATACATATGTTATAAAAAAAAAACACTGTTTAATGTATTTATATATATGTTAAGTACATAACGACTTAGTCATATAAACATATGTACAATCCTTCAGCTACTATAAGAGATA
The DNA here is from genome assembly GCA_035045065.1 of Hirtodrosophila trivittata. Taxonomy (NCBI): domain Eukaryota; kingdom Metazoa; phylum Arthropoda; class Insecta; order Diptera; family Drosophilidae; genus Hirtodrosophila; species Hirtodrosophila trivittata. Next base: position 10,669,492 of record JAWNNK010001028.1, on the reverse strand, counting down.
TTTACAAATACAATTGCACTATTGGTGATTGGCAGGAGGCATGTCATTTCCTGGTCACACGACCGTCGCGCTCCTTTGTGGGATCAGCAAGCTCCCAGGCGGGCCTATAGCAACATGTATTACATGGTGCCGACGAGCAGGTGCAACTGTGGCGTCGCAGATGTGGGTTGGGCAGCGTGTTCGACTTGTATCCAATGGATGTGTAGCCGTGGGCATACAGCGAACAGTAAGGCACCTTATAAATGTGTATATAGTTCCAGATATCGTGGTAGCTCCACTCTAACAGCGGATTCAGGCGCATTATATCTGGCCAATCGCTGTCTGTTTTCTATAAAACCAAGAGAGAAGAGGTTGAAAGGTGGCACAAGAGTACGGCAAAGGTGATAGAAACGGTACCTGCATGGGCTGTAAAGTTTCACAATAGGGATCTGTGTTTCGGCTGCCCACGAAGACAGCCTTAATCTTTGGCATATCCTCAGTCATATGTGTGAGTGCGACCTTCAGGGAATCCTTGTATTTGATTAGATTGACACCGTAGCGTCCCACACAAAATGAGACAAACTCATCAATCTCCTTAAACGAATCATCGGACTCTATATACAACATGGGTATTGCTTTGCTGTCGATCTTCTGCTGGTTACAGAAGCGCATTAGTAGATTCAGGAGGACAGTGCAATCCTTGCCGCCATTGAAGCAGAATATCAGCTGTTTCACAGTGTAGAGCCGCAGGGTCTCGTCAAAGAAGGCATTGGCGGCCTGGACACGCCTCTCAATGTGCGCGCGCGTCTCATCTGTGATGGCCACGGGGCAGTCATCACTTCCGGACATGCTCCTCCTCTTATTCCCGTTGCTGCTGCCGTTGACGCACCCGTTGCTAGCTTTGTTGCAACTGCCGTTGCTGATCCCGTTGCCAGTAATCCGGTCCAAATTATTGGACGACTTTGTTATCGTAGCCTGTTGTGTCTGTTGTATGCAGCATTTATTCATATTGAATCCCTTGAATGGGGTTTATATTCACACCTGACAATTTTAGTATATAAATTTAAAAACATAAACAATAATATTACAGATATTAAGTCTGTTAACTTTCTCCAAATTGTATCAGTGTGTACATATGCTAATATGTATGTGTGTGTGTGTGTGTGTTTATGCCTGCCGGTGTGACCCTTTATATAATGATATTTATTTAAAATGCCAATAACTTTATGAGATTTCGTTATCTGCAAGCAAAATTACATCATATGTGGCTACACGCTCCGCACACACACACACACACAGAACACGCGTAGAAACCTTGTACACACACGCACACACACGTCAATGCTACCTACAATTGTTTGGATGGGAATGTAACTGGTCGCAATGGCCAGCACTTTATTAATATGCAATAAGCATTAAATATCACAGTTGGAGCAATTAGGGCTGGGCTCCTTTTATTTCTTTTTTAAATTTCTAGTAATTACTACACAGCGTTGCCAGACTGCCAGCTGTCTACCAAACTGGTTCGCAGCTGAGCAAGTTGCTTGCATGCGATTGCAAAACTCTGGCAGCACTGTGCCGTTTGGCGGTACTTTCAAATGCATTTGAATTTGTTGTTTCAGAAAGCGTTTTATTTGCATTTAATTATTGTATATGATTGACAAATAACAATTGTGTATATACGCGCGTGTTTTGTCTATGTGTGTTTGTTTGTATGTGTATGTTAGGTTTAACAAAAACAATGCATTATTCGTCTCAAACGACAAGCAATATAAATACATATTTAGTTTCTATGTGTGTATAACAAAAGGGCACTGTCGGTTGTTTGTTTTGCTTTTTTATTATTACTATTAAGCGTCCACATTATCGAGGACATTGTCAATGAGGCCCACAACCTTCTGACGAAAGCGACGATTCTGTTTGCCACTCATTTCCTTGAGATATGGATGCAAGCTAATCAAAAACATATAATCAGCATCCGGTGGTGTTCCTGTGCCTCCTGATCCGTGCTGCGTGCTCAATGCGAGCGCTAGTCCAGCTCCTGGTGCAGGTGTGCCAGTGGGTGGTGGTGGTGTTGCCGCCGCATGATGCGCCAACAAGTTGGTGTTGTTGCTGGTGCTGTGTAAGTGCGGAAACTGCAACTGGTTGACACCACCGTTGCTCTTGAACCACTCGGCTAATTCCGACCAATCCATGTTGTTGCGCAGCGCCGCACTGATTGTAGCTGGCAGCGTGGCGATAGAATGTTGAGCTGCAGCAACAATTTTATCATTGATTGGCTGTTGCTGGTGATGCTGCTGATGTAGATGTTGTTGTTGTTGTTGTTGTTGTTGTTGGTGCTGGTGCTCCACTTTGATAGCCTGCAGACGCAGTGGGGCATCAACAACAGATATATTACCTTCATCATGATCATCCTCCTCCTCAATTTGCACATTCAGCGGGTGGGACTCAGCTGCAGCCTCGCTGCCATTGCTGTCTTTGGTGTCCTCCTCACCAGCACCACCACCAGCATTGCATGCATTACTTTGATGACCCATCAGTCGTAGGTGCCCAATGCGTGTCATTGGCTGTGTGCTCATGCCAGCGGTGGCGGCCATATATGTTGCTGCTGTCGATGTGCTTGGCTTGCGTAAGACCATGCGGCCACTGGGATGGGTATTTGGATTGAGATTTTGCTGGGCATTAGGTAAGAGCTGTTTGTGACAGGCCCGCGACTTTGTGTAGGGTATCAGAAACTGTAAGTACTTGGATAAGTAATATTTACGCTTGCCCCGACCCGTCTGTGTGCGTGCCAGCTTCAGCGACCGCAAGAAGCTGCTCCTGATGGTACGCCAGCGTTCACGGGAGTTGCGCACTGTAATGAGGTCAAGGAACAGCAGGTAAATAAATGGCAGTTACATGTTTCTGTCGTGTAGCCCAGTCATGCATAATCGTAAGGACAACCTACCCTATTCTGACACGGGTCCTTGGGTTAAAAAAAGACTCAAAACTTGGAGAGGGGGATCTTGAAGCACATGCAACAGGTACAACGGCAAGCAACTGAATCTACGCAGAATCGATACCCTTGTGGTATCCCAGTTATATGATATAATCGTTAGCAGTTGCAGTTAATTGATTTTAATCAAGAAATCGTTTGCAACATCATAAGATACTGGACTCAATTCAAGGTTACAGACTTTATATACAAAGAAGTTTGAGGAATATGAGAAACAAGTTAGTTAATTAAAATAGAAAATGGACAAACTAAATATGTATATCTGTCTCTCTCTCTCTCTGACTATCAGGATAAACACATTTAAGGTTAAGTTCGTAGTCTTCCAAAGGCAAATACCGTTAGATCATAGGGAATAGTGTTGGAAAATGCCTTAAGCCAAACGATCCTTGCTGTGTCTACGGCTCAGACTGCAGGGTATTCCCATTGAGCTGCAGTTGCTGAACTTTTAATTGCATGCCAAAAGCAGTAGACAGCAGCAGCAGCAACAGCAGCAATCGCAGCAGCAGCAGCAATCGCAGCAGCGGCAGCAACAACGACTAATTGCATGCAAACGCCGCGCGTTGCTACTGCTGTTTGTGACACAGTGACACACCTACACACACACACACACGCATACATACATGCACAGTCTGCACACATTAAAAGAGAGCTATGCACACGGGAGCGAGTGAGTTAGCATGATTACAAATTGCGATTGCATTGAAATCGCAACGCACTCACACACACACACACACACGCATACAGTGGCAGAGAAAAGCTTGCATCATAGGCGCGCGCCAACTAAAAACATGCACACACACACACACTCGCACAACAAATGAGCACGCAATTGCAAGAAAACAAAAAAAAAACAGAAACGAAACAAATAAACGTAAATGGAAATCTACAAATTGCAGTAGAAGGCGAAATGAAAAGTGTTTCAAGTTATTTTCTATGATTTTCATTAGATTATGTACCTGTATCCTTGATTTCATTGGCCACATGTTGCCAGGCTTTCTGGATCTCCTCCTTTTTGCTATAGCCAGGATGTGTGTAGTTCCAAAGGCAGGGCTGATTCTCCACGAGCAGCACGAATTTCACATTGAAAACGGGATCATCCTTGCGTGCCATTTCCGCGCCGTATGTCTGCGCTTTACAACACTGGACACGTCTGTGGCACCGTTAGAACCGAGCAACAGGAATCACTTCACAAACACACACACACACCTTTTTTGCGTATCTTTTGGCGCGCGCACTGCACTCTCTCTTTCAACAAATTGCAGAGAAACAGCGAAAGAAAAGAAAAAACAAAAAATAATAATAAAAAAATTAAAAAAAAAAATTATTTTGTTTATGCTTTTTTTTTTTATGGCACAGCAACAACTTGTCGCAACGAAAGCGCCCAGAAAACTGAAACCGAAACTGAGCGCAAAAGCTGACAAATAAAAGCTGCAACGTAAACAATGCCAAACGGTTGTTAGAATCAACATCAAATGCAGCAAAAAGCGAAACGGCAAAAAAGCAGCAGCAACTGCAGCGTTAATGATTAAACTGCGCTTGTATGTGCGCGTACATGTGTGTCTGTGTGAGTCTCTCTGTATGTGTGTGTGCGAAAAGCTTTAGCTTTGTCGATGACGTCGCGGGCGGCATTTGTTGCATACAATATTTTGAGGGAGACTAACACGCAAACATACACACACACACTCACACACACTTCTGCTTGTCAAATTGTGTCAGTTATATATGTGTATGTGTGCGTGTGCGTGCATACACGCAATTATTTAAATATATAATTTGATTGTTCCGTGCTAGAAAAAAAGGCGCCAATTGCACATGTTTCCCTTTACAACACTAAGCGCAGTGCAGCAGGTGCCGACGTATCCATTGATCGCCGCAAGCTGCTGCCCCAGACTGGGGCTAGATACCGCCTCAAGAAGCAGCAGAATATAAAGAAATCATTTGAACGCGTGAATTAAGTTCAGAAATTGCTGAAAATAATTATGAAAATAAAATCTGAATTAATATTTAAATATTATATAATTGTCTATAAAATCATTTTCTGTTTTCTTTATATTACATTTTATATATATTGTATTTATAATATCTTAAATTTATATTATATTCTGTTTGTCTTTATTCAAAACACGCCAAGGTTGCCACTTTTTATTTATAACTTATTAAAGAGCAGTTCGATTATTCTACCCTTGGACTTAAGTGAAAGCTGGAAATCTATCAATAGTCTGCACGATTGATAATCGATATCGTTTACGATAGTTATTTAATTTGAATTTATATGTACGTTAAACTGAAAATTTTAGGGCTGTTAAATAAAGTTTAATTTAAAATTGTAACGAAAATAAAAAACATTTTCTTACAAATAGCATAAAGTATAATAAAATAAAATAAAAATTGTATACAAAATTTGCAACAAAGCAACAAAAAATTTTTATTTAAAAATCGTAACATTTTAATGTGCTTTTTTCACTATTTTACGGCGTTGTGAAACTAATTGTCCGGCTTTACTGGACATGCGCTTGAGCTCGACAGGTACACATAAAAATTTGCATTCAAATTTTTTAGGTTTTCGCACTTTGCAAATGAACCAATGTATGGCAGACGTCCTTTAATATATGACTCTCTTTTTTTGGCAGTGAACGGAATTTTATAAATATATTGTAAATAAAACTTTTAATATCGCATAAATTTCATTTTTTTCCTTTGCTTTGTGGTGGCGTTTCCTGCAACAAGTAAAAAGTTGTGTCGGAACTTTGGACTAATTTAACTCTAATATGTGTGTTTACAGGGAATTATATATATCGGGTCAGGTATTTGATATTATTTAATATATCTTTTCGTTGACTGGCTGCGCAGCTGCTCACTGCTGTTGTAAGCAGCGTAGTTAATGCCCCACTTCCGCTTTGAATTAGTCTTCTATAGAATGCAAAAAAATTAAGTATACGCTCCATTGGATCATCGCTCGTCTCATATTCTTTCAGACAATCAAATCGCCGCTTGAACTATATCCACCCCCCCGAAATTAGGTAAGAAAAAGCTTAAAAATTGTATTTTTATTTATTTATATTTATTACATTGCGATGTGTAGACATTTAGATATATGAACATGTTATATAGACCGATTTCAAAAAAAAAAAAAAAATTACATTAGGATCAAATTAGGAGAGAATTGCGAATACCATATCCATAAATATGCATCAGTAAATTCAAAGCCTTATTCGACCAGTTCTCCTGGAGCGAGACATGGTGAATATGGACTTCTTTTTGTGCCAGAGAGTCGTAGTCTTTTTTTATTTTATTTCAGCATTTTGTCGTTTCCTTTTCCAAACAGTTGAGTTGCGTGTCGAATTCCTTAAAATGTCCAAAAAGTATTGTGAAGTCTGCGATACATCAAGTCCAAAAGTTTTCTCATCTCAAATTGTGTCGTGTAGTGTTGTGTTTGTGTTGTTGTGTTGTTTGTGTTGTTTGTGTTGTGTACAATGTCAGCAATCTGTCTGATCTTTATGCGACGATTTGCTGACATGATATCATAGATTTTATTAGCCACATCCTCCCCAGTCACCTCCATCGTATATGGCCATGGGTGCTGTTAATTTAAATCATGTTTGTGCGGCCGTGCTTGAATTCGTTGAACCAATATCTGATGGAGGACATATTGGGGGCACGCTCCTTGTACACCCCATGGAGTATAATTTTGATTTCCTCGCACGTCTTCCCCTCGAAGTAAAGAAACAAAATCACAGCTTGAAATTGATCTTTCTCCATCGTTGCGAATAGACAAAACTTGATGACTTTCAACAGATGTTTTGCTGTTGGACGGTTAAATATTTATTTAATTTTTTTTTTTTTTTTTTGAATTCACTCTTCAATAAGCTGCACCTGCCATATGCACTCAATGCGTCGTGAAAAACTGCCGAAAACTATAGATAGCGTAGGTGTGCCGTCGACTGCGGCTCGATGGCGCCTGCGCATCGATAGTGCAATCGATAGTTTTCCATCTCTAGCTCGGATGCAGTTCCAAATCAAAACAAAACAACTTGCATTACCTCAATGCATTTTCCATTGAGGCTGTTTTGGAACGTTGATGGAAACGCAAGATTTTGCTTAAGCAATGACGTCACAAACTTCCAAGTTAGAACATTAACTCAAATGGTGTCTATTTTATGCATTTATATCAGAATTTGAGAAGCTTTACATACAATTTAATTAAATATACTATATTTAAATGCATATAGCTGCCGCCAATACATTATATCGCACGTAGCGATACGTGTGGCAACGCCCAAAAATAGCGCCGAATCCAGCTCCGGCTCATCGACTGGTTCCGCACAGGCTCATATGTAACACAATTTGTAGCTTCTCTTGTTTTGCTTGAAATTGACTTAAAATTATGGCAGCCAGCGCGAAGCTAATGATCAGCAGCTTGCTGCAGCGCGGCCTAACACAGGTGTGTACTCCCGGATTACCTGTTGGTTGCCACTTTTTATTTATCTTAAAAATCTCATATTGCTTTGCAGTTTACGCGCTCTCTGCACACACACCCTGCACTTTTGTCCAGCTTTCGATCATCGCAAGTGGTGAAACCGCTTGAGGAGTATCCAGAAGTTGAGATAATGCAGAATCCGCCGGAATGGAAGTTCGTTGAGCGCTTGCTGCCACCGCCCACAGTACCACAGCCTGTTGCCAAGTCAGCGTATCCATCCGGCTGGAAGCCACAAACAGCCGATGGCACAAAAGATGGTTACTTTGTGGCCCGCACCAAGAATCACATGGTACCCGTCTACCTGCACACACGCTTCCGTGGCCAACGTCGCATAACCATTGTGCGACGCGTCCAAGGCGACATCTGGTCCCTAGAGCGTGATCTCCGCTCGGTAGTGGAACGTGCGCGCAATGGTAAACTCTGCGCCACGCGTGTGAACGAGCTAAGCGGACAGATTCACATCCATGGTGACTATGTGGACGTCATACGAGAGCACCTCAAGACCAAAGGCTTTTAGTTATCCCAGTTATCCTAGTTATGGATGCGTACAAAATGGTTGCAATAAATAATTAAATGTTATTTTATTCACGATTAATTTTCTTATAAATGAGACAGTCATCGGATTAATCATGTTGGTATAAAGGGAGGTGGGATAAGATATTCGTATATGACTTCTAAGTCGATACCCTGTATGGTATGATGCATGCGAGGGAGGGTGTTGCACAATTTGGTTTTTCTTAAGATCTAGTTTCACCGTAGTGTGTCTATGATATAGTTAGCCAATCCGTAGGATTCTATACTGATTATATAAGTTACAAGATATCAGAAAATACTTCTATTCTTAGCCTTAGCATGCTGGATCAGTAAACTGATCCGTCTGTATTCTTATCATTCTTAGTGCATTCAATGAGTTTCATCAAGAAACCTCAGAGATGAAAACCTTTCGGATACATTAGTAGCTATAATATATAGTCATACGTAGTAGGTTTGATTATACAGATTATTATATAGATATAAAGTCAAGTTAATATATAATATATAATAATCTTGTAGACATATATTCCTTTTGTTTTTGTTTGCTTTTAAATACATTTATCATAGTGAATGTTTCTACTTAAATATTATTTCTTAGTTTTTAGCACAATTATTTAAAAAAAACCTTTCGATTAGTTGTTATATATAGTTAATGAGAACAAGATTGGATTCATTAATATGTATGTGTATAGGATTCGTACGATATATATATATATATATATATATATGTGACTGTGACTATGCTAGGCTTATATAATAATCGTACATATAATAAATTACATATATATGTATGTATGTAGCACGAGGATTGCTGGATTGTGTGGCTTTATTACAGTGTTTGGGACATAATAATATTCATAGAACGTTGCCATCGTATAATTTACATTGCTATATATACAATTATTATATATATATACATATACATATGTATACATATATATGTGTATATATTTATATAATAATTCAACCTACTTTACTTAAGATTAGTTACAGGATATTGGGGTATATTTGTTGTTGTTTTACACTAAGCAATGAGACATAGCAGAATAGATAGATCGTTCGATCATCATCATCATCTTCATTGAAATGGTATTCACTCTGGGGGCGGCCAATAACAACAAGTACGAGGTGGTGTGGTAGGTGCAAGTGGAGGTGGAGGAAGAGAATAAGGATGAGGATGAGGACGAGGACGAGGAATAGGGCGAGGAAGAGGACGAGGACGAGGTCGAGGAAGAGGCAGATGACGAGGAAGAGGCAGTGGACGAGGAGGAGGCAGAGGAAAAGGAAGAGGCACAGGACGAGGAAGAGGCACAGGACGAGGAAGAGGCACAGGACGATGAAGAGGCACAGGATAAGGAAGAAGTGGAAGTGGATGTGGATGTGGAGGAAGAGTTGGAGGTGGAGGGGGAGATGGGGATGTTGTGGTAGCATTAGCTACCTTATGCCACCATCAAGTGAAGTTCGTGGTTCGGCGTGCACGTGAATAGGAAGCCGACGAACGCCACCGCTATCCGTTCGCACCAGCCATTGCTGGGGTAGTCATTGGAACGCCCAACAGGCCACCAATACCGCTGCTTGAGGATGTGCTAGTGCTCGTCGCAGTTGAGGAACGCTTTAGTGCTTTGCGTATAATCGTCCAATCTTCCATGATGTCCTCCTCACGCAACATATACACTACATACGGTCCAGTAACAGTAACAGCCTTCTTGCGTCCAGGTCCTCGCACTTTGCTCTGCCGCTTGTCATTGCCCCAATCATCCCATGAGATGTCAACATTATGGCGATCCTCCTCTAATCGGCGTATGCGTTCCATTAGATCTTCACGCAAATTGTCTGCGGCCATTTGCTTTTCACTCTAAATATTTTGTGGAATGGAAATAGAAATTCATATAGTTCAAGCAGATTTGGGTTGGGAAAGTATATATATATATATAGTATAGATCATATGAGGTTGAAGTGAAAATTTTGGTGGAAACAAATATCGGAGAACCTACCTCAAAGTGTTGTTGTGTGGCCTGCATCTCAGAGAGGTATTTGTGATCAATGTTTTGCAGGCGGAACCTGCGTAACACATCAGCGACCTCAATTCGTGTGCAATAAGCCTTGTCCAGTTCTTTTTGTGGCTGCAAAAACTCCTCAGATCTACCGGAACGCACCTCCGATAGTTGGCGCTCAATCAGACTAATGCGCTCGTAGTAATATTGTTCACGCAGTTGACTAAACTGGCGCTCTAAACAAGCTGTATATATGATAAAAAATAAATATTATTATCATAGTCAGTAATTGGCGGCAATTTGTGCTTACCAAGATCTTCGGTGAGTTCGGATCGGCGACGGTCGATATCGGTGGCATCCATTTCGGATGAATCATCGGACTCGCACTCGTTGGCCTCCTCTTCCTCCTCATCGGAGGTGTCGTGCGCCTGGCTGGAGTTCGTACGCTCCGACTCTGCGCCAGAGACGTCGCCCTCCGCATCCGATTCGCCATTTTTCACGGGCATTTGAGTACCTGGATTGGTCTTCGGTCGTGTATAGAATTTAATATTCATGCAAACGATTTTCTGCTGTCTCCGTTGGGTGTTTGTTTATTGTTTTTTCTTATCTCCGAATCTCTCAAGAAATTCTTCGAAATTTTCCGAGCTGCGAATATTGTTTTGCGCTGCAACTGCAAAATGTATTGGCTGACGACGCAAGGCGCAACAGTGTTGCATAGTGAAAAGACATAGTTGCATTTCATAATCGATATATCGATAGATATATAAACGAATGCAAAAATTAATAAAAGAAACGCATAAATGTTTATTAATGTAAAAATATATTGAACTTAAAAATTAACAATATTTTAGTCGATTAAAATATTGTTTTTATATTTATTTTAAAGATGGTTTGTGACTTAATACGATCACTCACGATATTCTTATCAATATCGGTATTTTATTTTTGGCGGTCGATAAGTGAGTGATAGATAGAATAAGTGAAGTGAACATCAAACAAAGTAGACAAGATAAAACAATTAACTAAGTTCAATAAAAGTTAAAAAAAAAAAAAAACGGTACACTTTCGGCTTAAAACACAGGCGAATTGAAGAGAAATACCATATCGAATTCATAAAAAATACCAAACGCTCATATGGTCACACGCACACACACTCACGCCTGCGCGAAGTAAACAGCTGACGTATGAGTGTGAGATAAAGAGAAAAGAAGGAGAAAAACAAATAGGCGCTACGATATATACGTGTTAGATTTTTAAAGACCGCAAGCAAATTATATTATTGGGCCCACAGCGATATGGAAACTCCTACCGCCGATGATTTGCTACAGTTTCGCGACTTTGGCGAAACTAATAGCGGCGCTCCAGCACAAATCAATGTTAACTCGCCAACGCATGCAGTTGGCACCGCCAGAGGCAGCAGCGGCAGTGGCAGCAGTGCACAGCGTCAACGTGGTGATCCCTTGGCGGACCTTATCTATGACATGAGCGGTTCAGCTATGACTGGTGGCAGTGGCATGGGTGGTGGTGGTATGGGTGACAGTGGCCCAGGCTCATCACCAGATGCAGCCTCTGGGGCGCGTCTCTCCTTTCTGACCATCGAGTACTATCAGCAGTTCTTCAATGTGGACACCTACATGGTGCTCGAGCGCATAGTCAATTCGATGATACCAAAACGTGCGGCTGGTAACTATTTGCGCACGAACATTGGTGAAAATCCGGACTTGTATGGTCCCATTTGGATAACCATCACACTGGTAAGCAGCAGTTACAGGAACAGCATTCAGATAATCTAATATACGTGTTTCTTTTTTAGATTTTCTCCATTGCAATCAGCGGCAATATTGCCAACTATTTGCAGCAGGCCAATGATAGCTATCACTGGCACTACAACTTCCATCTGGTCTCCTATGCAGCCACCTGCATCTTTCTCTATGCCAACATCTTGCCGGCAATATTGTGGGCTCTCTTCAAGTATAGTCTCAAGCCAGTGGACGAGGCGGATGCCATTGAAACCGACAGCGTTAGTTACTGACCAACTATAACATATTATGTCCTGGTTCTCTCATGTTGCTGACAAAGCTGTCCTCCACTTTTTATGTGGTAGAACTCAGGAAACAGAAATAACCTGTAAAAATTTATATGACAATTTCACCTGGTGACTCATTTTCTCATGTGCCTGAAAACGTACATGAAAATATGCAAACCACATTGTGATATTGAAACGGAAATTGCCTTGCAAAGATTTCAGGTAGAAACTGCACGAGGCTTTGTCAGGAACATGAGAATCCAGCTTAAGGTCTATGTTTGCACGATGAACTTTCTTTTAGGTAGTTTTTCCGATTAGAACTTAACTTCATGATATTTTTCTGGTTAGAGAAACAAAAGAAAATTCACGAGAAAACTTTAAGGCGTAGCTAATGCATGAGGTTTTCCTGCAAATATTTAAAAGGACGTGAACTACGACTTTCCCATGGAAGATAAAGAATCCTATTCTCGTCAGGAGTTGCATTCATTGGCAATTCATAAGTTCATCGTGCAAATGCGCACCAAAACTCTGTCTCACTCTGATTCTATTTCTGTCTCACTTTCCATTTGCAGGCAACCTACACGCCCACGCTGATGTCTCTCATGTGCATCTATGGCTATAGCCTGGCCATTTATATACCCGTCTCCATACTCTGGGTGATCAATGTAAGTCCTTGGCCTTTATCCAGTGATTTCTATATATTAAACCTTATGTTTTTCAGATTTCGCTGCTACAGTGGCTTCTTGTTATCACGGCCGCACTTTTATCCGGCACAGTGCTGATTGCAGTGCTGACACCTGCGCTGCGCAATTCAAAGTATTCGCTATTCCTGATCATTGGAATACTCAGTGCCCACGTTATTCTCGCTGCCGGGTTTCTGCTCTACTTCTTCCACAGTCCTGCGGAGGGACCTGTAGCATTAAAAACGACCCCGTCGCCGCTTGTTCAGGCCGCAATCAAGTTGTCCACTCCGGCAGCTGCCGCCAATGTGCCGCTCGCCAATGTGCCGGTTATCAACACGACGGGCTAAAGATCATTCCAAGCTAGCGGAGCTAGCATGTCATTTTTTTTCTCTTAAACTCCATATTCTTGGTCTGACAGATATATAGTATATAATAACGAGTTGATATCGGATGTAGCTATAATTTAAATAAACAGTTAAGTTCGCTCTTCCACCTGTACAAATTTTAAGTCTCTGATAACCCTGGGTGGAGCTTACACGATGTCTACAACTGGATATAAAGTTATCTTGATCTGCTTTTAAGTTATGTAAACTAAGTTTATACTTTTTAAATCAGTTTGAGCTTTATTTATGTTTACTTTTACCATTTACTTTATTTGCTTGTATTACTATTTATCAGGGTTTATGCGTAAACTTATCATGATAACTTATTTACCTGAAGCTAAGTTACAGATTTTCCACGCCTGAATCGAATCTTCTGTCTGAATAGCTGCGTTTAGGAATGACTCTTATATATTACAGAAACAATATAGAAAACATACTGTGAGCTCTGTCCAAAATCCTGTGATCCATCGCTCTCGCCGAGCAAAGAGTTAACCATCAAGCACAGTTCACCTCTTCCCAATCCTCTCTTGCGAGTTCCGTAATCCGAGCAGCCACAGGCGACTGCATCAAAAGGACTCTTTCTTAAGGCCGCTTATCCCAAAAACAATTAACTAACTAATTATAAAACAGTTATTTAAATAAATATATAAAAATAAATATTAATTTAAGACGCTACGATTTAAAATAATTAATATAAATAAAATAAAAACATATTTTTCTTTGAATAAAGAAATATTGAGAAACTAAACGACATTCTTTTTATTATAAGGACGCTTTAACTTACAACTGATAATGCTCCCCTCGTTATCAGCGACGCCAATTTATTGTACTTCCCTCGTTAGCTACGATGCGAAAACTTTCCTGGTTACTACTTGCACAAACTTCTTATACAACCCTCGTTAGAATTCTCGGAAACTTATGGTACTCCCCTCGCTAACACCCAGCATGAATTTCGCTGAAAATCCACCGATTTCCACTTCGAGGTACCAGGCGAACAGAACCCAGAAGATGGTAACTGCACCAAAGTCAAACGACAAAAATGCACTCACAATTGGCACCTAAAAGTATGCACCACTTTTCTTCACTAGGAGCGAAAGTGGATCTGCTCCTCCTCTTTGAGTGGAAATAAAGTGGTGCATACTTTTAGGTGCCAACTCTGAGCGGAATGCGCCGAGTGAAATTCTAGTGCAGCTTCCATCTGCTTGGTTCTGTTCGCCTGGTACCTGGCAGCCAAATTCTATGGGATTTCTTGGGATTTTCATGAGATTTCTGGCTCACACACACATTGACAGCCAAGTCGGTGTGAATGCTAACGAGGGGAGCTTAATAAGTTGGTGTTTCTGCCAACGAGGGGAGCTTGAAAAGTTTGGTTTTAGGCAAACGAGGGGAGCTTAATAACTTGGCCTCTGTACTAACGAGGGGAGTTTAATAAGTTTGCCTTTATACTAACGAGGGGAGTTTAAGAAGTTGAAATTCATATCAAGGAGGGGAGTTTGACAATTTATCGCATTTGCTAATGAAGGGAGTTTAATATGTTGGTGTTTAGGCAATCGAGGGGAGTTTGATAACTTCGCCTTTATACTTGCGAGGAGTTTAAAATGTTTGCGTCCATATTCATGCATTTAAAAGTTTGGCGTTCATGCTAACGAGGGGTGCAAGATAAGTTCCTTTTCAAATGAATAAATAAAAGCACAGGTATAATTTATTATCATTTTATTCAGTAAAGTTTTCTTCAGTAAAATATATTTTAAAACTAAATATTAAAATAATATTTAAAAATATTAATAATTAATAAAAATTATATTACTATATTAATATTTAATTAGTATATATTATTATTATTTAGCGGTTGATTCTGTGAATAGTCTTGATACCAGTGCAGCATTCCTTGTAGATGCGTCCACGAATTTTCCAGCAGGACTCTGCCTGCCGTAGACTGATTCCTTTGAGTGTAGAGTCCTTTGACAGTGCTTAAATTGGGATTTATTGTCAAAGACCCCTGGAAGAAAAGGTTTTTAAACATTTTTAAAGTAAGCAAACTACTATACCTCAGCCATATTATATCCTGATGAGTTTGGTTTCAATCAAGAATCAAAAGGATCATCAGTCACATCGTCTTTGTAGTTTTCGATAAGGCATCTCATTTCGAACTTCCTTTTTTCATTCTGTTCTTGGCAGTCGCAACTTATAAGTAGACTGTCGAAGTCCTCTTGGAAGCCTTATCGGGGGGTCTCATTAGCTAATCGGTTTCTGTGCTGTTCCAGTCAGTCATTATGCCGGCTGGAGTGGGTGTTAAATTAAATATTATGTAATAATGTCCTTGCAGGCATTTGCTGGAATTAAATAGTTTTTTGTTCAAGATAGTTAAATTTGACTTGAAAAAAGATTAAGTTAGGCTTATAAATATATATATATTATGGTATATAAACCTATCTTAAATCTAGGTAGCTTTTCCGATACAGTTCCATCGAGCGATATATATAGACAGCTGAAGAATCTGCTGCAAGTCCCAGTCTCGGGTATGTCTATACAGTACCATCCATAATATTAGGTATTACGATATATATAAGATATATACACAACTCATATAGTTATCGAAAGATATAGCATATGATAACTGAACGTTATACGTATACTTCTGCAGGTACTTCAATACTTTTCTTTGAAGTCTTTAAAAATGTATTTTGCATCTTTAAATGTTAACCAGCGTTGCCCAATTGTTGTTGCTGATTAGAGCATCACTAATTTCCTAATGGCAGTCCGCACGTGCCCACACACTCACACACACACACACACACACACATAGATCCATATGAAGAGCATCCCCTTGCCACATGGCATGCAATGGGGTGGTTCAATGGGTTGGGCTGCTTTGACTCTGGTAATATTTGGATGCCAGGTTGCTTGTGTTTAAGCTCACACACACACACACACACACACACATAGAGAGAGAGAGAGAGAGACAGACGCACACATTGGAAGCCACTTGAACACTGGCTTTTTTGGGCGGTCGATTGTGTTTTTGGTGTTCCCTCAGAGTATTCCCAATCCTCAGAGTTCCTCCCGGCTGCTGTTGCTGTTGTTGAAATGTGCTTTGGTGAAATTTTATTCGCTTGGTTTATTTATTCCAGCAATGTGCAAATTATTTCTATGGGGGCAAACTTTATTTCCAACAGGGTGTTCCATTTCTGAAAGTTACAAAATTTATCAAAATATTTGTACACAAATTTTAGAAACTAAATTTCCCATGAGACCTTTTGAGATCATATAGAAGAACAGAGTTAAACAGTCTTAGTATCAAAAGGTCACCCTGTTTACTGTACAAAAGTTAGGGAGCTGCATGAATACACAGTCTGTACATAGTATATACTCAGAGATATATATATATTCTTGATCAATCTGAGCAGCTTCAACGATTTAAGGTTCATTTTGGAGACTAAATTGAAATGAAATGATATGAATATAGTTTATTATAGCACAAATATGTCTACGAATAAGTACCAGATTATTCAAATACATACTATATATATATATAATCATATGTATTAAACATATATCTTACATATAAGATACAGCTAATAAATCATGAAAATGTCGAAGAAATTAGCTAAGAAACATATAAAAGGCAATTTTTCTCGCTGTTTTTGAGCTAACATTTTGTTACCCTAGAGTTTTTACAGGGTATCTGCTAGTCGCATACTCTCAATTGGAGCATTTTTAATTGCTTGAGTTTGAGAACTCTGCGAAACTTTGGTGTGTATTCATGCAGTGCCCAATTACATATATGTAGGAGTACTCGTATGTACTGACAGCAGGCACATAGCTTGATCAAGGAAATAACACACACACACACACACACACACACTGAGACACACACACACAGCTACGCACATTTACCGAGCGAATATTTCACAATTTCGAATGCAAATATTCCAGCGAAGCATCGTTAGATTTGTCATGTTGGTTTTTCTTATTTATTTATTTTTATTTTCATTTTTATTTTTGTTGATTTTCCTTTGACTAACTCCAACCCCACACGGCCCACTCAGCCAACTCAGCCTGCGGCGCCTCAGTGTGTGTGTGTGTGTGCGAGTGAGAGAGCAACATTAGCTCTGTCTCGCACTGCATTTGCATTTTGCTCTCGTTCTGTTTGCTTCCATTTCGTGTGCGAGCGAGAGCTGCATTTCGCATGCATAAATTCATGCATGAGAATGAGGTGAATTTGTAGGTGGGACTGCGGGGCGTATACGCAATGTCAGCAGCAGCCATTGATTTGTTTGCCAGCAAACTGGCAATTTGAAAATGATACTCGAAGATGCGACACGAATTTATTGCATATGTTTATTATCTACTAAGTTTCACTTCGATGCATCTAAGTCTGATATATAATATATATATCTCTATATATATATATGAATCCTTTAAGGATTCGGGCCCCCTTCAAGGGGTTGAAGTGCTGCCCACCTACAGTCAACCCCTTGAACACTCCTTGTCGCTGTCGTTGCGGAAACGGAAGTCACTCGACGACTGATGTGAGTTTTTCCCCTCTCCCTGCTTCATTTTTTTTCATATTTTTTTTGGGAAATTAGCTAATGTGCAGCGGCTTGTGAGAAATTTTTTTGAGAATTCCTTTTAATGGTTTTTTTCCCGCTCTTCTTTTTTGTTAGCACTTAAAGCAATTAGTCGATCCACGTGTGTGCGGTAACCCTTTGAGCCGCCCTCGTAATGCAATTGAAGCGTTAAAATGCCACTTGGGAAAAATACTTGAGTGTGTGTGCTCCGAGGATTCTGTTTGAGCTGGAGAACATTGAAGTAAACCCGCGTTTGGAATGAATCTATATATGCATATTTATTGCATTTAATATTTGTTCAATCGACCTGTTGGCATTATAAACTCTCTGGGGGCTATAGCTGCCAGCTTATTTGAGTAATTCGCCAACTTTCGCATTGATTACTTTCACAACTTTCTCCAAGCTGCAGCCCGATTTCTGTTAGGGGTGTTCCTTAAAGTTGCTATTTCGATTGATTGATTTGTGGTAGATTTGAAATGCACCTGGCCAAAGTTAACATGCGTTTTACATACTTTTACTATAAAGATCAAACTACAGCGTTGCCAGCTCTCTGTAAGAAAAACTGATAGACAGATATACAGAGAGACACACAGAGCGACAAACTGCAAGACAGGCAAAGAAACATACAGAAAGGCAGACAGAGATAGAGACTCTATATGGAATAGTATATGGAACTGTTTAAATCAACAATCTGGCAACTTTTGGTCATGTAACAACTTCATGCTAAGATTCTAAACTAACACAATTTGTTTCCTTTCTCATTTTTCGCATGTAAGTTTCGTTTACCTGGTAGAAGTTACATATTGTTAAAATTTTCAGTAAAAATATATCTACAGCGTTGCCACTTACTGTTTTATCTGTACAGAATACAGTTTTATCAACAATCTGGCCACTTTGCTTCGACTTTGCTGCTTTGAAAATTCGTTTTCTTCTTTATATTTTGCATGTTAGTTTCTTTTATCAGGCAGGACATTTTGCAGTAAACATAGATCCACAGCGTTGCCACCCACTTCTGCATTTTATCTATACAGGAAATAGTTTACTTAAGAGTCTGGCCACACTGTTTAGTAACTTGTCAACTTATCAATAAAGTGCGGCCAATTTCATCGACTGTGGAAGTAGAAGGAATGTCGCAACTTTTGAATCAATATACTTCTTAAACAAAGTTGAATCATAATTTGCTTTGTTTTCTAGATATATATATACATAGATATAGATATAGATTCAGATATAGGTTGATCATATGGAACATTTAGATCCTCCTTCATTCGTCATTCAACTCAAATTTCAATATTTTACACATTAGTTGAATTTATCTGGTAAGAGCTATCAATCACTTTGAAATCAATGAGAATGTTTTCAGGTAGATGAGATCAACAGCGTTGCCACCTGGTACTGGCATCTGCATGTTTATATATCAGATATAGATTCAGATATAGGTTGATCATATGGAACATTTAGATCCTCCTTCATTTGTGATTAAACTCAAATTTCAATACTTTACACATTAGTTGAATTTATCTGGTAAGAGCTATCAATCACTTTGAAATCAATGAGAATGTTTTCAGGTAGATGAGATCAACAGCGTTGCCACCTGGTACTGGCATCTGCATGTTTATATATCAGACCATTGTTATATTTATTTGGAATTTTGTTCAACCCTATCGGATCACAGCTGGATTACAATTTGCCTCCACGCGTCTTCTCCAATTGACAATACCAAGATCTAACAGTTCCTTGGTCTAGCCAATGTATCCGGGGCTTTCCTCCATTGCTCTCCTCCATTGCTCTTCTCCATTGCTCTCCTCCATTGCCTGTCTACTTCCGGATCAAAAACCGTTCGAGCTGGAGATTAGCCTTCCATGCGAAGTCTCTTTATCCGCCTGACTACTTCATTCCATTTCCTATTCATACATCATCTTATTAGACCATGGCCCTGTCAACTTATCGCTAAGGTGCTGCCAACTTGCGATTCCTAACTGTATACCATCTAAGCAGACTATTCCTAACTTCCTAGAAAACTTAAGTAAAACGGAAATGTTTCTAAAAGTAAAACCCAAACTGTATTCCCAGGGAAAACGAAAAAAGACTTTCCTGAAATAGGAAGAGGGAAATTAAATTTGATTTTCGCTGCTTGAGTTGGCCTATAGAAGTTGGCTAATATTGGCATCCTTTTGGTTTCAGTTAAGTTTGTATTGCATGTACATATTTAATTTGGCAATATTAAGGACGTGGGGAGCAATCCATATACGAATCCAATGGGGACTCCGTGTGAGTTAGACGTGAAAGGTTGAATTGGATACTTGCACGGGGAGGCGGTGAGGCGGTGAGGCGGTGAGGCGGGGAGGCGGGGGGAGGGCTACGTGCTTGAGGCAATTCGAATTGAAATTGCTCCCATATGGTTTTAATGCGACAGGATGGCTGGCGCACAGAAAGTTAAAGCTAAGGATACAATGTAGGCTCTTTAGGTGAACACAAAACCCAATCCAAAATTCAGTTAGGGTTAGGCAGACGGCCGGCTGGCGCTTTTGGGGCGTGGACCTCGCACAATTGACACAATTTTTGGCTGCGGTAGTTCAGTGTGGCAGTTGTGTATCCTGCGTCGAGGATGCTCTATGTGCTGCAGCAGCCCCTTGACGAGCTGCTCCAATTTCCACTTGGCTGAAATGTCTACACGAGCATCGGCTGCGCCGCGCCTCTCGAATCTCTACAGAGAGATGCCCCTACATAGAGTTAGAGCAGCTTCGAAAGCTTTTCACCCAGTTAGCTTTGCGCAGTTGCATTGATTTTGTGCGCTTGCAACAGCCAACAGCTGCCACCACCACCGAGCCACCACACCAGATCACAAACGCAGCAGAGCAGCAGCGCCCCAGGCTGATTATGTATGCCGCTCAGCTTTTGACTTAGATAGGAAAAGTGGTGAATGGCCAAGCGACCGCTTGGGACTCCGCTCCACACTGCTCCATCAATTGTGCTGGAGAGGTTGCAGGATGGGAGGATGGGAGGTTGGGCTGGTTGGGTGCTTCGGTGGCGTCTTTGGCGCACATAATTTCATTATTTATTTTAATTAATTGAAATTGTTCAAAAAGCAACTCCTTTTGCAATGACTTCGTCATTCGCCTTCACTTCCTATTCCTCTTTCTCTTTCTCTTTCACTTCCAATTCCATTACCTTCTTTGCTTTCTCCTCCCTCTGCATTCGCTTATGATGTTGACCCGAATGTTAGTTGGACTTACTAATTGCAATTGACGACCCCTTCGAGCGTCACCGCGTTGCACTGCATCCAGAGTATCTAATTATTGAAACGAAAAGTGCCCAGCCAAAGAGACACTGTAATACATAATCTGAAAAGGGAATTGCACAGAGCTGCTTTCAGGATTCAAAGGAAACCAGAGGAGGGCCCGGGCTAAGAGAGGGAAGCGCATGGAAAGGACTCTATAATTCAGTTCGTGCTCTGTTATGAGTATTGAATCGCTTTCAGCTCGTAATTATATTCAATTCAAAGTAAGCCAATGGACGTGCATGTATACCCTACAAAAGGATAATCTGCAGTTTCATATACTTTGAGCATCAACAGAACTAAGGCTGACTGAAGCTGAAGGACTCCTCTTAGGGTACTTAGGAATCGCCTCTTTGGATTTGATGTACTTAAAGCTAATTAATAAAGTTGATGATGATTGCTTTTGCATAGAGTATCAGCCAGGACCACCTGTCCTGAGAAGAGAGTCCTGGCTAATTACTAATGTGATTTTTCATAAATTCAATAGCAGAGGGACTCACTCGGAGCATATGGTATAGCCAACGTTTCTCGTAATACGAGCAGCAGGCTCTGACACGTGGAGCGCCTCGAGCTAGAGTCCAGAGTCCTGTGTCCTCAGTCCTGTGTCCTGTGTCCTGTGTCTAGTGCCTTCTAATAAGCTGCAGTCCTTGCGTGGGCGCTGTAATGACGCAGTTTGTTTTTTGCGTTGAGATTTTTTTCTGCTCTCAATTTGCTTTTTGCTACGCCGTATCCTGTTTATCCTCCAACCGCTGACAGATTTCAAGGTTGCTGCAAAACAACCCCTCGCGCCTGCTCCCTGCTCCTTCTCCTGTTTTGTCCTGTGGTAAACATTTCTACGCCTCCTCATTTAAAATCGCTGCACTCGCAGCTGGAGCCTAAGTAAATGCGCATTAACAACATCCTACGCCAGGACACGGCTTAAAACTTGCGTGTCCTGACACTCAACTAAAATCTATTTTTACTGTCCATTTCTTTTTATAATCCTACTTCACTTCTAGCTAAAGGCTATAGAAATAGTTATATATACATATTCATATATTTTTACCATGGATTTTATTATTCAAATGTCAGAGAAGGTCCTTAGAAATACACAAAGGACTTGTTATATAAATATATTGTAAATTATATATTTGCTGTGTCGTGGAGACCTTTTGCTACGATAATAGAGAAATCACAGGGACCCAAGTAATATTATAAGTGAAACCACTCGATCTTAATCCTTGCTAATCAGAGCTTATTTCTAGTGTTATCAATCCGACACAGATTAGAATCGAGCTACTATATAATGCTTAGTACTTCTAGCTCAGAATATGGTATAGTTCCTGCCATATAAAGTTGGGGATTGAGGTCCTAGCCGGTAGCCGGAAAGGATTACAATGTTTGAATATTTTGGAAATTCAAACAAAGTTCCATCAAAACTTTTCCTTTACAAAACTGAAAATGATGTATCGTTCGTAGACCCTTAACACATAAAAGTGGATAAAACGGGACTAAAGAGTTTTAACAGGTCAAAGAGAGCATCGCAAGTAAATATATATTTTTGATCAGCTTTCGATTGAACGCGTTTATCTCATTTACGTCTGTACATGGGTTAAGGGCTTTTTCGCAGTCGTGTACACTCGACTACAGCATTGCTTGTTCATATTTCAAATTTGGATATTAAAACTTTCATAATTCCCACAATTTATCTGCAATCGCTTTAGATTCTCATCAAAATGTTGATACAGTTTTCAATACACCCAACTCTCTTTTACACGGTTTGTTTTTACACGGATTTCTGAGGAACGTATCTACCGTGTAAAAAGAGAGTTGGGTGTATATGTTTAATAGAAAAATAATGGAGTTAAGGAAAAATTATTATCTTTTTTTTATATGTATTTTATGATATATTATATATGATATATGATAAATATGATAAAGCCTCTATCCCAGTTGTTATTTATTTGAATTAAGATATTTATTTATAATTATTAAATGACTTCTACATGAAATCTGGTATAAAATATTTTAGGAAATAAAAGAAAATGCATTTGAATTAATTTTCATTAAAAGCATAAAAGAAATTGCTATAAATTGTTTTAGTCCTTGTTCATGGAAAATAAATAAAATATTAAATATAAACAAAATTAAAAAGAGGAAATCGGTAGACACTCTCACACTTAAACATACGAAAATCATAATATATAATAATATAATAATATATATAAAATAAACATAAATTAATAATAATAATAAAAGCTAATTTTAGTATTTTCTTTATATGTTACAAAACTTATATTAAATTTTATTTATTGGGTTGACCGAAAAGAAACCGGTGATTTTTTAGAAGAAAGTAAATATATGCGTTAGATACTATCTAATAAAATAATCTATAAATCTATAAGAAAAGCACTTAAATTAATAATAATATTATATTATAAAAACTTTTAAATTTAGTATTTTTTATATATCACAAAACTTATATTAAATCTTACTATTATTTTAGAATATTTTTCCTCAGTGCTAAAAAAATCCATCACGAAATCTTTAACAAAAAAAAAACGCTGCAAGTTGTGTATAAAAGTTAAACAGGACTTGCACGTAAACTAGGTTGAACACTTGCCCCGTGCTGGCTTAAGGAATACCCCAAATAAATATTCAGCTTAATAGTTTTAAACTTTAGAAAAAGTTGCGAATAGTTTTCTAATATATCTAACAAAGTTGACAGAAAGAGCTTAAGCACTATGGATTAAGAGCCAGCCCACAGCCCACAGCCCGAATTGGAGCCAGCCCAATTTGGCTTTTGTACTCGTATTCTGCATTAACCCGTTATTCAAAGTGACCTCGAGGCTCGTAATGGGCGGCATTTCCTCTTGCATGAGTACCACCCACTCAAGGTAAGACAGCGAGTCTTAAGTGAATATCCTTTATTTTGCCTCGTCTCCTGTTTTATGCGGCGAATGTAATATAATAGGAGTGCCAAGTGCAGTCAAACTCAAAGAAAATCGTTAACCGGAAGAAATTGTTAGTCGCAAAGGTCGTTTACACTGAGGGAAAAAGTAGGGTAATCTGTTGATTTACTTAAAAGATGTTAAAGCTTAAATATTGTTATGGATAATTTGTAATATATAAAAGGAACATTATTAAAATGCTCATTAAAATATGCAGTTGAAACTCGATTATCCGTGACAAGGCTCATTAAGGATAATACATAATACGGATAATATATATGCATATATACATTTCAGCTGATATGCACAGAGAGAAAAAATAGGGTAATCTCTAATTTTCTTAGAATATGTTTAAGCTTAAATATTTTTATGGAACATTTTTGAAATAATTACGAAAAATTATAAAAATGCTCATTAAAATATGCAGTTGAACCTCGATAGTAATACGGATAAAACATAATATGGATAATACGGATAATATATATAAAAACCGCCGTTAATATGCAAAAATTATATTATTCTTATGAGTATTTATTTGTAACAAGAAAGTGAGACTCGGCACCTATAAAAATACATATCAAAGATACTAGCAATAAATCAGTTGATATAGATAAAAAGTTAACAGATTAATTGAAATTCCCGGATAATCTAGGTTCAATTGTAGTTGAAAGTTTTCTGACAGTGCCGGAAACTGCGTGTTAGGAAATTGGAAGTGTCCTTGGTCATAAACATAGTTCGGTCAGTTGCCGCCTACTTGAGTTCAATAGGAAGGAAGTTTTGTAAGCGGAGGTGTTATACTCGAGGCTTTTGTGTTGTGGTCAATGGGTTAATTAATTAATTATAACGGCTTTTATATACAGTTACATGAAATGCTACAAAGTTAGGCAACTTCAGCTTTGAGCAAATTGTAAACTATCAAATGCATTGGCAAACGAAATGAAATCGAGTTTTTGCTTTGGAGACTCGGCCCAGTTGCAGTCGCAGCATTTGCCTAGTGTAGACTTCTCAAGACAAAAGCTGCACTAAAAGCTTTTGGAGCTTTTCGGGGCGCTGCCACGGCTGCTGTTCGCCTGTAGGTGCTGCTGTTGCTGCTGCTGCTGCTGCTGCTGCTCTTGTTATTGTTATTGTTGTTGGCATTATTTTGGTTCAGTTTTTTTTTTAAAGCTCAACTCTCAACACAGGATACGTTGCGAATGCTGTTGCCGCCGGCGCTGACGCTAGCGCTGACGTCGGCGCTGGCGTCGCTGGTGCTGTCGGTGCTTGGTGGGCGAGCATCGCTCTCTCTCTTAATCAGTACGAGTGAAGCAGTCTTCGGCGAATCCAGCAAACGCGGTTCTTTTTTAAGCGCGTTTTGTATTATTCTACTCATATAATTTATCATTTGCGTCGCTGTATGATTTCTCCTTGTTTCGTAGTACACAAAGCAGACAAAAACATAAACAGTACATACATACAAACATACACAAACAGACAAAAAATTATGCTAACATTTTGACAGATTGACAAACAGACAAACAAAACTAAAAAGCAAAACAAACCAACCAATAAATGTATAACAGCAACAACAATAACAACAACAACAACAACAACAATAACAACAACAATAACAAGAACAACAAGAACAACAGCAACAAACGAATTGAGAGTAAAATAATATTTCAACGGCAATCTCAAATCTTTTGAGCTCTGGAAAGCTCACACCGGGCCGGTCATCGTCGTCGTTGGCGTCGCCTCTGCTGCGGTTGCAATCGCCTCAGTACGTCCAAAAGAGTTCCCAAGAGTCGAGGAACTCTCACAAGATCTACCCAATAAACATATATTGCTGTGGCAGTTGCCAATTTGAACTTGTTTCCATATCATTTGTTGTTGTTTTTATATTCTTCCTGCTCCATTTCTTTTTTTTTTTTAGAGTGTTTTTCATTCATAGAATTGACGTTACTCTCGATCTTCTGTAACCAACCCGTACACACATAACTATCCTACACAACGGGGGGGAAACTAATCTTAAGATTAATTGTATTAAAATTTAAAACTAGCTTTAAAAATTAAAAATCCGATTACTTTGAGATCTAAGGTGTAATATTATATAACAATTTTAGCTATCTTTCAACTATATAAGATACTTTTAATATATATATAAACCTATTTGATGTGTCTAAATCTTAAGATCAACATTCGTTTCCAGAAGAAAAGGACAGACGCTTAGACCGAAGAATTTGCTTAGATCGTCTTAAATTATAGATGCTGATCACGATTATATATAGTTTAACTTTGCTGGGGACTTGCGTATGCCACTCTGATAGAGATCTATCATAATCATCATCCAAAATGTAATATATATATGTTGTAAATAGTTCATAATCTAGAATAAGTAAATTCTTATCTAAATCAAGCTAAAATGTAAACTTTTCTATATAGAAAATCGATAACTAGGCATTAAAAACTTTTATTAAATCAAAAATTTGCCCTATATCATTTCAGATAATTGAGTAACTTACGACAAAAATCTGCAAACAGCAATCAAAAAAAGAAAAACGTTTTTTAATTTAAAGAAAAAATATATATAAAAATTCGAAGGAAAAGATAAGAAGAAAATCTACACAGGATAAAGGTTTTTCATCAAATTTCCCACGGTTAATTTGTGATTAAAAAAAAAAAATAAGTAAAGGGAAAGTGAAGAGAAGAAGAGCAATATATATAATTGTGAAAAATATTGAAATCGCTTTTTTCATAACTTTTTTAAGGTGCGCACTCAGTGTTAACGTGTTGTAGAAGTTTTACGGATCTTTATGATCGTATAATTCAATCGGGTTGTTTTCTCAGTGCTCAACGTTGAGTGTCTAGCTCGGGCCTATTTTCTATATAGAGTCCAGGCCTAGATAAGGAAACGATATACCAGACGATATACCCCAAGGTTTTTTTGACAGAATTTACAGGGCACGAAACGCTGGTCCGGGCGATAGGTTTGTAGGTAATAATAATAAAGGAATGTGAGGAAAAACCAAAGAAAGAGACAAACGACAAGCAAAGGACTAACACCAATTATAATAAAGTTAAATAAGTGTTTTCTAACATATATTATAATACAAGTTAAATATATATTTACATTTCAAACCAAGACTTGACATTCTTAAAGAAAAACATATTTATACAAAGGAAATGAAAAGGGAATGAAAGTAAAATAAAAAAAAACGGACTTCCAACGATTTCAAAATACGACGAATTATTTTTAGAACCAAACTAAAATATAACAGATTCCGGCTACAAAAAAACAACAACAATTGCAGCAACAACTTATTGCCAAATCGACAAAGAAAGAAAAACAACGCTACGAGAATTTACAAAGAGAGCGAAGAGGTTGACCAAAGAGAGCCAAGAGCCGATCCTTACTACGAAAAAGGGCGACATTCAGTGGAAGAGATAGAGAAAGAGAGAGAAAGAGAAAGATTCTGCCAGCAAAAGTGCGAGAGAGCAACAGAACGGCCAGATGCTAAGTGATATTTTTTAACACAAAGTATCAGTTAAGGACAAGAAATTATAAGGTAAGTCTATAATATTTTATATTAAAAATTTAAATATATATTATACAAAAAAATCTACATTAAAAAAAAAGTATAAGTAATTAAAATAATAACATAATAATAATCATAAGAAATAAATAAATATTAAATATTAATTAAAATAATAATCAAATTATAAACAAAAAACTCTAAAAATATAATAATACAAAAAAAATTAGTAGAAATGAAAATAATAAAAATTATAAAAATAATAATATATAAAATATAATAAAAAAGTAAAAAAAAATAATAATGTTAATATTAATAAATAATAAATAAAGTAACCAAAAATGTAAACAAAAATATTAAAAAAATAATAATATTAAAAAAATAAAATATAAATAATGATAATGTTAAAATATTTATTTATTATTTATTATTTATTTTCTATAAAAAAATAATAATAATAGAAATGAAAATAATAAAAATTATAGAAATAATAATATATAAAATATAATAAAAAAGTAAAAAAAAATTATAATGTTAATATATATAAATAAAGTAACCAAAAATGTAAATAAAAAAATTAAAAAAATAATAATTATATAAAAATTAATAAAAATTATAGAAATAATAAAGTATAAATAAATATAAATAATGATAATGTTAAAATATTTATTTATTATTTATTTTCTATAAAAAAATAATAATAATAGAAATGAAAATAATAAAAATTGTAGAAATAATAAAGTAAAAAATATAAATAATGATTTAATTATAAAAAAAATTATATTAATATTAATTATTCACAAATCACATTGAAAAAAATTATTAAAATAATATTTTTAAAAAAATAAAAAAATTTCTGTTAAATTTTATTTATTTATTCATATTTATATCATGTAAATATATCTCCTAAATATTTTTCCAATAAGGTTCTATTACTGCAACTTTCGTTAGGCTTCCTAGCTTCAAGGGAATTTTATTATTCAGATTGATTTACCCAACCTTATCTTACTGATCTTGAATAATCTCAACCAGTCGTATTAAGGAGCATAGTTGACATTATGATACCCTGCAAATAGCTCTGAAAATTGTTTCTTCAAGTTTTTCTTTCCTTTTTCTTATTGAACTTTCCAAATATTTTTATTATACTTAAAAATAACCTGAACCCAATCTATTATCGTTAAAAATGCAAAGGAAATAGCTAAAATATATACCAATATTCGTATACTGGTAATTTCGATTCCTTCTCTTACCTATTATATAGAACATCTATATCATATTATCATCTATAGCTTAACATTAAATATCATACCCCAAGCTTTCTGCTCCTTTGATTGCAATTTGTGATTCTTTTTAATCTCGAAATAATACGGTTACAGCTCAAGTGAATCAATTCTGTCTCACTCTCGTTACTTTGTACTGCTGTAATGGCTGTCACAGCCGCCATATATACACACACCCACACACACAGAGATACACCCTTTACACCATGGGGGCCATACCTAAATTCACACTTTAACTCGTTCAGAAAGCAATTTATGCATTAATTGTAATCGCTGATTGCATTGTTGTTTCAATGCTATTGTTGCTGTTGCTGCTGTTGTTGCTGATAGCGACAACGACAACGACAGCGACAGCGACAGTGACAACAGCAACGACAACGATGATGTCCTTAATACCGGGATGTCCTTCCCCCTGCCTGTATTTCAAAGTTTTGAACAAAGTGGCGGCAATTTTGTTGCTAGACAGCGTGCCAATCAATGCAATTTGATCGATTTTCTCTTTAAATTGATATCATTACATTGAATGGCACTTAAATATTCTAAATATACATTTTGACAGTCATTTCAATGTCTTTTACTGCACTTGACTCATATCCATTACTTGTATTTTTAACTTAACAGTCGCAACGGATCGTTATACGTTATTTACGGCTGTAAAGGTCACGTCAAAGTGCAATTTTAATTGAAATTGATTGGGATTGGGACTGAATTTGTTAACGACTTGGATTCAATAAGCTCCTGCATAAAGCTACGAATATAGATAGGGTTTTTCTATACTCTGTTAAGGCTATTATGTTAACTTAACTCTCGCTGTAATGTTATCCAGTAGGTTAACAGAATAATCAGATGATGGAGCTGTCTTCTTATCTACAGTCAATCGAAAGCTACAGTCTCACATCTCTATTCAAGTCTCTCTGTTAACATACCTCTGTTAAGTTACCTCTGTTAATATTGGTAACGTAACTCTCACTCTCTCTCTCTCTCTCTCTCTGTTAGCGTCATTTTGTTAACTTAATGGGGATCTCTTATTAACTAGAGAGAATCAAAATTTACAGTTTCTTCCCTTATTCTTTGCCTAAGTTTCTTTATTCAAGTCCCCCTGTTAACTAAGCTCTGTTAATGTTGTTTGCGTAACTCTCACTGTTAACGTCACTCTGTTAATTTGAAGGGGATCTCTTTTTATCTAGAGCCAATCTAAGCCTTTAGTCTAGACTCGTATGATCTGTTTACATCTCTCTGTTTAAGTCCCTCTGTTAACTTAGCTCTGTTAATATTGTTCATGTAACTCGCACTGTTAATGTCATTCTGTTAACTTGATGAGCATCTCTACCTTTCACCAGACAATCGAAAGTAACAGTCTCTTTTCTTATTACATGCTTAAGTCTCTCTATTCAAGTCCCTCTGTTAACTTGGCTCTGTAAGCGTTGCTCTGCTATTATTGTTAACGTAACTCTCACTGTTAACGTCACTCTGTTAATTTAATGGGGATCTCTTTTTGATCATTCTCTTTTTTAATACAGCCAATTTAAGGCTTCCCCTGATAACTTCATTCAAGACAAAATCCTTCACATGTTTGGACCCCTCTGTTTAAGTCTCTTCCTTGAAGTCTCTTCAATAACCTATGTTTACGTCACTCTGTTAACTGTATTCTGTTAACATAGCTCTGTTGCTGCATGTCTCTGTTAACCACACTTTCCTTCGCTTAAACCACTTGAAACTGATACTAATTGTACACCTGAAACCAATTAAAACGATTTCTCAATTATTTTCACTCCGATAACATGAGTCTGTTAAGCGTGTGCAACTCTGCTAATATCACTTTGGTAACGTCAATCACATAACGTCAGGCAGTCAGCCAACTTGAGCTGCTTTGCATGACTTGCTCTTGTTTTCCACCTAAAATCAGTTCGACCTATCAATCTCCCCCTCTTAACGTCATTCTGTTAAGACATTGACATGTTAACGTCCTTCTATAAGATAATGTTGACTGACAACGAAGTGAAATGAGCATATGCTGTTTACATGATTTTGCTCTTATGCCCTCTCTGTCTCGCTACTCTATCTCACTCTTTCGCTCTCTTTGCACTGCAACTTGCTTAAAGGCTTCATTAGTAGTTTCTATCAGAAAGTTGAGTGACTATGAAATAGAATCGTGTGATATGGAAAGAGATTGTCAGCTTGCTGAAGTTGCTCAAATGATGATAAAGAAGATAATGATAAAAATGATGATGATGAAGATGAAGATGGAGTATGAAGGAGGAAACACAATAGAATATTGTGCACAAGGGAAAACGCCTAAAAGCAAGCAAACAAGACAATTTACAAGTATATTTAGTCATGCATAAATATTTCAACAAAACGCAGCATGGAGGACAGTTAAGGACTAGAAGTCTAGAGAAAGAGAAAGATAGAAAGTGAAGGGGAATGGGAGAGAGAGAGAGGCAGTTACCGAGTTTACAAGTTAAACATCCAGTGAAAGCATACAAAATCAATTATTTAAATGTAACTTGGAAAAGTTCACAGTTCGATGCAGTGCAGCAGTGGGCTTGGACGAATGCTCCTGGTCCGAAATAAGCCAACAGACCCCAACACCAACCATACACCACTCCACTTCTTCCCCACCCACTCGACTGCACACTTGATGGCTGTGTGCGATGGCATAACATTAAAATGAAATGGAATAAAATGAGAGTTAGTTTGAGGAGCTGAAGGCGCGCGCGAGTTGCACTTCTCTGACAGCCCGCACATTATACAATCAGTGGCAACAACAAAGTGCATATCTGATAAATATCCTATATATATATATATATATATATAGCATATATATATATATGATACATATAGACTATATGCTCGTTAAAAGATATATGCATATGACGCCTATGTGCGTTAAAGCAGCGCATTGCAGCATTCAAAATACGTCGCCTGCTCTTTGTTACATACTGCGTGGGCGTGCGTGTGTGCGGTCTGTGTGTGTGTGTGTGTGTGTGTGCATATAAACGAGTATGTATTTTTCAGGTATACACAGATACATAAAATGGCCACAAAGCTTTTGCATCTCGTCCTGCGCCAGCCACCCTAAGCCTAACTGTCAACTGCCTATCATATTCACCACCTGCCCACGCACACGCACACGCACACACCCACACCCACACGCACACACAAGCATCCACACCACCCACCCAACAGCAACACCTGGCTGCACTACTACTACATCTTCACTGTATTCCACCTCTTATCAGCTGCTGCCAAAAGGTGTCGCACCTGGTGAAGCATCTGAAGTATCTTTCATGCAAATCTATCTTTAAAGTATTTTACCTGAAAACTGAAGTATCTTCCAACTATATTTATACCTGAAGTTATCAGTGTTTTAGATAGATATCATATAGATAATAGACATAGTATATGCTTGACGTAACTTTAGAGCTTATAGAAACTTCTCCTACTTAAGAGCGAATAGGAACTAAAATTAGCTTAGAACTCACAGAGTGCAAGATTTTCGTTTCAGTATTCTTCTGGTGGATAACCAAATTTTTGTAGACAAAACTTTATGAAGAAGGCTCTGTGGATAAGGTTCTCTAGAAAAGGTTCAATGAAAAAGATTTTGCAGACACGTTTCTGTAGAAAAGGTTCTGTAGAAAGGGATATCTAGAAAGTGATGTGTAGAAAGAGTTCTATAGAAAAGGTTGTATAGAAAATGATTGGTAGAAAGAGCTCTGAAGACAAAGCTCTATGGACAAGAATTTGTAGACAAGATTCTGTAACTCAGATTCTGTAGAAAAGGTGCTCTTAAAAAGATTCTATATAAAAGCGGTATGTGGATAAAGGCTCTGAAGGATTATATTTAACGACCTGTAAAAAAGATTCTCTTAATAACAATCTGTAGATAGTCTTCTGTAGACAAGACTGTAAAGAAAAGGTTCTGTAGAGAAAGCTCTTTAAACACGATTCTTTGTATAAGAAAAGGTTGTATGGTTAATTTTCTATAGAAAAGGTTCTGAAAACTGTAGAAAACTATCTGAAGCAAAGGTTCTGTAGAAAAGATTGTATAGAAAACAATCTGTAGAAAAGGTTCTGTAGAAAGAGCTCTGAAGACAATGCTCTATGGACAAGACGCTATTCATATTTAGGCAAAGATCTGGAGACAAGACTGTGAAGAAATAAGATTCTGTGGATAAGAAAATGTTCTACGTTTAGTTCTCTATAGAAAACTGTTTGAAGAAAAGGTTCTGTTGAGAAGCTTAAGAAGGGTTTTGTAGGGTTCTCTGGGAAAGGTCATGTGGATAACGGTCTTAAGACATGGCTTTGTGGACCGGAGTCAAAGAAAAGATTGTATGAAAGGCAGATAAGTTTTTGTCTGCAAAAGCCCTGAACCGAAAGTGAGAGTCATAATATTAAGTGCAATTCTGCCAAGTTATTTTCATATCTTCTTTTGATTACGGTTACCTGTTTAATATCACCTGAAGCTTGAATTAATGAGCAAAAAGTAAAGATGAAGTTTATACAGTTATTCAGAGACTTTGCGAGAATTCAATCAAGACTTTTAATTAATGTTTCCTTTAGAAATGGTAATTAATTTGAAACATGTAATTACAAAAAGTTTGTCGCTAAGTGCAAATGTAAAAGTTTTTTTTTCTCAGTGTAGGCCAGCAGCAACTATGAAAGTCTTCTTTTGCAATCAAAAGAATATTATGTATGTGTGTGTGTGTGTGTGTGTGTGGGTGTGTGCAATATTCCACAATTTTCATTCAGCATAGTAAAAACTTGGAAAATACTTGAGATGAATTTTCCACGCTGCGCAAATTAAGATTTTCTAGCCAGAACTCTGAGCAGTCCTCGACGACTAAGTAAGTTCTTGGCTCGTGGCTCGTGGGTTCTGGGTGGTTGATGTATGTTAGGTTGTTGTGGGTGGTTGGGTGGTTGGCTGGTTGGGTGGCCACTTGGTTGAATGAAAATGCCATTATGAACTTTTCCCCCCGTACTACTACGCTTTCCCCCACCCCTCTGCAGTCAGCGCATTTGTCAAGTTAACAGAAACGCGCGCGCCGTGCAAACAAAATTAAGCTTGAGCTGAACAAAATTGAATTTCAAAGAGTTATTTAATTTTTTTTGCTTCCTTTCTTTCATACATTTTCTCCTTTGTTTTTATCCTTTATTCACTTGTTTCCTTATGCTATTGTGCGTTCTCCGCTTCCCCCCTGCAACGACTCATTTATTTGCACATTTTTTTATTGCTTTCCTTTCCTTTCGACTTGCACTTCTCCCGCTCGAATATAAGCAATTTAGCTGCTTGAATTGTTCTCAGTTTTTCTTAGAGCTTGAGTCCTTGAGTCCTTAAGCAGAGGAGTATCCATAGAAACGTTGCTCAAGGTGCAACAAAGAGATTTAACATCAACTTGTTTTTGCTGCACGCGCAAGCTTAAGAAACAGTCAAGCAGCTCAAGGATAGTATTGCAATTATTTTATATCAATATCGCCTTAACGGCATCTTCTTCAGCTTTTCCTAGAATACCTTGCTCTAGCTCTAAGTCCTTGTCGTCCTTGCTATAATAGCCATTAAGGAGCTTGATTGATTTCCTACAAAACTTTAAGTGCTTCTCAGCTTGTAACTTAATCAGCTGTCGGCACTGATTGCCAATATTTAACAACTGCAAATAAACGAGCTCTCATTAAGTTTCGTTAGGGGAAAACTAAGAAATTAAATAATAATTTAATTAGGGCTTAAAAATGCTTCATTTATTGCTTAGCAAGGATATATTACAATCTACTGATGAGGTGGTTAATTTATTAATATCTATATAGTATAAAAGTATATTTGACTTCCAATCATAAGGTCTATTAATAATAGTATAGATAATTTTTTCTATTATTTTTATCTCATCAATCATTATAATAATTTCAATAATTGTTATAATTTTAGCTTCTATTTTATCAAAAAAAACACTAGTAGATCGGGAAAAAAGTTCCCCTTTTAATTGTGGACTTGACCCTAAGTCATCTTCTCGGCTACCTTTTTCTTTACGATTTTAACGATTTACGATAAGCGCCAATATTTATTTGAAATTTATTTAGCATTTGACTTTTGAAAAATAAGTTTAAAAATTAAAATTTATACGAGCTAAGGTTTAAATATTTTTATTTATTTATTAGAAATTAGAGGAGAATATATATAGTTTATTTATTATTTATAATTATTATGAGTCCTAATATTTATTTGAAATTTATTTAATAGTTGAGCTCATAAAAATTTAATTTAAAATTTAAATATATACAAGTTAGGGCTGAAATATTTTTTTTTATTATTTATTAAGCAGTTGATTTTATAGAAATAATATTAAATAATAATGTATATAATTGATTTATTTTTTATTATTATAAGTCCCAATATTTATTTGAAATTTATTTAACAATTGATTTTATAAAAGTTAATGTGAAAATTCAAATATATACGAGCCTAAGCTCAAATATTTTTATTTATTTATTTAGCATTTAGATTTTATAAAAATAAAATGAAAAAATAACATACTTTATGTTATTCCTTTGTTTTTATTATTTTTTTTTAATTTAGAGTCGACCAAAACATAAAAATAAAATTATAAAATAATTATTATAAATAATATAATATAATCTCCGCTACCTTTTGCTACAATCATGTAAATACTATTTTTTTTATTATTATTATTTTCGAAAGGTGCAAAAAAAAATATATTTATATATTGGAAAAGAATAAAAGTTAGTGTCTTGGGGTAAAAAAATAAAATAAAAATATAAAAAAAAATATATAAAATATATTAGCTAAAGTTACACTATTGTTATTTATTTATTTAGCGGCCAGCTATATGAAAATTAATTTAAAAAATGAATTAAAAATGAATTTAAAGAACACAGGAAAATAGTTAATAAATTTAAAAAAATAGTAAAAAATAGTTGGGAAAAAAATAAGAAATTAATATCATATTTTTTATTTTTTTATTTTTCTTTTAATTATTATTGTTTATTTTAATCTTAATAACATATACAATATTTTCTCTTTTATTTCATTTTTTTTATATTTAAGTCGACTACTTATACTTGACTCTAAATTAAAAAAATAGCTAAATAAAATTTGTAGCAAGGATTGTAGGAAAATCTAAATAGATCAAAAAGTGTTCGTACATCAATTATATAACTAAAAAATAGTAGTTAAAAAGCAAAAGTTAGAAACATAAACATGGAAAAATTTACAATTGAAAAAGTTTTTAATGACTTCTAATAAAAAAAAGGAAAATAAAGGACGTAAAATAAGCAAGAGAAAGTTTTGGGGCTAATTAAATGAAATTGTTAGAAATGTTTATTCTAAAAGTTATACGTAAAATATCATCGCATAACACATGATTATATATATCTGCATATAGAGCTCTCTTTCTCTCAGTTTGCATAATTCACTAAGCGGCTTAATTAAAGTTAGCTTTCATTTGCTTTTTGCTGGTAAACACAAAAATTTTTGCTTAATTTTCTATGCACAACAGAAATATGCGCTCTCTAATCCAAGCACACACTGCATACACACCCGCCGCACACACACCGCATACCATACACACAGTCAGCTTAGCAAATGGAACAATGCAGTATTTATTGAGTGACTCGTAATTGCATATATATATATTTTTTCTGGGTCCTTTGTGATGATAATTAAGTTGCATTTGTGATTTGATTTTAGACTCGGAACTCGTACAATAGAGTTTCCATTTCTCTCTGTGTATGAGAGCTGTCGGTACAATGGGAGCATGGGCGAACAGGCAGATTGGATATTGGATATTGGGTATTGCATTTCACATTCCGTTTCTTTTTCCGGCAAATTGGGGTTTCCTTTTGAAGTTTTTTTGGCCGGATACGGCAAAATGGCAAATGAAAATCAATATGACGCATGCGCTTGCACCGCTCCAAGCTTCAAATTTGCCAAATGTGTGGGTGTGTTCCGGACACACAATTACAGGATACTACGGATACGATAACCCACGGAGTCTACTCGTATTCCCAAGTTAACATCAACTTCTCCTCTTCTTTCTATGCACTTCCGTCCAGGTGCCAATTACCAATTGCAGCCTTCAACCTGCTCCCCTCTTAGCCTACTTTTCAGCGCTAATTCAAGTGCCAATATTGATATGCACTCAAGCAGCTTAACAGCCTGTTCAAGTGACGCTGTTAAGCCACTGTTAATGCTTTAAAACTAACATAGTCTGTCGCAGTCTAGTTAAATGTATTTCAGTATATAGATAAGTTTTCCTCAAGAGCAAAATAAGCTGGCTAGCATTGAACTACCTTCTATGGAACAACCTTCTTTTGAACTTGCTTCAATTGAACAACTTTCTATTGAACTATCTTCTATGGAACCAGCTTTTTTTAGCTATCTTTTGTTGAACTACTTTCTGTTCAACTATCTTCTATGGAACTCTTTTTGAACTATATTCCATTGAACTACCACTTGATGGCTTTGAACATTATTTATACAATACTATAAACGTATATGTTCTTGAACAACAAAATGAGCTGGTTTTTATTGAACTGCCTCATATTGAACTATATTCTAAATAACAATCTTCTGTGCTACTTTCTTCTATTAAACTACCTTTTAGTGAACTACCATTTTATGGCTTCGATCTTTATAGATACTATATTGATACATATGCCTGAGCAGCAGGTTGAGCTGGTTCCGATAGAGCTACTTTCTATTGAGCTACTTTTAATTGCTTTAAACTTTCTATAAGAATTAGCTGACTATTTTTGCTAGAGATATGAAATTTATATAGCTATATAGATATAGATACCTAAACTGCCAGATTAGCTGGTTTCCATTGAATCACCTTCACTTGAACAAGTTTGTATAGAGCTACCATTTGATGACTTCGATCTTTGTATATATAATGTATATATATATATCACGCTACCTTCCTTCTACTGAAATACCATTTGATAGCTTCGATCTTTTTGTATATAGTTCTTCTCAGATATATGTTCCTGGACAGCAATATGAGCTGGTTAACATTCAACTACCTTTTATGGAACTAGCTGTGGGTCTACATTCTTTTGAACTGCCTTTTGTTGAACAAGTTTATTTGGAAATACTTTTTACTCACCTCGAACTTTCCATATGAACTCACAGACAATTTGTAAGGATTGTCTCCTATAGCTTTTAATAATAGAATAATGCATGAAACTATATAGATATATGTTTCTGAATAGCAAGATGAACTGGTTAACATTGAACTAACTTTTATTGAAATACCTTTTGATGGTTTCGAACTTCTATAAGAATTTTCTAACAGTGTCCACTGGAGATACGAAATTGGGTTAGGTTCTTGGACACAGTACTTTAATACTTATAAAATATATAGATATATATTCCTGGACAGCAAAATGAGCTGGTTTCTATTGAACTACGTTCTTTGGAACTAACTTCCTTTGAACTACTTTCTTAGGAACTACCTTTGATCGCTTCGAACTTTCTATAAGAATTCGCTGACAATTTTTGCTAGAGATACGAAATTTTACAGCTCTTTGACTCTTAAAACTATATAGAATACATTAAAGAATATATAGATATATATTCCCGAGCAGCAAGATGAGCTTGTTACCATTGAACTGGTTTCTGTTGGGTTCGCTGTAGGCTTATCGAGTAAATCTACTTTAAAGTGGACAACAGGCAAACATTTGAATGGTAGAAAGTTTTTGCAGACAAAGTTTAGATAAATTTCACTTTCATCCCGTTTGATGGACGCAGCTTCTGGTTCTGTTTCTGCTTATGCTTTAATTAAATGCAATTGAAGTGCACTTTGCTGTTAAGCATATCAAAAAAGAAAAACAAGAAAAAAAAACAATTTTAAAAAACAGCCACCAAACAGGGACAAAGCCCAAACCCACCCAGGCAGGCAGGCAACACCCAACTACCAAACTGGCAACTTTCATTACCTGCGGGCCAGCAACCACTGGCCGTTAGAGTGCAACCACCACCACCACCAGGAGGAGGACACGGATGAGGTCGAGGAGCAGGACCAGCCGCAGGAAAAACTGCGGACTCAGCAGCCAAACAACCAGATGCAAATCCATGGACAAAGCGAAAGCCAACGCTGTAACCATTAGGCAAGTCGTGTAGTCCGGAGTTTGGTTAGGCAGGGCATTCAGTCAGCTGAGAGACCGCATCGAAGTGGGTTTTAGTACCCTGTAAATTATAGAGAAAGTCAATGGGGTAGCTCTGAGTAAGGTTCGGGTGGGCTACCAAATTTACATGCCTGAAAAGCAGCAATAGTTGTGAGCTAAAAAGTGGAGTCAAAGTTGAATGTAGGGTATGAAAATTCCATAAAGTATATATATATATTGTTTGCCTCTTACTTTCTATATGAACTCGTTGAGTTTTGAAGCTAGAGATGTGAGATTTCGGTGGTGTTTTCTCTACAAGATGTGGATTCTTTTCGATATGTTGTTAGGCTTGAAAAGATATAACAGGAAATTAATTTTGTCTAAGGCTTAGAATCTTCTTTTAAGATCTACCTTTAGGATCTACCTTTAGGATCCACCTTTAAGTTCTACCTCTAGGATCTACCTTTAAGTTCTACCTTTAGGATCCATATTTAGAATCACCTTTAAGTTGTACCTTTAGGATCTACCTTTAAGTTCTACCTTTAGGATCCATATTTAAGAATCACCTTTAAGTTCTACCTTTAGAATCCACTTTTAAGTTCTACCTTTAGGATATACTTTTAGGGCCTTCCTTTAAGTTCTTCCTTTAGGATCCACCTTTAAGTTCTACCTTTACGATCTACCTTTAAGTTCTACCTTTAGGATCCATATTTAAGAATCACCTTTAAGTTCTACCTTTAGAATCCACTTTTAAGTTCTACCTTTAGGATATACTTTTAGGGTCTTCCTTTAAGTTCTTCCTTTAGGATCCACCTTTAAGTTCTACCTTTAAGAACTACCTCTAAGTTCTACCTTTGGGATCCATATTTAAGAATCACCTTTAAGTTCTACC
The DNA here is from genome assembly GCA_035045065.1 of Hirtodrosophila trivittata. Classification (NCBI taxonomy): domain Eukaryota; kingdom Metazoa; phylum Arthropoda; class Insecta; order Diptera; family Drosophilidae; genus Hirtodrosophila; species Hirtodrosophila trivittata. The sequence goes on along the minus strand of JAWNNK010001028.1, from coordinate 10,629,843 downwards.
ATTAGGGTCTTCCTTTAAGTTCTACCTTTATGGCCTACTTTTAATATCCACCTTTATGATCTACCTTTGAGAACGACCCTTAAGAACTACCTTTAAGATCTACTTTTGGGATTTACTTTTATGTTCAACCCTTAGGATCTACTGATAAGATCCACCTTAAGGATCTTCCTTTCAGAATTACCTTTAAGAACTATTTTTAAGTTCTACCTTTAGGATCTAACTTTGAGTTCTACCTTTAAGATCTACCTTTCAGATCTAAAATGGGTAAGCTATAGTCGTTTACGTCGAAAGATTCAAATAGATTTCCTATCCTTTATATATAAATCTTTAAAAGAGATAAAAATTCATAGTAAAAATTATCACAGAAACTTACTTAAAACTTATCCTAGAAATTTTACGACCCTCTCCAGGGCATTTCCCAGTTGAGCTTCCCTTTTTCTGAATATGCTTTGTGATTTTTATAGCGCGGTGTTTTTTTCAAACATCAAATATGTTTGAACTGACAGCAGGCTGCAGAAACAACAACAACAATATAGAAAAAAACAAGGAGCAACAACAACAGTGGCTGCAAAATTCAAAATTCAAGCACCACTCGAAAGCGCCCAGCGCACGATAATTGAAATGGACAGCATCCGGTTGCAGCAATGGCAGCCCTTGGGCATCAGGGCAAGGGCAAGGGCATGGACAAGGGTTAGGGGTGGGGCAGGGGTAGTGGCAAAGCCTCAGGCCAGGACCAGTTCGCATTTAGCCTTAGAATGATATATGCCCATGTAGCAGAGGCAGTGGCCACGTTATGTACGTAAACTTCCAAGTGAGTTTTACATAACCTCAAAAAAAAACAGAAAAAAAAACCAAGTAGAATAAGAAGAAGCAGAGGAGCAAGCTTGCAACCCTAGAAAGAGCATAAGAGAAATCCTTTTAGGGAAAACCTTCAACGGCAACAAACATCATTAACATCCTGGTTTTCATTTAAATTTCTCTTTTACACAATTTTCAAAATATTTGGCCCGTTTCGCCGGGGAAAGTTGCCAAGTTTTCCAACCAGATGAAGTGCTAAACAATTAATTAGAAAACTTTTTTCTTGCTTGCCCATTGGACGCGTTTTCCTTCGACTTTTCCTTTGCATTTTCCTTCGCCTTCGCCTTGGCTTGCTTTGACTTCAAAACCAATTTTCAACTTGGCAAATAAGGGCCAACAGACGCTGCCAAGAAAGGCAACAACAAACACCAAAACCGACAACAACAATTGTTCTTAAGCCAACTACAAATTTAAGTTAAAAGCAGACTGACCGACGAGCAGATACTCTTTTAAGTAGATCGAAGCTTAAACTATTTCTCACTCTCTCGTTTGACAAATTTCATTCTTAAAAATCGTAAATTTGGTCAATTAAAGTGAACTTTTTCGGCTCATAAGGATGATATATATGCCACATCTGATATATGAAGACATATGGTAGAGATATAACTTTAATTTAAAGCCTTGAATCGGGCATATATATTACTTCTTATATATAATACTAAATCTAATATCTTTCCTGACAAATTTCTGTCATTAATAAATTTTGTCAATTCAAATGAACTTTTTCGACCCACAGGGAGGATATATAATATATGCCAGATCTGATATAAGAACAGATATGATGTATACATTTAGCTTCAAGCCTTGAATCAGGCATATATTGGTTATACTGTATGAATATATATATGTATATATGATACTAAATCTGATATTTCTCTTGTCAAATTTCTGTCTTGAAAAAATTTCCTAAATTTAAATAAACTTTTTCGATCCATAAAGATGATATAAGAATATTTCAGATCTGGTATAGGAACATGTATGATTTATATCTAAAACTTGAAGCCTTGAATCAGGCATATATATTACTACTTATATATAATACTATAATACTAAATCTGATATCTCTCTTGACAAATTTCTGTCTTGCATAAATTTAGTCCATTAAAATACACTTTTTCTGCTGTTAAAGATGATTTATACTAGATATACACCAGATCTTATATACGAACAGGTATTATATATAATTTTAGCTTCAACCCAAGTTTCAGGCATATTTTTGCCTATATATAATACCTAATCTTAGATGAAATCGAACTTTGTTAACTAACTTTGCCTCGTGAACATATTTGCTCAAAATTCTCATTCCTTTCTTTTTACACATTTCTTGGACAAAGGGTATTAAATATGTTTGTATATATATATACAAACATATATATACATACATAGAGTTATATATGTTTAATAATCTGCTGTCAAGATAAGATAATGGAATGTTTAATAAGAGCCTGAATTTCTCAATTAATCAGCCAGCCTTGCACATTAAATATCCTTGCAGAGTTCCTTAAGCCGAGCTGCTATTTCTGTGCCACAAGCATAACATACATACTTATATATATGTATGTATCCTTATATATCTATTCATGTTTGTACATATGTACTCTATGGAATTTGAGCTTAAGTTGGGGCCACATATAGACAAAGTTGGTGCGTAGTTTGGTGGTCCGTAAAATCATTAAGGATTTGTTTTCGTTTCAGTTCACCTGTAATCGGCAGGTGGACTGCAGGGAGAAGGGGGGGGGGGTTTACAGTGCAGGTCTGCATTGAGTATAATTCTGAAATAGCCTTCAGTTCCGAGAATGCACGGACTCTGTTCTCTTTGTGTATTAAGTTGCAAATTCCTGCTAATTATGATGTCCTTGCGTGGGCGTTGCACGAGGCGCAATTTGCGCTCGGATGCTGCAATTTAGTTGCCTTTTCCGAGAAATGTAGTTGTAGTCCTGCATGAATTTTCCCCCAGTTGCGAGAGTTTCTTTGAGGGATTAAAATGTGCTCCACCTGGTCATCATTTGCAGAATTTACTGCAGTTCCACGGAAAATCCACTTAGTGAGTATTTTCAGCTTTGCTTTTACTTTGCTGCGTAGCTGTCATTTATTTATCACAGAAACCTGGTTAACTGTATATATATATATATATATATATCTACATGTATGTGCGTGTATGTATAGTGTATAGCATGAGAGATAAATCTGTGACAGAATAGTTCCTAGAAAACGAATCAAACTATATTCAGGGAGTTTTTTTTATGCCGCAGAACAAATTTCGGAGGAAAACTCAATGAATCATATTAAATTAAGCTACGAGTATATTAAAGAAACTATTTGTATGGTTCAGTTAACTCAGAGAGCTATATAGAAATCTGATTATATGCTGAATAGTTCATAGAAAAGGAATCAAACTATATTCAGGGAGTTATTTAAGTGGATGAGAAAAACGCAAAGAAGAATACTCAAGAAACTATATAGAAATCTGATTAGATGTTGAATGGATAGGGAAAGGATTCAGACTATATTCAGGGAACTATTTTTGTGGCTCAGATACATATAGATACTATTTATAAATCCGATTATATATTAAAATCTTCTAAGGAAAGAAATCAAAATATTTCCAGGGAGTTCTTTTTGTGGCTCAGAAAAATTTCCAGAAGAATACTCAAAGGATTCTAGTCAATTCCGCTCATATATTAAATACTTCCGAGGAAAGGAATCAAACTATATTTAGGGAACTATTTTTAAGGATCAAATAACTCAGAGAATTATATAGAAATCTGATTATATGCTGAATAGTTCTTATTAAAGAACTCAGACTATATTCTTAAAATTGTTTTTGTGGCTCAGAAAATGTTTCCGAAGAATACTCCGGAAACTATATAGAAATCTGATTATATGTTGAATAGATAAAGAAAGAAATCAAACTATATTAAAGGAACTATTTTTGTGTCTTAGATATCTCAGAAAATTATATAGAAATCTGATTATATACTAAATACTGTCAAGGAAGGAAATTAAACTATATTCAGGATGCTATTTTTATGGCTCAGAAAACTTTTGAGAGAAAAACTTAAGAGAGTTCCTTATAGAAATCCGAATATATGTTGAATAAATGAGGAAAAAATCAAGCTATATTCGAATTCTATATAGAAATTCGATACTATATAGAAATCTGATTATAAACTAATACTAATACTAATATTAATACTAAATACATCTAAGGAATGAAATCAAACTAAATTCAGGGAGTTATTTTTGTGCCTGAGGAGAACTCAAAGAAGATCTTAAAGCATCCAAAATTTATTAAAGAGAAAGCTAAGTTTTATGACTAAATTCAAGTTTTTAAAGTTTATGTAAAGTAAAGAAAATGGGGGAAATTGGGTTCAGGTTTAATGAATGGGAAACCAGAAGAAAAATAAACCCAATTCCCGCACTTCTTGGCCGAAAGTTTTGCTACCCTTCGGTTGATGCGAGAGCGTTCAATAAATGTTAATGTGCAATTTGGAGTTTTTTCTTTTCTGATATCAGGTACATAAATATGTTGTATACACTCACTAGTGCCGTTACACACACTCCCACACACACACACACACACACACACACACACACACATGTGTGCTCATATCTGTCGCAATTTACAAAAAAAAGGCGAAAAAAGCACAAAAACATCAAAACCATTTTATGTGCTAACGAAATAACAAAAGCCGGTTTCGTGTGTGTGTACACACAACATGCACACACACACACACACATATAAACAGGGAGAGCAACAAACATACACACACACACACACACGTGAACACCCACCCGGTAGTCACGTTGGCAACGCATAAAATGCAATGAGACAACTTTTTCTCTCTGTGTGTTTTGTTTGTTGCTGTTCCGCGTTGTTGTTGTTGATGATGATTGTTGTTGTTGTTGTTGTTGTTGCCTCGTTGCCTCGTTTGTGATGTTGCTGTTGCTTCTTTTGATTTCTGCCACAAATTCAATTTCCGCACAATGTGCGCAGCTCCTCAAATGAAAGCCGCTGGGCAAGCAGATTACATCCAAACGCCCAAACGCCCCTTTCCCACATGCAGGACGAATGCTGCCAGGCGAGAAGTCTCTCAGGGACATGCGCATTGCATCTCTCTCTCTCTCTCTCTTGCTGTCTCTCTATCTCTCTCTAGCTATCTCTGTTGGGATTTTGCTTCCTGATGCCTCGCAGGATTCTAGAAAAATTGTTTGCCTCGTACATTGCGCAATCTATGAAAATCAAAACAACGCCCCACAAATACACACAAACACACACCGTAAAGAGCATAAGCTGGAGACTGTGTGTGCGTGTGTGTGCGTGTGTGTGTGGCAGAGAGAGAGTCTCAGCCCGCATAGACGAGTTGGCCACCGGCCGGCTTGGTTGCCGGTGCTCTATGGCCAAATATTTTTTTGGGTGTGATGGTGTTGGGGTGTTAGGTGTATGTGGTGTGTGCGTGTGTGTGTTTGTGTGTGTGTGGGGGGTGTGAGCTCTGTCGCGTGTGTGCCGTGGGGTGGGTTACGCCTTTATGTTGTACATAACATTGTGTCAGAGTTCAATATCCTGCATGGCCACACTCTCACTGCAGGTGGCGCAGCATTTCAGTCAGGTGACTGCGGCTCGCTTAAAACACTGCAAATCTACACACATACACTTTTACACACACACACACACACACACACACACATGGATACAAAAAGATACATGCTAACATATTTTCATATGCGTATGCTAAAATTTCATATCAAAATCTTAAGTGATCGCCAGGGGAGCGAGAAACGTACTAAGAGAGAGAGAGAAGGCAAGGGAGAGAGTGTAAGAGAAAGAGAGAGCGGGTACACATCTTTAAAGCTTAAGCTTTCTTATCAAATTGTTAGCTGAGCTGCCTTTGAGCTTAGGCTGATCGGCAACTTATCAAAGCTTTACGCTGTTACAAGTGATCTCTCAAAAGAGAGAAGGAGAGGAAGCTTTAAAGCTTTCTCATGCGCTTAAGCCTTATCAGTAACTTACAGAGTAATAAAGATGTCGGTAACTGCATAAAAAAGAGGTAGAGATATGCAGAGAGTGAGAGAGAGAGAGAGAGAGAGAGAAATTGTAAATGATAGGGAGAAGAGACAGCTTATCACAGAGAAGCTTAAAAGCCTTGATCTTGCAACTAAAAGTCAACTAGGCAGAATATGTATATACAATATATATATACATTGTATCTCCTTCTAAGACCAGATCTCATACAGAATACATATCCTAAATATCTCCTTCTAAAAGCAGCTCTCCCATATGCCAGGAGCCTGTGAACTTTCAGCTTGAAGATGAAGCTTTGTTTCATTACTTCTCATAGCAAAAAGTTTACTTGTTAAGTTTCACATATGGGTTAATTATTCTCAAGTTCATTGAAAGCTCTATGAAAGTAGCTTGCTGACATTAAGTGAAAGCATCAAGCAGAGTTGAGCTCATATTCAATACCAATTTGAGATCTTAATTCGAGATCCGCTGAGCTTCCAAACGCTACTTAAAGAAAAGCTCAAAGCTTCATTAATCTATCAAATTAAAGCAGAGCTTTTGATATTAGCTTTAAGTAGGGTGCAATCTGTTAGTATTAGTATCTTTTAATTTAAGCCAAACATTTGTAAAGGTTAAAATGATGATTGCAATGAGGCAAACCTTTTGTAACGTCTCATTTAGCAGCGGATAGAGGACACAGGACACAGGACACGCAGGGGGCAACCCTTAACGAGCAACGTGCCACATGGCTGTGCGTGTGTGTCGCACGCTAATGAAGGCAGCCGTTGGGCGGCAGTCAAAATTAGGATACTATAGACGCGCGCCAGGCGAGGGTTGCTCTAACAACTGGCCAGCATGTCTAGCCAGGCTTCACTGTACCAACAGCTGAGCTGCCCACTGGACCAGGTCCAGTGTTGGTTTTGATTGTAACCCGCATGTGGCTGGCATATCAATTGATATCTTTTCGGCTTTAGCTACCTGGCAAATGTTTCGGGTGCAATGAACTCCTGTCTAACAATCGAGAGAGAGTGAGGGAGAGAGAGAGAGAGAAAAAGAGAGGGTGATAAGTAAAAGGGGAGAACAAACGTTTGTAGCAAATTCGCGAAATAAAAAGGGACGTAAGCTAATTTACTGAAAAAGGAAGCTGCGAGCGAAGCCAGAGGCATCGCTCATAAAACATGTCGAGGGGGTTGCTGAGGACAAAGGGAAAATCCTTTAACAATCCCAAAAATGAACTATTAACACAGTGCTGCCTCTAGTGGACCCTCTTGAATTCCCTTTTAGCTACGCCCCTGGGCCAACAGAAATGTCCTTACACAAGGAATTTCGCAGAGTTCGCAGTAAGCGAAATGCAATCCCTGAAACATAATGTCAATAAGTCGCTTGCAATAATTTGTAAGGACTAGAGATTTGACAGCTGTGATCCTGGGAAGGTGGTGGATTGGATAGGAGACCCTGTTGGTGGTGGATCGTCGCCTGCTGGAAACTGTTACATTACGTGCTGCCTTTACAAATGCAAATCAATTCGATCTGCTGCCGTTGTCAAAAAAAACAAAACGAGTTTTCTTATCAGAACTGGTTTCAGATCCTGGCACGATCCCTTTTCTTTCTTTATTGTTGCGGCTGTCAAAACTCTCTCCTTTTGACACATCTACTGTATAGAAGTCGAACATGTTTTGGATAATGGAGACATATGCTCATATTTTTTGATATTGTAAAACTGAAAAGGGTTGCGGTTCAAGCAGATTTCGAACTTGTTTTTGTTGTTCAAGAAATAATAGAGAAATTGTATTTAACTCTTATTTTGAATCTCTTAGACATAAATTTATGCTAATTCCATTAATCTTGTACGGAAATAGAAGGATTTTTTCTGGTAATAGTCAAAATATTTATCATCTGTTGTTAATTTGCGTATTGGAAAAAGGATTGCGGCTTAAATAGATCTCAAACTTGTTTTAAACACCTTTTTTACTATAGAAATGCTATTAAACTTTAATCCTAAATCCTTTTGCCATAACTTTATAATATTCTCATAAATATCGAACAGAAATATGAGTAAATTTTCCTGGAAAAACAATAAGAACTGTCTTCTTTCTTTAATTTTCTTATTGGCAAACAGGATTGCACCTAGAAGAGATCTCGAAATACTTTTCTAAGCTAAAGAAATTCTATATATAAAAAATGTTATTTAAATCAAATATAATTTCTTATCCTTTTACAAGAAATAGAAGGACACTTCCAAGGAAAAACCAAAATATTTAAAATCTTTTGTATGCTTTCTTATTGGATTAAAATTGTGGCTAAAAGAGATCTCGAACTTGTTCGAAATGCTATTCTGAGTTTAAGAAATACTATAAAAATGATCCTCAACTTTAAGCCTAAATCCTTTTGCCATAACTTTATGATAATTTTCGTACAGAAATATGAGAAAATTTTTATAGAAAAATAAAAATATTACTCGACTTTTGGTCACTTTCCTATTGAGACTAGAACAGATCTCGAACTTGTTCTCAATTGAAATGCTTTTCTTACTATAAGAAATTCTATAAAGATGCTAAAAAATCTAATTATTATCTTATCCGTAATCCTTTTACTATAACTTTATGATAATTTCATAAATTTCAAGTAGAAATTAGAATACATTTTCCAGCAAAAAGCAAAATATTTATAAACTATTTTTCCTTTTCTTATTGGGAAAAGGATTGCGACTAGAACTGAATTCGAACTTGCTACAAATAATTTTCTGAGCTAAAGTGTTAAAAATGTTATAAAAGGTTAATTCAATCCTTTTTCTATAATCTTATCTATATTTCGTATGGAAAAAGCAGTAAAGTTCCTAGTCAGAACCTAAATATTTAGCATCTTTCGTAAGTTTTCTTAGTGGAAAAAGGATTGCGACTAAAACAGATCTTAAGCTTGTTTTCATTCGAATTGAAATACTTTTCTAAGTTGAAGAAATACTATAGAAATGCTATTAAAATCTAGTCTAATCCAATCTCTAATCCTTTTACCTTAACCTTATGATAATTTCCTAAATTGCATACAAAAATAGGAGTAAATTTTCTTAGATACTTGGAATCCTTTGTCCATTTCCTTATGGGGCTTTCTTTTTTTAGCACACAATCTATAAATGGCAAGCAACCACTTGACACTCAATACTCAAGGCCTCAGCAGACACACACACACAGACACATACACTCATACTTATGTACATGTATAGAAAAATAATAAGCTGGAACCACCCCAAAGACGAAATTAAACGAATTGGGTCAAAAGATAAACGGAATTATCTTCAAGAGCCTATGCAAAAAAAAAAAATAAGAAACACTTTAAATGAGAAGAAGAGAACGGAAAAAAAACAGACAGAAATCCTTTAAAAATGCAAACGGTTGCCACTCAAGATAAACACAGCAACCACCCAAGGAGCCAAGCCCAGCCAAGGACCCAACCACCTAACCACCCAACCACCCAACCAACCCACCACCCAAACCACCCAAGTAATGTTTAGGTCGACTGCGTTCACCTCCGACCACATTTGCTCATCTTCAGCGTTGTCAACCCAAAACGTTGAAATTTCATTATTTATAATACGGAAGTTCTTCCTATATGTGTGTGTGTGTGTGTGTGTGTGTGTGTGACCCTCTCTCTGTGTGTGTGTGTGTGTGTGTGGGTGTGAAAGTGTAGCTGTATATATGTAGCTCTGATTAATAGACTGCTGCTGCAAGGTGCTCTCCGACAACCGGCTGCCGGCAAAACATCGCTCTCTCTTTCTCTTTCTATGTTAGCTCTCTCTCTCTCTCTCTCTCTCATAGTATCTCTCTGCCTCTCTTTGGGTGTGTGTGAATATCCTTATTGCGTATTTGTCCAGAGAGCGAGAACGCTCGCAGCGGGAAGGGCTTGAGCGCTGCGGCTGTCTCTGAATGAACATTGTATTTATAAAACTTTTATCTAAATTTAAGCTGGAAGTTATATATATAGACTTATATATAGATATATATGGATATATATATCATACGAGACTATAGTTAGAGTATTATGATCTGAGTATCTAGGGTGCTCTGAGAAGTTAAGTACAAAGCCAAAGCAGCTAGCTAAAAAGTTCAGTTAAGTCTAGGTTTAATTCAAAAAGGTTTCTAAAGATAAAGTCATATATATATATATATATAATCTGAAGTATATATGAGATATGTACACTGATTATTCAGTTCCTTTCATCTTCCTTTACATATATATTCCATAATTCGTTCAAAGATCTGTTTACTTTAGTACTCGAAGTGGAAAAGCTTCGCCCAGTTGATCAACCCCAGCTGTTTTTTTCCATCTGATTTGCATATCAAAGTGTTCCTATATACTGCATATATACTCTATATATACTCTAAGCTTCTGGCCAAGTGTGTACACACTTGCATATCATGCATTTAAAGCATATACCTGCCCCGCACCACCCGCTGTGTGCGAGCGAGAGAGGGCATCAGCTGCTGCTCTTATATTCCGGTGTCTCGCTCGCTCGAAAGGGTGTGTACCAGCCGGCCGGCGTGTATGTTGTTTCAGGTTGAAAAGAGATGGGCTAATGGGTGCGAGCAGGATACGTATAAAATGGTGGTTGCTTGCACTCTCCAGGGAGAGATCTGTCGCGCGCTCTCCCACACTCTCTCGGTCTCTGGCTCTCTCTCTGTGTGTATAAGGCTGAGGCGTGGGGCTGGAAAATAAAAGGATACTCCGGTCTAAGGATACGTCGCCTGGGTTTCTGTTCAGTCGTACGTGTTCGTTCGTTGCTTTCGTTCGGTTTTGATTCCATTCGGTTGTGTTTCTCGTTCGAGAACATTCATTTATAATTTTTTGACTCCTCTGCACTAGTTTTTGTGTTGTATTCAGTTAGGAATTTGTTGTGTTCTCGGTTTTTTCCAACAAAAAAAAAATATATCTCTATATATATACAGACACATCCACACTGCAACTCAACAACAAGCAACAACAACAATAGCTGTGAATGACGCTCTGTGCAATATACCATACACACACATACACACACACACACAAACATACACACACACCATTTACTATTAACTATCGTAACTATCGTCAACAAGCACAACAACAATTTCGAATTCGATTCGCTTATTTCTTCCTCAATTATTTTCTATATTAACAAATCGTGTCGGGGCCCCAAAACAAACTTGCAATATTTTGTTTTGTAGCATCAACGTTAAAGTCAATCTAATTGTCGCATCGCATTGTGTTCAAAAACTTCTAGTCAAATTTTTCTCATCATTTTTTTTTCTGTTCCTCTTGGTGAAACTGAGTCCTTCGCTCCTCAAAAAAAAAAACAACAACAAAATATAACAAAAAATAAATAAAAATATAACAACCATTTCGTGCAAAGTGTCTGCTAATAAGGCCAACAACAACAACAGTCCAGGACATCAAAATAGTACCACTACGAGGGAGCCCATTAACTTTTCGACAAAGGCGCCAGAGCGAGACAGCAGCTGCAGGCCCCCCCAAAAAAAAAAAAAAAACAAAAAATATACTTTGAAGCGAGACAGCCTCTAAGTTTGTGCGAGAGAGAAAGTGAGAGAGAGTGTTCTGCAATCAATAGACTCCCTTCCGGCACACCCCGCTCTCCCCTCACCCCCCGCATAGTACGACAAGTCTGTTAAATTTGCCTCTTCCTCGAACTATTCCACTTGTCAAGCTGATAAACGAGTATATTTCTTTCATACATATACTTTCGCCTAATGCCAAAATTTTGTAAGTATTATCTGCATAAATAAAGCGTACTATATACCAATATCAGTACTATATATATGGCAAATATCTAGATATATATTCTATATTGAATCTGTATCAGAGTTGGATTCAATTCAGAGCAAGTTGTGTTTTTCTCTTATAATAATTATATAGAAAGATCTTTAAATAGGAGATCAAATAAAGGTACTGTGTTAATAGAATCTATAAAGATATTAACTATAAACCGGAAATTTGTGAACATATCGATAATTTATCGATAAAACATGCCTTAACAACGGGTCTTAACAGGCTACAGAAACTTTCTCTATGTCTAAAGGGAGCACGTTTAATGCATTGCTATACGGAAACGATGATCGAAAACTGACTCCTAATATAACTCTTTAGGTTAAAGCTTAGTCAAGAAAGAAAGAGAGAGGTGTAGGGCAAGAGCGAGGGAGAAAGAAAGTGTAGGAAACAAGACTGGACAGTAGAATAGAAAGAGTAGAAAAAGGGCTACCACAAGCGGTAACTGAGCAAAGAGTTAGACAGGAAGCGTAGGACTGCAGATAAAAAGCAAGATAGAGAGAGACAGAGAGAGGAAGAAAGAGAAAGAGAGAGAGAGTGAGACAGCTAGATAGATAGCAGGAGAGTAAGACAGAGCGAGAGAAAGCAGCGCTGCAGCTTGCATCGAAAGCTATTAAGCGCAGCTGTCTGCAGCTGCTTCCTTGTATGAGCTCATGCTATCTCTTACACAATCGCTGTCTCTGTCGCGCTTGCTTGCGTGCACCCTTGGCCGTCAAGACATGCCCTGACCCACCTCAAGGTGTAGGGCGACACACATTATAAATGAGGTCACAGATACGAGTATCGACGCAAAAGTGTCAATTACACATTTTTTTCTCCTTTTCTTTATGTATTTTTGCTCATTTATACACACACACACACACACACACAAGCACACATATATACAATGTGTGTGCACAGCAGGGTCGCTGGCCGTTTGGGTGCAGCAAAAAAAGGGGGCAGAGTGTTTAGATGGAGGCGTCCCAGGGCTTGGATGCAGTTCAAATTATGCAGGAACATGCCACGTTGCATGCACAAGAAATACTCCTGTGTGTATGTGTGTGGGGGGTGTGTGTGTGTGTGCGTGCTCTTTGCTTATATTTTTTATAATGTTTGCCCTGCTGCGCATCACCATGCACCACCTCGCCCCACCCCATGTGACCCATGCTTGCTGCATTTCCTTTGTGTTGGCGTCGCTTTTTTGTGGCTTTGACTTTGTTTTTCTTTTTGTTTTCTGTGTTTGTTTTTGTTTTGCCATTTGCTTTTTACCTTTTTTTTAGCATTCGCTTTTCAAGTATCATTCCGGCTTTTGTTGTTGTTGTTGCTGTCCTGGTTTTGGGTCTTTTGAGGTTCGCCTTTGAGTTCAATGAACGCTGCCAGAAACAGCTGTTTAGCCACATGCCACAGAATAGCAACCACAATGCCAACACCAACAACAACAAAAGCAGTTACAACAAGTAAGAAGAAGCAGCAAACGATCTACTGCTCTCAATTTGGAAAATGAGAAATGTGAAAAAAGGAAACGCAACACGAAAAACCCAAAAGAAGAGTTCAATGACCTCAGCGTAACGTGCCCAACCCAAAAACCTAACGAGTTTTCAACCCAAGCCCATGTCCGTGTCCTGTCCGGAAAAAAGGCGATGGGAGGAGGAGCAAGGAGAAGGGGAATGGAAACAGGCAAGGGACGTGCCGGTTCGTTTGTTTGTTTTTCGCGTCAGGTTTTTACCCTATTTTCAATGTGGTCCTGTTTTCTATTCTAAGCCCAACACACACACACACACCACACACACAGAAACACACATACATATGTACACATCACACGGACAATGTCTCTCCCCCTCTCTCTGACTCTCATTGTCGTGCTGTCTGCTTCTCTCTTGGATTGTTTCTGTCGATCTTTCCACCCTCAGCGCGCTTCCAATTGGACCAACTTGCAAAACGTAAATCCAGTTGGATTACATATGTACCTAGGCAACAACATGATTCCAATTTGATTTTGGATTGCAGTTTACACAAATGCATATTGCATGTACGAAACGTATGAAAACAGTCTGAACGACTTTTGCATACCCTGCAATTTAGTTAAAGAAATTTCTCAATTATATATAAAAAATTAGTTTTAAACTCAAAACAAATTTTCAATCTTAATGCATTTTGCCTGTTTTCAAAGTTAAAAAAGAAGCTTACACGACTTTTGTATACTCTACAAGAAAAAAAAAATTTCTCAGTAAAAAATTTAATTTCAAATTAAAAAAAAACTTAAATTTAAATGCATTTTGCTGGTTGGCAAAGTTAAAAGAGAAGCTTGTACGACTTTTGTATACCCTACCATAAAAAATAAAAATCCTAATTATATATAAAAAACTCATTTTAAGATCAAAAAAAAAATATATTGCATATTGCATGTGCTCAAAGTAGCAAGAGAAGCTTACACGACTTTTGTATACCCTGCAAAAAAAAAAAATTTCTCAATTAGTAAAAAATTTCATTTCAAATTAAAAAAAAACTTAAATTTTAATGCATTTTGCTGGTTCCCAAAGTTAAAAGAGAAGCTTGTACGACTTTTGTATACCCTACAATAAAAAATAAAATTCCCAATTATATATAAAAAGCTCATTTTAAAGTCAAAATAAATATATTGCATATTGCATGTGCTCAAAGTAGCAAGAGAAACTTACACGACTTTTGTATACCCTGCAAAAAAAAAAAATTTCTCAGTTAGTAAAAAATTTCATTTCAAATTCAAAAAAACTTAAATTTAAATGCATTTTGCTGGTTGCCAAAGTTAAAAGAGAAGCTTTATTGACTTTTGAATACCCTTCAAGACTTTTGAATTTATTTATTAAAAATTCAATTCAATTCTCAATTAGTTTTAATAAAAAAAATATTAAATTTTAAAAAGATCTTTGTTCTTTTGTGTGAATCAAGAAATATATTTTAAGACCTAAAACTTTAGTTCAACTTTTGAGGTTGACCTAATATCAAAATTAACCCTTGTTCCCTATTGAGATAGAGCATAATATTATATGGGTAAAATCTGCTTCTCTTTCTCAACTTTATCTTTAAGATAAGTTTGTACCTAACTTAAATGATTTCTTATTGGAGCTGTACCATAATATCCCAAACTTATCACATAGCTAATATACCCTTTACCTCTGACGTAATTTAATGCCAATTTGAAGTCTCGAGTTTAACATGCTGAAGCATGCGAAATATATGAGAGAAAAAAGTGCCAACTCATTGTGTGAGTTTCGCTTTGAACCACAAATCCAACCACTCGCCTATTGCTCACTTCACGCAGGGAGAACAATTTAATTAAATTCCGAACCATTAAGCAAACTTTTTTGCTGACAAATAAAAATGGAAAAACCAAAAGAAAAATGCAAAGAAAATGAACGCTGAGTTCTTTTTTAGAGAAATAAACTTTGGCAAACACTTTCTGGGCCCTTCTGGGGCCGGTGGTGGAGATATTAATGCCAAACATTTGTAGGTATTATGTATTAGCCAAGGGCTTGGCTTGTAATCGGGGTGAGTTTTTATCGACTGTGAAATGCTCTTATGGTTATCAGAGGTCCCAGGGGTACTTTTCTATTTTTTGTGTCTCTCAAATCCATTTACATACTCAGTAGAGAGTTTGTACCAAATCTCTCAATCTTGCAACTAAGTGAATCAAATGCATTCAAGTCCCTCAATTCTGCAGTTGATTCGATTCATTGAATCAATTAGTTTTGTTTTAACTCTTTCGCTTAAGTCGATTGATCGAAAGTTTCTTTGAGTTTGCGATTCTTATTGATTAAACTTATAAATCAAATGATTACAAATTAAACTCTTCAATGAGTTTGGGATACATTTCGTATAAGTATTTCACTCAAATGAGCTCAAATTTAACTTCTCAGTGATTTTTTTAGATTCAAATTGACAAATTTGTTAACTCAAATGATCAAAAATGAAATATTTCTACTAATTTGGCATACATTATGTATATTTTTATCTATACATTGTATCTATTCAATGAATTTGGGAGAATTTGAGTCAAATGATAAAAAATATAAATATTCAATCGGTTCGAAACTCATTTCTATTAATTAGTTGAATCAAAGGATTTAAAATTGACATTTTCAATGAGCTTGGAATACATTTTGTATAATTATTTGAATTAAATGATGGAATATTAAATTTTTTAATGAGTTTCAGATTCATATTGATTATTCAATTAAATGAAAGCATCATAAATTCTACTATTTAATTAATTTGGCATATACATTGATAAATTATTCCAACTATATTGGAATATTCATATTCATTACAAAGTTAACTTTAATGATCAAAAATTGAGCTATTCAATTAGTTTGAGATTCATTTTGATGTATTATTTACATCGAATGTTTAGAAATAAAATTATTTATCGAACTGGGATATGTTTTATGTAATTATTTGACTGAAATGAATTAAAGTTTAACTTTTCAACGAATTTGGGATTCATATTGACTTTTAAGTTAACTCAAATGATAAAATGATGTTCTAATCAATGAGTTTAAAGTATTTATCAATACTTTAAAGAATTAGAGATACATTTTGAATAATTATTTGACAAAATAAACCTCTTGACGAACTTGTGATTCATATGGAAAAATTAGTTGTCTCAAATGATAGAAAAAAACAATTTTATAATAAGTTAACTAACTCTGACTTAAATAGTAGACAATTAATCTTTCAATGAATTTGGCATACATATTGTATAATGATTCAAATGAGTTCGAACAAAACTTCTCAACGAACTTGGGATTCACATTGATTATTAAGCAAAGTTGAACTTTTTAAAAAATTTAAATTACATTTTGTAGAATGATTTGATTGAACTGCTAAGAATTTGTGTTTTTTCTGTCTCTTTGCAGATTGAGTAAAACGAGCGAGCAATCGAACAGCCGTAATTTATCAGACAGAAGACAGAACAGAAAGGATATAGAAAGATTTTGAACTGCAAAGAGCAAAAGAAAAACCAAACACCACCAAAGAAAACCAACAACTATTAAAGTAAAAACAAAATTAACGAATAACAATATTTAAAAGTATATACAAGCTATAATAGATACATATAATATATTATATGTATGTATATTTGAATATAATAAAGAACACAAACACCAAAAACCAACAACAAAGTTCCATGAGTAATAACAAAAAGGAAAATTAATAAGAAAAACGATTACAAAAAACCAGCGCAAATTAGTAAATGTAATAAAAAAAAAGGAAAACAAATCAAATTATTGCTAACTTTTTGCATTTTTGCAATTTTATATGAACAAAACCAAAAGACAAACATAATAAGACGAAAGATAAACAAATATAAAAGAAAAATCAGCAACAAAAAAGATACTCAAAATACTAAAAAGAAAAGGGAAAGGAAAACCGTAACACAAACACTTCAAAAAAAGAAACGAACCATTAGCAAAATTTACTCTTTTAACTAAAAAATTACTAAAAACAAAACAAAATAATATTACTTCAAACTTAAATAAAATATTAAACGTTAAGCGAAGCCAAAGAACGGTTAAAGACAAAATAATATTTAATAATAATAAAAGAAACCCTAACATATAAAAGTAAACAAACACTATTTTTTTTTTGCGATCGTAGTTGATCTAAAAACCCAACAAAAAATAATAATAAAAACAAAAAGAAAACAAAAGCTAAAACGACAATTCAAATACTAAAACCTTGCGGCAAACAACTTCACGGGACTTGTGCAAAGCGCAGTCAAATCTCTTTATAAAGATAATATTAAAAAATCAAAGGAAAAACTCCAAGAAAAAAGTACATACATATATTGTAAGCGTTACCAAACAAGCAGTGAGATTAAATACTAAGCACATCCAAGAACAAGGAGGCCAAAACCCAAAGAGATCAGTTTGAAATTACATAGCAGCTAGCAACAGAGCTGTTTTGTATTAACATTAACAGTAACAGTAACAGCACCCGTAACAGTAACAGTTAAAGTAAAAACATGACTAACGCCATGGATATTATTAAAAATGGAAGCGCCAACGGCTCAGTGGATGGCAACAATGATGAGTCGCGTACCAATTTGATAGTCAACTACTTGCCACAAACCATGACGCAAGAGGAGATGCGATCGCTCTTCTCAAGCATTGGTGAGTTGGAGAGTTGCAAACTGGTGCGCGATAAAGTCTCAGGTAATTTGGGTAAATATTAACCAATTCTATTCAAACCTCCTCTACACTTAAGTTGTAACTATAACTCCATTTACTTATGAATTTTTTACAAATGTTTAACTCTAACTCAACTCTTTATATATAAATATATATTTATTTATTTATTTTTAAGTAATTTTCTAAGTTTTCTTGTTGCTTTTATCATAAAGTAGTCCCATTCTTTTTGCCTTTTGCCTGGTTTTCAGCTGGCACATTTAGCCTTTTTTTATAGATATTTTTTGTAGTAAAAAACTTAAAAAGAATCAATTTTTATCTGATATATTAGATATCTGGAGTATATGCATAATTATATTGAATCTGTTCAGATTGTAATTATTTGTTTCACACGCTTTAAAATACTTCTTATCAAAACTTTTGGCTGAGAAGCGTTCGGTTAGTCACATTGAAGTGCTATGTTAACCTGCTGTTAACTGCATGTTAGCAAGAAGATGATTTTAATACTAGCAGCTGCATCTAATCATCTTCTAAGTTCAGTTTGGGTTTGCTTTCATTTGCTTAAAATTCCTTAAATAAGTTTTGCTTAACAGTCTTGACTCAGCAGCTGTTAACTCTCTGTTAAAATGAAAACGTAACACTTTAATGATTTTACTTTAATATATAATAAGCAGATTCAAAACATTACTCTATTATAATTTTCGAGTACTCATATACAATCTACAACAGGCTATGTTAACTGGCTGTTAGCAAAATGTTAAAATATTTCAATTTTAGCAGCGTCACCTAAAAATATATTCAATTTCATTTGCTTCGCTGACATTTGCATAACATTCCCTTTATTAGTTCTGAATGACAGTCTCTATACAGAAGCTGTATGTTAGACTGAAAGGGTTACATTTTTATGTTATTAGCTTCAAGTTAATATCTGAAAAGCTGATTAAAACATTTCCATAACATCACTCTAATATCACTTAAGCAGCTGTTAACTGCATGTTACCAAAAAGATGATGTACAGCCTCACCTAAAGATATTTTAAACTCAGTTTTGATTTGGTGACACTTGCATGACATTTCTTTGATAAGTTCTGCACAACAGTCTCTATTCAATAGCTGTTAACCTTTCTCTATACAAAAGCTGTTAGCTGTATGTTGTTGAAAGTATTACACTTTAATGCTGCCAGCAGTATTATCTGATTCAAAAACTCTTATGTACATTACATAACATAAGAATTCCTTAACAGACATGCTGTTAATCGACTGTTAACTCTGTTAAGGCAATAAAATGCGATATCTTTTCCATTTTCTTATTTTCTTACTTTATATATATATTACACGATTCCTACCTTAGCTAACTTTCTGCATTTATATTTATCTTAATATTTACAAAGCTCGCATGTCAAAAGCTTTTCAAACCTGTGACTGCATATGAATAACATAAAAACATTTATTAAATCCTTACAGTCTTGCCAGCATCATTGACAGCACTCAATCCGGCTCTACAGCAGGGTAAGTGGATTAAATAATTGATGTAATGATAGCGGTTATGGTAACAATACAGTTTTACGTGTAGGCCAAAGCTTGGGCTATGGATTTGTTAACTATGTGCGTGCCGAAGATGCTGAGAAGGCTGTGAACACCCTGAACGGTTTGCGTTTGCAAAATAAGGTTATAAAAGTATCATACGCCCGTCCAAGTTCAGAATCTATAAAGGGTGCTAATTTATATGTATCGGGTCTTCCGAAAAATCTATCACAACCAGACTTGGAGGGGATGTTTGCATCGTTTGGCAAAATAATTACATCTCGTATACTCTGTGATAATATTTCTGGTAAGTATCGAATACTATATACAAAATATATATATATATCTTTATAAATAAATCTATCGAATGCTTAGGTCTATCGAAGGGTGTCGGTTTTATACGTTTCGATCAACGCAACGAAGCTGAACGCGCCATACAAGAGCTAAACGGTAAAACCCCAAAAGGCTATGCCGAACCGATTACCGTTAAATTCGCCAACAACCCGAGCAACAGCGCCAAGGCCCAGATCGCTCCACCCCTAACCGCATACTTAACACCCCAGGCCGCAGCGGCCACACGTCGCTTAGCCGGTGCATTGCCATCCGCCGGACGTATCAGGTACGTAATACCCATTAAACCTGGATTCAAGTCGGTTTTAGATTAAGTTCAACATGAGTGAAGAGAGAGATAGAGTTTCTATCTTATTGAGGGAATACCCCTATTATATGGGGTGTGCGAATTTTGACTGACTTTTAGCCAAAAAATATAGAAATTAAGTATTCAAAGTGAGGTTTATACTAGACTTAGACATAGTTATAATTTTTTTTATATTTTTTTTTTATATATATTTAATATATTTATTTAAACATAACAGAAACTTGTTTTAAATATTTATAAATTAATTATGTTAATTGTTTTTTATACTTATAATTATGAATTGAACATATATACATATTATATTATATATATAATTTCTTTTCTATTTCCAAACTCTTATTTCTCTGGCATATTTCGGTTTTCCTTTTTCTTTCAAAAAGAAATATGAGTAGAAAACTACAATTTTCCCATCATTTTTTGAGCGTTGGAAAAGCTCCCATGTTAGTGGTTAACAAGGGTTTGCGAAGGTGAAATTTCGACTTATACATTTGTCATACACACACCCACACACACCCACACACAAACACACACATATATAATTAATATCTTATCTTATATTATCCTATATTTTTCGTATATTTTCCTCATTTATATTTTATTTATCATAAAAGGATAAATATTTAGATTTAAATGTTTGCTGAATGTTTTGTGTGATCGTTTTTCAAGTACTCAAATCAATACTCCAATAAAATTTATATTCAGTCCTTAATATCCTCTTCTTTTTATATATAATATATATATATATATATTTTTGATAATTTTGATTGTCTTTTTTGCACTCACATTGCGCCTCCTTGTGTTTCAGTATTTGATTTGGTTCTGTTCAAGTGCATGTACCAAGTGCTATGATTTCCTATGAGATATCACTTTGATTTTCTTCAGTCTACCATTATATTACTTAATATATTATTATTATACATTATATTATATTATTATATATTATTATTCAATGTGTAACATATTGTTTTCCCAGCTCCGCTTTGATTTATTATACTATATTTTTATTTCTTAAACAAATCTTGTGCTTTTAAATTGAAATGGAAAATCAACTGAATTAATTGGGCTATAGAGCTAACGAGAATATGCAATGAACCAAACTTTTCTGTAGCACAGTATAATAGTGACTGTTGTACCTTATAGAAGGTTCTCAAAGGAAATAAAGCGAACATCATCATTTATTTACAGTTTATACCTTTCTTGAACACAATCAAAAAAGCTTAAAAAAGCAAATGTTAAATTTATAAAAATTATTAAAAAAAATTAGACAAGATTCTATCAAACGATAAAGGAATGAAAAGTGAAGTATAAAAAGTGAAATCCTGTTGGTTTTCACATTTTAGAACAAATATGAGAATTTTAATTAAATGGAAGCTGAAACATGCATTAATCAACCTCTCTGAAATAAAGGAAAGGAATTATTTTAAAAAATTAAATTCGATTAATTTTATTTAATGTCATTTTTCCCGTGAATTTCAAAATTTTTAACTATCCTTTTATTATATATAGTTATATTCTCCGATATTTGTTGCATCAGCAACTCAGGAATACCTAAATTTAGTTCATGCTTCTCAGTTTCTTAAAGGATTCAATTTCACATATCTGTGATAATAAAATATTTATAAATATTTAAAACTATCTAAAGCCTTATTCAAGTTGTCGCATCTTTTCGTATTGAAAATAAAGTTTAATCAGAAAGTGATGGAAAAACAAATTATTTCCCAAAGGTGTTTCGCTTGCTTTATTTGTTTTGGAGAACTTACTTTGAACCATGTTATACCAAATATAAGAAAAAAATAACAAAAGGAACATGAAACGGCGGCAAGCCGACGTTTAAATACTCTTGCAGACATTGTTAGCCATAAAGTGTTAGAGAATCACGGATTGTTATTAGAAAACAAACTGATTTTTATTTATAATTCATAAGTTTTCGATTGATACTCCCTATATTTAGCAGAAAAAACTTTGACTATCTATGAAGTAGAATTGTTATTAAATTTATATTCAAATTTCTTCTCAAATGTTACTCTCTCTGCTTGCAATATGATACAGAATATTATGCGATAAGTCTGTCTATAAGCATATAGAAAAATTGAACTGCTGAAGAGCTGATAGACCCATCTAATAGATTCTAATACTTAATGGTATTAGATGATTCCAAAGGCTGCTGCAAGGGTATCTAGTATCGATATGGCACGTACCAAGCATATCCTTGTAGTTTTTGAAAGGAGGGACTCGACACTTTTGCATCAATGTACTATATTTACTCGTAACTGAATACTATTATATAATATATATCGTATATATACAATTATTACATGTAAACTAATCTATTTGAATAATCCCAATCAATGCGTATACAGATACTCACCGCTGGCTGGTGATCTATTGGCCAATTCGATATTGCCGGGAAATGCAATGACCGGATCCGGCTGGTGCATATTCGTCTACAATCTGGCGCCAGAGACCGAGGAGAATGTGCTCTGGCAGCTATTCGGTCCATTCGGGGCCGTCCAGTCGGTGAAGGTAATACGGGATCTTCAGACCAGCAAGTGCAAGGGATTCGGATTCGTGACAATGACCAACTACGACGAGGCTGTAGTAGCCATACAATCACTGAACGGCTATACCCTGGGTAATAGGGTGCTGCAGGTTAGCTTTAAGACTAACAAAACCAAATCAACTTAAACGAAATATACATATATATACTATATATATATATGAGTCTTGTGTTTGAAGATGAACCGATCTTAAGTATGTTTTATGTCTCTCTAACTTTACAACTGAAAAACAAATCGAAAATGGAAAACTAAGAAAATGAAATGAAATCAAATGAAAAAGTTGATATAAAACACATTTGTAAATTTGGCATTTAACAGCGAGTTGTAGTCAAAATTGTGTAATTACATATTTAATGTGTGTGTCTGATGTAGATATATATCGGACTATATGATTGATTTGTATGCTAACAAAAATTTATTATGATTGATGAAATCTTAGCAAAAATTTATATATATATTTATTTGATTCTTTCGTGGGGAATTCGCTCGCAGCACTACATAGTTCACTTTAACTTAATTTTCTAAACACAAATTCTATGAAGCAAAAGCAAAACAAAAAAAAATGCAAAAAAATACTTAAGAACTACTAAAACAAAGCTTGAAAGAGGCAACAAATCCATCAAGAAGATAGAAAGATACAAAATGGTTAAAACAACAGACAGCTGTCTATAAATTGACTAAGAAAGTTACATAAAAAAAAGAAAAACAAAATAAATTGAATAATAATAAAAAACTCATTGAAAAGTCGCATAAAAAAAATAATCTTAAAAAAGAAAAGAAATTTCCTTATTTTTTTTATTTATCTTTAATTAAATTAAATTAAATTGAATATTAATATTAATTAACTAAATTATTTAATGTTTATTCATTTAACTAAGCAACTAAAACATAAAACGAAACCAAAAAAAAAACACTCATAAAAATATCGAATGCTAATTTTGAATAATTTCTTTTTCTTAACTACGCTCCTATAATTGCTATATGCTACATATTGTACTTTGTGTTAACTTAATTCCACTATATTAATTATACTTATTAATTGCATTCAATTAACCAACGTTATAATATGTACTTAAATATTTATATTCAATTTGATTCGATTCGATTCGCATTGATTTGTACCAATATCCAATCCGATTGGCAAAGCACTGTCGATCGATTATAAACGCAACAAAATATACATCATACGTACATACATACATCATATTTAATTATAGCCATTATTATTATTATATACTTACTTAAACATAATCGTTTGACTTTCATTTTTTACGTCGTCGTCTAACCTTAAAAAAAAGAAGAAACAAAAAAAACCAAAGTATATTCAATATTTTATGTGCAAAGAAATCGTAATGAAACCAAGAAAACTTATTATATTATATTAAATTATATTATATTATATTACATTATCTTATATTATATTATATTATATTATATTGCATTATATTATATTGTATTCCATTATATTATTATGCCTAATTATTATTCCATTTTTATAATTACAACTTACGAATAAAACCCAAAAAAAAGCGAAACATCCATAAACCGAAAGAAAACACAAAAAATACCTTATATATAAATATATATATATATATCTGTTTAAATGTATATATATATGCATATATATATAGATTTTAAAATAAATGTGTGAGTTACTCGAAAACAATTCGAAAAGCAAAACCAAAACAACAAAAAAAAAAACAAACACAAAAAACATTGTTTTCTTTTCTTAAAACGCAAAACAGAACAACAGACAAAATAAAAACAATATATACACTGGCAAAAATCCCAAGCAGCTAGTGAAAATTGGCAACATCGCATGCGATGCAGACATAAATAATATTATTTGATTTGAATCGCAATTATTAAGAATTCAAATCGCAGTTATTTAATAATACTTCCATAACAATTCGGGTGGCTGAGAATTGAAAATTGGCAACTGCGCAGAGTTGTGAAATTCGGCAACGTTGCCTGCTCTTCCACCAATAGCTTTATTATAATCATAATTAAATTTAAATCTGTTTATTATTCGTATTTTTTATTATTTTTTTGTTCCATTTTTTTAATTAATTTCATAAAATTCTGCTACAAATGGGTAACTGAAATGTGGCAGGATTGCCAGATCCACAGAACACTTGGCAACCTGGCCTGGTCACCACCCACAGTAAAACATATACAACAAAGTAATACCTATACAAACATAGAAACAACAAAAACTACAGCACTCGCATTTTTACAGTAAAACCAAAAATGAAACAAATTTGTAACTCGCAAACTTACAGCTTAGATTCGATGATCTGCAAAGTAATTGAATAAGTTTTGAACTGGTTTTCGAGACAAATGCGCTAAACTAAGCATAACTAACATTATACATATATAACATTATATATACTAACTATATATATATATATGTATAAGATGTGAACCTATTAGACGACCCTCGTTTTTCTCCCCTCCCCAATACTTAGTAGCGCTAAATAGCAATCAATGTGTGTGTCAGTAGCATCTTTAGCAACTAAACCAGAAAAATAAATATATATATAAAAAAAAAGAAAATCTTTATAATATTAACAAACATTTTTTAAAAAACGAGACTCTTTTTTTTCATTAAGTGCTTAATGTAAGGCCACATCTACATGGCAAAATGGGCACTAAGATAATAATAATAAAAAAAAAAAAAACAAATAAAAACTTAAGATATTAGTTAAAAAAAAAAAACAAAAACAAAAAGAAAATCAACTCAAACAGACAGTAAAAATGTTGTGGGAGTTGCAAGTGCAAAATGAAAACACCAAATTTTAAATAAATATATATATATATATATATATATATATAAAATAAGTATATACACATAAATATATATATATATAATGATGTAACATTTTTTAAACAAAGATTTATAGTAAAATTTATTAATTTATATATATATATATATGAATATCTATATATATATATATATATATATTGAATAATAAGTATATTAATATGGCTTGTATATATCTCCATATGTATACACATGGCAAAAACTGAAAGCGGCAGAGAATGTAAAGAAAAACAAATGTGAAATACATTTAAAAAATACCAAAGATTGGACATTGTTGTACAGAGAGCCGCCTATGAACATGGCTAAAGGTTTAACGGTAAAAGGTAGAGCCAAATGTGTCCAAAAAACGATAGAAATATATATACGATAATTCGATAATTCGATAATTGAGTTCCCAATTCTCCATACTAATCACTTATATATGTATACATGTGTGTGTACACGTACAAAATGGATGCACAAAAACGAAAAGAAAAAAAAATATTAAACCTATGAATTGAATTTAAAGACGAATCGTTTGATTTGAGTACCGAATCGATCGTTCATTTGCCAGTGAACTCTTTGTAACATATTCAATAGAGAATCGAAAATGAGAATGAATATGAATATGAATATGATAAGGGTATGCCGTATCGAATGCTACCCACTATGAATATGTTTCACTGTATAGAGCTAAACAAATACAATGAACTTATTGGATTTAATCACATTTATTATCAAATTTTAATACATAACATTTAATAATAACCATCACATTAGCCGGTGCTGTCTCTGTTCTCAGTTCACAGTTCACCTCAAGGTTATGTGTCATTATTCAAAAAAGCAATATTAAAATGTGAATCGTGTTGACTCTGGCCCAAAGAGGACAAACACATACTAAACCTTCGCTGCGAACACACAGATATAGATCTAATACTTCAGATATCGATATATATATATATATTCTTTTGTAAAAGTTTTTTAAAAGTTTTCGATACTTCTGTCAGTTATCGTTGATTCTGTCTTGTTTATAGTATGCATATTCAAATATAATATAATAATCATTAAATTTAATCAGATTTAACTTATATACCTATAGAGTTCTATAACTTCTATATATATCGATCTGATCAATCTATATCCAAACGTGTGCAGCTGTACAAATTTAAGGCTAGGCAACTCGGTCACAGATTTCACAGCGTTCACGCATAAGTGTCTGCTTTACCATTACATAAATATATAGCTAAAGGATATTATTACATTTTTAATGCTGATTTATTATAAATAGAAGAAATAATACACACACATACACACATACACACACACACACACACACACACACTCACACACACAAACATTTAAACACTGGCAAAGAAGAGGAAAAAGTTAAGAGCAGAAAAGCAAAAGAAATTCTAAATGAAAACTAAAACGGAGCCCAACTGAAAACTTGTGAACGATAAACAATGAAAATCATAAACTAAGCATGAAATGCATTTAAAATTATTTCAACAAATACATATATATATATATATAGGTATAAATATATATGTAATTACTTATTTGGCAGGATAAAAAAGAATGAGCTAAAAATACAAAACTTCCAAACACTTTTTTACAATATACTCGTACACACACACACACACACACACACACACACACACACACACACACACACACACACACACACACACACGCACACATCATACACACATTTAAATTTGGCAGTTTTAAGTATGTACATTATTGAAACATCCAGGAAGAAATGGATTCGATGCGACTAAATGAAAGCAAACTAACAATAGGTCGATTCCGTTGCTCGACGCAACATCGATATTTATCGATAGAGAACGATACTATTTAGCTTATAAGAACCTTAGATGAATACGAGTACTAATTTAATGAAGTCAGTGGAGGCCAAAGCGATGCCAATCTAGGCGTATAACACGGTTAAACACCAAAACTTGTTAAACAGCCAAATTTTAGATACTTACGAAAATATTATAAAAAAAAGAAAAATCTTCGATTTGGTTGTCTTCAGGCGCTTTAAAGAATGCTATGAGAATCGCATAGGCAGGCACTGCTCGACTTAATCTTAAGTATAACTTTTAATATTTGTACTAAATGAAAATGAAAACCAAAACAAAATAAATCTACACATTATATATATATATATATATATATATATATAACATATATGTGTAGCAACTAGAATTGCATTCAAAAATTGAGAAATACGTGCAATAATATTGAAGATAAACCACGAAAATAAGATACAAATTATTGAAATCAAGATGAAAACCTAGAATATATATATATACATATATATATATATACATATATATATATATAAGTAAAAACGTAGCCGCTTTGTCAACGGAACGCGCCCAAAACTAAAATTCCAAAGTAAAGAACAGATTGCAGAGAGAAGAACAAATATTAAGAAAAATAAATTTAAGAAACACACACAAACACACATATACACACACACAAACACACACTCCAAGACTATTACTATCTATTTGATTATGTATGCTATTTATGATGATTGTCTATGAAGTCAGTTACTTTATACGCGAGACACATAACTATTTATTGAGATTTCAAGAACTCAGTTAACCACATTTTTAACATACTCTAACTTACTTACGAACTTATCAAAAACTTAAATTACATTATTACATTACATTCCATTATATTTATATTATATTAAATTATATTTATATTACATTATATTCAATTGTATTGTACTTGGCATTGAAGTTGTTTGAATCACGTGTATTACAATATTTCTTTCTGCTTTGTAACCCCCACAGACAGACACAAACATGGAAAAACATAAAAGAAAAACCGAACCATAAGAGATAAAAGAAAACAAATATCAAGCAAACCAACCTATAGTATCTATATATATATATATATATATACTATATATATGTGTGTATGTCAACAAGTATTTAAGTATAAATCTATACGAATTACAATATTTGTATACAGATCTATCATATACTACAGTAGCTCCCCATACTACGAGAGGTTTTAACAGATTTTCGGGGGAAATATATATACAGAAAACATTGTCAAAAAATATATATATGATATATGTATGTACTTAGAAGAAATTTTGGAAATATTCGTACCGAAAATACACAGAGAGAAGAATCATTGTAGAACTAACTACAAGATTTACACATTTAGATGCATATTATATTATATTATATTCTATTCTATTATATTATATTCTATTATAACTTATTACAAGAATTGAACTATACTCGTGCATATATAATTGATATGAATGTATGTGTATTATTAATTATAATTACGATTATAATTATTCTTGTATTTGTATTTTATTGTATTACAATGTATTAGTTTTGTTCTACACTCTTTTGCTCTATTACAAATAAAATCCAACAAAAACCAAAAACCCAAAAAAGAAAATCAAATATTTAAAAATCAAAACAAATCCAAGAACGCCGGCAAGCAATGGTATAAAAATAAAACTTTAACAGAAAATCGAATCCAAATAAATTCCAAAACAAAACAAAACAAAAAGCAACAAAAATTGTTTCATTTCTTCTTTCGAAAAAAAATCAGCTTAATCTGAAACTTCGGCAGCTAAACTGGCTCCTAGGCTTCAGGTCCCAGCTTAGTCTACGGAACAAGGTCCTAATATAACACACCGGTCAATTAGTTCCCGGTCCGACATATAGGGGCAGTAGTTAGCAAACATCAATATTTTTTGTAGATAGTGTCGATTATCATAAGCTCTGTGTAAGAAGTTACAAATTTTAAAGTGATACAACCTTTGTGTTTTTTCCACAATGTGGAAGAAAAGGAGTTTCGTGTCCTGATTAAGCACTGTTTTTTGATAGGACAAAATACAGTAGAAGCAAAAACTTGGCTTGATAAACATTACCCAGATTTTTCTCCAGGATAATCAACCATCAAAGATTGGTACAATGAATTTAAACGTGGTCGTGTGGACACCGAAGACGCTGAACGCAGTGGTCGCCCAAAAACAGCAGTTACGCCAGAAAATGTCGCAAAAATCCGAAAAATGGTATTGGCCGATCGCAAATTGAAATTAAAGGAGATAGCTGATGCCTCAAAGATATCGGAAGGCAGTGTGTTTACGATATTACATGAACATTTGGATATGAGAAAGCTCTGCTCAAAGTGGGTGCCGCTATTGCTAACACCGGATCAAAAGCAACAACGCATCGATGCTTCCGAGACGTGTTTAAGCATCTTGAAGCGCAACGGACCGATTTTTTTCGCCGTTACGTAACCATGGATGAAACATGGATACACCACTATACTCCAGAATCGAGTCGTCAGTCTTCTGAGTGGGTGGTAGTCGGTGAAAGCCGTCCGAAGCGTCCCAAACACACAAATATCGGCGGGTAAGGTTATGGCGTCCGTATTTTGGGATGCACATGGGATTTTATTTATAGACTACCTGGAGAAAGGTAAAACAATCAACAGCGAATATTATATAAAACTGCTGGATCGACTGGAGCGCGCTATCAAGGAAAAACGTCCACATATGGCAGAGAAGAAACCGCTGTTTCATCAGGATAATGCACCGTGCCACAAGTCTATGGCAGCAATGGTGAAATTGAGTGAATTGAGGTTCGAACTACTGCCGCACCCACCCTATTCTCCAGATATGGTCCCCAGTGACTACTGGCTTTTTTCAGATCTCAAAAAGCACCTCCAGGGCAAGAGATATCGATCAAATGAGGAGGTGATTACCGATACTGAGACCTATTTTGAGGGTAAAAGTTCATCCTTCTACAAAAATGGCATAGAAAGGTTGGAGAAGCGCTGGACTGAGTGTGTAGCCGTAGATGGAAACTATGTTGATGAATAAAAAAAAAGTTTTCAGAAAAAAATGTGTTTTTCCTTGTTAAGCCGGGAACTTATTGAGCGGTGTGATACAAGGCCATAATTAAGCCCATATAGGACATATGGCTTACACCTGTGGGGCACGGCATCATCGTCTAGCATAGAAATATTACAAAGGGTTCAAAATAAAATCCTCCGCAGGATTGTGAAAGCTCCTTTCTACGTTAGAAATGCTGTAATCCACAGGGACCCTAAAATGCCTTCCGTAAGACGCGAAATCCAAAGGTTCAGCGAGCTCCACTGCACCAGACTAGACAGCCACCCGAACAACCTCGCCTTAAACTTGCTGGACAACAGCCTACACACCCGCCGACTCAAAAGGAGTCATCCGCTGGACCTGCCCTTCAGGCCCCACCTTGAGTGGTGATGTACCGGCGTGAGCCAAAATGTTGATTGTCACGTACAACTTCTCAGCCATTTTGTCAATTCATCCAAATTTACTTATTATCGTTAAGATAGATTGTAAATAATAAAGAATATTAAAACAAAAAAAAAATAAAAGAAAATTTCTTCTTTAAGAAGTGGTTCCTTAGTTTTCAGATACATCCAACGATATCTTATAGAAGACCCAGAGTTGATTTCTCTATATGTGTTGAACCCTTATTCCATTGAAAAGTGGCTGTGAAATTGTTTGTAACAGGCAGAAGGAATCATCTCCGATTTGTATATATATATCCTGATATACAATATAATTATAAAGATATTATCTCTCCTTACTTGTCAGACCCATTGCAAAGTGGGTAAAAAGTGGCGCATAAGTCTTTGAGAACGTATATAACAGGCGGAAGGAAGCATCTCCAATATATATTGGATACATCCAGATATTTTAATATATAGTATAGGGCCCAGATACTATTTCTCCATACTTGTCAGACACATTTAACCCTTTGAAAAGAGAGTAAAAAGTGCTCAAAGAGTATGTAACAGGCAGAAGGAAGCATCTCCAATTGATATTGTAAGGTAGTTTTCCGGGGCAAACTCAGTCGTGCCCAGGGAACTCCTACCAGAAATAAGGGGAATGTTGAGACTCGGGTAAGGCGCACCCTGGGATCACCTGCAGTTCAATTCTGCAATCCACCCCGCTGCGGTGATACGGGTCTCCCTCTCCATCTGCTGGGCACCAGGGATGAGAGAGAGATCCGGAGTGCCACCAAGGGATGAACCGGCCCGTCGTCGGACTCCGGGCTGGTGAAAAGCTGAAGAGCGCCGGGGGGATGGCACCCCCTGCACGCTCCTCAGGTCATCCCCAACCACGTTACCCGGCAACGGGACGACCAAGGGAGGAAGGGAAGGGTGATCCGATCTGGGGAGAGGAGAACCTCAATGGATGCCGGGTTGGGTACATCTCTGCACATCCACGTTGGTTCCCTCCCGTCCCTGAATAGTACCGAAGCGACAAAGCAGGAGAAGGAGAAAAAGGTGAGCAGATTTCGGGAACAGATGGTGATCTCAATGGATGCCGGGTTGGGTACATCTGTGCACATCCACCTTGATCCATCTGTCCCTAATCGTACCGAGGGAGAGGAGGAGAGCCGTCCACTGGTCTGGTCAGCTGACTACTTGAGACTAAGGTGGATGCCGGGTTGGGTACATCTCTGCACATCCACCCAGTCTTTGCAGTCAGCATGACTCGGACTCTAGAGCTCGGGAAGGAGGAGGGAGTAAGGGACCCCACCTATACCACACCAAACTATTGCATTCTGCGCCTTTGAGCTAAACATGATTCCGCTTACCCTGTTTATTTCCACGCCTCGTGTGTGTGTGAGTGTGTGTGTGTTGCTGTGGTTGTGCCTTGGGTGTGTGTGGTGCGTGTGTGTGTATTGTTTTATTTTGGCTCAGTCGACTTTAGTTTTTATTTTGTTTGAAGTTCCGATTCCTTGTGTCTGTGTGTGTGGTTATTGTTCATTGTGAGTTTTGGTTTATTTTATTTAAATTTTCTTTGCACGTGTGTGTGTGTGGGTGTATGTTGTTGCCGTTTTCTTGTTTAATTTTTATAATTTTTAGAGTTTGTTCACTTATGTGTGTAGTTATTGTATTTCCGTTCACGTGTGCCGTGTTTCCGTGTGTTTTCCTTTGGTTACGTCCGATATCTCCCGATGATCTTAATTAACTGCCCGCTCCAATTTTCCCCATTGTCCCACTGACCTAACTCTTGAGCTTTCTCAAGCTCTGCTTGCAGTTAAGAGCGCATGCGCAGCTACTCTTATCTGCGCTCGCTCTCTTTGTTGCAATTCGTTTCTTTTCTCTTTTGCGTGCGAGTGTAAATTATTCGTGTGCAGGTCTGCCAATTCGGCTTTCTTCTCGTCAAATCTGGCTTTTTTGAAAGGCTAACTGCGGGACAAACTTGAAAATTGCGGGAAGCGGGAATTCTAGATTTTTTAGAACTGTGTTTAGCTTTTTTTGCATTTTTGATGGTTGCCACAATACATAGAAAACTTTTGTTGTTTTGTCATTACTTTTATCGATATTTAGCATGACCACGACCAATATGAAAACTAGCATCTCCTAAACAAAAGCGCGCGTAAATTCTAACCATTATATAATTATTATGCCCAAAGAATACAAGCAAAATTGCCAAGATGCTTGGCTAAACAGCGCAGAATTTAGTGCTTGTGACGAACGA
This sequence comes from Hirtodrosophila trivittata, assembly GCA_035045065.1. Classification (NCBI taxonomy): domain Eukaryota; kingdom Metazoa; phylum Arthropoda; class Insecta; order Diptera; family Drosophilidae; genus Hirtodrosophila; species Hirtodrosophila trivittata. The sequence continues at coordinate 10,596,947 of JAWNNK010001028.1, read as the reverse complement.
GTGGAGGGTTTATTGCAGATATTGCAAAGTGGCGATCACAGCAAAGTTAAGTGATTTTTGTGCTTATGCAATAACAAAAAAGCACGAAACAAAAAAGAGCAGGAAGTAGCGTTGTGTATTACGAAGGCGAATCTGATCTAAATGCGGCAGAATTAGATGAACTAATGGCAATACTGTAAAAAAAACTTAATATAATATTATCAATCAAAAATGCGCTTTTTCCCGCTTTTTTCCTGAAAAATTTCATATTTTTTCCCCTTGTCTTCTAGTTAGAAACAGCTTATTTTCTGACCAAAAATTGGCAACCCTATTCGTATGTTCGTTTGATGATCTTCGTTGCAATTCGTTTTGTTCTCTTTGTGCGCTTGCTTTTAAGTTCTGTTAAGCTTTAACAGCTGTGTTCCATGGCCAGTGATGGCACCTTTAGCGGCTTTCCCGCTGCTTCCCCTGTTATAAATGCTACTGCTGGGTTTTGGTTTTATGAAGATTATTATTAATTATGAACCTATTAACTAGAAACCAAATGTGTATAATTCAAAACTTATAACTATAAAAATGAACATATTTTCAATAATAGCTAACTAATAATAAAAAATAATAACTATTTTCCGAGCTGGGCTTCATGCCCTTTGTACCATGTGAGGAGAATGACTCCTCACAGTATATACATAAATTTTATATATATCTGGATATATACATATACATATATATATATAAAGTATATATTGGCCCAGAAATTATTTCTCTAACATGTTAAGCCTTTAACCCATTGAAATTAGTGATGAGAGGCGAATGAAGCTGAGAAAATGCATATAACTGGCAGGAGGATGCATATCCGATATATATTTATGATCTCCAGACATTATATTTCCATACCTGTCAGACCCTTAACTCATTGAAAAATGAGTAGAATGAGTATATAACAGGCAGCACCTCCGATATATCTACGAAGTCTGTTCAAGAGAATAGACGAATTCTGAAAGTTTCGCGGAAAGTATTTATTTTTTCATCAATATCCATTTTGATATAATTTTTTTAATCCAACGCTTCTTCCAATCGTCGAAGCATTTTTGATGCGCTTTTCGGCATGGACTTTCTTCGATTCGGACTTTATCTCATCAATTGTGGCAGCACGCTTTCCTTTCATTGGACTCTTCAGTTTTGGGCATAGGAAATATAGTCGCTGCGAGCCAAATCTGGTGTTGATTTTGGCCATAAATTCACGATGATGCTGAATCCACGATTTGCTTTTCCAAAATTCTAATTGGCAAGAACTCAATTTGGAGCACCCCATTGTAATTGAAGAAAAATGTAAGCAAAACCTGCACCTTTTCTTTTGAACAGACCTCGTATATATATCAAGATATAGACTATATACAATATAATAAATAAGGCACAGACATTATTTCTCCACACTTATGTATTTGACCCCTAACCCATGGACAAAATTCGTAATCACCGAAAATTCCATCATCAAAAATCAGCCGAAATCATCATTGAAATTGATGGAAATGGAATTGAACATCTGCAAAACATCGATTTATCGCATTTTGACCGAACATTTGGGCTTACGAAAGGTGTGTGCACGGTTTGTTCCGCACAAATGGACTGACGACCACAAATTGCTCAGAATCAAACATTCGCAGGACATCGTTAAAGAGGTCAAAAAGGACAAAAACTTCCTTTATAATATTATGGTTGGTGACGAAACGTGGTGTTTCCAATATGATCCCGAAACGAAACGCCGGAGGGCTGAAGGGAAGGCACCGGGCGAGCCGGAACCCAAAAAATCGCGCATGGAGAAGTCAAAAGTGAAGACAATGCTGATTTGTTTTTATGATTCCAAGCGAATGGTTCACAAAGAATTGGTTCGACTCGGCCAAAAGATTGATGCGGTATTCTAGCTTGGAGTCTTGAAGCGTTTGTTCGGCCCGAATATCGCGAAGATGAAAGTTGGCGTTTGTTGCACGACAATGCGCCATCCCATCGATCGACGCTTGTGACCGATTATTTGACCAGAAATCACATTTTAACCATTAACCACTCGCCGTATTCGCCTGATATGGCACCGTGCGACTTCCTCCTTTTCGGAAAAATGCATTTGCCCATGAAAGGAAAGCGTTATGCAGACCTAGAGGCCATTCAAAAGGCTTCCACCGGCATACTGGCAGCCCATCGGCCAACGAGCTAAAAGACTCGTTCGACACGCTTTTGGATCGTGCAAAAAGCTGTATTGAAGCAGAAGGGAACTATTTTGAATAAAATAAATTGCTTTTGCCGAAAAAGCCATTCGTTCTGTTCTTTTTTTTAAAGTCCTGTTTACTTTGGAATGCACCTTGTATATCGTAACTCTTTCGCCTAGCCCAACACGAAATTATTCACAATTTTTATTAAGTTGAACTCGAATAACGTTTATTTATTTATTTCCTTTAGGTATTCATTTAACGATTTGCATGATCGGTTAACTAAATTCATGCGTAAATACAACAATATTTTTGTGTATATATATTTGGGTATTTCTATATAGTTTCATATTCCTTACATCAATTCCACTTTGATTTACATGGCAAATACATTGGGAGAGCCGATCAAAGGTTTGTGAAATCGATGCGGAGGAACGGGTCCTTTGTAACATTTGCAATAACGATTTTTAAACGGCTCTGATATATATTCTATATATATAATTTTCGTGTATATAACGTAACGGATCTGATGTATATATATGTGTATATATATAATTTTTGTGTATATATTTGTTTGTTTGTTGGTAAAGATATTTGTATATGATATTTGTTGGCACAACAATATTTGATTAAGGTACATTGAGTACGTATTTTGAGTATTTCGGTGATATATATGGTACAGTCGGCCCTCGGATAACGAACTTAATTCGTTCCAGAAACTTGTTCGTTAAGCAAAACCAATTTTCCATATGTTTCTATGTTAAATTAATGAATCCGTTTCAGGGCAAAAAAAATACAATAAAATAATTTATTTTCAAAAAAATTCCTTTAAAAGACAAACAAATAATTGATTTAATGAATTCAAAATTAAAAAAGAAACAAATTAAGATTTAATGTGCTTTATATTATATCCAAAGCATATGTCTAATATCTGTTGCTTCAGGAGCTTTAAAACTTGTTGAAAATGAGACACAGCTCAACGAAATTTCGTTTGGCAAGCGAAACGATTTTTGCTTTAAAATTTAGTTCGTTATACAAAATATTCGCTATGCGAGGCGTTCGTTAACCGAGGGTCGACTGTACATATTTTTTAGAAGGTTTTTAAGTGCCCTGGGAAGTGCTTTAGAAGTGACTTTCTTTTGGAATACTTTTTTGTCTAAGTCTACGTTTCGGGGAGAATTCATTGAATATAATATTTCAGCTAAATGACAATTTAATCTTTAGTTTATGATATGCTCCCAGCTAATGCTAAATATATGTCTCAATCCTGTAAAATACTTAACTCTTATCCTTCTGGTCCCCATATTGGAGTCCATAGTGGAGATCAAAACCGTAGCTGGGCCATTTCAATGTTGTGCGCATTGTTGCGCAATCGCTTAGACGCCCAACTCTCGACTGGGCGTGGTTGTTGCCACCTGTCCAGTATTACTCCCAGTCGGAGGAGCCGCGACCAATCTGGGGAGCCACTTGTTCAAGAGGGTGCGCACGGTAAAGGTGACGTCATGGTTGGCGAAACAGAACAGAAATGAGACCACAAATCCCTGCAGGCTCACAAGGATAACAGACAACAGCTGGTAGAAGCGCTCCAGCTGAGTACCAGAATCAGGTCTATAGGGCAAAAGGAAGTGCTGCAAGCCGAACAAAGGAACGAGGATAATTGTGGCACGCACCGCCTTGCGTATGGCCAGAGGAGCCGGTTGAGCCGATTGTGGATGTAATTTACGTACAATCACGCGGAGAACATTAATCAAAAAGACTGGGGAATAAGATATGGATTATGATTTCTATATGTATATCTATATATATAATATACTCACTGAAGCTGGCCAGAAGAGAAAGGGTAATCGGCACCGAGAAGATCCAGAGATAGAGGCTGCCATTGATCCAGCAGCTGTGGAAGGATATGTTTGTATCATAAAATATAACTTTTTGCATAAATTTGTATGCTCTATAATATTTCGAACTAAATTATTAAGGCAGATATATAGATACCCTGTAATGTCTGAGATATTATCTGATATAAACTAAGCTGAAGATAATCAGAGGTTTTGTATAAGAGTTATGAGAAATAAAGATATATTTCGCTATAGAGTATCTACGTATGTAAATATCTTGTATAGATTAGTATACTCTATAATAAAAAGAGTAGGGTATATACATTAATTTAGGTATATATATATACCCTATAGTCAGTATCTTAGATCAACTCTTTGATATATACCAATTGCATCTTTAAGCTGAAGATTATCAGAGGTTTGGTATAAGAGTTATGAGAACTAAAGATATAATTTGCTATAGAGTATCTACGTATGAAAATATTTTGCATAGATTAATATACTCTATAATAAAAAGAACTGTAAATTGTTGACTTAGATATATATATATATACTCTATACTATACCCTATACTATACCCTTTACTATACCCTATACTATACCCTATACTATACCCTATACTATACCCTATACTATACCCTATACTATACCCTATACTATACCCTATACTATACCCTATACTATACCCTATACTATACCCTATACTCTACCCTATACTATCTTAGGAAATAACCAACGCTTTGATATATGCTAAGTGCATCCATAAGCCGAAGACTATAAGAGGTTTAGTATAAGAAACGTCTAGAGTAGAGTTATATTTTTTACTATAGAGTATCTACGTATGTAAGGATTTTGCATAGATTATATAAAGAGTAGGGTATAAATATTACTTTAGATATATATATACCCTATAGTAAGTATCTTAGACCAACTCTTTGATATATACTAATTGCATCTTTAAGCTGAAGATTGGAAGAGCTTTAGTATAAGAAAAGTCTAAGCTAAAGTTGTATTTTGTTAAAGGGTATCAATGCGTCGACTATCTAAAACATATGTAATCAGAAGTTGCCTGATGGAGGCTTGTTTAGAGCTGAAGAGCTGGAATCATCATGTGTATTGTGGGCTCTGTACTCACTGCTCATTGTCGCTGGCACTGAAATGTCTGGCAATGAAGTAGGGTAGTATGAAGAGTAGGGGTGACAGCCAGCTAAACAGCTTGAAGTAGCGCATCACAATCGTGTCCTTGACAAAGACCTGCAAATAAGGAATTGTTGAATAAGTATAAACAGGGTGTGGCACAGGTGGAGGCTGGGACGCCAGCGGCAGTGGCAGGGGGATTTGGCATTTCAATTTGTTGATAACGAAGAAACAGTTGCAAAAACTTGTGAGTTTTCTTTACACATAAATTGAGGCAGCTGGCAGCAAATCTCATCAAGCATTCACAGCAGTTGCTCATAAAGAATGCAAACTTGCACAGCAATTACAGTGATTTGCATGTGAATGGGAGAAAGCAGCTTTAAGCTGGATATACATACCACAACCAGGACCAAATGCAAATGCAAACCCTCACAGAACATCCAGAAATAGTTGACAAGCATGAAATAATGCACCACCAAATGCATTAGAATGCACCAAAACTGCAAAATAAACACAATTAAAGTTACTTTCTCCAACAATTTAACTTTTCCACTTACCGAATTCTTAGCAATCAATTCAGAGTCCTCCACAACCAGACGATACCACATGATCCAAGCGAGACAAGTAAAAGCCAAGGAGGCAAACAAATGCACATGAATCCTGATACGAGTGCAGCGCAAGGACCTGCATACATATAATATTATATACTTGAAGCTAGGCCTCAGTCTATATATATACTATATACATACTTGAAGCCCAGGAAAATAATAATAGAAACAACTAAAGCCACCAAGGATAGGGTATATCCCTTCACGTAGAGCTCATTCACGAATTGTCGAAACTGTTGAATTGTTGAATTGATTTTGAGAATCCAACCAAGGAAATGTAATTAACAACGACTCACCTCGAAGTCCTCATAGTCCACACAGTTGGTATAGTTGGACCAGGTGAGGTTGCTCACCGGATGACGAAACCACGAGCCATTATCCATGCAACTGCGTAAAAGGGAAAATGGGAAAATTGTAATTAGAAAACTGATGTAAGCCATATGAAGCCATATCACTGGAGGCAGAAGTAGAAGTTGAGCTACTGAGAAAACATCACATAAGTAACCATTATGAACCAGTTCTTTTTATGAACTTATTTGCTGTTCACAAACTTAAGACGAAAATATGCTAACGATTCATTTGAAAGGGATGGAAGCATTTCTGCTAAAAGTCATGAAAGCAGCTACAACAATGTTGTTGAGTTATAATATAGCACTCTGATCTTAACCAATATCAGCTTAGATACTATAAGTACTATATAAGACCTCAACTCTTTGAATCAAAATCGAAATTGTCTATGACAGCTTTAATATAAGATAATCTGATAAAAAGTATCTTTTTAATTTTATGTATATAAAATAGGTACAAAATATCAAAAGCTCAGCGTGAGTATATCCTTTATAAGCGGAAAATCAATTTTTGGCTGATTATGCATATGGTAACTATATAATACAGAGATCCAAGCCTGTTGGAGCCTACTGGAAACTGTAGGAAAAAGTTAGATCAACTTTTATCGAATGAGTTTCAAGGCTGAACAGACAGGACTATATCCAGTTTACGGATCGATTTGAACAAGAATATATAGCTTTGACATGTTTTGTGACATATTTGATAACAAAAAGGATAAGTACATAGAGAAATTTATTGTTTGATTCAATTTTCAATTGACTTCTGCTCTGTTGACTTTTCCAATCTGTTTCAGGTAAACTCTATTGATACTACCTTCACATAGATTCAACTAATAGATAAATCTTCGATTTGCATTTTGTATAGAACTCACGTTTTGTGGGCCAAAAATTTACTATTAAAGCCTTCAACGAAATCCGGACAATATTGACTCAATACGGTGCCAGCTGGTGTTCGCGGCCAGCAAAGATATCCATCAAAATTCACGGGACAATAGAGGGCTTCGGTAGTGATGTTATTCTTGTCGCTGATGTTGGATTGGATTGTATGCTGATTTGTAGCCATTGTTGCCGATAGAACCGTAGCAAAGAGCTCATTCTCATTGGCCGCCTGCTCATCCACATCCTTCATATCAATGGTGCCCTCGTTGAGTATCGCCTCCTCAAAGTAGTGGGGCATCAGCGTAAAGTTCTCCAATAACAGCACCTCCGCAACGTCTATATAAAGGAAGAGAAAACAAGATATTCATACGAGTACATGTGTACGAGGGTGGATTGGATAGTTTCTCGTTTCAGTACTAAAACGTTTGCTCTCACGATAAAGCATATTAAGATGGGAATTACTTAATCAAAAATTTGAATTTGGTTTATGTAAAGATGAAAATTTGTATCCATAATAAGACCTTTAGGTTTTCCAAACAATTATAGAAATATTATAAAAATTTTACAAAAATCAAAAATAGAAAAGAAATCTCTTCGATATATTATAATAATATGCATAACTATATTTTTATAAATTACTAAATTTAATTCACTATATTCAAAGATTAATTAATCTCCATAACATCTTCAATGTCATACTCTATTTATAAGCTATTATTAAGGATCATCAGAAAGTCGTCAAGCAGCTAGTTTTCAACCCACCCTCGTACACAATGTATTCGTATGAATACGAGGCTGGGTTCAGAAGTTTGTCCTTGAAAGACTTTCAACTTTTAAGCTTGGAATCACATTCAATTATAAAACAACTGATGCGACATAATCAAATTAAGATTTCACTTCAAGTCATAAAGTTTTATTATTTTTATTAAAAAAATTATATATAAAAATATAATAAAATAAACAAATTTTCCTTTAAGTATATGTTGCTGTTTATTATTATCAGCAAGTATAATAGACTCCTAAGTATATAAGAATAACATAATGTTTCCATTTCTAGAGAAGTTGTTTCATCTGAGAAGCACTCAAAAAAAAAACTGATATAAATCAGATAGATATTATTATATGGAGAATATTTATGAATAAATTATTTGCTTTGTTTTTTTTATTATTATTATTATAATTAACTTTGTATATATTATTTTCTTTTTTTATACAAAACATTACTGATGAGGTCTTTCTGGGATTTGATTAAGTTTTCATATTTTAGTAAAATATATTTCTTTGAATTTTTACCATTTCTTTAATATAATTTTTTAAATACATAAAAAAATTTTCGTATAGAGCGGAAACTTTTCAACCTACCCTCGTCAATGTAGTGAAGGGACTTGTGGGGGGCTCGTTGGGTGTGGGACTAACCTGTCGCTTGGCCCGTTGACGTTTCATTCATTCCATTCTGATAGCGATAGACGCACTCAGCATATAAATGTCTCAGGAATGTGCGCAGATTATCCTGAGGCTTTGGCGCCGACATCTTCACGTTGGCAGCTGTTGTTATTGCCAGCGCTGTGGAATAAAGAAAGAATTGAATTAATGCTTGTTTGTCTGATTGTTCAGTATGTATATAAAAAATATATATACAAAAGGAAAATAGTGTTTTGCTTTAAACTTTCTGAAATCGTAAATGGTAACTTTGTATTCGCTTCACACTTTTGAGACACAAGCTATAAATGGTCTGCCTGTTGAATAAAAAATTGCAAATGATTCGAGCTATTATATAGAATCTGGTGTTGTATCTGATTTCTAGCAGATATATATATATATATATATATATATATGTTATAAGCTTATCCTAGGTCTCGCCTAATTAAACCTCAAAAGGAACATGAATTCATTAATCAATACAAAGAAAACAAAAGAGAGTTAGCTGATAAATGATGTTTAAATTAAATTAAATTTAATTTACTTAATTGACAGTCGACTTCAAGCTGTCGGCTAAAAGAATTTAATTATTAAGAAACAAAATATATTGTAGTAACTTTTGATAAGAAATATTTTTATTATTTTAAATAATTATATACAAAAAATACCATTACAAGATAAATAAAAATAAATAAATAAAATATAATATTAAATTAATAAAATATAATAATAAATAAAGTGAAATATAAAAGGATGAAAAGTAGCTAATAATTAATATTATTATTATTTCCTTGTTAATACTTTTTCTTTTGAACACTGTCTTCGTTCAATTAAACTTCCATTTTTCTATCATAATTTTATATTTTATTTAGTTTTGGTAAATTTCTTTTTCTGAGTTTTCTCTAAGCCTGCCAACAAATCTTTTATAAATTCAAAATAAAAATTAATTTGTTATACATTTTTTATATCTTATTTTAATATTTACATTTCTTGTTTATTTGAATGAATTTTAGATTTTTATTATTACTTTTTTCAATTGAATTTCATAAACAAGTCGATTCTAACTAAATAAATAAATTAATATCACATGAACTGCATTCTGGCTTAAAGCTGGCTTAAATCTGTCAGAATATCCAATTGGAGTATGTAACCATTTCTGGCATAGAATTTCTGGTTGAAATATTGTTGAAGTTCAGCCAAGATTTCAATTTGTTTGTGTCTTTTCCCTTCTCATTTTCTCCTTTTTTTTTTGTTGCCATATGTTGTGTCATATTGTTGCAACATTTGTGCAGTGGCTGGCTTATATGGAGTTTCAATGGAAATTAATTAACAAACTGTTGTCGAGCGTGAACGGTGTCCACACATGGACGCACCCTGTGACATGCATTCAAACAGGAGACCACACACACACACACACACACACACACACACACAGATGGATAGACACAGGTTGACACAGACATCAGAAGCAGCCAGGAAGATGAATGCGATTGTTGTGTGCCTTTGGAACTGATTGCAAACCGCTGAAGACCTGACGACACGTATGTCCCTCATTTGCATAGAGGACAATGCAGTGTCTGGACACAGGGTTGCCAACGTATTTCAATAAATCACTTTACCATCCAATTAATGAGTGTTCATTTCAGTGTCTGCCGTTGCCGTTGGGCACTCGACACGTAATTACATTCCAGCTTTACATCAGCACAGCAACAACAATGTGGATGCGCTTTTCACACACAAACAATACCCACAAACACAAACAACACCCACACACACACACACAGACATGCAGCTCACAATTATGACATGGCAATCCATCATGTATGGCACTTTATTTTAGTAAAATGTTAATGTTTTCATGCCTAACTTCGTTATATTTGTAATCAAAACTCATTTCCCTTGATTAAGTTTTAACACTATAAAGCAACAAACAAACACACACACACACACACACACACACTACACATAGATATGCACTTATACACGTACACAGTTTCTGGCAATTTGGTTGATGCAAACTACCAAAATATATGCAAGTCACTGCCAGCATGACGTATACTTAATTTTAGTGCTATCCTTTGCCAGGTAGATAATCAAATTATAGAAAACTTCCAACAAAGCAACTACTATGAAATATGTACATAAATTTTGCTTAGATATTTGGGTAATCCTGTTAAATAAACTACGAGTACTGCTAGTGCAAGTCAGTCTGGGTTAACCTCCATGGTCACTTTATTATGTGAGTAAACTTTTCTACAAACTGAAATGTATCCTTCCATTTGTTTCTTTACATTTAATGAGATTTAAAAAGCATTTGAGTTTAGATAAACAAAGGCTAGCTCAAGCTGCTGCTACAACTAAGTGTCCTCCATGGTCACATTAAATGCAGTCAACATTAAGTTAAGTTCTATAAGTCTTATGGTAGAACGTTGACGAGCACAAATTGTGGCTGGGATATACAAGATTGAAAGCAAAGACTGTCCTCTTTAATTGGATATATGTATCTTACGGTCCTCCCTGGTCACATTAAGCAAAGTTAAGTTACATTAAAGTCTATAAAGTATATTTATAATGGCCAGGACTCTAAGTAGATTTGCCCTTTGTATAGATATCCTTGATAGATATCGAATCAACCAGCTTGTTCCAGTTGCAAACTTGAGACCAAAGACTCCATCTTCTCTTTGATTGGATGATGTGTATCTTGGGGTCCTCCATGGTCACATTAAACAAAGTTAAGTTACATTAAAGTCTATTTATAATGGCCAGGACTCTAAACAGATTTGCCCATTCTATAGATATCCTTGATAGATATCGGATCAACCAGCTTGTTCCAGTGGCAAACTTGAGACCAAAGACTCCATCTTCTCTTTGATTGGATTTGTGTATCTTACGGTCCTCCCTGGTCACATTAAACAAAGTTAAGTTACATTAAAGTCTATAAAGTCTATTTATAATGGCCAGGACTCTAAATAGATTTGCCCTTTCTATAGATATCCTTGATAGATATCGGATCAACCAGCTTGTTCCAGTGGCAAACTTGAGACCAAAGACTCCATCTTCTCTTTGATTGGATTTGTGTATCTTAAGGTCCTCCGTGGTCACATTAAACAAAGTTAAGTTACATTAAAGTCTATAAAGTATATATATAATGGCCAGGACTCTAAACAGATTTGCCCATTCTATAGATATCCTTGATAGATATCGGATCAACCAGCTTGTTCCAGTGGCAAACTTGAGACCAAAGACTCCATCTTCTCTTTGATTGGATTTGTGTATCTTAAGGTCCTCCGTGGTCACATTAAACAAAGTTAAGTTACATTAAAGTCTATAAAGTATATATATAATGGCCAGGACTCTAAACAGATTTGCCCATTCTATAGATATCCTTGATAGATATCGAATCAACCAGCTTCTTCCAGTTGTAAACTTGAGACCAAAGACTCCATCTCCTCTTGGATTGGATGATGTGTATCTTGGGGTCCTCCATGGTGACTTTAAGTGTGTTTAGTTATCTCAAAGTGGTATAAACTCTATCTATACTGACCACGACTCTAAACCAATTTGTTTCCTATATACGAACCTATCAACCAGTTTCTAATCTAATTCGTACACCTATTTTGATCCATGAACTTTAACCTATGATTGAGACCCATCGAAGGGGTGCAGCTGTAAGCTGTTAGCCGTGAAGCTGGAATAATTGTGTGCTTATGTAATGCATATGCTGGACAGCTGCAGGGGTGTCCAATTAGCCAAAGAGTCCATCAGAGTTGTCATGAAGCTTTCTGTGAGCTGATGAGTTGAAATGAATGAGCATTAATTCAATTGAATGGGAAAACGGGAAAACATTGCGTAAATGTCACGTGCCTCCTTCGGTCCCAGCTGGTACAGAGTTCTCGCTAATGGAGCCTGTTAATGTGGCAATCTTCCATTACGAGTACCATTGCATACGAATAGGAACTTTAACCTTTGACTGGCCAGCAGCTGGTTAGCTCATTGCCCGCTGAGGCACAAGGCCGCTGGGGACTGACAACTTGACAGCTTCAGGCCGAGCGATGGCCAAAGAACAGAGTAAAAATAATGGGAAAACGTTGCATCTGTGGTTAAAAATTAACTAAGATGGACTCTGTTCCTGATGCAGGCATAATGCATATACATGTCGATAAATATAATGATGAAGTTGCACTTTGTATGTTTGTCTGCCAATCAATTTTCATTTAAGTTATCATCAGCTTAAGTGAAGAATCAATAGAAGCAGGTTATCTATCAGTTATTATTAATGATAGCTTCTATATATATTTATATTACTTAAAGAAAACATTTCGAAGAAAATATTCCCAGAAATGTTTAGTTAAATTCAGAGAAAATAGTATCTTCAATCTAAATTAAGCGAAGTGAAAAGCAATCCATAAATAATTGCAATAAATTCTAAAAAATAATGAAAATCATCATTCAAATTATCTGTGCCAGTGATTCTGTTTCTGTTTTCAGGGAAAACGTTTCGTTGCATAAATTAAACAGATATTGAAATTTATGTTTGCTAACACGGAAAAAAATATGAAATAAAAATGAAAAATTGTCTTGCGGATATTTAGCAGGATGGGGGAACAAATAGACGAATCGATATATACAATTATAGAGCTGAGATAATTATATGTACACATGCTGAATACTTAATACTTAATACTAAATTATGTATTGTTGCCGTTAGCAGAAAATTCACGCAATTTTGGTAGGGATAATGGTCGAGGCGTTGATATAGAACGGGGGGGGGAAGTCGGCTTTGTGTCGCCTAGTTAATGCCAATGCGGTTAATGATGCCAGCAGCGTAACTAAGTACCCTGGCAGCGGAAATGGAAATGGAAAAACACAAACAAACACAAACAAACACACACACAACACACACACAAACAACACACACTTGGGCAGAGTCTAATAGAAGCCGCACAATTTGGTCATGCAACAAGTCTTTACGTATATCCCCAAACCATAAAAGCAGGGTATTAATGGGTATAAAGGACAGCTGTATACCTTCATATATATACTATATTAATGCTATGCTCTCTATATATATACTATATAAACATATTCCCGATCAGTCTAGATTAACTATGTTCAGCCCTCTGTCTCTGCCTGGATTTCATTTAAGTCCAGCGCTTGAGAGACTGAATTCGATATAAAGGTTTGCATATACCCTACACATTTTATCTTCAATGTAGTAGTGTACATTATATACTATATTATATAGTATATATAATATATATATTCCTAATCAATCTACTTTAGCTATGCCTATACCTCTGACTCTGCCTTGATCCCATTTATAACCAGAGCTTGAGTTACTAAATTCGTCATGGAAGTTTTGATATACCCTATACTTATTATCTTTTATATATTATAGAGTATAATATATGGTATATATATATATAGTATCAAAGGGTATTTGTGTGTCGCATATGCTGAAACTGATCAGTTTGTTCTTTTTAAGTCAATTATAATAATAAATGAGTTTGGCTATTGCAAATGTTGCAGAGTCAATTCCAGCCTCACACTCTCTCTCTCTCTCTCTCTGTGTATGAGTGTGTGTGTGCTGTGTGTATGGGTCACTAAATGCAATTATGCTTACGTATGTGTATGTTTCAATGTGTGTGTGTAAGCAGATTTTCTGGCTCATTGCCCAACCGAGGACTCTTTTTATACTGCACCATGGGAACCAAACTTGAAATGAATTTTCCAACAATAAATTGGAAGTTGATTAGAAAAGCGAGAAAACTAACCGATAAAAGTTAACGCACAAGTATTTTTGGTTTTTCCTTTAAACTTTTTGGCAACACTGTGAAGCAACACTTTGTTGTTATTTTAGCTGCAGGCAAAGTTTTTTAAATGGAACAAAAAATAGAAAAAATTTCAAGGCAAACTTTGCTGGGAGCTACAGGTGGAGCAGGCAGGTCCTTAGCTAATCCGGTGGTGGAAACGTAGGGGATTAGTAATCTTACAGGTTGGTTGAGTGCTTGGCAAAGGGCAGTAGAAGTTGATAAGCGACGCGTTAAGATAAATATAAGAATTTGAAGATATTTCTATAAAAAGACGTTTGAGAATTTGAACAAATTTTGGATGAAAAACTCTTTGGAACAAGTTTTATTTTATGTTTGGAACAATTGTATTTTTACCCACTGTGCGGTGCTTGAAGTTTTTCACTTAGTTGACGGATTTAGCAGTTTGTTTAGCTGATTAGCTGCTGCTCTGGCAGTTTTTCGATTGTTTTCATTTGGCCTGATTTGCAGTAAATCAAAGTCGCTTCTTTGTTCAATTGTTGTTTTCATTCAAGAACAATAAAGTTTATATTTCATATTTTGTATATATCATTTGAGCAGCATCAAAACTTGTAGACTTCACTTCTAATGCAAGTCGAGCGTATCGTATATCATTTTCGAATGTTAAGAAAATATATTTTTAAAACATGATTTGCCACAAATAAACAAATCTGAATTGAATCAACTATGAAAAACTGAGAGCACAGCAATCACATAAATGAAGGCAGGGGTTGAGGGATAAGAAAATGTTTACTTCGGATTTTCTTTTTAGGTTCTGCTCAATTAACGCCCGCTGTGCGCTTTATTTATTTATACAAATTATTCAAAAATTTATGTGGCGCCAAAAACATATCACAATTCCCGCCAAACACCGCCCAATAGACTGTTCGCCCGCGCGTCGAGTTGCCAAATGAACGGGTCGAATTGCTCCTACTGGCTCCACGACGAAGCTGTCCATCATCCGGGTGACCGGACGAACGAACGGACGGACAGACAGACGGCCGGACGGATGGATAAAACAACTCAATCCACTTGCCTAATAAAATACTTAGCCTGCCTAACGGGTGGGCAGCCTGCAGCACTGCTTTGCCGACTCTTAGAACAAAGGCAGCGCTAGTGGAAGCTATGTGCTATGTGTATGCTATGTGGATGCCATGCGAAAGCTGCGTGGAATCCAAGTGAAGTGCACAGCAACAAGTTGTAAAAATTCCTTTGTGGTTATAATATAAGTGTGTGCTGCTGCTTAACTGCGTGTGGGCGAAAGTGTGTGTGCTATCTTTAACATTTTAATACCCTGTAAAAAGACCTCCAGCCGGTTGTGTATCTTTTGAACTTTAACCTTTAAAGAGTATATACGCATTAACCTCTTTGCCTGGCAACAAGTGGCCTTCTCTCTGTTGACCTATGGAATGTGGAAGTGGGGTCTAGGGTTCTTACGTATAATCTGTAGTATTTCCCTCACAACTATCGTATAAATATAAAGAGCTTCTTAAAGCTGCTAACAATCGTATAAATAAGAAAAAGGTTCTTACAGCTGTCAATTTTCCCAAAGTTTTGGCTTTGCTTTGCTGCAAATATTCAGATAATTATTTGGATTACTTAGCTTCCATTTAGAGGATATCTATCAGTCACTCATTTACATAATTTCATATTATATTCCTTAGGTATAATCCTCAGCATATCCCTTACAACTATCGTATATATAAGAGAATGTTCTTAGAGCTGCCTTTTTATCAACTTATGCAGGAAATTTACAAAATTGTAAATAGTTTGAAACTGAAGAAATTATTCAGAAAAATTACTAGGATAACTTAGTTTCGATTAACAGGATATCTATCAGCTGCTTATATCCTTGATTTGATTTTTTTGTCTTTATTTTGTCTTGCAAATGAAACAAATGTTCAAGAAATTGATAAGATTACTTTGCAGGATATCTATAAGCCGCTTATTTGCACTATTTATCATATTTACCTCTACATTTCTTACTTATCTGTCAAGTCTAATCCTCAGCATATCCCCTAAAACTATCGTATAAATAAGAAGAGCTTCTTAAAGCTGTCAACATACTTAGAATGTTTTCTAGGAAATGCAGAATTAAATCAGAAAATTACTTGAATATCTATCAGCATCTTTTGCAGGATATCTATCAGTTGCTCAATTGGATTACTTGATGTATTTACAAGCTGCTGGCAGAGTCTGTCAAATGAAATCTTCTTGGAAATTAATTTAAACACTCGCAGCTCTCATCCAAAGAGCCCTATAAGTAACTCATTCAAGCGCAATGCCAAGTGCTGACAGCTGTTGTGGCTTCCATCTAGTTTTCAATTTAGTAACAATAAAAACTACAAGTCATACGGAGAGTCCGAGGAAGTACGGAGACTAAGCGCGATATGAGCAATCCCGTTGGAGCATATGGTTCATTTAACAAGAATTCCATGAAGTGATTGAAACTGCCTTTGAAGTTCAGTAATTGAATACTCGCATGTAAGTGAATATATTCAAAGGGATTCAACCTCAGTCAAGGAACTGTTTCTTACATTTAAACGCTGCTTTTAATTGTTTTAATTGCAGTAATTATACCTTTTGGGGTTAACCCATTATCATATTTTAGTATGTGTCTTAGGACTAAGTAGAAAATATACATTTAATTCAACCAAAATACTTTTGTATAAAAGGAGAGTAAAGCTATTCAATTGATAGCAAGATCGAAAAAAAAGCTAAAGAATAGCTATAAAAAATATGGATATTATTTTTCATAGGAAAAACAGAAATGTTAGTCAATAAACAATTTGGTAAAGGGAACTGTATTTGCTTAAGTTAAATAAAGAAAACGAGGAAATGTGTAGAAAAACTGGAAAACTAAATAAGAAATAAAGAAACTCGCGAAAAGCAATTAAAAAACATCAAAAAATGAACTTCAATAAAAACGAACCCAAAAATAAAATGCGTTAAAATGTTGATAAAACAAGCCAAAAGTACTGAACTTAACTATAGCCGACTAGAAAATACCCTGTTTAAACTTAAGTGAAACTCAAATTGACATTTACTAACTTGGCACCACTTCTGCCTACTTTTAGTTAACGCAAAGCTAAAGCATATAAGAGCTGTTTATGGTATATAAGAGTTTCAGCGAGTGCTGACTAGACAGATAAAGAAAGCGCTATCTCTGTGATATATCTATCTCTATCATGCTGTACAGGCATATATATAAACATATTTACTTGAAAAGGTTAAAAATGGTTTCTGTTACTAACTTTATGCTACCCCTTTTAGCCCTATTCGTAATGGGATACAGTGTAGGTGGCAAATGAAAAAGTTTTTGCACCTTCTGCTGACGTTTATCGTCGGTGAGTGCGGAAAAAAATGAATTTTACTCAAAAAGTGTTATTTCTGTTATGTGGCATAGTTAGTATATATGAAAGGTAAAGAGAGTTCGCAAAGGTCACGTAAGTTGATAAAGTTGCTTCCACAATTCTTGGGAGAATGAGTGGCAACGTTCAGTTGTGTGTCACGCGCGAGATGGTATAACTGTTAAGATGTTATGTAAAATGTTTATGTGATTGGACAAAGGTGTCACCTGTGGCATATAAGAGGGAAGTACAGTGACCAAGACGTCAGTGGTACGCTAAGCACTTAACGCACCACAATGTCACTTCTAAGATTAGCTGTGTTCGCAACTTTCGCCATCGTCGCGACCGCTCAGCATTACGGTCCACCCTACGAAGGAGGAGGCTACGATGAATACTACGGTCAGTATGGCCCAGGAGCTAGCGCCTATGCAGGTCCCATGCAATATGGACATCACCCGCAAGGTCCTTCCTATGGTTATCAATACGAAGGTCCCAGCTATGGTGGCCCGGGCGCTCCAACCTATGACAACCAGGTCTACGGCTACGGCGCAGAACCCAACGGGGACTCGTATGCCTACGCCTCGGCTAAGGGCTACAACGGGGCCAAGGCCAGTGCTGAAGCACCTTCAGCGTATCACGCGCCAACCTACCCGAATTATAACTCCAACTCAACGAATAATGCCACCTATTATCCGCCTTATAACTCCAACTCAACGAATATGAACTCAACCTACTATCCTCCATACAACTCCAACTCAACTAACAACATGAACGGGACCCAGTATCCGTCGTATAACAACAATTATCCGTCGTATAACAACAATTATCCGACCAACAATAGAACAACTGCTGCGCCACCTACTCAACCACCAGCACCTACAGCAGCACCAACAGCAGCACCACCACCAGCTGGTGGTGGACCAGACGGACGCTTAGTCCAAAAACTCGGAGAACTAGCAACAGAGGACGTGAAAGTAAGTAGAGCTGCTCTCAGGTGTCTCTCAGCTTATTAAACCAATTTAATATTTTTAGCGTGGCAATGTCCTAAGGCTCAGAGTGGTCAATAATGGAAGCTTTGTGTTCTCTCTGGACTTGGATTTGGCCTGTGAAGAGGGAAACAAGTTCGCCATAACCCTTGACCAGGTCGACGACCCATTCTTCGAGGTGAAGGGTTGTCTTAGAAAGTTAAACTGAGAGAGCAAAGGAGCAGGGGTCCAGATTTAACTTGATTCAAATTTAGTTGTTCATGTTTTCAAAATTTCCTTCATCCGATTATAATTCCATAATAAATTCAGCAGCAGAGACCCGGAAACCAGTTTATTTTATTGTATTTATTTCGGTGTCTTCCAATTAGATTTATGCCACCTAATTGGAAGCAACAATGTGGCGCGGATCTATCAACAAACACTTTCCATATAACCGTGAAACAGGTGTTTGCCGTTGTTTGACATGTTTCGCAGTTGTTTTTGTTTGTTTTTTTTCCATATTCTGCTTTCAATTTTCCCGCGGCATTGTTCGTGCTTATCTTTCAACAATAAAATGGAATTAAACTGCTTACAAAAAAAACGCTCTGGGCCAAGGGTTTTGGGCCCCTTCCGGATATTAGACCATAGAAGGAGCTGCTGGAGGCAATACTTTGCATTACAAAGCAAATAAATTCAAATTTAAATTTATTTTTGCTTCTGCCTTTGTCTCGTTTTATGCAGATTTCGCTTCTATATCATTTCTGGTACTTAGATTATAATAATGAATTATATTCTTAAGTAGCTGTGGGTCAATCTCAACCAAAGGTCGCCAGCTTTTTTAATCTCTAATCGCTGTCCTATGTTAATTTGTTTTCGGCGTTCTCCAGCGTCACATTAATGGGTCTTAAATGACTTAAGAGCCTCCTTTTGTCACTTTAAATGCTTTTTCCTTTGTTTGATGTGAATTTTTCTAAGCAAAAAAAATTTTAGTAAATAAAACGTCAATTTTTTTCTGCCTTTGATTTACTTTTTTACATTTAGAACTCTTTTGAATTTGTGGAAAATAATTTTTAATTAAATTGAATTTCGTTTCATTTTGATTTTATTTGATTTCCTTAAACAAAACGCTGCCCCTTCGCACCAGCACCCGAGGCGCTTCTGTTAATTTTGCTCATTAAAAGTTTGCAGCAAATAAGAGAATCATTGACGAACAAGAAAAAATCGTAAGTATTTGGCTACTCGAAGCTGAAATGCCCTTTAAAACCAATTGCATATATATAAAAACTTAAAAAATAAAGATTTTTGGGAAGTCTATAAGTGAAAAAGTGAGACTTGAAGCTCCTCGTATAAAATAAATAATAATATTAAAATATTTTAAATAAATAATAAAAAATTATATAATTAATAAAAAATATGTAATTTTATTTAAAAAAATATCTTTAAAATTTGTTTGTTTAATTTGAGATTTTTATCAAATATTTTCCGTTATATTATTATTTTTATTGTATAAAAAAACTATAAAAACAATAAAAAAAATATTTAAAAAATTTTTTTAAATATAATTTGAGAATTTTATTAAATATTTTCAGATTTATTATTATTTTTTTGTATAAAAAAAACTATGAGAACAATAAAAAAAAAACAATTTTGTAAAATAAAATATTTAAAACATTTGTTAAATATTATTTGAGATTTTTATCAAATATTTGTAGATTTTTTTTATTATTATTATTGCATAAAAATAAGTTGATTATAAAAAAAATAATTTTATTTTAAAAAAATTATTTAAATTTTTTTTTTAATATAATTTGAGATTTTTATTAAATATTTTCAGATTAATTATTATTTTAATTGTACAAAAAAAACTATAAAAATAATTTAAAAAAATTTAATTTTGTTTTAAAAAAATATCTTAAAAATTTGTTTAATATAATTTGAAATTTTTATCAAATATTTGTAGATTTTTGTTTTATTTTCAATATTTTTAGATTTATTATTATTTTTATTGTATAAAAAAAAGAGTTGTCGTTTATTAATTAACTTAAAAATATGAAGACTGATGCGAGATTTTTACAATATAAAATTTTTTTTTTGTTTTACTATGTTCACTATCATGTTGCAAGCCTTCCCAGAAGCTGAGTATACCCTATTTGTAAGGTATAATTTCAGAAAAGGCAAAAAAAGGCAATAAACTCTTTTTTTGTCTGTATTTTTTTCTCACACCTCTCGCACCGCAAGCGGTAAACAAGCAAAAAGAAATGTATAGAAAAGAAAAGCTGAAAAGGGAAAATAGGGAAAAATTGTTGAAATTTAATAAGAGGGGAGGGCGGGGGATGAAAGAAGTAAGAAGGGAATTCATTGGGTGTTTGGGCCATGGTTGATAACCGATATCAATTTGGTCAATTGTTCATCTTCTTACGGTTAGCTATTGTTGTTGGCGGCATCTTAAGTCGTTTATCGACAAGCTGGCAAGTCACATAAATCAACATATTTTCTGCCAATACCCTACAAAGTGAGCATATTTGTTTAGCTAAGAAGTAGGGTAAGTATTTTCAGCCTTATAATAAGTATTTTTGTTCGTTTTTTAGAAGTTTCTATAGCTTTTAGTTGCTGTAGACTTTGAATAGTTATGTATGTTGTAGGTTATATAAAGGTCGGTGTGATTGGATAATTTAAGTATATGAAAAAGCTACTAATAAAGTGAGATACAATATTTTTCTTACAAATTAATTCTCACCTTGAATCTGATGACTGAGATTACTTTATCACTCACAATAATCATAGAAGGACAACTCATTCTTTAAGAGATCAGATATGCTTGGGGTAGGGTATTTATGGCTTCGTTATTGCAATGACATTTCCGGGGCTCACTTCTTTTAAGTATTTTTTAATAAATGTGCTTAGCTGGGCAAATATTTTATTTACATTTCAGAGGGCATAAATCAATGTCTATCCCATCGCAGGCCAGTGTAAACGTTCCCCTTCAGTTCAAATTTGATTTGATTTTCGTTCACTTTGAATTGAAATTTATGACCGTAAAATTGGCTTATAATATTGCGTATACGCCATGTTGTTCTTGTTTACAATTAACCCAAAAATTGAGGATGAGAATAAGCCTCGATAATCGAACTGGCAGCCAGTAAAAATGTGTTTGTTATTTTTATTGGCTTTGCTTATTTAAACTTGGCCAAAATACTTTGCTCTTGACTCTTAAGACAAAAAATCTCTTTGCGGTTAGCGGTGCTCCCTCTCTCTCTCTCTCTCTGTGTGCATGTGTGTGTGTGTGTGTTATATTGATAGCGGAAATCAAATGAATCGATTAAAGTGCCACAATCGAAACAAAATTTACGACACCCTGATTGCCCCGGATGAAATTGGCTAAAGTGCGGCTTAAATGGTGCCCCAGAAAACAACTCATGACTTCGTAATCTGACATGAGAAAGCTATAAATTTCAGACCAACATACACATGACACACACACACACACACACACATATATAGACTAATATATAATTGATTTCAGATAAGAAGCAAAAAAGAGCGAAAGATTCAGGGCAGCTCATGATTCAGCAAACCAATTAGCTTCATCAATAAGTCTAACGGGAGTTAAGCAAAAACTGACTTCAAAAACTAATCAGGTTATCGATATATATCGATAACATATATATTTAGTGAAATTACATATAAGAGATCGTTAAACGAGTGTAACTCATTTATAAGCTAAAAATTATAGAGAAATGCTAAAGAAAATTTTTCTCTGTAAGATTAAGTACTTATAAATATGTAAAAATTCAAAGATAGGTCCAAGTTATTTACTCTATGCTTAACGCAAAATGTTATAAATAGATTATGAAAGAGATCTGAAAATAGCATTTCAATTGAATTGGACCGGAAAGTGGGAAACGAAAACGTGGCAACAATTTGGAGTATGTTGTCAACACTGGGAATGATAGTGGGTGAGTCTGCTTTATACAAAACAACTGAATTAAATATACATAAAGTGCACAATTGCCAAATTTGTGTATTTAATATGAGTGTGTGTGTGTGTGTGTGTATTTTTTGTGTGTGTGCGTGTGTTTTCTGTGTGTTTTAGCAAAAAAATAAAAGACGTTTCCGACGACCACACGGTAATGAAATTCAATCCAGTGTCCATTTCTTCTTGTTGTTACCCAATACCCTGTACACAAGAGCTGAGTACTAGATAGGGTATACCGAAATTGTGTAGTCAGAGAATATGGAAAGTATATGTATGTATATATATATATATATTCCCGATCAAGTCAAATAGAAAAGCCAATGACTCTTTTGGGCTGGTTGAGAAGACTGAAAAATTTGGGAATATACAAATTGGTATAAAGATTTCGTACTAAGATACTGCCCAATTTAGGTCTAATGCAAGATCTGGATATAGTTTATATATATATCTCATATACCCTGCACATAGGTCTTAATATTTCTCACCCTCTGTAGCACTTGGACTATTTCAAACAAGATTAATTGATGCTATGATTCATCTTCAAATCCTGACTTTAAATATAAAAATCTGCTCTACAGGGTAGCGGCTAGTCGAGCACACTTGATATACTTAATTTGTTGTTCGTTCGTGTGGGCATAAAAATTTAATATACGCCCAAAAGTCGGCAACAATAAAACGCGAATTGTAGTTGCAGTTGGCGAAGCTGCTGAATTCATAAGCCCGGCCAACACGCCTCAAATTATGCTATTAAAAAAACACGTCAAAAATGAGCAAAGGACAAGCGGACAAGCGGGACAGCAAAGCAACAGGACCCAAGCACTTGACCCAAGTTCAACAGAGGACTGCTCACAGGACCTAAGTCCTGTGTAGACCAATAGAACAACAGGCTGTCGCCTCATTAGTTACGCAATTCGAAGAGAAGCACCCAAAGCTAATGGGAACCTGTTCTCGTTTCTGTTTATACAGAAATAAGCACAAATATTTCAGATACTGGATATATATATAGATTATACCCTGAATAATATGAATAATAACTCAATTTTTTAGTTGACATAACCTTTAAATTGCATTATAATCAATTTTAACCTTTCTCTAAACGAGTTTTCGAGTAGTTTTTCTATTCGATAGTTGAATAGTCGAATTAATGGGAAGTACTTAAGTATTTCTGTGTTGACCCACAAACGGGAATAGCTCGTCGTCTTGTTTATCCTACTTTACGGGTGTGGCTGTGTGTGTGTGCGTGTGTGTGCCTATTGAGTGTGGTTAGTGTATACATTACATTCTAATGAGCAGTCCTGCTGTCCTGTTGTCCTGTTGTCCTGCAGCACCTGCTGTGGCGCGTGGCAATTTAACAACAGAAGAAAAACATATAAACTGAAAGCAATAAATTGGGCTAAAACGAATCCCAGATACCCTACTTACCTGCCATAAGTGAACTATGAACAGAAGAAGCCAAGCCAAGCTCAAAGAAAGTTAGTTTCTTCGATTGAATTAGCCAAATTGAGTGTAGAAATGTGATTGAAAAATAATGTAGAAAAGACTCAAGGAAAAGACTGGTTCTTTTTGTATAAATTGAACTAGTTCAGTGTATATATCATCAAATTTGAAAATATATATATATATATATATTAAATATTTGAAAAGAGTTTTGCGTATGAATCATATGAATCAATTGATTAAAGAAACTCATATGCAACACTCGAGCAAAGAAAGTGCTTTGATTATCAGAACAAATTGAATTAATGCTGTGAATAAATGAATAAAAAAGATATTGTAGATATATATAGGGTATATCTTATAAGTAATTGAGTTGATATTGTATAAGATAGAATAGTATTATATAATACTGTATAAAAAATGGGATATTTAAAGGTAATGGGAAAGGTATTCGTTGTGGAAATGAATCGATACGAAAAATAGTGCAGTCTTTGATCGAACAGGAACATATATATAATACCACATATATTCAAGACTTATCAACTACAATACCCATCAGTTTATAGGGTATTATTGAAAAGCATTTATCATATGCGAATTGTGGAAGATATTGGTAATTGTTTTTGTCGCAGGACCATTCACAAAAGGCACGCACTGAGTCAAAAGAACTGTTCGAATGGATCCACACACACACGAATAGATAGAAGGCATAGCCAATTGAGTTCATATGCAGCACACGAAAGGACTAAGTCCTTCGAGGTACTGCACTGGCCCATTAAATATAAGAAAATAAGACTCCCAGCAAGACAATTAGAAAATGTTGCCACTGGCATTGATAATGCCTACACGTGACTCTGGAAGAGGATTGCCCGCTGGCATAATGAGAGTCCATGGATGCGACTGGGGTCTGAAGCTGGGACTGGGACTGGGACTGGGTTGTGGGAGACAGTGGCTAGACGCTGGTTGGGCTGTGGTTAGTCGCTGGTTAAACAGCTAATCGAATTAGCAACCGCAACGAGGCGCACAAACAAACAACTCGGTTGCTCATTGGCAACGTTGCGTATGAGCAACTTATATGAAAGAAATGCCACTTTTTTTCTAAAAAGAGAATCTTTTTCTTTTTTTTTTTTATATATTTCATTTTTCATTTCATTTTTATGCTCTACTCTTTTTTGGGCTTATATTTACTCAAGCGTTCTGAAGGACTGTTTTACTGAATTTCATATGCCGGATATGTTGAAAATGTGAAATGGTGAAAATGTTGTTGCTGTCCAAAAATCCTTTGCGCCAGCCAAAAACACACACACATCTCAAATTTATGGATGAGGCGTCGCCTGAATAAATCATAAATGCATTTACATTCCCACATGAAATGCCAATCGGTTCTTGTTTTCTCTTGTTTCTTCCGGCTTTTCTGTACTTATTGAGAAAAATTGCACTTGAGATTTTGATGGCACTTATGATAGCAGCACAGATTATGACTTCAGCGTAAACACATCTTGGCATAAACATCCGCAACAACACAAAGATTTCTATTTCTAAAATAACAAAACAAAAAGCAAAACACAAGCAAATTTTGGACTTAAGATGTATCAATGAGGCGTATGATTTAATACGATTTGCACTCCGACTATTTATAAAACACAAACAGATACAAAATAATCGTAATACGGATATTTCATCCAAATCTAACGTTTATTTACCTGCTCTGGGGCCATCTGCACGTGTCTCGAATCTGTTTACCTTGGGAATTAGGCACTTAAAGACACAGAATCTATTTCACTTTGTTTCGAATTATATTTGTTTGGTTTATTTAATTTACTTTAATTTTATTTAACTGAGTATAAGAACAATAAAAATTAATAAAAGAAAATATAACAAAAGAAATTCACTTAGAAAAAATATACAAAAAAAAATGATAAGAATTTTCCTAATAAAAATCCTTAAGTTGCTGGCGAACGACGACCGTTCGCAACAGCTTCAAGTTGATGAGTGATGTCCCCGAGAGTCCGTGTGTTCCATGGATCCTACAACAGTTAATCCTACAGTTTGTCGGCAAGCAGTGTCAACTTTTATGCGAGGTGTGCGCGAAAAGTTTTCAAATGTAAACAGCAGAAAATGGAAAACTTGGAAAATATGCTGTCAATGCATTGCGACGAAATTTTAAGTCAAAGCGTAAGTAAAAACTACTTCTTGCAGGTTCGATATATAAATATATATACTTATATATATGTATATACATCTTCATGAGGTTCTGTCTGGGTTAGTAGTTTGACAAGTTTTGCCCAAATAAATTGCTTAATTAACATTAAGCAAAAATAAAGTAAGTATTGCAAAATAATTGGTTACACAAAACTTGCTTAGCTTTCATTGTTATGGAGCCATCATTAGTTGTTCAGTTTATGTCGACTCGTAAGTCTAAGCGCAAATATTAATTAATGATCATTAACCAGTTTGCAATAATTTGATAACGCAATACATGTTAATACTTTTAAGCAAATAACTTATACATTTGTACTCTTCACAGTATTATTTATTATACTTTATGCTTTTATTTTATTTTTTAAAAATATTTTTTATTTAAATTTAATTTATTTGTAAAAAGTTTTCCTCTATGTATATATTAATTTTATATTTATATTTATGTATTTATTTCTTTTTAAATTTTTTATTTATAATTATTGTTTTTTTATTACTATTATTATTATAATTATTTATTTTTTATTTAAATTGCATAAAATAGAAAGGAATATTTTTATTCAAATTCTTAAAAAAAATGTCATTAATCATATGAAATAAAATTTTATTTTGTGTTACATTATTTTATTAAAAATTGTTTAGATATGTTATATTAATTTTTCTACAAATTTATTCTTTATAAAATATTTTTTTCTATTAGGTTTAGATTTTTTATTTATATATTTTTATTTTTATTATTATTTTATTTTATTTTTTCAAATAATAATTTTTTTTTACATTATTTTTATTTTTATTATTAATATATTTTCAAATAATAATCTTTATTTTATTTCACTTAATTGTTTATTTCACTTAATTGTTTATATATATTCTTTTTATTTTGTCATATATAATTTTATATATATTTTTTATTTGTATTATTTTGCTCTAATATGCCTATTACATATTATTATTATAATAATTTTAAACTCTATTTCCATTTTTATTAATTTATTTTTATATTTATTTTTATACATTTTGCAACAATCACATTTTTTTGTATGATATGTAACATTTTGAGCTACTCTCGTGAGTGATTGAAAGTTATTTGATGCTGTGCACTGCTTTGGGTACATTATGCACTGCTTGCCAAGCTATCAAAGCTCTTTGGCCAAGCAGCGCAAAGCAGCGTGCAGTGCAAAGCAGAAAACGCGCAATTCAAACAAAAATTTATCAGCTCTTTTACACAAAGAAGAAATCGTACGAGTTGGTATTCACTTTCAAGCTTAACTTGCTCCATGGGGGTATCAAAGCTATTGCGTGTTGCTATTTTTCAGGGTCAGCCCCTAGGAGGGTTCTCTGCAGGCTGTATGCGGCCGCATGGTATACGGCAATCTGCAGTAAAATGGAATCAGAGTCAACGTCGGCGCTAAGCTTTACAGCATGAAGTGCAGGTCAAGCACGTAAAGCGTGAGGTGATAAGGCGAATGTTGTTGCTGTGGCTGTTGTCATTGGCTGGTGGAGGTGTTGCTGGGGAGAGATTGGGACACAGAGAACACGCAGCAGCTGCAGCTGTGCGTCTTGTAGTTTGTCTTTGTTGCGACTATAAAAAGCCAGTGGACTGCCACTTAACCATATCATTGGCAAGTACAGCTTCAACATGCGTTCACAAGTCAGCATCATTGCGATTTGCTTCACCTTCCTCGCCCTGGCTGATGCCCAGCGTTGCCTGGGCAACTATGAGGAGCCGGACCAACCAGAGGTGGGAGCTCCGGACTATACATCCTGTGGAGGACCTACCTGCGCCACCAATGGCTACTGCTTCCGTGTATTTAAGAATGCTTGCTGCCTGAACACTTACAATATGCAGCTTATGTTTGTCTCCAAGCGCCGTAAGTTGTCCGGAAATAATTCTTAAGAGCAACACATAATTCATTTATTTATTTCAGAACTGGTGGAAGTCGATATGCAGCACTGTCTTAGGGCATCCCTTTGGTTCAACTACAACGTACTCAACAAACGTCCTGCTCTGCCATATTCAAATTCCGCTGCTCCTCCTACCTATGGCAGTGTCCGTGGACCCGCCTATGAGTCGCCCTATATCTATAGCCAGCCACAGTTAGCCCAATCTCAACCACCCAATGCCGACCAGCTTATCCAACAAGAGATCTATTCCCCCATGCACTTGCCAAAGACAAACGATGGATACAAGGGATACACTGCCCAACCAACAAACACAACCACAACATCGACTACAACCACTACTTCTACCACAACGCCATTACCAGAAGTCAGCGATGCCTCCGATGAATCCGTTGAATCCATTGAAACTGAGCCCAAATACTATTCAGCTTACCCTTCAAAACCTTCCCAACCCAACAATAACACCGAAACTGTTGTAGACAGCGCTGAAGAGACTGATGACAAACAATTGGCTATGGACTATTATTCAGGAAATCCTAAATCTGAATCCACGCAGTCCATTGAAGACATGGAAGACGTTAAGGACATCGCTGCTTTAGACGCCGCAGCCGTTGAAGAGACAAACGCTGATAAAGACCCGGAATCCGCTGAAGACACCGAAGCCGATGTAGATGCTGCAGCCGTTGAAGAGACAAAAGTTAATGAAGACACCGAATCCGCTGAAGACCCTGAGCTCAAAGAATTGGCTATAAACTATTATTCAGGAAACCCTGCATCTGATGCCATGCAATCCTATTCGCATACAAAAGATGACAAACCCACCGAAGACGATAAATACAATGAAGAAACTGCTGCAGATTATGAAGATGATGAATACGTCCAACCTCATGATGAGACCGAAACCTCTAAAGACACCGAAACCGATGTAGACGCCGCAGCTGTTGAAGAGACAGAAGCCGCTGAAGACACCGAAGCCGATTTAGATGCCGCAGCCGTTAAAGGGACAGAAGCTGATGAAGACAACGAACCCGCTGAAGACACCGAACCCGCTGAAGACACCGAACCCGATGTAGATCCTGCAGACGAAACCTCTGACGATATCGAACGCGAAGTTGAAATTGATTATACACACATGAAGCCATTGGATGTGGACATTAACTATTCCAAACTTGATTCCATGCAATCCGGGGAAGACACCGAAGCCGATTTAGATGCCGCAGCCGTTAAAGGGACAGAAGCTGATGAAGACAACGAACCCGCTGAAGACACCGAACCCGATGTAGATCCTGCAGACGAAACCTCTGACGATATCGAACGCGAAGTTGAAATTGATTATACACACATGAAGCCATTGGATGTGGACATTAACTATTCCAAACTTGATTCCATGCAATCCGGGGAAGACACCGAAGCCGATTTAGATGCCGCAGCCGTTAAAGGGACAGAAGCTGATGAAGACAACGAACCCGCTGAAGACACCGAAGCCGATTTAGATGCCGCAGCCGTTAAAGCGACAGAAGCTGATGCAGACAACGAACCCGCTGAAGACACCGAAGCCGATTTAGATGCCGCAGCCGTTAAAGGGACAGAAGCTGATGAAGACAACGAACCCGCTGAAGACACCGAACCCGATGTAGATCCTGCAGACGAAATTGAAATTGATTATACACACATGAAGCCATTCAATGTGAACATTAACTTTTCCAAACCTGATTCCATGCAATCCGGGGAAGACACCGAAGCCTCTAAAAACGACTCAGAGAACCCTACTAACTCTTATTCTATGACGTCAACTGGAGTTTCCTCAGAAAAACTACCAACAATGGACACAATGGTTATGCCAACAGAAAAGTCAAACATAGACCTCGGTTGCTCAGAATCCTCAGTATCCACCACGACTGATAGCCCCACTGTCGACCCCGTGAGTATATGAAAAGCAACTCTGATCTGTCAGAATTTATAAGTATTATCTTTATTATAGAACATTTTGGTAACTCTCAACTTTACCATGCCAAATGGTAAAGGCCTGAAGCTAGTTATGGTTGCACAGACGATAAATGAAACTACTGGCTATAAGACATGCAAGCAGGAGTCCAATTTGGCCATCACCGTTAAGGGATCATCGGAACCGATTCAATTTGTTGGATGCCTCTTCTCCAACTCAAGCAGACCTTATGGCACATCAAGGCCTTCAACCCCCACCAGCACCACCCAAAGGCCAGTTAACTTCAATCCATATGGATACACCTATGGTTTCTCCTATCGCTCCCACTACGGTGCTCTGCCTCAGAACGCCTATGGTCTTCACCCTATGCCCCAGAACGCTTATGGTCCTCACTCTGTGCCCCAGCAGCCTTATGCACCTCCAGCTCTGCCTCAAGGCGCTTATGCACCTCCTGCTCTGCCTCATGGTGCCTATGCTCCTCCAGCTCTGCCTCAGAACACTTATGCACCTCAAGCTGTGCCTGTTAACTGGAACCAGTACTACAGGCGTTAAGCTCTACCGGAAAGCGACCTACCTCAATGTGGACCCCACAAATCGAAGAAGTACTACGAGAATCAACAAAATACAATGACACGCCATATATATTATATCTTTTTATACCTTTCGAATTAATAAAACTGCACTCAAATAATAAATATTAAATGTTTTTTTATATTTTGGCCACGTGTTGTTAAATAATTTATGCCAACGTGACATTTTGGTACTTGAGCTATGGAAAATTAAAAATTGTAAATTATATTTTGGAACTCAGGATGTAAAAATGTTGTAAATTTTAGATCCCAAATAGCTTATGTATAACTCATTTACTGCGCAGTTGCATAGAGTATTATATGTAGTATATGATAAGGTATTACATATAGGGTTACGATATTGTAGCCATATGCTCGATTCTACGCATAATCAGAAACCATTTAAAGTATATTTTCCGCAAAGAAAAAACTCATGAGTGTGAGCTACACAGCGTTTTACATACATATAGCGTAGTATTATAATTCACAATGAATTTGGATACCTTGGCAGCAACCAGCATATATGTATATATATTTATCTGCTGACCTTGGCAATTGTCAATAGCTCTCGCACACACACACACACACACACACTCATGTGGCACTCGCTCGTAATTTCATACTTGCACGATTAGTCATTATCATCGCAATATTCTTAGCTCGTAATTGCTGAGAAGTGAGCTTTAAGAACTTTTCATTTTAATTCACAAAAATTCCCATGGCACTGACTTAACCATTTACTCGAATACTACAGATATGACTATGGAAATTTCATAATAGTTACAATGCTCGTAACCAAAAAGAACTACAACAAAATGGCTGTCGAGTGTTGTAAATATAAAACTATATGAAATACTTAGAAACTAAAATGGAGCTCCCGACACGTAGGCATTATATTGATATGAGGGCACGAGCCAAGTACCCAGCTGGGCGTCGTATATAAGGCATAGCCTTGGCGAGGCTATCTCATAGTTGAACCTGGTAACGTCCGAGTATGTTTGTGCTATATTATTTATTCGGTTTATGTCTACTGTCGGGTGCTTTGGGCTGGGATTACGATGATACCGCCTATTACGATTCCGTTTGTGATCACATTAAGTGCCCCACCACAAAAAATGTCGTCTGTGCCAGGAACAGAGGCACAAGTCAACGAACATCCTTTGCGAACAGCTGTGAGGCTGAGCGTTATAGTTGCATAACTGGACAATGTAAGTAATTGTTACAGATCTTTGGATATATACTACATCGCACTGTGTTACATCTTACAGTTTGGGATATAATCTACGAGGGTTCCTGTGAGTGTCCAACAAAATGTCCAACCAAGACTAAGCCTCTCTGTGCTTCTCTCGGCGGTAAGGTGAAGACCTTTACAAACTTCTGTGAACTGTTGCAAACCAAATGCCGATTAGGAGAATGTAAGTATTAATGGAATACGAGCCTATGTTAGTTCCTCAGCTGATAAACTTATCCTTCTTTTTGTTCAGCTTGGAAATTCCTACACTCTAAAGCATGTTTAGATGTAGACCATCAGTTACCAGCCCAGTCAGAGCCCTATCATCAGCCACCAGCCGTAGGACAACATCCTAATCAGCCGTATTCGCCCTATGGAGCTCCTGCTTACGGTCAGCACCCAGCATATGGTCCACCTGCCTATAATCAGCCCCCCGCCTATAGGCCTCCCTACTTTTATCCACCACCTCAGTCGCAACCACCATGTCCCCAATTACAAACAGAAAGTTTGCCAACTGAGTCTTATGAAGTTCATAATTCGACAGCGAATTCGACACAAGTATCTTATGATTCGACAACAGAATCTTTAGGAAATAAAACATCAGAAGCGACAACACAAACCCCTTTGAATATGACAGTTCCTCCTTCCGATACGAATAACTCTACAGACAAAAGCATGGACTTACATACTGAATCGACAACAGAGTTGTTGGCTATTGCGACAGTTGCTGAGGCGATAACAGATTCTAGTGGAAACAAGACATCGGACGCCACAACAAAAACTCCTTTGAACACAACACAAACTCCTTCCGATACGACTAACTCTACAGACTCAAGCGTGGAAGTGACATCACAAACTCCCTTGAACGCAACACAAGCTCCTTCCGGTACGACTAACTCTACAGGCTCAAGCTTGGAAGTGACATCACAACCTCCCTTGAACGCAACACAAACTCCTTCCGATACGACTAGCTCTACAGATGCAAGCGTGGAAGTGACATCACAAAATCCGTTAAACGCAACACAAACTCCTTCCGATACGACTAGCTCTACAGATGCAAGCGTGGAAGTGACATCACAAAATCCGTTAAACGCAACACAAACTCCTTCCGATACGACTAGCTCTACAAACCCGAGTGTGGAAGTGACATCACAAGCTCCCTTGAACGCAACACAAACTCCTTCCGATACGACTAACTCTACAGACTCAAGCTTGGAAGTGACATCACAACCTCCCTTGAACGCAACACAAACTCCTTCCGATACGACTAGCTCTACAGATGCAAGCGTGGAAGTGACATCACAAAATCCGTTAAACGCAACACAAGCTCCTTCCGATACGACTAACCCTACAGACTCAAGCTTGGAAGTGACATCACAACCTCCCTTGAACGCAACACAAACTCCTTCCGATACGACTAGCTCTACAGATGCAAGCGTGGAAGTGACATCACAAAATCCGTTAAACGCAACACAAGCTCCTTCCGATACGACTAACTCTACAGACTCAAGCTTGGAAGTGACATCACAACCTCCCTTGAACGCAACACAAGCTCCTTCCGGTACGACTAACTCTACAGGCTCAACCTTGGAAGTGACATCACAACCTCCCTTGAACGCAACACAAACTCCTTCCGATACGACTAGCTCTACAGATGCAAGCGTGGAAGTGACACCACAAAATCCGTTAAACGCAACACAAGCTCCTTCCGATACGACTACCTCTACAAACCCGAGCGTGGAAGTGACATCACAAAATCCGTTGAACGCAACACAAACTCCTTCCGATACGACTAACACTACAAACCCGAGCGTGGAAGTGACATCACAAAATCCGTTGAACGCAACACAAACTCCTTCCGATACGACTACCTCTACAAACCCGAGCGTGGAAGTGACATCACAAAATCCGTTGAACGCAACACAAACTCCTTCCGATACGACAAACTCTACAGACTCAAGCGTGGAAGTGACATCACAAGCTCCCTTGAACGCAACACAAACTCCTTCCGATACGACTAGCTCTACAGATGCAAGCTTGGAAGTGACATCACAAGCTCCCTTGAACGCAACACAAACTCCTTCCGATACGACTAACTCTACAAACCCGAGCGTGGAAGTGACATCACAAAATCCGTTGAACGCAACACAAACTCCTTCCGATACGACTAACTCTACAGACTCAAGCGTGGAAGTGACATCACAAACTCCCTTGAACGCAACACAAACTCCTTCCGATACGACTAACTCTACAGACTCAAGCGTGGAAGTGACATCACAAAATCCGTTGAACGCAACACAAACTCCTTCCGATACGACTAACTCTACAGACTCAAGCGTGGAAGTGACATCACAAAATCCGTTGAACGCAACACAAACTCCTTCCGATACGACTAACTCTACAAACCCGAGCGTGGAAGTGACATCACAAAATCCGTTGAACGCAACACAAACTCCTTCCGATACGACTACCTCTACAAACCCGAGCGTGGAAGTGACATCACAAAATCCGTTGAACGCAACACAAACTCCTTCCGATACGACTAACTCTACAAACCCGAGCGTGGAAGTGACATCACAAAACCCGTTGAACGCAACACAAACTCCTTCCGATACGACTAACTCTACAGACTCAAGCGTGGAAGTGACATCACAAAATCCGTTGAACGCAACACAAACTCCTTCCGATACGACTAACTCTACAGACTCAAGCGTGGAAGTGACATCACAAGCTCCCTTGAACGCAACACAAACTCCTTCCGATACGACTAACTCTACAAACCCGAGCGTGGAAGTGACATCACAAAATCCGTTGAACGCAACACAAACTCCTTCCGATACGACTAACACTACAAACCCGAGCGTGGAAGTGACATCACAAAACCCGTTGAACGCAACACAAACTCCTTCCGATACGACTAACTCTACAAACTCAAGCGTGGAAGTGACATCACAAAATCCGTTGAACGCAACACAAACTCATTCCGATACGACTAACTCTACAGACTCAAGCGTGGAAGTGACATCACAAGCTCCCTTGAACGCAACACAAACTCCTTCCGATACGACTAACTCTACAGACTCAAGCGTGGAAGTGACATCACAAAATCCGTTGAACGCAACACAAACTCCTTCCGATACGACTAACTCTACAGACTCAAGCGTGGAAGTGACATCACAAGCTCCCTTGAACGCAACACAAACTCCTTCCGATACGACTAGCTCTACAGATGCAAGCTTGGAAGTGACATCACAAGCTCCCTTGAACGCAACACAAACTCCTTCCGATACGACTAACTCTACAGATGCAAGCTTGGAAGTGACATCACAAAATCCGTTAAACGCAACACAAACTCCTTCCGATACGACTAGCTCTACAGATGCAAGCGTGGAAGTGACATCAAAAAATCCGTTAAACGCAACACAAGCTCCTTCCGATACGACTAACTCTACAAACCCGAGCGTGGAAGTGACATCACAAAATCCGTTGAACGCAACACAAACTCCTTCCGATACGACTAACTCTACAGATGCAAGCTTGGAAGTGACATCACAAGCTCCCTTGAACGCAACACAAACTCCTTCCGATACGACTAACTCTACAAACCCAAGCGTGGAAGTGACATCACAAAATCCGTTGAACGCAACACAAACTCCTTCCGATACGACTAACTCTACAGACTCAAGCGTGGAAGTGACATCACAAACTCCCTTGAACGCAACACAAACTCCTTCCGATACGACTACCTCTACAAACCCAAGCGTGGAAGTGACATCACAAAATCCGTTGAACGCAACACAAACTCCTTCCGATACGACTACCTCTACAAACCCGAGCGTGGAAGTGACATCACAAAATCCGTTGAACGCAACACAAACTCCTTCCGATACGACTAACTCTACAAACCCGAGCGTGGAAGTGACATCACAAAACCCGTTGAACGCAACACAAACTCCTTCCGATACGACTAACTCTACAGACTCAAGCGTGGAAGTGACATCACAAAATCCGTTGAACGCAACACAAACTCCTTCCGATACGACTAACTCTACAGACTCAAGCGTGGAAGTGACATCACAAAATCCGTTGAACGCAACACAAACTCCTTCCGATACGACTAACTCTACAGACTCAAGCGTGGAAGTGACATCACAAAATCCGTTGAACGCAACACAAACTCCTTCCGATACGACTAACTCTACAAACCCGAGCGTGGAAGTGACATCACAAAACCCGTTGAACGCAACACAAACTCCTTCCGATACGACTAACTCTACAGACTCAAGCGTGGAAGTGACATCACAAACTCCCTTGAACGCAACACAAACTCCTTCCGATACGACTAACTCTACAGACTCAAGCGTGGAAGTGACATCACAAAATCCGTTGAACGCAACACAAACTCCTTCCGATACGACTAACTCTACAAACCCGAGCGTGGAAGTGACATCACAAAACCCGTTGAACGCAACACAAACTCCTTCCGATACGACTAACTCTACAGACTCAAGCGTGGAAGTGACATCACAAACTCCCTTGAACGCAACACAAACTCCTTCCGATACGACTAACTCTACAGACTCAAGCGTGGAAGTGACATCACAAAATCCGTTGAACGCAACACAAACTCCTTCCGATACGACTAACTCTACAGACTCAAGCGTGGAAGTGACATCACAAAATCCGTTGAACGCAACACAAACTCCTTCCGATACGACTAACTCTACAAACCCGAGCGTGGAAGTGACATCACAAAATCCGTTGAACGCAACACAAACTCCTTCCGATACGACTAACTCTACAAACCCGAGCGTGGAAGTGACATCACAAAATCCGTTGAACACAACACAAACTTCTTCCGATACGACTACCTCTACGAACCCGAGCGTGGAAGTGACATCACAAAATCCGTTGAACGCAACACAAACTCCTTCCGACACGACTAACTCTACAGATGCAAGCTTGGAAGTGACATCACAAGCTACCTTGAACGCAACACAAACTCCTTCCGATACGACTAACTCTACAGACTCAAGCGTGGAAGTGACATCACAAAATCCGTTGAACGCAACACAAACTCCTTCCGATACGACTAACTCTACAGACTCAAGCGTGGAAGTGACATCACAAACTCCCTTGAACGCAACACAAACTCCTTCCGATACGACTAACTCTACAAACCCGAGCGTGGAAGTGACATCACAAAATCCGTTGAACGCAACACAAACTCCTTCCGACACGACTAACTCTACAGATGCAAGCTTGGAAGTGACATCACAAGCTCCCTTGAACGCAACACAAACTCCTTCCGATACGACTAACTCTACAGACTCCAAGCGTGGAAGTGACATCAGAAAATCCGTTGAACGCAACACAAACTCCTTCCGATACGACTAACTCTACAGACTCAAGCGTGGAAGTGACATCACAAAATCCGTTGAACGCAACACAAACTCCTTCCGACACGACTAACTCTACAAATGCAAGCTTGGAAGTGACATCACAAGCTCCCTTGAACGCAACACAAACTCCTTCCGATACGACTAACTCTACAGACTCAAGCGTGGAAGTGACATCACAAAATCCGTTGAACGCAACACAAACTCCTTCCGATACGACTAACTCTACAGACTCAAGCGTGGAAGTGACATCACAAGCTCCCTTGAACGCAACACAAACTCCTTCCGATACGACTAACTCTACAGACTCAAGCGTAGAAGTGACATCACAAAATCCGTTAAACGCAACACGAGCTCCTTCCGATACGACTAACTCTACAGATGCAAGCTTGGAAGTGACATCACAAGCTCCTTGAACGCAACACAAACTCCTTCCGATACGACTAACCCTACAGACCCAAGTGGAAGTGACATCTCAAGCTCCCTTGAACGCAACACAAACTCCTTCCGATACGACTAACTCTACAGACGCAAGCGTGGAAGTGACATCACAAAATCCGTTGAACGCAACACAAACTCCTTCCGATCCGACTAACTCTACAGACTCAAGCGTGGAAGTGACATCACAAACTCCGTTGAGCACTAGAGATACCACTTCCGACCCAAGCGTAAACTTAGATACTGGATCGGTAACAGAGTTGATGAGTATTGCGACAGTCGCTGATGTGACAACACAGGCAACATTGGGTGCTTCCAATTCGACGGAAGGTCTAGAAAATGTTACAGTCACACCAAGTGCATTGGAGTCGACTGAATCT
Organism: Hirtodrosophila trivittata; assembly: GCA_035045065.1. Taxonomy (NCBI): domain Eukaryota; kingdom Metazoa; phylum Arthropoda; class Insecta; order Diptera; family Drosophilidae; genus Hirtodrosophila; species Hirtodrosophila trivittata. The sequence continues at coordinate 10,558,938 of JAWNNK010001028.1, read as the reverse complement.
TCAACGACACCGGCACCTTTACCTATATTTGTGAGGGAGGGTAAGAATGGCACCCAGTTGATTGTGACTGATAAAAATGGGAAAACAGTGACGATCAATACTAATGATCAAAACTCAATATTCTTTATTATATTCATGTCTAAAAACTCAGATTCGAGTGTGGACGTGAAGAAGACGTGAAAATAATTTATTTATCGAATTACATGTTACAATTAAGTTTAGAATAGAATTAAACGAAACTACTATTTAATTTAAAACTATACTTGAATTCTCTTTTATTGCTGGCATGTAATCCATTAGAGGAGCAGCTTGAGCTGAAATCCTTTAATATGTCTAATTGAAAGAGCATTTCCCTTGATGGCCATTTCCACACTTCATTTCAAACTGTCAACTCGTTAACTGAAACTTTCTTAGCCTGGCTGACTACACATTTTTGCAGTGTCTGCAGTTGACTCTCAATCTGCTGACGCTTGAGATGATTCATGCAAAAGTTGGTCAATAAAGATACGCCTTATGTAACTGTTAACACGTCAGTCGAGGATGATGCTGATGGCCCAGAGTTATTTATAAATGCGCAGATTTTTATTTTTCCGTTGCAATGACGCAAAAGACCAAAATTTATTTGAACTTGACCTCAGCAATTGTGTCCTCCAGCTCCGTCAGCATTTTCATTTGCATTTTCATTTATATTTGCAATTCAGCTACTAATGGATAATTTCTGTTTGCTAGCGAGTGCAACGAAGTGACAACTAATCGAAACTGCTGTCCATTGATATACATAGAAATTGCATTCTGGCTTCATAATGCCAATTAAAACAGGTAAGAATGCTGGGGTTGATTGCCAACGACAAAAGTGATACCCTTCACCTGGGCTTCTATCAAACCGAACGTGACGCAGTTGCTTAACTCTAGGCTGAGCTCAGATGAATTGTTTCTTGATTATTCTCAGTATATTTGCTCAATTCATTATTTAAAATAAATAAATTAATAAATATATTAATAAGAAACAAAATAAATAATAAAGATAAATAAATAAATAAAAAAATAATAGAAATAAAAATTAATAAATAAATATAATAATAAATAAAAAAAGTAATACAAAAAAAATAAATATATAATAAAAATTAAAAATAAAAAGGTAATAGTAAATAAAAAATAAAAAAAATAAATAGAATATATAAATCAATAAATAAATACAATAAAATAAAATAAATAAAAAATAAATAATTAAAAAATAGATAAATATAAATAAACAAAATAAATAAAAAATAAATATAAAGTACAGCCATAATTTTTATATATATATTTCTTTATCCAATAGTTTTCAGTTGTTAGTCTCTGAAATCAATATTGATTGATCAATTGATCTACAATAATCGATTCTGATCAAGAACATATCTGTTTTACATTATTGTTGATACTTCCATCTGACTGTAACATACTCTATCTCGACTGACATTTGCCGTATTCATTGCACTTACGTTAGAGTACTTCATTTGCAATTCAACGAATTTTCTCAGGGAATTTATCTTTTGCACGAGTATGTGGAAAACCTGCGGAAAATGTACTTAAAATAAAAAGAAAAGCAGCTGTCAAGACTTGAAGGCTTTTAAGTCATTGTCAGGTATTTTATTATTGTGCAGAGGGAGGCAAAATACAAGAAGCAGAAAAAACTTACAAGAAACTGCTTTTAAGGTTTATTACGCAAACTCTGTCCAGGGCTTCGATTTGTCAAAGTTGATTAAATGCTTGGCTAAGTGCGGAAAGTATACAAAATGTATTCTAAGAGTCATTTGCATATAACAAATATCCCGGAAGAAGTATTAAATGTATATTTTGGTTTATGATTCCCAATAGAACACCAAAAAGGTTTTAGTATAGATTTCTTCTGAGCTTCGGATCACCAGATCAGCTTTAACTTAACACAGCAAATGGATTTTTTTTTTAAAATAAGCTAAACTTGCATTTTTTTAAGAATTTAAGCTTGAACTTGAACTTGAAATTGAACCTTTTTGATAAAAAAGAATCAACTAAGCGGAAAAGAGAACTGGAAAACCAAAAAATAAATATCTACTTGAGTAGGCTTAATACTGAATTCAGCTCTGACTTATTCAACCAATTCCGCTTACATACAAGCATATACATGTTTTTATATATATATATATATAGATACATATATACATTCTTAAAATCACGCAATAAGCAATATTCTACTCGCAATACCGCTGCAACCTTCCCCTGCTTTCCGCCATGTTAAAGATTCTCAAATATCTTCGGGGTTCTCTATTCGATTGCATTGAAAATTTATACATAGTCTCATGTTTTCATTTTTTATCATATTTTCTATTATATTGTTATAGTATTCTGATCTAAAAAGTATTCTGATTATGTTAGAAATCAAAATAAAGTTGATCGGCAATTAATATGCAGTAAATTACAAGGTAAAGGACTTGTTTGGACCCGTTTCGCTTATTGATACAAATCTATTTGCCCGACATATATTGGGACGCAGATGCTTCCTTCCGCCTGCCAAGCGAACATGCCCCTAGCCCGATTCTTTTTGCATTTCTTTTCCCACTGTAGCATCATATGCTTTACACGGAAAAGATTGATACTGTGTAGAAGAGAGTGTCAGCATGTAGAATGTTAATACATAAGCAACATTAATAATAAGATATTATATGGAAATACAAGCGATCATAAAGATGTTTGTCATGTTTTCGACACAAGCAATGTAGTTAAAAGTAGTCGGTAGATCGTCGATAGATCATAGATAGATCGTTGATAGATCGTCGATAGATCGTTGATAGATCATAGATAGATCGTTGATAGATCGTCGATGGATCGTCGATAGATCGTCGATAGATCGTCGATGGATCGTCGATAGATCGTCGATAGATCATAGATAGACCGTCGATAGATCGTCGATAGATCATAGATAGATCATAGATAGATCGTCGATATATCGTTGATAGGTCATAGATAGATCGTCGATAGATCATAGATAGATCGCCGATAGATCATAGATAGATCGTCGATAGATCATAGATAGATCGTCGATGGATCATTGATAGATCACAGATCAAAGATCATAAATATCGATGGGAATATTCAATAAAAGCAGTCTCAATGTTGAGATTAAGCAATTGGGGTGCATCGGCTATAATAAGTAATAAAGCTTTCAAGTAAATCTCCGAAAAGGAAAAAATGTTGTTTATAATTGCCTAATCATTCTCTTCATCTCTTCCTGTTACGTAATATGTCTCTGACTTCGGTGTTCAATCCGTCTCTGCATGGAAATCCACAAGATTGAGATAGTTAACACAATCTGTTCAAAGTTGTATCTGTCTTCGGAAATATTTATTTTTGTTGAATTGTAAACGATTTTAATCTAATTTTCTATATGAAATAAGGAGAGCTGTGTTCAACTTTGGCACCCGATCGAAAATACGAATCAACGGATCATAAATGTATGAGGATATACCCTCATAGCATAACTACCTAAATAATATCAATAAATATAACTTTAATAACAACACTCGTTGAAGGGGAACCTGCCACTGTCATCAGCCCAGAGTTAGCCAAGGGACTCTGCCTAAGGCACATGCCGAGTGCAGACTGCAAATGCGTCCAGCAAATTCGGGGAAGCGTCATAAAACTTTAAAAGTTACTGTTTTGTGCCATATTTGAATATGAATATCAATATCAATAATAAGCTAAAAGGAATATATTGTTAATAAATTAAATCCAATTAAGCTGGTTCCTGATTTTTCCCGCTTGCGTAAACAAAATTGTTTACGTCCTTGCTGGAGTTCCAATTAGTAGCTGAAAATTAAATTTTAATTCTCAGCGGCTTTCCAACCGAACTGCGAATTGGTCGCTATTGTTTGCCCCCAGTTGTTTACAATTCGCCAGTTGATTACTGGCCAAAATATATTTATATATATATATATATTTATATATATAGAGGGAGAGATCCGTGTTACGGTATTAAATGCTAATTGAATTCAAATGCATTCGCATAAAATTATGAATTTCCATTCCAATTGTTTTGACCAGTTGCCCGTGTCAACGCCATCTGGCAAAATGCACATAAATTTATACATTTTGTTTTGTCAAGAGTACATGAAGGTCCTTAAGCTGGTTTTATGCTCTTTTATAAAAAATATCAAATCAAATATAATAGAAGGGAAAAAAAAGGAAAAACAAGGGAGAAAAAAAAATATCAAATCAAATAAAATAGAAGGGAAAAAAAGGAAAAACAAGGGAGAAAAGAAAAGAAAAAAAAATCAATAAATATATCATAAAATGTTAAATATATAAAAATAGTATAAAAATCACAAAAATACTATGACATAATTTAATATAATAATTATTGGAATAAAATTAATAAAAAATATTTGTAAATCAAGAAATATTGCTTACAGCATCTCTTTCAAATATATTTTTACTTCTTATTTTATTAAGCATTTAATTCAATTTTACAGTACCGAAAATTCCATCTTAATTATGTGTAAATAAATAATTAATTCATCAAAATACATCATTACCTACTCGAAAAGAGAAAATTCTACCTAATCCAAGAACTAAATAAAAATTAAATTAATTTAAAGAAAGAACAGCAACGTTTAAGAGAAGTTTAATCGGCATTTAATTTAAAAATAAATAAAAAATAGAAATAGATATTAATAAAGGTTTTCCATAAGCTCAAACATAGTACGTTTTTTATGAACATGAAATAAAATTAAATTAGCTAAATTAAATGAACAGAAATAACAGCAACGCTTAAGAGAAGTTTCATCGGCATTTAATTTAAAAATAAATTATAATACCAATTTTATATGAACGCAATCGTCGCGTCTTTTCGTGTCTCAAGTGAAAAGGACGTGGTACCGCTCAACTGTAAATACTAAGGATTAGTAACAATTGTAAGTTAGTTAAAGAGGTTAAATACTACCTATTTCATCAATATAGACAAGACAGAATCGGTGGGACATTAGATAGGTAAACTGTGATACATTTATCGCATGTAAAAAATACAGACGCCAACTGCACATCCTTAGCGAGAATGAGGTACCGTCTGGATAGAAAAGGAATATATATATATCTATATACTTATATGAGAATATTGAAGACTTACCATAAATATATCAATTATTAAAGTTTGCGGTAATATGAAGACTTCCATAATGCATTTGTGTATCAATTTAAGTTGGTGGACTTTGGCAGCTTCACCTGGTTCTCAGCAGGCTCAGGTTCACCTAGAGAAGCAGATTTAACCTATATATATATATATATTATATATATAGCAACTCACCTGTGCTATCTGTGTTATCTGAAAAGTATTGTTTTATTGGAAAAGTATTATTTATATTTTTTTTCTTTTGGAAATCTATATTTAGTCTGCAAGTATGTGCTCCTTTTTGAGTTCTGAGTCCAGTCTTATGGTACTACGTGTACTTTTTATCCGGATTTATTAATGCTTTAGTTTGGCCTTCTTTTAAGAAATTGGTCCGCATTGTAAACTTGTGTATTCAAAAAAAAAACGAAAAAGCAACACTGGATAAATATATATATATATATGCACCATATATATATGTATCTAAATCGAGCCGTATTGCACAGTAAAAAAAACACGTATCACACGTAAACAAACTTGGAATAATTAAAATCCATGTGACAGTGCACAATTTCGAATATCAGAATTTACAATAAATATATGTGTTTAATACGTTTACTACTATATTATACATTTTAACTATTGAATTTAGAGCCAGAAGAGTTGTTGACCAGATTAGCTCTGGATTGAGACTAAATTATTCTATATAGACTTTTATACAGGTATTTTTTCTCGAAATTTTTATTACTCTCTCGGCATACTTGATTTCTAAAAAGTTGAATTCAAATCGAAAATCTGAAATGAAAAATCATTCATTTGGCATATTAGGCATGTTTGTAAAGATTTTGATCAGGAATATATATGCATATACTCATATATATGCAAAATTATAGCAACAATCGAATATGTTAGATATACTTTAATATTCCGATAGCTTCTTTAGCTTTCTTTCAATTTACAGCAACAATTTGAAAGTCCTTTTTCTCGTCTGTGAATCTGCCAACGGTTTTCGCTGAGAAAGCTTTAATTGCGAGCTTATAGGGTTATCCTTAGCTTTAAGCTTAGCCTGGACAGTAAACCTCTTATGTGGTGAAAAGCTGCCATAAACTCAACTATAAACAAGCTGAAAGATGCTATAATAAAGTTGAGCCTATGCATTGTCGATTCTTTAAGTTACATAATTAAAATAAAAATATAAAATTGTACAAATATATCCATAAATATATACAATATAGTTTATAATTTTGTACGATTTTTTATAATAAAAATAATTATAATTATATTCTTTAAGGCTAAAGACCCGAAGCCAGAGAAATGTCCTTAACAATTTTATCTTTTCTATCTCAAACTGCCTTGGATCGTTAAGAACTAATAACAATACAGTCCTTGCAGATATATCCTCGATATTTGGTATATTGTATATAGTATCTATATCGAAAATTACATAACTTTTGACTTGCAGCAACAATATTCATACACTTAGTCCTCCAGGTTGAAGCCTTGTCTTAGGATCTTAAGTCCAAGATTTTAAATTCATAATACATCAATCCAGTGGGTTGATAATATATATATATATATATCTTAGTATAAATTGACATTGAATATACAATCAATCAAATAAATAGAACTATAAGCATTCTTTACCCAGTTATCAATCGGAAAGCACAACTTTCAATTGAATAACATTTCTTAAATCTATTTCCATACCAACCAACTTTTCATAAACTAATCCTACATTTTTCACATTATACAAACACTTAAAATGTATATATAAATTCCTATTATTTACTTATAATTTAGTATTAAGTTAGCTGTAAGCCAATTAAAGGCTTTTCCACTCTCAGCTTTTCTTTGTTAAGTTTCATATTTGCAATTATGCATCAATTAGAGATTATGAAATAAAAATATCTCAATTGAAAAGCAAAACGTATCCAAAGCTTTAATGAGTTGTAAATATTTAAAGAGAGGAAACACAAATAGCAAAAGAAATCCAAGATCTTAGATTTCAGCTATGTTACAATCAATCAATATCTCGTTATGTAATATTTTCTTGTTTTGTTAGATAACTTATTGTATTATTATTATTTATAAGCAACCAACTTTTTTTTTTTTCTTTTTTTTTTTGATGGCTTTGGTAAGCATTTTCTTTAAGTGACAATTATTAAATTTAGTGATGGGGAACTTAACAAATAGTTATTTCATTTGGTGAGGTTCCCAGGGAGGATCCAAGGGATGCCTTCTTTGAAGCCTTCTTGTGGAGTTGCTATTGTCTAGCAGACAAGTCGTGTGATGTATTTGGAACTGCTTCGCACTATCTCGTCCTTGACCCATGGGAATTGGAGGGCGCTATGGATGCTGGCGTTGTCGTGGAAGATGTGGGCGTTAGTTGCAATGCGAAGTGCCTTATTTTGTAGTGTTTGAATCATCCTACGATTGCTTCGGCTGGCAGTAACCCAGAGTTGGATGCCGTACGTCCAGATTGGCTTTATTATTGCCTTGTATATTAGGATTTTGGAGCGGGTGCCTAATCTGGACCTACGGCCCATTAGCCAATAGTAAGCTTTGAGCTTTTTCTCTGCCTGTTTCTTCTTTTTTATTAGGTGGGGTCTCCAGGTGAGTCTCCTGTCCAGCGTCAGCCGAGGTATTTGGGCGCGGGTTGTTCGGGTATAGCGTTTCCGCCTAGGAAAACTGGTGGGCAGTAACCGGGTCTTAGAGAGAATGTGTTAGCGGTGGATTTATCTCCATTGACCACATTATTCCACCTCCTCTGCCAACTGTCAACTAGCAACCAACTTATTTACCCCAACCCGATCCACCAACAACTCGTTAACTGCACCGAGCTGTAAATTTTGCACTCGATGGATTCCATCGAAAGGAGGTATGTCGTTGGAGCGTATCTGGATATCCAGCAGGCATTTGATAGAGTGAAAAATCAAAGACATGCTCAGCCCACAGCTCTACTTAATCATCAAAAGTTTCCTTCACGAGCGCTCCTTCAAAGTAATCCAGGACGGCGTGTCTTCTGGAGCAAAGCGAGTCAGGCTGGTGTGCCCCAAGGTAGCGTGTTAGGACCAACTCTTTACAGCTTGCCAATCTTAGACTCCAACCACATAGTAATTGCCACCTTTGCAGACGACACTGCAGTTCTCGCCAGGGACAGATGTATCTACACTGCCGCAGTTTTTTTTCCAGATGTATCTAAAAAGCTTTGAAATTTGGGCCTGTAGATGGAACATTGGCATAAACCCGAAAAGTTTGTATCAGTCACCTACATTCTCAAAAAAGGCACCTCTTCTGGGGTGAGATCCTAGCCCAGAAGGATGCTCCCAGAAGGATCCTAGCCCAGAAGGATGCTCACAAATACCTTAGAGTCACCCTAGATAAACGGCTGACTTTCCAGCAGCACATCACACAAATAGCTGGTCGCCCTAAGACAAAGGCGAACAGCATAGCTTGGCTGCTTAATCCTCGGAACAAGTTATTCCTGAGAAACAAGGCCAACATCTATAAGCTCATTCTGGCACCCATATGGAGATATGGTAATCAGGTATACGGCATTGCAGCAAGGTTGAACCTCAGCAAAATACGAGTTGCCCAATCTCAAATTTTGCTAGGGATGTCTGGAGCTGCATGGTACAAAGACTTTGAAGAAGAGCTTCAGATTCCTAGAATCGGAGATACGATCAACCGTATACCTGGAAAAACTTGCACATCTTTCGAACCAATTAGCACGAAGACTCCTGAGAGGGGTCGGCATTTCAGAGCAAGGATAAGAAGGAGACTCCTGAGAGTTCACCCAGGTGACCTACCCAGCAGAAGCATCTAACCTATTTCTCAGTCATGTATCCTAATTTCTAGGTTCAAGTACGTACAGCTGTATATATAAGGTTGAATATTTATAATTTCACTATAGTATAAGTTACTATTAACAGTAACAATTGGCTATATATAAAAATAATGGAGAAAGAAACTAACAACTCGTCACCTTGTAAATATGTAAACTTATATGCATAACATCTGCCTTTTGGCCACGCCCAAAAGTACGCATTACTATTTCAATTGTTCTTGTCTTTGGCTTAATATAATTGGCAGAAACATGACATTGAGTGGTGGAGGAAAGGCAGTGCATAACAGCTCAAAAGTATAAGAGATAAATGTCAACTTAAGTTCAAGCTAAGAAGATATCGACTATTATTTTTTTTGAGCTACTTGGTTTTTGGTTTTTATATGCCAAGCGTATATTTTATACTCTGCGATTTTTGCGAATCTGAAATTAATTCTATACTCTTGTATATATTGATATCAACATATGGAATACTATTAATCGTTTTTCTGAGAATTAGTTTTTGGTTATTTGTTTCGTACTTTTTCTGCAAGTGTTCCGTGAGACGTTAAGAGAAGCCTTTTGATTTCAACTTAAGAAAAAGTAAGTGTTTTAGATTCAACTGAACTCACAGTTCCTTTTACCTATTGATATATATATTTACCTATATATCATATGTGTATATATATATATACGTACAGAGCAGAGAATGAATGATAATCGCAAAATAATGATTCGCATAATTGGCTGCAGGAGTTTGTAAGCTGCACTTCACAGTTGTAATGCGTTTTAATGATGGACACTTACAGCACCTTCTCCATGCACAACAGTAAAAATAATAGAAGAAACAGTAAAAGAAATACAGCAAAATATTATATTAACAATATGCAACTGCTTCAAACGAGTCAAGTGTAAGCTGCAGAGGCCCCTTCCCAAAAAGAGTAAAAATAAGCTTAAGTTAAGAGGGTGAAAAATGAAGAGAGGCACGAGAAAGAGAGTGAGGGAGAGGAACTGCAACTATCTTGCTTTAAAATGCATTTAACAAACAATTCCCAAGCCATTTCATTGATGAGTGTGAAAGAAATGAACAAATTTTTTTGTTTATTTAATTTAGAGTCAACTATAAGCAGTCAACTAAGAGATGCAAATTTGATATAAAAGAGAAAATATAATTTATTAATTAATTGAAATTTTAACAAATATTAAAAGTAAAGTAAGTGGGTAAAGTATGGAGGCATTACATAATATATTATGTTAAATTTATCCAATATTTGCTGCTAGGATATGTATGTTATGTACTTGTACTTGTGTGTACATATGTATGTCTCAAGGAGAAGGCAGTTAATGCTTAAAATAAGGTTAATAAAAGCAGTTATCATATTGTAGTTAACTGTACAACTTTAGTACGTGTCTTTATATATTTTCTACATTAAGTTTTCTATCTTGATTCTAACTTCAGTTTAAGTTATAGTTTCTTTACTGAATGTGTACTGCCTGTAAAAATATAAACCCAATGCAAAGAACTACTGGAGCTACTTGAGTGTGAAGCAGACTTATTACCTTATGATTTTCTCATATATTTTTTATACATACGTACTTTATATGTATGTATATACAGACTAAATGATGAGCACCTTTTTCGGTCCATGCGAATTGCTCTTAAATAGACTAAGCTGGTCTTAAGAGAGACTTCTAAAAATTGGCTGTCTGAGTTTTTACCAACAGAGATAAGGACTTCTATGGGAGAGTAAATTGTATTCATAATGATAATCGGACAATCCCATATGTTACATACATATATTTATACATATGTACGTTTTTAGCTGCCGTCGGGAGTGGCGGTCGCGTGTGTGTTGCGGCGTGTGTTTTTTTGGTGTGTGCTTTTGTATTTTTTTTTAAACAAATTAAAAATTGTGTAAAGCCAGTGATTTTGTAAGTGCAAATGCAGAAAGGCAACAATTAAAAAAACTAAAGAGGAACTTTATTCCACGGTGAGTGAGTCAACAGTTCACACACACATTCACTCGCACAAACAAACAAACGCGAAAGTGCAGCAAAAAAGGCGAACAGAAAACTAGCAAATCAATATATACATACATATAAAAGAGAATTGAAAGAAATGTATACATAACGGATTTCCTTCTCATTTACACAAAATTTCGTTTAACTTGAGCATCGCCTAAATATCTATCGCATGCGGATAATAAGTAAGTTCGTAAGTATATAAGCCTGCACTTTGCGGCTTATCCGATTTCTCTTGCTTTGTTTTTAATGCTCTTATCGCAAGATTGCAATGTAAATGCACGAATCAATTGCGATTCGAATTACTGCTTAAAAATGTAAGACTAATTGGCAGCCACGTGGACTCACTTAATACCTTGATTTGACCGTGACCGGCACTCGATATACTCGCGCAGATAATCTTTCGCTCAACTCTTACCTTTAGCAGATTTCTGACGTAAGCAATATATGTGTGTAAAAAAGAGAATTGAAACAACAGTGCACTTAACGAAATTCTTTCTGATTAACAAAAAATTTCGTTTGATTTAAGCATCGCCTAAAGATCTCTCCGGATACGGATAATCGTCTATAAGTTTGCACTCTGCGACTTATCCGATTTCTCTTATTATGTGTCCTAATGCTCTTATCGCAGTGTAAGCTTGCGATGCAAATCCACGACGCAATTGCGATTCGAATTACTGCTTAAAAATGTAAGCTCGACTGCCAATTGGCAGCCACGTGGAATCACTTAAAACCTTGATTTGACCGTGACCTGCACTCGATATATTCGCGGAAATAGTCTTTATCTCAACTCTAACCTTTAGCAGATTTCTGACGTAAGCCAATTAGGCATGGGTGAAATGTGTATACCACATAGATAGGCATCCTCCAGAGGGGTGTATATGTTTTGATCAACAATATAAGAACATTCGAATCTATAAAGCACCTTTCCCTTTGCCAACACTTTGGGCTGCTAACAACTTAAGTACTTGTATAAAACTTCATGTGGATCTATAGAAATATATCCCACTTAGATCCAGGATATCTCGTAGTCGATCACATTGAACTAGCAGCACTCTTTCCCGTTTTAATTGACATTTGGCCGAACTGCAGATTCTATGTATTGAAATTGACAGAATTTTTAATGAAGTATCACTTCGATGCACTTCCTGCCAAACAGGAATTATCCATTAGCAGCGGAATATCAAATGTCGCGCGAACCACGCTAAGGGACACAATTGCAAAGGTCAAGTCAGCCAAATGCATTTTAATTAAAATTGATTAGACGCTACTAATTTGGCTTTTTTACGTTGATCTAACGCCTATTATTAGCCGAAACCCCCCTCGCTTCACATTTCACTCATTTCCGCCTATTTTCCTGCCCAAAGCCAACATTATTCGTGTTTTCCGGTTTTTCAATTCATTTGCTTCCGTTCATGTATAATTTATATAATGAGCACTTACATGCGTCACAGCAAGGATAATTCCAGCTTCTACCTGTCAGTCAATGTCCTGTCGAAGTTTTATTTTACAAAATGTCAAATCAAGCAACTAAAATCTAACTAAAACGTGTTAAAAATGTAACACTGTTCTTTTTATACCTAATTATTAGGGTTTGAATAGTTTTATATTCCAAACAACATTTTCAAATATTTCTTTATAAATTTCGTTACGTCAGCAGCAACAAATCCTAAAAATCTAAACTGTGGTGAAAAGCTCCCGTAAACCCAGCAGCCTTCTCATTGGCTACTTTCAAAGGAAACTTCTTCATTTTAAACATAATCAATACGACTACTTGTCTTTTACTCTATATTGCATAATATGCAGATAACTATCAGCCTTTTACTATATGTTTTATATGATTTTAGCTACGCTCACTTCCATATACATATCTTCCATATACTTATAGTATTCCATTCCAATGAAAATCTAAAAAGGAAAAGAAAATCCATTCAAGTTCTAAAAAAGTAAATCCTAGGAATACTATTCGTGCTACCACTTGGACTTTTATATATTGGTGTTTATCTGTATAAATTGATTATCGGCAGATATTAACTCTTCTTTCTTATGAGTTCGTCTAAATGTTTGGAATTATATATATTTTTCACTATCTCTTCCAAAGTTCACAACTGTTTAGACGTTATTTTACTTCGTTAATGCCAACTATTATTTGGGAGTAAATTAAATTTGGGAGTTCAAATATTATATGAGAATTTAATTTGAAATAAAGGATTGAATATTTACACAACTCTTTTGTCTCTTTCCATGTAAATTTCATACACTTAACCAAGTTTGTTGTTTTTCTTCCTGTATAGTTTTTCCTATTTTCCTATATAATTCTCTATTTTTCTAAATTTTATTACAAATTAGCCACCTCTTCCACCGCAAATTGTTGCCTAATTAATCTCAATCTAACATTTAATTTACATTTTTTTATTCTATTTAATTTCTTTTGTTTCTCTCTCTTTTCGTTGGGGTTTCTAGCTTTGCCCAATCCTTGCAACGAATGTTGAATCACTTCACATTAAATATTTAATTTATTTTATTTTATTTATTTAAATTTAGAATCAACTACAATTAGTCGAACAGATACAAAAGTGATTATAAAGCCGAATATAATTTATAAAATAATTGATATCATTAAAGAATAAAAATTATTAATGTAAAGTAAAGTTTATTATAATTGCTTAAAAATCAAAAATGATATTATTTAAAATTAAATAATAAAATACCCCAGACTTTTTACTCCTTACCTTTTTAACTTCTAGATACTTCACCTTATGTATTAATATTAATTGTAAGGGATTTGTTTTTGAATTTAATATTCTTATCTATATATTATATTTATATTTATTATTATATTTATTTATGTATATATTTATTATTTATTTTTAATATTTTTATCGGCTTTAAATAAGAAGCCGTTTACCTAAACCAACATCTCCACAGCCTGCGAGTTTGTGCTCTGAACAGACCTGCTGCTCTGTTTATACCAACCCACCCCAGTATATATCTATATATTATATATAAATATATACCATTTATAAAGAATAAACACAAGTAAATAGTCTGTTTCATCGGCATTTAATTTAGCACTTAGTATTGTTAATGTTCCAACGTTTAATGAACGCAATCTTCGCGCCTATTCGAGTAGTGAAAATGGCGTGGTACCGTTCATCTATGAGAGAAAAGAAAGATGATAAGTATATATATATATATATATATATATATATATATATATATATATATAGAGAAAATGTCTAAGATTTACCCAAGTCATTATTGAATTAGTACTGATAGTATTGATATAGTACATAAATGGTCGGGGTTGTAGAGGATGCAATTATTTTGAACGGTGATTTTTAATATATTGTAAATATTTCCATGACTGGGTTAATTTAAGACGCAATCTGCGTGCCCTCGATGAATCCAGCAGAGGGCGCGGTACCGTCTACAAAAAGGATATAGAATATATATAATATCAGTATATAACATAAAAGGAGAAATACTGTTACCTTTCAGTGTTATTCAATGCTATTAATCGCAATACTTTCTATTCTCATTGGTTTCCTGAAGTCCCATTGGGGGGGGGTCAATACCTGCGAAAGAAAATTTTTTAATTAATTTTAATATTTATTATTTATTTTATATTATTTATTTTATATTATTTATTTTATATTATTTATTTCATATTATTTTCTTTATATTCATTATTTATTTAATAGTATTTATTATATATTATTTATTTAATATTTTTCATTATGTATTTTTTTTTATTTTATTTGTATATTATATGTATTATTTAATATTATATATTTATTTTATATTATAAATTATGTACTATTTATTATTTTTTATAATTAAATTAATATTTTTTTAGTCAACATTTATTACTTATTATTTCTTTTAGGTATTTATTATTTATTTATTTTTATTATTTATTAAATATCATTTATTTTATATTATTTGTATTATATTATTTGTTTTATATAATATATTATTTATTATAATTTCTTTTATTGTTTATTATTTATATTTTACTAAATATATATTTATAATTAATTATTTATTATTTATTTATTATTTATTTACTATTTATTTACTATTTATTTACTATTTATTTACTATTTATTTTAAATTTATTATTTATTATTATTTATTATAAATTTTTATTATTTATTTTATTTATTATCTATTATAAATTTGTATTTTTTATTATTTATTTTAATTTTTTATTTTATTCTTATTTAGTATTTTTTATAAATTTGTATTTTATTTGTGTTATTTATTACTTTTTTAAAATTTTTATTTTATTTTTATTATTTAGTTTTATTTGTTTTTTATTTAATATTTTCGACTTACTTTTTCAGTTGTTCTGGCACATGACCTAGGTTAATCTTGTCTTTGGGTTTAAGATGCCTGCTCTTCATTTATCGAGACATCACATATTTATTATATATATTTATATGTTATTTAGAATTGTTTGAATTTAATTGGTTTGCTTAGTCCATCTACGCTGCTCCACAAGTGAATATTTGTATATTTTTTAAATAGTTCGTTTACTCATAAAACGCTCCGCATTGTAGAATTTTCGTGTAGTTTTTTATTATTTTTTACACATATATGTATAAGCTTCAGTTATACTTTTGTAGAACATTCTTTACGTACGCTCAATAATTCTTCATTATTTTTTTGTTTCATTTAAAAAAAAAAAACAATCACAAATATTTCGTCCCGTTATGCACATTTAAAAACAATTCACATTTAAGCCCATTCGGACTTTTGAGACACAACAATATTTTTCAATGACATTTTACTATTTCAAATTTAGATTACCAAAAACAAGTATCAACTTCATCAAATCGATTTACAGTAGAAATTTTTAGCCAAATGTGTTCTTTCCCAGACGAGATCTGGAAACAAACTGAGTTTATTATTTCTGCCGCTCTGCCACATATGATTTATAAATCAATCTGCTTTCCAAGGCAAACTAGATACAAACTTTGAATAACCTTTATTATATTCAAATCTAGTTAGCTTTTCTTATGATAGACGAGCACAGAGAGGGCAACATAAATTGATTTCAATTTTAATTGAATTTCGCACAACTCTCAAATAATTGACACACAACTGGTTTCTGTGCTGTGTTGCAGCTTAGCTTTGACTCCTTGCCACGCCGCTGCAAGCTTGTCATAAATGCACAAAAGACTCTTAGAAACATGCAGAACATTTTAAGCAAAGTTTTGTTTTGCTTTCTAGCTTTCCAAATAATCTTTTCATGAACAGACTTGAAAACTTCTCTAGTTTATTTTCCTCTTCTCTCGAAATGAAAAATGAATTTTGCTGAATCTTTGTATCAATTTGTTTGTAGGAACTCTTAAAGCCAAACTGCGCTCTGAATAGACTTCTGTTTATTAAAAATATTTCAATGATTCCAATAGGTTAATATACAGCGTTTAGCTAAAAGAAGTTATACACCCAACTCTCTTTTTACACGGTAGATACGTTCCTCAGAAATCCGTGTAAAAGAAACCGTGTAAATAGAGAGGCGTTTCCTATAGTAAAATGGGGAATACGTTCCATGTGATTTGAAAACCGTGTTAGATGAAATAAAGAACTACTATTTACTTCGAAAAACCGTGTAAAAAATGTTGAAAACTATAAAATTTCAGATATGCATACAAATTGTATGTTCATAACGCGTTTTATTGAGCATTAAAACTTAAAATACATAATTCATACTGGTGAAAAATTGGTAGAGCAAGCAATTAACAAAAGAAATCTGTTAATCCAGAATAAAGAACAGAAAAATTAGAATAGAAATAAATAAAATTTATATATTTTTTTTTTCAACCGTTTAACTTCAAATCAGTGTAAAAAGAAACCGTGTAAAAAGAGAGTTGGGTGTATATACAGTAAAATCTTTTTTACACGGTCTTTTTTTACACGATTTTAAATTTAAAAATTTTTTTGCGCGAAATTTTTGATTTAACACGAATTCCAAAAAATTTTTTTAATTTTTTACATGATTTTCTGCAGTGTTAGATATCATTCGAGTGGCAACTCTACTTCACGGTTTTTTTACTTTAAGGAAAATACCCTCTAGACATCCCTGCCAAATTTATTTGGAACCAAAAAAAAGGGAAAACCCCTTTTTATTTAATATATCAGTTTGTTAATGACGAAATATATAATTTCAATAAACTTTAAAGTTTAATATCACTTTTTTTGCACGGTTTTTTAAGAAAATATTTGAATATTTTTCATTTTACACGATTCTTGTAGGTTGTGGAACAGATCCTCAAATTTACATATGAATCGTGTATTTTTTACACGTTTTTGATTTACACGATTTTCTTAGGAACGTACCTACCGTGTAAAAAAAGATTTTACTGTACTATATATACAGTTAAATCAACCCTTTATTTGCACAGAAAGTTTCCAATGAGAAACGAGTTATGATATTTAATTTATTGGCAAAGCTGCATTCACTCCAATTAAAACCAATTAAATAAATTCTTAGTACCTTATTAATTAAACCTTATTTTACGAAAATATTTGTTTGGCTATTTCTATTAATTCCCTTTCCCTATTTCTGCTGTTGTAACATGAGCTGCTGCAATTTTGCCTCAAACTTAATTTTCATTTTCTCTCCTGAAGCCTCATTAAGCAAAAATGTTTCCCGTGGCCTTCAGAATGCAAGTCCTTACTGCAATCTGAACTTGAGCTCCTTAGGAATTGTATTGACGTCAATGCTTTAGTGCGTCAGAATAAGTATCAATTAACGAGGGAATATCTTGTTCAATCAATAAAGCACCGTGTTAATTAAAGACAATAACCGTTTAAATTAAATGTTGCTGATATTTATAAATAGTGTTAAAGAGCGCTTGTAAATAGAGGATTTACTTTATATAGTTTTTCATAGAAATCATTTATTGTTTTCCATCTCTATTTTTATTAGCCCCGTCGGTAATTTCAAACATCAGCCTAAAAATCTTTCATACATAAAAACTTTCTGGATTGGTCAATAGGAGATACCTTTTACCTCTCTATTAAATTGGCTGGCTTCGAATCATATACCAATTGCAGCAGAGAGTCTTATAAACAAGAGAGTGATTGCTCAACAATAAGAATAAGATAGACGGATGTGAATTTACCTCCAAAGTTAAATTAAAACACTTTTCAACTGGTTAAAATATTTTAGCTTGCATTTTCAGCAACTCACCTGGAGACACGTTCAAAGTATCTATAATAGATCTCAAAGCTTAAAAAACTATTGTAGTTCTCCAACTCTAATTTTCGATAATCAAAGGGAAACCTATTCTATATACTGAAAATGATCTGAAATGATCAATGGGAGACCCTTTTAAGGGGAAATCTAAGTTCAATTACGTCTGGTGCCAGTAGAATGCCACCCAGAATCGAATTGAGTCTGTTCAGAAGCAATTTGTGCTGTTCGCTTTACGTGGATGAAACTGAGAGCCGAATCTTCGTCTACCGTCATACTCCAATGGGCTTCTTCTTCTAAATCTTCCTTCAATAATGAATCACAGAATAACTCTTGCTGTTGTTTTTCTATATATTGTACATTGATTATTCTTTCCTTTGAAGTCGTCTTAATTCTACTATTCCTCGCCGGTTCACTAGGCATTATATTCAACTTTTTACGCTTTGTGTGTAAATGATGTCAATCTTTACAACGCGTTCTCAATTGAATCCTACATATAGGCCAGCGATTACTTCACAGAGTAGGACAGAAGGTTGAGAAGTGTCATTTGTCTCTATGTAAAAGCAACCTGCCAGGACATCAGCTGGAAATACTTTCAAAGTATCTATATTAGATCTCAAAAGTTAAAAAACTATTGTAGTTCTCCAACTCTAATTTAACCTTTAGCTAGTTTTCCATACTCAAAGGAAAACCCAAAAGCCTTGCACAGAAAATCTTCCATTGAATAAAAACTCTCCGAAATTATCAATAGGAGCAACTGCTTAGGAAATTATATATTCAAATGTATTCAATTTTAAAGCTGATCGAATTACTATATAAACAGCAGGATAACTTATAAACAGGACACCGAATACTT
Source organism: Hirtodrosophila trivittata (assembly GCA_035045065.1). NCBI lineage: Eukaryota > Metazoa > Arthropoda > Insecta > Diptera > Drosophilidae > Hirtodrosophila > Hirtodrosophila trivittata. The sequence goes on along the minus strand of JAWNNK010001028.1, from coordinate 10,539,911 downwards.
CAAAGAAATGGAGAAATAGAGAGAAGATTGACAAGAGAGTTTTATCTTTTCAACTTTTCATCTGGTTAACAAATGTGTTTAGTAAAACTTTCAGCATTTCACCTGGAGACACCTTCGAAGTATCTTCATTAGATCTTATAGTCAAAGTATTAGCGGCGAATGCTACTCTTCCCCAGACTAAGTGTCGTCTCCTGTCACGGCCTTGGCAATATCCTGACGTTCCATAGATGTAATGACTCTGCGTAGTCTTTGTTGCTGATTGTCCTTAGCCTTAACTTAACTTAATTAGTCTCTAACTAGCTTGCCTATCACTCTCCACACTATTAATATAATAGTATAGTGTGACCACACTCGGCCTCAGCTTTCTCAGACTGAGTCCCTAGCATAGGTATCAGGTCAGAGCTTACACTTTCAATTGAAAGGTGCTGCTGCCTAAAATATGCTCCGACATATATTCATACACCTGGCAATCAACGTGAATATCATTTATTTACCCAAAGTAGTAGCTTTCGCTTATGTTTTACGCTCTACTCTACTCTCTGAGGATTTTTCTAGCCTCGGACAACTTAATCACATGTGGGAGGCTAACAAATCAACCCTCCGAGAGAGAGGGAGGGAGGGGGGAGAATAAACATTTTATCATAATGTTAAGAACCCCTCAAAAAAGTGGCAATCGATCATCATTGTTAGCCTCTCTCTCTGGTATAAAGTACTCCTTACCTTATGGACTCCTCCTCAGCCTCCTCCTCCTCCTCCTCCTCCTCCTCATCTATCATCGAAACCCTTAGACGACGCTCAGCAGCCGCAATTTGCATGAATTATTTAAATATTGATTTATTAGTTCAAAATTTTACATCTAATTTAATAAATTGACGCTCAGCAGGTTGTACCTACATATATCCTGCCGATTTGGAACAGTACCATCATCAGTTAGGATCTGCCATATGCTCCCATATCATCGGGAAAGTAGCAAAAATTGAAAAATTAAATGTGAGAGATGCCGTCAGGCTATCAAACCCTTTGACAAGCGGCTCATGAAAAGTCTCTCTGTATGTGAGTGTATGAGTGTGTGTGTGTGTGTGTGTGTGTGTGTGTGTGTGTGCGCGTGTGCGAGTGTGTGTGCTTTTCAATGGCTGTTGGTTCAAACAAAGCAAACGTGACGCTGCTTTCGGCTTAGGTAAACGTATGGTCAAAAAAGGCAGCGGAGCATCAATGCGAGGCAATACACACGCCCAGACACACACACTGACACCTGCGAACACACACACGCACACACACACACACACACAGGGACACACTCACACACACACAAAGTTTATCCAACGTCCGTTCTGCACATTAATTTACAGACCTTTTTGCGCCGTTTTGCATAGTTTTTCAACAGTTTCCCTCACTGCCAGAGTTGCCAAATCCTTTATTTTTGCCTCGTCAAAAGTAGCTTTTTTCACGTTTGATCATGCACAACATTTGCACTAACAGGTCGCTGGTATTTTGCTGGTTGCCAAAAAGAAAAATCAAGGCCTAAAAGGGTAATATGAAGTTGTCCAATTAAATGTTAGCGCTGGAAGGAAGCTTCTCTGAAAGATGTAGATAGATAATGTTTCAAAAGTCTCGGAACTTGTCCGAAAGATATAGATTTATATATATATATATATTCTTCATCTGTTGCAAAATCGAAGCATAACTATATATATATATGTCTATCTATAGACTCCCAATTTGATTTATAAAATACTTTTCCATAAAGATTTTCCAATTCTTGCAAGGTTTTGCCTCCATTCGACTCCATTTTGTATGAAGTTTTGTCAGGGCATCTGCTAGTCGAGGTTACTCTTATTTACTGCTTACCTTTTTTCGGTCCATTACCAACGAATTTTTACCAAAAACCTTATTGCAACCGTAATTGCAGTTATATTCTCTTGGTCAGCCGCAGAGTTATTTTAAGGCGATTTGCAAAAAAATCAAAATATAAATACAAAAAAAATAACCAGTGATTGGCAGATTTAATTGCGACAAAAAGTAATCATTCTGAATACCGTTATTGAAATGCCGATAAGCGTTTAACTATGTGCATATATGATATATATATATATGGAGCTATAATAAGAAGGCTTTTCCATATTTTTACTATCTTTTTTACTCCATTTGCTCTGCATGAAAATATTTTTATTTTAAGCTTCTTTTTTCTTACGTTCAGTATCGATGCTAGCCATGCCCACAACGATACTTTTGACTGACTCTACAGGGTAATTATTAGCGCTGAAAAAATAAGAGAAATATTGAAAGGTCCCTTTTTCGGTATTGAATTCATTTTTTGGCTTTTCCCAGAAAGCTGGATTATCTTCTCCTTTTTTTTTTATGTTTTGCGTGTCTCTTTTGAAAAGTTGGCAATACTGAATACATCTCGCATTCACCATTAACGCATACAACCAGCAGCCAAAGAGAGTGCTCAGAGTCAGGGCTTTTCCAATCACAGTTACCTAGACTCCCAGCAGGTCCTGGACCTGGACCTCAAACAGGTCCTGCTCCGGCTCCTCCTCTCTGTCTCTGTCTCTGTCCCTGATGGCAGCTTTACAAAATGCGGTTAGCTGTGCGCGCGAGGGGATGCCACATAGCGCAGGTGCTTGACCAGCGGGGGAGGGGGGAGATGGACGAGGTATAACCATACGGCTTGGGTCCTGCGGCTGCTGCTGCTGCTGCCTGGGGGCTTTTCGCTCCTTCGCATAGCATCGTATGATGAATGTGTGACATTTTTGCATCTTGTTTGTTTGTTTATTGTTTGTGTTTTCTACTTTTACTTTGTGCTCCTATTCAGCAACACACACACACATATGGACAGGCACGCACACACACACACACACACACACTTTTACATATAAAAAAATACAAGACAAGAAACTAAAGAAACTAAACGAAACATTGAAAAATCAAAGGACTTTTTATAGATCAGAAAATACCCCTTTTAAAGTTAAGGATATAAAATAAAGTGAATGTAATTTGCTTTATATATAAACTGATATACTAAAACTATACGAAAATGATATCTGGTATATATATTATATATAAAATATACCACATTTCTTGCCTCTATCCAACTGAGATTTGATTTCTTTCATTCTTTTTGACTTCAGAGTGGAAACTTTTCTTACTGAAATCTTTTTATACGAAAATTGTACTAAAATGATATATGGTATATATATAGTATATAAAATATACCCTATTTTGTAGCTTTAGCTATTGAGATTTGACTTCTTTCAATTTTTTGACTTCAAAGAAGAAACTTTTTTGGCTTCTTTTTTCTTATTGGCAACTTTTGAGTTCAATTTAAATTGTTGTTAATTCATTTAAATTAAATAAATAAATGGAATATATAGGCTGCTATATTTGAATTATACTAAAATGATATCTACTATGTATATATTATATATAAAAAAATACCACATTTCCTGCTGCTATATAATTAAGATTAAATTTCTTTCAATTTTTTGACTTATATGAAATTTTTTTTGCTTCTTTTTTCTTATTGGCAACTTTTGAGATCCGTTTAAACTGTTGTATATTAATTTACATAAAATAAATATACTAAAAATATACTAAAATTATATCTTATATATATATATAATTTATAAAATATACCACATTTGCCTCTATTTAACTGAATTTTGATTCCTTTCATTCTTTTTTCAAACTTTTCTTGCTTCTTTTTTCTTATTGGCAACTTTTGAGTTCAGTTGAAGTTGTTGCTAATAAATTTAACTAAAATATTATATATACTCTATATATTATATAAGCCCAGATAGTTAAGTTTCAACGGATTCCAGGATATATAAAAAGCAAATGCCATATGCCAGACTCCTTTGAAGTAACCCCAAGTTGAGCTGCTCCAAAGGAACTTCTAACATTTCTTCAAGCATTCAGCTCAATAGTTTTCCCTCCAGGAGCTGCTTGGTCCTTTCGTTTGTTCGTTCTACCTTCAATTCAATTAAAGCTCAATTAATGTACTTTCGTACTTACTATAAGCGCAAAATATTAATTGGAAATAGAGTAAATATATATACAGAATGCGAACCCTCATTTGGCTTTAAGTCTTTTACCGTTGATTTTCGTGCTTAAATTCTGCAATATTATTTTAATTAAGTAATTTTATATCCACATGCAAACATATATTTGCAACTTCATTCTGTGGTCTGTTGTCTGGACTTGACTGTATAATTAGTAGTTGAATAGGAAATTCGCAATTCTGTAAAATAATTGGACTTGCAACAGTTGAAATTCGATATGCGAAAATTTCCTTGCCTAATGCCGCTTCACCTTCGTGTTGCAAGTTGCAAACATTTGAATATCCAATTTCACGGGAAATACTCTGCACTGTAATTATGTTTACTCCTAATTGTTGTGCGTATTTAAACTGAAAACTGAGCTCGTTATCATTACATGCGTTTTAGCTGTGGCTCTAAATCAGCTTATGGCCCTTCCAATGCATTTCACACACAATTTTGCAGCTCGTCTGCAATTTATTTCTGAAAATGTTTTATGCACAGATTTCATAAAGGACAATTAGTCGTGGAGATTAAATTTAATATTTTATTGAAGACTTTACTTAAAATATGCAAAATCATAATTATTTTATTACTGCTTCACTCCATCTGCCAGTGCGTTGCCATAACAGAGCTGAAGGATACTCAAGGATGCTGCTGTGTATATATATATTGAGCTTTAACTATTATAGCTCAATTATATATATATTGGACTCATATCTGTGATATTATCCTTAAGTAAGTAGAAGTGTGTATTTAAATATATATTGTGCTCATCTATTGCTATCAGTTTATCTACCAGCAGTCAACGATAGATTTGTGGGACGAACTCTGGGTGGACAATATCCTCGGAATCGTAAAGACAAATCAGCATTGTCTTTAATTTTGACTCTGAAGACGACTTTTTTCGGTGATGGCTCGTCTGGATGGTTCCATTCGGCAGTTTGACGTTTCACCACGTTTCATCACCAGTCACAATCGAATATTTGTAGTTTATGTCCTTTTTCGACTCCTTAATCAAATCCCTACAATGTTGGATTCGTAGCAGTTTTTGCTCTTCAGTCAATTTGTGCGGAACAAACTTGGAGCACATCTTCCGTAGAGCCAATTTATCTATCAAAATGCGATGAATGGAGTCGTTGGTGATATTTAACTCCAACGCAAAGAAAATTTCGGCTCATTCGTAATAAATTCCTGCACTTTTTCAATATTGTTTTGGGTAATCACTGATTTTGGCCAGCTCGACTTCTGATCGTCACAGAGGTCCTCACGACCTTCTTGGAATGGCTTAAACCACTCATGCACATTACTACGGGATAGGCACTGATCAGCATAAACCTTTTTTCATCATTTGAAATGTTTCAGTGAACGTTTTCCCAAGTTTAAAACAAAATTTAACATTTGCTCTTTGTTCAAAATGCATTTTACGACCGATGACCAAAAGCTGCTGTCACTTTTTGATCGATAACTTCGTTTGTAGTAGTCCAATTGTCTTAAAATGAAAGTGATCAAACTTTTTATTTCATATACCCACCAATAGGTGGCGCCACCAGAAAAAAGTCCTGTTTCCTTTGCGAAAGACCTTGTATATGTGTAACTTATCTAGAACTATGCTATGACATTTTCCATAAGTTGATAGAGGTTTCTCTTGAAATATATCTCAAACTTATCATCTATTGTCATCTATTGGTATCAATTTGTATACCACAAGTTTACGTTAGGTATAGAAAAGTAAAAGATATGTAAAAAATAAAATAAATAAATATATCTTTAACTTATCTAGAACTACTCTATGCTATAATCATTAAGTTAATAGTATCAAGGCAAAAATGTATTTACACCTCAAACTGAAGCTCCCCTCTACGTGAAGATATATATACATATAACTTCAAGTAGATAAATTAATACCAATAGATGACCACAGAAGTTTGAGATATATTCAAAGAGAAACTTTTATTAACTTAAGGATGATATTATACATAAGAGTTATAGATAAGTTAAAGTGTATATATACATCAAGTCAAAGTTAGTATATAGATATGTGAGGATATATATACATATCTTTTATTTTTCTATATCCATGGTACAAGTATCTATTGGGTTGACCGAAAAGAAACCGCTGATTTTGCATACTTGTGACTCTGTGATTGCATTCTATGAGCGTGGAATGAAAGAATTTGCAGGAAAGATGGCGAAAGGTCATCCAACAAAATGGAGAATATATAATTGATTAAAGTTCATTCTAAAATTTAAAAAAAAGTATTTACTTTCTTCAAAAAAATCACCGGTTTCTTTTCGGTCAACCCAATATTTTGCATCGAAGTTATGTGCTCATTATTTCTCTTCTTATCATTATTTCTCTTCTACATTAACTCACCCATACAATATATATGTAGCAATATATATATACATATATATACAACTCTAACTTATCTGGAACTACTCTATGACATTCACCTAAAGTAAATAAACTTTTTTACATTAATATCCATCGATTCTCTTCTCTACTTTTGTCTTAATTAAATAATATATACAAATATATTTCTTAGTTTACCCGTATATATATATATATATATATATATGTATACACATATATGCACTTATATATATTTCAACTTATCTATAAATACTATTTGATATTATCCTTGAATTAAAAGAGTTTTTTAAGTACTCAGCTTGCAGCTAATATTTCACTCTTTCATAACAAATGCTGAGTTTCATTTAGAAAAAACCCTATGTTGCCTTAGTTTTATACCTATTTTAGATTTGGAATATGTTACTATAAGCAAACTAAGAACAACATATGAGAGAGCACACAAGGACAAGAGTCTGGCATTTTACATAAGGAAATCTTGTAATACCCTTTGCATAAGCTGAAGGAAAAACTTTTCTCAGCTTCGGGCCCTTGTATTTAGCATATGTGCTAGCGTGTCTGTCTGTGTGTGTGTGTGTGTGTGTGTGTGGCAGTTTAATAAATTGTATCTGCTACACACACACGCACACACACACATACACTTACAGCGATATAAACACAAGCAAAAGCATATGCAGATTATTTCCGATGAAGGGCAAGGCCTGTGGCTAAGGGCAGGGCTTCTGCTTGTGCTGCTTGGGGACTGGGGTTGCCAGCTTTTTAAGCTTTTCAATTTTCAATAACGGTTAAACAATAAACTTCCACAGTTTTCACAGTTTCTCTTTTCGGGCCATTGATCGAAAACTTTCATCAAAACCCAAAATGAATTTCATATCAAATGCAATATACCCAAAAAAAACCAGCGACTTGTTTACAAGACACTTTCCTACTGATTATAATAAAGCCAAATGAGTAGCCAATTCTGATTGGAATCCATCTGTGGACATCCCAAAGGGATATGAGTATGAGCTAAAGTGAAGTCTAGCCAAAAAAAGGAAAAACTAACCTCAGGAATATAAGCTGAAGAGTAAAGAATCTATCTATATTCACTATGAATATTATGAACTTAGATGATATAAATATATCCTCACTATAATCTCTATACTTAATTCCTAAGCAAAGAAAACTATATCGCCTCTATTGAATATCACTCCTGGATATTCCCAACTTAAGCACAGAGAAAACTTCAAACAGAAACACTTCTACACATTTCTTATGAGGAAAAACCAAATCCAATATTGCTTTTTGGATAGACATGACTGATTTTCACTGTAAGCAATATGATATATATAACTAATATTTAAATATAATTTCGTTCTACTTATTCCTTAATCTGTTATTATTCTTATTATTCATCACTTACCTGACTTCCCTGAAAACATCTTCATTTAAAGTTTCTTCGAGCACATTAATTGAACACGAGTTTCCATCAAAGTAAGTTAGTTTTTTGCTACTTTTTTATAATGCTGCTTTATATTCTATATTCTAAGATCTTTAAAGGATTGAAGTATACAAATTAAATTGAAATTAAATTAAATCTTAGCGTTAGCTGTGAGAAGAAACTGCTCTCCCAGTAGCTTCTACATTTTTCTTGCCAAAATTAAATCATTAAAATCTTACAATTAGTTTGCTAAGGAAACTTCAAAATTCTACTGACCGATATATTCCTTCTCCTATATGGGATATTTGGATCTCCTTTATATATAATATTGAACTTAAAAGACTTTTTAGCACTTAAGTTGCGCGAAATTTTTAATGTTTTGTGATCTTTAAATAATAAATAAAATATCTTAAGCTTAAATTTAAAAATAAAATACTCGAATGTCTTAGAAACACTTCGGCACGAAACTGTATACTTAATACTAACTACTTACTACTTCTACTACTACTCCTACTAGTACTACTACTACTACTACTACTGGTACTTCTACTACTACTACTACTACTACTGCTACTACTACTTCCACTACAACTTCTAGCTACTAACTACTACTTCTACTACTACTATTACTTCTACTTCTACTTCTACTTCTACTTCTACTTCTACTTCTACTTCTACTTCTACTTCTACTTCTACTTCTACTTCTACTTCTACTTCTACTTCTACTTCTACTTCTACTTCTACTTCTACTTCTACTTCTACTTCTACTTCTACTTCTACTTCTACTTCTACTTCTACTTCTACTACTACTTCTACTTCTACTTCTACTCTACTTCTACTTCTACTCTACTGCTACTCTACTTCTACTTCTACTTCTACTTCTACTTCTACTTCTACTTCTACTTCTACTTCTACTTCTACTTCTACTTCTACTTCTACTTCTACTTCTACTTCTACTTCTACTTCTACTTCTACTTCTACTTCTACTACTACTTCTACTTCTACTTCTACTTCTACTTCTACTTCTACTTCTACTTCTACTTCTACTTCTACTTCTACTTCTACTTCTGCTCTCTCTCTCTACTTCTACTTCTACTTCTACTTCTACTTCTACTTCTACTTCTACTTCTACTTCTACTTCTACTTCTACTTCTACTTCTACTTCTACTTCTACTTCTCTTCTCCTTCTCCTTCTACTTCTACTTCTACTTCTACTTCTACTTCTACTTCTACTTCTACTTCTACTTCTACTTCTACTTCTACTTCTACTTCTACTTCTACTTCTACTTCTACTTCTACTTCTACTTCTACTTCTACTTCTACTTCTACTTCTACTTCTACGACTACTTCTACTTCTACTTCTACTTCTACGACTACTGCTATTACTACTACTACTACTACTACTACTACTACTACTACTACTACTGCTACTTCTACTCCTTCTACTACTACTACTACTACTAGTAGCTACTTTCAGCATGAGCCTTTTCAAATTTGATTATTGATTATTGATTACAAGAGACTTTTTTGGGTTTTTCATTCAGAAGCCTCTTTTCAAGTCAATTCTTAACTTTTTAGGAGCTCAGTTGCTTATTTACCAGCACTTGAACTACCTTGTATTACTTTGATTTGGTTTTTTAACGTTCTCCCAGTACTTATAATAACCGTTGCATCTTCTAAAAGTACCTTAAATTTCATATATTGAATTTCATTTTAAGTTTAATATTATCAACTTGATTTGAATAGCATTTTATGTAAATGAAAATGTAATTTATATTTTAATTTCCTTTGTGCGTTTTTTGTAGACTGCGCATTGTTGACACTAAATAACTAAAAGTTAAATAATACAAATGTGTTTCAATTTTATAAATTCAAATGAAATGTATGGTCCTAAACGAGCTGAGTTTGGTTTATTTAATGCAAGTTTCAAAATGCAGCTGCAATTATTTGTGAAAGTTATGGAAACTATGGAAATGTGTGTGCTTGTTTATATTTTTGATTTAATTAAGTTTATAATTGTGGGTTGCGTCCAAGCAAGTTGTGTCTAGCAAATTCTATTAGAACTAATTGTGTTTAATTATGAGTTAGTGCGCCAGTTAGTTAGTCACCCTTGTAAGGCGAAGAAGGAAAGTGCACGAAACGATGCAGCAAATTGTTGACTGACTGCGGCCAAATGTGCAAAAACTTTCAGCAAAGGCGAGAGGGTGGGGGGCTAAGTGGGGTTAATTACAGGACTGGACTCCTTCTTGCAGTCCAGCTTGGGGTAAACATTGTTAATTTTTGAATGAGAACAGCAAAACAATTTGCTGCATTGAGCAAAAGCCTCAAGCGAAGCTCAAATTAACCTAAAAAACAAATCGATGAGACAACCGATTCTACCAGATACTGAAAATATATATAATATATATATATATATAACATAACATTATTTATATAATATATAAAGCAGCGTGTGCTGTTTTCTCTTTAAGGCGCTGATCAATCTCTTGTCTCCCGCACAACGCGTCGTATACGCAACGTCAGAAGCGCTAAGAAAAGAAAATGAGTGAAAACTGAAAAATGCATAATGAGTCCTGTACATGCAGTAAATATTGATTAAAGTTTAGTTATTTTATAATGTATTTCGCAAAAAAAAAAGGAAATAATAAGCTGACAAAGGGAAAAATTAACTTTAATTAAATATTACAGAGAAAAAAACTACATTAAAATATAATCCACAAACGTTATGCGAGAAGCGTTGGCCATAATTGATTTATTGCTCATTTGTTTAAAGCCAAATGCTTTAATTAACTCACCGAACAGCGGTCCGTATTGGCCTAGACTAGAGCAGGAGTTATGACCAGTCTTATAGGCGCGCTATAAATCCTTTGGCCTGGCTATAATAGTTAATTGAACAGAAGTACAAAGTTTCTTAAAGGTATTCATTAGTGTGTGTGTGTGCGAGTGTGTGTGTGTGTGTGCGAGTGTGTGTGTGTGTGTGGGTGAAACCTAGAGAGGAAACCATCTAGTATTAAGGTCCTTCGGGTCGGGTTGCCCTGAATTTTTTATCTGCCATCTAGTGGCAGCCTTTCCACCACAAATTTATCCCCATCCTTGAGCTCCTTTCTTTATTGTGCTTTTAATTCCAATTCTAATTTCACACGAAAAGTTTTCGGGCCCAGACTTGGAGTTGGACTTGGGACTTGGGACTTGGTCTGGTGACTCCTTTGCAGTTGAAACTTTATTCGCTTATTCTTGAAAGTTGCTCCTTGCCGATGTCGCCTTGTGTTTTTCCTGTCTTGTCGTGGCATGTCGTGTCGTGTCTTGTTGTGTTTTTCCGATTGCTGTAAATGATAATAATGGCCCATTGTTTACCAGAGGATTCCATTTCATTTAGCTACTTCTGTTGCCATCTTGTCCTTGCCTGTCTCCGGCTTTAATTTGTAGTATTGTCAACCGAGCAAGCGGCTTCCAAACTTGAAACGCAAAGTCTCCCTCTGCCCAAATGCGGTTTGCCACATGCCCCAAGTCCGTGCAACAGCTGTCGCCTATCTCAGTCGAAAGAAGTGCAATTAAAGATTGGACTCTGTAAATAAAACAATTACTTCTTATCCTTGCCACAATTCAATCAAGCAACGTTGCAACAAACTAGTCACAAACTTAACAAAACTAACGAAGATCAACAAAAACTTTTCACTTTTTGCACCAACACTTTTCATATGGACGTCTGTAATTAAGCTCTTAAGTACACAATCCTACTCTATATACAGCTATATATGTATGTATGTAGTATATATTTTTCTAGTTTATCAGGCCAGAAAGCAATCTCTGACCTATCTGAAGTTTGATATCCCTTGTGCTTCTTGCTAATTATAAAGTGTTTTTGGACACAACAAGAGATTTTGCTGCATATTTATTTATTGTGCTCCTATTTGATAATTGGGCTTCTGTTTTAGTAGTAGAATTTACTTTTAGTTAGTTTGCTAAATACTGCTTTGTGTGTGTGTTTTTTCAGCAGCGTCTGAATGTAGCAGTAATTGGGTGTTATTTTACAGTGCCTGCAAATACATTTTATGATAGCAGCTATTTGCATAATAGTACATTCAGATAACAGATTAACAGCATTATGTATGGGATATATAATAAATATATTTGACAATAGGAGTAACATTGTTTAAGTATATTGCAGCGATAAATGGAGTTATCCACGTCACCCGATTCTGGTTAAGGGTTAGCTGACGCGTTGGACACGTGGCTTCTCTCTCTTTTTATCTGGACAGACGACACAAAGTAAAGAAAAACGTTCCCTGTGATAAATTTCATCCACGCGCTGAAGGCATGCATTTAAGGTAGAGCCTTATCTGTTTAAACATACATACATATTTATACATACATATTATATATATGTATGTAGCATACATAGCTTAGACGCGCTACGCAGCCACAAATTAAAACAAAGAGTACTTAATCTAAAGAGAGGAATTTTGGCACGCAGCTTTACCGTTTAAAAAACTAAGATCCGTCTTGAGCTCGTCTATGCAAAGGGTACAATGCGAAAGTTTTTTCTGATTCTGAACTCAAGTGAGCGACAATTCCCCCCTCTCTCTCTTTTATATTACGCTCTTGGTGAGAGCATGTTCTTACATATCGAAGTGCGGCTCAAGAGCCGCGCTTACCGAGAGTAAATTAGGCGAAAAAAACGGTAAATTGATAACTGTAAATAATTGCGGAATATTTAAAGTGTTGGCAAATCTCAAAGCAGTCGGTCGGTTTTTTGTTTGGTGCAAAAGTCGCATATAAAATGTTGCACTAAAGAAAATCGTGCGGGAAATGTCTTTCACTCTCAGTGAGGTTTAAGCAACAGTGTTTAAACAAATATGTCAGTTGAAGCCTATTTTTTTTGTTTTTCTTCAGTTTTATATGAAACAAACGTGCTTAAAGAGAGAAGTGTGTAAAAAAAACGAAAAGAATTTCGTTTGTGAAATGCCACAGAATAATATATATGTATGTGTGTGTGTGTGTGCTCAAGCATGCAGAAATTCCTGTAGTGTGTGTGCTTAGTAGCTTAACTTGCATTTTAAACTATGTTAAAATAGTTTAAGTTCAAGACAATGTTATAAGAAAAGCGAACAAAAACAACGGAATTCACCTTTAGCACGTTGTCTGCGGTTCGCTGGAGCCAAACAATGGGTAAGTGAAATTTTAAGTCTTTTTACTCTCTTAATTTATTAATCTATTTTTGTTGTAAACATCGATAAGAGCGACGCAACGGATAAAAAGCTGCTCTTCAACTTTGTCATATGAAGAGCTATCTTCAGCGAATCTCTTCAGAAATTTAAAGTGGAGCGATAAACATCCGTTATGTGCACTCACTTTAATTTTAAATGTTCCTTTAATAAGAGTATTTAAAGAGTAATCTGTGCTTTGTTTTACTTGAAGGCAATATTAGTGTGAGAATCGTTTTTTATTTTCCTAAACATATGTATGTATGTATGTTAAGTATGTCTTTAACCAGATAAGGCTAAACATTTTCTTTTATCTAGCCTGAGCCTCAGTTATAATAGATTATTTCTGTTTATTATTTTTATGCTTTGGCTTGACACTGAGACCTAAAAGTATTCAAGCTTGTGATACAAATGTTGTTCTGGTTGAAGTTGTTTTGTTTGCTCTTAATATATTTTATAATAAGCTAGTTCATTTCTACATTTTACTAAGCTAGACCTGTTAAATGGATCATAAAATATTCTCTAACCAAATTGTTTCATATCTAAAAATCCTATATGCCAATAAGGCTCTCTTTTAGTCAATCTGTAGTATGCCAAGGAATTATCCAACAGCTAGGTTAGGGTGAGGATTCAAGACCGCTAGTTAATACTTTGGTGGGATCCAATATACATAACTACTGAACAATTTTCGTCTACATCAACCTCATCTATCTATCTATCTATATCCCTGTCCTGATTCCTAAAACCTAACCAGATTGATACATCTCCACCAGCCGCCGGAAAAGTAGCCTGTGCACTTATCCTAAGATAACAGCAGCTCATTCAATACAGTCCTAGTGCCTCGTGTATGAAAGGTAACAGCTTTTCCTCAGTTAACAAATTTGAGCATCTTTTTATGCATTCAGAGTTCCAACCTATGTATAAACATATATATATATATGCATATATGCTTATATAATTAACTGTATTAACCGGATCGTTAATCTGGCATCTTTGAATCCTTCTTGCGCCATTTACATACACTCGTACGCACTATATGAGCCATGTCCGTCTGGCAATGTGTGACATTCTTATTGTTATAATAACACACATATACATATACATTAAAGCAGTTATTACAAGTCACACACTTTCTAAGCCACACACATATGCACACAAAGGCATAACCAGAGAATAAAAAGAGACTTCCTGCAGATCCTTTGCCAGCCATCTTGGCGCCGGTTCTTATACTCATCTCGTACTCGCAATGGTAAACAACTCAACAGTCTACAGCGAATAACTCCAACTACGCTTATCTTATGTGTGTGACTGTGTGTGTTTGTGGGTGTGCGTGTGCATGTGAGTGTGTGTTTGAGAGTTTTGTGTGCCTACCACGCCAAAGGAACGGCCCAACAAAGACAATAATAACAGCAATAATAACAAGTAAAAGTGACTCGAATCGCATCTGCTTAACTACAGGATGCTCCTTAAGGCATCAAATTCGTAGAAAATCTAAAGGATATCCTTCATCTTCTTTGCTTAAGCCAAGCTACCTTTTAAGTATATTATAACTTAATCATAAGTTCTTCTTCTATGCGGTCTAAGATAGCCGATTAAAGCATACTTGGAGCACAGGGTATACAGGAGAACAGGAGCAGACCGGAAGTGCGGAATATTTTCCGCTTAAAATGCCACAATATGTTGACTTCAACCAGTAACAACAACAATAACAGTAACAACAAGAAGAAGAAAAACAACAAGTACAACGAGAACGAGAACGAGAAGCAGCAGCAACAATTTATTTATTTTTATATTTATTTCTTATATTTATTTTATTTCTTTTCGCCCGTTTTATGGTTGCATTTTATTGTTGTTGCTGTCATTGTTGTTGTCGTTGTTGTTGTCGTTGTTGTTGTCGTTGTTGTTGTTGTTGGTTATCATAAAAATCATGGGGACATTCGCACATCTTCTCCTTCTGCAGCTTGCCAACTCTGTGTGGTCTGCGGCTCTGAAGCCTTTGCCGTAATGTAAAGGTAAAATAAATAAATACAATATAAACTAAGTGGCAACGTTTGCTTCAAAGTATCCAATTGTTTAAAGGAGTTAAAGAGTAAGAAAACAGCGCCTAAATAAAGTCCTGAAACAAACGAAAACTTTCTCTTTTTCCGCTGCCAGTTCATAAAATAAAGGATACGAGAGATGGAACTAAATCATTTTTGATTGGAAAACTCACTTGAGTCCAGCACTTCTGCAACAATTTCTAGTTCAGAGACGGAAGTGGAGGGATTCGATGGTTTTGGTATCACGATGACAACTTTTCGTGACAAATATGATTTATTGGTAGTTTCTATTTTACTTTAAACTTTTGTCAGAATTGAACGTAGAAATAACAGATTGACACTTGTCTTTACTGCGTTTATTAAATTATATTGATATTAACTTTCGTTCTAGAATCTCGATACTTTTATTGATGATACGTAGTAACATATTGTATAGTTAGTCAGTTGACTCCCTTTGGTAGAAAATATATAATACTTGTATATAAAGTGTCTCTAGGTTTAATGTTAAAATTTCAATATAATTAAATTCAAATTTCAATCAAATTAGTCTAAACATTCTTAAGATACATTTTTAACCTTAAGATCTCAAGGCGCATCCTGCGAACTGCTCAGAATATATTCATATAATGTCGATATTTATAAATTCATGTAGAAAAATATCTTGGATCCTTTTCCTATGAGAATATATTATATCAGAATAGTTTTGATTAGTTTAATTAATTTAAATGTTATTTAAAACTGTGGAAACTTTATTTTTGAATATATTTGCAAGAAAGAAGATGTTAAATTAAATGTTAAATTATATACATATCCGCACATGATGATTATGATTTGAGATAAACTCAAAAGTTTCAGATAATTTTGTATATATATTAACTTAATTAACCCAAGTTGTCAGCATTAAAAAGCATAAATTACTCCCTAGACATTGATAAAAAGTTGGGTAAAAAGCAAGATAAAAATTATGTTTTAAAGTTTTGTTAGTGCATTTGCTAATTGGAAGGAAGCTGCTTGTATCCTACTGTGCTGACTCTGCCCAAGCTCAGGATTATCCCTCTGCCTCTGATAGCTCTGAGAAAAGCCTTTCCTGCTTTCCATGTGTATTATGCACCTACCACAAATTTTTCTATCTATTGTATATGCAACAAAATTCAAGCTAAGAATGTATTGTATTGATTCCATTGCTCTTCACATACAAATCATTTATTACTTTTTAATGCCTCTGGCAAGTGATATTATTTAATATCTGAACAACTTTGTTGGACATATTTGGTTTACCGACTGCATATTTGGTGGTTGCATCTGCCGACGGCGAAATTCTATGTGCTGGGCAGGTCCTTTGTCCTGTGGTTGTGGTCACATTCATGCTGCTGACCAAAAGCAGGAGGAGAGTGCAGCAGGACAGCTATTAGCCAACACTTTGTCATGACAGTTGAAAGCACAGAAAGCACAGCCTGTAGGGCTATACAAAATATATATAAATTAACTTTGATTTCATTCCATTCGTATTTAGCTACGATTTATTTACTCTTATTTGCAACTACTAGAATGTGTCATGTATATATATAATCGTGTATATATATATATATACAATATATATACTTATGTATAGGTATATCTTTCACCTCTTTTCCTTATCTAAATCTTAGGTAAGCCTCAAAGCGATTGTCAAAAAAGAGACAAAGTAAATGTTTTACTGGAAGCATTTGCCATGTCGATTATATGTAGAATATTAATATACACCTTTTATACAATACATATATATTTACATACTAATACACATACTTACATATACATATACATATCATAAGATATCATTGATGAAAGGTGGTTTAAGCACATATTATTCTCTTTATTACCCAATCATACATTTTTTCTCTCCGTCTGTCTCTCTATGTCTCTGTCTGTCTGTCTGTCTGTCTGTCACCTGTCTGTCTATCTACCTGTCTATTTGTGTCTCTAATTGTTTGTCTATCTCTCTATCTATTTGTCTATTTGTCTGTCTGGCTTGTTGCATCGCGACGTGTCGATTTCAGACGATTTTATTCGGTAGCTTCAACTTTAAAGGATATGTCAAATGTTCGCAGCCCTCTAATTAATATAAATGCAAGGAGTGTAAGCTTGCATCGAGTGTCTGTATGTCTGTCTGTATAGGTGTGCACATACATATGTGAATATGTTTATTGTGTGTGCTTATTCATATGTGACTTTACATGGTAAGCGGATTACACATTGGGTACCATGGAGCCAGCCAGGGAACTTCTTATCATTGTCTGCAGGCTTGCATTCTATTGTCCAAAATGCAATAGAAATGCTCATCTAAGCGTGGCACATATCGATTGAATTAACTGATTCGCAAATAATTAATTAATTAATTAACTAACGGTGTGGCACTCTGTCGTGCAGATGGTTCAGTTGATTGTTCTCCCGAAACTGAAGACACACATGGACGGACTGTCAAGTCAAATTAGGCAGCAGGTTGAGCTAGAATGCTAGCAACGAACTCGGAGCTGAGTTAAAGTTAACACGTCGTAGAGAAAACGCAACTAGAGACATAAAACTTGTTATTTTTAACTGTTTTTGACAGATTCTGATGTTGTTTCTGTGATTGATAGATTCAGTTTATTTAGAATATAAAATTTTAAACAAATATTTGCATATGTTGAAATCTGAATCGAATTTGAAATATTTCACTATGCCAATTCGCTGACTTTTGCCCAATTGCAGGTAACAGTATCTTTTGGTATTTTAGAGTAAAAAAGTAGAAAATCAACTGTGTTTAGTTTACATGAACTTTAAGCCATGAAAAGGGGGTAAAAAAGGTTCTTTTGAGACACAGAACACAGCGCAGGGTGCGGTTTAAATTGCTCGGAATTGTTTTTCTTTTTATGCTTCATATCAGAGTTCGTGTAGACTAGGCTTTAAGCACTTTAGAACTGGGTTAAGGGTTTCTTGTAGTCGAGTATTTTTGTAATTTGTGAATTTTCCATTTTTCCAGCAGTTGGTTAATTTTTCGCTGGGCTTTTGCAATTGGTACAACATTTTTTTCAGTACAAAATGAGTGAGTCCTTTGGAATAGGCGTTCACCACTTTAGAAATGGGTAAAGGGTTTTCTCATAGTCAAATATTTGATGAATTTTTATCTTTTCCAGCATCTGGATGACTTTTCGTCGCGTTTTTGCAATCGATACAACATTTTTTCAGTACAAAATGTTCTCTTGAGTGAAGTATTAGAATGCCAAGGAAATTAGCTTAATAAATGTTTAATTGAATTACATTTCCGTATAATTAAGGACGTAATTAATCAGCACATTGCAAATCCCTTTAGATAAGTTCCAATAGCTCTTCTGTTTTACTTTTCGATTGTCATAATTGTTGCTCAAGTGGATACTTAAATTGAATTTAATCAGCAAGAAAGGTCAATTGCTTAGGCCTCCTAAGGACCACAATTAATTAAAAGCGCTATTAAGGGCTCAATACCCTGCGGTCAGTAAAATGGCATCAAGAGGTCTTAAACACTGCCAGATTTCAGCTGTTCGCTTTGATTTTGCTTTGTGTAATTTTCTTGGGAAGTGCAAGGAAAATAACAAAAGCTGCAATATATATGTAACTAACTGTTTATGTTATGTCGTTAGCAATCACAAAGTGCAATATAGAGAGCCCAAAGCCATGAAACTATTCCTGCAGGTGCGTCCGTTATGGCAGTTAGAAATTTAATTAAATGATTTTCCTTTTTATTGGCAGTATTTCTGAATTCCATTCCAGAGAATGAGAAGAATTTCATTTGTTTTGCTGCTTAGCTCGTCCACGGTTTCTTTTGTTCAAGGACATAAACAGGATTTGCAGTTGAACATAATTTGCGTAAAACTGCATCTCTCATACATTTCACAAATGGTTGCAAGATATTTGCCTAATGAACAAGGCTGCCCTTGAAGAAGCTCAAAAGGAGCAAAGTGCCTTGAGGAAAGTTTGTGAATAGCAGTTGAAAAGGATACGGCAGGATTTCACGAAAATGTGTGTGCATTTTGCGTAATTGGTGGACCTCTCGGAATTTCTCTGCTTCTGATAATTTTTAAATGCATTTCAAAGGAACAAAAATCTCTGTTCCAGGAATCTGTGCAAAATATTTAAGCTGCTTTTTATACCCTGTTCACATAAAAGGGCGAAAAAGAGGAAAAGAAAAGAATGTTGAGACGTGGGAAAATCGAAAAAATCCAATAGACTAACCAAATGAAGTCAATGTTGTGATAGGTAACTGTATGAATACGTGGAATCTCAGCTTATTTGAGAGGTAAAAATTGAAAATTTTGTATGAAGTTTCCAATTATCGAGAGCTCTGAAGCAGCAAAAACTCAGTTTTTCCGAAGGCAGAGATTTTTGTTACACAGATTAATTTCTGGTTTTAATAAGTAACCCCTAGTCGAGTTAGGCATTTATTTCTCTTGTTGCACATGTGGCAAACGCAGCAAGAGGATTTTTAATTAGCGTCAAGTACTTGAAAATATGCAACTTTGACTCTTTGGAAACCCTTATTGCCGGCTTTTGAGCTCTGCCCCGTGTTGTGCTGCGTGCGTTAATTGGATTTCAATTGCGCTTTTACTTATTTCAATATGCACTCAGTTCCTTAAGCTTCCTTAAACAAGAAGAGCACAAGCAAGAAAAAAAAAGGAAGAAAATACAGAACAAAAAGGAAGAAAATTCACTTAAAGCCACATACATTAAGCAGTAACATGAAGCTGTAACCCCCTTTTAGTGTTTCAGTATTTCATTTGCAAATGCGAAGGAAAAAAACTCAGGGCCAATATGAATAGCTGAAAATGTATTGATGAAAATGCAATGTTCCCTTCGACAGAATGAGAGCCCAGCATGACGCAAATACCAATGAAGGATATGGAATCCACTACACTAGTCACAATCGAGTAGGCAATAGGGGGCCGCTGAAAGAGGATGCCGAAAGAAGCTTCCCTTATTGTGCATTTTCGTATGTAAACACGTAATCCTGTGCATTTATTCTAACATTTTATCAGTTTTTCATTCTTAGAGTCTATGCAGTTGTTATTTTTGGTATTAGTGTACTCTAACGCAGAGTACATTGGTTCAACGAAGTCCATTAAGGACTCGTTTAATTCCAGAGTGAAATGTATTAATTTTCTTTTAATATTGATTATGTTTTTACTTTATTTTGGCCACTTTACTCTGGCTTTGGCTCAGACAATCGCAACATCCAGAATTCTAGTTGGAAGCCAGGACGAGTTGCTTCTTAGTCCATGTACTGTATACTATCTGAGTCTTTAGTTATCATTTACATTTCAATCAGTTTCTAGGAAGAGCTCTAATATACAAATTACGAGATATGTCAACGAAATACTTTCCGTTTGAGTTTGAGCCCACAAAGAAGAGTGCCAAGAGTCATCTATTTGATGTTTATACACCCAACTCTCTTTTTACACGGTAGATGCTTTCCTCAGAAATCCGTGTAAAAAGAACAGTGTAAAAAGAGAGTTGGTGTACTTATATTCTGTATCTTATGATGTATACACAGTAAAGTACGAATTAAATTTTATTTAATATTTATTAAAAATTTGTAGTAAAACGAAAACTTTGTAGGAAACATTAAGCCCGAGTTTCTCTCTCTTCAAATTTTGAGAATTATGTAAAATTTGATTTAATTGTGTTAAAGGAAGTTAAGCTTATCCATTGATATCATATTTCTTAAGAATATGCCTATCAAATCGCCTGGTATCGATAAAGCCAGTATATATCGATGATTGCTTGATTTACTTTATGGCAATCGATGTCAGTTCTTCTGGAGATATTAAAAAGACCTTAGGGAACATATTTGGTTTGAATTGTATGAATATTGGCATTTAACATTTAAGAACTTAATGCATATATAAATATATCAAAGGATATTGTGTAACCAATTGATCTGCAATCAATATGTGTTATTTACATTGAAGTTAAGCCAAAAACTGTTCAACTTGAGCGATGTTTCCTTCAGGTATCGTTAAAGCTGGGATAAAATGTATAGCTTCACATACCAATAAAGGATGAACATGTTGGTTTCTGGATGAATGATTTGCAGCCTGAGGGAATGTCCTGCAGGTTTCGATAAAGTGAGCATGAGTATATTGATGCCTGGATCCCATGCCAGCAGTTGGCCTTATGCTGAATATTTGTTTCCCTCCCAACCTCTAAGCTAATTGGGTTAGCAACAGTTGCCACTGGACTGGATTGCCCCAAGTGTAGAGCATTCAATATGGAAACAGACGAGTGCACTTGGATAACATTTTGGCCAGAAATATACAATGATTCCGAGTCGAGATTTGTTCAGGCACCATATGTACGCATTACGAGCTTATATTTTTGTGTACAAGCCAAAAATCTGTGCGCTGCACTCGCAAGCACGGCCAATGGCAGGACTCTGGGCAGCGCGAGGCTATGGTCAGGGCCAGGGCCAGGGCAGGGCCAGGGCCAGGGCCAGGGTCTGTAATTTGATTTTCCTATACCTGCTGGACATCAATGTATGTATATGAATATGTGCATACATGTGTGCATGTGTATGTAAATGCAGGCTCACACACATGCGAGAAAATGTAAAATTTTTGCTTTGAACTGAAGTGAAATATGCAGCCATCGCCATGCGTTCAATGCAATTCCATTTCAGTCGGTTCAATTAGACAGGTAGCCAATAAGTTGAACTATTGTCAGGGACTGCAACAGAATCAAAACTGAGGAATGTCCATTGCCATAACAACACAATAGGACAAATAAATGATATCCTTTGCTCTCGTCTTTGTCTGCACCAAGTCATTTTACATCTGCAGAAATAAATACATACAGAAGGGTTTCAATTTTTGCTGCTAGTCAAATATATTTGCACGCAGCAGGAAGTTATCAATATGGTTTTATGATTTTAAATATTACATTTTCCTGTGAAGTTTTTGCTTTATTTTATACTTGTGTTGATACACAGATCACAAGTACAAAGGGCTTTCAAACCAATCAAAAGACTTGTCCCTGCACTTTGAGGGACATGCAGGCCGACGGCAAAGGTGGAAAATATTGTTTTGCATCTGCAGTCTGTCTGCTTTTGCCAGCGTATCTTTTACATGTTCTCATACTTAAACAGTCCTTTGAGCATATTTATTAGATTTTCAATAATAAATTTTATTATTTCTACAATACCAGCGTGAAATAGTGGAGTGAATCGAAGCTCCCACTCCCAAAGAAACAAATAAACTTTAAAAGCATCTCAAATAAAATTTCGCTTTGTACTCGTATCTGCTTTTGTATACAACCAACCAAATTACCCTTTTGTGTACAGGGTATATGCGAATAAGAACCAATTAGTATTACATTATTACATAATATTATTCCGAGCTGCGCGCTGAATATATTTTGCTGAGTTAATGCGAATAAAAAACAGTCATATAATAAATTAGACTTTTGCCTTCGGTCCGTTGTATTATTGTAATTTGTAATTTATATTTCGTAATTGTTAATAAAAAAAATAATAAGATATCTATTGTAGCTGACACATGTCAAATTTTATGCATGAATAAATTTAAATCGAATTTCATGTATAAATTCTTGTTGATGGCTTCAATTAACTGACTGCACGAGTGCAAACGAAATATGAAATACAATTCCAAATGAGCTGCACTGAAAGTATAATTTGCCAGATGCAAATTCATCTCATACGCATAATCCAGTAAACACCTCATCAGTATTGCCAAATTGACAAACACACAAATCAATAACTCTGTGTATTACCTCACAATTCAAATTGTATCGTCCAGCCGCATCTGACCACAGGGACAACACAGAGATGCAAAGAATTTCTCGAAACTTGAGCTCAAATATGTCTCCTGCTGCAGACACAACCTTTCAATAGGCGAGGGCTGCTCAAAGAGTCTCATTTGGCAGGCAGACAAGGAAATTGATTCATTTCTGGCATTTGTAGAGAGCTGCAACTGAAGTTAGTTTTAAGCAGATATGAATGCTGTAGTCGTGTGTACCCAACGGGGAAAGTCTGGTAGGATTTTCCCAAATAAATCTCGATTGCTTTTAGCAGCCTTGCTAACTTCAGATGAAATTGATTCCTGAATAACTTCTGTGTTTATTATTCGATCTGTAAGAAACTTGAATTAGAGATGCGAAAAATGTAAAGTTTCGCTTAAAAAATGTGCCTAAGAAGCGTTTGTTATCGATTAACGGGACTGGGTGGAGGATGTTTCATATTAAAGAAACCCTTATACCATATTTTGTATCTATAGCTTTGATAGACTCTGAGACGAACATATTGACATACGGAGAGGACTATTCCGACTTGGCAATAGGTCGTGACTAATCTAATCTAAATTAAGGAAAAGTTTTCAATAAAATACTCGTAATTTTATAAGATAACTAGAGACTACGATGATCATATCAAATTACTAATAGTTAAAGTGCATATCTATTTCAAAAACATTCCCCAATTATGTTTTCATTCAAAAAGTTTTATTTTCTGCAATCTTTAGTACTCATAAACTTTCGATTCAACCCTTGCTGGTGCAGCATTTGCAATCATTCCCTACACATCCTGGAACTCTTGTATAATTGGACCACTTGCTATGTAGAGTTGTTCGATGAGAGGCAACCACATGGAGTCCTCTCGTTTCAATTTTTTCCTTGTCATTCACATGAATCAGTCCTACCAAGTATCTTTCTGAGGGTGACCAGGCCATTTAGCCAAAAGTGGCTCAAATCAGACAGGAATCAACCAGCACTCGATGCGAGTGGCAGTCGGTTGCCATGATGAACTTGTACACTGATTTCAGTCTTTAATTGAGTTTTGTGGGTTTGCAAAACTGAACATGGACTGAAAGTAAATTTCTTTACTTGGCGATTATTTTTGGCTTTCAAAATGGATTTGAGGGACGTGTTTTTTGGACTGCTAGAGTTGGCTGTATAACTGAATACCCCTACTTAACTAGAACTTTGTTTATTCAGACTTTTTTTTTAACTTTATGTCGAGTGTTTAGTTTTCAAGTAAGTTTTGTTTCGCTAGAACCACTCTAGGCCAATAGATAGGTAAAGAAAATAAAGTAAGATATGTTTCTTAAAAGGGAATACCCTTACTCTCGCTATTATATAACTTATTATATTCAAGCAACATCTAATTGGTTCTATTTTAACTTTTTTATATCATTTTAAATAGCTTCGTTTCAATGGCAACTTCTGAGATAGAAAGATGAAAATTAAGTGCTAAGGCTACTTCTTCATAAAAAATGCGTTATAAATGAATATCCTAACTTTACGAGAGCTTTATCTTATGCTTTTCTCTATTTTAAACATTTTTCTTTATTT
This sequence comes from Hirtodrosophila trivittata, assembly GCA_035045065.1. Taxonomy (NCBI): domain Eukaryota; kingdom Metazoa; phylum Arthropoda; class Insecta; order Diptera; family Drosophilidae; genus Hirtodrosophila; species Hirtodrosophila trivittata. The sequence goes on along the minus strand of JAWNNK010001028.1, from coordinate 10,515,486 downwards.
TCCTAGCGAGTTATGCATTTCTATAACGTTTCTCCTCAAACCTGTATTAATTTAAAGCTGAGCGAAAGCTTATCCCTCAACTCAGTTAAAGCTAAACTTTTAATTAAAAGGATAAGGATAAATTATATACGATAGACCTAAATGTATTCAAACTGCGACCAAATAGGTTCTATTTTGTCTTTTCTTACCTGCAATGGCGAATTTGTATGATAAAAAGATGCAAACTTAATGTTAAAATTAGTCTTTAATCAAAAATTCATTTAAATCTAATACCCTCACTTGACCAGAGCTTACTCTATTTGAGCACATTTCAAAGGGTTCTACATTTTTCCCATGGAGCTCTGCTTATTTATAATGTTTCTCCTAGAATCTTAGTTTAAAGATGTCTAATCTGTCTAATCTAAAGGAAAAGCGTAAGTTTATTTAAGTTGAATACCCCTACCATACTATATACTTTAGGCTTGTATATATTCAAACAGCGTCCAAAAGGGTTGTCTTTTATCTTTTCGATATAATTTTCTGTTAGCTTTCCTTCTATGGCGATTTTCTATGACAAAAAGATGAAAATTAAGTGCTATGGCTACTCTTTCATTAGAAATTCATTATAATTAAGACCCTGATAGGATAAGCGAAAGTTACGTTAGACTGAATGTCCTTTGTCTATTATATACCTGGATGTATGTAAGCAGCAGCCAAATAGCTTTCGTTTTACCTTTCCGATGTATTTTGGTGATATCTTTCTTTCTATGTCGCCTTTCCATGGAAAACCAGATACCCTTTCTATGATTTTATCTAAAGTATTTCATCCGTTTTCCTATGTAATAAGTGAGTTCCAGGTAAGCCTCAATCGGCCTATGTAGTTGAAACACAGTTAGCTGTGCGCTTTAGTTTCAAGTAGTTTTAACATAATTTTGACATATCTCTGTCGTTAAATACTTGAATTTGTTTAAAGTTTTTATCTCTCAGTCAATAATCGAGCCCACCGCAGCCCGTCTCGGTCGTAAGTATCAAAGTATCAAGGAAGAAGAATGATGTCGGATCTGGGGCGCGTATTGATATCTATGTACCAACGGAGAACCGTTGTCCGGAACTGAGTTTGATCGGCGGCTATAGGACACAGGATCAGACAATGCTGCCACCGCTGGGAAGTGAAAAGTCGGAGCCATCGGCCGTTGCCGAGGTCGCGGCTGCTGTCATGGGGGAGGAGCTAGGGGTAAAGGGCAGCGGTCGCACTCTCTTTGTCATAGATAACGATGGACGCCTGCTGGAGCGTGTACGGTTCCAAGGCGATGATTACCGCAGTGCGCTCCGTGCTGCCATTAACACCAAGCCCAGCCATTGGGGAGAGTAACTGCAACAACTGCGAATAATAAGCCCATTGATCAATTGAGGTCAGCTTTCCCATGACATCGCGGACATGAACCACCAAATTGCTCTATTCTAAATAAATTTGCGGTTTCAATCAACATCCATCAAAGGATTGCCTCAGAGGGAAATTCCATCATCAAAATTGTTCGTACCCAGCAGATATTCTATATAGTATATTTTGCTTGCTTCCACATTACATTTTCTTTGCTGTTGCTGCGACCTGCTTCCCACTCTATACGAAGGAACACTTGGATAGGATTGCTATATTAATTCGATCTCTGACTGTACTCACACATGAAAAAACATATTTGTTACTAAATTTATTATATTTTGCCATATCTTTTCTTTTCTTCAGGCAGTTTTAACTCGCATACAAAGGTACCAACGGGCTTTTAAGTTATTCCTTCCAGATATTTGTATATTTATGCCATTTTCGGTCTGCTCCATAAGCAGAAAAACTTATTTTATAAGATGGCAACGTGGAGTTATAGTCGGGACTCAGGTGTGTACAAAATCTGAATATAGATAAAGTTTGCCTTATAAAATCTATCCTGTCCTTAAGCTAGAAGCAACTTCTCTGAAAATGACTTCTTCCCATGGTTTTTTTGTATGTTATTTGAAACTAGATATAGATAAAGTTTACTTTCTGAACTCTTTTCATTCTTAAAACTGGAATACAAACAAATCAGACAATTCCATTGGCTATTTTGCATAATTAAAATTTAAAACACAAATGAGTCCTTTGATAAGAATAAAAATAGACTTAAGCTTATGAAATCCTCCTTTTCTGGATGTGGCATACAAACAAAACATTAAAAGCAGCCTTTTTCCAAGATAATGTTGCATAATTAAAGTATTTAGATAGAATTTGCTTTCTGTTATATGTTGTCTTTAAGCCGGCGGCAAATCCTTTGGGAAAGTGTATCTTCATAGTGTATTTTGTATATATTCAATGTATATAAAGTTTATAAAGCTTATGGAATCTTACATTTTATAGCACTTTTCCAAGAATATATTATATAATTTGAATATAGATAAAGTATGCGCTGTGAGTTTGTTGTTGTCCTCAAACTGAGAAAAATTCTTGGAGCATATAATTTTAATGTAGATGAAGTTCACCTTCTGATATTTTCTTTTCTTTGAAACTGGAATACAAAACAAAACCCTTGGAGCTTAAAACTATTTCAAAGGATATATATACAATTGAATAAACAGATTTATTTGATTTATACTATTTTTGTTGCAAATCCTTTCAAAAATACTTCTTCCCATGGTATTTTGTTGCACTTTATGAAATCCTCCTTTCCTTAACTAAAAACAAATTAATCTTTTAATGGGAAAATAGAAAAACTTTATCTGCGAAATCCTTCTCCGTGGAAGCTGTAATACAAATAAATCCCTTGTAGCACACTTTTTCCAAGGAAAAATATAATTTCAATGCATTAATTAAGTTCTGCTTCTGAATTCTTCCCTTTCCTGGATCTAGAATACAAACAGTTTCTGTGTAGAACTTTTTCCATTGAAATACTCAACGAGCTGCTGACGCGTGTTCTGTATAAAAAAAGTCAGCTTATATGTTTATTCGAGGGAATTATGAGTTTTTTCCTATCGCTTTAATCTGAGAATAGTTTATGAATATTCATTTAGTGGTCATTTAATGCACATAATAGCACTTGTTTCACTTATGGAGTAAAGTTCGTATTTATTTATCTGCACGTAATACAGAAAAGCCACTAGAATATGCTAAATCCCTCGATTCTTGGTACACGCAGCGCACTCGAATACTTCAGAATTTGAGAGAGTACAAAATAACTCTCATGAAAGTACAGTAACTAAATAAACTACTTTTTTTTACTGGTAAAACAACATTGCGCTCTAATTAATTGCTTGTGGAATGTGAGTTTCCAGTGAATGAAAATGAAAATTCAGGAAACGAAAATATAATTTAATAACAATCTTCAAGTGCTGCCATAAAGGAAGGCTGGACTGCCAGATACCGTGTACTGTTCAGCTTATAGTACTTGAAGTTCTCTTAAGGATAATATCCTTTAAGTTTAACTAAACCCAACTGCAGCTTGCATAGACTTATGCAACGAAATTGAATTAATATATCGGCTTCAGATCTCCTACTTTCATCTTATATACCCTCTGTTCAATACTTAAAAGCTTACAGGGTAATCGAGTAGTACGCAAAAATTAAAATGAAACACTTTGTTCGTATTTTTTCTATCGTACTCTGCTGCTTTTGTACCATTCTACGAAATAAACGTAATTTTTATATTGTACTTTTTCAACCAGTAATAAAAATTCATGAAATAATCCTTTTCTGTTAGCGCGAATTTACAAGCCTTTAAGAGCATGCAAATTATGTATATGAACATATATATGCACGATTTCAATCTATGTGTCCATTTGCGCCTAAAAACAAGCAACTGCTTGTCAATTAACTATTGTTTGTGTGTGCCTGTTGGGGGAGGGGCTGGTGTGCAGGTGGAGTGGGGATCATGGGCAGTGCACAAATTGAGTTGAACAGGCTGAAAATTGGGCTTAATAGTGAACATGCCTGCCCAGGTGCGTACACAGAGACAAAGCCGCAGACGGTGCCCCGTTGCAAGTGCCTCATCCCTGACTCTCACCTCGGAATAACCTCATCCCACTGTGTGCCCCATTGCCTGTTTGCTGCTGCCCCATTTAAAGTTTCAAGTTGCTCCGCGACACGCGATAATGGCGCACACATACACACATCCGTACGCCCTCTTATGTACTTGCCACGCCCCTGAACCATTGAACCTCATTGCCAATCCCCTCTGACTTAACGTAATTTATGACTTTTGGCGTTCCGTTCACCTTCCGCCATACGCCATACGCCATACGCCATACGCCATACACCATACGCCATACGCCATCTACCACCTTTGTGTATGTGACCCAGCGGATGAGCTGCATCACTGGCGCACCCAAAGGGGTTGCAATTAAGCATGAATATTTCAATCCAAATCTAAACAGAACTTTATATAAAGTTAAAGGACATCTGAGCGACTGTTTAGTTGAAAAATACATCCTTTAGGAACATCCTTTGGCTACGCCACTGTGCTCGTTGTCTGGCGGGTTGGCCTCTTGCGCTACCTGGCATTATGTTAAATTTTATGTGTCTCTCTGCCATGGCAACAGGTCAAGCATAGCTCTGGACTCACAAACGTTCTTGGGATCGTGCTCTCGGTCCTTGGGTCTTGGATTGTGGGTTGCCGGGTCTCTTGCTGGTCTCTTTGGGGTCTCGGCTGCAGTGTCGCATGGCCGCACTTAAACTTCTCGAATATTATAAAATTTTCTACTGTATTTAAATGGTTCAGCCATGTGTGTGTTCGTATGTGTGTGGCAAATTGTTTGCCATAGACAGCAAACACCTGAGCTCAATGGCCCAGTTGTTGCTAAGAATCCGTTTGTATCGACTTGGCCACTTAATAATGCTGTCCATCTGGTATCCTTATCGATTTCCTGATCAACTTATACAATAAAATGCGTCATAGAACCAAATAAAATCGGAAATTGAATCTTATGCAAAACTGTATCATCTGCTACTTTTTTCTATACTAGCTTCACTTCTTAAAGGCTTACAGTTGACCTTTTCGCTTTTTAATGTTTATTTATTATGATAATTGTATTATATGGACTTAATAAATGGGAGGACATTTAAGTTTTTATCTTATGCTAGAGTAAAAGATAAGATAAAAGATATCATCCTTATGCTCTTCGTGGCTTTAACTGGGTTCCAGGTACCGATTTGCTCTTAAGTCTTGTACTTATAACTACTCTCTGCATGGACCTTTTCGAGTCGTCTGTGTTGACTATAACAGACTTTTTAGAGTTTTCAACTCTAACTATTAAAAAACAAATTCATAACTTTTTAGCATATAGTAACTAAAACTTATAACTCTACTTAACTTTAATCTTAGTGATTTGATAGAGTTTCTCTGGGTTTTCCTAATCACCGCAACAGATATTGGATCATTTAATGCATTTATTTAAATTCCAATTATAATATAATTTCTGTTAATTCTTCTTTTGTCTTTTACTTCAAAATTGTTTGTCTACTGTTAATAGTTGACTTTAAATAAGTAAATAAATAAAATAAAATAAAAAATAAACTTCCTTTATTGCCACCTAATCAGACTTAACAGCTAAATAAGCCCAGAAATAAACCAAATGCATTTAGACGTTTTAACTGATTGAAAAGTTGGCAAAGAATTTCGTTTTAATAAGATTATTAACTTGGTTTGAGTAGTAAAAAGTAAAAAGAATGTTAAATAGCTGCTGGAAACTAACGTTTATTGTCTATCATTTATTATTTTAGCATTTCAGTTTCAAATAAATAATTTCATTAACACATTAATCTTTTTACTCACAAACTAAAATTTTGTTCGACTGTTAGTAGTTGACATTAAATATATTAATAAAATAGATATAGACTTCCTTTATTGCCACCTAATCAGAGTTAGCAGCTCAGTTAATAAGCCCAGAAACGAGACAAATGCATTGAGACGACTAAACTGATTGAAAAGATAGCAAAGAAGTTTGTTTTTGATGTGATTATTAAATTGGTTTAACTGGTAAAAGTAATGTCAAAAAGCTAAAGGAAACTAACGTTTATTGTTTAATATGTAGATGTCAACACTATTATTAACGAGATTTTCCATAAACCAAAGTCTTAGCCAACGAATTATGTTCACACATTTCCTTTTTCCCGTTGAAATTGAGATTTTTCTGCGGCGGCAAAAACCTACTTTATTTATTGATTGCATCGAAAACGCAAGCAGCATTTTCTGTAAGGAGCCCATTTTCAGGTAGAGTGTTTAATTACGTAATTGTTATGCATTTGCGTGGGATTTTGGTTTGCGGCGGATTCGTCAAATTTACATTGAACGCACTGAAAACTTTGAAGGGCATCGAATGTGATGCGTTTCATGCGCAATGTGCTTTGGTTGACAGCCGAAATATTAATGATTTATTAATTTGATGTGCTGAAAAAAAAATTCGCAATTGCACCACCAAAATGCTGCACACCACCGCCCACAAGTGCAGCCACACACTATCAAAATGCCTAAAGCGGGCGCAATGTGGGCAAGTGGGCAAAGGAAGCTTATTACGAGCAGCCAATGAAAGTGAAGCAGTTGATGCTCCGCCAATTTTGGGCCTTTTGGCGTCTGGAGCATGCGCTGAATATGGGCAAGCGGTTTCAGGTGAGTGCGAGTGAAAGAGCCCTATAACTATTATTGACCTTTGCAGCAGTGGCATCTATGGCGTCGGCGTCGACGGTGGCGACAATGGTGCCCCTGGCTCGAGGTTAACCTGTTGAAAATGCATATTGCGCATACGCCTGGTCCGCCATATATGTTGCATACAACAGGTACAAAAGAGGTAAGGGTGGCGGCATTCAATAAGCTATCACACCGCACTCTATAAACTCTTACCACGGCAGTAAATCTTCCAATTTACTTAACTTTTTCTTACTATGTGTGGGGGCTTGCACTCACCATATCATTGCGTATACGCAATGTGTGCCGCATGTTGATTGGATTTGGCCGCTGCATTGTACACAGCTGCGTTGTGTTGCACACAATCGACAATAAGCCACATTGGTGTGTCGCTAAGCCCTACACACAACACACAACACACAACACACAACACACATCACACACACAATACAAAGCCTGTTAAATTCTGCATACTCGTACGAATGCTGAATGAATAATGCCATAAGGAATTGCAAGTGTCTCATATATTCAAGGCTAAGCTGGCGACAGATGCCCTCTGAGGTCTCCCATGTGTGTATATAACTCAAAGCGTTTAAGAGCTTAACTTGGCATATTTGATATGTAATTTTGCAGCTATTCTAACTAAATTTAAACTACATTTAAACCAATAGCTAAAAATGAATTGAGCTGTCTCAGTTTTTGGCTAAAACCAGGCTTAACAACTTGACAGCTTGACCAACTGCAAATCTGCATGCCAAATGCAAAATGCACTGAAATCATGTCGCCTCAGGGAACTGAGAGTCCCCGTTGAAGGCAGTTGATTTTTGCGTGTGGGCTCTCTCCCACGCCTACAAAATTATGCGTCGAACTGCAATTACCCTGAAACAGTGGATGCAGCCAACCGGAGACGATCCCCTACGCCAATAGCTCTCGGCATTTGTCCAAAATATGCAGATCATTCAACGGCGAATCGCGTTGCACAAAATAATCAGAGGCTGAGGCAGAGGGCAAATGCTACCAATATACCCCAGGCAACTAATACAAATTCAGCCTACGCTGATTTGAAATGCTGCCCCTGCGGCAGAGCATCGTCAGCTACACACACACAACACACACACAGCACACACATCACACACACAATAACCAAAATCCATACACCTGAACGCTTTTGGTGGCCGTTGTTAAAACGCCGATGCCAATGCCAATGCCGATGCCGATGCCGATGCTGATGTCGACGTCGTTGCTGTATGGTGTTGATTTTGGTGTTGGTGTTGGTGTTGGGGTTTGTTGTTCGTGTTGTTGCGCTTCTTATTACTGTACTTATTGTTGTTGGTTGTGCCCTTCAGCTGGGCAGCTGGTATGAAACGACGAACAGACAAACGGCAGCGATTAGTCAACTGTGCAACGTGGGGCTGTGTTATAATTTTTTGTTCTTGTTGCTGCCAACGCGATTGCCACACTGCGGCAGAGGCAGTGGCAGCGCAGCAGCAGAGGAGCAGAGCAACAGGAGCAGCAGCAGCAGCAGCAGCAGCAACGACAACACTTGCGACATTTGCCACTTGTTGACGAAGGCACAAAATATAGATGGAGTGCAAGTAAGAAGGACAGAAATTGTGTAAGAGCGAGAGCGAGCGACTGTTTGATACAAGTGAGCAAGAAAGAGATAGAACGAAAGTGCTCACGACGCTAACGACGCCAGCGAGGACGACGACGCCAACAACGACGTCGACGCCGACAAGGACGAGGACGAGGACGACGACGACGACGACGACGACGCCAACGCAGACGAGGCTACCTCGTGAGTTGGACAACGAGCCACGCAACAGATGCTGTGCAACATCCAAGCCCAACGGTTGTGTGCCACACAACACACACAGAGAAGAAGAAGCGGCTGGCCACAAGCGACAGGCCACAGGCGACAAGCAACAGTCGATAAGGAACCGAAGTCAAGCAGCATCCCACAGTTCCAAGAGCCTCGTTAAGTCGCTAAATTTCAATCCCGCCACATTTTAGATCGTGCAACAAGTTTTGAAAAAATTCTGGCGCAAAGTGCAACAAGTTCGAAAACTAAACCAAAATTCTAAAATAAGCCCAAAAAAATAGAAAAAACTCAAAATTTCAAAATTTTCTTGTACATTTTTTCTGTGTATTCGTGGTGTTAATTCAAATCGTGTTAATTGTTGCTTAATTTTTGTTAATGTTAATTTCGTTGATATTGTTAAAACTAAATAGAATATGTGGCCTATGCTACAATAATACCTTACTACCGTAAATTGAACGTACAAAAAAAAAAAACACTCACCAGAAGTAACCTCCATATATATTCACATAAACCCAACGAAAATATATTGTATTATAGTATATAAAAGTTAAAGATTACCTGAAGTCGAAGTACAACACAGAAATTAGAAGATAATACTATTTACAACAGAACTCTTCATATACACCCCAAAATAATAATAAAAATAACAAAAAACAATATACAGATATAAAGCTATTGATATATATATATACACACTCAAAAATATATAAAGATATTCATATATAAAAAATATATTTAAATATTCGCCAATTTTCACACGTTGAGCCCAACTGTCGTGTTCCCCACGTTATTTCAATCAATTTCAAACTATTCGAATAACCAAAAACCAAAGACAAAAATACAGAGAAAAACCTATTATATATTTATATATATACAACATATATACCTTACGTACAAACATTAATTAAAGAGAGAATCGTAGCCATATAGTTGCTGAAATAGACAGCTTAATGTGTAGAAAGCTTTAACAGGAACAAATACAATGCAAAAGTAGAACGCTTATAACGTAACCAAAACCAAAGACAATGAACCTATATTTACAACAATATCTATATCCGATGCCAAACTTGAAATAACAGCACCTCAAAATAACCTCTAAAAAAATAAATAATAACCTCAAAAAAGTAAATAATAACCAAAAAAAACAATAGCTTTCCTATAAAATATCCAAAAAATATATATATTTACATCAAAACCCGTCGCGAAACTTAATATAATCACATAAAAAAGGTAAAAAAAAAAAACAGAAAAAAAATACAATATATTTGACAGCAGGAAACAAAAAACACAGCTACAAAATGTGAGTATTCAAAATATTACATAATTCATAAATCACAAATTCTAAATATATACCAAAAAATATACCATAAATAAGTATTTTTAATTACAAAAAAATGAATATAATTAATAATATATTTTGTGTAAATTTTGTATATTTATTTATTTAATTTAATTTTATTTAAAAGAATAAAATCTCTTGCAGAGGGTCTCAATATTTATAACATAATATATATTTATTTAAAATAATATATAAAATTTCATTTAAGTACGATATATATAGTCAAATCTAGCTGTTCCTGTTCCGTTATGCAATTTGGTAAGTTGCATCCAAAGACAAAAAACAGCACGATATAAAATTCTAAAATAAATAACATAATTATTCTTTCCAGCTTTTAAATATGTTTTTTTTAATAAGAAATATGCCTTTAATAAAAAATTTCATAATCTTACGTAATCGTTATATATAATATATTTATATAGTTTTCTTTCCTAGAATTTCTAGCTTGAAGTAGATTTTATTTCCTTTATTAAGTTATATAATTTATTTGCTTTGCAATAGAATTTATAATAAAAGTTTCAGGGTTTAAAGTTTAAACCTAATTTGCTGAAATTGAAATTCCAAAGCAGCCACACAAATATATATGCATACATATATATATATAAAACCAAATGAAGCCATGTGCAGAACATATCCGAAACAGATTCCAAATTAATAGTCCGATAGAAATTATAATAAACAATTCAAACTAATCACTGTTGCAATTGTTTGAACATTGAAAAGCTGCTTTAAGCACAGAGAGTTTCAGTTGAATGCATTATACAAATTACATTTGTCGTTGCGTGTGAAGACAAGAAAAAAAAAATGTATATAAATATATAATATAGGTATACATACATCGTATTTTCATCAAATAATAATTTGATTTAATTAACTGTTCGAGACGCCACCTAATGAGGCATTCAACGATGCCAATTACAACCCCAAAGAGCAACCCCCGCAACCGATAAAAACCAACAAAAACCAACAAAAACCAACAAAAACCATCAAAAATTCTCAGGTAAATGAAATTGAGATTTAAGACAATTTTCCTCCCCATGAAACCATTGACTCGTTTCCACGACAATTACGCAAAGCATTCATAAATTTCCTTCTTATTTTCCTTGGACTCATACTAATTATTTGCGCGTATAGATTACTAAATGATATCACATAAAACATAATACACAACATATTATATAATATTTTAGTTCTTAAATGAACAGAAAATTATTTCCAACTGAATCTTATTATTATTATTATACATTATTTCTATTGTTCAACATATTTTTGTTACCTTTTGTTTCCTGTTTTTATTCATATTTATTTTTTTTTCGCTTTGAATTTCTCTTACCAATATTTCCATTTAGCTTAAAATAGCTTGTAAGTAAGGGTAAAGAGTTATATAATTGGTTACATTTTTGCAAGATTTGCATAGAAAATTCAAATCTCAACTAGTTTTTGTCTGTTAGTCGCTTCCTAACCAACGTTGCCACCTAGTTTTAATGGCAGCAGAAACTGGTACAGTTTCTTTATAAATTTTCAATGCACCTCAGTAGCATCCACCTGAGACACATCTCCTTTTTCCTAGCCTGTATTCATTAGTTTCTTTCAACTCTACCAATGTTGCCACCTTGGTCGAATGGCAACATTAAAAAACTATTACGTTAAGAATCATCATCATATGTTTAGCGTAAATTATCATTCCCTTCTCTAGGACAATTTTTTGCTCCTAAATTCTCTTTTTAAGTGTTGCCACCTAGGTTAAATGGCAACACATAAAAAAAGTAGAAAATAAATGTCAGTGGAAACATTCCCCTAAAAATTATAAATAATCTTCGAAAATTATCATAATTTCAGCTACCCTCTTTTTCTCAGTGTTGCCACCTGGGTTGCAGTGCAACACACAGCACGAGAAAGTAGAAATTTTCTATCGTCAGTCACAACTCGAGAGTCAATTTTCCTCTCTGGAATGGTTTTTGTCACTCAGAGTTGCCACCTAGAGCAACATATAGTACGAAAAATTAGAGTAAGTGGCAACATTCCGTTAGGAATTATAAAAAAAACTTCAGCAAACATCATTAGTTATTTTCTCGAATACGGACTCCTCTCTAGTCTTTCATTTATCAGAGTTGCCACCTAGTTGAAAGTGCAAAAATCCATCAGATATTATATAAAATCTTCCAGAATTGTCATATCTTTTTATCGTGTGTCCTTACCCGACTTCCTCTTCCACTTAGAAGTACACCTTCTATTAATTCCTTTAAAAAGAGAAATTACCCCGTCTCTTAACAGTGTTGCCACCTAGATTGAATACCAATATTTTGTTAGAAAAGAATTAAATTATACAGAATCTTCAATAAGAATTCCCATTCCCCTGTCTCTTAGTATCTAAAGTAAGTTGACAGTCTCAGTGCCCATCTTAATATCTCTTTAATGTATTTCCTCTTTCCCAAATATAAAAAATTAACAGCTAATTAAAAGCCGTCGGCATTTCCAGGTAAGTGGAACTCAAGTTAAGCTTAATCAATTTATAAATGAAATTGCAAGACGAATTGAAGTGCACAGCTAATTTCTTATGCAAACGTTAACTTGTTAGGTTTCAGACAGGTTAATTATTAAATTTCTGGAAATATATATAGTATATATGTATACATACATTTATAGTGAGTTGTCCAATCTGCGGAAGGTAGCGTTGAATTCGCTATTTTCTATTTGCCAGTCGCTATTTATGCTCCGAGCTTGTGTTGACAGAATATCAGAAGCATAAGATGATTAAATGTGTGATGAGGATGTGTGTGTGTGTGTGCGTGTGTGTTGTGGTTGTGCGTAGTGTGTGACGTGTGGTGTGCTCTGTGCTGTCTTCAGGTGTTGCTTGATGTCTGAGTCCTGTGCATACAAGGAGAAGCATTACATTGTCAGACTCGTATATAGAATGTTTTGTGAACTTGACAATCGCTTGGTAAATCAGTGACATCTCGTAGTTAGCTTCGCCATCAGTGACAATTGCCGTGCATCCTCTTACTCTCATTAGTAGCACATTTACCCAGTACGTGATTCAGCTGCAAATGTGGCAAACACAAAGGATACTCTGCTCTGAGAGATACAAGATATATATATATATACATGTACATTCCTACCCAGATAATGCCTGTTGTTGTCGAATGTGAACTGAGCGTAATAATAACTGTTGCTGCTGCTTTTGCTGCTGCTGCTGCTTTTATTGTGTCTCTGCGTGTGTGTCTCAGAGTGTGTCTGACAGACGTGTGTGACACGTTGGGGAATTTCACTTGTTACTTTGTACTTGCGACTTGCGACTTGGTCGCCTGCTTCAACTCCTTTCACACTCATCTCTGCTTTCAACTCTCATCTTACAATTCCTTCACATTTGCATTTTCGAAGTTGTTATTGCAATTGAATTTATTTTACTGTTGCTCTTTTGTACTTCTACACCCAGTCACACTCCCACTCATTCTCCTTCGGATCGATTGCATAGGGTACTTATGGGTATTACAATAATATATCTTAGTGGGAGTTCCAGGACTCCGAAGTACTCAAAAGCAACTCCTGCAGCTCCCATACAGCTCCCACTCGCTTGCCAAGAGTCATTTCCACTTTAAATAATAAAAGCAGAAATCATAAAAAAATTATTATAATATATATTTATATTTTATTTAAAGCTCTTAGAAACGGTTTTCCTTTGGTCTTTGTAAATCGAAAAGGCTTTTCCTTTTGATATAAATACTTAGCTCAGCTCAGATCTGACTTAAGCTGAAAGAATAACATAATATTAAGGTGCAGTATTGAAATCTTAAAAGTTTATTAGATAATAGAATAAAAGGAAATATATAGTAGATAAAATATACTAGAATAATAGAATAGATAATATATAACATATTTATACTTTACTTTTTTATAGAATACACACCATCTATCAATTTTTTTCTTAACTTTTCTTCTCTTTTGCTTCTTACAATTCTTCCATTTCAGTATAAACTGTTAATCTTTGATATTTCCTTAGATTTTCCCAGAAAATAATGATAACACATTTGCAAGACATTCAAACTCTTAGTCATAGTTTATCCTCATAGGATGGGATATGATAGTATTCAGATTAAGTAGAGTTTTCCTAGCGAAGAACTCTGAAATATCTCAACTATCTTTCTATCTTTCTCATATGGACAAAGTGTAAGCCTTTCTTCTGGTTATAGGCCTGTATTATCTACAAGTTTCGGGATATACATAGTAATTATAATACTCCTAAGAAACACACACATATGTACATATATATATACACACATAGGCACACACAGACTGAGAAAACTGATCAATGACTGTCACATTTCCGGCACATGGCAGAGTTTCCGATTCCGATTTTTATCGCCATTCTCGAGGAATGAAAGTGGAACAAGGCTGATGTGCTAAGATGATTTATACAGTATACAAGCGTAGCACACACACACACGCCCATACACAGGTAACCTCAAAACACACACTCACACACACACGGAGAAAGAAAGAGAAAGGAAGAGAGACACACTTATGCCTCAATGAAAATTTTCACTCAATTACGCTTTAAGACTTAATTCGAAAAATTGGAGCAAATGTCGTTAACGGAAGTGAGCTACTAGGTCCAGTCAGGCCACAATATAACAGCACAACTACCTTTGACACCCACACAAACACATACAAACACAGACATACACATACATACACATAGTGTGCGGACAAAGCTGCCTCATCGTTGTCATATATATTTTATCATATGGCTTGCTGAAGCGACAACGCTGCCACTCAACTGCCCAATAGGAGTTGTAGTTTTTATTTCTGTTACCCTAGCTTTATAACAAGCAGACAAGAGGTATACTAGTTGTCTAGTAAACAGAGTGTAGAGTATCTCTTAGGTACTGCCTAACATATTTTATATAATACCATTGATCTGCCTTAGAATGCAGTTATTTAGGTCTATGCCTGGTCTGATTGTGTATACCCTATACATATTTTACAGGGTATAGCAATCCAATTTGTATTATGGTTTATGGTCCATATTGTGGTCGGTGCGGATAGTCAACTGGTTGCGTCGACAGTTATATTAAAATTTCATATGAATTAAATGTCGCATGTTGGTTATGTTTAATTGCTGTGCGAACTGTCGTATAGGCACATATACATACATATATACAACAGATATATGTATGTATTGATACAGTTATATACATATATACAACAGTTACATATATGTAGGGGTTAAAGCCACTTATGTGGGTGTGTGTAAGTTTTATAATATTTAAAATAAAGCTTTACAATTTAGGCCGATTATAGCAGAGCGTGTACTTAAATGACGCTGTTAATGTAATGTTAATGGCAATGTTAATGTGACGGCACAATGTTAATAATTTCATAAGCTCAATTAAAGAGGAAATCGAAATTGCTTTAAAGCAGAAATAAATGCAGCTCAAGTTAAGTTTTTGAACTTGGATATTTGTTTCGCATAATTAGGCAGCCCATTAAAAAGGATTGACCACTTGAATAGACACAGGACATAACCATTGTTAGCTCAGTCCGTGCTTAGCCGACATTGTCAACTACTTAGATTAGTTTGCCAGGAGCCAAAGGAAGAACCAAGTAGGAAAGGAGAGCTAACCAAGAGCCTATAAGCTGATTATACAAACACCGAGAAAACACAGGACTCAACCGTAGAAAACAGCAATAAAAGCAGCTCACTGAAAGACTCACTAATAACTGTATAGAAGGCAGAAGGTGCTTAAGAGTGGGCGGGGGAGAGCTGCAGAACAGCTGCAGACAGGCAGCAGCAGGGGAATCCCCCATCATTTACAAATTGCTTTTATTCAGATTCGCCTGGCACTTGACTTACGCTCCAATTGATGCCACCCAACAATAAATGCAGTCAACATGAAGATCTCTATGGCTAAGGGGCATCAGCTTCGATGCAACTAGCCTTCATTGTTATTGCACTAATTAGTTCCTTGTATTGCTTGTTGGAGAGTTTCAAATCCGCTTAAAGGCTTTTAGGTGGCCTATTAACTACGCAAATGCTGTCTGAGCCTGCGTGCATGAGGTGGCACTTTACAACCCACAAACATAACGGCTTCACAAATCAATATGGCCAAGAGCTCATAAAAAGGAGCATATGGTCCATAACTCTGGCAGGGCTAAAAGGAGCATTTGGCATGCTCGTATTTTGGCCTTTGGTACACGTTACAGAAAGGTGCCAATAAGTTAAAGGTATAAATAAATAAACGACATACATAAAGAGCCTTCCATACATCACACACCATACACCACACACACACACACACACAGAGAGACACACACCCAGATCGAAATGTATGTCACGCCCGCAGGGATGATACGAAATGCACTCAAGCGTTAAAATGCTATCGATTCGAGGCTAAAAATAAAAAGCAGCAAACGGGCTTAGCACAAAAGATATATATAAATGTATTTCTATATAAAGTCCAAAGTCTAAAATTATCGATCATTTAATCGATAGTTATTTTTTCAACATACCTATCGATGCTTTAAAATCGCTTAACGAGTATTTCTGTTAGAAAGGTTTAACGAGATAATTTCAATTAACTCGTTTCTCATCACCATTATTCAAAGAATCGGTTGCTAAAACTTATCGATACTTATCGATTGCAGAAGGACCTCTTCCTAAAAGCCACAATATATATGGCTTAAGGCCTTGCGGTAATATATATATATATAATTAACTTCAATTAACTCGTTTCTCGACACCATTATTCAAAGTATCGGTTGCTTAAACTTATCGATAATTATCGATTGCAAAAGGACCTTCTTCTAAAAGGCTTTAGCCACAATATATATCGCTTAAGAAATATTTGCGGTGGAAAACTCTGACTAAACTCTGAATTAACTTCAATTATCTCGTTTATTTTAACCATTATTCATAGTGTAGGCTACTAACATTTATCGATAATTATCGACTGCACAAGGACCTCCTTCTAAAAAAATTTTAGCCACAATACATATAGTTGAACATGCTTCAATTGTTGCGGCAACTGCAAAACAAAAACTCAGTTCAAACTTTTCACAAAAGTTTCTATATTTCCAGCTAATAATTAATAGCTCGAAAGCTTGGAAAGTGTTTATAAATTGTCTGGCTACGTAGAACATGGCTAATTCTGACCTTTAAATTAAAGAGCTTTCAAACTTGCCACAAACAAAAAGTGAAAATTGTGCAAACAATTTAAAACAAAACCGAAACAAAAGAGAAAATGACGCAAAAAATAGCAAAATTTAAAGGTGTTAGAGTTTCAGGTTTTTTCCGCAAACTGTTTTGACAGTAGTTGGCAAAAAAGGCTGCCCGAAAAAGTGGGTTGGGGGAGGAGGCGGGTGCCATTTGGCATAATTTAAAGTAAAATGTGACACATAATATTTAATGGAACAAAACCAAATTTAATTTTAAACTTAGCAAGCATTTCATTATATTGCCACGGATACAAAAGCAAACAGAAACTGAAACTGAAAAAATTTATATCAAACAGATATAGAATATTATGCGTAAAAACAAACTTGGCGCAATACAACAAAATAAATAATGGTCATTAAAGAGAATTTTTGTGGAGAATCAAAATATGTAAATAGATGCAAAGATAGTTGCATAATTAAATAGGTGTCTGAGTGAACATTATGTAATTAATAGCTACATTTTAGATTAAAGCGGGGATATACAGATTGATTAGCAGTTAAATAAATAGCAAAGGGCAGAGAGAGTTATTGGAAATAATTCAGGGCAATCGTAAATATATCATTGAGAACATAAGCATGTTGATTAATGTGTAGAAATATAGATAGATATAGATAAATCTAGATAAAAAAATAGATTCAGAGATAGATAGATTCAGAGATAAAAATATATATAAAGATAGAGAGATAGATAGATAAATAGATAAAGAGATAGACAGATAGATATCGATAGATCGATAGATAGATAAGTACATTAATAGATAGATAGATATATATGTAGATAGACAGATTGACAGATAGATGAATGGAAAAATAGATACATCTTTGGAAGATGGATAGATGAACAGATAGATAGATAAATATATAGATATCCCTAGAAAGAGAGAAAGATAGACAAATTGGGAGATAGATAGACAGAATGATATATAGATAGATAGATAGATAGATAGATAGAGAGATAGATAGAGAGATAGATAGAGAGATAGATAGATAGATAGATAGATAGATAGATAGTAAGATAGATATATAGATAGATAGATAGATAGATAGATAGAGAATAGAAACTTAGATATTTGGATCGATAGATAGATTGAGAGATAGATAAATGGGTTCAAAGATATTAAGATAGATATATACTTATATACTTATATATACAATTTATGCATATATACCTATTGATAGCTAGATACATACTCAGATATTTTGATAAATATACTATATATCAGATCAGAATCAGATAAGCCGTAGGTAGTAGAGATAGAAAGGAAAACGACATTTCTTTTAAAAGAGTACAACAAAATTTAACAGTTCCTGATAATTATTTTCAGTATGAATTATTAAAGTTATAGCAATCCAATCAATATATTAATTAATTAATAATTTTTAATTATTCATGAAGAAAAATCTTTATTAATCTTGACTTTCTCGAGCGTTCATTGTTTTTCGTTCACCTTTTAAAATAGTCAATAAAATATAACCGATTTATTTATAATTTAACAGTATTCTTTTTACGTTGCTTTATTTAATTAATCTGTTTTTAAATTTCTACTGGGATGTGGTAACACAATGAAGAAAATGTTGCCAAAAAGACGACGTACGCTAAATTTAACACGAGACACATTTCATTGACAGACGACCACGGAGCTAACAAAAGGGCTAAGGCACGCTGTAAGCTTATATCCTTGTTACTTGCTTACACACATACTGTGTGTGTTCCATACCTGCGGCTGTCGCAGTATGCCTGCCACCATTCAGTAGGTGCATTCAAGTGTGCGCCATACAATTTCCAGGCTGAATGCATGTCAGAAATTGTATACCCTATCCTCCATCAACACTCCGTGGCCCCTCACCCGCAGCGACACCCCAACTTAACCACAGACCTGCCCCATGCACCCCACCGCGTAGTGCAAGTGTCAAGGCCATGGGCCTAATGCTAGCCATAACGAGCATTTGACTTCTACATGCCCTCTCCCAGACGACATGTGATACCCTGTGAAGTTGCAAACATTTGCATATCCTCGACAGTTTGAAATATGTTTGTAATATATATATTCAAGCTGCAGATCAGCTCTTGCTCAGAGAGAGCTAGAGGCAGCTTATCCTGCTTAAAGATAAAAAGTCCTTGGGCTACTACGCGGCTCGTGCGTATCTGCTCAGCACATTTCTACTTCTTGTCACTATCCTTGACTTGATACACGCTACGTATGCGCAATGTACCATTGTAGCTGCAGCTGCAAAGATAACTAAATGACAAGCCGAAACCGCAATTCCACGCCCATGCCTCATATAAAATATCCCATATCCCATATCCCATATCCCTTGAACCTTCAAACCACAACCCCGGTCCGTAGTCAACTTCCGTACCCTTTGGTGTACGTTGGTCGCGACACTCGCCTACGGCATGCCACATATTTAATCCTGTCCGAGCAGCCGTTTACCAACAGCCATTGAAAGCCACAATATACAATATGAGCGTGGACAATAAGCCGACCCTGTGATACCCTTCAGCTGACTCTTAACTCTACCCCCGACAGTTGCTAATTAACTTTTGCAAGCAGCTCCAAAAGGCTGACAAAGTCAATGTGCCCAAAGCTGACATACACTGCAAGTGAAGGAGTATGTAACAAGCTTTTGTATAAGAGGGTTTCTGTCTCTTTTTTAATGTGTTTGCATGTGCATCTGTGCATGTGTGCGTGTGTGTGTGTGTGTGTGTGTGTGTGTGCGTGCGGGAGACTGGGTGTGTGCGTGTTTTGCTTTTAAATTCGGTGCTGTTGCTGGCACTTGAAATAATTACAAAAAACAACAACAGCTCCGACAAGAACAAATGGAAGTGTCAAAGAGCAAAGAAATATTGTAAATAAAATCTACTAAAACCTTTACGAAATGCAAACGAAAGGTGATTTTTGCAAATGCAAAATGTATTTCTATGTACACTCAAGTGCTACAGTAGTAATTCACAATGATGAACATAAGAAGTTCGACTTCTAACAGAGCTGATCAGATATCGCTTATGACTCTATGTGTTAGTTCTTCTTGCGGATTTTTACTGTATGTCGTAAATTTGAGAATATTTTACTCGTTTTTTTTAACCTGGTGTGTTGGTC
The DNA here is from genome assembly GCA_035045065.1 of Hirtodrosophila trivittata. Taxonomy (NCBI): domain Eukaryota; kingdom Metazoa; phylum Arthropoda; class Insecta; order Diptera; family Drosophilidae; genus Hirtodrosophila; species Hirtodrosophila trivittata. Next base: position 10,495,389 of record JAWNNK010001028.1, on the reverse strand, counting down.
CCCCTCTCTCTCTCTCTCTCTCTGTGTGTGTGTGAGTGATCGGGAATTAACATACATACATCCCGGTAGTACATAAAAATATACTCAAGGATAACATGCACAACACACAGAGTGGAAAGGGTAGATAATGGTCCTGGCAGCTGAATTCAGCCAGAGACAATGGGGGACAGTTATCCAATTGTCCAGTGGATTTGGCCCAGCCGCAGTGACAGTGAGAATGTGGCTGACCCAAGGTTGATTCCAATCATGGTCCTTGCACAATGCGAAATATCCCCAACAAGCACACGGCCAGACGAGCGGTCAATAATAAATGGCAAAGCTAATAGAAGCCGCAATCGGAATCCTAATCATGGCGAAACTTACACAGACATCAATAAACAGACGACGCTGGCCAACAAATCTATGAAATACTTAAAAATTAAGTGCTAATTAAATAGTTTGTCTGTTTCAAAAGTTAATTGAGTGCTACGCTCACAATAAGGGAAGTGAAATCGAGCGGGGATACTCTATCGACAGCTGTTACGTCAAAAGTGTCTATAAATATATTAAGACAGAAGTCGTTTTAGAACTCATCGAATAATTTATCAACTAGACAGTTATCAGACAGAGAGATAGAGAATATGTCGGTCATTTCATTTAGTTTTATTTATACTGCACTTTTAGATTAACAGTCTTTCTAATTCTGTTAACTTAACATTGTTTATTTTATGTTGACACAGAAGCGTTTTTTGGACTCATCAACTTGTTTCTCATCTCGATAAAAGAGAGAAAACATTTTGTTTACTTCAAATATATATATATATAAATAGTATAACAGTGCACGCACTTGTTGTTTAACAGTATTTGCAATTCTGTTAAGTGAACATTGTTTAGTGTATGTTAAAAGCAAATAAGAGACCATGTAGTTTCGCATCGCTATAATTATTAGATAGAGGGATTTCATTAAATTAAAGCCAATTTAACAGTACCTATTGATTAACACAGCACTGTTAAGTTAACAGTGTTTCTTAATATTTGCAAAGGGAAGCGCTTTTCAAATAGTTTTTCATCTCAATAAGATAGATAAAACATAAAGCTACATAAAAGTTTGGTTATTTAAATTTATTTCTAAATTTTATACTGATATTTTCGATTTACATTTCATCCAATGCTGTAATTAAACAGTGTTTAACTTAGATAGGTAAATGTGCAGCCACAATTAGAAGTTATCAAATAGTTTCTTAGCAAAAAAGATAGATATAAATTAACACAATAGTTTTACTGCAATAAATTTTGTTCAACTAATACGACTGTACTTAAATTAACAGAATGCCGTTAAGCTAACAGTGTTTCCTTTTATGTACATATAGAAGTCCTTTTGGAACTTTGTAAATAGATTCTCAGCTAGATAGTTAATAGAAAGAGAGAGAGAGATTTGGGATATTTTAAGTCAATAACACTGGAATTGTTGATTAACAGAATGCTGTTAAGTTAACAGTGTTTTATTAAATGTTGAACTCGAAGTGTTTTTAGAGCTTATAACTTATAACTTAGACAGCATATTAGTTATTAGAAGTAGATTTATATGTAAAGCACTGGACTTCTGGGTTAACAGAATTCTGTTAAGTTAACAGTGTTGCTTTACGTATTAAAGTTGACTTCAACTAAAAACGGCATCAACCCTTGCCCAACCTACAACTGTCTGTTCGAAGACAAAGTTCGTTTTTGTTCTATGGTGTAACACGGCCTGCATCAACTACAATAAACATACATATGTACATATGTATATATACTATATATATATATGTATAAACATGTATTTAAGTACATACATGTACGAATTGTATAAAGTCTGCATACAAATAGAGATATGAACCAATCAATGTGGGCCCTTTCAATAGCAACAGACTGGTCAACAATTATTCGAGGCGACAGCGTCCACATATATAAATTTATATATATATGTATAGGAGTATTCATAGAATAGTACCATATTGAGGTTGTATTTTGCAATAAACACATGCTGTGCGATTGGCATTTCTAGGTGGAGGTGATGGCAGATTCCGGACAACGAGAGCAGCAGGACAATCAAGCGGAGCAGGAGTGACAGTCCAGGATAAATTCCAATATTGAAGTAAAAATGTTTGAACATTATGCAGTTACCGGCGCAAGGACAGGCTGACTATTTTGTTAACGTCGTGTCCTTTCCTGGCCTCTGCTGTCCCATCCTGTCCCGTTATATTGACTTTCACATGTCAGGCATACACCAAATATTTTGATTTCATGCATTTCTAGCGCATGGTTTTGTATGTTGCGCTGTCATTTTTATGCCCAAGGTTGTTTTACACGCTGACAACGCTCTTAAAATTTTGGTTAGTTTTTCCAACAAATCTAACAAAATTCATAAAATTTTCCAAAGTTTTTGTCACTTAGATTCAAATTTACCTCGTGAGTGGCTCTGCCCGGTGCCGCCAACCCACAGATTAGACAATTTTACGAATAGTTTTAGCTTGACAGCGTCTGCTTTTTGGTTGAATTACTTTAAAGTTGACTTTCACTATGCACAGGACACATAATACAGTGCACAGGACATAGGACAGAGAAGGATACAGAGAGTGCAGAGTGCAGAGTGCAGAGTCCATGTAATATATTCCAACTTTTATACTGTTGGTCTGCCAAATATGTTCGTGGTTATGTCAAGCAGCTGTCGGAGTGGCGATTTATCAAATGCAACCGCAGGAATATGAAAATGTGCCACACTTCCTCTCCCTCTCGCTCTCTCTTGCTGTTGCCGAATTGGTTTTTTTTTTGTTGTTCTGCATGTTGTTTTTCCTTTTTCGCATTGAAAGTGTGCCTTACAGGTACCGCACCGCCCACTCGCCCACTGCCCCCGCGATCATAACTTTAGCCTGGCAATTTTATGCAAATAACTGAAGCGGAAGCTACTCAGCCAGCAGCAGTAACATCAAAAACATTAACATCAACACTAACAACTACCACAACGACAACTACAATAGAAAAGCAACAGTAACAATAACAGTGACAATGTGATAGTGTATCAGAGAGTTTTTTCGGGCGTGCGTTTCTTGTTTGTATATGTGTGTGGGTGTGTATAAGGGCGGCGTGGCTGTGGCTGTGTGCTTTTGACAGATGATGCCGAAATTGATTGAAAATTGGCGAGCACGAGAGATAAAGCATTACTTTATTGCAATGCAAAATCGTTTGTACACGACACGGTTGACATTGCGATTACAAGGACATTTGTTTTCGTTGATTAAAAAAGTAAAGTGCACTGCATCGAGTTAAAAATGGTGAAAATTGCTGCAAATTGTGACATTATTATAAATGATTATCCTTTGGATACTTTTTTTTTAATATTAACCTCATTTGCATAGTGCTTACATTTACATAAAGTTTTAAGGCTTCACACGATATAAACTTTATCTCAAATTGCCAGAAACTATAGCTTAACAACTTATATATGATACTGAACATAAACAGTTCATAGCTTATTATAACGGTTTGCACTTCAAACAGAGAAAAGTAGAGAGAAAATGTTAACTGCGGCTCAAGGAATGTTACGTTAACATAAGATAACGCCCTGCTTAATACACTCCAATTTAGCAGCAATTCAAATCTGGTTACGACTCTTTACTTTACACAGTGAAAATGTTAGCTTTAGCTCGAAGCCTGTTAACTTAACATAAGATACTTCTCTGCTTTGACACTCACTTTAACACACTTTAACAGTAATTGAAATCTGTTAACGATTTGAACTTCACACTTGCAGAGAGAAACATGGAGCAAATGTTAGCTTTAGGTCAAACCCTGTTAACTTAACATAAGATTTCCCTCTGTTGAAATTACTCCAATTTAACACCAATTAGAATCTGTTTACGATTTGCACTTCACAAGGAGAAAATGTTAGCTTCAGCTCGAAGCCTGTTAACTTAACATAAGATACTTCTCTGCTTTGACACTCTAATTTAACAATATTTGAAATCTATTTACTTCACACTTGCAGAGAGAAACATGGAGCAAATGTTAGCTTTAGGTCAAACCCTGTTAACTTAACATAAGATTTCCCTCTGTTGAAATTACTCCAATTTAACACCAATTAGAATATGTTTACGATATGCACTTCATAAGGAGAAAATGTTAGCTTCAGCTCAAAGACACTTAAGTTAGCATAAGATATATCTCTGCTTTGACACTCTAATTTAACAGTAATTGAAATCTGTTAACGATTTGAACTTCACACTTGCAGAGAGAAACATGGAGCAAATGTTAGCTTTAGGTCAAACCCTGTTAACTTAACATAAAATATTGCTCTTCACATAAAGAAAAAGTTAACTTCAGCTCGAAGTATGTTAACATAAGAATTAATAATATTAATGTCTGCGGATCATCTGCACCTGTTAACATAAAATGTTAATGCTTTAGGTCAAACCCTGTTAACTTAACATAGAATATTGCTCTGCGGCGATGTGCACTTCACATAAAGAAAAAGATAACTTCAGCTCGAAGTATGTTAACGCAAGATATTACTCCATTGTACTAAATGCAAGTCAACAGAAAGTTACTAATATTAATGTCTGCGGATCATCTGCACTTGTTAACATAAAATGTTATCCAAGTTCCACTCTCTTCCATTAACAGCCGCGCACTGAGCTTAAAGTTATATTAGCGTTTGTCCGTTTGAACTGTAACGTCATTAACAGAATAGTGCTGCCTCCCTCTTGCCTGGAGCTGCTGTTGGGCTACCTGAAAGTTGTTCAATTTTAATTATTTTTTTTAGTTATTTGCCAGAATATTTGCATACAATCGCAGATTGTCCTTTAACAGAGTGTGGCCTTTCTGACTGTAACAAACCCTTTGACGTTGTTGCGTGCCTCGGGGCGATGCAGTGCAAAAAGGCAACTGTGGCTAATTAAAATAAAATGTCAGCATGTAAATGAGACCAACTGTACAGAACAGAAACCAAATAGACTGAGATAGTGATAGAAAGAGAGAGAGAGACGGTTAACAGTTAACAGTTGCTGGCTATGGAGCTAAAGCTGCAGAAATTGATCAGCCTGAGGGGGTGGAGGTGGGGCAAAATAAGGCGGGGCTGCGTATCTGTGAATGATTCGATTTCTGATTGTGATTGTATTTACTCGTAATTCGCTACAATGCACAGAGGAAAAGCTGGCACGGTTTCTGCTTCGAGGATCTGTGCTGCTTGCGGCTATTGAATTCTGAAAGGGAAATGCGAAAACGTGGAAATGTGGAAATGGAGCCAAAGCCGAGGGCGAAGCCGTGTAGCCAAAGCCCAAAATGCGGGACTCTGTCAGCTCATAAGGTATTCCCGTCTTTTTCTACTTGTTGTTGTTTTTCGTAAGACTATACAAAAGATGTACAAACACACTCACACACATACAGCACACCCATACCTACAAAGAGGCAGAACGCCACCTGTGGGTTGTCATATGAAAGGCAAATTTTAATGCCAACATTGACAGGTAACGCCATATGCCCCAAATATACAGATAAATATACATATACGTTTACATATGTATTCCTGTGAGTGTGTGTAGGTGCATGTATAAGTGTGTGTGTGTGTGTGTGTGTGTGTGTGTGTGTGTGCGAGGCAACCAAGCGTATAAGCCAGGCGAAACGAAAGGGAAACAGAGCATGGGACACCGGGACACGGGAGCGTGCCAATGTTACCAGGCACTCAGCCATTGCACGGCTACTGAGCCAATTGTGGGGCATCACTCAGTCTCCCATACTACCCCGCCCCTTCAGTGCACAGATCCCCCTATCACCCCCCTTCATCATTTCACGTTCACTTCATCTCTCTGTCTATATACCCAACGGTGTGTACCGTCCTATGCTTTGTTGTGTGTTGTTGTGCGTGTATGTGTGTGGGTATCTCGTTATTGGCAGCTTAAGCTGCTTGTGTGTTTGTGTTTGTGTGTGTGTGGTGAGTGGGTGTGTGCGTTTGTGTGTGCAGCAGCAAAAGCACAAAATAAAATGGGAACAAATCGAAAAATATTAGCGGCATGTTCCATTTGATTTTTTATTGTACGATGTTTTTTTGCACACAGACACACCACACCACAGCACACACACACACACACACACACACAAGCGCGCACTCCCAGGAAATACAGATTTTTTACCAAGGTAACACTCTTATTGTGGGTGTGTGTCTGAGTGGGTTTTCTGCTTCTTAAACTTTAAAGCGTTGCCTGTGCCACCAAAAGGAAATGACAAGATTTAATAAAAAAAAAAACCAAGGGGAAAAGAAAATAAAGTTTCAGAGTTGCCAGCTTTCAGAATAATGCGTTATCGATCAGCGCAGGCAATATTTAAAGTCTGCCACTGCCACACCCATATAGCAAATAAAACCAATTGGAAACTTTGCTGCGAATTGCTGTGCAGAGTCCAATCAGACAGCCCCCCCTCCTACCTCCTCCAAACTTCACGCCTCCTGTTAATGGCCTCACCCCATCAGCCGTGTGCCCGTCCAATTTCTTGTTTTTGTTGTTGCTTCGCAAAGTTATTTGCATAAATAATTTCTATGCATATGAACTCTGATAGTGAGAGGAAGAGGGAGAGAAAAGAGAGAGAGAGAGCTAGACAGAGAGGGATGGATGGGTTGGAGCGGTGCCTCATGTGAACACCCACGCATCAAAATTAATGATATTTTAATGTAAAAACAATTCCAGCCACTTAAGCCCCATTCATACCATTGTGTGCCTGGTTGTGTATGTGTGTGTGTGTGTTTTGTTTGTGTGTGCGTCAATGTGTGTTTCAATTTGAAGGCAAAGCTTGTGTCGGAGCCTGCGTATGGCAATTGAGTCCATAAGCAGACCCAAGCCAAATGAATACCCAAAAACTAATCCCGAACCCAAAACCATATGAATATCGAGTGTTCTTCAACCTTTAACTCTTAACTCTTAACTCTGAACTCTATGTAGCACTAACGATACCTCGATGCGATACTTCCAATACGAGAGAGAGTTTCAAATTATATTTGAGAAATTCACAAAAATGTAGCATACTTTTTGGGGCCTGTAATTGTTTATGCTCGTTATTGTCAGGCGCTCGGCATTGTTCCCTTTTCTTTTTTATTTTTGTGGTATTTTGTTGTTTTGGCCATATCTACGCTCTTTTGTTATGTAAAACGAACTAACAAACAAGAAGAAAAGCGGAAGGAAGGGAGAAAGGAGAATGAAAAATGAAAGCTGGAAGTATGAGAATTGAAGTTGCCGCTTTGTGTTGCATAATCCGTATATTGCCTGGGGGCACGACCCTTTCCCATAGTTGAAACATCAAGCCGCAAACAATTTCATTTTCATTTTCATTTGATTTTTCCGCTATGCGTCACAGCCATGAAAATTCCCTTTGAGCAGACAATGCACACAACTTCCGAGGGAAACTCTTCAAATAATTGTCAACATTACAAACACAATTTCCATATAATTTGATGGAAATCCATCTAATTTATACTCTAAATGATTAACTACATTTTACAGTCTGAGCTTTAATAGTTTAACTATTTTAACATATTCTAATCCTGGTTTAACTGTATAAATCCGGTTAATCGAACGCTTAAATGTAGCTCCTTTATATCCTTTTTATTGAGTTGTGGTGGTTTTTTATTTGTGGTTGAAATAAAATCGCGAATCGCACAGCAAATTCACTATTCAATTTAAATCAACTACACTTGATTTCCCTAGTTTTTCCGCGTTTTTCTAGACGTTTTTCACACACATATTTGTTATTTATATTTGCCTTGAACTTATGCGAGATCTCTTTAAAGGACACTCAAGAAAATGTGGTCTGTTTTTTAATTTGTCGTTAAACCGGAACTCCTCTATATCAATCCTTAACCTATACCCAATAGATAAAGCTTTTAGTTGAGAGTTAAGACCATGTTATAGATTTGATTCCTACACTTATATCTGAAATACTAAAGGATAGACAAACTGATGCATACCTTCAATCTATATTATATAAGTTTCAAATTTGCTCAGATTTTATTTTCGAGTTAAGTTGAATTAAGTGAAACGTAGTGCAAATATTTATATATTTACCAAATCTTGAAGTTTCCATGGAGCAACTTGGCTGTCTGCCCTTGAAGTATAGTATAAATTATATATCATTGATTAACGTCAATGTATAAAGTCCTTTGGGACATAGTAAATTCAAATTTGAAGTAATTGTGATTGGCATATTGAAAGCTTTAAATTGGCATAAAATGGACTTTAAACCGAATTGTTGTTGGATTTGATACATAGAATACATCCTAGCGGCATCAAACAGACATTCAATTAACACTCATATATACACATATATGTATATACATATATATCGAGAATTTCTTAGAACTGTCTCAGATATCAAAGACTCAATTTGTATCCAGCTACCCGACAAATTAATGAAATTGCAGGCTAAAATCAGTTCTCAGGTCTCAGTACTCTACAACTTATCCATAAGTGTAATTAAATTTTCGCATACGTCTTATTGCTTGTTGTTATTGTTGAAGGTTGTTGGTTGATGTTGTTGTTGTTGTTGTTTGTTGTTGTTATTGTCGGTCGTTGTTGTGCGGCGCCTCAAAGTATGCTTTGATTTTGAGGCCAACGAAATCAAAGCCCAAGAAAGACACAAGCCCAGATGAGTAGCAGATGTTACAGATGGGCAGATGGGTGTGTCAATGGGCATTACATATCTATTGAGTCTGTATGTGTGTGTTTGTGTTAGTGTGTATGTGTGTGTTCAAGACTCTGTGATGTGGGCCTCCTCTCGAGACTTAACGCTAATTCACTTTTACGCTACTAACAAAATTAATTGCTGTCATTTTGCCAATCATACGTAAAGCATACACTTACACACACACACTGGCACACACACTCGCACACACACACACATAACGTGTCGCAGTGTACGTGAATGGGAATGGATATGTTAACTTGGCTCGCATCACTTGCAATTGCCAACGAATTTGCCAACTTTGTGTACGTGCTTTCTACCTGGAGCACAAACAAACAAACACACTCACACACACACACTTTCACACACACACACACACTCACTTTTGGTATGAGCGAATGTGATTTATATATTGTGAAGCAGTTACTTGCAGACCCATGAGAAATTGACGCCATCATCTGAAATGCGCATAAATTACATAGAGAACGGACCGAAGGAACAAGCTGCTCGGACCAAGGACTAAGGACAAAGGACTAAGGACTTCGAACTTTACCAGTTCAAGCGAGTAATAGCAAATGATTCAATTAGATGTCCTGCTTTCTTGTTATTGCTTTCTCACCTGCGCTAATCAGGTGCAAATAAGGCATCGCTGTCCCCATTAAAGGACTCTCAACAAAACGAGTATCTTGTGTGAAAGCTATAACCTCTGATTGCCGAGCTTTGTTTAATGGCTTAATAGCTGCTATTAACTTCTTTCTGTTATCCTTTATCCTTTCGCCATCTGTTTATAAGCCCCTTATCAAATTTCACTATCCTTAAGGGTTCAATAGGCAAACGTTTCGGTTAACTGCTTAAACAAATCCTTTAGAAAAAACCCTTATCATATTTCAAATTTTATATTTCCTATACTATCCAGATACTTGTTGGACTTTATGATCACATATAGGCATCACGTTGTCTCTGGCGACGCATTCGATCCTTCTCCTCCATGTAGGGTATGATCGATGCCTTTGTGGGCAATATGACGACAACGGGAAGCAGCTTCTTGCACTTGTCGAGCAGTTGATGTATCTTCTTAGCCGTGGGATAGTCCAGTAGAATAATGCCAATGTTGGGGCGTTTATAAAGATCATGAAAGAACTCCTCAATTATTGGTAAAGTTGTATCTATCAGAAGTATATATATAAATAAAATATAGATATGTCTACATGAAATACTTGCCTGGCTCGACCATTAGATAATTGCGAAAGTGATCGCGATGATAGCCAATGCCAGCGAGTAATAGGCCCAGAGTTACCTCCTAGTATAAAGATATAGTAACATGACATATATATATAGTGCAGCGACTTCTTACCGTATCAGCTATAACCCCTATGCGTATAACATTGTAGCCTTCGGGCACCCTGTCCCTGGGCTCATCATCTTCGCTCACATCAGTCTCAGATTCCCCATTATTTTCCTCTCCCTTGGACGCAGCTGATGATCGTCTCCTATTCATTGTATCTGGATATTAATTTCGTATGCCTGAGACCCAAATGAAAACTCTCAATTGGACTACTTTTCTTTTCATTTTCCAATCAGTCTCTGTTTTTTTTTTTTTGTGTTCTCTAAACGATTTATGATACAATGCTTACCACAAGTCAGCTTTGGCTTATTTTCTTTTTTGATGAGTTTTTAATGAGTTTTCAATAAATAAATGGTAGTTGTAAGCACAACAAAAAAGAACACTCACACACACACGCATAAGCAGCCAAAAATTGAGAGCTTAAGCTTTAAGCCTCAACCTGGGAGCTTACTTACTTCCTTCGAGGGTTTTGGTGTCAAAATTAGTTTTTTATTTTTACATTTATTTTAATTATTAAATTTGTGCCTGACTTTGGCTTCGCCTTGACAAAATTAAGCCCACAATGAAAATTCAATTATGACATGAGTTTACATATTTCATTACGAGTATTGTTGTTGTTGTTGTTCCTGTTCTTCTTCTTCCTGTTGCTGGTGTTGTGTAACTTTGGTCCTTGGATCGAAGGCCGACGGCATTTTTGTGGCCACTTTTAGAAATTTATTAACTGCGACTTAACGAAAATTCGTTTACTTTACATTTTCTCTCTTCTTGTTGTTGTCGTTTTCTTCTTTTTTTTTTATATTCCCAGTTGATTAAGTCAACCTCCCAATCCCATCCCCAACCCCATCCCCAACCCCAATCCCAGTCCCAGTCCCCAGTCGTAGTCTTCCCTTAATTCACTTAAGATGCGGCTTAATGCGGCCATCCAGCTTCGCTTCAATTACGCTGAGGTATCGACTTCACTTCATTGAAAAGCTATAAATATCTAATTTAACAGTGGTGTCCCCCTGCATAATCTTATAACATAAGCCCACTGCTATCGCCCTGTTACACGGCTGTTAAGCGTATGAGTTTCACATATGGATAACATTTTGTGTAGTTAATACAACTTTAAGTAGATTGGAAAGCGGAAATGGAATTGATAGAAATGTTTGGTATAACATTATGTTAACTGACTGTTAAGTCTATTTTTAGTTGGGCATAACTTACATAGAGAAATACGGAAGCTATTTAATGCACATGTCGGTAACTTTTGTTGCTTATGGAATTCAATGTTAACAGGTCTCTGTTAGACCACTGTTACATTAATTGCACACTTATGGGTAACATTTTCGATAGTAAATATAACATTTAACAGATTGGAAAGCGGAAGTTATATATATATATATTATATAGACATGGATTGTTCTTAATGTTAGCTATAACATAATGTTGACTATCTGTTAAGCTTGTTAACATTTCTGCATAATATATAGATAGTGAAACAAAAGTTATTTGGTCCACATATCGCTGAGTTCTGTTTCTTATACAAAATTCTTTATTGTTAACAGATCTCTGTTAGTCCACTGTTAAGCTAATTGAACACAAATGAGGAACATTTGAATAGGTAATACAACTTAAAGCATATTGATAAGAGAATGCTATAAATATAGATTATTATATAATAGTTTTGTCTTTATGCTAGCTATAACATAATGTTAATCGCTTGTTAACTGCCTGTTAAGCCAGTTTCCCATTCTGCAGAATTCATAGATAGAAATACAGAATATATTTCTTTCACATGTCGACTTTTGATGCTTATGGAATCTTCCTTTTATATACAAATTTTAATATTATTATTATATATAATTATATTATACTAAATATATTATAGCAGCGGTCTGTTAGATCTCTGTTAAGTTATTAGCACAAATGTGAGTAACTGTTTGATATTGAATATAACTTCTAATGAATTAAAAAGCAGAAGCTATACATATATTATACAGACATGAATTGTGCTTAATGTTAGCTTTAACATAATGTTAACTACCTGTTAAACTTGTTAACATATATAAATAGTGATACTGAACTTATTTAGTTCACATGTTGCTTACAGTTTTGTGCTTATGAAATGTTTTAATTACAGATAATCATTATTAGTATCATTATATATTATTATATGAAATAACAGCACTCTGTTAGGCAACTGTTAAGTTAATTGCACCTAATGCAGTGGAAGCTGTTTAATCTGATAAAAACCTAGAGAGATGAGAGATGGCCGCCTGCTTTTGACAGCTTTCTTTTCAATTAATTGCGCACTTTCCAGTTGCTTTTCTTTAGTTGAGGGCAAAGTTGAATAGTTAAAAGAAAAGTACAAAGTATTTATATCTCTTGCTGAGATGTATTCTCTTTGAAGAGTTAGATAAATGATGAACTGTAGCAGCTCTCGGTTAAACGACTTAAAAGTAACAACAGCTGAATTTATGTTTAGGCTTTATATAAATATCCTTGGATTATATTTATTTGTACTTTTCATTTGTAAGAAGTCCTTGAATTGAAAATAATTATGGTTTCGTTTGAGTGAAAGATTGCATTAGATGAAAGGCAATAAATATCAGTTGTAGCTTCTTTGACAAAGTCTTTAATCAGTATCTATAAATAACTCATTGCGTGCTTATTTGCTTATTCGGAACTCTTATTAATCTAACCACACTCAAAGTAGGCAATCAACTAGATTGCGAACAAAGTTTAAATAAGCCTGGTACAGGGGTAGTAAAAAAGCAACTCGCAACTGGCAACTGGCAACAGGCAACTGGCAACAGATAGAAAAAGTTCAAATTGCGGCAAGCGCCTCAACCAAATGCCAAATGCCATTCGACTGCTTTTTTTTCCAATATGTTTTCCCACTTTTTCCTATTTTTGCTTTTACTTTTCTTTTTTGCTTTGGCAACTCGACAAACGTTATAAACAAGTTAGCCTGAAATAGTGGCACGCACAACCACTCACACCCAGCCAAACACACACAGAGACACGCACACCTAGGCACAAGCAGTCAACAGATCAGAAAACAGGAAAAAAATATGTAAAAGTTGCCTGATACCCTACAACAAGTTGTGGACTACACCAGAGACAAAGTTAGGCTCACTCTCTACAGATTAAACCTGATTATACTATATAAGTTACCTATAATAAATACAAGTATATAGAATAATATCTCTGATTTACTTTGGGAACTTAAACGAATACTGAATATGCTATTATATGAGCTTCAGTTCTCGCAGAGATATCTATGCCTTAAGCATTTAAACAGTATTTTCTATAGCAACTTTTCTAACATTCTCAGCTAAAGTTATCGAGTTGAGGTCACACAGACAGACAGACAGACAGATGACTGCCTTTTGATTGTGATCAAGTTGTGCGAGTCATTTAAAGGGAACTCGACAGAAAAAAAATGAAACGAAAGGCAAGTTGACAGTCGCCGTTTGGGCTTTGTCTTTGTGAGCCGCCAGAGGCGAGACCTAGAGTCAGGACACAGGCTCGTAAGCTGACAAAAGCAGGAGTAACTGTTGAAAATGAAAAGCAAACGCCTTTGAGCATATATTGGCAGACGCATCTGGATTTGGTTTGCCTCGCTCTGTGAGAGTTCTTAAAGTTCGCTTTGGGTATCTTAAAGGGTTGCTGTTGCCACAACATGTTGCACGTTGGCATTGTGCTTGGGAGTGGGATGTGGAATGAGAATATCAACCGAGACGCTTTGTGATGAGGCCAAGCAGAAAACACACACACACACACACACACAGACACAGACTCACCACATACACCACACAGACTGACAGCAAAATTATTATGTTCAAAGTGAATATTACGTTAATCGTAACAAGGGTCGCTCTGACAGACAGACAGACAGACAGACAGACAGACAGACAGACAGACAGACAGACAAACAGACAGAGAAACAGACAGAGAAACTGCCAGTCGTACCTATGGTTTCTGGTCTTTTAAGAAACTTTCTACGAACTGAACTATGAACTCCTGTGAGCACAACCAGATCCTGTGAAGTCCTGTCCTGAACTCGGGAAACTATTTGGAGGGTTACCCGTGTTTAGTTAACTTAGGCGCTGCTGGGCTTCCAAATTATAGGGTATCATCATCAAATTAATACAAGATTTTCTTTCAACGAGGTTGAGACACCTTCATTGAACAGTTCTGTGCCTTTTTTGAACTTGCCCCAGACACAGTTATAGTTGCCCCAGAAGTTTTGAGCTGAAATATGCTTGCAATGCTCGCAGCAGGCTAATGCATGCAGTTAAGTCCTTAAAGGTTACAACGCACAGGACATGATGTTTTTGGGGTTTTTTGCCTTGTCTCCAGCCTTTCTGTGGGTGTGGTTGTGTGTGTGTGTGTGGGTCAAATGTGGTGCAGTTTTAATAACAGCACAAATTGCGTAAGCCACCAACAACCATTAATAACTTTTGTACACCTGCACGCAACCCACAGCAGCTGCCACTCTCAGTGCGTGTGTGTGTGTGTGTGTGTGTGTGGAACAGGAGGTGGTAAAATGCTTCACAGCTACACGGAGCGTATGCTCAATTCCATTGTCGAAACAACACACTGGCTGTGTTTCGGTGTGTGTGTGTGTGAATATGTAAACATGTGTGCATGTTCGGCAATTGTTTGCCTTTTGCCGTCGCTGACGTTCCACTTAACAGATACGCACACTCATTCAAACATACACGCATACACGCACAGTGTGTGGACTATTGTATACCCTGTAAAAATCTAGTACAGCAGAGTTAAGAGATATAACTTAGGATGTATAAAAAATACAATATGATAAAGCTGCAGCTCAACTCAGGCCTAGATTCGATTTGACATCGATGCAAATCTGAGCTGAAAGAACTCAGAAATCTCCGTTATAAGCTATATATATATCCCTGTAAAGATAGTTGTTATATATTATAATATATATTATATATATAATACAGACAAAAGTTTCAAAGATTTATTACGTAGCTGAAACTTAAAGATACTTTAGAACTTGCAGCTTAGGGTATATTTTCGTCTAACTTTGTGTGTGTTTGCGTGTGTGTGTGTGTGTGTGTGTGTGTGTGTGATTTGTGTTTTGCCTGCTGCCTTTTAATTATTGATTTCAACACCGAGGTGATTAATAATTTCGAACTTATCTGAACAGAAGCGAACTGAATCGAATCGAATCGAAGCGAAGTGAAGTGAATCGAAGCGAAATACCCCAAAGCGACAGCCGTTGATTGTTTTTATTTAACGCCATAATTGCATTTCCTTGTTACACCCATTGTGTTTCTATGCTCATCTGTATATATGTATATATTTTTTTGTATATACGGTATATATGGACACATGTAGTCATATGTTTTATACGTGTTGCTTTTGTGGTGCTAACACCAAGTGCAATTGACGCCTCGGGATATATGACATAAAACTTAAATTTCAACTGCGATTTGTTAATTGTTTAACATTCAAGGAACAGCGCCCTCTGGCGCTCATATTTGTGTACGAGTTTACGCTTTTAATTTCATTTTCATTTTTATTTTTATTTTCATTTTCTTTTTGTGTGTTTTCTCATTAAACTTTGCCGCGACTTTCACGACCGCAAAATGAACAAGCAAAAGTCTACTCGACCAGCAGCTGACCTGTAACCAGATTAAAACTAAGAGAAGCATTAAATATACTGCTTAAACTTTATAGACTATATAGAAAAAGGCTTAACTAGATCAAGTATATATATATATGTCTATAGTTTAAAAGTTGAAGGTAACTTTTCCTCCCACATTTCCAAGCAACTTTATGTTGCAGCGTTTTACTGGGTATAGAAAAGTTGCAGAGCGTTGCGGTTTGTTTTAGGGCAGAAATGTCACAGCGTTCTAATTATAATTAAAAGTATAATTAAGGAATAGTTTCTAGTGCTTTCATGCACAAATATTGTGCAGCTAACTGTGCTCCAACTGTTGCGCCACAGCTGCTCGCGCAGATCCATCAACGGACCCCCAAAAATAAAAGTAACGATTTTTGTGACACCCCAAAGTCAGCGTTAAGTATATAAGTTTGTTGTGCGTGTGTGTGTGTGTGTGCGTGTGCTTGCAGCTAGGTAACAGGCATAATTTACTTGTTTTACCCCCTGCCACTCCCTTTAGTGTCCCTCTATTTACATGTGTGTAGTAAAAGTTTACTTTTTGGGGACGCTGAGCATCAATCTTGCTCCATCATTGTCAAGGTCCGATGCCGATGACGATGGCGATGGCGATGACGCTGAAGATGATGATGACACAGCACGACTCATCTCATACCCTAGACACCCTCTATACACACACACACACACACACACACACACACACACACACCCTGCACCCAAATGTTTAGGCAAACAAAATAAATGAAATATCATTGATGCCATTTCATAATGTTGCAGGCAAACTAAATGTTTTTCTTTTTACTTCTTTTCATCCCATTTTCTTTTCATTTTCTGGAGTTTTTTTCGTTAAATTGCGACCGCAAATAACAAAAAAAAAAATATTATATCTAATTATTTGTTTATTTTTCCATAAATATTAATTTAATTTCCCATTTCGTTTACACTCTCGCTGGGCTTGGCTGATTTAGAGTCTATATTTAGGGATTAGAACTTAAAGCTGTTGAATTTGATATATTTTTTTGAGTTATTTTGAGACCTGGAAATTGATTTATATTCACAACGTTTTTAAATCACAAAATTTAATTCAAAGCAATCAAAACGAATGCATTTTCGTTTCAATTGAGACAAATCATTTGATTTCTGACAAATTGCAAGTGATTTGATTCGTTTTCATTTGTTTTGATTTTGATTTGAATCGAGTGAAATTAAAGTATTCAATGTGATTGATTATAGCTTTATATTATTATTAATACAAACTGAGAGATGATGTGTTCAGTGTAAACTACATATAATGGATTATTCGCTTAGTTAAAGAATTATTCATTTCACAGCAAAGCAAGTTTCAAGTCAAACAAATTAATCAAATCTACTTGTAATTCCACCCAAATGAGAACTATTTCAAATCATATAAGAACTATTCTATTCAATTGAGAACTATTTCAACACGTTTTGACACACTCATACACTCGTTCTTGTCATTTGAAGTGATTCATTTGTATTCGTTGGCTTTTGCTACTCATTTTTTAACTAGTGGATTTCCCAAATTCCCAAACTCTACTTAAAATGCCATTAAATATATTTGATTACTTTTCAATTGTTTCCTTTTAATTGTGGAATGTTTTGACAACTTTAATTTTAAAGTCTTGTACTGAATATATATATATATATATATATAAATAATACGATCTTATTAATTTTAAAGAGCTGACAAATCGTAAGGTATCCCCCCAGATGAAAAACTTCAGGTCTTTCTCGTTCATGTAGAAACTCATAATTTTAATGCAATAATTCACTTAGCTTGGCGTTGCCTGTATAAACAAATTGAAAAACTTTTTCCAGCAGCTTTCACTTTACACTTTTTGTGTGCGTTTCGTGTTTGAGACACGCTCCACCAGCATCTGCCCCTCGGACTCCTATTCACTAGGAGTGTGCTCAAGGCGACCACAGACAGACAGACAGAGAGACAGACAGACAGTCGGAGGGGCAAACGGTTGGACAGACAAACGGAAGGAAGGAAGGACGAAAATACGTACAGAGGAAAGGACAGTACACATATGTATGCCTGCATCCCATTTAGATATGCCACAAACTTACATATGTACGAGGCAAAAGTCTGTTCCGAAACTTTTATTTGCTCACTTGTTTTATTCGGAGCAGGAGCAGGAGCAGGAAATGGAGGAGCAGAAGGCAGGAGGTGCAGCAACAGTTTTTCCAGCCAGTTTGAAGTGTATTTAGTTTTGAGAGAAACCACAAAGACAAAACAACAAAAAGAGAAAAGCTAAAAGGAAAATAAAAGAAAAACCCAAGCCACCGAAATAACCAGACTATTTCATGTTTTAAGTGCAGCATTCAAAATGATGAACTGGGCTCTCAAAGTTTTAACTTCAATCCCCCAAAAACAAAAACAAAAATAACACAAAAAAAAAAACAAGAGAAAAGGAAAGGAAAATCTTGAAAATACTCGTAAGAGTAAAAAGTGCAGGACTTTGTTGTGTTCGTAAGGGAGAACTTGAGGAAATGTTTTGTTGTTAAGGAAAAAGATCTTAAGAATATATCAAAAAACTTCGGAAAGAAATCGAAAAGTTTATTCTGTTTTTATAGAACTTCAAGTTGAAATTGGTGAGAAATTGCGACGAAGTTGAATTTGAAAACATCTTTTTTATTTTATTTTAACTATGCAAAAGATAAACTAGCCGGACTTTATGTTACACAAGTGACCATTTAAATGCAGCACACAGGTTGCCCAGTTAATTGAATTCAAAGATACACACACACACATACATACAGAGAAAAGGACACGAACTTGGGTCCTTACCTGGCGTAGGCATTTTTGTGTTTAATTTAAAATGTTGTTTGCGCTTCGGCTTAGGCAGGCGTCGAAAAACTACTAGATGAATACCCTATAAACCCAGTTTCCATGCCGCAAACCCAACCTCCCAGCACCCAGCCTCCCAGCCTCCCATCACCCAACCACCCAGAACTCCCGAAACATTTTCCGCCAAAATCTGCGGCAGAGCACCAGCAAAATATTTCTATCAAATTTCAATTTGTTGAAATTTGTTTTTTACAATTTCGTAAGGGGCGATTTGAGCTCCACAGAGAATGAGTGAGACAGACAGACAGACACACAGAGAATGAGAGAGAGAGAGCGAGTATAAAAGTGAGAAAGTGAGTGATGAAGACTGAGAGTGTGAGCACTTTGGGGTGCAATAACGCTTAGGGGTGGATAACTGAGAGTCGTAAGCTGCCTGCCACATAATTAAGCTGCGTTTCAAACTTCAGCAAAAGCCCACAAAAGCCAAGCGCGCTCTGGGTATCTCTAATTAGAAATCCGCCATATAGAATATGGAATACAAAAAGTACGCAACACAATATAAAATGGAAAATGAGACAGAAAAAGAAAAAGAAAAACAACAGGAAAACAAAAATATGAATACCACTAAGTACGGCGTATGCGTAGAGCAGGCTCTGTGAAAGATTTTCCTAAATTGCTCGTCAGAAAGTATGGACAAAAAAAATATATAAATATAAATATGTATATATATATTTTTATACATAATTAATTACCTCGCGTGGCGTGGCGGAATGGGTAATGGCTGGTGGACTGGGAATAGGAGTAGCAGGAGGAGAATGGAGCTGTTGCCTAGCTTAAGTGGCATTTAAATGTGCGGCACGAGCGTGGGGCAAGGCACTGAGCGTGGCATCAGGCTTCACTTGTTGTTAGCCAAAGTTTTAACTATGGCAAACATTTTGCCAACAAGTGTGGGCTATAGGCTACTAATTACTACTGTCGGACACTGAGACGGCCGTACAGCCGTACAGCCGTAGAGCTGTTGAGCCGGACAGCTGTGGAACCGTCGAGCGACACAAATTTATGGCTCTGCGGTACCGTTTAAGCCGCATTAAGTGCGGATTTTGTTTACATTTTTACTCATTACTCCAACAGAGCAGCAGCGACAGCAACATCAGCAGCGGCTGCGGCTGCGGCTGGGGCAGCGGCAGCGGCAGCAATGCCATTGCCACAAATCCAGCTAATTTTCTCCTGTCCACGTTACTCACCCACCCTCCCGGCCACCCACTCCCAAACAGGATGAGTCTGGCTGCCTCCCTTTCGAACTGCCTGTCATGCCGCCAGGTGTATCTAATAACGTGCAGCTACGGCCATAGAATGACAGTGATAGTCACTATTCTCATAGAGACAGTTTCAAAAGACACTTACATACAGCGCTGGTCATATTTCTATAGACGCCAAAGGGAAAACAAATGAACGCCAATAGAGCGGCAGTTCGAAACTTATACGAAATCGACGAGCTGACGATATTTGATAGAAAGGATAGGGTATCGATGGTAAATTCTATATATATATCTCAATATCAAAGCCTCTGAAATCATATAGGTGATAATTAAAGTAGGGTATATATCTGATCTATATATCTGTATTATATATATCTATATCTAAGGTATAAAGAAGGAGCTTGAAGATAATCAAAAGCCCATTCAAAATTTATTTAGTAAAAAACTTTAAGCATTTTTAGTACCAATTTTATACTTTATCCCATTAATGATTATAAGATACATTCGATATATGTATCTGTATTTTATATATAGTATCTTTACTATACAAATCGTAATCTATATCTTACTTTTCTGAAATATACATATCTTATTATAGCCACTTCTCATATAATATAGGCCAGAGTTATTTGAATTTCAGGAAAAAGTTTCATTTCTTTGACTGAAGGAAACTTTATCAAAAACTGCTTCTATTTTGTTGAGCAGCACTGTAAATAAACCAAAAGGATTTCTGAGTATTTTTGCTAACTTTAATACACTGTTCACAAAATTTGCCTCTACTTGAGCAGTTTCTGTGCTGTCAAAGCATTTCTCCTTTCGATACCCTGTGCTCAGTGCAACTAAGCAACTACTTAGACAAGAGCGATATAGATAGAGATAGAAATACAAGAGAGGGTGTCTGCAAGTCGCATACTTTAGTATAAATATTGTTCGTCCAACTTGTTTGTGTTTTGGTGGGAAGTTTACTGGCTGGCGAGGTATGTGAGTGTGCTCAGCTGAGCAGTAGGTGACCTGCTGCTAAAATTGTGCCTTGAACTGTTTTTTTTATTCACATGGTGACACACCACATGCACACACAGGGGTACACACACACACACACACACGTCTGCCTACAGAAAAGCACATAGAGACGCTAATTGCATCGTTAGCGAAATTTTCGACCAGGACTCTCAGCACTCCTGTTTGTCCTTTGTGTCCTGTGTATTATGTTTGCCCTGTTTGTACTGTGTATAGTGGGTATCCTATGTGTCCTGTGTGTCCTGTCCTGTCCTGTCCTGGGCGACCTGGGTATGTCCTGTGTTGCTTATTTCAGGCCTACATTTGCCACGCTCATATGCACTTATTTATTTATTTATTTATTTATGAACTGCTCCGTAGACCCACTTCTTTATTGATTACTATTGCCTCGGCCTTTGCCTTGACTGTTGTTTACTTTCGACCCAGCTGGGCACATCCACACACACACACACACACACACACACACACAGAGAGCTCTATGCCCAGTAGACAAGTTTATGTTGTGCAATATTTTTTGTTACCAAACAAACGTAAAAGTTTGCGCTTGTCCTTTAAATGGAACCGGAACCCAAATTTGTTTCAAATTTCATTCAGTTTACGTAGAAAATGAAGAAAAACTTTTTAAAATTCAAATTTAAAAATCAAAAATTAATAAAATTAAGTTCAAAGTTCTTGAAATCCTTTCTGCAAAAAGACAAAGGTATTTATAAATTATAAAAAATTTACTTAGAAAACTGCCAAGTAAAATTGAACAGAACTTAAAGTTCTATCCCTAAATTTCCTCAGAAAACCTTAAAACAAAATATCTTTAAGAAATGTGGAAAGCAAAAATGATTTCACAATTTGCATACAAAGGATTCTTACTGAATCGCAGGACTTTTCTTCACATGATTCGCACCTCGAAAAATTGTAATCTATTTTCGAGTTAAGCAATTGCTTTGATTTGCTTAAGCTGATTGCCTGGATACAGAGTGTTTGTTAGTCAAGCAAGACTCGAGTTGTTGGTCCTGCTATTGGTATCAGTAAGTCCTTGACAATGCCTGCTCTACTTCTATTGCTGCCTCCTTTTTCCGCACCACATTAACCGCATTGCTTTGCAGCGCTGTCGTCCTGTTGCGGCTGACAGGCTGTAACTTTATTAGCTCGTTGTTGTCGGCGTCGAGTGAGGCCTCCTGTTTCTCCGGATTCAGTT
The DNA here is from genome assembly GCA_035045065.1 of Hirtodrosophila trivittata. Classification (NCBI taxonomy): domain Eukaryota; kingdom Metazoa; phylum Arthropoda; class Insecta; order Diptera; family Drosophilidae; genus Hirtodrosophila; species Hirtodrosophila trivittata. Next base: position 10,473,438 of record JAWNNK010001028.1, on the reverse strand, counting down.
CCTTCCCCGTTCACCCACTCCTTCGTCCTTTGTCACTGCTTTGGCGCCTGCAACAGGCAACTGCCAACATTCAACTGGCAACTGGCAACTGGTGAAACGTGCGGCGTTAAACTTGACGTGCGCGTCGTTGCGGCAAAATGTTCAATTTTCAACTAGCATCAAAATGTTTGGCCCCAAAAACACAAAAAACAAAAAACCATTTGAACTGGGTGGGCGTGGCAGCCAGACAGAGACTGACACAGAGACAGACACAGACACAGACACAGACAAAGAGACATGCAGACAGTTAGACTAGACATGGGTATACGCATAGGTAACTTGCCCCCAAAATGCTTTGAACATTAAAGAAACCGCGTAAGTGCCCCATAAAACTTGTGCTGCATGTGGCAGATGTTCAACTTGAAACTTCGAAAATCTTCAGAGTTTATATAAATGTGTATGTGAGTGTGGGAGTATGTGTGTGTGTGTGTGTGTGTATTGCGGAAAGTGACCTCAGATATATGAACACAGTTTATTAGCTCTATGCCGGAAGCAACAAGAGCGGAAAGTCTAGCTGGAAACGAGTGCTTAAGTGCTATAAAAAATATATATGCATATTTGTATATACATATTTATATCTGATACATTCACTCAGTATGTTTGACATGAGAGTGGCTTGTTGCATATAGATATTTATTTGATACAAACGAACTCTTATATAAAGTTTGGTAGCTCTGAATCTTGAGGAAGCTGAGTTTTAGCAGGCGGACAGACTCCTAGAGGGTGCTTTGAAAGTAAGACATATAACCCGAAAGAGTTCCTTATTTATATAAACAGCGTTCATAGTACAAATAGAATGACTTAGGGTAAGGACTATCTAAAAAGATACTGTACGCAAGATCTTAGATACAAAATTTCCTGGTGAGCCATCGCCGCCTAAAGCTATTAAAAAAAATATAATTGGAAGACAGATCGAAAGTTTTCTGGTGGCTTTCAGATACTTGTTATATAGCTTGAAGATAGATCGAAAGATCCCATATTAATATCAACCTATAGCTTTGAGATACTTGAGATAAAGGATCTCTTTATATCTCAATATCTCTTATAGTTGGAAGATAGTTCAAAAATTCCTTTGTAAATATCAACCTATAGCTATGAGATACTTGTGAAAAAGTTGGATGGAAGATCAAAAGTTTCCTGATAGCTTTTAGATACCGATACTTGTGATATAGTTGGAAGACAGATCAAAGGATTTCTGGTAAATATCCACCTTTAGCTATGAGATACATGTGATATAGTAAGATTATAGATCGAAAGTTTCCTGATAGATATGCGATACATATCATAAAGTTGAAAGATACAATCCTAAGATCCTAGTAAATATCAACCTATAATAAAGCTGAGAAGATAACAGAGAGCAAGAATTCTGGTAAAAATCAACCTTAAGCTATAAGATACTTGTCATAAAGCTGGCAGATAGCTCGATTCTTGGTAAATGTCACCATTAGCTAAGAGATACTTTTGATATAGTTGAATGATAGATTGATAGCTTTTAGATACTTTTGCTATAGTTGAAAGATACGTTAAGCTGCTTCGATATCAAATTTTTGAAGAGATTTACTTCTTGGGTTATACCCCTATATAAACCTAATTAAGTTCATACGAAATGAAGTGTCCTTGGGTCCTGTAGACGTTTAGGTTATTGGCAGGTGACTGAAGTACACAAATTGCTGGCACCTTTTAACCCCTTTCTAAGTCTCTTACGCACACTTTCCGTTTGGAAAATTTTACCGTTGGCCACCCGAAGGAAAGGTGAACCGATAAAATTAAAATTAAAATATCTTTGCCTGTCCCAAAAGTTCTTTTTTTTATTTATTTATATTTTATTCTTTTCGGGTTGTTTGCCGCCAATGAGCAAAGACAATAAACGGAAGAAAGTTTTGGGCTCAACGACATATTGATACCCTACACGTATCGAGGCTTAAGGGTTCACTGGTTAAGAGGGAGGGTAAAAGAGAGACATCAATTTAAAAGTCAAGAGTAAAGGAAACATTTCCCACTCGATGGTGGACATTGAATAATTCATCGTATTTTGTGTAGGGCATAGAGAAAACAAATAGCCCAGACCAAAGCAGCAGATCCGCTCGTTAAACGTGTTTTAATTGAAACAAAGCACAGGTCAAATGCAATAGAAACTGGCATTTATTTAAGGCTCAACCCTTCCCAAATATCCTTCCCTGCTTCGGGCGTAAGCCCCGGAGTTGGATGGCTGAAAGGATGATGGGTCATCGTTTGGGTCTGGGGTGGGGGTTGGGGTTGGAGCTGCGCGGTTACATTCCAGTGCCAAGCAAATATCAAAATAACAAAATAACAAATTAACATTTGGCGCTTGTAAAATGATAATTAAATGTGAGAAAATTCTTAGGTACTTGGATGGGCATTAGGTCGCCATGAAACGGAAAATTCCGCTCGAGTGCTTTTCAAATATGTAACCGAAAATCATTACAAATTACAATTACGTAATTAAAGCAACATTTATTGACACTAACAGCAATTGACGCAAATCCTATTACAATTTAGTATTACTAAAAGCGAAAAAAAAAATGTTTAGCTGCCATTAAAGCGAAAAAGTTGAAATTAGATGCGGTTGCCCAACGAGTTGGCAACATTCTACAATTACAAGTTGGCAGCACTGTCAATGTCCTTTCATGTTGTATGCAAAACCGAGGGAACCGTTGTTATTGAAAAAGGACAATGGTTGCTGCAACAGTAGTTTCATGTTGCACGAAAACCATGACAGATCCTTTACTCAAAATGCAATTTTAACTTTGGGAGCGACGCGAAAAGGACATGTCCGTCTCCTAGGGCTGCCAGTCAATTAGCGAACAAATGTTCTGCGGAGACAGATTTTCCGCAATGTTTTTTGAAAAACTTTAAAACGATGTCCTTCATTTTCTGATGTTATTACTATAACTATTGTGTATAAAGTCCATTCACTGGATAAAATTATTCTACCGCATTCTCCCATAAAAAAAAATAATAAAAAAATAAAAACTGTTGTAAAATGCATTTTTCACTCTGCATTTCTAGAATTTCTGCGCGCCAATTAAAACTTTTTTCTAGAATCCTTTTTAAAGCAACTTCTACTGCCTCTGCCTCTGCCTCTCTCCCTCTCTTTCTATTCTGCTGTTTCCCTCTTTTACTCCGCTGTCATTTATCTAGCTGCTTTATGTGTGAACTATTAAAAGAGAAAACGTTACGGCAAAATGTGGCACATAAAAAGCTGTCCCAACGTTGCAAGTAGTCCGTTTATTAATTGCTGCCGTGTCGAGCACATTAAAAAAACACACACACAGACACGCTTGACTGTATTTATGTGCGTGTGCCTCTATGTGTGTGTGTGTGTTTGAGTGTGGTCATAAAATTTGATGCTGCAACAGCAACAGAGGCAGCAGCAGCTCGCTGCCTCTCAGCGTGTTATTAAAAACTGCCAAGAAAAAATATAAAAGCAACAACTACGAGCAGCAGCAGAAGAAGCAGAAGTGTGGCAAGAAGTAGGCAAGAGCCATTAACCAGTCATTGTCGATAGAGTCATCATTGGCATCCTCAAACAGCTGCTATAACACAAGTACCCAAACAGAAATGAGCCAAACGCAACGAATATTGAATACTCTACGATGAAAATTGAAATATTCATAGAAATTGATAAAGGAATTGTTGGAGAACTGGGTTAACGGCTTGATTCTTAGGTAGGTTTTAAATTTATCAACATATGTGAATGTTTTCCAACACTGAACATATATTGGGTTGCAGCCAAGTCGATTTTCAGCACTGAAAATCTTTCTCACTGAGCAAAGTTGAAGATTTCAGAAGGAAACAATTTTTGCTTAAGACACTTTAAATACTTCTCAAATATCTTATCCACAGCTGGTTACAACGAACCTTAAACACCCTTCCTATAATCTATATGTAGATATTCGTGCAAATGTAGACTGACAATCGATTCATTTGGAATTTTCCAACACTTGAAATGTTTTCTAATCAGAGCTGGACTTTTTCTTAGGAAAAATGTACATAAGAATATATTTTATATATATAAACACTTTTAGCTGAAATCTTTGTTTTTTAATTAAATGAAACATTACATTGAAAAGAACATTTTCTTACAGACCCTTTATCCATTTAAAATGGGTAAGAATTGACATTTTTTAAAGTTGCACTTAATTGCGTTTGCTGTGTGAAAACTATACACAGGTTAAGGGCTGTTCATAGTCGGATGCACGCGACATTCTCGTTTGTTTTAATTTATGATTCGCTGCAAAGAATTCAAAGGAAAAGAAAATTTAAGAAAGAATTTTGTAAATATTTAATAAATTCATGAAATATCTGAGAGAGGAGAATCCTTGGACAAATATTTTCACTTTATTTTGGCCATGGCTCAGCTTTGGTTAGGGTATTTGAGCAACGCCAACAGTGACAACAACAAGGACAACAACAACAATGGCGTCAAACAATAATAAGTGGAAATTTGCAGCATATGCCGACAGGATTTTCATATCGTTTAAGCATGTCCTTCCGTTTCGACTGATTCGGTTTATGCGCCATTTCCTGTTGCTTTTTGCCGTTGTTCAATGTGCCCGTTGTTTCCGTCTTCATCTTTGTTGTTCTTCTTGTTGTTGTTGTTGTTGTCGCTGTTGTTTCCATGCCATTTTCCTTATTTTCTTCACTTAGATTTTCCCCCACATTTATTTCACTTTCTCTCTCTCTCTCTCTCTTTAAGTTTTATGGCATTTCCCACAAATAACAATTAGAGTAAAGTTTAGCATCGTTTGGTTTCAAAGTTGGAAAAACACCTTCCATGATTAATATTACGAAAGGATAACCGCGGTCACGGCTTATCCTGCTAATAGCCGCTCAGCCAACGTATCCTACGAGTCCTGCCACCAAGCCTCAGGACTATAGTTTTCTTATTGTTTTTTTATAAGTTAATCAGGCGTCCGAACATGATTCCCGCATTAAAGAATTCATTAGCATAATCTGCTGATCAACTTCCATTGCATTCCGATGCATGCTCTTGTTTGTATTGCGTGTGTGTGTGTGTGTGTGTATTAAAGTATTTAAGCAATTAATTACGTAATTATTCACGCCTGGAATATCTCCATTTAGCCTGCGAGCTGTGCGAAATGCCATAAGAAATGTAATTCAATTATTAATTGGCCTCTTCCACTGAACTCTGTATCCTTGTACTGAGACTTTTGAGTTTGAACTTTTACAACTTCTTCAATTCTCTTTGATAAAAATGAGCTCGCTTCATGAGAACTTTTCAGGCTTCCTTTATGCTTTTTCTTTTCACTGAAAAAAAAATAAAAAGAAAGGAAAAACCTAAAGGCGTCTTACAAAAAATGTTTTAAAGGCAATTCACCGCTGGCAGCAAATCGTTTACGAATACTGCAAAAAATTGGAATTGATTGATTACTTTTCTTTTCAACGAGGAAAAGAGAAAGTGAGAGAGAGAAGAAAGTAGAGTGAAGAAGGGAAAAGTATGAGAAAGAGTGAAAGCTTATGGATTCTGCGTATATTCTTTTCTATTCTTTTCTTTTCTTTATATTTGAAAGAAACTGACGACTTATGCAAACTCTATTGTTCAGTTATAAAGATATAGAAACATGATCTATATAGTTTTATTATCGGAAAAATATAATGTTTATATCAATTGTGATCTTTAGGCTTAGCAAAGATGATGAATACCATTTTTAACCTATTAAAACTGTATAAGAAAACTTAACTTAGGTTTCTTTTGATTAAATTTCTATGGTCCCTGCTTTGAGCTGTTGCCTGGGTGGCAACTCTTAAAAGCTAATAAGTGTTGCGAAGTTACTCAAATTTGTATAGGAAGTCATTTTTTAGTAACAATCTTGGGCAGTTCCATGCTCATTCTTAAGAAATGAAGATTTTATATTTATATGAAGAGAGGTTTACTTTTTATAAATACATTTTTTACGAAAGTTTTCATAAATGATATAGATAATAGATCAGAATTATTCAAATGATTGAGAGGTTACCTTAGAAATAGCGCGAATTTTGATTTATAAGATCGTTTCTTAGTACAGTCTCCAAATAGCTGACAGTCGATTGCTGCTTTTCCTTCCGTTTGTGCGAAGCTCCATCAATAATAGGAGATCCTTTTGTTGGTCTCCTACATTGTCCTTGCATATTATCGTGCAGGTTTTATAATTTCTGGCGAAATTATTGTTTTTATTTTGTTTTTTAAACGCCGTCAAAAGCTGTTCCGAAGAATGCTGCAAAATCTGCATTTAAGTAGCTTACGAGTACAACATTGTTTTACCATTGCGTTTGCTTCGATGATTTAACGTCTGTTCTTCACATTTAACTGTTGCCAGTGACAAAATCTGTTTGCATGTGTATGCGTGTGTGTGTGGGTGATGTGTGTGTGTGTATTTACGTGCAATGGCATTTACAATGCACGGAATTTAAGCGCTCGTAAAACAGCAACAAAAAGCATCATTTTACTGTCCAATGTCCTGTGTCCTGCGTTCTGCGTCCTATGTCCTGCGCCCTGCATCCTTCATCCATTATCCAGCTTTCACGTCCATTGTCTGTCCTCTTGCTGAGGGCAACATTTTCTTTTACTGTCTCTTCTCAACCGTCAGCTGCTGCGTCAGGACGACAACTGCTAGAAGGGTGAAGCGACCAGGCAAGAGGGTACAAGGAGCCGGGAGCAAGGACCAGGCAGGAGACGCGGCATAGAGTAATGTAGGACGCTTTTGTGGTGCTTATCCGCAGCTGGGCAACGTCTGAATGCCATCGCAGGAGTGAAACTTTTGCATTTTGCGCGAACTGTAATTGCTGTCTCCTTTTTGCCCAATCTGGCAATGTCCTGGTCCCGTCCGGTAGCCTCATCATTTGCAGCTTCTCAACGAACCATGTACTGCAGCCACCAAGTCCCAGTTCACATCCATTAACATGCATTCATATGCATTCACATTGTTTACCAGCTGAGATTTGTCAGTTCTCACTTTGCACTTTCCGATATTCTTCCATTTTCTATCGTTTTCCGCCCCTTACTTTCGCACTTTTCATCTTGTCAGCTTGTAAAGAGACCCACACACACATCTCTCTTTTGGGCTCTGTGCGTCCACTTGAATGAAGCTGGGCCGCTAACGGGCCAACGGACACTTGAATGCCACTTCAGGCTGAATCAGAGCAACCTGCCTATCCCTCTGTCCCTCAATTCCCTCATCCTCCCATCTACTCCTGGCACGCTGCAGAACGCTCACTTGACTGGTCATCAACAGCATTTCGACTAAAGTACTTTCCAGTGTCTCTCTGTGTGTGTGTGTGTATATGTATGAGTGCTTGTTCTAGGTTAGATTCTAATGAAAAATCGTTAAATATTCAAAACGGAAATTTACCTAACAAGTGACAAGCGTGTCAGCACTTTGGGACCAAAGACTGCAAACAGACTATTGCTTCTACCAGGTGTGTGTATACACACAGTACCCAAATGCAACCTGGCACGATGATCCAAAATTGCAAACAGTATAAATCGCCATGAGTCCTGGACCAACTCTCAATCCCATAAGCAGCTGCAGCTGCTATTGATTTCTGATGGATATCTCGAACGATTTTCCTTTCGCTCAGCAGGTGCTTTAGCCTCCCCATGGAGTACTTCTTGTTTTCCCATTTGATTTATCTTTAATGGCATTTCAATTTCCAATGTTTACCGTTACACTTTGGGTGAATCCCAATTGGATAATTACGCACAAATGCCGCTCCAATTGGAATTACATAGCATTTAATTTGTAAGAAACCAAAGTGGCGCTAGTGGCGCCATCTAGCGTACGTTAGAAATGCTCATAAGCCTAAACGTTGCTTTAAAAATAAAACTAATATTTTTTCATTTTATGTATAATTTTATAATATGTATAATATTTATATATATTTTATATATTTATTATTTTTTATCAAAGACCAAAAAAATAAATTACAATTTTTAATATAAAAAAATCCAATGCAAAAAATATTTTATACAAAAACTTACTATTTTTATAGTGTTTGATATTAAATATACCTTAACTAATAATTTATATATTTTAAGAATTTTGTATACTTTGTACTTTTTTAATATTTTATCTCGTTTATAAATTATTTTTATTAATTTTTTTATATCTTTATATTTATATATTTTTTTAATTTCATTATCTGCACTTTTTATAATAATTTTTAAGTACTGTACTGCGACTCTCTACCAGCTTAGGTAAATTGTATATATATTTTTTGAATTGTATGTATTATATACCTGTATATAATATCCTTATATACTACCTTTATAACAGCACTTTATATTGTTAAACAGCCCTTAAAAAACTTTACCTAAAGTACAGCTTAATGAGTTTGAAATTTAAAAAAATTGTTGTCATTAATTGCATTGGAGTAGAAAGAGCAGCTGTAACTAGGCATACATTATGTAGGGTTAAAATATATATATAGTTAAAGGAGAAGCACAAATATTTATACCCCCAAAGTGGGTTCCAGGTAGAACCAACAGCTGGGAGACAACTCGGCCGGATGATAGATGGTGGTGCAGGACATCTAAGCTAAGGTCTCATTACAATTAACCAGACTCATACATTTTAATTATCATAATGATAATCGACATTGCTTTGACTGACAAGGAGTGAGAGACAGTGACAGAAAGTGATAGAGAGAGAGAAAGATATAGAAAGAGAGGTACAGAGTGAGAGTCCTGTGAGTGATTAGCATTTGGCTTAGTTTCTTTGCTAATTCAACAGGGCCAACAGACTGGGGCAATGTCTATTTAATATTTGATCGCCTTTCGACTGAGACTGGGACTGGGACTGGGACTGGGAACGTACAGTGTACGACTTTGACTGCCTTTGATGTATCCTCTGGATCCTAATTGGATTGCATCTTTATTAATTAGACTGTGTCGTTTATGTTGCCACAAAATTTCGTTAGATAGCATGAATATAGCCTTGAAGTGTATGTAACATAGTGCTCGGTTCTGGGAATTGAGTTTCTCAGTTCCTTAGTTTCTCACTTTCATCATGTCTGAGCTTGTCAGTTTCTGAGTTTTCCTCAGTTTTCCAACGTTTGGTTGTGGTGTCTCCTGTCTCCTGACTGCTGACTGTTGACTGTTGACTGTTGCTTGATGCCTGTTGCCTATGCAAATCAAGTTTAAATAACTTAGGGCTATGGAGCTGGGAAATAATTAAAATATGCTGGCAAAGGCAAACAACATGAACAACAAAACGAGGCAGCAAAAAACACGCAAAACAAATTGATAAATATGCAAATTTAATAGACTCCCCAAGACCTATTTGCATAAATCTTCTTCGCAGCGCCAAAAAAAAAAAAAAAAAATACATTTTCCAACCGCCCAAACCAAAAGTTAAGAAATAAAAATAAATAAATATATAAAAGCAACATAAACAGAATGTAACAGCTGACAGCCTAAAAGAAGAGTTAGTTGAATCTAACATTAAGTTTAATAATCGATTCATTATAATTTTTATTATAAAATGCCTATTGTATGATGAGATACTATCCTTAAAGTATCTGGAATATCATATTATGTATATCAAATCATATGAACTTTGGATTCGTTGAAGGGAGATTATATTAATTTCTACTAAAATAAATGCTATGAAGTTCCCTCAAACACAGGCTTTATTTCAAAGGTAAATGACATAATAGTGTTATATAATATACTCTATATCTTATACAGATATATCTCAAGTCCTTTTACTGATCTATCATTGAATTCTGAATCGTTTTATATGTGTTTTTAGTATATCTATGGGGTCTTACATTTCACCCTATATAAGGTATACTAATAAAAATATTATATTATATTCCAAATAGTATTCCTATAAGGTATAATCGCAGATTTTTTACCACCTCGATCGGTAGATATATTAAACTATAAAACTTTTGTATCTGTTTTGGTCTTTTAAGAAACTAAATGCCAAATTTCTTCACTTTCATTCAAGTTGGGTTCGATTTATTGTATAGAAATACATATGCGAAAAGTTGCCAGAACCTTCATCAATTACAAAGAATACACAATATATAAGATAATATATATAGTTTAACAAACCAACATTGATACATCTATATATATATATTCAGTACTATCCATAATATACATACGAATTCCACATTCGTTTGAATAATTTCCATTAATCGGAATGTAAAATTGTAAATAGCATTGAAATAGTTAAGTGGCAATCAACTGAGGCTGCATTGGGTAAACCAATCAAATAAACATACAGTTAATGCAGCCACATTACCACACACTCAAGTACACATACTACCACACACACACACACACACACGCACACTCTTAAATATGCGCGATGTAAGAGCCGCTAAATAACTTTGAAGATATTACGTATACGACGCGTTAACTGTGCGCCACTCTGCGTTTAGCCTTCTCACGCCGACACACACATAAAATATTTGTTTCGCTTTCCTGTTTATTTAAGCCCCCCCCCCCCTCTCTCTCTCTTCCCCTCCCTTCTCTATCACTCCCCTGTTCTATGATCTATGCATGTTTATTAACGTGTACGTTATTTGTATACACGACTGCCTTTTGCATATTAAACACAGCTCGACATCCTCTTTATGTCACTCCGCACCTCTGTGACCCTCTTCCTTTGCTCCTGTTTAAATGCCGAGTTATCAGATATCCTTAGCTACAAATTTCTGCCGCATTTTGCATATATCAGTGGCGCGTCGAGAGAACTGAAAACGGGATTGGGGGGGGAGTGCGCGCCCAACGAATCGTTGAGTTCTGTGTTTAGTCAGTTGTGAAACGCCACAAGCCATCACATGCAACCCAGAATTATTGCCCTAGTTGCTAATAAACCCAACAACGGAGCCAGTCGGAACCGGATGAAATCGAGGATACAACTACGAAAATGTGGAAATGGCATGTGTACCTTATAGTAATAAACCAACTTGTGGCCCATTTCGGTCAGTCTACCATTAACGCATGTATTTGACATGCTGCCCATGGGCCAACCAAAAAAAAAAAACAACAACAACAATCATAACCAAGTTAGCAGAAAAAGCCCAAGGAACAGGCTCAAGTTGAGTCACTCAATCAAAAACCTGACCAAACGACTTCATAAACTCCAGAAGCTCTGTACAAAGTTTTTCCAAGAGTATAGAACAGGCAGAAGGAAGCCCTACACGAAAGTATCTAGAGTTCTATCAACAGTTGAAACTATTGAAACTTATTAGGTTTTAAATTTTCTATTAGAAGTTTTCCTAGAAGTTTCTTTAATCCAATCTGAAATCGTCTAATTCCATTGATGCACTCTTCAACACATAAAGAAACACTTTCTATTTATAGTTTAGTTTATTGCAGGGTATTTGGCTGTCCATGTGCTTTAGAAATGCTTTAGTGCTTGGTAGTCAAGCATTAATGCTCCTCGGAATGCTTTCGTCTTGGTCTTACGCTTCCGAGAATCCCCTTCTTATGTGATTGAATTGTCTTTATTACTCAACAAGTTCGAAAAACGCATTCCAGCAGTCTCTTATGATATATACGTACGAGTATAACAAGCATGAAAAACATTAACGTGTTGGGTCAAAAACTAGTAAGCACACACACACACACACACACACACATTTATACACAAAGCCCCATTACTTGAAGGGGGATAACATAGGAAGAAACATGGGAAAACACTCAAATGCTCATTCACGCTCCAACGAACAAAGCTTCAATGAGCAAAGCTTTGAAATGCCTACATTACGAGTTTCAGGAGAGAGACAGGTACAGTGCAGGGTGTGTGCAAAGAGTGTGTATAGGGGTTTGTATATGTTTTTGGTACTTAGTCGCAATAGAAACACCAACAGAAAAAATATAATTATGGCACATTTTGGGTGCCAAAGCATCAATACCCTGGATGGACCTTACGGACAGAATTGAACAGAAAACTATTTCATTTTTTGGATCCGATTCAATAATAATCCTAGGATTTCCTTACTCCAGCCTGAATCCCTTACTATCATCCTGATCTCGATACTAGATTCACTCTCTAAACGTTGAGGATCCTTCCGAAACCCTCTCAGAAGCTGCCTCGATTGGCAGGGAACAATATTCTTAAGATCTAATGGGTAGAGCATCTGAATCCTTCTGAATCCATTCTTTATCCTTCGAATTCATATAGTAAACTATTAGAGTTTATGATGGAGGCAAGACACTTAAGATGCCTCTATGGACTTCTTATATTATTATGCTGCAGGGTATTTGATTTCACTTAAAAGTAGAACTGCTTGTCCTGACTAAAGGAAGCCATTAACGCTCTACGGGCAGAAATTGTAATTGTCCTTTTAAGATTGCACTTTTAATGGCCTCTGGGAACCCAATTGCATTCTTTGATGGCGCCAACAAGGCGTGAAGAAGTCTATAATGATGGTGCAATAGAAAGATTGTCATATGGACATCGCCCTAGTTATTCTGGAAGGAAATGTTTATCAACCTATAAGAAATCAACTTAGGGTTAAAATGAGCTAGGACAAAATAATCAGCGATCATTTTCAAAGATCCGTTCATTATCCAAGAAAAACAAGCGACTTCATTGCTGTTAGGATAACATTAACTTCTCAAGGATACAAAAGATTAGGAATAAAAACTACAGCTTTTAAGATGGTCAATAACAGTTAACGATTCTGGTTTACAGAATGGGGAGTATTAAAATGAATGACAAGAATTTTTGTTAACTAACATTTGCCAGCCAAAGAGTGTCCTCAGCTGAGGCAATTGACAGATGCCCTTTGCCGCAGCGAGAACGAGGCAAATGTCAGGACACCAATGATAATAAAGATGCCGCGTCTGGTCTTAAGCCAGTCGAACACTGTGGTGACCATAGACTGACGCCTCATGAGAAGCTGCCGCTCCTGCAGCTCGAGCACCTCCAGGTGTTGCTCCAGCTGCTCTATGATGAGCTCCAGCTGCTTTGTTGTATCGGACCTGGCCTTCTGCTGCTGCTGCTGCTGCTGCTGCTGCTGCTTTAGTTGCTGTTTCTTCTGCATCTCCTGCCACTGGCCGCGCCGGATGCGTTGCATCTCCTGTGTGTAGTTCATGCTGTAGATGAGCAGGTAGCGCACCTGCAGCAACTGTGTCTCCTGCTCGTGCTGGCAGATGGCCACGCATCGCAGCAGCGTGCCGCATAGGGAGTAACCCCAGCCGGGCGTCCATTCGGCCATGCTGCATGCCAGCTCGAGATCATCAAAAAGCTCCACATCCATTTTGCTCACATCCCGATACGAGCTCGCAATCAGGCCATAGAGCTCCTCCATATCGCCGCTAAAGTACACACAGGATGCCGGATCCAGTGCATCCGTTTTCAGCTGTACCCGATGCTCCACACGGAACACTAGCTGCGGCCTGGGATGTGGCTTTGCCTTCAGCTGTCGCCAGAGCACCAGATGCTCGTTGCGATGCAAGTTACGCAAATGCGGTGTTCCGCTCTCAATGAGCAGCCAGTGGAGCAGCCTCTCCTGCTCCGAGGGTATCATATCGTGCAGCAGCTGCTGCTGTATATAACCCAAATCCGGCATTGTGCCCATAACATTGCTCAAAGCATTTATATTGAAGCCATCCGGAGTGCAATAGGCCGGCGGATAGGGCACCAATAGCTTCTCATAGCGATAGCTCTGCATGGCCATGGCGAAGAGCACCCACTTGGCATCCACACCCAACAGATCCTTCTCCAGCTCCATGCGCAGCTCATCCGTAAACCGAAGACGCCTCGATTCGTTCACCACGCTGATGAGCAGAGGATCCATTCGTCCAGAACAATTCTGGGTACAATTGCTTTGCATCAATTCAGATTGCTTTTCTCTTTGCATCTTTTACCCACTTTTACCCTCTCTTTCTCTCTCTATATATATTATATGTATGTCTCTTTCTCTCTGGTCACTTCTTATAAGCACTTTACTATTTCAAATAAACTGCGTATAGTTTTTCCTAAAAATGCGTCAAAGATCTGAACAAAATTTGGAAAAAACCCGCGAGTTTCTTTAATAAAAAAAGTATTTTTCATCTGTTACTCTCTCTCTCTCTCTCTCTCGCTTCCTACATATACAAATATATATACTCGTACATAGTATAGTCCTGCTTTATGTGTTCTCAATACTTCGTGCGAATACAATTTAGAAAAACAAAAAAAAAAATTATAAAATCTGTTTCTGTGATTCACCAACTTTATAGTCTTACTGCTGCCTACACAAAAGCTGAACATCTACTGAAAATATATCACATTTTTTCAGGGCCAAGCCCCTTCCCAATGATATCAAAATCAAGGACTACTCTATGGAAGTAGTTATACGATATGAAACGATAGCTTGGAAAAGTGTCGTCAAACCACATTTAAAACCATTTTCTTTTTTAAAGAGCTGCTCTCAAATTTCCTGGCGGCACTTCAAGTTTCAGTTTATAGCCATGTTAAGGCCGTAATATGGCTTAAATGTACGTAGAGTAGAGCGGCAAGCCCAGAGTGCCATATAAATTGTTATAGGCCAATTCTCAACTGGCTTTTGTACAGTTAATTTTCGAGACGTTCGGGCGTTCAATTACAAAAGTTTTTGGCCAACAAACTCGGCCAAGTTAATAACATTTATCGCTGTTCATAAAACATACACATGCTGGTCTCCCTCTCTCTCTCTCTCTCTTTCGTTCTCTTTCCGTGTATGTGTGTGTGTGTGTGTGTGTGTGTGTGTATTTGTCCTTTCGGGTCTCTGAATGAAGTTATTGCAACAAGTTCAACCTCTTTTTTCACTCTGCTTCTGGTCCTTGCGCCATTGCCAAGCGTTTGCCTGGCATATCCGGCTTCCGCTTGGGATGGCCTTGTCTGCGCAGACCTTGCTCCGCCGTCGATTTGACTTGTAACCATACAAATTGCACACACACACACACACACACACGCAGACTAACACATCCACACATTTGTACAGTTACAGGGGGGAAAACTTGCTAAATAGTTGAGCAATTCTTTTAAGTTGTTTTGCGTTCGCCGAGTTTTCTCGTGGGATTCGCCTGTTCCTGGCATTGGCCTGTTGCGCTTTACTTAGCCTCAACTCTAGATTCTCTGGCCTTAGAGTAGTTTTGACTTTGCTGCCTGCAGGGTTAGAACCCATTGGCCTAATTGCACGCTGTCCGGCTTAAAGTTCAACTTTTCTTTGCTTCTCTTTTTTTTTGTTTCCTTTTCTTTTCTTTTATTTTTATTTTTTTCGCAATATTTTATTAAACAAATTTCCGCTTTGAATTCTGTCAGCCGCAACAGCGTCCACTGCCCAATCCGTACCTTCGTTCTCAGGCAGACATAAATTATGGGTGCCAGCCACAGGTGGGCGTCAACAGGCACCTCTTTCTTTGCACACCTCGCTGAGGCCCGTCAATTGTTTGATCTGCTCCAAAACCCCATCAAAAAAAGAACTTTATGCTACCTGTATTGGCGGCTAACTGCCAAATGGCAAATCAACCTTGACGGTTAACATCAAAGAGGCATTTTCAATTGTTTCAGTTTACTGGCTTTCCCGACACGCCCCTTTCAATCTGCCTTAAGCTCACCAAAAAGCCTCATGGTCAAAAAAACAGAAGGAGTACAGTGGCAGCTGGCAGTAAAGCCCCCAAAGCTTGAACCAAAACTTACCCCAACTCGCAAAATGATATAGGGCTATGCTGGTTATATATAGTGTAATCAATACTTATCGCTTCTCAGGAGATTCTATGGGATCATCTGGTTGTATCAGCTCATTTTATCAGCTCTCGTCTTATCCTTTTTATCCATTCTCATACTTTCCCTTCCCATGTTAACCTATCCTATCCCACGATTTTATCCTTTCCTTTCCAATTCTGTCGTTTCATCACATCTCATCTCATCTTCTACTTCTACTTATCGCCTCTTAAGAGATTCTATGGGATCCTTCATCCAGCATTTCAACTCATTCCATCAGCTCTCATCTTATCCTATCCTTAATATTATGCTATCGATTTTGATACTTTCCCCTCCCATCTTAACCTATCCTCTCCTATGATCTTATCCTTTTCTATCGAATTCTGACATTTCATCTCATCTCATCTCATATTCTAGCTATCATTTCTTAAGAGATTCTATGGGCTCATCATATCCTTTCATCCCATTCTATCAGCTTTCATCTTACCTCATCAAATTTATATCTATTGATATCCTTTCTTATTCTTTCCCTGAGATGAGGGGCCTATCTTCTGCTATCATCCTATTCTTTCCATTCCAATTCTGTCATTTCATCTCATCTAATGTCATTGGATCTCATCTCATCGTACCTCATCGAATTTTAACTCACAATCTTCCAACATTATCCTAAACCTGCCACATCCCATTCTTTAAAGTCTCTGAATCCTAAGAAAGATTTGATTCGTTAATCAAAAGGGAGACAGATTTGGTCCTGACTGACCAAGAAAATATATATCAGCCTTATAGATTGCGTCTTTTTTTAGTTGAAACCCTAAAGATAGATCCAGATTAGCTTTCAGAGCAGCACTTTTCATGAATTAGCAACTAATCTGTGCTCTATTTGGAAGCCAAGTTTCAGTTATGGCTCTTAATTGGTTCCATTAAGAACTGACTGAATCAGGTGACAAGCGGCTAGATGAGATGACAAAACTCGATGCCGTTGCCTGTCGGCTTAGCTAAGAGAGTAGAGGAGAAGGTGGAGCTTAAGCCACATCAGGCTAAGGACATGAGGATGATGCTCCCCTCTTAGTCCAACTCGTTCGCTTGGTAAAACACATAAAATTTATTTTCGGCCAAAAGTCACAACGATTTGCATGCTTAAAAAAAAGTCAGGTTAAGTTCCTGAATCCGTTAACTCTCCATCCGATTCAGAGTCCGAACATTGATGAGCAATTTCGCGGAATGGAAACTTGGCCAGCAATCGGCCTCTACAATCGCAGACATAGATTTTATGGAGTAGGTCCTTCTTCAGATTGGGTGTGGGTTTGGGCAATTGGCCATGGACTTCGGTGAGAATCACATCGCGGCTGTTTGTTCGTGGATCCAACTGCTTCTCTAGCTTGAAGCTCTTAATCACATACTGCTCCAGCAGGTCTGCCTTCAGATGTGCCATAATTCGTGATGTTCCAATAAAACTTGAGTGAAATGTTAAAAATGAAACTGTTTAGGAAATTTAAATTTAGTTTCGTGCCATTTCTGTGTGAAGCTTTTGAATTATATTATATTAGATATATAAAAAGTGATGTAAACTTTCACATCGCATGCCCCGTTCAGCAGCGATTTGTGCCACATCACTTGACTGCAGAAAAAAGAAGGAAAAAATATTGTGAAAATCAAAAAAAAATCTGCTTGAAAAGCGAAAGACTTTGGCAACTCGAACTTGGCCAGAATGAAAACCTCTGCAGCGCATAATGATGAACCCAACTGACAGAGGACCAAGGGAATCTCAGTTTTTCTCTATGTATGCGTGTGTGTGTGTGTGTGTGTGTGTGTGTGTGTGTGTGTGTGTTGAGATTGTTTACATTACTCCTCCGTAATGCATGCCCCGGGCTGGCAGCTTACACTGAACTCACTTATCTCCACTCGATTCCCCTAACCTCAACAGCTCAGCACAAGGCTCAGCTTTCATCATCTTTTGGCAATGGCTCGCGGCTGACGCAGGTTAAAAAACATGAAAACTTTTGCCACAACTTCACAACCGAACCGAAGAAAACAACAGCAAGTGAGATAACAACAAGTATATACGACTAGCAGATACCCTATAAGAGAGTGTATAAGCCAAATTTTACTGTTTTTGGCTAAAGAAAATGCAAGGGAAGTAGAACTTGAGCGATTCTCAATCAATGTAATACATTCGCTTAGAATCAAAGAGTTTTTCGAGGTTAAAAGTTAACCAATTAGTTGAAAGATAGTGAAAACATTAATTGAATATATCAAATGGGAATGAACTTGCCACTTTCGACTTCTTGTTTCTCTCGAATTTACTTGAATCCCATCGAGGTACAGGGGGTCGATTGTGGTAAGTCTCAGGACCTCATCAAATGCAAAAGAAGGTAACGAATGAAAAAAAAAAGGCACATAATGCCCGTGTATAGTATATAGTTTAGTAAGCTGTGACTATAAATAAAGGGCATAAAATGCGTTGAGGCCTGAAATTGATGTGCCCCAAAATACGATTGCAATGACAGATGCGCGCTATTAACGGCAAAAGGTGAACGATACACGGCAAACGGCGCACGGCAGACGGCAGACGGCACACGGTGAATGCCAAAAAAGAAAACAGGACCTGAAATGGAGAATACAAAACCCATAAATTGCCAACAGTTGCCAAGGTAGCAGCAGCAGCGAAACCCTCAGGGGCTCCCCACGACCAAAAGGCAGGCGGCAATGCAAAACATTTCAATAATGAAAGAAAAAACATCAAAAAAAAATAAAAATAAAAAATAAAACGTGAAAGAGAAAAAATGAATGAAGGCAAAAAAATCAGAGCAAAAGCTGCTAAGCACACAAACTCAACAACCATATATGTATGGTAAGTGTGTGTGTGTGTGTGTGTATGTGTGTGTGTAGTGAGCCATTTTATGTTAACAACTTTCTTGGCCCAAGGCCTTCTTCATCAAGAAGCAAGCGATGTTGCCGACTTTATCATCATTTTGTTTATCATTGACAACTCGTCACCATCATTATGAGCATAACAATGATTATGTTAATGACCATGATGATGATTATGATGTTTTTGCTCTTCAAGTGTGTGCCACATGTCACACACACACAAACACACACAGACACACACACACACACACACACACAACAAATAGAGCAAATCAACGAAGAATCCTCTCTGCGTCTGTAAGAAAAAATTAAAATAAAAAAAAATAAATAAAAATTCTCATAATAATAATAATAATAATAATAATATAAAAAATATATAAAAATAAAAATAAAATAAACGAAAATCAGTTTTTTATTCAATGCAAAGCAGCCAAATTCAGGCAGCAGATGGCGCTTTTGTGCAGGTTGAAAAACTTTATGAGCCATAAAACAGGTGGAAAACGACGCATAGGCACGCAAAACATTCGCCGTCGTCCTTTGTCCTTTGTCCTTTCAACCACATACTTGCCTTGTCGGCGTCTGGGCGTGGTTCCTGCTCCTTATGCATATCATTCATCTCCGGCTTGCAAATAGCCAAGTTACTTTTAACATAATATACGGCTTTTGGGCATGTTTCGATGCTAAATCAAAGCTAATATTTGTGCGCTCCGAAGCCAAAGGATAAACAGATGTTCTGCATATTAGATACAGTCCTGTGGCTTAAATCATATTTATAATATTCATAAATATCAGAAGTGGCTATTAAATTCAACTTGTAATAAGATTTATACATATTACTTATAATATATTAGCATATAATATAATTATTTATTTATTTTTTATTTAAAATTTTATTATCTTTAATCGTAGCTAGAACTTATTTATATTTTCTATAGTTTTCAGGTCCAATTTTAATCCAGTGGCGCGAAGTAAATAGTATTTTCCTTAAGCTAACATTTTAATAGAGTAATTTCCCCAAGCTGAGACTTTAATAGACTATTTTCCATATGATAAACATGCCTGGGAGCTTAGTCAAATGTTAATGGCTTAAAAGTTATAGACGTAAATCAAAATTGAATGAGTTCCTAGGGAAAAGTATTTCACTGAGATTTACCCTAACCCTTTTCTTCTCTTTAACTTTGTTATAGACCAGGCTAAGAGTTAATATGCTCTTCCTTTCAAGATTACTTGTGCAACTGAAATCTTTTTAAGATTTGTGAAAGCAAATCGGATGAGACTGTTTGACATGGGCTCATCCTAGGCTGATCTTTTCCTGAGTTACAATTTTATATAGAACTTATAGGTAACTTCTGGTCATCTGGAGCCTCCCTCCCCAATAAAAGAGATGTTTCCTCTGCTTTCCATACATTTTGATCGATTATTTTCCTTTCCGCAGTTTCTCCTTCCGCTTAACAGCCTCTTCCATCAGAAATGCTTTCAGTTAAACTCCATACCAGAAGCACTCAACGAAACTGAAAAACAAACAATCTTCCAGCTTTGGTACATCCATAAAGAGCTACCAGTACCAAAAATACTCCATACGGTCCAACCCAATGAAACTAAAGTTAAAATTTCAGAGAGTTTCAAAGTGCTCCCCAGCCAAAAAGTATCCTTGGAATATAAAGTGAAAGTGAAAAGCAAGAGAAACAGCACTGTCACACTTTTCCCCAGTTTTGGGCTCTGTAATCCCTGCTCTCAATTTCCCGCTCAAGGTTCAACTTCGACTGAGGGGCAGAGCTGAAGCTGAAGCTGCAGCAGACACGTTAAAGTCTAATCATCATTGGATGCGATAATTGTGAGGCTGATAATTGTCATTAGAGCGGCCATTTTGGGGTCTGCTACCTCAGTTAGTCCCTCACCCTAACCCTCCCCCCTCTAGCTCTCGGGCTATTTTTAAGGCTGATACATAAACACAAGGGGAGAAGCGTTCGTCCTGTGAGAGACCCGAAAGTACAAGCTATCAAATTGATTTTTATTTATTTTTTGCCTCCACTCTCGGCACATTTGTTTGTTTTTTGGCGCTCAGCCTCAGCATATTTTGTTGCTCGTAAAAGTTTTTGATATAAAAAGTAAACAAGCATCTGCCAGAAAAAAGGAGATGGGGCCGGAAGGGAGCAGCAGCAGCCGAAGAAGAAGAAGAAACTCTCTTAACTCTCAACTCCAGCAAGTCCCCAACTCTCTAACTCTCCAACTGGCAACATGAGATTCAAAATTATGCCAAGCCGAGAACCCTGAAATGGCAGCCTTTTATGCTTGTATTATTTCATGTTTTTCCCTCATTTCATTTTTTTTTTTGTTATTTTTTTCTTTCTGTGCACTTTTTGGCAGCCATTTTGACTGGAAGCGGCTACAAAGTTTGGCCAAAAGCTTAAGCTACCGCTATGTAGGAACCCTTCGATGCTCGATGCTCCACGCACTCGCATGCATTAATTAAAAGTTCAGGGCCACAAAAATCCCACCACAGGCAACACCAACCCGAACGCCTACAGATGGGCCTGGGCGTGACTACAAATATCCTCGCTTGGCCCAGTCAGCTGTGGATGGGGATGCGGGCAGGGTCCGCGGGGTCCGCGGGCTCAGACTGTGCTATTTTTAGCGGCTTTCAGCCTCATTCGCACAAACCAAAGAACAATTAAATAAAACGTTTCCTAAGTGTTGCTTCGACCTACTAATACCCTTTCGATCCTTTTGACAGATCGTTTAGCTGACAGGTGCTGAACTGAATTTGTGTCCTTTAAATGAATCTTGAGGTTTGATATATATTATTTATATGGACAGACTTTTTACTATGCTTCATATCAGAATATATATTTTATGACATGTTTCGATCTGGGTTGGAAAACTCTAGAGAATTCTCATCAATTCTGTGCTGGACTACATCGCATATATAACAGATATATAGGGTATATATATGTGTGCAGGAATTCTCCACCCGCACCTTTGGTCGCTTTTGATAGTTGACTTGCCGACGCTGTTGCTCCGCCGAATGCCATTTATCAGATGCCCAAGCAGCTGAAGCAACCAAAGCAACCGAAGCGAAGGAAAAGCATGCGGGCTGCGACTTTCTTTAAGCTAACCCCGCTCCCCTTTCCTAACCGTTACCTTTCACCCCTCACCTATAGCCACGCACAAGCACGCTCACATGCAGTGTGGCAGTGTGCCTGTGACTATGCCTCAGCCTGTGGCATGTCACTGTGCCCCATCTTTTTCACTTTCGCCGCATCCTATGGCCCTTGGTTGCTTCCCTCTGGGTCATGGCAACTGTGCGTAACTATAATTAATTTCATTTTAGACTTGTTAGCAAATAAACGAGCAAACGATGCGGTCCATTGTTTGGTTTTAGACTGTTTCTCTTTCTCCCTAGCGCCCTAGCAGAGCAAGTGAAAGTCGCACAAGGGTGGGGGGTGGAGGTATGCGGCAAGGGGAAAAGGATTCGAACAAAAGCTGGCACTATTTTAGCATCATTTAGTTGGTTCGTTGTTCGCACTGGGGCGTCTGCACTTGCTTGCCACTTGACTGCCAGCTGTGAACTAACAACAAAGTCGACTCCCCCGCTACCCCTCCTCCCCTGCCTACGAGTCATTGAGCAGTGGCAAGTCTGAGAGTTTATTGCTCCAGCAAAACTGTTGCGCTTAAAGTCTAGAAACGATTTCTAATTGATAAATGGGAAATTATTTATAATGAATGCGAATTTATGAAATTATTTGGGGGAACATTTTCATAATTTCATAATTAATAGTAAACTAATGAGTCGGAAATATGTTTAACACGAACTACACTTTTCGATCTTAAAGCTTAAACAATATTTCCCACTGATTAATGGGGAATTTTATAGCCGAATATCTGAAATTGGATTCGTTTTATATATATTATATATCACAGGTGCTTGGTATTACCTTGGCAATCCGTTAGCTCTAGTTTTTTTATATGCACTTGAATTATGCACGCGCACACACATACACACACACACGCACACGTAGAGAGAAAAAGACTCTTGGGAAAACGTTGCCAAGGTGGCTGCGGCACATGCTAAGGAAATTAGATTTTACCCTACAACAATTGCGCTCAGCGGAAAATAGCGACAACAAACACGCAGATAACCGTGGTTGATGCCACAGCGGCAAAAGGGGTGGCACAGGGGGTGGGCTCCAGCTTTAGCTCTAGCTGTAGCTGAAGCTGTAGCTGTAGCTGTGGGTGGCTGTTCGTGATATAAGCTTGGGGCAGCTGAGCTAAAACGGCTTAAATGTTTTGGCACCGCCTTTTCGCCTTTTCGCTTGATTTGCATAATGGCTGCTGGGGATTGCATGTCCCCATGAAGTATGCTATATATTTGCACACACTTTCAATCGGTTCTCGGTCAGGAGCGAACTGGTTCCAAAATGGCGCCCAACAGGCTTCAACTATTGTACATTGCTTTAAAGTTTATCTGTGATGAGCGTGTCGTTTGTGACATTTATAACATCCATCAAAAATCATATTAAATAAAAGGATCAAAATATTGATAGTGTTTCAGCTCTGGTGAGTTGTCATCTGGTTGGTCGTGGTTCCGGTCCTGGATATCCGTTTCGTTCTGTCCACTCTTCCTGTCTCTGAGTTCCGTTGCTTTCTTTAGCCAAGGCGTGCCGCATTGTCAGCGGAAATTATTTTGCTGTCAGCTGCCAGTCATCATGTGAGGCAACTTGGCAACTTGGCTGCATGTCCAATGGCCATTCATTCGCCTTGTGCATTCCAAACAGAGCAGCACCAACTTGGCCAGTCAGCTTTTGCTCTCGCCTTAACCACCCTAATAATCAAGGCAACAATAGCTTCTCCACCTCACAAACACACCCAAACACACACACATAGAGTCCTTGCAGCATCATCAGCTCAAATCCAAAAGGATACTCATGCCCCTTAGTTCACTTTGCGCATATTAAATTGCTGTCTGCATATAAAAACTGAGCGCACTTTAATTATTTATTTATTCAAATGGTCACGGGCTAATCTGACATCGGACCGACTGGGTGGACCTTGTTGGTTTTTGGGTGAAATTTTAAGGTGCTCTCAAGGTCCATTCTCAAAAATTAAATCAACCTCTTTATAAATCATTCCGGCTACTTAAACAGAAGTGTATGTGACCTACAAGTACCAAAAACATACGAGTATATGTATATAGAACCTAATGCCAAATTTGGGTACAAAATTATCCCAAACATCCTTGCACCACTCGCCATTCCCCAGACTAACCAAGGACCTACCTCATCCAAAAGGATGCCTACTTACAAAAGCAAACTGAAGCCCTAAACTTAATATGCTTTTCCCTCTCAAATGAAACCATTTTGTTATGCTTAAGTTGCACCATTCTCTGAATCTATAAGAAAACAACTCTTTTCTTCTTATTTTAAAAGCTAATTACAGCTGTTAGCGCTGGGTTATTGTTATACAGTTGTGCTTCCCTATAAAGAACTTCAAGACAATGCAGCTCGAAATGCATGCAAGTACTTTTTTCTGCCCGTTAACAAATCTGTCGACTGCAAAATAAAATTAAATACAGTAAAATCTTTTTTTACACGGTAGGTACGTTCCTAAGAAAACCGTGTAAAAATACACGATTCATCTGTAAATTTGAGGATCTGTTCCAGAACCTATAAAAATAGTGTAAAATGAAGAAAATCAGATATTTTCTTAAAAAACCGTGCAAAAAAGTGATATTAAACTTCATTAAGTAATAATAAAAGAAAACAATTCATATTTATTACTAGAAAATAAATTAGTTTACAGTTTAAATTCAATCCATAAGTACATTAAATTAGGAAACAAGAGTACAGCTACTCATTCTTAAAAATAGCACTGTCGTCAGAAGATATGTCTAACACTGTTGGATTTTGATCTAATGCAGAATTATCTTCATTATTAGCGGCCTCTATAGGTTTTTTGGTTATAAAGTCTGTTAAAAGAATTTGTTATTTTGGTTTTTTGGAATTCGTGTTAAATCAAAAATTACGTGTAAAAAATTTTAAATTTCTTCTTGACGAACCGTGTTATTTTCAAAATCGTGTAAAAAAAGAACGTGTAAAAAAGATTTTACTGTATTAATAAAAATATAAAATAAAATAAAATATATAAAAATAAATAAAATGAAAAGATAAAAGATAATAGTTAAAAGTCTGAGAAAAAAATATTAAATTCTTTCTAAATAAATAAAAAATATATAATATATTAATAATATTCATATTAATAAAATAAAATTCTAAATAAAATAATATTAAATTTAATTCTTTAAAATAAATATAAAATATTATTTAATTATTATTAAATATAAAAATGAAAGGACAAAAGTCAGGGAAAAATATAAAAAATTATTAATATAATTATTATAAATTAGTATAAATACTATAAAACTGCAAGATAAAATTAAATATTAAAAGAGCAAATTTAAATTAAAAATTAAATAAATAAAATTAAATAATTATTAGATTATTATAAAATAAATATAAAAATAAATAAAATGAAAAGATAAAAGTTAAAAGTCTGAGACAAAAGTCTGGGAAAAATATAAAAAATTATTAATATAATTATTATAAATATTGTTAAATTATTATTACATATAAAAATAAAAACATAAAAAGAAGAAGGTTGAAAGTCTAAGAAAAAAATATTCAAAATCTTTAATATAAATATTTAATATTATTGAGATTAGTATTAAATATTAAAATGAATAGAGAAAAGTCTGGGAAAAATATGAAAAATGGATTTTAATTTTAAATTGATTTTATTTGATGTGATTCAACATTTGTAGCAAGGTTTAGGTAGAACCCCAGAGTTATACCTAAATAGGATCAGGGATTCATTGAGTTCAGAATGGAAAAAACAATGCAAAATTTAATACCTCTTAAAAGATAGTTTGACCAGATTATATATTAAGCTCTATCTAATCTTAATCAAAGAGTTTTTCATACATTAAGCCCTTATCAATGCAAAATTCTAAACAAAGTACTACAATATGGTATAGTATCAAAATGTTTTACAGAACTGAAGTACACTCAAGAAAGGGTATAATCAAGCAATGTTGTTATATTGTTGAAAATTTATTGTTGATGTTGTCAGGAATTCGTCCTGGAAATAAAATGCAGTTCTTAATAATGAAAAACAATAAGAAAAAAGCAGAAGAAAATGAAGTGAAAGAAAAAAAGGGAAAGGAAAATAATAAAAATTGTTGTCTGGTGTCAGCAGCTGTCCAAGAGCAAATGTAGTGTGCTTGTACTGTCCTGTCGTGTTCTGTCCTGTCATGTCCTGTCCTGTCCTGCTCCAGTGCAACTTTACCATGTAGCCTAGTGATAGGTGGGGGCAAGGGCGGGGGATGACCCGAACAGCTATTTAGTTAATTTTTGAACGTCGTCTCCGTCCACAATTGAGAAATTACTTGAGCTCTAGCCAAGAGTTTCCTTTTGATGTAATTGCCGCGTGGGTGGCGGGGACGATTGGTGAGCCAGGAGACGGTCCTGGTCCTGGTGGCCAGTTTGGTGCGGCGGTTCATTGATTAACTGCCAACTGTTGACTGGCTGCTCTCGTCTGTTCTACTCGGACGCATCCTTGGGGTCTTCTTCATTTGACATTTTCATTCTCTTTTTTTGGGTCTTTGCGTTTTTTCTACCCTGTAAACAAAAAGAGTGTAAACTAGGGATATGCATTGTACATCATCGCACAAAGTACAAATTTCAGTGAAAGTATCACAGAACTGTTTGCAGGGTATCCTTTGGTCGTTAGTCGGAAGCATTTCAAGTTGTTTTTCCTTTTTATTTCGTCGCTTCTTTTTGCTGTCTTGGGTTGCGCCTGGCATTCAAAGTTGAAATACCTGAAAATGTTTGGTAATTTAGATCAAAGGCGGCCAAGTACGTGAAGGCATTTACGCGCTCCCCTGTTCCCTTGTCCACCCCCCCTCATCAACATTTCGATTCTGGCCGCACTCAACCGCCCAACAGCCCGGCATTCATCTTGCTTACCTTACCAACAAGAGGCAGTCGTGTCCTGGCAGGACCCCAGCTTTGTGTGACACACGAAAATACTTCTTAAGTCGGATTAAGTAATTTGCGCGTGCCACGTTCAATTTGTTTTTGTTGCTTTAGTTGCTTTTAGCATTTTACTCAATTTTTTTGTTGTTTTTGTTGTTGTTGTTGTTTAAAGAGCTTTCACAGAATGTTACCCAAGTTTTTGCTCCTCTCTGGACTTTTCCTTTTATGTATGCCAAAGAAAAAAAAGAGGAAAACGAAAGGAAAATAAACAAACACAAGCTGGTGGTAAATAAGCAAACGAGAGCAATCAGTAGGACAATATGGTGCCTATCAGAGCTAGTAAATAGTGCATATCGCTATCGATAGTATCGATAGTTCTTTTCTTCTACTATTCAGTATAAGTTTCTTAAAAATATATTCTAAGATGAACTTCTTCTTGATGAAATTATTATAAATGATAACCTAGCTACTTAAAACTATTCAGAATTGATGTTTATGTAAAATCGATAGTCGATAAATTGAAAAAAATGATAAATGATGATAATTTAATAGTTATCCCAGTTGCGACACTTGTTTAGTTTAGTTTAGTTTAGTTTAGTTTAGTTTAGTTTAGTTTAGTTTAATTTACACAAATTCATCTAAAGATGAACGATTTGCAATACATTTTCATAAGAGTTTCTCCTTTTGTCCCTATACTATATAATTTGATCATTTTATTGAAGCCTCAGCTCATCGATAATGCAAACGATAGATATTGTTACTAAAGACAAAGCAAAATGACGTATCCTAACAATCAGATATCGTCTTATTGATGTATGGATACTTGATATCCCTATAATTCTTTTGAAAAATCATTGATAGTAACCGAACCTACAATATATCGATAGTTTGTCGTGTCTCAGAACGATTATCGTATCAATCGTATCATCACTATTTCATTTTCTTTTTCAAATGGATTTTTATTTATTGTTTTGTTTTCAATCTACGTTCACAAGACATTCGCTCCAATCACATTGTTAACATAAGACAACAACAATTGTCACACACACACACACACATACAAACCTACATATAGCTATAAGATAAGATGAAACGATTCTCTGAACACTCTTGACAACTGTATTCAGTGTTTATGCTAAAAGCTAATTAAACTTTAAATCAAATGGAAAATGCAAAAGAACCTTGTAAAAATCAAACTTTCATTCTCCGAATGGAAACTAAAACAAAATGTCGGAAACTTCAGCTGCAGCCGTTATTTTTCACTTCAATTTCAAAGTTCTTAAGGAATAACTTTTAACAGTGTGTACTTATAAAATAAGTTGACGGAATAACATATGACCGACTGTTAGATACCCTACATTTAGATATTAATCGACAAACTTAAAGGTACAGATATTGAAAGTGAGTTCTAGTTCTCAGAAGAAACTCTTCAATTAAGCTAGAAGTATTCTTGATCGCGATTTAAAATCAAATTAAATATACTCTGAAAATGTTTATATATCATGTATACATATATATGCATCTATATATATGATTGCATCTGGAGAATTAATTAAATACAGTTATATAATATTGTGATCTATAGAATATGTTCTTTCGTCTGCTCTACTAGATAGCTTTGTGATTGCAGTTTTAAAGATTTCACAGCAATTTAACTAGGGCAGACCGTAAGAAGCATTCAGCATCATTGAAGTCTGTTCGCGACACACGATTCACTGTAACAGCAAATTGACACCTGTCAATCAATTGGGGCCCACAAGGGCAGCCAGGTGCAATTTACCGCTTGCCACTTGCTGCTTGTGGCTTTGTGCGCCTGTGTGTGCCTTTCTCAGTGTGTGTGTGTGTTTGTGTGTGAATTGTGACACTGCCAGATGCTGTCTGTTCATGCTGTGTGGCATCCGTCTTGGTCAAAGGAACTGTAACTGTAACTGGTAAGTGGCAAGTGGCAACTGACGTTGCACATTAAATTGATTAAGCAGCCGCCGCCGTCGCCGCCGCCGCAGCTGCCGCCCTCAAACCAGGTGACAATTGGATTGTTTAAGCTTAAGCTGAAAAACTCATCAATAATCAACAGTAGCAGCATCAGTTATCTTTTATATATATATATTCAATATATAAATTCCCAATATTGATGCCTATATATAAAGAAAACTGTAGCTGTTCAGCATCAAGACGCGATTCAGAGTAGCGTTTATCGTTTATTTTTAAGTACTTACATTAAAAGATTTTAAGTTGTTTTTCATAATCATTACAGAAACAAATGTTAATTTTATGGATATAAGTAAATACATACATATTTACAAATACATACATACTTCATAAACATAAAAAAACTGATTAACATATCTTCTACCAAACACCTAAACAGCACATTCAGAACTTTTTACTAGTTCCTCTTAATTTCTTGATATTTATTCGGGTCTAGAGCTACTACTGAATCTCCCATGCAGCAGATAATACTCACTTTTCTTTACATCTTTATATCTATATCATCTTAATCCCATCATAGATTATA
The DNA here is from genome assembly GCA_035045065.1 of Hirtodrosophila trivittata. Lineage (NCBI taxonomy): Eukaryota > Metazoa > Arthropoda > Insecta > Diptera > Drosophilidae > Hirtodrosophila > Hirtodrosophila trivittata. Next base: position 10,444,309 of record JAWNNK010001028.1, on the reverse strand, counting down.
TACATATATTAGGTTGATAGTTCCTACTTAAGAAACCATATAGAGTACAAGTAGTTCGCCTTGTCTCCAGACGCACGCCAAAGATTATTCTATTTAAAAACTGTTTTATTGAGTGTCTAAGAACGAGACAGAACCGTTTTCCACTTCATAAATGTGTGTGCAAGGTTGTGTGTGTGTGTGTGTGTGTGTGTGTTTGTGTGTGTGTGTGTGCTTGACAAACAACTTGAACATACTTGGCTTAAAATGACTCTGAGCAGCTGCCAACTTTTCTCGAAGCTTGCACGACTTTGGCAACTTCCGGTCGTGTTCTTGTCTGCAACGCCAGACTTTCTGTGTGTGTGTGTGCGTGTGTAAGTGTGTGTTTGTGTGTGTGTAAGCGCCTGTAGTTGGATTTCAGAGTCGGTGTTTGCCAGTTATTAAGTTTGCGGCCACAAACTTGCGGTCCAATAAAGTTTGTGCTTCATTTTGATTGGCTTTGTAAGCTCTTCAAATATACGAAATCCATTTCCCCTCTGCCAGCTCCATCAAAATAAACTCTAGTCCCCCCCCCCACGTCTCGCCTTTCCCTTTGCCCTTGCACAATATTGAATGGAAAAGCATAAAAGTCCATTGAATTTAGTTTTTGTTATAAGACTCGTCTCCCGTAAATAGATGAAATATTTCTGTATTCCCCATACATCTATAAGAAGACAATAGGATTAAATTCACACTGTACTTTCTTCTTTTTGTTTCTGTTTGTTTTTGTTCTGAAATAAAATAGACAGTAACAAATCACTTGCCAGTTTGAAATACTCGAAAATAGTAAATTAGTAGTCAAGCTTTATTTTCTTTTTTAGCTCCAGACTTTATTTTACTTCAATGCTCAGAGTTGTGTTAGCTCTGCCCGTTGTTACCCTGTAAATATGCTCAAATAGGGTATAAGCGAAACGCAACTGCAACAAAAAAAATGATATATCATTTTTTTATATTTAATTGAGCAGGAGTTGAGTTTTCTATGGGAATATGAGTGGACCGGAGAGTCAGAGACATAAAATTTGCTGAAAGCATTTTCATACAGATTCAAAGTAAATCTAAAAGAATAATATAAATTTTGAGTGTTTAAAAATATATTATTTATGTGCTTTTGGTAGTATAAATGTATATTTCTTAAGTTCCATCTACAGGGTATCTGCCAGTCGAATTCACTAACACATGAATACATATATACCATATATATATATTCGAAGAGGCATTTGTTATGTTTGCTTCTTTTGTGTTTACTTTTCGTGATTTCGTTTTCCACTTAGGAGCAGCATTGCCAAATGTTGTAATATGCAAATCCTCCAGTTTTCCACTTTCACTGCCCCTGCCCCCGCCACGCCCACACATTTATGATTCGAACAAAACAAAATATTATGAAAATTATTCAGGCATTTAAAAAGAGTAAATGGAACTGATAATTCCATGACAGAAAATACAATTATTGTAAGTAAATAAATAAGTGAACATACGGTGAATACATTCATGAATATTCATATTATCAAACTGCATTCAAAAAATGCACTTACCGAACATTTGATTGATTTTTTTTTTTCCTTTTTCGTGCACTTTAAATTTTAAGCCTTCTATTTAAAATGCAATTTATAAAATACGTTTTAATGGCTTAATTGCAATCAAAATTGTGAAAAAAAAACACCCAGAAAGAAGCAATCCCATTATTTATATATATATATATACATATATACGATCCACAGAAATTGTCAAGTTGATATAAAACTTCAACTTTCTTTCTTCATATATTCTATTGTATAATATTATACTCTATTTTAAACTACGATATTATATTTCTATACAAATGTATTATAATCTCTTATATCAATTATGTTGTAAATATAAAAAGAAAAAAATCATAAAATATATAACATATTTTGTGGATGTGTCGGATTATATATCTATTTATTATATATACATTCTGATAAGAAACTGATTTTAGCGTGTTAAAATGACAAACCCTCTGCAAGAGTATAGCTTAAATTTAGAATGATTAAAATATTTTGCATGATTGTTTTTTAGTCATTCAAATTTTTATGTTATATTTAAAATATTAAAATATATTAATACAAATTTAGATATAACATAGAACGTAGTTTTTTTTCATTATTTATATCAAATGATGTAAAAGCATTTTTTAAATAATTTTTAGAGTTAAACCCATTAATTAGAAATGATAAATTTAACCCTCTTATTTTTCCCCCAATTATAAAATTAACGAAATCAAAATTTATTGATTTGATATTGAGAATCGAAGATCAAAATTTTAAATATGAAATCCCCTAAATGTTTTTAAATACCAACAAATATTCTTTTCTTTCGATATTTTTCAGTGTATCTCTGTGTGTAGCAAATTCCCCCAAATCCCCGCCCCATTTAATCACAAAAAAATAGTAAAACCAAAAAAAAAAGAAGAAGGTAGATACAAAATATGTTATAAACCATACATGCCATTTGCTTGATAATAACAACTTCGGCTAGCCGAAGCACAAATACTCTTTCCTTATAAATTTAAGTAATACACAACTAAAAAGAAACCTCAATTTATAGAATCAAATCTAAGTCAGAGATGCTCCGAAAGTTGTAGACAAATAAATCCTACAGTCGAATATTTTTTAAAGTAAAAATAGCTCAAGATTTGATTCAAAAGTTAATCCAAGTTTTTTCAAGAAAATCTTTTTAAACGAAAACATATAAAAATCACATTCATTTTGGGTTAAATCAACCAGATATGGGTACAGTCTGCTCAAAAGTCGTAAAACTAATCATAGAAAATCTGTAGCATACTTATGGGAGAACCTTTGAAGGCTGGAAATCATGAATAGCCTGGGACTAGGCTCAGAAAAGGAACAATTTATGATAGGAATCTATCGCTGAGTCATTGAATAATTTTTGGGAAAGAGTATTCGAAATCGAATTGTTTTAATGTTACTTAGTTGAACAAACAGCAATAATTATACTGCAAACAATACAAAGTAAATTCAATTTTGTACATATAAAACTTTGGGTGAATTTTGAAGAGGAAAAACATGCAATGGCTTTCAGTGCAAAAAACCTCTGCAACATTGTTAATTAAATGAAAAGAAAACTGGATTGAAACAACACACTGTTACTACAGACACTACAAAGAAGAGGAGGTATCGACAAGGCATCCCGTAGAGCGGCAGCAACGCAAGGACAACGGCCAGAAAGGAGCAGGATAGCCGTAAGCTGCGTATAAAGCAAATTTAATTGGATTCAAAGGGATCTGCAGTGCTGCAGACGCAAAACGCCATGCGCCATGTCAAAACTTCGGCATTACAGGTCCATGGATCAGCCCTGCACCGGCGTCGTCATACGCAAAAAGTTAGCTAATCCATCCAATCTCATTACTCTACTCTCTAACTCGAACAACTGACAAATCAAACGCATACTCTCATACTTATATATATATATATATCTATATATATTTCTATATATCTATATATATATTTAACATAAACAAACAGTACATTTCTCTTTCTATCTCTATATGCGATACATAAACAGCTTCAATACTTTCCATACTTTTCAACTATTCGAATTACCATATATCAAAGCTCAACTGTCGTCAGTGTCTGCCTTGCTATAAACATGCTCATATTCACCACACAGTACACACAAGCTCACCACAGACTCAAAACTGAAAAAGCTCTATACACGGACACAACCTAAAGCTCTGCATGAAACACTTAAAGCCTTTTACTACACTTTGCATGAACTTTTTTCTCAGAAATGGCTTAGAACTTTGCATGAGTCCTATTGAATCACAACTTTCACCTGAACTTAAAGCTTGAGAGAGCTTTTTGCGGCACAGCTTTACCACAACTTCATTGAAAGCACAGCGCGAATTTTGAACTGAAAATCCGCCAAAAGCTCAACTCTTGCTATGACTTCATTGCATGCCTCTACTTAAAAAGAATATATGCGAATATCCTTCTATATGCTTTACCCTTGTCGTTACAGGACTATGACAGCCGTATGCTTTGTTTGCAACCTGCCTATAATGTCACACCAGGTCGGCCTGGTGTGGCAAGGTGGCAACGGTTGGGACGACTTGGTGCGGGAACAGGTACGTCAACCGCTTGTTGATTCCCCAATCTCCCCTGTGGCCTGTCTTTAATCGATATTTGAATGTCTTTCAGCTGGAGGAGTCAACCATACGTCAACGGCTTGGCGGTCGTCGCGATTCAGCCGCACAGATAGACACACCCCACAGCACTCACCCCCTCCTGGCGCACAACGGCGACGACGCAGCTCCTTGGCCCAGCTTACTGACATTCTGCGAGAGTGGAGCGGTGGTTCCAAGCAACACCATCAGCAGCAACAACAGGCTGCACGGAACAAGGCTCAACTCAATCGTCGCGAAACACTCGCCGACCTGGCTCGCAGTCTCCCATGGCGCACTTCCACCACTGACGCCAACACTAGCTCGGGCAACACCGGGAACACCACCTATGTAACACCACGCAAGCGTCGCGAGTCTAGCGCCGATTCAGGCATACGTAGCATGCGGTCTCGCCGCGAATCCAACACTGCTGAGTTCGTCAAGCATTGGAACCGTCGTGAAAGCACCACCGTCGAGGAGCACCACAATGTCGTCGTACCAGTTGTCATTGAGTGCACCAAGAGCGTAAGTCTTACCCATTACACAGTCAAGCCCCCAAGACTCCAAGAAACAACTAGACCCACACTCAAGTCCTTTGTAGATTCCATTGCAAGCACATACCCCTAGAAAGATATACCTACCTATAGGATGAGGGCTAAGCATGACTTACTTAATATATTTTAGAAGTGGGATGAACTTCTAGTGCTTGTATACAAGGATTCTGAAAATTTAACAAATTTCCTGAAATTATCCATGGAGTATATTGAAGAAGATCCCCAAACAATTACAAATTTCCTGAAACGTTCCATGGAGTATATTTAAAAATATTCCCAACCTATTACAAAGTTCCTGAAATGATCCATGGAGTATATTTAAGAAGATCCCAAAAAATAACAAATTTCCTGAAATTCCCAACCTATTACAAATTTCCTGAAATGATCCATGGCGTATATTTAAGAAGATCACCAAACAATTACAAATTTCCTAAAATGATCCATGGAGTATATTTAAAAAGATTCCCAACCTATTACAAAGTTCCTGAAATGATCCATGGAGTATATTTAAGAAGATCCCAAAAAATAACAAATTTCCTGAAATTCCCAACCTATTACAAATTTCCTGAAATGATCCATGGCGTATATTTAAGAAGATCACCAAACAATTACAAATTTCCTAAAATGATCCATGGAGTATATTTAAAAAGATTCCCAACCTATTACAAAGTTCCTGAAATGATCCATGGAGTATATTTAAGAAGATCCCGAAAAAATTAAAAATTTCCTGAAATGATCCATGAAGTATATTTAAAAAGATTCCCAACCTATTACAAAGTTCCTGAAATGATCCATGGAGTATATTTAAAAAGATTCCCAAGCTCTTAAAAATTTCCTGAAATTATCTCTATGAAACAGGGTTAAGTAGATAAACCATCTATTCTTTAGGCTAGCGACAATGAGCCTCAAAAACTAAGAATGAAGTGTAACCCTAAGGATACAACTAGGATTGTTTGGCGTGGTCGGAAGAGGTTTTTAATGTAGCAAAGAGCTCGCCGGAAGACAGCTGCAAGGGTTGTTCAAAATATTCCAGATAGATGATGAATACGAATCAGTTATAATGAAGATAAACTGCTAGACGTACAGTTTATACTTACTGGAAGGAGTATAGTGGGGGTCCAACAGAACTTTTCTTCCCTTTGAAAGATGAGAAACATAATTTATAGATAGAAGAACTTAAAGTATAAAAATAATATTATATAGCACCCAACCATAAGTAAAACCTATCCCAAGTCCACCACCAGGTGAGCTAACCTATGCATGCCTCTCTCTCTCTCTCTCTTTTTCGTTTTGTTTCGCATCCTGAACTAACCCTACGCAGGCTTCACGACGCGGTTCCGGCGAAAGCTATCGGTCCAGCAGTCGGCGTGACAGTATCGTTGCCAGTCGCGTGACAACACCTCCTCCACCCAAATACCAAGTAACCAAGAAGCGCGACTCGCTTGCCGCACCGGAATTTCCCAATTTCCGGCAAGAGCAACGTCCTTCGACAAGCTCTGCCGGCTCCGGTTCAGACTCTGTACCACTAATCTCAAGCCACGCTTACCACCATCACCAGGTTGACTCAGCCTGTCAGGCTTTGCCACCGCCGACTATTATAACCAGCTCGGTGACACCACCGGCCACCAGTCCGACAGCACCACCAAAGGGACGCCGCGACTCCACCACCCAGTGCGGTCGTATGAATCGCCGTGACTCCAAGGCAGGCATCAGTCCGGAGCGTGCACCACGCCTAAATCGCCTTCAACGTCAGGCGACCGCCTTTGATGAAAGCTGCATTCCAGGAGGCAGTCGACGCGGCTCCCAACCGGCTCTCAGTCCCGATCCACCTGATGACTGTGAGCGACGCGCGCCTCGCGCCGTGACTCTCTCTCGCCGGACAGCGCCTCGCGCGGCGGACGACGCGACTCTCGCACCCATCTGTCGCCAGATCGTTCCCATGAGCGCGACGGCAGTCCCAGGCGCACACACTGCGTCGCCAGAGCAGCTCGGCAGCACGATCACCACGCTCGCCAGACTCCAACAGCTGCTCCTCGTCGCGGGATCACAGTCCAAGCTCGCGTCCACAGACGACCATCGAACAGAATCAACGGCCTGCTATACGCCGCCAATCTACCACCGAGGAGATTCTAATCGCACGTGGCTTTCGACGCCAATCAACCACCGAGGAGATGATCCGTTGTCGTAACTTCCGACGTCAGAGCTCCCAAAGTGATGATGTCTGTCGGTGAGTATCCAATTATCCACTCGCAATCCTTCCGAATCCTTGCTAAAAATCCAATCATACTAACTACCAGTTACCGTGGACGACGTGACTCCTCGGCTCAGATTATTGACGGAACAATTGGCACAATGACAGTGGAGACCACAAGCACTTTCTTTGACTCCAGCACGCAGACAGGTAAGCTAAATATCGATCAACTAACTTTGTATATGCTATATATACAGGATTTAGATTAATGTTTTGATTCATTTTGGTGAGGATTATCATTAAAAACTATAATTATATTTAAAAACTGTTTATAAGACAAAAATTATATTAAAATTGGAGTACTTAAGAATTCGCTCAGAAATAATTTTCCAAGAACATTTTTATTATTTATAGGCAGCTAGGAAGTTTCCCTATCACTTGAGAACTTATCTCATTTTTGATCAGATATTGGCTAAGATCAAATTTTAGTTTTATAGATCTTTGCTCCATTTGCATATATGTTAGCTTTCATCTTGTGATCAATGTGAATATAACTTTAAACTCTTTAAAGGACAGAACTGTGAATCTCTTTCAAATTTTTGAAAATTTGACTAATTCTTTCAAAAAAATTATTAATCTTAATTTATTTTGTATTTATTTTTTATATCAGATTTTGTCTAGCTTAGTTTTATAATAATATATTATATTATATTTGTATTATTTTTTTTTTTAATTTATTTTTTTGCCTCAACAATTTTTATAATTTGCTTAGTTCAATTCTTTTTTTAAGACTTGGTAAACTCGAAGGATATTTGTTGATAAGCTTAAAAACTATTACGATTTCGGAATAATATTTGCGTCTTCTTTATTAATTTTATTTATTTCTAAATAATATTTGTATAAATTTTATTAGCTTATTTACTTTAATTTTTTATAAGCTTTCTTTATTTAAATTTTTATGACAACTGGGGCAATTTTGAACTTATATGCCGGGTATATAGACTAATCAAGATGACGATATATATAAATATACAGTAGACGTCCGGTTTAACGTACTCTCCGCTTAAAGAATTCGCGATTTAACGTACTTGTCAAATTTTTACATTGAGTACCTTATGTAGCGACCTCTTGTACACAATTCAACGAACGACAAGGGAAATGTATTTGAACATAACATAAAATCAACGCAAAAATGTAAAGGAACAATGCAATGATAGAATATAAAAATATAATAGTAAAAAACAGGATCTTAGCACTTTGACATTACAATATGTTAGTTGCCTTTTTGAATCGAAACGCTATTAACTATTTTGAAAAATGTATTGAATTGGTTTAGTCTTAAATGAATTGCAGTTTAAGGCAGCAAACTTCAGTCAAAGAATTTTATAAGAAACACGCTTGAATAGCTTATTTAGCTAAGTATGTAAATATATACATACATACATATTGTACATACATACATACATACATACATACATACATACATACATACATACATACATACATACATACATACATACATACATACATACATACATACATACATACATACATACATACATCCTGATGTACATCATATATACATCATATATACGTCATATATACATCATACATACATCCTATATACATTATATATACATCATACATACATTACATATACATCATATATACATCATACATACATACTCGCCCACACTTAGACATACACATACACATTCACACAATAAGACACCAAAACAAAGTATGGCCTTATATGAGGTTAAGTACTACATTTGAGCATCGAGGAGAAGGGCAGTTGACTCACTTAAAACGGGTAATTCTTAGGATTGTTTCGAGATGCCGAAAAAAAATAGTAGTAGATAAAGTTGAGGACAAAACGCACTTCTGTTCTGTAAAAGATAATTTTGATTAAAGAACTGAACAAGATATGTTCCATATACTATATATAACTAATAATTATATGTGTATAATAATGATATTTAAAGCAAATAATAATACGGTAGAAGTCAAGTTTAACGTACACTCCGTTTAACGGATTCGCGAAAAGGGTCCTCAGTTGAGTACTCGAAATAACGAACTATTCGATTAAACGCACAAGGGATTGCACTCAAAGGTTCGTTAAACCGGACTTCTACTGTATATATCAAAATATTGTTTACGGTTCTTGATCTATTAGCACCTATATAGCTCTATATAGCCAGATATTCAAGATCAGAGACTTTAAGAGGTAAATTCCTGGATATCATGCAAATCAAAATGATTGCTTTTAATATCTGGAATTTCACACAAATTAATTGTTAAATTCGACAAATAACCTAAATTTTCGATAGTCTTGATTTTTGGCACCCATCTAAATATGTTAGTCCCTACTGAGAGGTGGCCACAACATGTGCGTGTGTAAGTGTGTGTTGATGTGTGTATATGTATGTTTTTGTGTTTGCATGTGACTTCAGTTAAGCATAGAGTTCAGCATTGGAATGTGAAAAATTGGTTAAGGACATCTTAAAGTCAGGCACACTCGAATACTCGAATACTCAAACAATTTCAAATTCAAATTTGAATATCCCGCGTAATTCAGAGACTGCCATCTTGTTTTACTGTGCTCAAGCCTTTGTAAAAAAGCTTATTTTAGTTAAAATTCCTACAGAAACTTTGGAGAATGTATGGAAAAATTAGAAAGCTTTTAGCAGCTGATGCCGTACGGCCTACCAGCTGTTCGTATGGGCCGAGCTGCCAACTTGGGCGAGAGAATGGTTTGGTAACGGTGGACTGAGTAGACGCTGGCCTTAACGGCATTTGCGGCATTTACCGCTAGTCAGTTGGTGTTGAACACGTAAACTTGCCACAACGCATCCTGCGGAGCAACGACATCTAACCCAAAACACGCCCCAAACAACAGATTTGTAGCTTGCCCGCGAGTCGAGACGAGAGTTTGTTGATGAGATTCGCGAGAGGAGCGCCTAAAGTTGAGAGTTGCGAGTTGAGAGTTGAAAGTTGAAAGTTGAGTTAAGAATTTTGTCATAAATAGAACTTGTACTAATATTGTATATAAACGTAGTAAGCTGTAGTGTTGTCTTTCTCATCATAAACTTTAAATGGAAAGCAACTGTAAATACAAATGAATATTGCCCCAAAGCGTAGCGTATTCCTGTTCCGCGTGCGCCCTCGTCCTCGTCCTCGCCCTAGCCCTCGCCCTCGGCCTAACCGCCTTCGCCATCATCCGCGTCCGCGCCCTTGCCCTTGATCCTAACCAATCCGCGCCTGAGTCCGTGCCCATTCGCGTACGCGTTCGCCTTCACGTGCTCGCATCCTGTGCATAAATTTACAGTCCGTTTCGTTCCCGCTTCACGTGTATTTACTTAACCTTTTTTTTTTTTTTTTTGCCGGTCTTTTCTCTCAAAAACCAAATATAAACAACAAAAATTAAATAAGATAAAGTTGGAATTTTTGTTGTTTTTGTTAACTGTTTTGACTGGCGGCATTTGCGCTCGAGCCAAGAAAGCGCGTGCTGCACTGTTTTGGGCGCGTGCAACGATAACAACAAACGGCAACGACGTGGCCCAATACATTGACGCTGTCAGCGACATTGCGACGCTCCGCAATGGCCGGCGACTGCAGCATCAACAACATTACCGGCAGCTTCAGCCGCCGTCGAGCAGCAGCAGTGCAAGTAGCAGCAGTAATCGCAGCCGTAGTCGAAGCGGTCTGTATAAACTCCGAAACAGATAAATAACTTATAAATATAAATATTAATTATTCCTATGTGATATATGTAATAAAAGTGCCTCTAGTTGCAAGTTTCAGCTGTTGCTCTTTTTTTGGTGCGCCCCTAAAAGTAGGCAACGCCAATGACACACATTGAAAGCTCTACACGCTGTTTACATTTAGCCGCATGTTTGTTTATGTGTGTGTGTGTGTGTATGTGTTTGAAGTTCAAAGTCCGGTAGCGACATGTTACATTATACAAGCACACAGATACAACAACAGATACACACACACACACACACACACAGACCAATACAGATACACGCGTACTCACAGTCGGAAAGCAAAGATTTAGCAAACGCCGCCTCAGTCCTTGTCCCAGTGACTTTAATGAATGAAAGTACTCACCGTGTATATACTATTGTGTCTGTTTGTATATGTATCTGTGTCTGTCTGTGTGTATCTGTATCTGTATCTGTGTCTGTCTGTGTCTGTGTGTTGACAGCGAACAAATGAATGAGTGTTCACTTGTCTGGGGCATCGCCATCTGCAACGCTGTTATGAATGAAATGTGAGTCAAGTTTTGCGTTCCGCTTTCGCATTTGCTGCAAGTATTTGTGTGCCACCCGCGTGGCCCCTTGCAACCAACCCTGCGGCCATTAACCAGTCAAACTCTACTCTCTACCTTGCCACAATCAGCCGCATTTTGTGGCCGGATGCAACAAGTTTGCTGTGCGTGTTGACATCTTCGCGCCCATTTTCAGACCCGTCCACAAATTGTCAACTCAAATTATGATAATTATTGATTGAATCTCAAATTACGCTTCAACTCTATTTGCATGGGGCGAGTAACGTCCATTTAAAATGCGAACATTTCAATCGTGGCTCAAAATTATATTGATTATCATAATGTGTACTATAATTTCAGCACTTAACTTACGTCTATATTCCTTATACCTTTGACATTATCAAAATGGATAAAAGGAATTTATGGTGCGTGTCAGAAAGTATGTAAAAAGTAGTAAAAAGTAGCTCCTATAATTAGAAGTATATATTCTTGGTCAAGTATTAAATCAAGTAAAGGATTAAGTATAAAATCTGTTCGTGTTTATATATATAGATCTCGGACTTTGAAATAGCTAAGTTAAAGTATATTTTGGTATTTAGATACCTGTAAATCACGTTTATTTCATATTATTTGACTTATATAAGCAAAGAGTTTAAGCTATAGCTTAAGTTTTTGATATGTTTATATGTAAAACTAATCTCAATCTGTGTTGTGAGTCGCATAACGAATGGAAACTGAACCCAGAAGATATTCAACTTAGTATTCATCATGATTCAGCAATGCGGCAGATTTTATATATAAACCCAAGGAAAGTACTGCTTGAAACGTGTGTGACAGTGTGTGTGTGTGTAAATGACAAAAGAGAGTGTATTGAGTCAGGCAGAAGGAAGCACCTTCGACACCATAAAGTAGATGTCAGAGACTATAAGAGACTATGGGAGACTATTAGAGACTATAAGACTATAAGGCTGTCAAATTTGTGATCTACGTTTTAGATACAAGTTGAAAATAAAGTTTATTTCAAGCTTTCGAATTTTTCCCCTCTAGAAAAAACTTTTATGAGCTCAAATTGCATTGATTATAAAATCATTTTGGAACTCTTTATTCAGGTCAGAAAATAAATGCAGAAGTTATTCAAGAAGCGAGGAGAAGGTTTGGCAGCAGCATTTGCACACACCATAGTGTAAATGTGTGTGTGTGTGTGTATGTGTGTGTATGTGTGTACATGGGTTAAGTATTTCTCATATCAAAGCTCGACTACAGAACTCTTACTAGATATATTTTTATCTCGCAGTCGAGTCCTAGACTTTAAATAATAATTAAAAAAGTAATCGGATAGATTTTTAACACTAATTGGAGAAAATTCAAAACGAAAGATAAAACCAACTCGAGTGCAAAATGAGTGCACTTCACCAATTTTTAAAAATATATATTAATTTCGTATATGGCAGACAATTCTCATACCCTTTAAATGCGAATAATGGGCAGACTAGAATATGGAAAGAAGTTTTAACGAACCGATTAATTTTCTAGTAAATTTTGAGCCATGTTTCTTTTCACTGAGGATTTATATAAAGTTCTCTTATATCATAATTTCTTTTGCTTTTTCTAAAGGATATTTACTAGTCCTGCCTATAGTATTTTACCCTATTTTTTGTTGTTTCAATTGGATTAATTGGGGTGTTTGAGCTTCATCAGGTCTGTCAGGGTTTCAGTTGCTGTTAAGTGCGAAATTTGCATGAGCCGTCGAATAAGAGAAGAGAAAGAGTCGCCTTTTATTTGTTTATGGGTCAATAAATTTATTGCATTTTACGATCGCGTCCAACATTAATTAAAGTCCGCCATTGGCAAAGGCATATAAAAGACAGAATATAAAATAAAATGAGGGGAAATTCACATACTCGCCGATAGAGTACGATACCTATAAGGAATGGTATCCTGGAAGTCTCAGATAGTAGAATAATTGGGGTCAAAGAATAGGCCATGGGCAACTCATTTTGACGCATTTCGATATGAAAGGCTATCAAAATAATAACCAATCCGAAAAGTGGGCACTAGGAGCATTATTTAGCTTGGCATTTGCTATTGAATAACGCACAATTAATAATTGAATTGAGCCTCTGAATTGGATACTTTACGTGTTTTGTGTTTTCTGTTTTGTAAACTTAGAAATTTATCTATATGATATAATTGCATTGTCATCGCATGGCCATTGACATTGGCTGCATTAAAGTTGCAAATTGTTGCACAAATTTACTGCACGAATCACTTCACAAACTGCCATCGCCTTGGTCATTGACGAGTTCCTCAATTGAATATGTGCCATAGTTCTTCAGGACTCGCTTAAGTAGAAGGTTGTCTAGAAAATGCATCGCTTCGCCACATCCATTATATCCTGCTTTCAAGGTCAATCAGCAGTACCCCAGGATCAATGTGTGGGTAAGCAATACTCACTAACAAATTGAGGACAAACAGATCACTTATTTGATCACATCTTTAAGGCAATTTCAGAAGGAAAGAGCGTTTTCCAATTCCAATGTTCATATTGCGTAAGAGTTTTATCAATCAATTTAGAAAAGTGTCTAAAGGTAAAAAGTCTCTGGTATATTACCAATTTTCTTTGAAACCTTCACTTAAAGTTTTCTTCATCTATAAGAATCATATAGAATATTGGAAGAGTCGTCTTAGTGGCCAAACAGAGTACTTGAAGCAACTGCTCGAGGGGTCCTGGGTACAACTACCAGCTAGGCTGTCGTCCCAGGGCTAAGAAAAAACGTTCATATTTTGACATTGCAAAAAGTAAATAAATTAAATCTACAATATAATTATTTGTATAGTAAATAGTATACTTCCTTTTATATTGTGTAGAAATCGATTGAAGTTTTTCAGTCGATGATTGGTGTATTAAATCTGATTGGGCTTGACTCTCTATCAGTCTATATATATGTGCATATATTTTTCTATTTATTTGTCTATATATTTCTACCTGTCTAAATATCTTTCTATTTGTCTATATGACTGTTTGTTTGTCTATCAGTCTGAGCATTAGATTGTCTGTTTGTCTGGCTGTAAGTTCGTCCTTCAATATGTATATCAGAGTGTCTCTAGGTCTGTCTAGCTTTCAGTCTATCCTTCACTTGGTCCATCTGTCTCTCAGCTTATGTGTCAGTCCCTGGTACTTCGCAATCTATATGTCACACTGTCTGTCCCTCCATCTGTCAACCTGTCTGTCAGTCATTCCAACTGTCTATCCGTTTGTCATTATGTCCATCATAGTCTGTCTTTTCCTCTGTCTGTCTATCTATTTTAAGTCTGTCAGTCTGCCTGTTAACTCCTCGGAATCTTAGAGACTATCAGAGAAAACAAAATATATATGCAAATATAGACTCATAGCGAGCTATGATTGCTCAGGTTTGCTTAAAGTACCGAACAATTCCTAAGAAATATAGACAAAATGAGTTTAAAATTAAAGTTGAAATACTTTCAAACTTTCTGACGCTTTCAGAACACCTTCTACTGCAACTCGATATCTTGGTGTGCCTCAGGCACATAATAAAAACTTCAGAGCCCTCGTTTCACTCCAATTAGGAGTAGGTGTCCACCTTAAAATACATTTTTATAATTGCACTTTGAGACTGGTACAGAAAAGCTGACCAAAGCTCTAGCCACAGCCACTGCCACAGGACGAGGTCCAGTTCCAGTTCCATCCCCAAGTACAACAAGGCAACAGTCAAGGCCCCCTCAAATGATAGAGAATGGGGTCAAAAGTAGATTTTGGGGTGTAAAGTAGCAAGTGCGACACGCGTTCGAGTTAATTTATGAGCGCCGCTGGCGCTGACACAAAGTGTGCCCAGCCAGTTTTAGATGCCCCGAAAGAGTAAGTGGCAACAAATGAGCAACAATGTGGTCCATTGGGGCCTTAACTACCCAAACTATGTATGGACACCATAACTGTTTTTGTTATGGCCAGGCTAATACTCGTATTCCTACTGCTCTCACAGTGGCCCCACTGAAGGTCAAGCTATTGACTTTGAGCCTCGCCTCAGCACATCCCAACTTCTCTTGGCTTAATGTGCACGTTTCATTAGCTATTGATAGGTTTATGAATGCATTAATAATATAGCCACTGGCACTGCCATTGCCATTGCCCTGGGACATTCGTTTCCTTTAATTGATAGCCACTAAGATTATATTTGATTGATTTATGTACCTCACAGCGCTCATATACGCCTTTTTTTATTCGAAAGAAAACTTCAATTAAAGATGTGCCCCCGCATACGCGTGCTCGATTGATTCGTTAATCAGTCAAGTTGACTAACTGACTTAAGTTGATTAACCGATTGATGGCAGCAAAAGTTACTAAATTTTGGCATGTGAACTCTGGAATACCTAATTTAGTTAAGTGTTGTCTTATCTTTAAGAAGAGAGGTAGAGATCCTGAGAGATAAAGACTTGAAAGAATTATAAGCTTCGTTAACTATCGATTGATTAGAAGTAGAAAGATCCTGAGATATATCGAGATATATACAGAGATAAAAGAATTATAAACCTCGTTAACAATCGATTGATTAGAGCAAAAGTTACTAATTTTGGGATGTCGAAATCTTTTAAATAAAGATATAGATCCTGAGATATTTATAAAAATAAAAAGCATGGACTAGTTGATGAATCGATCTATTAGAGCAAAAGTTTTCTACATTTAACGTAAACCCTTGAATACCTTTTGTAGCTTAGACTTCATTAAAATGTTTGAAAAAAATAAGATATATATATATATATATATATATATATATATATATATATATATATATATATTTATACTATAAATGTATATAAAAAGGCAATGAAATTGTAATCGAGTCGTAGTTGATTGATTTGAATGAATTGTGTAGTTTCGTTGACTAACTGATTGATTGGTGGCACACAGAACACAACAAATTTGATTCGAATTGAGAATTGAGGCGCTCTCGTAACGCAGCTCGTTTCACACAAATGTTGCAAGATTAACAGCTGCTGCCACAATGCCTCAAAAATCTGCAACAGTTTTTGTGCCCATCATAAAACGTAAATTGTTATGGCAGCAATTTGGCCCAAACACTCTGCGTCCTGGCCATAAACAACAACAGCACCACAGCCAACCATCGATGCCATCAATCTATAGGTAGGAAAAGCGACTCCTTCCCTCTTGCTCTTCCCTCTTTCTTCTTGTTCTTGTCCTTGTCCTGTCCTGTCCTGTCCTGTACTGAAGTGAACTGTACACTTGAGTTTACTTCTGAGTCCCGTCCAGCTATCAGCAGCACTTAGCACTGGCTCAATCAAGCGGCGACTCACCTGAAGCCCCAAGCTTCGAGGGCTCCACCCGCCTTCCTCCTTCCGCTCTCCTCCTGCCGCACTCCTCCTGCGGCATTCCTCCTTAGGATGTATAATGCCATTAACAGCTGTCATTTCTTGAAATATTTGACAGCCACACGGGCTGCCACAAGATGGAAGAGGGGCAGAGTGGCCGACAGGAGAGAGGGAGACACGAACGAAGCAAAAAAAATAGACTCCATCCAATAAAGGAAAAAGAGAAGCAAAAAAGATGAAAATATAAACATAAACCGAACAAGCAAGGGAAGGCGTCATAGTAATAATAATAATATTATTATTATTATCTTTATTATCTTTATTGAGACAGTACTCGTATTTTAGTTTAGTTTGGTGGCATTTGGGCCGCGTTTATTTGCCAAACGAGTAGATGGCTAACAATTTCCGTTACTACTTACTCTTGTTATACACAGAACACCCTTTGCATAGGGTGTCTCACTTATGTCACGCAATCTGCAACACATTGTTACAAGTATTTCTATCTGTCTGTCACTAAAAGTATGAATATGTCTTTCTATCTGTCTGCGAGTTTTGAAGATATAAAGGCATATATATTATGCTATGTAGCTGATACTAGAAGAAACTAGAAGATACTATTATAAATAACTAGGAGATACTAGAAGATATAAGGAGATACTGAAGATAATAGATACTATAAGATACTAAAATATATTAGAAGATACTTAAAGATACTAGAAGGCTCTAGGAGATACTAGATAATATTAGAAGGAGATACTAGGAGATACTAGAAGATATAGAAGATATAAGAAGATACTCGAAGATAATAGATACTATAAGATACTAAGAGATATAAGAAGGTACACGAAGATACGAGGAGATACAAGAAGATACTTGAAGATATTCAAAGAAACTAGAAGATACTAAAAGATACTAGAAGTTTTAGGAGATATTAGAAGATACTAAAAGTTACTTAAAGATTCTAAAAGAAACTCGAAGATACTCGAAGATACTAGAATACACTAGAAGATACTATCAGATACTATAAGATACTATCCCAAGCAACAAAGGATTCTATTCGGATCAGCTCTGATACGATACTAGCACTCTCGAACGTGCCCCCAAGCGAGCTCCACATTGCAGGTCTTTGCAAAGCCGATCTTGTTTATATATGTCTATACATATTTGTCTTTATAAACCTAACCAAACGTAACCTAACATTGACTTAACCTAATCATTGACTGTTTTCGGAAAGAAAGAAAGAAATCGTAGCCCAAAGAATGGTTAAAAATTTGTATTATTTTTTAAAAAAAATATCAGGCAGCTCCTTAAATATTATTACCATCTAATATATAAAAACTATATACTATATGTGTAGGGGATAAAACGAGAGTAGAATCTCATTGACTACTATAAACCTTAACCTTCAACTAGAGCCTGTAGACTCGCTTTGAATTTTAATCAAATGGGGCTTAAGTAAGTCTTAATATCACCTAGCTTCGAATACTTTATACTATAAACTGGTCTCCGTGTGTGTGTGCGGGTGTGCGAGTGTCCTAGTGTGTTTATTGTAACTGGTAATTGTAACATAAAATCAAATTAACACACTTCTCGGCAGCAAAAATTCAATGTAAAATAGAAAATATTCGTAGAGACAGACTGTTGAACAACAAGATGCCCTGTAACATTAATGTTACAAACTGTACTATAATTTTTATTTGATATATACATTTTGATCCCTTGAGACTTACTTTTTATATATAATATTGATATCTATAAATAATTATACCATAATTTTGATTAACTTTTGAGTTTCAATATGCAGACAGGAAATATAAACTAAAATCTGTTTGCAGTCAGAAATGAATTTATTCCTTGTAAGTTATTTCAAAGACTTTCAACCAGTTTTAGATTTGCATTATATAAAATCATAAATTTCAAGTATAATATAAATAGAAGCTATATACTGAATTTCTCTTATATTAGCTCTTATATTTCAATATTATATTTAAGAAAGATCCAAAAAATTACTCTCGATATCTTAGACAGACTCATCCATACAGATACGGCGCCTGTTTCTCTAACTTTAAGATACACTAATTGAGGTTTTTCCTGTCTACAGGGTATAGAAACAAAAAGGAAAAAAGAAAAACGAAAAAGAAAATAGGTGACAAGCAAAATTAAAGCGCTGCCAACGCTCACTAATTGAAGGAAAGTCCGTCAGGTGGGTTCGGTCTGAGACGGCGACTACTATGTCTGAAAGTTGAGACAGGGAATTGGGAGTGGGGAATGGGTGCAAGTAACTGGTGGCTCTGGGGTGTATGTCTGGGTTGGGTTAGGGTTAGGGATAAGGATAAGGAATGAGGGATGGAGGATGAAGAATGGGTGTAAGGCGGCACTAAGACGTAGCGTTTAGCTTTGGCTCAATTAACAGCATTTACAAATAGAATGGCAGGCTACCCGTACAGATTCATTAAAACACGAAAAACGCGCACAAAGACACACACACACACACACACACGCACATGGTGGACAGACCCCATAGCCACACCTACAATCACACACCCATTTACACACACACATAACGATACTCGTACACACTCTTGGGAGGGAATGCAAACAAAAAAAAACAGTTCAAACAAAGCAACGTCCAAGCTCTGAAGGCGCCATCATTACGCGTGTGTGTGTGTGTACAGGTGTGTGTGTGGGTGTATATATTTTAGTAATTCGGATTAAACATGCAGAGTCCAGCGAGAATCCAGCTGAAAGATGAAGGCACCAGGCGACGACAATAGAAAATCACCTGACCCATTAGACGGCAATGTGTATAAAACTTAAATGGATATGTATAGTGCGGTGTGTGTATGTGTGTAAGTGTGTGTATCTGTGTGGTAGGTGTAACTGTTTGTAAGTGTATGCATGTGTGTGTATCGGTCTTATATGGTGTTGAAGTTTCAAGTTATTGGTATCATTTGGCCAGTCTGTAGTTAGTCCTTAGCAGCGTTTCCTACGCAGTGGGTTTTATTTTTGCTTCGCTGTGTTTACGAAACGCTAAGAATTTAATTAAGTCCCAACTTGTGTGCTTTACATCTTTACCTATATATACACTATATATATGTATATGTACATGTGTTTAGTATATAAACTTTTATTTATGCTAAAAGCTACACGTGTCTACATGCAAGTACATCGAGTATATCCATGGTCATTAACTAGGAGTGCGACTAGCTAATTAAGTCCTAAGTTACGAGTTAAACAAAACTAAATCACAAATTAAACAAAACAAACCAGAAATCAATAACACAAACTTGCAAACCAAAACTATTAATTAAAATTAAGCTCAAGGACAGACTGGGTGATTTATATTCTATATAAAAATATCACATTTTGTATTAAGCCCAAGGACGATTTATGTTTTACTTCCTGCTGACTATACAGAAACAACGTAAATATTTCTCTCATTGATTAGAAAATTTGAAGTGTAAGCATGAAGTGTATGCATATATATAACGTATATACTTATTCAACCGATCTCCCATGTCACGACACGCTCGACCCGTATCAAATCTATATTTCAAACATTTTTGCACTTGAAACACATTCCCACCTTCGTGCTATAACCATGGTTATTGCGATAGCTGGCACATCCAAGTCGTTCTATAGCTACTCTACACTCACTGTCACATCATAAAGTTTTCATACATTTCCCATTTTCTTTTATACACATGCATAAACACACACGAACGTCACCTCCTTTGGTCACTTTGTTCAATCTAACTATAAATTTTCTTTATGCTTCGGCTACAATTGAATTTCCAAAGTTTTCCTTTGCTTTGTTTATATCTAGGTGTGGCTAAATATGTGAATATGCGCATTTGTATCTGTATATAGTTTCTATATGTGTGTATACGTACTATACGTTAGTATGCGCAGCATATACTGGCTTATTTTTAAACTCTGAACTAATACAATGTGGGTCACAAAACTGTAGCAAAAGAAACCTGTATGAATGTGTTCATCTTAAAGACTGTTGCAGGCAAGGTCGCCAAATTATGTCTGAATGAGTCCAACATACAAACTGTTTCAGACAAAGTCACCAAATCTTGAACAAAGGTAGCTATATTAGAGACTGTCTTAGGCAGTTCGTTAAATTTTGTCTGATTTACTTTAACTTAGAAACTGTCTCAGGCAAATCCACCAAATCTTAAATGTGACTATATTACAGACTGTCTTAGGCAAGGTCGCCAAATTTTGTCTGAATGAGTCCAACTTAGAAACTGTCTCAGGCAAATCCACCAAATCTTAAAGAAATGTGACTATATTACAGATTGTCTTAGGCAAGGTCGCCAAATTTTGTCTGAATGAGTCCAACTTAGAAACTGTTTGAGGCAAAGTCACCAAATCTTGAAAAAAGGTAGCTATATTAGAGTCTGTCTTAGGCAGTTCGTTAAATTTTGTCTGATTTACTTTAACTTAGAAACTGTCTCAGGCAAATCCACCAAATCTTAAATGTGACTATATCACAGACTGTCCTAGGCAAGGTCGCCAAATTTTGTCTGAATGACTCCAACTTAGAAACTGTCCCAGGCAAAATCACCAAATCTTGGCTATATTAGATACTGTCTTAGGCAAGGTCACCAAATCTTGAAAAAATATGACTAAATTAGAGACTGTCTTAGGCAAGGTCGCCTGAATTTTGTGTCTGAATGAGTCCATCGTAAAGACTGTATTATGTAGAGTGTCTATTGCTTCCTATAAGCCGGTGAGTATATATAAAAATCTCTCAAAAATCAGCGTGGAAACTGAATACTTCAGGCAAACAAAAAAGCATATATCACAAGGCAGCGTACTGCTTTAAGCGTGTCACATAATAGTCATGTGCTGAGTTAAAGTATTTGTAGAGTATTAAAAAGCAGAAGGCAGGGTATAAAGAGGTCAAATATACTCAGCTTGTCTTTTCCTGAACCATTCGTGACGTGGGAAATGCAATGCCAGAAAAATGTAAGAAGCTCGGCTTAGATCAGATTCAAATCCCTATACGCCGTCGAATTACAAAGCAGTTCTACCGAAATCTGACATCCCCTACCCAAAGAGCAGAGTACGCAGGGCTGAGGGAGTAGAATCTCAGCTGGGGAAAATGAGCTAAGCAAAAAAATGAAGAAAAAGGAAATTAATAAAAACAAGAAAAGGAAAAAATAAAAAAGAAGAAACAACAACAAGTGGCAGACCAAGGACCGCAACATGTTGATGCTTTGCTAATTGGAGCAGCGAAAAGACAGAGGAAATGAGAGAGAGAGAGCTGGAGCAGTAGACTAAATCACAGTGGCAAGGATAACGCTGGAAGCAGTGGAGCCAAAACTGTTACAGAGTGAGGGGTGGGGGTGGTGGCATGTGGCATGACGTAGCAGCAAGAAAAAGGGCAGATGAAAATAATTACAAAACAGTTTACTCAATAAAATTCCGAATGATTTAACTACAACAACAGGACAAGGCGAGGACATGTCTAAGGATGGCAGCAGGAGATGAACGAGCAGCATGACCACAGACAGAAACGATGCTGGACACACGGACTGATGGACCAGCGTAGCGACAGAGCGACGAGCCGCCTGGCGAACAGCATCAAAGGCAAACTTAAGGGGGCGAAACTTTTATAGCAACAGGACGGGGGCTTAGACGCATGGCTGACATTGATTGAGCGAGGACGACAACAACGACAACGACGACGACGACTACGACGACAACGACGAGGACATGAACGAAGATAAGTTTAAGGATATGAGTGAATGGGCAAAGATTGCAAGGCATTCAACACCGAACAGAGAGTTGTCTACAGACCCAAATACCAACATGCCAACACACCCATACACACACACACACCCAAGCCACCCACAGTCACCGCCAGCCAGCGCTGACTCACCTTTTCGATGCGCTTCAGACCCCGTCCGTCCCCCTTCAAGCCGAAACCCACACCCAAAACTCACTCTGGGTACATTGACCGACAATGACAGTGCTCCTAATACTTTATGCACGTGCACTAACTATAGACATACAGACCGACTGTATACCCTGTAATTTGTTTGGTTTACATCTGAGATTGTGTGGTACAAGTATCTTTGCACTCTACACAAGTACAGCGTATAGGATTATGCAGGGTATACACGTAATACTTTGACCCACTGCAGGCAGATGTGTAGGGTATGCAAATATTCGGGTGGCTTAGAAGCTTATGCCAATCATAGTAGACACTGTTTAGTAAAAGATTTAAGAAAGTTTTCAAGTGCCCAGATATATATTTAAGCTGCAGGGTATTGAAATGTTCGACTGGCGGAGACCTTGACAAAAATTTTGGTTTGTTGGATGGCCAAAACTTTTTATAAAACTTTTTCGCTTTACGTTTCGGCACGCAAACACAAGATTTTCACACTCACACACAAACAAGCACATATACTTTGTTTCTTCCTCTCTCCCTCTACCCCTCATTCCCTGTCTTTCTCCTACTGTTTGTATGAGTGTTTTATATCAAAAACTTGCGCGCTTCAAACCATTTCAAAACTGAATTAACTTTTGTTGCACTTTGGGTCCTGTTTTCTCTTTTGCGGCCTGAGCCCTCAGCACAAATCTACATATGCCTTTCACTTTGCCCGAACGAAACTTTTATGTAAATTTTAGAGCTTCACTCAGCCATTGCAGCTGGTGTATGTGCGATGGTGTGTGAGTGTGTGCGTGTGTGTGTGTATACAGTTCAATATGTATATGAAATGGCATATATGCAAAGCAATACTTTAAATATATGCCACAATGGTATTGGCCCAAGAGGCGCCCAGAGATTTGATAGCCACACGGCAATTAAAAGCCAACTCTCTCTTGAAATCTACTTCAAATGTGCAAATATTTTGACTAGAAATTGGAAAATTATATGGATACCTTTCAGTTTTAAATTGCCCTCTATTATTTCAATTTGTTATTTATCTCTGAATTGAACAAACATTCTATATCTGTTGCACGAAAAGAGATAGAAACAGAAACAGAGACAGAGATAGTTTATTGGGTTGCAATTGAATTTTTATTATATATATTTTATATGGCATTATTATTTTAATACATAGAAATTTGTATATATTCTATAAGTTATCTCTTAAATTATATTGAATATTTATCTTTTATAAATCGGCTATTCTATATGGATAGTTTCTGATATTCGAAACATATTTCTAAACATATATTTTATTCTAAACAGAACAAAATTAACTTTACGTAGATAAAACCACAAAATCTAGGTACTTACTTTATCGATAAATAAAGAAAACTATCGTTTTATAACACACGTTAGAGAACACACTCATTAAATTCAAGACGTTTCTAAAATTAATATGTGGAACCCATGTGTGATAGGAACTGATAGATAAATATAAGGGGTAACTTTGAGCTATTTTTGATAACTTGATTGAAGTATAATACTCGTAACGACATACTTAATGATCTTTAAAATAAAACGGTGAATTAAGCTATGTGATTAGTTAATGCAATAGTCAGAGAGAAAAGGAGAGATCTCGGTCCAAAACATTCGGAAATTAACTGATCCTAGTATCAATTATCGCTTCTAGTTTCGAATCGATCAAAATCATCGGCTTGGTACTAGTGCTAGAGCTCACTCAAATTGCATTCATTAGTTTATTATATATCGATAAAACGATAGTTAAATAAATCGAAAAGGCAAACCAAGTCTGTACCACTGTACTCGTTTATATACAAATGCATTATACTCGTATTTCTTAGCACCTTTCATCAATTTAATTGAAGAATAAGCTCCAGTCACTTGCTGTACATTTATCTTGCAACAAGTGGCTGTGGCAGAGGCAGTGGCAGTGGCAGTGGCCGTGGCGGTGGCATTGCCTTTTGTTGCACGCAAACTCCCACAAATTGAATTTGCAACTTTGAAAAGTGGTCAAGCAGAGGCCTGAAAGGAATGCTCCTCCACTCCATGCCAGAGATGTGCCGACGACTCTGGTGCCACAGATACGCACATGTGGCATGAAGCAATGTGCGGTACGTGGCTTGTGGGTGGGTAGAGTTGATGACTGAAGGGGCTTGGGGGCGGAG
This sequence comes from Hirtodrosophila trivittata, assembly GCA_035045065.1. Classification (NCBI taxonomy): domain Eukaryota; kingdom Metazoa; phylum Arthropoda; class Insecta; order Diptera; family Drosophilidae; genus Hirtodrosophila; species Hirtodrosophila trivittata. The sequence goes on along the minus strand of JAWNNK010001028.1, from coordinate 10,419,710 downwards.
CGGCTGCAGTGGGGTAGCAAGAAGAGATCTCTTAGGGAAAGCGACAAACATTTTTACGCACGTTAATTCCATTAAAAGGCGCATTATGCCGCTGGCGCTTTACGTGCCGCATGGGCGTGGCCTTGGAATTTATGTTGCATACTTTTTGGGCGATGCCTTGGCATAAATACACCCACACACACACACACACACTTACACACACATACAGAGAGCGAGACGCGTTTATCTTGAATTTATGATGACAAAGATTTTGCACTGCGAAACGCTTATCAATGCGTCTGTTGGCCTCCACTTCTCCCTCGCTAGGATTATCCCCTGCACACTAACAAACACACCCACACCCACACACACACACATGCACAAATTAATTAAAAATGTATGTGCCGTAAAGATGTGAAGTGAAGTGACCCAAATGCCGTCACAGACATCGGCGCCGGAACAATGACGCGACTACAGCCATATCCTTTGGGTAGTCCTCGACGAGTACTCGCACAATGCGTCTCTCGATTCCGCCCCATTGACCCAAAAAGTCAAAATACTACGCACGTGCTACTACTCCCATCCCACTCCCTTTCTTTATCCCCATCCCTGTCCCACTCCCCCACCAAGTTGGAGCTCTTCAATGTTCCGTCTACCCAGTTAAAAGCCTTCCTTGCCTCATGACTTGCTTTATGTCGTCATATAATATATATATATATATAAGTATATGTATGTATGTATTTTTGTATATATGTTTGTAGACTGGACAATGGGGTATTTGAGTGCTTGGGAGTTGTTTTTGTTGTTGTTGTTGTTGTTGCAATCATGCACTTATACCGCAGGTCGGAGTCACAAGTGGCCCAACTACTTGTGGCCAGGCGAAGCGAGTCCTGTCAACTCGAGTCCTGCCTGGCCAGCCAGCAATTTGTGTAATTGTATGCTTCAATTTAATTGCCGAGCGTTAATCAGCAAATTGCAACTGAATAGAATGCCAAAGTGTTGTACTTAATCATAGAGTTTCATCGAAGGGTCCAAACTGTTGGCATAACGACCTCACAACTTGTTGACCTGGCTAATTACACTTAAACCTAATAATTACCCTAAGTATACTTATGTTTTGATTGATATATTGACACCTTAAACCACCTGCCCAACCCATCCCTTCGAGTTCGAGTGTTCCCTGCGCATTTGCGGTTTCATAATTGAGTTTGCAATTAGTTAAGTACGAGCAATTATCACCTGTGTGGGTGAAATTATCAACGTTTAACTATCTATTTAACATGATATCTTAATTAAACTTTAATTAGTTTGCGGTGAGTTCCACCCAGTTCTACTATTCCCATACTGAGGGCTAACTTCAAATAGAATATTTATATATGATTTCGTAATACTTTAAGCCTGCTCTGAACAAGTTTAGAACTAAATAAAAGCTACTCTTATGTTTGATAGGGAGAAAGGATAAAGTTAGTATGAAGGGAGTCATTATTAGGGTGACCCAGTTTGATTAGTTTCTTCTATCCTACAACCATACATTGAAGTTAGTTATGTGCCCCCATTGGAATGTATTTGAAGTCTAATTCCTGAAATTCCCAAAAAAACACAAAAAAAAAGCCCGAAAGTTCTTTAAACAATCACGAAAAGTTTCTCAACAAACAATTTTCCATGCTGTGTGACAGAGGGAAAGCAACATTTGTATTAGGGTGTAAGTGCAGGGTATTAACCAAGCGGATATAAACTCGATTTCAATCTGGCAGGTTTATATGCGATTAACTGTTGTTAACGCCTCCACGGATTCTAGGCATCCGCTGAGGACACAAATGAAAATCTATGAATTTCCAGTGGACAAAACACAATTTGCCGCACTGAGGATTAACTTACGGCTTAAATTGAGATAGGTGAAAATACTGCGGATTTAAAAAAATAATTTACAGAAGATGTAGAGGAGAAAAAGAGAAGAAGAGATAGAAGATAGGAAAACGGAAAATTCGCTGCTTTTCCTGGCTACTTCAGCTTCTGTTGCTGTGTTGCACTTGGTTTTGGCATTATTTACGCTCAATTAATTTTTAGACATCCACTTGCCACGCCCCGCGCAGCAATAGCAGCTTATTTGCAACTCTTCAACTAGAAGACGTTTAGTGAAGGTCGTCCTGCCCCCTCTCATCTACCCTCCCCCTCCCTCAACCCCGTCGAGAAGGAAGAGCACAATGATCTTGAGATGCAATTCACTGCAGTCGCTGTCGCAGTCGTAGTCACAGTCTGTTGGCATTGTCGTGCCACGTCCGTTGCGGCCCCTTGATTGTACAACCCACACAACCCCTCCTTCCTCTTTCCCCTTCCCGTTCCCCTTCCCCTCACCCTACCTCCTACCTCCTACCGCCATTCTCTTAATTCTATTGCCAACAGCTTGAGCTTGAGCTTGAATCACGAGCCATTAAGCAGCTATTGTTTCGGCGTGGTCCTTACAAAACCCAAGTCACAACGCTCTGTTTGAGCATGCTCGACCCAGAGCTACCCTCTACGCAATTCTAGAGTACAATCTTGTCGAGTTACAGCTAAAGTTATTCCTCGAAACTCTTCAGTGTTTAGGCAGGGCAGCGTTTTCTTTACCTCTTCGCATTTCATTCATAAAGCTGCCCTTATACCCTATACGATGTGTGTACAGGGTATGTTAAGACACAAAAACCCGTTAAATACTCAACGCCAATCGCTCAACAATAGAAATGCCCATGGAAAAGGGGCAGAGCACCCAGGCGTGGAGGAGGAATAGACACCCTTCATTTCAGAGTTACACGCTTAATTTAAAGCTCAAAAACTTAGCATTTGCTTATACACTAAAAAACAGAAGTTTGCCATTCTTTTCGGTCATTAGTTGGTAATTTATCAAAGTCATGAATTTATATTTAAATGTCTTCAAGTATTCCTCCACACCCCGACGCCTTCGTCCTCCCAAGTTGCAGATGCAAACTTTCCCGTTTCCCTTGTTCTTGTGGTAGCTGTCATAAAAAGCAAGTGCCGCCCACGGTCAGAAGTGACAGGGAGGGGAGGGGGATTGGGAGAAAGGGTTGGAAAGGGGGTCACCAAATTTGCTTGGTTTCAATTAGCAAATTTGTTCCAAGCCGGAATAAATAAAACATCACAAGTACATAAAAAAGAGCTCCTCAGATGCAACGGTAATTAGACCTAGTCTGAACCAGAATTATGCAAACTCTGGCTTAAAACTTTTAATTATCCAAAAGCCTTGAATTTGGTACCTAATAAAATAACAATGTAATGCAATAAAAATGTATAATATTATATAAAATATAGAGATTTTCGATTAACTTTATGTGCGATGGTTCAGAAGAAAGAAATCGATCTATGGATTTAATTTTAAAATTTTCGAGATTTCCAGAGATACTTGCTTAACTCTTCGTGTTTCTTAGTTTGAGAAGCAGCAAATCAATTGATTTTGACAACATATTTGATACATATATATATATATATATTATATATATATATATATCCAATCTAGCTCTAGCAGATCACTAGTTTTAGGTACTTTATTCGCTAGCAAATATAATTCGAAGAAGGTCTAATTAAAGGACCACAAACTCTTGAAATCTCCCATTTTTTGATTCTGAAACTATTTCAAAAGTATTTTAATCATGTAAAGCATCTATGCTCAAATAGATATAAATGTATAATATATAATTCTATAATACCTATAATACCCCTGTATATTTGAAAAAACTATACATGCTTCAAATCTTAGCTCAATCATCCATTGGAATGTTAAAAATATGCACAAAATAATGTGAGCTTAACTACAATACAATATTTATATGTATTGGAATATAGATATCAGAAGATATGCCTGACAAATCATATCATATAATATGTTTAATGAAGCTTAAATAACTTCCAAGAACATAATATCAATAATACTATTATCGAAATTATATTTATCATATCGATATTGTAACTATATTTCTGCGGCTCTGTCTGGGAGTACACCAAAAATTATAAAAAAATTTGTTACTATTTTCGTACAAATCACATTCTAAAATTTCTTTCAGACTTTTAAATTTAAATCAAATTCTAAAATTATTTTAAGCTTTCAAATTTAAATCAAATTCTAACACTTCCTTTAAGAGTGTCTAAAGACACCATTTGATCAGAGATACGATTTAAAAGTACAAATTGCATTCAATAAGATTGTGAATTTGAGAGGAGGAGTTGCCCAGACTGAAGATAAATTCAAGTTCGATAAAAATAGAATAATTTGCATATTATTTTATGGTAGAGGGAGGTAGTGTCTATATATATATATTTGGGTCATCGGCACTTGGCAGTTGCGGTCCTTCTGGCCTTGGCCTTCGGCGTGTCCTTCCATTCAGCAGAGATAAGAGATAAGAGCCCTTACTCGATGTGCCGCAATCAAAAAGCCATCCAATGAAAGTCAAAAGCAATCAGAGCGGAGGCAAACAAAAAAAGGCAGCGAAAAATGGCCATAAATGATTTTCGATAGGTCTGGTTTGATTTTCTGCTGTGGTCTGGTCTTTTTTTTGCATTTGATTTTGGCTTTGGCTTTGGTTTTGGCGTTGGTTTTGTTTGGTTTGGTTTCGTCTGGTCCTTTGGCTTTTTGTAATTTTTGTCGCTCATTTCGCCAGCAATATTCCACTCAGCCACTTAACCACCCAATCACTGCCAGCTGCACTCGACATTGCACATTTTGAAGTCCTTTTCCTGCAGCGTCCTGCGTCCTGCGCTCTGACATTCATTGCAAAAGTTCCTCTTTTTCGTGTCCAATTAGACATTATGCTGAAATCCTTGCAGGACACCAGCTGCCAGGGTAAGCTAATTGAGCGCCAGTGCATACGATATCTTTCATCTCTTGTCTCTTAATGGGCTTACCACAGCGATAACGATAAGTTGCCTATCGCTGGCAGAAAAAGATTGAAGGTCAGAGATATTTAATATTTAAACTTAGTATGTGAATTATTATAAAGATAAAGTTGTTTTTCAATCATCAATCCAGACTACCAGTAAGTTCGGTATGTATATAGCGACGTGCTGTTTATCGATAAATGGTAGTGTGAATATATCGAGTATCGAAATCTGTGTCGTGACTGTCTTCTTTCATAGTCTTTGTTGTATGATATCAAGTTTGCCTGTTCAAAGTTGAGTAACAATATCGATAGGCTGTCTATCGATTGCAGAAAGTCGTAATATGTTAATATGAATATATTATATAAACTGCTATTGTATACAATAACTTTATATACAATGTTTTAAGTTTTTCATGTGAACTGTAAACACAGATATTAACACCGATATCGATAAATTCTCTATTGATATACTTAGAAGTAGAGCTAAGACGTCGTTTTTAGGAGTAAATGTATGAAGCATTCTTCAACTGTGCTGGATGTGCTCTCTTTCTGACACTAACGAAGCTCAGTATTAATATCGATAGGTTGGATATCGAAATATGGTAGAGCTGTATAGTCACAAATGAAAATATTGTACATTCAATATGCAACCAGAAACTGCTTTGGGTGCCTTTTTTGTGTGTTATTATTTAACACATTTTTTCATTCACAACAAAAATGCAAATTCTGTGCGGATAACGATAAATTATCGATAGGTTTCAAAGCTGAAAAGTCACTTTAAGAGCAAAAGTCAAAATACACACACAAACTAGCAAGCAAACCGAGTGAATTAAGGCGCAGACGAAGTGTGGGCGTGGTCAGGGACTAAGTCTATATATAGTACTCGTACTGTGATTAGCATATATAGTATGGCCGATATATGAGGATTACGGCGATGTTTATTATGTTTGAGTGTTGACTCATATTCGTAATGTGTTTCCGCTTGCCTGATTCATTTAATTATGATTTCCGGTGTCGAGTGTTAAATGCGAGACTCTTGTATAGAATACACACAACCACAAGCAAAGACACGCAACAAACACACACACACACACACACATATTGAATATATGTGTGGATGTGCCTTATTATTAATATAGCTACTTGATTGCTATGACACTGAAAACAGCCTGGCACGCCTCCTAACGACCCCAACCAACGCCCCCAACCCATTTGGACGCCGAACTCGGATAACCCTAGCCCGGAGTAAAACCCATCAACAGCCATTCATCAACTCAACAAGCAAATTTTTGCGCTTTTCCTGGCGCCAACTCGCTATATACGTACCACATACATATATATATATAGGGTATATATTTATATATATATATGTGTATGTGTGTGTGTGTGTGTGTGTGTGTGTGTGTGTGTAAGTCTATGCGGCATCAATTTGCTTGTATTAGAAACTCATTTCCGCTTGTAATTGAGTCGCTCGACAAACTGTCGACACTCCCGCATCTGGTGCTGTTGTTGGGCTCATTGCCTGATCCTTTCCTGACCCCGTTGACCCCCGTTACCCACTTTTTGCTCTACTACTACTCTACTACAACTTTTCTCCATCTACTTCAGTATCCAGTTATGCAAATTAATGTGCGTGCTGTTCCCTCTCCACATCCCCTTCCATTTGGCCATCTGGCGGCAGCCACTGATGACCACAAAATGTGCACTCTGTTGTGATTTTGATGTGGCATCAGTTGCCTGAATTGATTTGCATTCTCTGCCATTTAACGCAAATGCATTATACAAATTTCAATTTGTGGCCTTTGTGTGTGTGTGTGTGTGTGTGTGTTTGTGTGTAGCTCAGCAATTACCACTTTCTCCTAGTCCTGCAGGCAGACCCATATTGTTGCATCGGCTTTTATCAAGAACTATTTCAATCGATTGCTACTTCAGCAAGATACCCTTTAAAATGTGTTTAATAAATATTTCTGTAATTGAGAGTATAAGTCTCTTCCTTAGCTCATATCGATATATATCGATATATATAAATATATAGAAATATATTTTTTATTTATAGATTTGTCACATTTATCCCAAGTCGACTTATTCTCGTTTATCTATTTCTTTCTTCTTTACAAATTGAAGCTGAACACCTTACATTGACTTTAGCTCTATTTACATAGAGAAATTTAGAATAATCTATACATAAACCAAGAATTTTGTAGTAAATCTTGATTGCTTTTCTTTGAAAACTTTGCATTTATTCAGCAAGAGATTTTCAGAATATCTTACACCACAAAAGCTATTGCAAGTGCGTGAATCAAAAGGTTATTCTGTTTTGTTGATAAAGATAACCCATATACTTAATCAGGAATCGATCTCAGACACTATAACTCTATATGTTATACTAGGTTAGGTTTGCATTTAACAAACGCAGCTCAGATTTCTTTTATGCTTAAGATTGAAGTCAGATTAAGTCAGGCAGGGAGGCAAGCAGACGAGAATGTGTGTGAATAAATCTAATATATATCTATATGATATATAAATACAACTAAAAGTTGAGATGTATGTTCAGTTCAGATCTTACTATAAGGTATTTTATAGTCAAATATTATTTGTATTTCAGCCTTTCCACCTGTGCGAGTTTCCTCTGTAAATTTATTGGCTCGTAACTTTTCCTATTAATATAAACTTATGTGACTTGCATACAGATATTGTAACCTAAGTCGCCTTAAGCGAACATCGAATACTTATATATATATATATATATATAGTATGTATCAAAGAGATCAACTTTACAATCTAATTGATTTCTTGTTATTCTTTTGCAGAGCCATCTCCACTTTATGATAATAATCATTATCATGAGGAATGTCTTCGCTGTAATTCTTGCGGTCTTAATTTGACTGGGCCCAACCAGAAACGCGCCAGAAGGTTCAAGGTATGTATAATCACACACACACATACACATACATATACACAGAGTCATATAACACACATGAAGAAACACATTCAACGCTCAGAGCTCATTTGGAATGCATTTGCTCATTTGGTGCAGGCCATAAAATTGAACTCATTTCGCATAAACTGTGAAACAGGGCTAAGCACCCAGGCACACACACACTCACACACACAAACTTCTTTATACATATACAAGTATATATGTTTATATATGCTTTGAGAGTTAATAAAGTCAATTTACGTTGATGGTTGCAACACCTCCAAAAATGAATTGTTGCATACTTTTCCAAAAGAATACAAAAAATATTTATGAATTAATCATTTTTACAACTTCAAGTCTCTCTCAGTTTTGTATCTAATCCTGCCGAACTTAATGTTTGTACCTTCTGCATTCCCTATAGAACCAGATTCTGTGCGATCTGCATTTCGCTGATGTGGCCCTAATGGAGTGCTCCGATTTTATGCAGCAACTGCGGAGCTTCAAGCCACAGTCTCTCGGATGTGCGGTCGCCAGGCGCAAGAGCTCAACAACGTTAATATTTCCATTGCCGCCGCAAGCTTGTTCAGGTATGTAGTCGCTTTTCTTTTCATTCCTTTCTTTCCCCGTTTCCATTTGCCTTTTCTCTTTTCCCTTTTTCACTCTCTCTGTGGTTTTTTTTTATTTTATTCCTTTTTTTTTTTTTTATTCTTGCTCTGTTGTAAAAGCCAAATTGAGCCCAGCAGCTACAACAGCAGTAGGCAAACCCAAGTACAAGAGCACGCGGTACTAGAGTGTGTGTGCGTGTGTGTCCGTGTGTATGGGGGATTTACAAAGCAGGCAACACTTTTCCCTTTATACTCTGCACACATTCACTGGATATTGCGGCTGTACACACTTGCTTCTACAATTGGTAACAGTTCTAGAAAGAAGAAAAAGCTGCTTTTATAAACTTTTTTGTGTCGATCCATGGAATAAGGGTATTCCATGTTTCGTTTTCGCTCACACCAACACCTGATTGTCACACACTCAATTATGGATTTATTTCAGTTGACAAAGTAGACTCCAAACCCAATACTCATAAATATTACCAGGATGTACTTGTATCCATGACATTACAATTTAACATAGGCCCAAATGTTAATATGATGACAAGTTAACAGCGAGACCTTTGATTAACATGAAAATCTATGTAAATGTAACTTAAAACAATATTACTATTATTATTATTAATATTATTATTATTATTACTTTTATTATTATTATTAGTATTATTATTATTATTATTATTATTATTATTATTATTATTATTATTATTATTATTATTATTATTATTATTATTATTATTATTATTATTATTATTATTATTATTATTATTATTATTATTATTATTATTATTATTATTATTATTATTATTATTATTATTATTATTATTATCATTTTTTTTATTATTTTTTTTTTGTAAATTTTATCTTTATTTGCAATCTATCTATAGGAGATATTAAGCGAATTTAATAACAGATAAGAGATAAGACAATGACGTTTGACAAATTGACAGGGATATCTATGAAAGGAATGACAGATACATTTATGTTGGAGTTACATTGTTGGAATTATGGGGGGAGTCGGAAGGGAAGGTCCAAGGGGTGGAACCTCTTCAGCCGTCTCTGGTGGAGACTATTATCTAGAAGGTTGACCGCCAGGTGATTTTCGTGGTTTTCCAGTCTGTTTAAATATCTTTTAGACGACTCCTTTATTTCGCCCATCACTGAGCGGACTTGCAGATCTCTCTGTATCACTGAGTTTCGGACGAACCACTCTGCGCCAACTATTCCTCTGAGGACACTGTATTGAAAAGTTTCAATCTTTTTGATATTGGACAAGGCTGCAGTGCCCCAGAGGTGAATGCCATACGTCCAGATGGGCTTTAGCATGGTTTTGTACAGGAGAAGTTTGTTTTCCAGATTTAGCTTCGACCTCTTCCTCAATAGCCAGTAAATTTTTTGTTTTTTGATTCTTAGCTGCGTGCACTTGTTCTTCAGGTGTTTACTCCAGTTCAGTCCACTGTCTAAGGTGAGGCCCAGGTATTTAGCTTCAGTGTGGGCTGGAATGGTATTTCCATTTAACTGAACTGGAGGACAGTTTTTGTGCCTCTTTGTGAAAGTGATTATTATTATTATTATTATTATTATTATTATTATTATTATTATTCGTCGGCCTCAAGGATAATAGATAATAAGATAATCACATTGAGCCATTACTACCCCATTCGAGCTGCAATGCCATTAAAGGGTATTTTAAAGGTCGCCTATATAGAGCACTCTATATCATTCGCATGTATGTAGGTATTTGCATGTGTGAAGCTGCCGGCGCCATCATTATAATTCAAATGAGATTTGAGCGCCTAGCAATCTACACACACGTACCCATACACAATCACACACACACAGACACACATGGACAAACATACAATCAGACAGAGAGGCAGATAGGGAGAGACAGAGAGAAAAAAGCGTCTGCAAGTCCACAAGTTAGAGAATGTTTGGCATTTGCACAATAAAGTTGTTCAAACATATTTGACGTTCGTATAGCGTGCCGCTAAGACATACAAACACACATAGGCAGACACACACACACACACACACACACACACACACACACCCACACACAAGCAGACACACGCGCAAACACAGGCTCAGAGAGAAAGAGATAGAGCCGCCATTTTTTCGCTGACATAAACTTTCAATTCAGTTTTCATTTGACTTTATTTCCTTTCAAAATTTTTCATATTTGTTGCATTTAATAGGAGAATAGAATAAAATGTTTAATTAAAACTTAAACAAAAAGGGACTGACTGCATAATACCCTAGCTACAGCATAGAGAATATGTATACTATATATTTATATATATACCTCATCACAAACATGTTAAGCCAGGGTATCCATTGCATGTACTCTTTAGCGCAATTAACAACTAAAATGTTCAGATTTTCATCTGTTGCAATAAACACGAAAGGATTAGCTGTTATCCGTATTACATCCAATTAACTGGTTTATTATAGCAACATTTTTGCTAGTCTCAATAAAAATAATAAAGCTCTAAAGCTCCATTGTAACCCCTGTAATTGTAATTTGATTTGATTTAATTATATCATTCAATTAAAAATTAAACTCTTCTCCTGTAAAACATGTGAAAAAAAAACCACAGAGAGAGCTAGTCTTAATAGAAGGGAATGGGCATTGTATAGGAGTATATAACTGTTCAGATTATGCTTGTCCCCCTTGAGCTGTATTCAATTACATTTACAAGTTTTTCAAGGTGTTTAATTAATTGTTTACGAACTGCATTTAATGTTTCTTAATGGCTTGAGTTGATGCTTCGTGTAAAGTGTTCAGATAAGAACTGGATATGTAAGCAGATGAACTAGAAGTGCTAATGATGTGGTAAAGATTGTTTTATAGGAAGGTTAATCTAAGGATTATTGAAATTTCAAGCAATAGGAAATCCTAGAAATCCTAGACATCTTCTAATTTGTTTTTTTCATTGAATTATCACTAAAAGCTTCAACTATATAAATCGAAAGAAAACCCTTAGCAAAGTTCTTGCAAATTGAAAATAATACACAATATATTCTCACTGTTTCACAGCACTCTAATATGTAAAATTTCCTAGTAGCTGAGCTAGTTACGAGCATTAAAATGGCATTAGTAAAATCTTTAGAGAGGTTTTCTGAACTGAGTGCCGGCTGGGAAAGAACTACTTCAGGCTCACCTGGCAAAGGATATGTTCCTGCTGCTGGTGCACTATGTGCGAGGACTTAAGGCCAGAGCCCCTGTGATAGCCAAAGAGGTTGCTGAGGTTTTATCCAAAAGGCCACACAAAGTGCACAGTAATCCCTCGCTAAAAGTGCAAAAAATGAGAGAGAGAGCGAAAAAAAGAAAAGTGGAAACATTTTCATTATTCTTATAGTTAACTATAAAATGCAGCTCGTGTCATTTGTGCAACTCTCTAGCTCAATGGGAAGTGCATCAAGCAACCGCAGGATTTAGCAGGCAGCAGGTGAGGCATAGAGGGGGGAGATAGAGGGAAGAGGAAGCGTTAAGTGCGTGTGTGTAAAGTGATTTGATGCGTGTTAAATTCAAGAGCAAGCGCCGCTTAGGAACACTATCTCTCACATAGTTATACTTCACGCACAACAAAACACACACACATAGAACACACACAGTTGTTGTATGCATGCATTGTCAACAAAAAGGAGAAACTTTTGTTTCCTCCCACATAAGCGGGCTGCTACTCTTCCTGCTCATCCTGCCCCATCCTTGATATGCATTTGCGTTTTTCAATAGATGCCGCGAGCGCTTGTTGCCGCATGCAACAACACCAACAGCAACACCAACACAAATGCAACCATCAACCATCAATAACAAAAAGAACAACAATAACGGCTAGAAATATCATCAGAAATACCTTTTAGCGACTGTTTTTTCTAGCCATTTTTGCTATCCTTTTTCTCGTCCAGCTCTCACGCGAAAATGATTCTTCTAGTGAAATAATCCTATCCGCTATTCCCTGCACACACACTAGCACACACTAGCACACACACACACACACACACACACCCGCACATATGTTATGCATATATAGAAACACGTTGTGGTTTCCACTTGAATGGCTCAGAGCTGCAAACGCGACTTTTATGGTGGGGATTATAACACCAAAGTTAGCGCAAGTTTCTCTTCTTATCTCATGCTCCAACATCCTACATCCCGATTACATTTAATACTCGTATATCCTGTGAGTACTGAGGCTATCGAGTGTCTGCATTACTTTTGAATAGTCTTAGCTGAAAAGCCGCCGTTAAAGCGCTTATCCCTTCAACACTCTTCAACAAACTTACCATCGATAGTTTATCTACTTAGATATATATATAGATAATATAAAGCTGATATATATATATATATTTATAATCTAAGAAAGACACCGAACTGAAGCATAAAATAGATTAAATTAGAGCAGTTAATAAGTAAATCATTTAGCATTCAGAGCCATATTACGCATACGCCACGTTGTTGTGCGCAGCAGAAAACACGTTTATGACCCAATCGCGACTCAGAGTTATAAACACGTTTCTTATGCCCAAATAGATACGCGACTGGTCGCCGCACACACAGATACATTTACAGCCAAAGTTACGGATACTTAGCTTTATGTGTGTACGTGACAATTAAATCTATGAAACACCATAGAATCCCGAGACCCCAAGACGCCGTCTCTGTTCGCTGTTCCCAGTCCACATGCTCTGCTACATATACGTCTAATTTGGCCCATTAACAGCCGCGAGGCATGTCCTGGTTGGGTTTCTCAGGCTAACCATTGCAAATTCAAGCAGATTTCAAGCCATTGTCCGAATGCAGCTATCATTGGAAGCTGATTGACAGCCCCCTGCAGGTGAATGCATTTAGCTTCACTGGACACTGACAGGCTGCAGCGGCCGAAAATCAGAAATAATAATGCACCAAACACTATCCTCAGTGCTGGTCAGCTCCTGGTGAACCGGCCATAATGTGCAATAATTCGAGTATTCATAAAGGAGGGAGGCACATTGAATGCGTTTCTCTAATTGGTACTGCGATACATTTTTGGGCAGACGGCAGCCCCTGGTGCATTCTCGTTACTTACAAAGGACATGTTAGCTGACGTGTATATGAATTCGCTACAAACTACAAACTACGAACTGCTCCTGCCTAAACAAAGAGAATTTTAATTGGTACGCGTATGCATTAATAAGGACTCACAATGCGGTTCCCATTTCCAAGCACTAATGAGCAAGTCTGCTACATCATTTTCGGTGAATATCTTCTACCAAAGCAGTCAAAATCAGGAATGGCATGAGTATTCAGGAATTGAGTTTCATAATGTGCATAATGAGGCTCTGGAAAGGCCTCTGGACAGGCTACTGGGCATGGGAAATGGGAATGGGAATGGGCAGAGACAAATCAAAATGTATTATCCATAGGACATTCCCTTTGCATAGAAAATAAATAACTTATATGCTGCATATCACATGGCTTCCCTTCAACATTGTCAGGACTATTCGCATCCTTTTTGCTTTTATTCAGTTTTCTAAGCGACTGGCGCAGGATTATTAGCGCAGTCGCAGTCTGTTTCAGCTCAGGGCTCGTGTCGCGCTTGCAGCAATCAGTTTCGCGTTGTCCTTTCGACAAGTAGCATCGTTGCAACATATCGCTACAACATTCGTTCAGTTTATTTACCAGTTGTGCTGTTGCAACTTGCATCGAAATTTCATTTAGCAAATAGTTTATGAACGTTGATTCTGGTCAATTCGATTAAAGGAACTGGCAAGTGTTTGCTATTCCAGGACAGCAGCAGAACTCCTTTCTTCCGCGTTAAGTATAACCAATGTTTCTATTAATCAACTCAAATATATAATTAACATCTATAACAGATATGTTGTGACTATTTCTGTCATTGATGTAAATAATAGTTTGTTCCCTAAACAAGTATTCAACTTTAATTCGCAGGATAAGCTAGCAAGGGTGAACAAGGATTAGGGCTATCCTTAGGGTTATCCTTCTATGACAGACGATCTGAAAAGTTAATTATGAAGCCTGTGAAATTGCACAACGTTGCGTAGAAAATGATTTAATAGGAATTTGTTATATGATAAGGCAGAGATTCAACACAACATTTCAAAAGAGTTTTGCAAAGTTTTGTATAATTTTGAAACTTTTCATAGAGAAGGGGAAGATGGTTCTGGGAGTTAGAAGCCAAATGGCAGCAGCTCAATTATAAACAGTTAAAAGTTTGGTGTATTTTCAAGCCAAGTGTAAACAACATACTCGGAGGAAAAGTTGTTGGTCATTGGAAAACATTTGAATGAGTTGTTGAAGTAGAGTTAAGTGGAAGGATTTAAGTATGCACATAATTACGAAAATAAACTCATATTTGTTTATGTGAAATCAAAAAATACTCATGACTGCTGAGTGTGAATACTCAAGTGAATAAACTTATTTATTAGTTTTAAATGCGATGATGTCTATAAACAGACTTACTTAATGGACAGCTGTTCCGCCAAGGCAGTTCTTACTGTAATGTACTCAAATCTAAGAAAATAATCAAAAATTGTTGAGCTTGGGTATAGATTGAAAAGGGTTATATAAATCTTTTATCTAATCTATAAAACTAGTTTTATAAATCCAAGATGAAAAGTATCGGAAATCGTTTCATTTATAAAGATAAAGGTATATTATTGCATATACCTTATAGGATTGAAGATGTTTCCCATTATTAAGTATTCGGAGTGAAGAGAATCTTTTAGGAAAAGACTTGACAAATAAAGCTAAGAAAGAAGACTATATAAAAGGGAAACTGTGTATGGTAAATGATCCTAAAAGATACTTTCACTTATTACAATTTCCTATATGAGTTATTTGGTTGAAGGCTGCAACCTATGCATATCCTTTATGGATCCCTCCCCAGCAACTTAGAGTGTAGAATTCATCTTCAAATTCCTTAAGAGTATTCAAATCGACTTCAAGTTTCTTTATATCTCCGTGTACCCAAAAATCTTCTAGATTCAACGGACTGTTGCGACAACTCACTTTAATCTCATGCCATGCTTTATCGCGATTTTGAATCTATATAATTCTATCCAGCCATAAAATCTAATATATATCTTTCTTTATGGTACAATAAAGTCCTTTCAGCCAGCTCCTCTTCCCTCCCCCTCTCAGTCTCCCTCACCCACACAAACATTTACATTTTAATATGCATTATTAGCTAAATAATTGCTTGAGAATATTTGGTGGCAATAACTACCTTGTGGCATTTACCACCCATCCCACCGCCCACCCCCCCAACTCCAATGTACCTTCCACTGCTGAGCCTGTCACTTTGCCATTTAGCAATTGTTTTCATGCCACGCCCCGCTGTCATTTTGTCATAATAAATTCAAAAGCAGTCGGAGCAGCTCAGTAGTCAAAAAAAAGCGCCTAAGAAAAGCAAAAGGAAACTCGAAAAGCCGAATACAAAATACTCTTAAAGAGATACATAACAGTATGGAGCAAGTTTTCAGTTGCGAGTCTGAGTCCAAGAATGTATCAAGCAGTGGAAACTCAGATATGTTAACTGACTATTCGATAACTATATAGAATTTTTATAGTAGCCTAAGAGAAAATCTGTGAAATTAAAAGCAACTTCAACTCGAAGCTCAAATATCAGATATAGTTGCCCGATTTGTGGTAAAACTCCTTCTAATTTCATGGGGTAGTCTTTAATTTAAATGTGTTTTAGAAATCTGTGCGATAGACGATATACTAGCCGATAATTTGATATCGAATGTATATTGTAATACAATTTTGATTGAACTTTAGGCTTTTCCTAGAGTTTGTGAACTATTAAAATATAAGTACCTGATATTATATAAAACCACGATAAATAATTTAATCGATTGACTGAAAATCGAACGCAAATCACAGATCTGTCGATAAATTGAAGATAATGTTAACTTATCGTCTGTCTTTAATATTCAATATAATATATTTGAGATCAAGTAGAGTTTATAACGATATCAGCACCGATATACGATAATACTTCCGTATAATATCGAATGTGATTGAAAGAGATTTTACCCAACATTAGCTATAGACTAAACCGACTCAAAGAAATACAAAAAAATATATATTTGAGGCAACAGACGTTGTGAAAGAATCGAAATACCCTCTGGAAAAAGGGCAAAAGAAAACAGAAAAATGAAAAATAAATTATTTCGCCCTCGCTTCGTCCATTTGTCAGCTGTATGTTCTATTTGTTTGTGCCGCTTCTTTAGCTTCTGCTCCTTGCCCCTTACCCTTACCCTTAGCCCTGCCCCTTTCCGCGTCCCTTTCGCCCATCCTATGTCCTTTCACTCTGAGGCTATTTTAATATTTTAATATATTGTGGCACGAATTTTGTCTCATTATTTGCGACACGAAGCGAAGTTTGTTGTGAAAAATGATTTTAATATTGCGCGCAACGTTGCGGAGATTTTCATAAATCGACTTGGAGCTTGCTTCGCGTGTCCGGAAAATTCAGGAAATGCGCTAAAATTCAGAAAATGTCTAATTTATGAGTGTGTGGCTTTAGTGCCAACAATTAATGAATTTCTACTCTCCTTATGTCTCTCTCTGTGTGTGTGCGTGTGTGTGTGTGTGTGTGTGTGGGCTAAGACAATGGCCTAAGAGGCTTACCAAGAACGTCCAAGCAAAATGTAATGCGTTTTCTGGCCAATTCATTGGAAAGCTTTGTGAGCTTATTTGACAATTTTCGACAAAAATTCCACAATCCTGCACAATTTCAAATACGATTGTTAATTAGTATCTCCTTTAAGCCTGAAACAATGGGCCAACATGCAACATCCGTTCGCCACAGTTAGTCAGTTAGTAGCCATATCATACTGAGAAGCCTTTTCTATGCTTAAACTCTGGCTAAGGAATTGGAAAATCCAAAAGGAAATAAGACAATCGAAGTATTGCTTCAATTTGCTCAGTTGAATCTAAGCTGGTTACTTTGGAGTGTCCTTTGAAATGATACATACATTTGGTCAAGGATTACACGTTTTGTTGCAGATTGAATTGTCGTGGAGATGATTTTAATTAAAATCAAAACGCATTTACCTAGGAGTACACATCGTATATATTTGTATGACTTCCTGAATTCCAAAGGATTTACATAACTTGTGGCTTATGCAATACTGAGCTCGACGGATGTCCTTTGAGGACAATAGTTGGGCGAAGGCAAAGGAAAAACTAATAATAAAATCATTCAGAGTACATTTCTATTGTTGCCATTGGAACAAGCTCAGTGCTATTCATGTGAACATAATAAACTTATATACACAGTTAATTTAATATCTCATAAGTAAACTCTGCCTCTTTGAACAATTGCTTGAACGGATTGCATGCCAAGTCACTCAGGCTGGGTGAGTAGATCCTGGGCTAGGGTAAGGACCGGCCGAGCTGATGGTGCACGGCCAGGACATTGCTTACAAGCTGATCCTTAAAGCGTAATATGCTATCATCACGCTGCGCTGTTTTCAGCGTCTCCTTGTCATCCGGTTCGCGATAATGCTGCAGGTGTCCCATATGGATGGGCACATCGTAGGGTCCACAGGAGCCATGCCACTGGAGTGGAAAATGATTGTGCACGGAAGTGACTTGCGCGGTGGAATGGAGGCACTTAACAGCAAAATTGGGCTGCAAGTGATCACTGACCCGCTCCAGATGACGCAACATATAGAAGCTAACTGGCGTCAGCTCATCCACTTTGAACTCGTTGGAAAAGTAGACATTCCGGAAGCAGTAGCTGCACCTGGCCTTGCAGTCCTTGTGGTCGGCGTTGTCGACAATGTGTGTGGTATTTGTCTCGAGCTGCTCGATGAGTGTTGTCCAATTGGTGATGTTTCCCAGTGGCATGATGACCTCATCCATATCCACAATGGCTATGTAGTCAAAGTCGTACATATTGCGATAGAAGCAATCGATATACATGAGCACCTCGTTGAGTAGTTTGCTCAGCTTTCGATTTCTCGCCGGCTTTGGATGACCCTCGAGCATCCTGTGGCTGCGCAGCTGGAGGAAATCTCTTTGCTCTTCGTAGTATTCCAGGGTGCGCATTGTGCTTGGCAGCAGTGTGTCCCCCCCTAGATCATATGCAACCACACGTTCGGCGCCCAATAGACGCATCAGCTCCAGCCATTCCACCAGGCGCTCGGACATGTCCGTTTTTGGGAACTGCAGATCCTTCATGCATATCCCAAAGCGTGTCCCATCCCTACGTTTCGGTGCATTGTATATGACAGGCAAAGCGTTCCGAGGACGCGCACAGCGTTCCTCAAAGATTACGGACACCAGCTGTGGCACACGATGACGACGTGGACTCTCCTTGAGCGGAAAACTCATCAGCACAGGATACACATGCTGTGGTCCATTGCCCCACGAATCATACCACTCAACACTCTGTTGATGCATCTCCACTATATCCGGCTTATCACTGCCTCCATACCAAACGTGGCAATAGACGGATACATTGGGTGCTGCCAAACTGTTACTCATGCCCAGCACAACGATCTTTGGCACCTTCTCCAAGGACTGGCGACGCTCAAAGTACGCGCCAAACAGATAATAGCTCACATTCCCAGCTTTACTGTACTGATAGTGCTTCATCTTAAAGCGCAGATCCTCGAAGCGTGGATATGGAGCACAGTTGCTGTCATATGACCAGTTGCGATGTGCCCGCCCACGCAGCAGCTGCTTCAGCTCACTTGGTTCTGGCTCTGGTTTCCCTTTCAACTGCTTCTGAGCACTCGCTAAAAGGAGAAGGCGAATAGCTAACAGCTCTGTCTCTCTCTCTCTCTTTCTCTCTGCACTTACTTACCAGAGGCTACTCTCTTGGCAAAGCTGTCCTTCAGCAATCTCACAGCGCTGCCCCTGGCAGATCCAGATCCAGCTTCACTTTCACCTGACAAACTTACTGAGACTAGGATCTTAACGGTTAAAGTTGCGACCAGCCACCAAGCAATGAACTTAACCCAAAACCACACGCTGTACACCTTCATGGCAAATTATCAAACTGCAACTGGCAACTGTCTCATCTCAAGGCCCAGATACTCCCAGAAATAGTTTGACCAATTAGCTAAAAGCCAGGAAGCGGCACGAGCTGACAACTCCAACCAATATCGAAAGATGTTTCTTATCAATCAAATGCTGTTGCTGATAATAATACCTTAACGGGAAAATGATAGACTTATTGATACCCTGCATATGGATGTAACACACCACTCCGTGGAATATCGAAGGAAGTTTCTTATCACTCAACGGTTGCTTATCAATCAGCTTCCTCAATCAAGCACCCTTATCAGTAGCCAAAATCTTATCGGGAGATTTATAGACTTAGTCACAGATGGGTAAGAGTGACGTCACAAAATATGTGTGTCAGGTGGGGAACACTCATTAAAGAAACACTCATCATCTAGAGATGAGACTGCAAATAAAACGATGAACTAGCAAAGTAGACAAAAACTATACTCTATTAGCTGCAGAACTTATCTAAGTAATTTATCCAAGTAACGGACAAACAAGTACCTATGATAGTTATGTATACAGTTATAAGTGTTCTTAGGTTAGAAAAGGAAACTTTGATACTGATTTCTTACATCTAGTGAACATTTTTATTACTTTAATTTTTTTATTTGGGAAGCTCATGTTTCCTGCATATATTTTACATATTTTCCATTTATAAAATATCATAAATAGGAACCCTCTTTCTAGATTTGTTTTACCCAACTCTTACAGTCTATATATTATGTATATATATACTATATACTCTTTATACTATATACTCTTTATACTATATACTCTTTATACTATATACTCTTTATACTATATACTCTTTATACTATATTCTCTTTATACTATATACTCTTTATACTATATACTCTTTATACTATATACTCTTTATACTATATACTCTTTATACTATATACTCTTTATACTATATACTCTTTATACTATATACTCTTTATACTACAATATATACTCTATGAGACTATCTTCCTTTTCTTTTGCACTACTTTTTACTTGTACTCTTTGTTAGATAACACACACTTTTCGCACACATTAAATTTAATTAGAAAAGATATCGGTACAACAACCTCAGATATCTCTTTATATCAGTTTCTCACATTGTTTATTTACATAATATATATATTATATACAAGTATATACATAGTATATATTGTAGATTCGTTATCTTTTATCTCTCTATTTCTGAACGTATCGAAAAATAGTTATTAAAGGGAATATTAGTGTTGTGGGAATGCAAAGTAATAAGCAGATGAAAGTATTTGCAAGCCTACAAAGTATATATATATATATATATATATTCTTGATCAGCATCATTATCAGAGTCTTTTTAACCAAGTCCACCTGATCTTAGAGAAATTACGAGCTAAAGACGCCAAATGAAGTGAGTGGGTTCTTGAATAGAAAAATCAGAATACACTTTTATCAAAATTGGGTATAGCACCATTTCCCTCAGCCCCGCAAATCGATTTAAATCGATTGTAAAGCACATTTATTAATCGATAACTCGTGTTTTGGCCATTTTGTATTAAAATACATTCTTAAGCTATGTTGTAAGTCTCTTAATAAGCGGATAATAAATATATGTATACGATATGATATGAACATAGTCTGTGAAACGAATGGGAATGGAACACAAAATTTTGAATATATATTTATCAAGTTATCAAGAGAAGAGTAGAGATGAGATTAAGTGAAAGAAAAACTTGACAACCATACAGAAAAGGGTATTAAGAGTATGAAACGAATGGAATTGGAACACAAGATGCTGAACATATATTAGATTATCAAGAGAAGAGTAGAGATGAGATTAAGTGAAAGAAAAACTTGACAAACATACAGAAAAGGTTATCGAAATGATGAAACGAATGGAATTGGAACAGAAGATAGTAGACAATAAGATGTATTCTCAAACTGAATATATATCACCAAGAAAAAAGTTCAGATGAGTTTAAGGGAAAGAAGAGCTGGACACAGACTTCACAAACATACAGAGAAGGTTATCGAAAGGATGAAACGAATGGAATTGGAACAGAAGATAGTAGACAATAAGATGTATTCTCAAACTGAATATATATCACCAAGAAAGAGTTCAGATGAGTTTAAGGGAAAGAAGAGCTAGACACAGACTTGACAAACATACAGAGAAGGTTATCGAAAGGATGAAACGAATGGAATTGGAACAGAAGATAGTAGACAATAAGATGTATTCTCAAACTGAATATATCTCACCAAGAAGAAGTTCAGATGAGTTTAAGGGACACAGACCTGACAAACATACAGAGAAGGTTATCGAAAGGATGAAACGAATGGAATTGGAACACATTATATTATCAAGAGAAAAGTTGAGATGGAAGAAATTGAAAGAAGAACTTGATACAGACTTGATAAACTTTCAGAGAAGGGTTTGAAACGAATGGAATTGAAACATAAAGTAGTAAACAAAGCCCGTTTACGACAATTTTGCTGAATATATAAACCATATACTATATAAAGTCGTATTTCAGAAGAGATTGTGTCATAAAAATAGAGTTCAAGCTTTATGTCCAGCCAAGTGGAGGCGTCCTGAATGTGTCCTGGATCAATTTCAGAGACGAGCAAGAAGAAGAAAGTTGCCATCTCCATGATGGCTGTTTGAGGAGCTCTAACAAGCTGCAAACAAGACCCGAACACATGGCTGACATTATTATGGATGGCAACGTTCCCCTTAACGTGGCAAATGGCCACGATTGACAAAGAAACGAATGTTCAGCCCTCGCCACATGCCCCTTTTTTTTGGTAGGTGTGGTAGGTGTGGAGGGGGGTGGGCAGAGGTTGGGGTAAGTCTGGTGTTTGGGTGGTTGGATGCTTCTGTCAATGTGGAGGAGGTGAGGCACGTCACCTGCATTAAATTATTGATTCGATTTCGCGCGCGGCTCGTTTTCTATTGTGGCAAATATTTGAGGCTGAATGAATTGTGGCCTCCAAAGAGGCTCGAAGCCATTGTCAAAGTTGGCGCCATCACTTCTTCTACATCTACTTCTACTCAGTCACTCAGCTTTTTCATATAACTGTGTGATGGCATTGGTGTTGGTATTGGTGTCCGTGTCTGTGTCTGTGTGTGTGTGTGTGTGTGTGTGTGCCACGCCCAGCAACACAACATCAGCAGCAAGCGGCATAGAATCAAATTTATGTGCGGTGTGTCGTCCGTGTCTCGTCTGTGTGTAAGGCTCTCTTTCCTACTGAACATATATATGTACGAGTGTGCGTGTGTGTGTCTGTGTGTGTGCACGTGTGTATATTTACTAGCCAGCAAACAAGACATAATCAATCACTTAACCAAAAAAAAAAGAAATAAATAAAAATACAGGAGAAAAAATGCTCGCGCCAAACGTTCGTTTCAATTAAAGTTTCGCTTTCATTCACTTAGTGAAAACGATGAGTTTTCCCTATTCCTGTGCCCAGCCCATACACTGAGCGAAACAGCCATTAGTTTCTGCTAGATTTCATTTATACACAAGACTGTCTAGAATAAAAGTTATGAATCCTTTCCAAGGCAAAAAAAACGCGTTGCGCAAATGGAAAGCAAAAGAGATGAAAGAAAAATTCAAATTCTGTATGGACACAACTGTTATGGAAAGATGCGTTTTAGCCAGGTCTCACTGTATATTGATTGCATTGCATTGTAATTGGCGAAAACGATACGCAATTGATATGCAACTCTATTAAAAAAGATTTTTGCCTCCCTGACAGAAACACACACACACGCAGGAAAACGTATGGGAAACACTCGACTGCTGGTCGGGTTGGGTCTTACATAAAGTGGTACTTGGAGCAGCTTCTGGCTGGATGAGCATGAGGATGAGGATGTGGATGAAGCATGACAAGGTTGCGTGAGCTGTTGAGCAACGGAAGCTACCAATTTCCGGCTGCTGCAGCCGTTCTAGTTCACTTTGCATACATTTAGGCGCTCTGGGCATACAATTTCGTATATCATCCGGTAGTAGCCTGGCTCTGTACAATCTAAACTCTATTGGATTGGTTGGCTTTACGGCATGTAGAGGGTCTTATAGGTCGATATACGCTTTACGCTATGCGGTGCACTCTTTGGCTTCTAGCCATCGAAATCATAAATCTGTTGCTTATTGTTATTGCTGATGTTGCCACTGAGGCAGCTTCAGCTGCAGCTGTTACAGCTGTAATTAATGCAATAACGCACACTGGAAACTCTCCTGATGCACAATTCATACGCATCCTCCAGCCCCAAAGGGCCCCAACTCAACTTCGATTTTGGGGCCATCAAAGTCAATTTGGCTGAAAGTAATTCGGTTTTTGTTTTCCCCTCATAAAAGCTGCGCTGCTGCCTGACGACTACTATGTGCGTATATATTCAGATTTCAATACACTACAAACTTATTGAATAACCCTTGGATGGATCACCCCTTCTCGTATCTCCTCCCTCTTCTCTTGTCTCTCCCTGCTGCTGCTGCTGCTGCTGCTGCCTACTTCAAATCACATTCTGCCGCACATTTAGCATAATTTAACACTTCATTATGAGGCACAAGGCAAAGCCGCAAGAACGCCCACAACAGCTGCCTGCTAAAAGTTTTCTAGCCTCCTCCTCCCCTTTCAGTCAACAAATTTCTCAATCCCCCGCCGCTGTCTCCCTGCATCCCTTCCACCACCACCCACCCAAGGCAAGGCTTATGCGATTTGTGGCACTAAGCAAATTGACAAAATCTCAAGTAGAAAAGTTGCAGGTACAACGTAAATAGATGTTGGCATTATGCTGCAAAGTGATAATTCCGCCCGGAGTCCCAAAATTCATCAACTTATAGCCCGGACACAAACCTAATCCAATCCTGGTTAAGCTGCCACAGCGTATGCTGCTCTTTCTTTATCGAGCAGAGCATCATACAGCCGTACAGCCTACACACTACATCCGTATACCCGAATTCCCATATACCCGTATGCCCCGTATACCCATACTCCCGTATAACTGAATACTCGTACACATACTCCGTATACCCGTATAACCCGTATAATACGTACACCTCGTACACCTCGTACACCTCGTACACCTCGTACACCTCGTACACCTCGTACACCTCGTACACCTCGTACACCTCGTACACCTCGTACACCTCAATATCCGTATACCCGTATACCTGTATACTTGTATTCCCGTACACCCGGACACCCGTAGAACCTACTCTATGTTCTCCTACTGTCATACATTCTGCTAATGTCCCTACGTATCCATGTGCTTTGAAAATGCAGTAAGTGGCCTAACGGACTCACCCAATTAAAGGTCCCTCCACTCTATATCCAGGCAAACGCAGTGTGACGCCATTGCATAACGGAGAGTCGACCACTCAGTCACAAAATTGCTGGTCCAATGGCTTTTAAGGACGTGTCCTGTCAGCACTTTGCGGTACCGAGTTCATTTCCCAATTTGCAACTTGATTGGCCAAAGAGTAGGGACAGCTTTCCGAGTTCCGAGTGTCCAGCTGCGAGTGGCGAGTTTCGAGTGGCCAATTCCGAGCTGTTGCTGCATTTTCTGAAATTGTGAAGGAGGTAAAAACGCTTTATATTTGGTGAAAGGACTCCATCAAGTATGCAGTGGCATTCACGATGCGATTGCGTTAATGGCATTAATGGAGATATGGAAGGATTACTGAATAATTGAATGCACGAATGCACGAATGCATAAATGAATAATGAATAATGCGTGATGAGTGATGAATGTGTACCGGACTGTGCATAAAATGCTCATCACTTTGAAGGCAATAAAGCCGTAATTGCTGATTACGGGTACGCACCCGTGCTCGTATGTGGCTTCGATCAGCAGCGTTGCATTGCGAATTGTCTGTTAACAGAACGCTTGAAACGCTTCAAACGCTTCCAACGCTGACAAACTCGTCGCAACAAAGAATATATTTCAAGTATTTTGCGCTCTATTGTTGCTGCGGGCGCATAATTCGAAAATTGAAATTGTCGTCACGTACATAACGCCGGCAGCAAAGTCGACGCTGCGTCACTTGTCAGCATGAATTTCCAATTTTCCGTTGACACCGCACCGTTGTCTTTCGTATGTTGCCATTTTCGGCTATACCCTTACCTTCAGTTGTCACCAGCGCTTTGCTTGAGCGATTTGACAGTGGCTTAGAACATTGAATTTAACTTAAGCTCTTCTTTTAACTTCTTTCAACAGACCTAATACTCTGCTTTTCTTCTTCAATAAACTGTTATCGTCACACTGTTAATGTAAGATTACGATTCGATAACTGGGCAATCAGATTTATCGAATACTACAATCATTTTGCATCACTTTGTTAATCATATTGAATCATTTTGAACCAATTTGCATCTTTTTGCATCATATTGCAGGCTTTTACACGTTTTTATATAATTAACAGCTCTTTAACATTATGTTATCGTCACACTGTTAACATAACATTAAGGTTCGATATCTGGGCTCTAAGCTTGACCAAATATTATAAACATTTTGCATCACTTTCCATCATTTTGCAGAATTTTCCATCACTTTGCAGGCTTGAATCCTTTTCTGTAGACTGAAACAACTATTTAACATACTGTTATCGTCACGCTGTTAATGTCACGTTAACATTTCCAAACTCAAATCAAAGCCAGACTATACATTGCATATTTTTGCAAGACCTTACAACATAAATCTAATTTCAGATTGATTTCAGATCTATTCCTTAAATATAGAAAAAGTTTTTAGCATAATGTTGTCGTCACACTGTTAACGTCACATTTAACATTACACACTATTAAGCGACTTTAATTTAAGCTTTTAGCTGGGTATCTAACATTGTTAGAGTATTAAAGAGTCTGCTCGATTGTGATTTCACTTTCTAAACATTTCTCTTTTAAGTTTTTGGTTGATTTTGTTGTTGCTTTTACTTAGACTTAAAAAGAAAGGAACGAAAAGAGCGAGGGGAGCGGAAGGTGGATGAAAGGGCAGAAGGATAGGAAAACGTTTCCTCTTTTAATCTAATAGTTAAAAAATTACTAAAATTCTAGAAAGATTCGTTGTTCTTACTTAAGGTTTAAAGACATCCCTGTAATTGGTAACTGTAAATCAATTCCCAAAAATTGGTAACACAAATCGAATGAGATAATGGCAATTTGTGTGTGTTTTCGGCTGACATCAGCTAAGGCTGCTACGCAGCTTAGGTTTAGGAGCAAAAAGTTTTCCTTGTCTCTGTTAATTTTTAACAGCCTCAGATTGTGTGTGCGTGTGTGTCCGAGCGTGTGTGTGAGTGTGCTGTGAGCAGGTCGCCAGCATTATCATCTTTTTGATTAAACGCAAACAGCGTCGCAACAAAATTAGTTGACATTTATGCAAATGCATGCTGGACCTGGCCAGAAACCAGTTGGCAGTCCAGACTTCCAGCCTACTCCCCTCCCCCCATCCAGAGTTGAATGTTAGCACCCACTGTGGCTCCCAATTTAAGTGCCTTATCACCTACACCCATCTGTAGGTAACCCCTTGCTGGGGGGTCCAACAGCGTTCAGGCTGCTATCCCAAGTTGCAGGCAACTTTTAAATCCGCTTCAACTTTTTAATTTTTCTCTTTGCCTTCGTTTTTTTATCTTGTTTTTTTTTTGATTTTTTATTATATTTTTGTTTTTGGTCGCTTTTCGTTATTTGATTTTGGCGCTTTAATCTCTGGGCATCGCCCTGTGCTTTGCCTTTCTCTTTTCTTATTTATTTATTATACTTCTTTTTTTATCCATTTTACAAGTTTTTAAATTAATAATAAAGAAATTTCGTGCTTTCGCGTAGATGAGCAGCGTTTTTGGGCCTTTTGCCTTGTGCAGAGATTTCAATCGCAACAAGAATCCAAGAAACAAAATTTACTTTTAAGTCTTATCAGAAATTATGGGGCATGCAACTGACAGAAGGTGCGTTGTTTAGTGCTGCCAACTACTCAGTATGGTGCTGCCAACTTGTTAGATTGTTGTGTGTCCAATTGGATAAGATCGTGACGACAAGACAAGACACAAACAAGTACACACGCACACACACACACACACACACACGCACAACCACAGACACATAGTAGCATAAGAGAAAAGTTACGCATACGCGACGTGGTCCCAAGTGGCAAGAGAATTCGCATGTTGCCTCACGCTCGCTGTAAAATGTAACTATCAAAGCGTTTGCTAAACCGCTTGGTGTTACTTCTTACAGTGAGTGCGATGCGCCAAGGTCCAACTAAAAGTGAAGTATATAGATACTAAAATATAGTCGGAATATATAAAGTATAAAAGTAAAAGTAAAAAAATGTGAAATGTGAAATGTGAAAAGTGAAAAAGTGGCAAATGGAAAGTGAACTCAAGTGCATGCATGATGATAATGAACACGATGATGTTACCGCCAACATGATCATCTCAATGTGTACATAACTCCACACACACACCCACCCACACACACACACACACACACACACACACATAGAGAAGAATACTCACTTTCACATACACTCACTTAAACGTGGGCAAAGTCGGTCACGTTGCTCCTTGGAAATTGAAAATGCTTTTCTTTTCTTTACGCGCACTGGCCGCCTCCCCTTTGTGTTCCAGCTGGATGATGCCCTAGTTATAAAGGTTATCGTAACCTTGTCATCAACTTTGATGATAATTTTTCAAGCACACTTTCGTTTTTTATTTAATTTTACACTCCGCTCCTGGAAGCAAATCCTGTTAAACCGCTGAGAAAGCAGCTCATACTGAACCGGTTGTCTTTATTAATTGCTAATTACTATCGATTTCTAGTTATTAGTTTTAGTTAATTTACTCACCGCATTGCTTGAAGCGATTTATTCGCAGTGTGAGAGCTGAACGATCCACAATAAATAATTGTTGAATCGATATTTACTTTAACTGTCTATAATCGATTTCAATTCGATGTTTTTCTAATCGTATCGCGGCATAAGCTACGAGCCGATAGATGAACGAATCATAAGAACGAACAGTTCATGCTGAACCGATATCAATCTTAATTGCTTAATATCGATTGCAACTCGATAGTTACGAGTATTGAATCGAATCATCGACACGTGAACACATTTCAATAACTATCGCTATAGTGTGATTAATTTATATAAAAACTATAAAAAATAAAGCGTTTTTAGTTTTTTTTTAAGATCAGTTAAATCTGTTTATATATCTTATATATTTATATATTATATATCTTATACTCTTTTATCTTATATTAAATCTAGTTTTTTTTTCATAAAAGTTTTTTATGCCAACCGATTTCGTTCGATGGCAACTTTTGTGTAACAAATCCAATTAATTATTAATTATATAAAATTAAATTATTTATTTTCATAACAAAATTCAATTCCACACGTTCCTAAGTTTGTTTTTTGAACCATATCCATTTCATTCCACTTTTGTTAGGCTTCAACATAGGCAGAAAGGTATTCAGCATGCGACCTGCTGCGGCTCGCAATTTCCATACTTGTTATTTTAATGATTTTTATTCATATCCTGCATCGACTGAGCATGTGTTAGTAGGGTATAATAAA
The DNA here is from genome assembly GCA_035045065.1 of Hirtodrosophila trivittata. Lineage (NCBI taxonomy): Eukaryota > Metazoa > Arthropoda > Insecta > Diptera > Drosophilidae > Hirtodrosophila > Hirtodrosophila trivittata. Next base: position 10,390,762 of record JAWNNK010001028.1, on the reverse strand, counting down.
GTTGTGAGCACGTATGAAACTGTGTCAGGACATCCTTTTCCCGCAGAAATACACCCGATTTGAGAGGTGTCTTTAGGCTAGTTACAGGGTATGTGAGTGGTCTGGCAAGTCGGGTAGATCGTACTTGCTTGGTTTCTTTTTTGCGACGTTTGATTTCTATGCTCTTTATCAATTGGATTGCTATTGTTATTTCACTTGACTTTTCCTTTGTATGGAGACCTGAATACAACTGTTCAATAACAAGAATATTGTCGCTTGGCGTCACAAGGTCTAGAGCAATGCCACAATGTACGTGGATGCTGAGTAGGTTGGTGGGTCCTTCCATGTGGATAACCTAGCAGTGCGTGTTGACAGTGCAGAAAGCAAAAAAAATGCCACTTAAAGGTAAATCTATTTCACTCTCGAAAGTGTCTCGCTTCTGCCCTGCCAGAACTGGCAATTAGCAATCGTCTATCAAATGCAAATATAAATGGAAGGCAGAGGAAAAGAGAAAAGAAAGTTTAAATATATGAAGTAGGGCCACTTTCCCCGGCCACTTGATTTCATGACATGACCAAGCCGTGGGCACTTTTTATATTTTTTCGACCTAATGTTTATAATGTTTATTTGCTGACCTTATTGTCGGCATTGACATCATTAATGATGCCTCAAGTGTACTCCATTTAGGCTGAACGAGCATCAAGAGAACAAATAAACCAAATGCCAGCGAGATACACGACGGGGGCAAAGCTGAAAGGGCAGCGTCAGCTCAATACAAAAAAATGCAAGCAACAGAGAAAAGCGAGAAGAAAAAAAAGGAAAAAGAAAACAAACGCGTTAAAAATCACGCCCCCTTCCAAAACAACAAAATCCAACACGGAAACAAAACCAAAAATAAAAATACAAAAAAAAATACAAAAAAAAATACAAAAAGCAGACACAGAATGAAAAGGAAATGCGAAACGATGCGCAACAAATTCAAATAGAAAGATAAAAAAGTCAAATGTACCTCGTGGAGTTGTCGCCCGGCTTAGGGTCCTGACAATGACGAGGATTGTGGCACTTAATTTTCATGCAATGAATGAAATTGATGGCCTCAACACGATAGAACAAAGAGCCAAAGAGCAAAAAAGCGACGAAAAAAAAACAACAACAAATATAAAGCTGAAATCAAAACCAAACAAACTTGGTATAAAAATAAGTTACACCAAAAGAAAGAATGGACTTCCCGCTAAGTCCCTACTACAAATGGGTTTCCTTCTCCCCTCCCATTGTCTCTTTTATATGATATATTTAGTGTCTTTGGTTACCACTTACGATTCTATTTGTAGTTCTTTGAAACTAAAACAAGTCAATAAACCAAAAGGTAAAGGCGAGATTTTACCCTCTGAGAATTGACTTAAAAGTTTGGCAGAGCTCGGAGTTCCTGGAGACCTACTCTAAGCAGCTGCCGCCTGAGCAACGTTCAAGAATGTCGCGAAAGAAGAAACTGTAAGCTGTAAACTGTACTTTAGTCCTTTTGCTGCAGGATTATTCCAATTTTGTAGCTTAATTTGGCTTCTATTGAATGTTTGTTGTCAGTGGCAGGTCTTAAATCTATCTGGTCTCTTATATGACACGCGTATGTCGCATGTATTTGGCATGTCAGCAGCGCCACGTGGCAGCAAAATGTGGCACAATAAATTCGCAGTTGTTGTTGTTGCTGTTGTTGTTGCCGTTGTGGTTTCTCCTTTTATTTGCGTTTTGTATTTTTCGAAGCCCTCAACAAAGGCTACGTCGCGGCTATCAAACCAAACAACAGCGAGGCTGTAATATCATTGCCACTGTCACTGCCACTGCCATGGGCTATGCCACAGCCAGTGGCAGCATCAGTGCAACAGCCACTTGCAGCACTATTGTTGTGCAAGCCGAAATCCTTTGGCTAACGCTCAACTGCAGCTAGTATGCATAAAATGCGAATATTAATATCAATATCAATATGAAAATGATTGAGTAAACGAGGCTTTGCTTTTTGCGGTGAGGCTGACAATAAAATTATGTGGTTTTTGATATTGATTTCTTCAAAAATTAATTACATTTTAATTCTCAATCAAAGGGAATCGAGCAAACAGTTCGCACAGGAGATATTTAATTAATTAACGGTCTCAAACCACAAATATCTTATGAACGTTACATTTGCTGTTTGCCAAGAGTCAAAGACAACGATATACAGATTTGTCTTTGGCAATCGGTGTATCAATATAATGAGGCAATAAGAGGCAAGATTGTTGAAGGAAACTATCTACACTCGATCAACTTTCTTCACCTGAAGAGCTGCTCACCTTGAAGGACTCCAACAATGAAGTCCTGGAGCTGACAATCGTTTGATGGGTTATATTTTAGTAAGTTGCTGTTATCGTAACAACGTAAGCTACATAAGAAAAGGGGGTGGGGGGTCACGTGTAAGGAACCGTTGCCAGTCATTTTCCAATTGCTACATGACACATGCAACATGCTACATATGCCACATGCTATTTGTCTCAATTGCAGTTCCTGCTTGTATAATATTGTGGCATACGGCTTTCATAACAAAACGTAAACGAAAGCCGTTTAAAATTGTCTATTGATTGACTGTTTTGATTGATTCGCAGTTAAGCGTGACCCATGCGGCGTATACGTAACGTGTCAAAAGCACTCACACACGCACACATATCGCTCTAAATGTGCGCTTCCCGCTGTGCTTCTAATGCCAAAAAGATTTCAACAAAATATGCCCAGTCACAGCTGAACAGACACAACAGGTCTATCTGTAAATACTCTCTCTGTCTTTTAAGGGAAACTGAGTTGAATTCCTGTAATTATATAAATATTCGTTTATTCAAGCATTTAAAACATTTAAGAAAACAAACTTTTGATTTAGTTTGAATAGTTACAAGTTAATTCTGCCATTATCCTTAGTACATAAAGACACAGAACAAGGTAGAGTATAGGAAGTGTATTTGTGTTCTGCAGTTGAGTTTTAATGCATATTATCTTAGGACATAGTTGACAGGACTCACCCTAGGATGTTCTCTGAATTGTGAAAGCCGAGACAATTCTATTTGCAAAATGAAGATGAGCTTGATTGAGCTCTGTTTTCTAGTTTCAAAGTTATGAATGAAACTTTTAACAATGGGAAACTGATTGACTTTGGAATTTGTATTCTTTGACAAACTATTAAAAGGGGAAGCAATCGGAAAAGTATTATCCCAGGAGTAGCACTGGGAGGAAAGCTAGAGGAAAGGGGAAACAATTAAACGAAACGTTGGCCACAAGAGGAAACTTTAGCAAAAGCAACAGCGAGAAGCGAGCGTAACAAGACGCAAAGTAAGCAAAAAAAAGGCTACAATCAAAGTGGGTTTTTGGAGGGCGACGTTAGTCAAGAAGCAACGTGAGAAGCAAAGGAAGATACAGGAGGCTTGGGGAAAAGCAAAGTGAAACAAGATGAAAACCCAAAACACAGGGCAAGAAGCAAATGAATACAGCTAACTTAAAAACCAAAAAGGCTACAAAGTAATAGAAAAAAAGCAAGAAGCAATAGGAGAAGCAAAACTTGGTAGAAAAGCCAAAGCAAAGGCGATGCAAAATACAAGAAGTGAGTCGCAAGTAAAAGCAAAAGGTGAAATGAAACCAACGATAATCAATAACCAAAACTAGAAACAAAGAGAGAAGCAAAGAAAGAAGTAAGCAAATAAATAAAGTAAAAAGCAATGGGAGAAGCAAATCGAGAAGCTTACCAAATCTCAAAGCAAGTTTGCTACAGTCTGATATAGCTTGAATTTGACTCTGATAAACGATTGTTTATCGCATGAATTGCGTAACGCTTCTCGCTTCTTGCTTCTCACTTTCACTGGACTTTGCTGTTTGAGGCTGAAAACTTATTTCCTCAGCCTCTCGCCATTTGTCAGCCCACATCGCGCTGTGGTAAATGTAATCCCCAAGCTGTGCATAAAAGTTTATTTAGCATCATTTACACACACCCACACACACACACACACACACGCACACACACATAGTGTGAGGCTCGCACTTTAGAGATTCAATTTGCGGTTTGCGTACGTAGGAAACCGCAGAACGCAATAAGAATTTGGTTTGGCCATGCAAATTGGGCCTGGTGAATATCCGGCCTGGCACACAGATTAGAGATGGTGCCCGATGACGATAACTCGATACCTGTAACAGAGCCAAAGTCATCGATACAGTTATCAGCATGGTCATCGCAATCATCATTGTAATCGTTAAGATGTCAGCACGTATCTCACATCAATTTCTCCCTTCCGTTTTTTTGTAACATATGATTGATAAACGACCTTTAACCCCAGCCCCGGAGCACACAGTGCCCAGCACTGAGCAGCCGGGCAGCCGAGCATGACATAATGGCCAATTGGTTTAATGGTTGCTGTCCCATAGAGCAGGACGGGGAAAGTGGGAGAACAAGAAAGAAAGAAAAGTGAAGTGCGGCGTAAAAGTGTCAACGCTGACAGACAACCAGACAAATGGAAAATGAAATGCCATACTAGAGATTTGTATGCGGCTGTTGACCTATATCGACCTAAGGCTATAGCCCTCTCTTCAGATTTCCAGCTTTACTATGGATCATATCAAATTACCTACTCCCATTTACTGACATCCTATCCAGCATTGTGAGAGGCCTTTGAAATGTTGCGATTTAATCTTAGGTCAGCTATTTTTATCATCCTTATTATTTTCTACAATCCTTCGGAAAGGAAACTCTCTTAAAGACCCAGCTCCAGCTCCAGCTCCAGCTCCAGGTCCCAAAATAACAGCGGAAACAGTTAAGAAATATGTGTCTTGGGGCAGGAAGTGTCGGCTGGGCATAAACATACTCGTTATAGGAACACACACACTCCTATATGGTCGCACATCCAGCGACTGATGCGTAAATCCAATTTGCCTAAAATGGTCATGAAATGCGTCGCATTTGCCAGTAGCTTAACTGGTCTTAAAATCACATCTAAGCTTTGATATGCAAACAATAAAAGGAATAGCTTAACTATGAGATACCCTACAAAAGTCAAAGATAAATCAAAATCATTAGCTGAAGATAGTCCGAGCTACACCCAAGATATTCAGATCAAGTGTGTTAGATAAGAGTATCATATAGACAGACTCTAAGAAAGTATATCAAAGAGCTAAGTATATTCTGAGAATTACACATGTTTACAATACGTAAGGGTAGGACCTTACAGCAGGTCCCCTTAGCTCCTTAGTTGCCCCATTAGACAAAGCGTTCAGCATAAGTTTTCTTTAAGTATCATTAGGTGCTTTTCAACTTATGTGAAACTTACTTAGAGCCAGCTCCAAGCAGCTCCTAATTTCTCTATAAGTACTAGGCATACTCTAGAGAGAAAGCAAATTGAAGATGTCAAAACTGATTGTAAACTTAAATGTTGTTTCTTGATACATGTCTGCCATGAATGTTACGTATATATGATTGAATCACCCTGTGGAGTGTGCACTGTAAATGAGTTTATATTTTGTTGGTTTTGAACTACTTTAAAAGTATGTGCAGAAATACCTGCCCTGCTACAGAGTATACCCTGTACAAGGAGTACAAAAGAAGCATTGAAAAATTTCATTGCCTACTTAGTGGCGCACATTGTGAGTTATTCAAATATGAATTAGACAGTGGATCTAAGTCCATGACCAAGTTGGGGTGCTGCTTGTGGACTTCTTGCTTCAAAAATGTTCATCTATGTGTGTGTGTGTGTGTGTTGGTGTGTGTGTGGGGCCTGCTATGCGGCGCTGCCTTTTGCACCCAAAAAACAATCACTTGGGCAGCAGCTGTGTGCGTTGCTCTGAAAAGTATGCAACAGCACACCGCACATGCTACATGCTACATGCTACATGCTACATGGTATATGCTACATGTTGCGGTAAGCGAGCAGCGTCCCTTAATTAGATCATAGTTGCTGCTGCGGTGGCTGCCGCATGGCATTTTATGGCCAAGAACTCACAAGTTGCTCACATACCGTGCCCCATTTAGCCCAGTGACTGCTTAGGTGGAGTTGGTGGTGTGCTGGTGGATAGCCAAGGCGTGGCACCAAGTAGTCCAACGTCTGTCAAAGTCATGGACCCGCCATAGACATCATCGTATTGCCAGTTGGCCCATTATTGACTTACGTGCCACGCCGTGCGGTGCCAACGCGCCGCGTGCCACATCGAATATCCAACTCAATCAGTTGTTGAAACTTTCCTACTTTTATGGTTCATGTGGCGCAGCTGTGTGTGTATTACTGTGTGCTTGTGTGTGTGTAACATCTGGCATCTAGAGTAGAAACCATTGCGTACCAGCGATGTTGCGGCATTTGCATTTTAATTGAATTGCACTAAATTATTTTGTATACATCCGCAGTTGAAGCAATTGGCAGGCATTTCAACTGAAAAGCCAACAGCTTGCCACACACACAACATGCAACATGCCACAATAAAAGACTTCAACTAACTCTCAGCTCAATAATTGTTAACTTTTTCCCCCTCACCATCCCCCTCCCTCTCTCCCATTTGCAATTATTTCACTCGAAACCTGCTCTTAACTCTTTATCAAAAACTTACAACTCGTTGAGTGCTCCTCAAGCAGGACAATCGAATTTGTCTTCACTCGACTCAACCAGAAGTGCAGAGTCCTGTTCCCAATATCCTGTAAATTGCTACAATATATGTGTTTAGATAGATCTGACTCGGGTCAACCAACTATATAAAGCCTTTTGTCTCAAGGAGTGGATGATCAATTTTCAACACCTTATAGCTACAGTCTTTATGGGTCAATATATTTCAAGTAAGAAGTCTTTTTAAAGTATCCGATCTGGAAAAGCTTTATTATCCCTTTATCAATCAGATACCAGATATAATGTAGATATAGGAGCTATCTACACCCCTTGAACTCCTCCCGCACTCAGCAACTTTATCAGCTGGAAATGTAAATTTGATATGAAGTTGATCACATATCAATGAGTTTTATATAGTTTATATATCAAATATCATGTCTATATAGTCTATATAGTCGATACCCAAGCCATATTTATCAGTCTCTGGTACATAACGAGTCACAATTTGGCTTGTGGATATCCTTAGGAACTCCTCGAGCTCAGGAAGTGCACAGGCTGAAAAAGGGAAAAAATATATATCAGATATCATATTAATATAGTCAAGAATCCTTCTCGATCTCAAGTACTATAAAAGCTAGAAAGCACAAATTTGGTATTTAGCTTCCTATATACATATAAGTATCAAGAATCATAAGATTATGATCAACAATCCCTATAAACCAGCCGAACCCGCACACTAAACGAAAGCTTAAGCTCATGTGCTGATTTCCCTGGATAGTCCGGGAAATAGTTTATTTTTTTAGTAAAGAATTATATTATAGGGTATTAAGCTGGTCTGTGTCATCTGATTAGCGCTAGACAGCCATTCAGATGCCTGGCTATTAATCTAAGCAATAGCTCCACTTGGCTTTAAACATTGCATTCAGCTCTAGTTTCAAATATCGATTGCACTTTATGCTCGTGGAGCAGGACGAGTAGCCTGCTCCACTTAACTATCTCTGGCTTGGCATCAAATTGACAAGGGGGAAACATGAAGTTGAACACCAACAACACAACAGCAACAACCACAACAACAACAACAACAACAACGAGGAAAGGAAGAAGAATAGAAGGCAAGTGCAATCATTGTTCTGAAGGTCTGCAACATTTGTGGGGTAGATTTCATCGCTTCTGGCTTGAATTACTGATGGGTGTTAGCTGAAGTGGCAGGAAAATGTTCAGGAATGGATGGGATTATTGGCAGGATGCGAGCAGAGATTTATTTACAATTAGGTCACATTTCAAACAAACTCCTCTCCATGGTTACTTCCTGTCTCTGTCCTCCATTGTTACTTTCCACTATTAGAAACATTGAATGACAATTAAGACTACATCCTGTTACTTTTCTCATTGTCTTTTGCAGACGAATTCTGCGAGGAATATCCCCATAACTTGATGCCTACTCCTGGCTATTGGATCGAATGCTCGCGCCAGAAGATATCCATACAGACTCCTCATACCATCTGGGATGAGAGCGATTCCGAGCATGAAGACATACGGGCTGGCAGTGCCAGCGATGCCTATTTGGAACGCGAGTGCAGTGATCTCTACGAAGATGATGAGGACTCGGAGGCAACTCCTAGTCCTCGCAAGAAGACCATCATCGAGGAGCAATGGGATCAGCAAGGTGCATTCGAGCTAATCTCCGTAGAACAGGAGACCTATGAGAAATATTTCTATGGCACTGAACATTGGAATTACTTCACAAGCGATGAGGATCTCGGCCCTGTCATCTTGTCCATCAAACAGGAGACCCTCAATGGACGTGATCAGTTCCGTATTCTGGTGCGAGCTGGTTCCTATACGGTTCATGGACTGATACCGGCCTCCTGTGTCTTTGCCGATCGGTAAATCTATAATGAATATATATATATATAAATCAGATGTATAAAAATGTCAAATATTGCAGATATAATCGCGAGGAAGTAGTTAGATCTTTAGGAAAAGAAGTTAATCTAAATCCACCTTTAACATTAGGACAATTACCTGATACGCCGGAGGAATTACTAAAGTTAGATCAGGTAAGTCCTTAGGTTTTATATACCCCTGATACGTATATATATATATCCTTATCCTATGTTTAGGTTTTTATAAAATCCGAACTAAAAGTCGGTGTCATTTTCGTCAAAGAGGATCAATATTCTGAAGAGCAAATTTTGGACAATAATGAAAATTCTGCGCTCTTCGATGAGTTCCTCACCCTTCTCGGAGATCGGGTGCGTCTTCGAGGCTTTGACAAATACAAAGGTGGCCTTGACACGGTGCATGACCTTACGGGTAGGAACAAGATTATTAGAATATTATTTCTTACTATTATCATATACATATATATTCGATCGATAGGTTTGTTTTCGGTCTATACGAACTGGCGGAACATCGAGATCATGTTCCATGTGTCCACGCTTTTGCCCTACGAGAAACACGATCCACAGAAATTACAACGCAAACGTCACATTGGAAACGATATTGTCTGTGTGGTGTTTCTCGAGGCGGACAACACTCGGTTCAGTCCGGCATGCATCAAGAGCCACTTCTTGCACACCTTCATACTGGTAAGTGGATCGCTTCATTCTCTGGATTAAAGTCGTACTTAAATTTTAGATTAATCTATTAAATTAATACTGTACTGTTTGCCTTATGGAATGTAAGACAGCTTTCATACTAAAGGAGCTTTAGGCGAGCTTCAACAAAGTCACAGCATTTAGGGTGCAAGAAAGCTTTCGTATTTAATGAACTTTTATCCTCAACTAAGCTTTAATATAAAAAGTCAAACTATTTAATGTGCTTTTGAACTCGATTTCATATAACGAATTGAGCTTCCATGTTCACAGTCACATTATGCAACGAGCTTTTAAATCTTTAAGTCAGCCTTAAGACTTATTCAAGTTTTAAGTTAAAGCAGCTTTTAAAGCTTTAACTAAGTGTCTTTCACGTAAATCTTATGCAGAGTTCAAAATCTAAGTATGGGAACAACTTTTACCTTAAAGTGAGCTTTTTATGTGGTCGTTTACAATATTAAACAAACTTGTTATTCTATGAGTAAGCTTTATTTTAGCGCAGTCACAATATTTAAAGAGCTTTTTCGCTTCAAGTATCTTTTCGTGTGCACACTGATAATGCTTTAAGATCTTTTTCCGATTTAAGTGAGCTTTTAGATTAAATAAGATTATTTTTTTTAGCAACTTTTTTAAGCTTAAAGAATCCTGTGAAAGAACTTAAGAGCTTTTCATGCTTTACGTGAGCTTTTGGATTAAAGGAAAGCTTTTGCTTAAAGATCTTATTCTGATTTAAGTGAGCTTTTAGATTAAATAAGATTATTTTTTTAGCAACTTTTTTAAGCTTAAAGAATCCTGTGAAAGAACTTAAGAGCTTTTCATGGTTTACGTGAGCTTTTGGATTAAAGTAGAGCTTTTGCTTAAAGATATTTTTCTGATTTAAGTGAGCTTTTAGATTAAATAAGATTATTTTTTTAGCAACTTTTTTAAGCTTAAAGAATCCTGTGACAGTACTTAAGAGCTTTTCATGCTTTACGTGAGCTTTTGGATTAAACCAGATAATTTGTAGAAGTATCCCATCATAAGCAAAGGCGCAATACACAATAGATTTTTTATGCTTTAAGTAAGTTTTCGGATGAAAATCAAAGAATTTAATATTAATTGAGCTTGAGCTTTCATGCGTAACCAAATTCATAATAATCGCATAATGATAACACTTCTTTATGGATTAATCCAAGTAATTTTAAGCAGCTTTCTAGCGAATGCTAGAATACTTCATACAACCAAATACTTAATCCAAACTCATGTGAATCCTGTTCAAGCCAATGTCCTGGGGCAGACTCTTCAACTAAATATCGTTTTCCTAATATCTAGTATAATATTACCTATAATAATACTAAATACTTACGATTGCACTAATTGTCATGCAGGTGCGAGTCTCGGCACGAATTAAACACAAGCCGACACGGTATGAGGTGTCTGTGGTGACCCGGGACGAGGTTGGGGCGTATAAACCCTATCTTTGGGAGCAGTCGGTGTTCGAGAAGGGACCGATGTTTCGGTGAGTTCCTACACAAACTATAATAGCGAAAACATATATTTAATATTTTGTTTGTTGTGCAACTCAATAGGGAATGGCTGTTAACGAAGATAGTGAATGGGGAGCGTGCATCGTATTCGGCACCGAAGTTTGCCAGGATGCAGGAGCGGACACGATCTCAAATGCTGGAGGATCTGGTGATGAATCTATCGAATCATGCGGAAACTGGTCAGATACCTAAGCCATATAGACGTGGCTCATGGCGACCAATCGGTGAGGATGAATATTTAAAAATGTTGCATGCCAGAGTATTAGACTACAACGTACTACAACAACATCAAGAACAACAACAACAACAACAACAACAACAATCTGAACACTACAACAACTACAACTGTTTTTATTGCAATTACAATGCCAGACAAGAGCAGTTGGCATTTGGTCTGCTTGCGGCACTCGGCACACAACAACAACTACAATACACACACACAAGACACAACCAACTAAATACCAACAACAACAACAGTGCAGAGCAACAGCAACAACTACTATCGACAGCAACAACAACAACAACGTCATTTGGCCACGATTTGTGTTGTGCCAATGTGATGCACCTCTGTGTGAGACATAGTATGTTTACACACTCACACACACACACACACACATACATACATACTCACACACAGCCCTAACAATTGACAGTTAAATTTAAGTGTTTCTACCTTTTTGGCTTGTGGGCGCAACCGGATATGTAACGGGGGCGTATACGTAATGGAGTCTTTGACAAGTTTTCCAGCATTTCGTTTGGCTTCGACTCTGCATGATTAATCGTTTTGCCTTATTGCTCAACTTGTTTACTTTAACTGTTACGGTTACTGGTACTGTTACTGTTACTGTTACTGTTGTTGTTGTTGTTGCAACACACACGCATGCTACAGAACACACACACCCCAACACTGACACGCACACACACAATGATGTAGAGCCAAGCTTTCACTTCCGTTTCCGTCATTAACACATCCGCCTGTGTTTGCACTCAACGGATTCATGCAAGTTGCGCGCAAGTCGCCCTCCTTACCCCGCAAGAGCCCAGCCCCTAAACCCCCTATGCCAGACTCAATTTTTGTTCTCTCTCTCTCTTCCTTTTTCTTTTTTCTCTCTCTCTCTCTCTTTCTATATATTATATATCTGTATCAATGGCGAACTGTGACATCTCGTCCTTCTATTTGATCGGAATTAGTACGCTTCTTATTTTGCCTGGCAAGAAATATTGTATACTTTACTTATCTGCTGTGGTCAATCTTTTGCGTTTCATTACACACCCACACACACGCACACACATGCACACATTAAGCGCCACTCATTGGGGAAGTTGTTTCTATTGTTGTTGTTGTTGTTACTGTGATTTGTTTAGATTTCTTGTTATTTATTTCTTGCATTAAACAAAACAAATCTAATTTGATTTATTCATGCACAGTACACCCACACAGCCACACACACACACACACACACACACGCACGCATAGGTGTTTGCCAATTGAAGCTACAGCTACAGCTCCAGCTTCATCTTTCGCCTCCTCTGAGAGTCCCAGTGAATACATGAAACTACTCGTAGTTATGCATATTAAAATCATGCAAATTATTGATTGATAACCTCAGGGAGTACCTTCTCTCTCCACCAGCTCCTCCAGCTCCCCCTCTGTCTGTGTGTCCTTAAAGCAAAACCCAATTCAATGACCAATAAGCAAATGGATCAATCACAATCAAAGCAAACGAATCGTTCCTTGATTTCTGAATGCTTTCAAAGAAGTTGTCCTTGCTGGACTCACACTTAAGTACAGTCAGAATGAATAGCTTTAAATAGCACAATTACAACTGCACAACAATTGAATTCAATTAATTATTATTATTTGGATTTCTATATATAATCTTCTTTACAGCCTTCATACAGTTATCATAACTGATCGAATAACTCGTAACTCGTAACTCGTTACTCTCACTTGCCCATTAAATGCATTCACAGCACAAACTTCTAATGGCAAACAAGCTACTGTACCCATATATCATATATCAGATTTCATATTCACATTCAAATACAAATGCAAAAAAAGAAAATGAAAACGAAAACGAAAAGAAAATGTTACCTGAACCCAAAATGTGTAACGCAGCTGCGTTTAAGTGCTGGTCATGGCCATCGTGCATAGATTTGCTCAGTTGGCTCTGATATTGATTACACTAGCAAATTTTTATTGTTCCACTCGCATTTGGATGGTAACACAACCAGCATTCATCCATGTCCAAACCCCAGACCCCGGACATCCTTACCCCGCCCTCTTTACCCTGCTCAGTCATGGAAACCATTCAATAAAAAATTTTACCAGGAGCACAAGGAACGGCGGGGCGAACTACTCGTATGTTCCTTCTATTCTGTACGTCAATTGGATGCAAACAAAGCAAATCATTTGAATCGCATCAAATCGAAATCGAAATCGAAATCGCTGCTGCAGCAGATGTTATATAGATGCTATATCCATATGCCAGCTGAGACGTCACATTCAATAACCAGACCGGAAAATATAATCGAAATCTGACTTAAGAGTCGGGAAATTGTTAACTTTTCGTAGTAATTTCCATAAGAAATTCAACTGATCAGACAAATGCTTCACCGATTATATATATATATATATAGTATATATGTTTCTTGGCTGAGCCTGTGAAATGAACTAGTTCAATCGTTTTTCGATTTACAAAAGAAAACCATTCCGAGTATTTTCATGACAAACACAAATAAATTATTTATGAAATATTAAAGACTTTATGAAGAGTCTTAATTGTATATATATACACACACAACACACAACACACACACCCACACACTATAATATAGGACATTTCCTTTTGTCCTGTTCCTTACCCTCTTTTTCTTGCCTGATTGTCTCCTTTCTCCTCTGAATCGCCTGCATAACAAATTGTAGTGTAAATTTGACAAGCTTTTGAGCCAGTTTCAAAAGGATTTAGCCCAGAAATATGTATATATATATCTATATATATTATTATTGTATTTAATCATTATTCATTTTTTAACTAATTTATTTAATGAAGCTGAAATTGCTTACCTATTGAGATTGCTCCTAAGCTAGCCTATAGCCTGTGTATCTATAAAATCTGAGTAAAAATCCCTATTTCAACACTTGTATATGAACCGTATATGTGAATCTTCCTATAAAACGCACCTCTAACAGCTCGGATGTGATCTGGTATCTTAGAAAACTTTTTCTACTAACGTCATAAAGATTGATTAACTGCAGATCCATCAATAAGAAACTATGATTAACCTATTATACCCAATGCTATCCACAGGGCACATGCGGCCATCGTCACCGCTGCTGGATTCAGTAAGAGATCAGTTCGAGGACTACGACCAACTAGCTAAGGACTTCACCCGTGTATTCCTCAACGAAGAACCCTCATGCCTCACCAATGCTCATCTCTTCGACGTCGTTTTCCTAGTTGGTCAGTCAAAGCAGAAGGCTCGTCTCATCGGTGTGCGTGCCATACTTGGAGTGCGAAGTAGAGTGTTTCAAGTGAGTATAAAACTTAATATATATTATAGCATAAGATCGATATGAATAACCGATTCGTTATAGGAAATGTTGTATGGCATACAGACAGGATTCGGCTCACCACAAATACCCGTAGCAGAAATCTTTGCACGTCCTGCGCCCTCCCTAGTTTCACCACAGAATCAGAAGCCCAAGAGTAACAATTATTTAACCGTACCGGACTCGGATTCAATAAGACCCAAAAGTGTACCCTCATCCCCGATGGTTAAGCGCGCCTTCTCCCGCTTGGGCACAATCACCGCAGGCTGGGGACGTTCCATACGGAATAAGAATACGAATCAGCTGAATCCAGATGATAAAAAGAAGTGGATATCATCAACAGATTGTTCGAGTAAGAGTTTTCATCTAATGTAATGCAACAATATCGATGCGTGTTCTTGTTCTTTTTCTTTCTTTCTTTCTTCGTAATGTCTCTCCTGTTACTTTCGTGGTTTTCCTAATACAACACACACACACACACACACACACACCACCTGTATGAAATTGTATATATATATATAATATACAACAACTACCACAAATACTACCACTACTTGTACTACGTCTTCGTTCCTACAACGTTCTTCGTACTTCGTCCTACGCTTCTACGTACTACGTTCTCCGTAACTGCCTGTTCTTTTCTAAATACCACATACTACTAACTGTTTGATACTTGCAACCAACTTGGCTAAAACAACAAACCAAATGAAACCAAAAAATCGCACGTCGCACGTCCTAAAAAACCTCACAAAACTACCTGAAACTACGTTCTCTGTATTTACCCTGGTATATTTGACATCGTAATACACTCGTACACTCTGTATTATAACTTGGTAAATTTGACATCGTAATGTAATAATATTCATTATAATTTGACCCTATGTAAAAAATTGTGCACACTACTGGAAACTCTCTCTCTCTCTCTCTCTCTCTCTCTCTCCGGTAACGTTCTCTTCTGGCTCTCGTTCTGGTTCTCGTAACGTACTCGTTATTTTTTGTTCTTCTTGTTTTTTGTCATTTTTGGTACTGGTTCTGGTTCATTTTGCATTGTCCTTGATCATGTTGTGTTGTCCAACAACAACAACAAACTATCTTTTATTTTTATTATTCATTTTTTTGATAATCTTGGGTAACTGGCATTCCATGCCTCGGATACCCTGGACGCAATCAATCGATCCTCAAATTCACATCGACTGATTTCTGATCTCTCATTTTGCATCTGTAACATAAACTATATCTTTGCGCTTGCGTATATATATTTTGCCTAATGTTTTGTCAATCTTTCACATTTCGAGACATTATCTTTATATATATCCTACTCTATATCGTAAATTTGTTTCCCTTTCTTACTATTTTGCACAAATTCTGTACATTTGATCATTAAAAATTCTCGACATTTCTATTCTTACTCGAACGCAAACTCACCACATTTATGTATAATTACCACAACTCAAACTCACCACACCTCAATCGATCACTCACCACTTTGTTTACCACTTTTGTACCCACCACACGCATATTCAACACATTTATCTCTTTCGTATTCAATTTGATAACTAACAAAAACTTAAACAATTTACATTATTCATCACGCTTCAACTGTTATCCTCTCTCTCTCTTTTTCTCTCTCTCCTTCTCTTTCTATGTCTCTCGCTGTATATTTATTATTATACTCCCTCCCTCTCTTTCTTCAATTCATACGTAATAAACTTTATTTTGGAACTTTAATGCGCTTCTTAAAAACAAAATACTAAAAATAAATTTAAAAATAACAAAACAAAACAAAAATGAACTAAAAAACATAAATAATTTTTGTCATTTCTCATCTCACGCGCTTCTCAAACCACCAACCACCAACCCCCTCCCCCTCACCCGTCGTCTCTCGCCTCACCAATTCAATTGTTAATTATTTATTTAATAATATTCATTTTCTTATCGACCGTTCGACCCATCCAACCACCTGCCAACTGACCGCAATAATTTTATGATTTCCTTTTGATTTTGAAATTTAAATTTAAATTTAAATTTGATTAATTCGTGCGAAAATCCGCAAAACCCGTTACCAAACCACGTCTCAAAATCGTTTACCAAAAATACCGAATTACCAAAATTACCGAAACTACCAAAAAAAAAACCAAAAACCTCCCCCTCCCCCCAAAACAAACGACACCAACAACAACAACAACAACAATTCCTTCAAACCCGGCAGACAGAGATAGTAAAGACAAGGATAAGGATAAGCCCGGCCACAACCAACTAGCCGTGCCACGCCTCTCAGTCTGCGCCGATGCCCAGAAGGTGGATCGCGCCAAGCTTGCCCAAACGGAGTTCAATATCATCGAATTCGATCCGGATACATTTCGTGTGCTGTTGGACTACTTACACACAGGCACTTGTCCGCTCACCTGCGTCTCCATACCAGGTAAAAAGGGTCAAGTGATGGGCTATATATAGGAACAGATATGTTTAGGGATATCAGAAAGCTATGGGATATGGTAAAATTATCAACTGAAGAAAGACTGAGGAAGCGAAATCTAATTGTCATAATTATAATTTCAATTATATTAAGATAAAGACATTAAGAGATGATTTATGATAAGAGCTGAAACTCTGTTTCAAATGTCACTTGTTTCTAAAGATGTGTTTCAATTCAGCATTCCAGTGAATTCAATTTCACAAAATAGAATCAATAAACAGAGAAGAAGAATCAATAAACAGAAGAGATCTAGAGAAAAAGAGGAGGTAACAATACATGAAAGATGGAAGAGAATTAGAATAAAACGAAATAAAAGGAAAAATAAAGAATAATAGTAATATAATAACTCCAATAGAAGCAATTAGATGAGGAAAAAAGAACCCAGCAAATGAAAAGGAGAAGATTAGAAGAACAGGACGATTAAAAAATAGGATGAGACCTTTGTGGTTTTGATAACTTTCACTAGGATCCTAACAGGGAGTGGAGTGATTTGAGAAATAGGAAAGTATGAAAATAGAATATATATTGAAAATAAAAGGCAAATACGAAAAATACGAAATATACAATAGGAAAAATAAGAAAAACAATAAGAGAAATTAGGATAAGTAAGTAAAATATGAGAAATATAGAAAAGATAGAAGAAACGGATATTAAAAGAATAGGAGTAGAGGTAGCATAAGGGACTGGGAAATACAGTGAGAAATCTCCGAACCGAGAGTCCGGTGAGCTGTGCTTCTACTCTCAGCTAAGATCAGCCGAAGATATTCCAGAGGTGGGACAAAACTTCAAAGCCTTATTGAAGGAAGAGACATGAAAAGGAGAATTATATTATATGCTATAGGAAGGATTATGCAAAGCAAAGTCAGAAGTGCATATAACATAGGAGGAAATAAAGAAAGATAGTTCCTAGGCAGGAAAAGAGGACTTAAATGGGAAGGGATTACTTTATGTATAAGAAACACAGTAGGAGCTGTCCTGGGGTGAGTTTATGATGGAAGATTGTGGAAGAGGACTTAAATGGGAGAAACACAGTAAGAGCTGTCCTGGGGTGAGTTTATGATGGAAGATTGTAAGATAAGTGATGGTAATTATTGTAAGATTAGATTGGAAACAAAGATTGGGATGCCACGTAGAGCAGAGGGAGAAGACTCTTCCTGCAGAATATAAAACTATCGATGAGAATTCTTCTAACAATTTATGTATTTCTTTGCAGGACTTCTCTGCGCTGCAGAGCATTATGATTTGCCGGAGCTGCTGCAGGCGTGTTTTCATCACTGCAAGCAGTTTCTTCGTATTGAGGTTGTATGCCCGATGTTGATTTCGCTGGAGAATTACTACTGGCGTTACACATCCGCCTCCGAGCTAGTCAACATGATACTATCGTTCGTGGAGAGCAAGGCACATTCGCTATTCAAATGTCCGGAATTTCTAAACCTGTCCGAGTCCATGGTGCAGATGATCATGTGCCGAGAGCTGCAAACTCCCGAAATACGTAAATTTGAGGCGATGCTTGCCTGGGCACAGCATAAGGTGGGCAAGCTTAAGAATCATCCAAATAAGGACACACAATTCGAGTTTGAGTGCATTATGGAGCGCCTAACACGAGATTTAAATCTGTGCCGCATTTCGCCAAGCGAATTGCTCACCGTTGTTTTGCCCTCGAAGTCCATGAAAAACGAACGCATCATGGAGACGCTCATGGTTCAAGTGAATCTGGGCACCTATCGCATGCCCGAGCTGGATGCGTATCGTCAGCAGTTACGACAGCAGGAGTCCGCCGAGGCCACCGTGCAGGTCCATCGGGGTGGATGAGACAGTAAGAATGTGAGTTTCGATTTGGATCAGCAATCGATTGCGCTAGCCCTAACCACTGCCGCAACCACCACCGCGGATACTGCTAACACGCCGGACTTCACCGCCGGATTAACAACACCAAACGCCGCCACCACCACCAGCGGCGGCGGCGGTATCTTAGTAGGCGCCATCGGCGGCATCGGCATCCAACTTGATGCACGCGCCTATGCGATGGCCTCCGTTGCCCTTGCCCTCGAACAACAACAACAGCAGCAGCAACAGCAACAGCAGCAGCAGCAACACGATCAGCAGCAACAAGATCAGCAGGATGTACCACCACCATTACCACCAAGGGATAACACCGATGCTGAAGTGGAGCTGTACGCCAGCTTTGATATGGCGCCCAGCACCAGTCGAGTTGCCGCCCAGATGCAGGCTGCCAAGGAGGCCAGACGCAAGCGTTGGGCCGCCGATGGCGCCAGCGGCAGCAGCGACGGTGGCTGCGCCAGTGGCAGCAGCAGCAGCGGTCGACGACACTAAACTACACACAACACAACAACAACAACAACAAAGAGAACAACAACAACAACAACAAAGAGAACAACAGCAAACGAAAAGTTAAATGAAAGTTAATTGGGCTTCGGCTTGCCGAACTTTGAATACCCTTGCAAATCTGTTCATATTAATAGCCGAATGATATAGTGCTTAATACTTTCGATCAAGGTCGAAGTACTCATCATTCTCATATACAAATATATATACATCAGATATATATATACATCAAATAACTTACATACATATATATAAATATAAATATATAGTTGATATAGGACATGCTTAGTAAATAACCAATAACCAATCACCAATCACCAATCACCAATAACAATAACCAATATTGAATACCGGTTCGACACAGTTGCAAACAGTTAAACATATATAGAATTCCTTTAGTATACCCCAACTTAGATCCAATATAATAACCATTACCTAATCCAAGCACAATTCCACGCAAAAGTAAAAACAAAATACGAAAAAAAAAAGTTTATAATAGATTTCGTTCATGACAGATATCAGAAATAGTATCGTAGTCGTCATGGATATACTATATATATACCTCCTTGATTAGCCACCACAATTGTAGTTATCGGACAAGGGTTAGTTGATCCATTCTCGATTTCCCATTGATATGCACTTTGTGAGGTCGGCGACGACCTTTTCGTTGAACGTAAAAATTCCCAAATGAACGGATCAAAGGATTTCTTTTCCTCTGACGAGTCTTTGGACACAAGTTGGGCGTGGACCAAAGACACTACTTTGAATAACTAGAATAATGGTGAGCATCATCTCTCTTTTTAGATAAGCAGACCTTAGATAAGTTTTCGTTACATTTTTCTATTCAGTTTCTATTCAAAATGCTATGGTAAGCCGCAAGTACTGCTCATAGTTAGTTGCCGCGTAAAGTCTTTATACGCCCCCTGAGTGAAGGTCTGTCTGAAACATGATAAGTAAATCCTTCATGGGGGTATTCGATAGTTAGATATTAATAGAATTCTAATTCTAAGTATGGAATACGTTTGAATACCGCTTAGTCTATAGAACTGGATACGTTTGTCTTCATTCACTATAAGGCTATAGATTTATTCGCAAATTAAGATTGGATTCGATTGAGACTCCTAAACAAAACATTTTCTTAATGTTTGATTGTAATTGTAATTGTTGCTGGAAACTCAAAGAATCTTCAGCATTTCAATGCATTCGCGGCGTTTCAATAAGCTTGCCCAACTCTTCCAATAGCTTATACTCCAATTCAAGTTACCTTAATAGAATAATAATATAAAACAGCACTTGCACAAGTTTTCAATAGTTAAACATAACATAAAAATATATAACGCCTGCATGCAACCGTATCAAGATAATCAAGTAAATTATAATAGAAACAACAACCCCTTCTGCAAGGGTATACAAATTCTATATACAACATAGAAAACCCACCAAAAACCAAACAAACTACAAGCTTAAAGATACTTAACCATCCAAATCGTCGCTGACATTGTCAACTCTTACATTCACCCCGCCAGACGCAAATGCAAATGGCAAAAAAACAAAAGAAATTAAAGTAAAAATAAACGTAAAATAAACGTAAAATTAAACGTAAAAATAAATATTGTAATTAAGAAAGCGAGAAGAGCGAAATTATGAAGAATATTTCTATAAAGTATTACTTATGATAAATCATACTTACAAGTATATACTATAATCGATTGTAACTATATAGTATAAAAAAGCAAAATGTTAATGCCAGATAATTGGCATTTAATCGTAGTTTAAGCAAATGTTGTGGCATTTGTTTAATTTTTGATACCCTCCCATCCCCCAACACGACCCCCTTTCCCCACCCCCCACAAACAAATGCTGCAACGCAGGCAAATCCTAAGGACAAAATAATATAAAAAAAAAACTAGAAAATTCACAAAAAAAAACCAAAAAAGCGCTTACTGATGTAAAACAAAGACTTAAGAAAAAATTGAGAAACAAAATTTTTTTTATCAATATTATTGAAGATGTAAGCTCTAACTAAGATTTTGGCAAACAAATTTCTCGGACAACACACATAAAACACACTTAAGAAACGAAAGAAGAGCCACATAAATAAACGATACCAAAAAAGAAGAGAAAATAATATGTAAATATATCGTAATTTACATAAAACTTATACATATATATCTATATATATACTTGAATGTTTAACTAAAGTCTTAACTGATTGAATGGCTGAATGCTTGATTATTATAATATAATGATTGTAATTGTAATATTTTTTTGGAATAGATCTAAATTGAAAACTAATAACTGAAAACAATAATAGGAAAGCAAAATCAAAAGCAACAGCAAACGGAAAGAAAAGACAGCCAAATATTGTATATTAATGACAGCTTGCCATATTCAAATATACAAGTGAACTTACTATATATCTATATACTACATAAAGTGTAGTTAATCATAAAAGGAAAAGCTTAACTACTCACTCGTATACGTATATATCGTTGTACTTATTCACAATAATAGGAAAACAAATAGAAATAACCACAGCAATACACAATACACAATACAGGACTATTGCCTATAAAACAAATAGTTACTACTTACATACATATATATACAATGTTTTATATCCATCTGAGTGTGCTAAATGTGTCCAGCTTCAATCCCAACTTAAACATAAAGATAAGGATAAAGATAAAGATACAGATACAGAATAAGATACAGAAATGGAAACTAAAGTAAAAGCACTTATACAGTTAGAGTTTGAGCTACAGATGCACACAATCCAGATTAAGATACAGATAATCCAGATAAAGATAATTCAAATGAAGATTCAGATTCAAATACAGATACATTTAAAGCATCACACAGATACACACATAGATACATAAAAATACTAATATAAATTTGGATTTAAATTTGAATTTGAATTTCCATTTCCAACCAGCTGCAACTTAACCTGACTCGCAATCGACTAATGCTTATCGATTAATCGATTGTTATACTAATCGCATATTTAACGATTTATCGAATGCCATTAATTGGCTATTCATTAAACGTAATAGTAAGGTAAGAGCTTAAGAGCTCACTTTGAAGTCAACTTCTCGTAGCTTATGGTACACTTATGGTATATATATTGTACATATATATACACACACATACATGTGTACCATTCGCATAGCTTCAACACATACATACCTATATACTCTATATATATATATCTGAAATATTGAAACCAAAGGTAAATACAACTGTAACAGGCAGCATTTTCACAAGGGTTTCACTTTGTATGTGTATTGTCAATGTTAAATACGTACTTACCCGCAACTATTTATATATATTTACGCTCATATTTATGTATATATATTGTATCGTAAACACACTTGGATTCAATATAAATATATATATATATATATATATATATACCAGCACAGCTCTGGACATTTGCTTAAAAACACTTATCCATAAAGCAGTTAAATAAGCCGCAAATTCAAAAACTAAACGAAATATCGCTTTAAATGTGCAAATGTTAAATTAAATATTAAATCAGTTATTGAATCCGATATCTTATATATATAATTACCCAAAACCAAAATACTAATTGAACCCCGATACAATAGGCAAATAGAAAGATCACACGGAGCTAGATTTAACGCTCGTTTCACGGAAACTGCTGATAAATAATAGAAACAGAAACGAATATAATATAGAACAGTCTTCAATATAACAGTCTAAAATATAACAGTTTTTTGCAACAGAAAACAAACATATAGAAAGATCGGACGGAATTGAAATTAACTCTCATTGCACAGAAAATAATAATGATAAATAATAGAAAGGGAAACTGCTGATAAATAATAGAAACGAAAGCGAAAATAATATAGAATATTTTAAATATAACAGTCTTAAATTAAAAACTTTTTGCAACAGAAAACAAACATATGGAAAGATCGGACGGAATTGGAATTAACGCTCAATTTCTAGGAAACTGCTGATAAACAATAGAAAGGGAAACTGCAGATAAATAATAGAAACGGAAACGAATATAATATAGAACAGTCTTCAATATAACAGTCTTAAATATAACAGTTTCTTGCTTAGAATATTTGAAAACACATTAAATACTCATATTTAGCTTATAGAAAAAAAAAACAAAGGAAAACACAAGAATATTGGAAACGAAACAGGTCAAACAGTTAGTAAAGAAAACAAGTTTTTTGCTTATTAACTTTAGCTTGTAGGGCTGGAAATAGGAATTAAGAGGAAAAGCCGAAAACTTAACAATGTTCCATTGAAAGCATTGATAGCTGTTTGCTTTTAGTTATTATTATTATTTTTGATTGAAAAATCATAAAACAGTTTACAAAACAACGGGTCGAAGAATCTGAACGGTAGTGAACCAATTTGGATAAGTAAAACAGTAAACAAAATTTGTAATCTTTGCAAATTCAGTGGAACGGTTTAAGCAGAGTAGGTCTTCCATTAGATCATATGGCACCAGCTACATATGGAATACTAAGAATAGAGCAGATAGAGTAAACTTCGTGTTTTTTTTTTGCTATCAGACTTGCGCTGAATGCATTAGGACATATGATATATAGTAGCATATAGTAACTACAATATAAGACATTAAAGCCCTATGCGGTTGGGAGAAACAAAAACTGAAATCATTATTAAAACAAATATCACAGTGGTAATCCACGTTAGTGAGGAAAAACACATTTTTACATAGTTCAAATCATAATTCTGCATAATTGCAACAAGTGTTCTTTAAGTATGTGTTTTGTGCTGTGTAACATCAAAAAGTATATACATAAAAAATCCAAAAAAAAAATAGTAATTAATCCATTTAAACTTCGGACTTGCCGAAGTCTTACATGTCCTTACCTAAACAATTTGAAAAACATTAACACACGTATTGGAGTATCTATACACTTATACAACAAAAGATTTTGAAATACATGAACACACGTATAAGAGTATCTTCACACTTAAACAAGACGAGATATTGAAATACATGAACACACGTATAAGAGTATTTATACACAACAGATTTTGAAATACATGAACACACGTATAAGAGTATCTTCACACTTAAACAAGAAGAGATTTTGAAATAAATGAACATACGTATAAGAGTATTTATGCGCTTATACAAGAATTTGCGAAAGGACATGCAATAGCCCATTATTTTTTTTGAAGATAGAAGAAGCATAATAAGAAAATATTACTGAAGATCTCGATGTTTTACATACACATTATATATATACTAAATATTAAACTGTGACTCGTTTTGAGCTCATTTACACACTACAAATAACGAAAAACTCAAAGGAAAACAAAAAAGAAAACACAAAAAAAAAAACAGAAAATAAACTCCTAAAGAGAGAATTCAATTGAATAACCTACACGATTTTAAATACTTATACAAATATATAGTATATTCATATATAAAGTTCACTTAATAGATGTTTCAACAATATTAACTAAAAAGAGAAGAATTATTAAAGAAAAGCCATCGATTTGTCAACCATGGACTAATAAGATCCGGTCCCGTTTGCTAAGCGTATAAGACGCGCCTTCAAAATTGAAATTGAGATTGAAATTGAAATTGTAATAGGGTTATACCTAAAATTTGGCATAATTGTGCACCGAAATAGTAAATCTAAACAATATATACAAAATTAACCAAAGCATCAAAATTGATCTATATCTATGTTTATGTGTGTGCGCGTCTGTTACTATGAACTAATAACTATACTCTATGTACGCTATGTACTCTATGTACTCTATATATCTAAACTTATACTTATACAATAAACCCCTATATACATACTTATATACGCAGTCGTTCCATCATTTGTCACATTTCGTATAGCATACCCGTTCGATGTAGCAAAGCATGAAGACAAGAATATCCCATCTATATACTATAATATACAATATAATTCATAAATATTTAAACTAATGGAAAATTCAATGAAAAATCCCCTGCTTATGAAAAATTAATCTATGTTTTGTGACGAATGGTTATGCTATACAAAATGCTTGAGATTACAATTGTAAAAGATTTATGGAACATTATGCGATATTTGGAAAATAAAACTGAATTTGGAAAGCAAACTGAAATCAAAACAGTTTTCTTATTGGGAATCTAAACGGATTTTATGGCAATTCAAATTAAATTACACATCAGCGAGCTTTGTCTGGAATGACTGAAACCAAATCGAAATCAGCTGTTGGAGTTTTTCAAATTTGGCGCGCAAAAATGGCTCGAGCAGGGCAAGCGGAAGCGGAGGGAATAGGAACAGAGGACATGAAATGGGGCAAACAATTGAGAACTGGGACAGTCTGTGTAAAGCTTCCGTGCTGCATCCTTGTCGCACGGACGAGAGCAATTTGCAATTTTCATTATGAGCAATGGCTGCGTGGTAATGCTCATAAAACACACTCACATTCATTTTATTCAAAGACAAATTCTAAGAAAATGATTCATTTATTTATTCGTATTCGCACTCACAAGCATTTGCTCAAGTGAATACGGACCAAACTTCACCATTGAAAGTCTCATTTTGCGAGTCGAAAAACTACTAATGCACCAGGCGAACAGAATCGTCAGGAAGCTGCATGAACAAAAACTGCAGCATACTTTCATTTGCAGCACACGTCATACGGGAGAGGGCTTGGCTACCGTACCAAAGCTTGCAGATATGATACCTGTTGTACTAAAAGCTCGCAAAAAAGCTATTGCATACTTTCAGGCTGGCCATTGAAATTTCAAACGCGCGCAGCAACTGAATTTTTGCAGCAATCGCTGTGTCTGCCTTTCTGTTCGCCTGGTATTTTAGCCCATGAATGAAGCAAATTCTGAGATTGTCAGCCCTGTAATAGTTTTGTAGACGCTAGCTTCTAGTCAGGTACCTTCATATAAGGCCATAGAATGTTGCTTGCTAGAACATGCACTGCCTCCGCTCACCACTGCCCCCCAGTCCAGATGCACTTGCTCAATACGTCAAATGGTCGCAGCTATGAAATCCTCTGAATAAATACACACAAATCGGGTTTATTTTTATGTTTTATTAATAAAACTAATACTTTTAACACAATTATTACTTATTATTATTAATTATGACATAAATTAATTTATATTTATGCCAGTTTCCTGCTAATCTATGCCTGGCTGATGGGATTCCACTGCCCCTGCCAAGGAGAGATTCCACTTCGATGTGTTTTCGGGCACCGGTTGGGCATGAACTGGGCACATCAGCAGTGCTATTGATTCCTCTGGACAAGTGACTCGATTTTACTAGAATGAAAATACAATAAAATATGAGTTACCTTGAACAATATAAAGATTTATTTAGACGTAGACTACATATTGCTCCCTGGAGCTGTCTCTTACTCCTAACTGAAGCTACTCCTTGCTGAAGTTTTTCGCTGGGTGTTAATCCTCACTAGAACTGCTCCTTGCTGGAAATGCATCTTATTGAAACTAATGTTTGTTGGATCTGCTGCTCATTCAAGCTGCTCCGCCTTGGACCTGGTTGCTGGGTATGGAACATACCCGTGGGATATTCGGAATTTATTTATATTTTTTATTATATTTTTGATTTATTGTTTTTCATAAGAGTTTTACATTCAATTTGTTGATTTTTATTTAGTTTCTTGCAACTTTACATCATTTTTATAATTCTTACAATATTTATAGATATATATGTATATATATATCGACTATATGGACTATATAGGTATATACATATATATGCATATAAGGGCAATAAAACTAAAAGGTAGACATACAGACTGATGCGCATATATGTGTATATATATAAATACATACTATATATGCACATTTACATACTCGCAGTTGAGGCTTAAACTTTTAACACATGAATCAGTCGAAATACATCAAATTTTATTGGCTTTCATTGCAAACAGCAAATGCAATATATTTATATATAAACACATACATACATACATATATATGTGTTTATATTTGTATATTATTTGTGTTTCGTTTTCTTTTTTGTTAGTTATGTACAATTTTAAGTGTCGTTTCTTTTGTTTTTCATTTTTTGGTTGGACATAATTGCAAATGTATCTGATAATTCTTATGCACGCACAGGAACAAAACATTGAGGTCGCTAGCTACATATACACACATGCACAACATTTATACACACACGCACACACACAATAATTGTCGTTTAGAATATGGGGTTTACTTAGATGTTACAGAGGGTAACTAAGTATTTTGTAAGGAACTTCTTCAATGAAATCTAATTTTAACAACAAAAACAATTAAAGAAACAAGAGAAATATTAAAAGGTTTCAGCCGTTTTCTTATCTTCAAAATAACTTTAACATCAACTTTATCATGTGGTTGTAAATGACACCATAATTTCAGTGTTGCCACCTGGCAATGTTTCTGTTAAACAGTCTGGTTATTAAAGCATAATTTAATAGAGAGACAGAGAACGGGCTCTAAAACTCGCAATGTGATCTACAAAATGTTTATATAAAGATGTTATATATATATATATATATATATGTTTGTTTATATGTATATCATATATATATATGTGTATATATCGAATATAATCGAAAACGCTGAGAGAATTGCTTTTGTGGCAGACCAGATATACGTATGATATATATAAGTTTCTTAAGAAAGCCTTTGATTATACATTTGTTTTATATAGAAAATCAAGCCAAATTAATATATATATATATATATATGTGTTGCCTATATAGTACATATATACATATATATGTATGCCTTTTATAAAAAAACAGAACTATATTCCAGCTAAATCGATAGCATATAAGTTTATGCTCTTTATATATGTATAGGGCACAATGTTTATATAATTGTTGTTAACTTTTTGCTTTCCATTATGAGTTTGGTTTAGATCAATAACTGATATACATATCTATATATATATCACTTATATGTGTATACATATATATATTTAAGTGGTTCTATTGCCGTTACGAGTTAGTTGTAAAATTTTAACTTGATTGTTTCCTAGTTTTTTGATTCGCATAACAAATTATATGCCTAACAAATTCTCTATATACAGTTTACACTCTCACAAACTCACACACACACTCACATATACATTCACAGATGCACACACACAAAAAAAAACTTATAAGCTAAAATACATACAGTGTGTATATAAATTAAAACAAAAAACATGTCAACTAATCAATTGAAATTAGAAGACGCAACGCTTTAGCTACGGCCTAAACTTATACTGTATAAGACTTTGAACACTTTCGATTGCTGTTGTTGTTGTTGTTGTTGATAAACTATTGTTAATTGTCTATTGTTGTTTGTCTATTGCTATTGCTACTGTTGCTAAGCTGTCAGCTGCTGATTTGCTATGGTAAACCCAGACTGAAGCATCACAAGTCCATCGAGTGTCTGTGTGTAGATCTTCCCCTTGCTGCTCCTCTTTCTGTTCCTCTATCTCTTTCTCTTTCTGTTGTTGTTGTTGTTGTTGTTGCTGTTGCTGTTGCTGTTGCTGTCGCTGAAGTAGACGCCGCATTGGCAGGTAATGTGTGTGCAGCATCTGGTTGGGCTTCGGTTTGGTACTGGGAGTCGTCGGCAGCAGCCGCCGCAGCAAGGGTATCATCATCGAAGCCATACCAACATCACATGACCATTATTTGCAGTGCTACTCATTGATCTATGGTCCTGTAAATGCGTCTCTGAGGTTCGGGTGTATAGTGGATGCGGGTGCGAAAGTGTTGTGGCGAGCCTGGCACGCTCTCCGAGCCCCGACGCGGTGGTGGCAGCGGTGGAGAGGCCGATACATAGCTGCAAAAGAGAGAGGGAATATGAAGTTAAAGGAGCACCAGGAGTAGCTAATCGATACTAACCGTCGTTGCAGCAGAGGTGAGCCAGGCGGCTGGCCACTCAGCTCGAGCAGATTCTTGCGCAAAAGCAGCGGCGACTGGCCGCGATTGTAACGCGGTGGCGGATCCGGACTGCGATGTCGCCTATCCAGGCCGGCCAGCATATGGGGACTGGGTGGTGTGCTGATGCTGCCGCCGCCGCCACCTCCAACGCCGCCGCTGCTCGCGTATCGACGCAGAAAGCCGCTGGTGGCGCAGTGACCAATGTTGCTGGGAATGCCACTGCCGCTGCCGGATAGCGGCTCTGTCGTGGGTGAGGTGCTCTGACTGGTATTATGACTGCTGCTGCTGCTCGCTGCAGACATGGTGCGATAGTAGTAGGATTTGCCAGTGTTTGTGGTGTTGCTAGTGTTGTTGGTGTTGATATTATTGCTGCTGCTGCTGCTGCCATTGTTAACGATGCTCCGATAGGCAGGCGGTTGTGGTGGTTGCGGCGCCAGCGCCGGATCCAGACCGCTCATCATCAGCTCATTGCCGTTGGAACTGACGTTAGCGGTGGCAGTGGGGCTACCGCCTCCTCCTGTGCCCCCCACCGGCGACGTTGCTGTGGAATTCAATTGGGTTTTAACATAAGTCGCAAACTGTCGCTTCATGGCACCTGCGAGCGTATTGAACCAGCCTTGATTGATGATTGATGTTGTGATTGATGGATT
This sequence comes from Hirtodrosophila trivittata, assembly GCA_035045065.1. NCBI lineage: Eukaryota > Metazoa > Arthropoda > Insecta > Diptera > Drosophilidae > Hirtodrosophila > Hirtodrosophila trivittata. Next base: position 10,361,130 of record JAWNNK010001028.1, on the reverse strand, counting down.
GATTGATGCAGTGCAATGGATTTGATGTATGCGTGCGTGTGTAAGTAAGTGTGTGAGTAAGTGAATGAGTGTGTGTGTGTGTGTGTGTGGAGAGTAAACAAATAGAAAGAACACAAGAACAAAAGCGATGCAAAGAATTAGTTGAGAGCCAACAAAGCGATAAATGAAAATTAAATTGAAAAACAAAGAATTGAATACGGAACTAATGCTCCGGGATGGAAAAAAGAGAATAGAGAAGAGAACTCACCCGTATCATTGCTGCCGGAGTACATATGCTGCTCCCTGCTGCTGTTGTCCAAATTGCCGCTGCTGCAACTGTTCGAGCTCTGGCCGATCAGTTGGCGGCGTGCATACAATTTGCTCAGTTTGCTGCCAACGAGTGAACCAGTGCCGGGCACATAGTCCGGCAGCTGCTGTTCCGGTGATCTGTTGCAAGGCAGGCTGCTGGACGTTGTTGTCGCCGTCGGCATTGGCAATGCTGTTGCCGTCGTCGTGGGCAGCGGCTGGTATTGCAATTGTGAGGCATTGCCGACACCGAAGTGTCCGGCCGCTGGCGATGTTGGTGTTACGGTTGCTGCTATCTGCGAGCACGTCGACTGTGTGGACGACTGACTAGAGGTTGAGTGTGAGGAGGGCGGCGCCACGTAATTGCTGTGGAACGGATTTGTGCTCGTTCCCGGCGGCGTCTGACGCGGCAACATCTGTGGCGACTGTTGAAAATGATAAACTGGTTGATAGTTTTGCTGCAGCTGCTGCTGTTGCAGCAACTGTTGCTGCTGTAGTAGTAGCTGCTGTTGCTGCAGCTGCAGCTGTTGCAATTGCTGCTGCTGTTGCAACTGTTGCTGCTGCAGCAGCTGATGCTGCAACTGCTGCTGCTGCTGTTGCTGATGATAATGCAGATGTTGCCGCTCAGCCGCCTCCTTCTCACGTAGCTGATTCTGCTGATGGTAGAAGCGTTGCAGCACTGCAACATAAAGATAAAGAAAGATGAGTAAAGAAGCTTAAAGTGACCATGGAGGACAAGCAGTGACTTAGGACAATGGAATAGGTAGCTAAGGCAACAACTTGCGATGGACATATGCAAGTTGTGGATTGAAATACATGAATGAAGCTTAAGTTAAGTAGCTTAAACTGAACATGGAGGTGAGGGATATAGTCCATAAACGGATTGACACGAGTATTCATATTGTTATGAATATTAGAGGGAAATAGATGAACGTTATATGCCATAAAGTGACAATTGAGGAGAAGACTCCTTATCTAAGGTTTACCATACATACAAAGAATTTAGAAGACAGCACAAGGATTACTCTTAAATGGTATATGGATGAGTTCAAGTTGGTCGGCAGAATCTTCTATAATCGCTGCACCATTGTCCAAGGTGAACATGGAGAATAGAAGTCCCTATGTAAGCTTTACCATACATATAATAGGCAAAAAGGATATGGGATTCTTAAGAGAGGACATAGATGACTCTTAAGTGAAACATGGATGAGTTCAAGTTGTACAAGTACAGAATCGTCTAAAATTACTGAAGCATTGTACAAAGTGAACATGGAGAACAGAGGTCCTTAAGTAAGGTTTACAATACATATAATAGGGATTCCAAAGAGAGGACATGATTGCTCTTATATGGATAAGTTTGAGTTGGTGTACAGAATGATTTAAATTTGCTGCACCGTTATACAAAGTGAACATGCAGAGTAGAAGAAAGTGTTGAGCTGATGTTATGCCCTACCTATGGGACTCTGATTGCCTGGCTGCATGCGCTGCTGCTGCTGCTGTTGCTGCTGTTGTTGTTGCGGATTGTTGAGCTGCAGCATTGTCGTCGTTGTCGCCGTCGCCGTCGCCGTCGTCATCGTCGTCATCATCGTACCCGTCATTGGCTCTGAAATCAGCTGTTTGCGCTGAACCGGAGGTGAGCCGAGGGCGTTGACATTACAAATACTATCACAGGTGTCATACGGCAACGTGTTGTCCGCTGCTGGCAGACGCCACGCGGGCGTGCCCAATGTATCAGTGGGCGTTTTGGGGTTAATATGCGGCAGTGTTGTTGTTGCTGTTGTTGATATTGTTGCTGTTGTTGCAATTGGTGTTGTTGCTGTGGCTGCAATTGGTGTTGTTGCTGTTACACTCGGATTATGTTTCTTTTGGCTAAAAGGCGATGTCGTCAGATTGCGCAAAATCGATTGACCTAGAGAAGAGATTGATGAGAGAGTTCAGAGATTGCTTTGGACAGGAGTTGCTGGTGGAACCTACCAATGCTGCTGAATACAGATTCCTTTTTGGGACTCTCATCATGGTATTTGTAGTGGGAGCCATTGCTTAGTTTACGTTGCATAAACGGTGACTTGCGATACAGTTTGTTGGTGTCATTGATGCCACCGCCTGGCGGTGACAATGGACTCGGTGTGGCACTGCTGCCACTGCCGCTGCCACTTCCACCGCCGCCGCTGCTGCCAAAAAAGTTTAAGTTGCTTGTTGCTGTTGCTGCTGCTGTTGATTGCTGTTGCTGTTGTTGAGGTAGTTGTGTCGCTGCTGATTGCATGAAATACTGCGGCCCCTGTGGCGGCTGATAGCTTGGAATCTGTGTGGGTTTTATTGTCTTCGGTATCGCCGTTGTCATCATTTGCGATGCTGCGGCTGCTGCTGTTGTTGGACTGCGCGCCGTCAATGTAGCTGCACCTCTGCCATAATTTGTGGCAGCTTCCCTTCCACGTGTTGCTGTGCCCGTGGTAGCTGCTGTTGTTGCAACTCCAGTTGCTGGTGTGCATATTGATGTTGCTGTTGCTGTGGTTGCTCTGCAAGTTGAACGCAAGCTTTATATTAAATTTGGTAAAATAATTTTGAACCCGTAATTGTGCAAAAAACACACACACACACACATATGTATGCCAGCGATTGGCAGCGAAAAAGTAACACAGACATAAATGGGAGAAAAGGGGGAAGACGGAGAGAAAGATTTTGTGATAATGATCTAATGTAACAGTATTTCTGTATGTATGTGTGTATGTGTGAGTGAGTGTAGGCGTGGTGTGTGTGTGTGTGTGAAGCTAGGATATGTAATATGAATGAGACGTGAGGAAGCATTGCGTATATACAAGAGCAAGCGAGCAAAAGTTCCAACAGAGCATGAGAAAGAGAGAGACAGAGCGAACACTTATTTTCATGGTTTCCCAATTGGAAATATATCTCCCTCTCTCCCACTATGGCAGTTCAGTTCAGCAACTTTTTCACTGTTCAATACGTTCTCCGATGTAACAAATTTTGTACGCCAGATGGCGCTGCACAGGCAGATCGAATTTATTGGCTAACATAAAAAATGCAGATGAAACTGAGATGAGGTCGAAGGATACACATGGAAAACATATAGAAGACAGAGAGATACACGTATATGTATTTATATAGGTGAGTTGAGTATATATATACAAAAGCTGTGTGCTATATGAAAATGCGACAGACATTGAGATGAAGCGAAACGAAGCGAAATGGAATGGAATGAAACACAACGCAATGCAAATGGCAAATGCAAATGGAGGCGCAACAGCGAAACATTCGCAATATTTTTGCTGGAAAAACACGACAATCAAACAGCCAAAAAGGAAAACGAAAATAATAATAAAATATAATCATTTATGAGATTTAAAGTCAAATAGAATTTACCTCGTTTGATGTTTCAACTGTATTGTGTTTTTTTTTTAGTTTTTTAAACAAATAAAGAAAATGCAAAAGCCGCAAGCAGCATGCAGCATGCAACATACAAATAACCACAACAAACAAAAGCAAAATAATGGTTAATGAAAATTAGTAAATGCAGTAATTAAAAAGAATTAATAAAATTAATGAAGCTTAACATAAAATTAATTATAATTACAATAATAATAACAATGGAAAAAAACTCTTCGTACTTACTGAATCTTTTTTTTTGTATTTTTGGAAGGAGTTTTTCTTTTCTTTTCTTTCTTTTTTTTAGGTTTTTGTATTTGTTTATGCTTCGTTTATATATATATATATATATATATATATGTATTTATGTGTATATATATAAGTGTATATATATAGACTAATTATCATATTATATATGGTGTGGGTATATAAATTATTATTATACATTTATATGTTTTTTTTTCGTATAATATGTATGCAAAATATATGTTGATTGCTTGCATTAGATTTAATTTATGATTTATTTTTTGTTTTTTGTTTTGATGTTTTCATGTTTTGGTTTTAATCGGTTTTTCAGTTTGTCTGGTTTTGCTTTTCTTTCTTTCATTCTTTCTTGCTTGTTTGTTTCTTTTCTTTCTTTCTTTCTTTCTTTTTGTTTTTCTTGTTTATTATTGTTTAATAATATATATTAGGAATTAAGTAACCTACAAAAAATGGTAATAAAAAGATGAAAAAGAAAATCAAAAAACACACAAATTAAATTGGTCAATAAAACGCAAATTATTGGTAAATACTTATGGCAATAGGGGGCTGGGGTGGTATGGGTGGGGGGTAGTATCTAGATCAGCGAGAGGGGCGAGTGGCGAGACGGAGGGGTTACTGCTCCTAAGAAAATGAGACTTGCACTCAGCAGAGGAGGGAGGAGATCGGAGGGGTAGATCGGTATTCGCTACGATGGCAGTTTGCTGGCAGTTTGTTTCAATACCATGAGATTCCTTGCGTTAAGCAGTGTTCCAATTCCACAGTTCCTTGCTGTAGAAACACAAACAAACTAAAATGCTGGCCAGCTACCTAAATAATCGGGGTGCAATCGAAGTGCATGTCAGCAAGTAAGTGTTAAGAAATAGGCATGTAGTTGTTAACTAGTGGAGAGAAGGTAGTATTTTTGGTAGTAGATTCGTTTTAATAGTAGTGGATAATTGAATTCTTCAAATTAATATATAAAATATACAAAAAGAGTGTAACAAAAAAATGAAAAGGAAATTAAAAGAGAGAGAGAGACACATGCGAAGATTTGTTCTATCTATTTCTAGGGTAGTTCTAGTTAAGCAATTTTTGTTGTTGTTTTTTATGTTTTTTTTTACTTTTTATAATTTTTACAGCTAGCAAACAAGAGTATTACAAACTTTAGCTATCACCATATGATTAGGTAAAGTTTTAGTTGTAGGTTTTATTTATTTATTTTTTTTATTTGTTTTTTTTTTTCCTACCTGTTAACAGAAATTTGTTTGTTGTCAGAGAGTTAGCTAAAGAAATTAAATGAAAACGCAAAGTAACGGAATAAAAACAAAAGCGGAAACGGAAACAAATATAGAAACGAAGCATTCTGTTTTGCGCCCACACACACGCACACACACTAGCACCATACACATACACACACACAGACACAAACAAACACACAGCAGACGGCAGACAGCGTACAGCGTATGGCGTACGGCAGACACAGCAGGCAGTGGTCATGGATGGGTTTTTTTCTATGGGGGTTCGGCGGGGGCCCTTCAATATTCATATTTGTGTATTTCTTGGAGCTGATCCTTACCTCGTCAGCGTGGAATCACCATTGGCGCGCAGCCGCTTGCCTGCCGCACTATCCACAACATTCTGAAACCAATTGGGCACATCGACTACGGCTTGCTCGTAGATTTTGATGAATGGCTGCGCGAGCAGTTCCGGATATTTGGGACGATCTTGATGGTTCTTTGTGAGGCTAAACAGTGGAACGTTTATCATTAAATATCAATTGATCTTCGGTGGAAAATAGTGTATTCTGTTTGGGTTTACCACTTGATGACAAAATCATGAAACTCCTGACTAAAATTGTATCCCTCGCCACGCGGCAAGCAGGGTGGCTCCGACTCAAGCACCTTGGTGAGCACCTCGAAGTCCGTGTTGCAGCCCTCGTAAGGTGAACGCGCCGTGGCCAGTTCCACCAGCGTTATGCCCAGCGACCAAACATCGGCACGTATATCGTACTTTGGTTTCTTCGGATCAATGCGTTCCGGCTGCAACAATAACAAGGGTTAGCTAATCTTCTATAGATTGAATGAATGAACAACTTACCGCCATGTACGCTGCACAGCCAGCGGAACGTGTATTCGCCTTGGAGTCCACCAGTCGCCCGCTTATCCCAAAATCGCAAAGTTTTATATTGCCGCGTTCATCGATCAAAATGTTCGAGGGTTTCACATCGCGATGGATGACGCCGTGTTTGTCCTTCAGATAAGACAGCGCATTGACCGTCTAAAGGGGGAGAGAGAGAGGAGAGTGAGTGAAAGAGAAAACGATTGAGTGAGTGAGAGAATGAGACTGAGAGAGTGATACAGTAGTGGATTTTCAATCAAGATTAACTTTATCTATAGATAAATAAGTTCCTTGCTAATAGAATGTTAATTATGAAAAGGTGGCAACGTCACGCCAGAGAAAATGGGCAGCACCTGAACGACAAGTTGACAGGGCTCATTGAAAATGCCCAATTTGACAGGTGGAAAAATTCTATGCTAAACGTTATCATTTAGATAAAAAAATGGAATTGAATTCTAACAACAAGTTAAAGTGGAAGTTAACGTTAACATGTACATTAGATAATGGAAGATAGAATAATGGAAGATCTCAACTTTAATCATGGCTAGAGAAGGATATTAGGGAGATTCGTCTTACCGCCACAGTGACCTTGCCCAGTATGTGCTCGGGAACAGGCTTCTTGGAGAGTTTGAGGAGCTTATCGAAGCACATGGACATTAGTTCCATGCATATCCAGACATCGGGATCGCGTACAAAGCAACCGAGACATTTGACTATATATTTACAGTCGTGGGACTTAAGCACCACATCCAGATCCATTAAAATGCGTTTATTCTCCTCGGCATTGCCGGTGCGACGCATCTGTTTGACGGCAATTATTGAATCGCTGGAGACGTGTTGCATCTTGACCACATTGCCACTGGTGCCATTGCCCAGATCACCCAAATGCCTTAGATCATGGATATCCGTCGGATATTGATGGCCATTGATGTTCAGTTTACCCGTTTGTCCCATAATCATCTTAAGCTTCTTGTCCGTTTCCGTTTCCGAGGGATGCGCTTGCGTTGGCAGTGGCAGCATCATACGACGTGGCCGCATGGAAGCAGATTCTGCTGGGAGCCAAGCAAGGAGACAGGCAAGAGGGGGAGAGAAAGAAAGAAAGAGAGAGTGTCAAAGGCAGAAAGAGATACAGATACACCATAGCATAGCATATATGAATATAGGTTGATAAGGCTTAAGTTTCAGCAATGTGCAGATAAATAATAAAAACAATTTTCATTTTTTATTTATTAATTTTTTGTTGCTCTTTTTTTTTGCTACTGAACACTTTGTTTTCGCTTCTAATGACCGTTAGGAAAACAAAGCAATCGAAAGCTTCGACATTCATTACATGCACTACACACATACACATAGATAGATATTTAGGTGTGTCTGTATGTGCGTGTATCTTGTGTATATTTATGTGCATGCACATTGGAATACCATGCACCGTGGTGCAAAGTGCATTTGATTTGGAGCTCAAGGTCAATGGATGAGAGACAATTCCATCGATTTTAAATAGGTTGAAACCGTAGATATAATACATAGGATTTTCCTCATCGTCAATCTTTTATACAGATTATTAATTACATAACTAAAAAAATGCTTTTTAGCTTGTTTTGTTACATCTCCAATCAGACAACTTCATAGACAAAATTTGGTGATCTTCTATTTTCTTTCATTTTCTTTAGTTTCTGCTTATATTTTGTTATTTTTTTACCATATATAATACTTATACATATCTTAATAATATTGTAGGGAAAAATAATTTAAAATAATGATCCTGTTAATAAATTTTTATGTTAAGGTTGAACTCTTAATACATTTGTAATATAGAAACAATTACTTGACAGACTGTATACCATTAAGTTGGGTATAGAAAAAATATATTGGAGTATAAAAGAAATACTAAGATTTATAACAAACACTGTCTATACATACACATACACATAAATATATATATATGTATATGTACTTTGTTGATCTTCGATCGATCGAATCGAAGCTATAGAGGAATCGCTTATCTTCGAATTGAACAAAGTAATAGGTGCTAAAAGCTGACCCCGACTGCAAAAATGTTTCATTTTTCTAGGAAAATTAAGGTAACGCATATAATATACAGTTAAATCTTGATTCTATGGAGATCTATCATTCGGAATGATGAGTATAATAAGTATATTAAGCGCGATTTACCTTTATCAAATGAATTATAGGTTTATAGGTGCAAACTCACATGCAATTTGCATATTAAATATGATTTCTATTAAGTGGAACTTTCGATTATTGTATTTAGATTTCGATTATTATATTACATAATATTTCAAATTATATGAAATATATATATAGCTCAGCTGTTGTTATATACTTCCGATTTGAGCTAACACCAACCTAAATTTATCAAATATATTTTTAAAAAATAAATAAATAAAACTTGCCCCACTGTGCGCTGTAGCACAATGAAAACTATCGAAAGGCAAAGCGCATTTAGGGCTCTTGTTATTAATAATATTATGTATATATATGTACATACATATTATATATCTGGTGTACGATTACTGTTATTGTTAACGTTTAATACAGTTATTGCTTTTTCAACAAATTCGAGCGAAGTATTTTAAAACCATTGCAGTGATAATAATTAAAGCAACAACAACAGCAGATCATAATAATAATAAAAACAAGAAAGATATTTGTAAACAATGTGCGAATTGGCAAGACGCAAGACCCCTAAAGAAGAAGAAAACAAATCGTTGTTCTTTGCAATCCTCACGCGAGTCACGCTATTTCCTCCTATCACCTCCACTGCCGCTGCTCCTCCTACACTAAAGTTGCTGTCAATGTGCGTGTGTCTTCCCCCTTCTCCCTCTGATACTCCACTACCTCTCACACGCTTCTGTGTGTTAGTGTGTGTGGGTGAAAAAACGCAAGCGAAAAGCAAATAAAAACAAGAAATACAAATAAAACGACAATGCGAGCGAGAGACAACGATGGCGATGGCTATGGCTATGGCGTGCGCATATCAAGACATTACTCCGGAAATGCCAAAAAAAATGCCAACAAACATGCCAAATGAAAGCGGCGAATTGCGCCGACGGCGACAACCACACACACAGACACACACACATATATGTATATACAGACGGAGAAGCACACATAGATACAATTAGAAACGCTTTGCACAATGCCAAAAGAACTAACTATCAGGTGAGCGACAGAGAAAGAAAGAGAGAGAAACATGGAACAGTTGCAAAGTGCATTTACCGTTTGTTTCCTAGAAAAGCTTTGGGAATAATTTAAGAAAGTTTCCAATTAGAATTGAAGTTGGATTTTCTTATTGGAATACTCCTGGCAGAGCCTATGGCTGAACATTATGAATAGGAAATACCTGCTAGAACGATCGTTATAAAGCGTTTGCTTTCCTCAATTGTCGATTACTCTTATCGAAAATACAACCTATGATAGCTTTACAATATTCCAATTAACACAAACTCAAAAGAATTGATTAAATTTTGAAAAATAATAATCTTTTTTAGAATAGTTTTTTTGATGTCGAGTTAGAAGCTCTTGGATAATTTTCACATAGAAAGGTAAAAATTGTTACGATATCTTCACAAAACACAATCGACATCTAAGATATATTTATTACATCAGTTTGTATATGACAATCGCAGTATTCTGCCCATATTTTCTCAAGCAATTTGGTGTCAATGAATTGTTATCGATGTGTGATATCATCAGCAGAAACAGTTAAGTTATCGGACACAAAAAGATCCTCCGTTCTTCATTTTACCAACAACAATATAAATATCGTAGTATTGAAAATTTTTGGCACGAATCTTAAAACGAGAAAATATTATAAGATATCGATAACTATGTAATTATGAACTTATAATATTCAAATAAATTTTAAGTTTTTTCTGCCGAAGCAAACTTATATTAGATGCATTAAGTAACTACTGTTTCTATACGTCGATTCTATAGGTCGATTACTATTGTAATTAGTTGTTAATTAAATAAACGATATCGATAACGATCTATAAGCTTACAAAGTAATGAAAAGACTGCTCTTGATCTCTTCAATTGAAAGGATCAAAAAACTTGGAACAATAGAACTCAAATAAAAAGCTGATAAAAAAATCCAATAGGCACAAATGCGAATAAGACATAAACACAAGACATACACACGCACACACGCATGCAGACAGAATTGGCACGCACACGAGAACAAAAAGCATGCAAGAGGAAGCAGCTTTAGCAGCAACTGCAACTAAAAATGCGACTGCGGCAGAGGCAGAAGCAGCAGCGGCGCTGACAAGTGTTAATGTTAAGTGCTGATGCTGTAGCTTTTGCTTTAGCTGCGCTGCTTCTGCTCTGCTTTGGCTACTGGAGCATTTGACAAAACAAGTTTCGTTGTTTTGGTTTTTGATTTTGTTTTGTCCGCAGTTTTGGGCTTATCTATGCAATCGAAACGCAGAGATCGATAACGTCTGCCCTTTGTAAAGTCTATTATACATTTGTATATTTGTATGCGTGTATCTATGTTTGTATGGTGTGTATTTATCGTATCTATCAATACGCCAATTTCTTATCAATAAGCACACACACACACACACATGTATATGTATAGATGTAGGAGTATATATGTTTGTTTTAGTATTAATAATTTTATTTTGTACTTACGGATAGGCAGACTTGGCGTTGAGCGCGCACTTCTGGTGGGCGGGGCAAAGATGCCTGACGTTAGTGAGCTTGGCGCCGGCGGCAGAGCACCGACTGTGGCAACAGCTCTTGTGGGTGAGGTGATGGTGGTGGTGGCAACGTTGGCGTTAGCGGCGGCTGCTGCTGCTGCCGCCGCCGCTGCAGCTGCCGTTGCGGCTACCGCGGCGCTAGCAGCCACTGCAGCATTTGGTGTCGCTGTTGTTGTTGTTGCTGCTGCTGATGGCACCGTAGGCCGGACACGCGCGACGGCGCCGCGCGATAAGACAATTTGTTCATGTGATTCGTTTTGTGCCTGCAGTGCAACCTCCAGCGATTGCAGGCGGCTGCCAATTGTCTCAAATTCAATTGTGCTGGACATTGTTGTTGTAATTACGCTCGTTCTTCTTCTTGCTCCTTGTCCTCTTGTCTTCTTTTTATTGTTGTGGTTATTGTTGTTGTCGTTTCAAATTCGATTTTCCCTTAGTTATGTATTTATGGCTGCAGTTGGCGCTGCTGCTGCTGCGGCCGCGATACACATACACACACACATGCACAGACACACACAGCGTGTGTGTGTGTGTGTGTCTTTTGGGACTGTTAATGCACTTGTATGCGTACGATTGAACTTTCCACTTGTACACACACCACAAAAAAATAACAACAAAATTCAGCAAAAACAAATAAATAAATAAATAAAAACAGAGACGTTGAGCGACAGAGACGCACGCACGCAGCACTCACACACACACACACACACACACGCACACACTCAATAACAGGAACAACAACAACAACAGCAGCTCGCAATTCTTTTTTATGCAGCACTCGTTAGCTTTGTAGCGAACCAGAAGTGTCCGCTCTGCACTTGAACACAATATATTTATATGCTTATTATTATTAATGGCTGACGCGAACACTTGCACTTCTGTAATACACTTAAATTTGTTTTAATTGCTGTTAAATTCGCAAGTACATCTATAAAATAATGTGAAACAGTTCACCACCAACAAGAAGATAGTGTGCACAGTGTGACCATGCGCCGCAAGTCTGCAAATGCACCAAACTACTTCTACAGACCATCAGCGGATATCGATATATTCTGCAAAGCTATCGGTATATTGATACACTTTATGCCAAGATATATGATGCTGTATTTTTTTTTACTTTATACTATATTCATCTCAAACATTAAAAAAAAAATTATTAAAACATTTAAGGAGATTTATTATTAACAATTGTATTCATCAGTTTCCTAGTCTTACTCAGCCTGCAATAGACAATGACATTTACTGCTGTCGGCTCAAGGACAAATAGAAACAAGAGTGGCCGCAAAAAATACTAGTACGAAGTAAGAGATTAAAAAACGTAATTCCAAAGGCTGAGTTGGCAACACTGTGATTACCCACTAGATTGTTTTCAACGAGGACGAGTCGTGCGTGAGTGTTGGGTGGAAGAAAAAAGAAATAAAGTAAGAAAATACCCAAAAGTGGCCACAGCCTACAGAACGCGGCATTTGGACAGCATTTTTTTTTGCTTAACGCACACTCAGACAAAGCGCAAGAGGCATATTTCCACGACACGCTTTGACCAAATGTGGTAAAAATAGCAGAAGCAGCCGTTGCCGCCGCCGCGCCGTCAACGTCGCCGTAGCCGTAGCCGTTGTTGTTTCTGTCGACGCCGACTCAATAAAAAACCCACACAGAAGCAGTAAAAATTATCCAAAAGCGGCCGCTAACTAAAATTGGAGCAAATAATTTCAGTTACCAAGCGAAACACGCGTTAAAATCTAAAAAAAAAAGTGCAAGTGCAGGCTATCAAACACGCCACACACAATACACACAAACACACAACTCACACACACTGATTTAAACGGCACTGCCGCAATGTCACGACGTCCACGACCCCCAGGTTTTGGTGAATTGAAACATGACCCGGAACCGGCATTGTAAGTGCAATAGGGTTATGACACAATGACACTTGTTAGTTTTGCTTCTTTCTTTGCCTCTGTACGCGTGCGAACAGTCCCGCAATATTGTGTGCGAAGAGTGTGCAAAACAATGTGGGGCACCAAATTGTTCAGCAAAACTGAAGACGCACCCAAAGCATCAGCGCATCGAATATGTAGTTGATCACCTGGCCACAAGCATGCGAGGATGCTTCGCAGTCGTCTCGATCAATTGCTTAAAACTTCAATTGATAAGTAGTACAAGCCGTATATTATTGATCTGTGGAATTAGCCGTAACCATATAGCCATGAGGGTCGCCATGGCTGAATGTTTGTAGGTGCTCAATTAAATCTCAAGATGTCAGCTTCTCTATCTTATAGCTCCCATAGTGAGAATAGGTTCAATATTTGTAGGATTCATAAGGTCCTGGGTCAAAAGAATAACGAGTGAAACATAAAGCGAATGATGCTTATGATGATTGATGATTGATGATGAGCTAACAAGTGTCATAACCTTTTATATAAAGCAACTGGCCGCACATTACGGTTATTTTTGTAACAAAAAATTGAATTCATTATAGTGTGCCGCCACGTAATCTTGACTCACGGGCAACTATACAGATTGCCGATCAGACATTTGATATCGATGCCGATAGCCTGGAAAAGATTTCCGATTTGGGACGTGGTGCCTATGGCATTGTGGAGAAGATGCGTCATCGGCAGACGGGCACAGTACTGGCTGTTAAACGTATCCCAATGACGGTTAACCATCGGGAGCAACAGCGTCTAATCATGGATTTGGACATCTCGATGCGATCCAGCGATTGCCCCTATACGGTACACTTTTATGGTGCCATGTACCGCGAGGGCGATGTCTGGATATGCATGGAGGTGATGAACACCAGCCTGGACAAGTTCTATCCAAAAGTGTTCAAAAATCAGCTCACCATGGAGGAGCCAGTCCTTGGCAAAGTGAGCCATACTTTTTTTTCATATATAAACATATATTATCCATCCCACTTACCCAATATCCTTTCCGTTCAATCCAATCCTTTTCCTTCGTAGATTGCAATGAGCGTGGTCAGCGCACTTAATTATCTGCACGCTCAACTCCGTGTCATACATCGTGATGTAAAGCCATCCAATATACTGATCAATCGCATGGGTCAGGTGAAGATTTGCGACTTTGGCATTTCAGGTATTTTTTTTAATTAAGTTCGAAAGATTCCGATTCCGATTACTTCTTAGCGATGTCAAATGTCAGGAACAATCGAATATGAAATATGTTAAGCTGTTCCCATTTCCAGCACATTTCAAATCCTTACCTTCTTTCAGGCTATCTGGTTGACTCCGTTGCGAAAACTATAGATGCCGGATGTAAGCCATATATGGCACCGGAACGCATCGATCCACACGGTAATCCAGCCCAATATGATATACGTTCCGATGTCTGGTCCCTGGGTATTAGTATGATTGAAATGGCCACCGGTCAGTATCCCTATAATAAATGGAAAACACCATTTGAGCAATTGCGTCAGGTAAGAGTCAAGCATGTAAGGTACTCTCTATAAAAGAAATTGTTCCTTATGGATGAATTTACTACTTGAAGGTGGTCGAGGATAATCCACCTCGACTGGTGGCCGGCTCATTCTCTGCAGAGTTTGAGAACTTTATTGCCACCTGCTTGCAAAAGGAGTACACGGCGCGACCCAACTATGAGCAATTGCTGAGGCATAACTTTATTGTGGAGCATTTACAGCGCGACACGGACATTTCAGAGTTTGTGGAGAGAATATTGGATCTGCCCGAGGAGCAGCCGTCGCAGTAGGAGCCAGTCCGACATATTGGACCCAATGTTACTATCCAAATGTAAATTGCCGCCGTCTTCTACATGCATTTTATATGTGTGTGTCTCTTTTTGTGTGTGTGTGTGTGTGTGTGTTTGTGTGAGTGTGTGATCGTGTGTGTGTGACTGCGTGCGTATATGTGTGTATAACGAGATAATACAGTACATAACCTACTTAATATATATACAAACTGAACGATATACATACATACATACATATATATATATATATATATATATATATATGTATATATATATATATACAGCAGCAGAAGAATTTTTCGCTATTGCAAAGCTCAAAAGATTGAAACATTGAAAATGGAACAAATACCAAATCGTGCCTCAGTCTGGCAACGCTGCTTATGGCTGTCAAACTGTTAACCGCAACAAATACTTAAAAACAACAAGTACCGTTAACTGTCAATCAACATGATAAAATATGCCTCAGAAACAAAAGAAAACAAAAAAAAAACGAAAAAAGCAATCAAAGGGCTTCAATTGTTTAACAAATATAGCTAATTAATATTTAAAGCATATACATACATATATTCAACATATATGTATATATATTATATATAAATTTGTGTAATTATTTGTTGATTATTTTTCTTCCATTTTTAATCTATATATATACGTACGTACATATACATACATATACCTTAATAGAAACTTACTTTATAAAAAACTAATGAAGCGAAAGAAAAATGAAGAATATTTATACATAGTTTATACATCAAAACTGAATGAAATGAAAACTGTGCATCGGATGCCATTAGAATTCAATTCAGATCTATTTCAAATTTTTATGAAATGCTTTATTAATATATTTTTTATTACATACACACAATGAACATACATATATACACATACACATAAATATATATATATATATACACATACATACAGCACACACATACATATGCATTACATTTTATAATGTGTATAAAACAACATGAAATTGTTGTAAACCAATTTAAATAAAAGCCTTCGAAGCGATTATATTATGCTTGAATGTGCCGAGTGTGTAGGAGTGTGCTTGTGCGGGTGTGTGTGTGTGTGCGTTTGTGTCAATTATTAGTTGAAACACTACTGTCAATAACATACAAACATACATATACATACACATTTCATATAATTTATATAATAAGCAATATGATTGAAAACAATAAATCGCAAGAATGTTAAGAAACACATTGAAAATCGTTTCGCCTTTAAAGTTTTTAAAAATAAATTGTGAATGCAAAGCAATTAGTTAAAATGAAAATCAAAATATATATTTAATAAACTGTCTTGAAATTATATACACTTCTCTTTTAATTGCATATCATATCGTATTTACATCCGACTACATACTCTGATGTATTTCAAAGTCAATAACATTGGCGGTGTGGAAACATCGCTTATTTCCAAATAACAAACTATCGAACGTATCGTTGATCAGCACAGCTATCGATAGGTCGATAGTGAATGGAAGATTGCTGGGCGGGTTAGTTGTTTATTCAAAGCAACAGCTGCACCTCCAGTGCCAAAGCAAAGTCCAATCCACGCCTGGAAACAGTTGACGTTAGTTACTCCCGCTGCGATCGGAAATAACACAAGGCGATCGATGGATCGCGTCACTTAGTGCTGCTTTCACTACTTGGAGCTACTGGGAGCATACTCGGTATCACTTGGAGCTACTGGTAGCATCCTCGGGTTCAGCTTATTATTAAAACCATTAGAATGAAAACTGAAAACTGCAAACTCTGTCTGCCCTATGGAACGCCTGATCCTGAGTATAAGGCTTCTTTCCGCATTGGACCAGTGTAGGCTTAGGAGGGGCTGGACTTTCTGCTGACGTTGCAGCCACACAGCTCTGGCGTCATTCAACATGAATCCACAACTCTCCGAAGCGAGACGAATGTTCATTATTAAGGAAATTGGTTCGCCAATCCTTGAGCTTCTCTACCGTACCAGGCCCTCCTCTCGGAAGATCATATTCTTGGACTCCTTCAGCTGTAAACGAATATTTGTTACATTGTAATTTACTTTGTCCTTTCTGATGGAGGAGTTTCCTCAATTTCCTTGCTGTAAGCTTATCAAATAAGAAATCGGCTATATAGAAAACATATACATACATACATTTATTTGATAACATACATATATATCGTACATTGGAGCAAAGAATATTGTAATATTCTGTAATAACAAGTTTAGTCGGCATGTTCTCTATAGACCTTGTATAATATATAGTATATAACTTTATATATATATCTAAGACTAAAGTATACAATACATGCAAGAGCATTTCACTATTTACAATCTAACTGCCTTTTCTATATAATTATAATAAATACAATATTGTTATAATATTACGATCCAAATATAATCGTACTATAGTTTATACAAAATACAAAATGCGGTACAAAATATGTTTTATTGCTGGAGGTCTACTTATTCGATAAAGTTTAATCTGATTTTGTATAACAGTTGGCAATTGTATAAAAGTTTCAGTGATCCGCAGAACTTAAGGACTGTTATATCTAAAGTAGAATTCTCTTTAGAAATCTGCACTTTGTGCCTTAATAGGACTGTTGATTAACAGATTTAGTGAATTGCCAATACCTTAAGAGATCCAAAGGATCGTTATAAGTCAAGATTTAAGATTGGTTAAGGGGTTGGAAAGCAATTATCCAGTTTTAGAGAGTTTCTCATATTGAGGCATTGTCAAAGTTATATCATATTGTAAAAGTTTGAAGTGTGTCGTTAACACGTTGTGACGTATATAAAACTTTGGAACCGTGGCGTTTGTATAACAGTTTTTCAGTTATATAAGAATGAACTTAACTGTTTTCATCAGGATAGCAGCAATCGAAATGATTAAAAAAGTTGCACTTGATTCAAATTGGTTTCCTTTCTGATCTTTTAACGATCAGAAAATGTACGTATAACAGTTGATTAAGAATGTTGCACTTATAAATTGGATTTCTTTCTGATCTTCCAACGATAAGTGCGTATAACTGTTTCTGGCGGCAAGATTTGTGGGCCAAGGCGTTTCGGCATTTTCACATAGGTGTTGCTAGTTACAGTTTTGATTGGTTTAAATGAACAGCCACTTGTTTAACTTAAGGATAATCTTGTATATAACACTTATTGTATATAATAGTCTATATACATATACGCATATATATATATATATATATAGTATAGGAATTCTTCTTCATTTCATTACATAGATTATAATAAATTATTTACATTTACTAATTGAGAGTGGCTAATGACGATATTGCCAAATCGGCCCTGAATATTGGCTAATGGCTGTTGTATTGACTCTTTATACAACTGTTATACACCATAATTATATATTCATATTCCTAATCGTATTCCTATTCCTATTCGTATATCTATACAACTTAGAAGCTATTTACGACATTTTCATTTAAAAGTACATGCTTTATCTTAAGCAAGCATTTTGGCAGCTACAAGTTAATTTCTCCCCCTCCCTCCCAAACCCTTCCCCTGCCCCGCCCCGCCCACTTTTCCATTTTGAGAACTATCTAATATAATATAACAATTCTTCTCTCTCTTCTTGTCTACCATTTTGAGCATTGAAAGTTTCACTTTAAAGCAAGGCGTATACAAAAAAAATAGAACAACAACACATTACCTAAAGCTACACACTCACACTCGCACACACACACACACACACACGCACAGATACACCCGCACACACATGGAAATAGATGTATATTAAAAAGGAACTGATATTAGTTGTATAACAGATAGCAGTGTGAACCACTTGATCCGTCTACGTCTACGGCTACGGCTACTTTTGTAGAATACTTTTGTCCTCAAATCGTATGATGGCATCACCGATCTGCTTGCGTGAGGCTAAATGGATGCACTGCTCCTGGCCACACTGTGTGGGCAGCGGACTGGGCAACTTGCCGCCGCGTGCCAAATGATGGCGCACATCCAGGCCAAAGCGGAGATGCGGCTCCACTGCGCGCAGTATGTGCACCGAGTGCTGGGCAGCAACGAACATATCGAGTATGCTGTTCACATCCGCCGGACGATTCGGTGCTTGCAGCAGCTGCTCAATATCCAGATCGGTGCGCATGATGGGAAATCCCTTTGAATCCACCAGTTTGCGAGCTATAAACAAACCGAATGACTGAGTAACTGTATCCTGTAAAGGCTCTCCAATGGGGCGCACTTACCCTGGACATAGTCGCGACTGTAGAAGGCGATGACATCGTGATTGGATTCGTCAAAGTAACCGGTGCTTTGGCTAATGTCGCAGGTGTCGCACTCCTTGCAGAAGTGTGCCCAGTTGCAAGGATACAATTGAAAGCCAATAGGCGCAAACACCTGGAAGCCCTGTATGGTATTCACACGCACACGATTGAGGAAATCCGTACGGAAGAGCATGCCGGGCGTGGTCATAAGCACAAGGGATTCGAGCCCCAGTTTGGGCAATGCCAGATCCGCAACGGCCAAGCTGAGCAGCTGCCTGGGACCGTACATGGAGGCATAGAGCAGCCATTCCTCATTGTTCGTTGGGGTGTTCAAATGCTCTGGCAGACGTATGGATACCCAGGCAACGCGTGATCCATCCCGCTTGTACTTGGTTGACAAATCCAGTGCCAGTTTCTTAAGTGCCTTGTAAGGATCATCGTTCCCCTTGCTGGGCGAATTGAACCGATAGAGAAAGATCTAACAGGAAAGAGAGAGTATAATTGTGGATTCCAAGAGTAAGTCTGAAGCACTCACCAGCAAGAGGAAGGTATTGTCCTTGTTCTCCATGCATGTGCGTTCGTACTGTCCCACAAAGTCCAGTGCATCTGGAACCTGATGCTCAAAGGCGGGCACAAGTAGCGCAATCCGTGTGCTCTCCGTAACATAGGGCGCTGGCACCACCTCGACACGACCCAGCGGCTTGACCACCTCGAAGCTTTTGAGCACCAGGCGCTGCTTATCGGTGCCCTCATACATGTTCAGATGCAGCTGATAGTCCATGCCGCGTGTTGCATCAAACTTCTTATAGCCACTATGCAGGCTATGATACTTCAAGTTTGGATGCTTCTGGGCGGCATAGTTTAGCGTAATCTTCAGCACATTGGCAAAGTCCAGGCTCTCGACGTGGGTGAGCTTAGCCACCGCATGCTCCGAGTTCGCTACGGGCAGAAAACTGTGCGTCTCATTCAACATCTGCCACGTGAGCATGTCGTGTCGCGTCTCCGGCGTACTGGGCGGCGGCACACCCAATGGCCACCGGATTTCGAGTATCTTATTGGAGATGGTTCCATTTGCAATGCTATAGGCCTTCTGCTCCAGGTCAAAGCCACGCTGCCGCACCAGATCCAGATTATGCTAGATGATGGGTAGCCAAAGTTAATCTTCAGTATCCTTCTATTCGTTATGAATAACTGTTAACTTAACAGTCAACTGTTAGCAGTTTAACTTTGGTTGCTTGTTACTAGACAAATTACCAGTTGAGATTTCACTTGTTACACTTTCAGTTTCATCTCCTTTTCGCCCATCTCTATTTCCCTCTGTTTTAACAGACTTAACGTTATCCTTCTCTTACATAACAGTTTACTGTTAACAGTTTATGTTAATGTTGTTTGAATTTATCAGAGTTTCGTTAGTAGTTAACAGTTGAGATTCCATTTGTTACACATTCAGTTTAACCACTTTATTATCCTTTGCTCCCATCACTATATCTCTCTTTTATAACAGACTTAATGTTATCATTCACTTACATTACAGTTTTATGTTAACAGTTTATGTTAATGTTGTTTGAATCCTCACACTTTTAATTCAAATTTTTGATTTCTTCAGAGTTTATTTATGAATTTTCTTTGCTTTTCATCTCTGTAGCTCTCCCCATCTTCTTCTTACAGTTATATTTTTAACCGACTTTACAGTGAACTTTTTTTACATTTGACTGTTGTTAATGTACATTCTTACCTTGGAGCACAGGGAGTGCAGGCGATAGAAATCCTCCGGGGTTTGTACAGGATAAATGGTGGTTGCATTGAGAAACGCCTGCTCCTTGGCCAGGATGCGCAGATCCTTATATTGTCGTGCTTTCGTATTCAGCGCATAGCTGTACTGCTGCATACCCTGTACAGAAGATTGGAGTGAGATGAAGACACATGCGACGATTAGTTGGGAAACAAAGTAAATTTCATTAGTTGGCGCCGTCAAATGTTCCATGAAATTAACTTCTACCCAGACAGCAGACTCCACAACCCAGAGCCAGAGCCAGCTTCAGGCTTAGGGCCAATCCCTAATCCAGTTATGAGCGCACATCTGTTCCACAGATCATAATGCGAAGTAAACAAAACAATAAAGTTCCTTTTACGATCACATTAAGTACCGCCTAGAAGTCATATTCCCTGACATTAACATTAACATTAACATTCACAATCGCAATCGTATTCACATTCACATTCACATTCACATATTCCCATTCCCAGGGGCTGGCACGTAATTAAATTAACATTTCCATGCTAACCGCCATCGAAGGCGACGCCGGAGTCCGGAGTCGAGATCGAAGAGGAGTCCGACACATTTCCATTGCAACATAAAAATAATATGAAAGAAAAAACATTTTCGCAAATTGAACCCGTTAATTTGTCGGCGCGCATTAATCAATTTAAATGACAACATTATAAGAAGAAGCAGCGCCAACAATAACGGCACTTTTGAACATGGCGACCGCGAAACGAAAGATGAATTAAAAGGGATACAAATAAAGATATAGAATATGTTCGACTATGGGATACACTTACACCAAGTCTGTTATACCTTTACACACACTCTAAATAAACTTTATACACACACACACAAATGCACTCACACACACATTTATGTATAACACTAAATATTCTCTTCCCGCTTTTGTTTAAAATTGGCGGCATTTCTTGTTTTTGTTATAACTTCTATGTTTATTCTGGGATTGTTATGAAATATGCAACATAGATCGGGTGTAAATTTATATGTATATATAGTATGTTTTATGTTACATAATATTTTCCCAATATTAAACTATGCACAACTTGAAATATTTCTAATGAGTTTAAACATAAAACCCCAAAGGATTTATCTGGAAAGTATGATTCGACGGGGGATACCCTATAATCGTATACTGATATTAGAAGCGTTTACTTACTTTTAGTATTATTAATCTCTAATAGTAAATAAATAGTAATAAATCTAACCCTAACTATGATTTCATAGACACATTTGGACTTCTCTCAGATAAGGGTCCAACTAGACGTTTATCAAGAATCTAATCGAATCATAAGTATATAATAATATTTAGATTTATGACTACTTGGGAACTTTTTTTTATAATCTGATCCATTGATTTTCCAAAAGAAATCAATTTTATAGATGTAATTGTAAGTTCTTTCAACGACGTTACAATATTTTATCTATAATCTTTTTAATTCAGGATTCATAGTTATGCTTAAATTATTCCTAGGACGAAATATAGAAGAGATCGCCATAAATGATGTATATATTTTTGATATGGAATTGATAAAAAAATATATTGTGTTTCCTTGCAGTTTTACCTAGGATAATTGCTACTCTATAGGTTGTATAGGACCTATCACAACCTCAAGGACATAAGACTTCATAAAGAAGACTTCTATGGTAAAAATAAGTTTGAGCTGGATTAGCTTCTAACATAGGAATCTAATAGTACAAGGCTGTCTCTATAGGTAAGTTATGGCTACCATAAAGTTAACATTATTGAAACCAGATAATATAACTATGAGCAAATATGTTAACGGTTACCTCATAATAAATTCTTAACCAATTATTTGTTTATTGACTATTTATGGGTATTTCGATAATTAAGAAAATAATCTATTAGGATTATATCAACTTTAAGAACATATATAAAGATATGGTAACATAAGGAACATTTTAAGGAGGATCAAGAATAACCAAGAATTTAATTGATATGTGTAGATATCTATGTCTAATATCTGGTGTTGGACTGCAGGGTATCTTACAGTCGTGCAAACCTAACGAGATTCAATGCTTCTTTAGCACAGGACGTAAAAATGCAATTGCTAATAAAAAGTTTAAGTAACAGCAAGTAAAACATAGATCAACATCAGAAGCACACGCCCACACACACACACACGCTCAGAGGCAAACACCCACACGCTTTGTACAAAACATAAATCATTCCATTTTGCCTGCCCAACAGCATAAATAAACCCAAGAAACAAAAAAAAGACTAAACAAACGAAATTCAAGTGAAAGACATGCGTCAAGTTCTTGGCCCTGCGTTTCAATAACATACATACATACAAACATATATATGTTTATGCAAACATATGTACATATGAACGATTGTGTGTAGGTTTATAGAATTTCTTGTTAAATTACGTGTGCAAAATGAGATTCTGTATTTTTATAAATAGCCAATAGTAACAACAACAACAGCTATAAAGTACTTAAATTAAGTGGCGGAAAACCACCCTGCGCTTGTTAAGATCAGTGACTGTCAAACTTGCCAGTCACAGCAGAACCTGTTAAACTTTTAAATGGCTACAAACGTTATTAGCATAATTCCCTTCCTTCCCTTCCTTGTCTAACGATCAATGCTTCTCAAAATGTGACAGGAACCACAATGTGTGTCAAACTGTTCAGCCTGTTGATAGGCAGGAAATAAAGTAGCCACTTCTCCCCCTCCACACTTATTTAGATCAGTGACTCTTAAACTTGCCAGTCACATCACCAGTCACATGTGACTGTTAAAAGGCTTCTAGCGAAGTTTCCCTTTTATATTCTTCGTCTAACAATCAGTGCTTCTCAAAATTTGGACAGGGACAGATAGATTTATCTAAAACTGTTGGCCGAAGTGATATAGGCAGGAAACGTTAGTAGCCACTTCTCCCTCTCCAAGTTGCTAGTCACAACAGACCCTGTGGGTTTCAAACGTTATTAGCACATTTCCCCTCATATCCAATGAATCTCAAACTGTTCTCCCTTTCCCTAGCAAGCCATATAGAGATAAATGGTTCTCTATTTGCATACGACACTGTTGAAACGATTGCAGCCACTTCTCCCCCTCCACACTTATTTAGATCAGTGACTCTCAAACCAAAGGCTACATACGTTATTAGCATATTTCCCCTCATAACCACCTCAAAATGTAACAAGGACCGCAATGCATATCCAACTATTCACCCTTACTAAGCAAGCCATCTAGAGATCAAAAGTTCTCCATATCATATGACAAAGTTGCAAGACAGGAAACGTTACTAGAAACTCCTCTCCCGCCACATTTTTTCATTAGATCAGTGCCAAGCACGACAATGGTTGGAAACTGTATAAGCTTTGCTGGCATGTTTCCCCTCTTTCGAAGCAACTCTTCGTCCATCTGTTTGTTTGAAGAATTATTTGCCAGTTGCTTGGAAATTAAATAAACTAAACTGTCCATCAACTGGTGCTGCATCATGCTGCTGGTAGCATCATGACCGAATGCCTGCCCCAAAAACGGAACAGAGCAGTTTAAATGTTGAACAAAAAGAATAAGACTTTGAAGTTGCTACCTCGTCGGCTTCTCCTCCTTTTCCTTCTCGCACTACTTCTGTCTCTGCTCTCAATTTCTTACACCCATTTGTGTTCTCCTCTTTCCGCATCGCATTTCGTTATGTTGCTGCTGCTGCGGCTGTTGCCGGTGCTGCCGCTGCCGCTGCGGCTGTTGCTCAATTTCAGGGTCACTTTTCTGTATCAATGAACTGATTTTTTCCTTTTCTTAATTTCTGGCGTTTATGTGGTTTATTCTGTGCGTCTTTCTCGCTCTCCTCCTCCTCCTCTCTCTCTTTCATTCTTTCTGTGTGTTTGCGTTGTCTTTTTAGTCAACGGCAAATTGTTTAAATAAATAAATCGGCGTGTAGGAAGCAGCAAAGATCACACGACAAGCAAACGTTAAATTAACTCGTACACACGCACACACAAGCGCAAGTACAAACGTTTATTTGAATGTATACACACATACATGCATATGTACATGTGCGACTGCTTGAGACAGCAGTGCTATTAAAACTGTTAACAGCTGCTGTAGCTGACCAGAGCATTAAATGGGTTAACTGTTAACGCTATGTTAAGCCTTAAGCTCCTTGTTGTTGCAGTTTTTTTGGGTAATTACGTAATGTACTGAATGACATAAGATTGCGATACCTTCTGTTATATTGTAGATGATAAATTTAAATACGTTTAACTGCACATTAGAGTTTGGCCTTAGCTTAACCTACGAGTAACTTGGGCAGATATTGCCTGAGTATAGAATAATTTGCGTAGCTTATAGGCTTCTATATATCCCTTCCATATATGTGTAATATGTGTAACTCACCTGAAACGTTTCCTGGCAGCCAGAGAGTCGACTGGCATATTTGACACATCTTCCAATATTAACACTATGATCACTGGTACTGCCAATCCGTACACAACGATCCAAGTTATTCCTCATCTTGCGGATGACACTACTGCTGAGGAGTATACCCGCCTCCAGGGCGCAATAATTGCGATCACTGAGATTCGCCGTACCCGAATCGTAGGACGGATCCTCAGCATTGCCAGCAGCTGGTGTCCCCTCCCCATTAGTCGCACCAACACGTGCACCACCCATATACAGATCAAAGGTGATGCTCATATGGTATAACAGTGTATTCAGCTTCCGGGCATCTACATAGACGTTATCCGGCACCAGCAGAAAGTAATCATAATTATCCAAATAATTATCCGCTATATACTTGATCACATGGAACGGTCTCCGGCTCTCCCGCGTATCCGTAAAGCCCACAATATTCTTCAGCTGATAGTTCGTCTTGTCGCTGTCCGCATAAATAAAGAATTTGATCTTATTGACAAGGTGTGCGGTGGTGCGATTCAAGGCGGTCGCGAAACTGTTGATGTTCTCCTGCGAGGTCAGCACACCAATAAAGATCTTCTCGCGTATGCCCAGCTCCGATGAGTAATACCTAGGTCGCAGCACATTTTTTACCTGAAATATAAAAAAAAAACATGGTACAGTTGGTACTGGAAATTATTATGCTGTGGCTGGCACCAGCTCGCCATAAACAGATCACAAAACAAATAGGTCTCAACTGGGTCTCGACTTGGTAATACCCCAGCAAATGGATACTGCTATAGGTTGAACTTATAAAAGTATATACGATACTCCTTAGGGACCTTTCTATTATGCATTTCCATCTTTCAATTCGATCTCCATCTTAGAGTTAAGGGTACAAAAGGAATGTGTTTCCTTTGGCTAACGTTTTCTTTCGAGAGATACTTACATCTGTATATAATAGTATGCCTGATATGATAAGTACTTCGAACTAATTCAACTTATCATCTACCCTGTTATACCCCAAGGCACTTGAGAAACAACCAAACCATAAAAAATGACAACAAAAAAAATATCATTAAGTGGCGGCACTCAAATTGTGGTTCTTAATGATTAAATGATTATGTTATTTTTATTTATAGACATCGACAATCGATCTACAAGTATTTCCACCCCAAATCGGATACATTCAATTTATGCAGGTGTCTTCTATGAAGTAAAAAGATTTATGGCAGAATTTTATGTACAGATACTTTTCTAACAAAAAGATAGGAAACAGTTGTTTCAATTTATGGACTTTTCTTGCTTTCAACAGAATCGATTAATAGAGATAATGTTAGCCAGAGGTGGTGGAAGAAGGACTGTGATATATGGGGGGTATTCAAGTTCTAGGTACAGGGTATAACATATTCGATCAGTCAAAGACGTAATTTCGATCTAAAAGATTCAATCTGAATGTTTATGATTGCAAATATGAGTTGAAATTCTGGGAAAGATATATATTCGGTTTGATCTATTTGCAAATAGTTCAACAAGACAAGTGACTACTGTGACAGTAACTGCAAATAGAAAAATATCGCGACTAGAAATGCATTCGATTAACCCACTGAGAGACCCTGATCCAAGCTGACGCTTCCGATCATAAACAATATCGAAAGAAAATGCTTCGTATGTAAAGTGTATAATATGTAGTATTATATATATGACATGATGATTTGCAAACTGTAGAGTTAAAATGGCTAGTTAACTGATTTTTTATGGACAACTATAGTTGACGTAAGTAAGATATATACGAGCAGATAGATACTCCTTAATTGGTCACTATTTATGGGCTCGTAAAGTGACGACGACGACGACGACGACCTTAGCTCGGGGACTGAGCTTTATTTTTAAGTACAACTCTGCGACTAATTATAGATGCTGACGTCGGATCCACCTGCCTAAGTAACCCTTGACCTGCATCAACAAACAGCACACACACACACACACACACAAAACACATGTAAGTGAAGGAGGCAGTGGGCGTGGTTAACATACGACTTTAGTGTGCAACAATTAGCGCTAATTAGAAATACAAGTCCAAGCTGTCTACTCGTTGCAATTGTACTAAAGAGAAGAGACGCCAAAGCATGACTAGGACATACCCTATAGCATATCAGACTCCGATCGGAGTATACTCTACACCTTTGCTAGCTAGGGGATACAGTAAGTTGGTCCTGGAAGCTTCGTTCACTAGAGGGAAGACCATTCGCAGGGGCTTAAGAGGCACTCAACGCTCTCTGATTGAACCTATATATCACATAAGATTGCAGATACAGTGAAAGCAGCCAAAAAGGAAACTTCTATTTATGGAGATTCAAGCTAATGTGAGTGTTTTCACTGTAAGACGCAAACTTAACCCTATTTCCAAACAGCTTATCTTATCTCCAATTTGCATATCTTATCTTATCTATAAGACTTTTTGCTTCACCTCCTTTCGATCAGTTCACATATATATTTATAGCATATAATTACAGGGTATATTTATAGCTAATTTGTAATTAAGAGATCAATTCAACTTTTTACATTTTGTTTGTTTTTGTTTCGATTTTCCTTCTATTTATTTTTATTTTCTAATGGCCGCTTTAATTGTCAGGTACAACTGTCGAGTTCCATAGCAGCGAGCTAATAAGCTACTGACATGGCCAATACGCCCATTAAACCAGCCTCCCACCCCTCCAACCCGCTCTGTATCTCTATCATTGGCTCTATGTGTAAAGCGCGATGCTAACCCAAGATGACCTTGAGCCTAAATTACCGCACATTATGCGCCAGAGCGCACAGACCAAATACCAATTAATTGTGTAAATATCTAAACACACACACACACACACACACTAGGCACACATCGCACATCTAAGGTAAACATTTGCCAATTTTACGTACTCTTTCTCCTTCTCTGAGCGAGAGGGTCCCTCTCCCTCTCTCTCTCTACGTTGAGGTACATGAAAATAGTTTCCTAAAATCGAAAATGTTTTTTATCTTCGCGAATTCCACAAAATCGAAAGCAAACATTGCCCCCAATCAATACCAATTCTGTTTCGGATGCACGATCGTTTGATATATAAGTATATATATACATATATATATATATATATATATATGAATATGAATTTCGAATAATTGTTTGCAATCGTCTTTAACGTTTTCTTCTGAATCATGAAATGCGTTCACAATAGAAGAAAAACCCAAGAAGAAATATGAATCAAATACAATTTGAGATTTACCACAACATTAAAAGGAATTTATGAATGTTTCTATAAAATTTCAGGCATTATTTTTATTATCTTTAAGTATGCAATTATTTCATTCACTGCAAATGATGATATCAGAGAGATCTCTCCAGTTGAATAACCAAAAGATACCCCCTGAACCTAGACCTCAAACAGAGTCCAGACAATTCTGCGCACCCCTTGCCTATGTTTATTATTTGAATCTGATGAAATTCATAGTTTAACCCAGCTCCTGTTACATTATCACTCGTATTGCTCAACTATTTGCAAATAGATCAGACTGCGAACATATATATATATATATCGATAGAGAAATCTTTCCAAGAAACTCAGCTCATATTTTCAATCATAAACATTAGATAGAAATTACTTCCTTGGCTTTGACTGATCGACTTTGTGATACGCTGCAGCCAGGATTTTAATACACTGCTGAACTTTTCACACTTCTATTTAGCATTAGCTTCTCTTCAGCATATATCAAGAATATATATACTATATGTCAGAAATCAAAGCTAAGGCTATAAAATTGTGCCTAAAATCTTTCTCTAATACTTTAGGGCAAGGAGTGGGGTATAAAAATAAAAGTATCAAGCTTATCTTATAGATTCTTATACAGAAGGAAGGACATAATATAAATGTTGGTCAGGTATGTATATATACTACTATTTCTATATCTGAATATATACTTTATATCATGGATTACTTTCGGTTACTTTTCCTACTTTTATATACCCTATTTTACATATTGCATAATCAAAGTATAAAAATGAAAGATCTTTCTACTATTCTATATATATATTTACAATATTAGACTATATATATATATATATATATATATCCAAGCTAGTCTTCAACTGTATTCCATTGGCAGCTTAAAGCATCCAGCTGAAGATTGAGAATAATTCTGCAGCTTTGGCAGCGTTTTCGAGTCCGCTTCAATTGCAGTCGATGGGGTTTTATTGTGGGAGACCTATTATTAACCTCCATCTGATAGTACATAAGCGTTATCATATGTACATATGTATGCTCAGAGGTTTCACAACGAGAATCTCCTCTATATATATAGTAAAAATATGAATATATATACAATATATATTTGTGTGAGTTGAACAATTTTGTGACTTGTCGAAACGAATTGAGATGTGTTTTTTTATGGGGCACGTGGCTCAACAATCTCAAAGCCCTTTTTTTTGCTACATATTTGTTTCTATTAATTGATAACCTGAATGACACACACTCACACACATACAGACAGAAGCACAACAAGTGTGTGTGTGTGTGTGTGTGTGACGTAACGGCAGCCAACGGAAGTAAAAATAGTACTACTAGAAGTTGAAGTTTATTGAAAACTAGCCAAAAATGTATTGGAAAATAGGCAGCTTGTGTTCTGTTAACTGTTAACTGTAAAAAAAAAAAACGTTATCAATAAACAGTTGCTGTGTTATCAGCAATGCCAACAACAACAACAACAACAACAATTGTCGGAACGTCACCAAAAGACAAGAGCAAATGGAAAATATTCCAATTTCCATTCCACAAATTTAATTAAACATTGAGAAATGAAATTATGTTTATTTGATCAGTTGTCGGGAAGTTATACCTAGAAACATACATACATACAATACAATACATATATATGTATATAGATACTCCATTTATACCTTCACCTGGTTTACACTTCTCTCTTTCTCTCTCTTTTCTCTTTTCTCTGTTCTGTCTCTCGTTTTACAGTCATCGGCAACTGGGTGCATCCAATCGGATCCGGCTACTTGGCCAGTTGGCCGATGACTCAAAATAAGTTTCAAGTTGACTGATTACAAACATATATTATATATATATATATATGTATATATGTATATGGTCTGACCACGAGCTATGGTCTATTTCAAACTATGGACTATACGGTTGAAGGGGTCTCTCGGATTCTACGACTACGGCTATATCTATTCGGCGTAAGGGGTAATAAATCTTCAGATATCTTAGGCTTAACTACTTCCATATAAAATATGGCCTATTGGAGGCGTGAGGTAAACACGACAGAGTGAACAAGTGAATCATATTCAGATGTTATTCAAATATTGGAACTCACAAGTTATATATGATCTGAGCATAAGACAAATATATATATTTAGCTATTGAATGAATGATTTATGGGCTACAATTGAATTGAATCAAATGATTTGATTATAGATATAGTTCATTCATAAATCATTCACAGATGATTTCTTAGAGAGTCGAATTGGTTTCTTAAATCAAAGTGAATGATTTCTGTTAAGGAAATGCACTCAATTTCAGTTTATTAAAGAGTCGAAATACTTTTTCAGTTCAAGTGAATAAGTTGAAACAAATACATGCAATTTGAGTACAACGAATAGTCTATAGATTCGAAAAGATTAGAGACTATTCTAAAACAAATCAATTTGAGTTAAACGAATGCCCTAAAGAATCGAAATAAGTTCTTTATCAAAGAATTAAAGTAGGGTATTAAATTTGAGTTCTCCGAGTTGCGTAAAGATTCGAAATCGTTTTTCAATTAAAGTGAATGATTTATTTGATATAAAACAAATGCATTCAATTTGAGTTTATCGAATGGCCTAAAGGGTCGAGTTTCCATTTAAAAGTGAATGATTTATGTTAAACAAATGCATTCAATTTGAGTTCAACGAATGCCTCGATGGGAGAAGATATAATGTCCCTAAATAAAAGTGAGTTATTTGAATTCAACAAGTAGATTCATTTGCAAATATTATCTATAAGCTTATCACTTATCAATTTATAGATCAAACTTTGGTTATTCATTATTCATAGTTTAAATTAACAAAATGAATTCAAAAAAATTTCCAGCTTTGCAGTTTGGTTCATATTTTCATTGAAGTTGATCAAATAATTTGGGTAGCTGTGATTTACTCAAAGAAAGTTTGAAATGATTCACAAACAGAGTATTGAATAACTGAGTTCAATGATTCATTTCTATGATTTTGCCAGCTGCGCAGTTTTTATTACTATTTGCAATGAAGTAAATCAAATGATTTGAAAAGTTCTGAATGCATTCATCACATTCAATTTGCTAATAGAATACACTATTGGTGTCTCTGTCTCTCTCGAACTAGCTGTCACTTAAGAGTCGACTAAATTTAGCCATCTATAAGTCTATCTACTATATATATTTATATATGTATATATATACCATAGTTAAGTACGTTTATATAGAATCATGTGTGTCTCAATCTCAGCTCGCTTTCAATCAGACACAAAAGCCAAGTAGACACTGGGAATTGGACTGGATTTGACAAATCTTAATTGGAATAAGTGAGCAAGTCTGGTGGATAGTTGGATCGGTGGGTTAGTGGGCTGGTGGGTCGGTGGTGGTGGTTCAGCTGTAACTGCCGGATTGCTAGATCGTTGAATCGTTCGGCTCGGTCAGCTCTGTCTCGCGCTTATGACAATTAATTGAGAGCGCTGTTATGCATATACTTACACACATCTGGAAATATCTCATGTACTTTTCTATATACTATATACACACTTACATACATATATACATATGTATGTGTAAGTCTGTCTGTGGGCCTTAAGCCGGAAATGCGACGCGCTTTTCAATTAGGACAGCAAAAAAAAAAAATGAATACAAAATAGATCCCAATAGATCGACTTACTTATGCACTTGGTCTGTGCCGCTGGGTGCACTAAATCAAAAGCGATTAAATACGATTAAAGCATCTTAAGGAAGATTCATTTGCCACGAACCAGAGAGCATTACGAGCCTGGTACTCTTACTATTTAAAGCTATTCTCCTCTCCTACTTAGAAGACAAGTCAAGTCTTAAATTGTGGTTGACTGTGAACTTAATTCAAAATGATTAAAGATTCATAGACCTGGATAGTATGAACATAGTTCAGAGAACTCTCTTTAACCATATAGAAGACTAAACTATACTATAAGTATATAAATCAGAGAGCATTACGAGCCTGGTACTCGTACAATCTAAAACTTAGAAACAAGTCAATTCTTGAATTGCGTTCAACGTCGATCTAAGTCCAAAACGATGAAAGATTCATAGACCTGGTTAGTATGAACAAAGTTCATTAGCTGCTGACGACCTTCTTTAACTATACTATACTATAACTATATGAATCTGGGAGTATTACGAAGCTGGTAGACGCACTTCTTGCAGCTATTCTTCCTTCTACTTACAAAAAGTAAACGTAAGTTCAGACTTCAATTGTTGTGAACCAGGTCCAAAATGTGAACCAGATCCAAAATGATTGCAGTTCCTAAAACCCGGATAGTATGAACATAGTGCAACAACTCTCTTTAACTATATAGAATGCCTTACTTGAACTTAAGATACAATTTGCATAGGCCTAGCTGAGATTATAAGAGATAGAAAGGAACAAAGTTCAAGGGATACCCTTAACTTTAAATTATAAATCAAAGTTAATCAAAGATTAATAGTTTCGGATAATGCAGCTTCGATACTGATACCCCTACAGACCACTCCCTAATCTTTAGAGATAGAGTTATGATTTTGAAATCAATCTAATCCTGTGATTACAGCAGGTCTGATAGCTTGTCTTGAGACTCATTCCATGGAGTCTTTACCTGTCAGAGTCCAGTTTCTATATAGACCTATATATATATACTCCATATACCAGTTGATAAGTGGAATTATTTATAGACACCATGTGCCCATTGGACGTTGATAACTCGTACGTTAAGTTATGAATTAAAGTGTCACAAAGTAAACGAACTGCAAGACATTTTTTTTTTATTATTTAATTACGCACAACAATTTTAATGTCCACTTTTTGCAGAGGATGAAGCTGATCCATGCATGCCGCCGATCATATACTTGTCGAACAGATAGTCACCGACGTCGTTCTGGGCACGCTCCAATTGACGTATATAATCGGCCAAGATCTTCTGGCCATCGACCTGCTCCTGCAGGAAGTTCGCCTCAATGAAATCGCAAAGATTCGGATCATTCTCCTTGCCGGCCAGCGCGTGGACATCCAACAAATGTTGATTCACTTCGAGCTCCATATCCAGCGCGTACTTAAGCGCCGATAGGGTATCCTGAAAGCTTGGCAATGGCTCCGGCACAGTGGTTAATTTTATTTGACCACCACGTTTATTCATATACCTCATTATCGTCTCCGCATGTTCGCGCTCCTCCGCGCTGGCCTTCAAAAAGAATCCGTATACGCCCGGAGAGCTCACGTCGGCGCGATCGAAATGAAAGGCCTTAACATGGAGTGGGAGTCGGTGATGGAGTTGGAGTTGGCTTAGACCAAAAACTTACCATGGCCAAGTACTGATGGCATGCCTTCAGCTCCATATTGATCTGATCGTTCAGTTTCTGTTCACAGCTTTTGGCAAAATTTTGACGCATTAACAGGCACATTTGGCGGGCTATCGAATGGAAACATTTCGCCATTTCGGTGCAGGTCAACGATTAGTCCAAAATATCAAAAGAATATATCAAAAGAAAATATATATTTAAATTTAGAGGAAATCCAAAATATTACACGACAAATTTGAATATTTTTACTGATCTGAGCTGATTTTAAGCTGCTCAGCAACTAAGTTTAAAAAGTTTGAGCAGTTATCAGAAGAAATTTATAATATTATATTTATTTATTCCCAGTCAAAGGTCAAGGGTCAAAGGTTAATCTTATTAAATGTCAAACAATAAAATGTTCACTTCAAACTTAAAAATAATTATAGATAAGAAAACTTTCTTTGGAAAGGAAAATGAAACCAAAATTGAGATATATAAAAATAAGTCAACTGTAAATTCCCTGGAATACCCCTAAGATATGCCGAGTCAAAGTTTAAACTTAAAATAAATACATAATAATTCATCGTTTTCATATTTCAGCACTTAATCTGCAGTTTAATCATTCATCGGGAATACCCCTATATATGCCGAGTCAAAGTTCAATATTCTATTTTTATTTCCATATAATTTTTGCATAAAAGATAATCAAAACTCAAAAGTTTTCATACACAAATTCAACATTTCCATCTTTCATCAAATAAAAGACCGCTTAACAATTGTCCAGGAATACCCCTAAGATATACCGGGTCAAAGTTTACGCTGAATGTTAACATAACATTTTGCAAAACGAATACATCAAAAATAAGAATTTCTATACAAAGATTCATCGTTTAGAACTTTCATCAATCAATCTGTGGTCCATTGATCGGGAGTACCCCTACCGGGTCATTGTTATTGTTAACAATCAAAACTAAAAGTTTTGAAAGCTTCAACGATTTCATTTATCATCAAATAAGCCGCCGTTTAACCATGCCAGGGAATACCCTTAAGATATGCGGAGTCAAAGTTCGAAACGTAATTCTTAAACAAAAGTAAATCAAATTTAAAAGTTTTCATACAAAACTTCAAGGTTTTCATCTTTCATCAAGTAAAAAGCCGTTTAACCATTGCCCGGGAATACCCTTAAGATATGCCGGGTCATAGTTCAAAGTAAGTAAACCGACATTGTGATTTCACTTTTCGTCTTCTTTATATCTTTTGTTTTTTTTTTTTTCTCTTTTGTTGTTTTGTGTCATCAGGCACTTAGTCAGTGTGCACACACACACACACACACGCACGCACACACATATTGTGTGTTGACTTTAAGTACTACAACAACACGAAGTTAAGTAAACCCAGTTAATGTCATTTATTAAGTGAATGGAAAACGTCTTTTTGCTCAAGTTTTTTTTCGGTTTTTTTTTTTTCGTTTAGTGCAAACGAGTTTCAAATATAACCTGTAGCTTTACCTGTGCCAGTGCCTCTGCCTGTCTCTGTATCATCCGCTAAGTAACTTACGCACATTAAACAGAAAATAATAAAACCATACACACACACACACACACACACACACGCACACACATTACATGAAGAGTGGGTCCATAAAGCTAAAAATAATAAAAACATAAACATTAATTTCCAACATTTGCCTGGATCGGTAGTCAGCACACGAAACGCGAATCATCGTTAAGGTTTTTGAGATTGGGTAGACCAGTTGATGATGATTATAGTGGAGTACACATACAGTTGGCTTTACGAAATTGAAACTTAGTTATCGATAGCTATCCGGAATTAAATGGGCCAGGGAAATAGAAACAGAATTTTAATGGCCAACAAACTATATACAGTGCAGTCGCGATAACTTGAACTGATGAAAGCCAGACGCGTTCAACTTAACCAATTATTAACATTATCTCAAATCAAAAACAAAACAAGTATATATATTGTATAAATATATGTATATGTAAATTTATAGCGATAATTTGGATCAAGTTTTGGGCACTCATTGCACAAAAAACTGTTCAAGTTAGCGCGACTTGCCTGTATTTTGATAGTAGAAATCTAAATATATACCCAACCCATTCATCATATTTATGCTAGTGATAACATATATATATAAACAGTGTTCACTATGTATAATTATGTAAACTTATATATTTCTAGTAAAGGATTTTCCTTATTCTATTAATTTATGGTTAAAATTTTGAGTTCCAGCAAAGAATCTTTTTAATCTAATATCTTATATAAATATATATATATATATATGAAGAAGATCAACAATAAATTAAACTGGAGAATATTATAAGATGAAGTCATGGCCAAAAGTTAAAGAAACCTACCAAAAAAATGCGCATTATCTACTTATCCGTATCACTAACTGAGTTCCCGAAAACGTGTCAAAATTTTATCAGGTTGGACGCTTAATTAAAACGCAAACGTTTGCATTGTTATATAAAAAGAAAAAAAATAAAGAAAGGAAAAACCCGAAAGCCCAACAAAAACCAAGTGGTAACAACACTATAAAACATTAAGTATTTCCATAAGGTCGTGAATTGAATACCCTTGAAATACATTTTTATGATCCAATTTCGATGAATACTTTTTTTTTATTTTTACTTAAGTCTGTAGCTTGTTATAGGTTAAAAGTTTGCTTAAAGTTTTTGAATTCCGTTTCCGTTTGTGTGCACAAATTTTGTTAAAAGAGTTCAAAGATAATTAAGAAATTCTTAGAAACGATAATAATTCTGTACAGTTTGTGGATTTATGGGTGTATCCAGCGGTGCTGCTGCCCGATGTTCAGACTCAAACTGACAGATTTTCTTAACATACTTTAGAGATCTTTAAATCATATTTGAATGCAAGAGACCTGTGTGTATAGCTTAATGTTATCGGAGCTATATGCGTTACATATTGCGTAAAATAATAAACGTACTCTCAAACTAGAGCTTCTATTCGACTTTTTTTTTCTTTAATTTTTTTCTTTTGTTATGTTTACCCGTATTTAATTCAATAAATTTCGCTACGTTCGATTTATGTCGGTATAAGTACATATATGTATGCATTCATCTTACATACATATATGTATGTATGTATGTATTGAGGTATGGCATGATGCATGTATGTATGTACATATCTATCAGCTATCGTCATTTACTTGCTTCTGGTTTATATTTGAAATGCGTTTATTTATTTAAATTTAATTTATGCGCGCGCCAGTGGAATTTTTGTTGATCGCATGTTTCTTTTTTATACGTGTACATATATATATATATATATAAATTCTTCTTTTTTTTTTGAGCCTGATCAAATTTATTTTGCAAGCTTCGCTGAAATTGGCGAAATGTAACTGTTAATTGTGTAACATGAGAGAACAATTCTATAGCAGTCGCCATCAAACTGTTACGCAGCAGCAGTGCAGTCAGTGTAGACATTAATCTGTTACGCACGCAATAGAGCAGCAGCATTTGAATCAGCAGTGGTCCAGCAGTGGCTGTCAAACTGTTAGATATTACTGCAGCTGCGCGCCGGGTGTTAATTGTCGAGAAATGTTTTCTAAATTTAAACTCGGCGTCGGCGTCTGCAAAGTGGTTGTTGCTGGTGGTTGGACAACTTGTTGCTTGGGCTGGGTTCAACTTGCATGTCTTCTTTTAAATGGCCAATGAACGGAACCAAAAATTACGCGATGATAACAGCAAAATAAAACCAAAATATATGTATAAAAAGTGACGTCTATGGCGTTCATATTAATACATATGTATAAACGTGTGTATGTATATTTCTTATCCCGAAAAAGGGAAAAGGCGAAGTCAATCGAAATGCGATAAGCGAGAAGGTCAATAAATTGCTTGATATATAAAGCTCTATGCACATAGTTACAAACAACAGCAAATATATTTCGGCATTCATACGTAAATATGTCTGTATGAGTGTTCGTATGTATTTGTATTGTTGCCCTGCTGAGAGAGTGTGTGTCTCTCTTCGATTGGCGATCTTTGATTGGCGCGTGGACCACGTGCATATACAAAGAGATAGAAAGGGGAAATAGGAAATTTGTGTTGTGACTTACGGGCTTTTTAGCCGCCAGCGGCTTATTGATCAAATTTAAATGTGGCTCAAAGTCCTGACCAAAGCGTTCGATGAATAAATTTTCGGCCACCTCCTGTGGGCATTCCTCCATATGCACCAGCTCCCAAATATCCTGCGGTATATACCAGCTGAGCACAAGGCCCATAAGCAGACCAATCACAAAATAATGATTGCGACTCAACGAGGACGGTCTACGCATCTTCAGGCGAGTTGCAACTGAAAGTTACACACATACACACACATATGTACATACAAAAGATGCCGATGATCATTGGGACATTTCTGTTGTTGTACGCACTGTTGCATGAATAAAAAGATATCCCTTTTTGGCTGGACCTGTTGCGTGCCGTTAATTGCTGTCGTTACGGTTTCGTTTTGTTATATTTCTCGGATATTTATTTTTTTCTTTTTTATTTATTTTCTTGTTGGCTGATCTGAAAGATCTTACAATACCGGCTAATTTTGGCACTAGCTGCGTGTTGTTGTTGTTGTTGTGCAGCACGCACTTGCGATTTGTTTACGTTGTTGTTGTATTAAAACCGTTGCTGGCTTTTGGCGCATTTTAAATATAAATTCACAAGGACACTTGATATCATTATACACACTATCACTCAATAACACGCACTTTAATTTATTGCGAGACGCTAAGACTACGAAATACAAAAAAAAATTAACCTAGCGCAAACAAGCGCCTGGCCCGCAGCACACCGCGTAACGTAAAAAAATGGGATTTTTATCTTCGTTCGATTTGTTAGTTTTTTATGTTATGTTAGCCCGGCCACTGTTAACTGGCTGTTATTATTCAGTATGCTGATTATTGCTGTTTCTTTCTAGCAGGTAAAAATGTGTCATGCATGGGGATCTAACATAAAAAGAAAAACAATATAAAATTATACAAAAAATAATAATTTGCAGAGCTTAATCCATTAAATATCCTTAACATTCTTATTTTTTTATATTTTAATATGTGGACTGAACAATATTTACCTCAAGTCTTTTATACAAGCAAATGCTTGCGCTGCATACTAGTCTTATGTTAAAGTCATCTGCAAACTGTCTGTTATATTTAACATAGATAATTCTCCATTAACAGCACTGTGGAGTGCACAGTGTGGACTCCTGTTAGGGTGCGTTTATCTCCGTTTCGCGTTGCTGATTTTGCGCTAACATTTTTGTTGTGTTTGTTGCCAAAGTCGGAAAATGTCTGTGGTTGTGCTTGATAATGGTGCATACACAGCCAGTTGGACCTGCCAACCAGGAGGAGCCCAGGTTGGTGCCCAACTGCATCATGAAGGCGAAAAGCGAACGCCGACGCGGCCCTTTGTGGGCAATCAACTCGATGATTGCCGGGACACTTCCGCACTCTTTTTACATCCTGGCGTTTCAGCGTGGGTATCTGCTAAACTGGGACACGCAGAAAACAGTATGGGATTATATATTCAGCAAAGAAGGTATCGGCTGTACGCTGGAACATCGCAATATTGTTATTACCGAGCCGCAAATGAATTTTATAAGCGTTCAAGAGGCGATGCTCGAGATGCTTTTCGAGGAGTATCGCGTGGCGGGCATGTATAAGGCAACAGCTGCGGATTTAGCGGCCTTTAACTATGTGGCAGACAGCGAGGAGCGTACCACGATGCAAACTCTCAATTGTATTATCATTGATGTTGGATATAGTTTCACTCATATTGTCCCTTTTGTGCTGGGAAGACGTGTGCTTGAGGCGGTAAGGCGTATTGATGTGGGTGGCAAGGCACTGACCAATCATCTCAAGGAACTCATCTCCTATCGCCATTTAAATGTCATGGATGAGAGCCATGTAGTGAATCAAATCAAGGAGGACGTTTGCTATGTCGCCGAGGACTTCAAGGATGCTATGAGCGTGCATCGCAGTGAGAGGCGCCGGAGAGAAGTGGCCATTGATTATGTCCTGCCTGACTTTACGACAGTCAAGCGTGGATATATACGCGTGCCGGGCCGCCCGAGGTACGATGAAGATCAGCAGCAAATGTTGCCACTCTGCAATGAACGCTTCACAGTGCCAGAAATACTCTTCAATCCCTCGGATATTGGCGTTAATCAGGTGGGTATACCGGAAGCTATCGCCGATGCACTTCAGGCATGTCCTTGGGAGGCTCATCGTGAACTGCTACTTAACATACTCATAGTGGGAGGCAGTTCTCAGTTTCCCGGCTTTTTGCCTCGACTTAAGCGTGATCTGCGCGCTCTCGTGCCCGACGACTTGGAGGTGTCACTTATTTGCCCCGAGGATCCAGTGAATTATGCTTGGTACGGCGGCCGCGAGGTGGCAACCAGTCCCAACTTTGATGACTTTATATACACGCGGGATGATTACGAAGAGCTCGGCGTCCATGGACTCCTGCATTGTTAACAATTCGCCATTAAGCTATTATTTTAGACCTATAAATTATTTGTATATCTCTTTAAGTTTAGCTAAATGTAAACCCTTTTTTAGTCTATATATTGGATTGTCCTAGTTACCTCTTTTGTTTCCTTCGGGTTGATGATAGGAGGGTGACTTCATGTGTTGAAGCAGATATTACAGAACAATTATGATAGTAGCCTAAGGAGGGCACTCATCGACTGTCGACTGCATGAACGATCGGGCTAGAGTTGCTGGAACAAATCTTGATCTAGTTGAAGTCAGGATAAAGCCACGTTTCCCCATTTAGGTGAATCTTTTTGCATACGGTAGATTTCCAGAACATCTGTCGATGGTTGAAATAGGTCGCTGAACCCTATAGAAAGGTTTGCAACCTTAGTTGGAACTTAACGTGTTGAACTTATGTGAAGCCATAAGGAATACTTTGTTCTCGTTCCTCGTTGCCATCAAGTAATGCCACGTTTGGAAGCTATAACTTGGGACATGGCATGGAACTTAAGTTAAAGGCGTCTTCTAAAGCAAGTCATTTCTTTATATTTGAACTATATATTTGCTAGTTACATACATACGTTTAAGATATATATATTATATAAATGATAATCTAAGAACATAATTAGTCAAGTGAATCTATATATCTTTTTGCTATTTAATCGTACGACTAAAATGTAACTACTACAGAAAACAATCTTAAGCGTATTTTCATTATGGGGGATTACTTTTTTCACTTTTTTTCACTTTTTTTATAGTACAATCGGTTCGAGTTGCATGTGGCACAACGTTATGTGGTGCACCTGAGGAGACGCAGAATTTACATGGGAATACGCTTATTGATAACGAGCGCTCAACAATTTGCCCAATTCGCAAATAACAAACAAAATATAAACAATTTGTAATCTCTATATAAACTTAGATAATTTAGGTTTTGCGAGGCGGGTGCGGTAGAAGCGCCGGCTCCTACACTTTACATGCTGAACGATTCGCCACAGCCGCAGGTGCCCTTGATGTTTGGATTGTTGAAGACAAACTCGCTGGAAAGCTTTGATTCCACAAAATCCATTTCGGTGCCTGCAAAAATGATTAAAAATTATGATGAAATTCGCGATTACATAACTTATCGGTGCATCACTTACCTAATAGAGATAATTGCGCCTTCTTGTCTATGAACACCTTGATGCCATCCTGTAGTACCTCCTCATCCAGTTTATCTTGAAAGTACACAGAGTTAATCAACTGACTATAGGTTAAAAATAAAGTTGTCTGCATACCTTTGGTGCTAGCATAGTTGAGTGTGTAGGAGAGTCCATTGCAGCCGCGCTGACGTACACCAACCTTCAGACCGATCTGTAAAGGAACTTTCAGTAGTCTGACAGGACGTAAAAACCGATTATATATGTTACTTACCACGTCCGGCTTGTCCTGGAGCAGTGACTTAATACGTTGTACTGCTGCAGGCGTCTGCAAAGATAGCAGAACATAAACAATTATTGATAAGAAAGAGTATTTCTCTCTGACTGTTACTTCATCAGGTGTATGTCTGGCGCGAATTTCATCACAATTTTGTGCAACTTACCAGCGTTAAAGCGGCCCGTGTGGGTATTAGTTTACGTCCTTTGACAGCGCGTACCGTTGCCGTTGCCACAACACGTGTTGCCATTTTTTTGTACACGATTTATATAATTTGTTTTGCTTACAATTTCAACAATTTCAATGCGTTTCGAAAAGTGTTACTAAACACTAATAATGTTTTTATGTTAGTGTTGGCCGACAACACAAAATATCGATTACGAACGATAGCACAACGATAATTCTTCAACATATTCGTGCTGCCAACTTGATTAATTTCACAGCGGACTGGTCTCTTTCTAAAAGTTTGTGGCGGCAAACATTAAAAAGTGGCAAATCTTATGCCTTGCTATAATTTATTATATAAATAAAATAAAAATAAGCTTGTAAGCATAAACATCTATTTAAATTTTTAGCTAAAGACGATAATAAAGATTTTTATTTGTTATCAAGCTGGCAGTACTAGCATTATTTCGTCACAAGTGTCGCAGTATCATCATCGATTATTGCAATATACTATCGATATATTATTTGTTATGTTTGTCCGTTTTATTTATATGTTCATAACTGAGCACAATGAGCGCTTTTAGACAAATTCACAAGCTTTACACAGGCGTCTGTAGACGTACCCTAAATACAATCACACGTATTCAAAATCCCATCCAGCATCCACCTCGCTTGCTCGCTTCATCAACAATAATAAACAACAAACTCACGTGCCTGCAACGCGCCACCTTCAGCGACAAACCCAAAACAGAAACGGTAAGTGATCAGCTGAGTTCATATCATTATCCATTCTTATCCTCTTCCTTATATTACAGCAAGATGAACCAATCCGAGAGGTCAGCAATAGAATACCATTGGCGGAGCTGCAAACCAAGATGCAGCTGATCTACACGTGCAAAGTGTGCCAGAGTAGAAACATGGAGACCATTTCAAAGGTTGCCTACAACCGAGGCGTTATTATAGTCACCTGTAAAGGCTGCGCCAATAATCACCTAATTGCAGACAACTTAAATTGGTTCACTGATCTCAATGGAAAGCGCAACATTGAGGAAATCCTCGCCGAAAAAGGCGAACAAGTTGTTAAAATTGTGACCGACAAACACGAATATCTGCCAAAAGATTCAAAATAAATTAAATATATATTGTTGTTTTAGCTGTAAACATAGGCAACTTTATTGAGCAGTTCTAGAAGCCGATTAAGTAACGGTTGCGGCATTGTGTGTAGTTCCGCATAAAATTTACTCCGACATGGGGATTTGGGCGTTAGCAGTAAATGCGTAAGATAGAGTACATCGTCCAGCGGCACAATAGTAATAGGCGCTTCGACCGTGTGTTGTATGTCGTCTAGTTGCAGGTGCGGCAACTGTTGCGTCCAGTAGGCATGCAAGTGGCTGCCGAGTGCCCCAGCGAAGCGCACATGCATCAAGCAGCGGAACAAACGCGATAAATTGGAGGTGTTGCCATTGGCCACAAAGCGGTAAAGATTTTGCACAAAACAGGCACCGGCCGAGGATGTGTTGTCATTTTCCATAAGAATATCACAGACCATTTGGCGCAGTATATAACAGCGTGTGTACATAATACTGTCCTTAGACACCCGAAACAATTGGAGCCACACCTCGCTGGATATCACCCGCATGGCGCGCTCCAACGCCGTTTTAATATCATCAAGGGTGTTCAGCCGAAAGATGCGCCGCACCAGATAGCGCATTTGTAGCACATCAGGGCATAGTTCACTAGCAGCTGCTGTTGCCAGGTCGACCGTATCATTCTGTTTATCCCTGGTAATTGCTAACCAGTCGAGATCTTTGATGATGCCCCAAGCGGGCTGTACATCTGCGTAGGCTTTATGCATTTGGTATAGGAGTGGGGCATAAGCGTGTCCATTGCGTGTACCAAATATAATATTGGCACACAAGTCCTTGATGCCCTGCTCTCTATCCCTTTCGCATTTCTCGTAGTACCGCCGAATGTCCGCATGCGCGTGGTTGCACAGCAACAACACAGCCTCAACGAGCTCATCGCCATGCCGCGCATAACATTCGTATAGGTACAATGTGGCTTTGAACATACACTCGATATCCATATAATTAAGTTCGAGCTGCCTTTGCTGCTCCATTTGCATCTCCTCCTGGCAGTCCAGGAGCCAAACAAGCAATTTGGCGGAATTTGCTGCTGCCTGGTCAAGGCTCAAATCGTTGTTGACACTCAGCTCCTTTCGTATAAACGCCTCCATGCCGGCTACGGATTTCACGGCTTTTATTTAAACAGCATTTACATATTAGTTATTCATTTTTTGTTTAAGCATTCTTTTGTTATTATTGCATTTGATAGCATTTACATACATTTAAACCGATCTGTTATCGATAGAGGCCCACTGTTAGCAAATATCAATGCTATCTCGATTCTCACGATCAGAGCTGCCACCCAGTTGACAAGCAACTGCTTGGCAGCACTGGCCCTTGTTGAACTTGTGTCAACACCTTAAATTAACAGTACTGCAGTTAGTTTATTTGCTCTTTGAAGTTTATTTTATACATATATATTTGTATATAATGATATATATATAAATATATATATATCGTATTTGTATATAGATAGATAGTATATGAGTTTACTCATTACACTTCCCACTCTCGTTTTCATTTCGTTCTTTAAAGTTAAATTTAATCATTTAAAAGATAAACATAAAATGCATAACATAGACTTACAGTTACTACATCAAATACCATTGCTTTCACCCTTTTCTTTTCTTTTCTTTTCTTTTCTTTATATAATTCGTGCAATTTGCTTTCGTTTTCGTTTAAATTTTTATTTTTTAATATCTAAATATCAAAGCCTAAAGGTGCATATTATGCAGTAGCTTTGTTTCACACACACTTATCGAAGTGATTTATAGCTTGACTTATGAAAATAAACATATATATTTTAATTATCATTTTTGTAGTGTTTTTTTTGTTTGTTTTTTTTATGTATAATCATTGTTTTCGTTTACGATAGTGAAGAAAAAAATAAAGATTAAGAAAACAGTTGCTGACTGATATATGTATATGTATATATATATAGATATAGGTTGATACATATATATACATATATATATTTGTAAGTGTATGTATGTAGTAGTTTTAATATGATGAATGTGATTTTTGTTTGTTTTTTGTATTTTTTTGTTGTGTTTTTTTACTTTATTTAATGTTGTTTAATGTTATAATAATTATTCATTATCTTTTTATTTTAGTTTATTTACTTTACTTTATTTTAGCTTTCCCCCCTGCTCTCTTTTTGAAAATTTAAGAAAATATATATATATTTATATATATATTGTATGTTTTATACGCGCGAAAATTAATAATTAATTCAACATTTTTTTTATATATACTATATAACTATATGTACTGTATTATATGCTGTCGCTGTAGTTGCTATCGCACATTTTCAGTGGCT
Organism: Hirtodrosophila trivittata; assembly: GCA_035045065.1. Taxonomy (NCBI): domain Eukaryota; kingdom Metazoa; phylum Arthropoda; class Insecta; order Diptera; family Drosophilidae; genus Hirtodrosophila; species Hirtodrosophila trivittata. Next base: position 10,316,177 of record JAWNNK010001028.1, on the reverse strand, counting down.
GTTCTAATAATTTTCGTCGCAGTGTGATTTTTTTTTGTATTTTTTTTTTTAGGAATTGTTGAATTTTTTGTATATTTATCATCATGTTATATGCTGGTTGTTGTTGCTGTTTGTTGTTTCCTTGTTGTTGTTGATGATGTTGTTGTTTTTTGTATGTGTTTTTTGTGTTGTTGCCTGTGCGCGAAGGATTTTCGGTTTGGGTTAACGGCATCTAGCTTAAGCGAAGCCAAAGCCCTCGGAACACTCGTGTATAGCCTTGAGCAAACAGCTGCGCAGCTTATCATACGACTTATACATGGGCAGATCCAATTGATTAAAGCTGCGTGGGGGAAGAGGATGTTATTAATAAAGGGATATGAAATTGTTTCGATATAGGGGATCAATCAATATATATTGAGATAAATATTTTAATTACCAAGTATGTGCGCAGGGCAAACGATCCGTGGACCGATCGTCGCGATGTATCTGGAACTTTTGTGTGCCATTCATGCCCTCCAGTGTGCCAAAACCCTGCAACGGCACCTTCGAGGTGCCAGTGACAAACTGAAGGAATTTCGCACGATCCGCTTGATCAAAGCTGCGCAAGGCGCGCCAGAACCATTGAATCTATACAAAGAATAATAATTAATGTTAAAAAATAAAATATAAAGGAATGATCCAGAAGAGAGGAGAATCTGTCCAGGATCTAGACATAAATAGGTTCTACAAGTAAGGTAAGACGAAGGAGGACTCTATATATAAGGATAAAGGATCATGGTAAGATCATCTGAACTCCTGTTGCAGATCAAGATAATGTATATACAATTAATATCCTTCAGGTGCCACCTCTTGCAACTTAATCATTTCCCAGTTCATAAACACCCCACACAAAAAAGAGCGAGATAGAGAGACAGAGATAAAGACTCACCTGTGCGGATTTCGATGTGTACTTATGGTATTCGGTATTTGCCTTTAGATCTTCAATATCAATATCTGGCAAGCCGGATATGAGAAGCTCTAGCTCCTGTTCGTTAAATATGGATATTAAATGCTTTGGAATAATGTCATAGAAGCCCTCTAGGAATGCGTCCAATCTGCAAAGTAAAAACATTATATTACAGTTATTTCGATTTATATACCGCCTGGATTGGCGGACATGAGATACTCACTGCTGACGTATAGAGCCGCTCATCTTAAGCTGGCAGACGAGTTGAACATATTCAAATTTGTTCTCCTCGGTGACGGCAATGTCGCGTCCATTTGGCTTGAGATCACGTATTTGTGTGACGCCAAACTCTTGTACCTCAGTGGATAGGGTTAACTCATAGCCGAGCGTCGATATATCATTCTTCATTAAATAGTCGAGTCCCTTATAGAACTCATAATCTTGTGATTCCATGTCCGTATGCTTCACCTGTTTACCCAATATGTGCTTGTAGAATGATCGCGTGAAATAGCATTCCAATAGCTTATTATCATGCACGGCCTTGGCTGTAAGGAAGAGGAGATTGAAGGACGATTAGTTTGTATTCCGTAACAGATAGAAAAGATTCAGTTTGTACCCAGAGGCAATACCCCATGTCCACCGAGACCTTTAGCTATACATAGAGATATGGAGATGTCTATTCATCTACTTCTATGCAGGCTACTCTCTGGGTATAGTTACCCAAAGATTAGGAACCAATCAGTTTTGGATACTTACCAATGACGCGACCGACAAATTTGAAGTAGCTCAAATGATTGGGATTGGCATGACTCGATGGATTTATCATGTAGGTGACGCGGTCGCCCGGCGATACGCAGAACAATGCATACATGGGATTGAAGATTTCGCGTGATATAATCACATACCATTCGCGTAGTAGACCACCCGCATCCTGGCCTTCCTCATCTAATGGACAGAATGGAGATATTAAACTGGAGCTTTTGAATGGAAATAATTATAGATTCTTACCCTCAAATACAATGTAGAAACGATTCTTCCATTCCTCGGGACCGAGACGATAGAGTACACGGAATGAGTCCTCAAAGACCGTAACACGACGCACACTAACCGTATGCTCCTCGCGTCGTATGCCATCGTCCAGTCGTTCTAGTTCGGTCTGGAAGTATTTGCGCTTCACATCAAAGTCCAAAATGCGCGTATGATCCACCAATACGGCAAATGGACCATCGGACAAATGTGTGGACGATTGGCGTAGAATTTGATTAAGCACCGTGCGATGCTTCTCCGCAAATTGCAGGAACTTTTGACGATCCTGTTTGAGTTGTGCTTCGTGTGGTGTCAGCGCTACCTGTGGGGCATTTGTTGTGGCGCTTGTACTTGTGGTTGCATCCTGCATCCGCTCATCTGCTCAAGAAAACGAAACATAAAGATAAATACATATGATTGGGAGAAGCATCAAGTAAGAGTAACTCACCATCAAAGCTAGACGAGTTTAGACCCTGGTTGCTGTTGGTGCTACTGTTGGTATCTTCCATTTGTGGACTGAACTCGGAGAATACAGGTTGTGGAGCAACGCGCAGCCTAAATCCGGAAGAAGCTGCGGTAGATGCTGTACCACTGGACCCGGTGCCACCGGATCCAGCACCACGTCCTGGCTTTCTGGGTGTAACACGATGCGAGGCGTGTATGAGGAAGAAGGCCTCAACGGTCGGCTGCAGCACTAGCACTGCGAACTCATCCTTGGACTCCTCCAAGGCGACCAGGCACTCGCTTAACGTATGCCAGAGCACATCCAGGCAAAGGATTTGACTAAGCGTTGGCTTCGCCGTTGTTTTAGTTGTTTCGGGTTTGGTGGTGGTGGTGGAGGTAGTGTTGGTGCTGCTGCTGTTGCTGTTGCTACTTGACCCCTCGCTAGTTTCCATGCTACTGCTGCCGCTGGATGATGAATTGGAAGTTCCAGACGCAGATGCAGATGTATTTGAAGATGCAGTTGGGGCTGCTGTGGAGGCAGTTTCACCAAGAAAATCAAGCGGATCCTCAAAGCCTTCCTCGTGGCGACTAAGCTGAAGTTCATACATGTCACGCACCTGCATAAAGATCTTTAGAGTGCGCAGGAAATATGGTTGAGCGGATGAATTGGACATGAGTTTCTTCATTGAGGGCAACTGCAGTTCGCAGGTGGGCTTGGCATTCTTTGGGGCCGATATGATGACCGATTCAGCTGTGAAGCGATCCTGCATAGTGCCCTCATGGACGGTTAGATTGGTTAGCAAAGAGGTATTGATGCCGCTGCTGTTGATCCCGCTGCCGCTGGGTTTATTGCTATCCGGTTGCTGCTGTCCAAGCATATTATAATCGCGTATCTCATTGAGCAGCGTCTGTATGGCCTGACGCACTTCCTCGGCCAAGCCGAGTATCGCAGCGGTCAAGTACTGTATGAAGATGGCATTCGATGCCTGCGAGCACTGTGTCAGATTCACAATCAGCTTGGTCACATTATCCAATCCCTCGGTTGAGCCGCATTGATGTGTTAGCACCTCAATAACCAGCTGCAGCTGGGAGAAGTTCTTCGAATAGATCTTGCGACGCGGCTTAGTTGGCAACCCTAATGGTGGTGGCGGCGGCGGTGGTGTTGGCGGTGACTTTACTGCAGATGCTGCTGCTGCCGCTGATGTTGGCGTTAGCGTCAGCTCATCAACATCAACATCAACATCCTCGCCCTCCTCATCCACATCATCTTCGTCATGCTCATCATCATCGCCCAGCTCCACGTGCACCGTTACCTCTTCCTCGTCCACCTGTATCTGCATCTGCTGTGGCTCCTGCGGCTGCTGCTGCGATGGTTGCTGTCCATTATTTCTGGGCGGCATAGCATTGGCGGCATTATTTCTGGGGGCTGCCAATGCGTCTGCATAAAATTGAGAAATGGGCACCAGTGGTGGCATCTCCTCCTCTAAAAGTAGGCGTTCTGCCTGCCGCCGGTCCTCTTGTATCTGCTGCTGTTGTTGCTGCTGCTGCTGTTGTTGCTGTAGCACCTGCTGTTGTAGTAGTGTTAGCTCCTCCTCCTTGGGCAGATCGACGCTAAGTGATGCCAGCAGCTTCACCAGCATATCCGTTAGATGCGGTGAACGACAGATAACCTTATAGGGCAACATCTCGAGCAGCTGTCCAAATGGTGAGTCGGTAAACGAGAGGAACTCACTGTTGTTCGTCTGCCACTTCCAGGCGGGCTGCGAGGTGATCGGAAATTCTGCCACATTGGCCAGACGCACCGGCGTCTGACGGTCTATGTTAAGGACCACATCCCAGAAGTTGTGCGCATTCGTTTGATAGGCGATGTTGCTGGTATTGGTTGGCTGTTTGGTAGCAGTGGCCGCTGCCTTGGCGGCAGCTGCTCGTGATGTGGATGGTGCCTCATCCAGGGGCTGTGACTTGGGCGTCTGCTGTTGTTGTTGCTGTTGTTGCTGTTGCAACTGTTGTTGCTCATCCAAAATGCCACGTAGCCGATTGGCCATTTGATAGCGATGATAACGCGAACGTATATCAGTGCCTCCGCCAGGAACTCCTCTACCAGCAGGCCCAGGTGCCGGGTCATCCATTCGGGATGGGTTATTGAAGCTGTTCGATATGCCAAAGACAGCGCTAAGCATGCGCGCCCTTATCTTTGGCTCCCGGTTGAACGGTAGAAAGCTGAACGGATAATGCTTGGCCATTACAAAGAGTAAATCCAGGCAGTTGCGGACAATCATTTGTGCCGCTTGAGGATTGATGCTAATGCTGCGTGCGGTACCCTCGTACATGCGATTGATAAGGAATATATTGCTCTTATAGCCAAAGGCGGCATCCACGCGTAGCTTCAGCCACTCGGGCTTGTTGCCAGTGTTTCCAGCACCGAAATTGGAGTTATCCTCGTTTGTTTTCTGTATAATGCTGATCAGTGCATTGATGATCCATTCGCGTGTTGGCTCATGATGACATAGATTCCGAATGACGCGATGAAGACGCACGCTGTTCACCTTCTGATCCTCCACGAAGAGGAAGAGCAATAGCGTTGCCAACGAATCCGGATCAAGTAGTATATTCTCATCCTCCATCATAAGGATCGCCAAAGGTTTACCTGTGCTCGGCGCAATATGATGATGATGCACAATTGTCGTATGTTGATGATGCTGTGGCTGTGCATTGCCACTCGCATCATACCAGATGGCGCTGTGCCAACGTGTCTCGTCCATGTTTTGTAGCGTTGTCTGGAATCGGGCTGCAAAGAAACAGGGAATAAAAGAAAACCTTAAGCATCCTTGCACTTGACAGCAGCTCATCTAAGTCTCTATCTTATGGAGTTACTTACATAGCGCATTAGATGGCGGATGCGCATCCAGACGTGCTCCGTTTCGTGATTCCCAGTCACGACGTAAGAATTGCGCCTCGGCGGCCAATTCCGGCGGCAGGCTGGAGATCTGTGACTCTTCCATGTCCGTTAATATCTATGGGAGTATGAAAATTGAATAATAATAGGAATTGAGGTTAAAATGAAGGTAGCACTCACTGTTTGACGCAAATTCTCGGGTAGATTCTGAAAGAAAGCGGCCGTATCGACAGGATCGTCAGGATTTGCGCTCTGCGCTGCTTGACGTTGCTGTTCGATGCGCTGCTGCATGAGGACCTCGGATTGTATATTTGGTGGTAATGCGGCCAAAAATTCTGGATTCACCTCGACAAGAGAGTCGTGGGCAATCTGTATAGCGTTCTGTTGGGCGCGTTGTCTCAGCCTCTGCATACGCAAATGCTCCTGTATGACTTCCTCGCGCATCTCGCTGGGCAGTGCGGCCAGAAATGATGGATCCACACCCTCTGGCACCTCTAGATCACCCAATGCGGCACGCACCTCCGGACTCATGTCCGTGACAACAGCACTGGCTGTTGCTCCCGCTGCTGCTGCTGCGCCTGTTGCACCCACTACTGCTGCGGCTGCTGCTGCTGCTGCTACACTTGTTATATCCACAGGAGCTGATGCTGATGCTGTTGCTGCGTCTGCTGCCGCTGTAGCTCCGTCTGCTGCCGCTGTAGCTCCTTCTGCTGCCGCTGTAGCTCCTTCTGCTGCAGCTGTAGCTAATTCTGCTGCAGTTTCTTCTGTAATTGTTGCTTCTCCTGTAGTTGCTACTGTTCCTGTAGTTGCTAGTTGTCCTGTAGTTGCTGTGGTTTCTCCCAAAGTTGCCGCTTCTCTCACCATAGTTGCTGCTGCTGCGGCTACTTCCTCATTGGTCACATCTTCGATATCATTTATTGATGGCAATAAAATGTCATCACTTTCGGAACTGCGCTCCATTTCAGCAACAATCTCTAGGGAATGCTCATCCAGCTCAAACAGACCTGTCGGTTCATCCATAGACACCACATCTTGGGGATCGGGAATTGCGGCCGCTGCTGCTGCCGTAACCGCTTCCAGAAATGAGGCGGCTGTTTGTGCTGCGAGTGCTTCAGTGTCAGGGGCAGTGCCATTTTGTGCCAACATCGATGTCTCCTGAGGTTCAACTGGTTCCAGGGGTGGATCTTCCGGTAAATTGGGCAACAACTGGGCGGCTAGCTCGGATATGGTTATTGTTGGCATAACCGCTAATAAATCATTGGACACGGATTCTGAGCCCATACTCTGCCTTTGCATTTCCAGTTGCAGCGTCCTTTCCTCCCTATCCCGTCGCTCCCGCCGCTCTTGTAGCTCCGCATTATTTTGCAGCATTGGTGGTGGTGGTAGTGGCTGGCTAACCGGGAACTGGCGCGGTTGCATGGGGCCTGGGTAATTCAATAGTGATGGCATCACACCAATGGTGGGTGGTGGCGGTGAATCCATTTCAGGATTCATTAAACGCAATGGCGGAGTACGCCATTCACCATCCACAGGCACAGCCTGAACCATATCATGACGTCTCGACATCGATTGCGAGAAACGTTGCAGCCGTGCGGATAAGTCCCGATTGGAGCGCACATTCAATGGCATTGCGCCCAGGGTGCGAGATGAGTTCGAGTTGATATTGTTGTTGCGTCGCCCCAAAGTGTCGCGTTCCTCGTTAAGCTGCAAGTCATAAAGATCTGCCATTTCGATGCGTGTGCGCGGACGTGAAGGACGTCCAGTTGATGGCAGATGCGGTACTGGTGGATGTCGATGTGACAGCAATGTTCCACCCGACTGAGGTTGCGCCGGCACCTGCGACGTGGAGAACAGCATGTGCTGTTGCTGCAGTGGTGGCGGCGGCCGTTGCATGTCGTTGAGCGTAGCCGGACCACCAGTATTGGTGGTGTTGGTGGTTGTCGTCTCCTGCTCGTTGGTTAAATCAATCTCTGCATAGATGTTATACAGCGCCTGATCCCGTGTAGCATTTCTACGTTGACGGAAACGGGGCTGGTCATCCCCACCAGCTGGAAAAACAAAAAAAGTAGGAAACACGTTAAGTAAAATTGAAGATAAGGAAAAGGTGGAGGAGTAGGACAAGGGAGAGTGAGACACGAAAAGGAGGAGCATCAAGACATGAACGAGGAAAAGCAGGAGTAGAGGGATATCACGGAGGAAGATAAAGAGAAGGAGGATGAAAATGGGCAGGAAAAGGAGAAGTAGAAGGAAAAAAGGTCAAGAAGACGTAGGTGTAGCAGTAGGAGTAGGAGGAGAATAAGAAGGAGTAGGACCAGAAAGAAAGTAGGCGATGTAGGAAAAGGATGCAGAAGCAGTAGGACGAAAATAGTATGAAGGATAAGATTGAGGAGGATACGTAGAAGGATGAAAACCAAAGAGAAAAAGAATGGGACGATATGAAGTGGGTCCAAGACGATTCAATAGACGACGAGGAGAAAAAGGAATACAAGGAGTAGGACAAGAATAAGGAGGAGGAGGAGCAGGAAAATGAAAATAACTAGGAGGAGAATGAGAAGAAGTAGTACGGGAATAAACAGGAGAGGAATAAGGAGAATTAAAAGGAATACAAGAAGGACGAGAAGAAGTAGGACATGAAGTAGGAGATGATTAAAGTAAGTAGAAGGAGAAGGAACAGAAGTAGGACGAGAAAAAGTAGCAACAGGACAAGGTTAATAATGAGAAGGACATGGAGGAAGAGAATAAGAAAGAGAAGTGAGAAGACTAAATAAAGAATTAGGACGAGAAGGAGATAAACCAGAAGAAAGACGTGGTGAAGAAGTACGACGAGATGAATTAGGAGAACCAGACCTAGACGAAGGGTTTCCCCCTTTTCGTAGGACGACATGGAAGACTAAGACACGAAGAATGATGATCAGGAGAACTAGAAGATATTCAATGAAAAGAGGAGCAGTAAGAGAAGGAAAAGAAGGAGTATGACAAGGTGGAGAAGGTCTATGAGGAAAACGATAACTAGGATGTAAAGGAGAAGAAGGAGACGGAAAAGTGGGAAGACTAGAAGAAGGATTAGGACGAGAAGGAGAATGGAGAATGGAGAAGATAAAAAGAAGGAAGCAGGGGTGAAGAAGAAATAAAGCGATATGTAGGAGGAAGAGTAGGACGAAAGGGAGAAGGGAGGGACATAAGGAGGATCAGGAGTACTAGGAGGTGTACAATGAGAAGGAGGGGCAGTACGAAAAGGAAAAGGAATAGAAGTAGTACAAGAAGGTATAAGAAAATAAGACGAAAGACAAGAAGCAAGGGGACAAATAAAATGAAAAGAAATTGTAGTCTAACGAGAAGTAGCAGTAGGAGAAGGAAGAGAAGATCTATGAGGAAAACGATAACTAACAGTTATGGGAGAATAAGAGAGAAGAAGATAATAAGAAGGAGCAGTACAAGGAGGAAAAGTGGGAAGACAAGAAGAAGGATTAGGACGAGAGAAGAAGAAATAAGACGTTGTGAAGGAGAAATAGGAGACATAAGACGAGATAAAGGAAGAAGAGTACGATGATAGGGATAAGTAGGAAAAGGTATAGGACTAGAAGGAGAAGGAGCATGGCACGGAGTAGGCAGGGATCAGGAAAGTCGGAGATGTACAATGAGAAGGAGGAGCATTAAGAGAAGGAAAAGGAGTAGGAGTAGTACCAGAAGGAGAGTAGGACGAGGAGTACTAGACAAAAGTTAAGAACAAGAAGGAGGATTTACTCACCAGAAGTCGTTGAATATTGATTGCTCTCGGTTATATTGGTGTTGTGGGCTTCCAAAATCGGTGGGCTTGATGATGCCAAGGAAGCAGCATTCACGAATTGCATTGACGGTATCAGTCTCGGTATGGAACTGCGGAAATTGTTTGTTAATGTTGTTGTTCCCGGTGGAGCAGAAACGTTTATGGTGCTGGTGCCACCAACATTTGTCGATGGGAAATTCGGATTCGAATTGGCAGCGCCAACTACGCCCACAATTGTTGGCGTCATATTTCCACTGGCATTGGCATTGGCTGTGGTTGCACCCGTTGCAGCTGATGTGCCACCCGCTGCTCCACCTGATGCGGTTGTTGATGCTGTCGTAGTTGCAGCAGCTGCTGCTGTTGCTTGTCGTTGGGCCTCTTCCTGTTTCCGTTGCTGATGAGCCGTCTTCAGCTCCTTGATCAGATGCGGCAGCAAAAAGTGTGCGGCATAGAGGCATGCGTCAGTTTGACTTTCCATGTCCAAAGCTTTGGCCTCCTCCAACCACCAGTGAAGTGCTGCAAAGAGCAAAGAGCAGAGAACATAATTAGCAAAGAGGGAATAAAACTGGTTCAGGCGAGCTCTTCTTGAATTGGATTCTATGTGAATGATTCAAATAAACTAGGTTCTATTGGACTGATTCTTCGTAAAATGACTTGATCAAACTGGTTCATGCTTCTTGATTATCAGGTTAAAATATGCTCAGTTCTTTTGAACTGGTTCATTCTACTTGAATATCAGCTTCAAACACATGCACTTCTTTTGAACTCATTTTAGTTGTATATTAGGTTCAAATATGTTAAGTTCTTTTGAACTTGTTAACTCATGTTAGTTGTATATCAGGTTAAAATATGCTCAGTTCTTTTGAACTGGTTCATTTTACTTGAATATCAGCTTCAAACACATGCACTTCTTTTGAACTGTTTCATTTTAGTTGTATATCAGGTTCAAATATGTGGAATTATTTTGAACTGGTTCATGTTAGTTGTATATCAGGTTCAAATATGTTGAGTTCTTTTGAACTGGTTCATTCTAGTCGAATATAAGGTTCAAATATGTGGAATTATTTTGAACTGGTTCATGTTAGTTGTATATCAGGTTAAAATATGTTGAGTTCTTTTGAACTGGTTCATTTTAGTTGTATATCAGGTTCAAATATGTGGAATTATTTTGAACTGGTTCATGTTAGTTGTATATCAGGTTCAAATATGTTGAGTTCTTTTGAACTGGTTCATTCTAGTCGAATATAAGGTTCAAATATGTGGAATTATTTTGAACTGGTTCATGTTAGTTGTATATCAGGTTCAAATATGTTGAGTTCTTTTGAACTGGTTCATTTTAGTTGTATATCAGGTTCAAATATGTGGAATTATTTTGAACTGGTTCATGTTAGTTGTATATAAGGTTCAAATATGTTGAGTTCTTTTGAACTGGTTCATTCTATACGAATATAAGGTTCAAATATGTGGAATTATTTTGAACTGGTTCATGTTAGTTGTATATCAGGTTCAAATATGTTGAGTTCTTTTGAACTGGTTCATTTTAGTTGTATATCAGGTTCAAATATGTCGAGTTATTTTGAACTGGTTCATGTTAGTTGTATATCAGGTTCAAATATGTTGAGTTCTTTTGAACTGGTTCATTCTAGTCGAATATAAGGTTCAAATATGTGGAGTTATATTGAACTGGTTCATGTTAGTTTAATATCAGGTTCAAATATGTTGAGTTCTTTTGGTTAATGGAATTGAACCAGTTCAGGTCGGACGCGAAACTAGTACGTAAACAGTTCAAAGGGACTCATTTGCTCCTTAACAAAAAAGAACTGTGAACTGGATTAAAAGAACTTTCATTGATTTAAAAGGATTTTAAGGAGGATTTGACCAAAAGACGGCGGATATGATACTGATTAAAAGGATTAGGTGAGTTTTCGAGTTCAACAAGGAACAAGAGGAAGGAGAAAAATAGAGAGAGAGATGTTCAATGTCGGATTGGGTAAGAGTCCAACCTCGTACTCACCGTCCTGTGTGAAGATTTCCAATTGTGTATCCTCGATGGGGTTCTGATAAGTTGGCATGCAGACGCAGTATTGTTGATCCAGGTAAAGGAGTCGACGCCTGACGCCATTGGTGCATATTGCGGAATTGTTGTTGGAATGACTGGTGGCTGTTGTGGAACCATTACCAGCAATATTACCATTAGCGCCGGTCAAGACAACGCCATTGCCACCCAGGCCACCGCCGCTGCCAGCAATCGTGTTGACAGGTCCGACTGTGGACACTGGTGGCTGATCGTCCAGTAAATTGCTAACATTTTGATTGTTAGCAGCTCCGGCACCTCCACCGCCCGTATTGCGTTCCATTAGAACCATGGCGGGGGTGAGGAAGGAGTTGACATTCACATCAGAGGCATTGTCTGCCGTCGTGTCGTTGCCAATGAAGCTAAGATCCGGTGCCATCCATGTCTCTGTGGATGAACGCAGTGCAGATGCTGCAGAACTAGTAGTTGGATTACCGCGTCCAGCTCCACCACTCGCCGCAACTGCTGCAGACGAGGATGAGCCAGCTCCGTTGACATCAATACCAAGGGGTAAAGCAATGGAGGTATTCATACGCATGCGGAAACTGGTAAGGGGTTGAGGTAATACACGACTATGTGGATTTCCACGTCCGCGTCCGCGTCCATGTCCAAGTGCGGGATCACCGCTCACACCGCCCATACGCTCATATAAGAAAGCGTTGGCCTCACGTGCAGAGTCCGCCAGACTGCGAGCTTCATTGACGGTGGAGCCGCCACCACTGCTGGGTTCAACGGCGGCACTGCGACGCGGACGAGTGCTGGATCCGTTGTTTGCTGAGCTGCTTGTGTTAGAGCTGGAACCGTTGACACGTGCAAGTACCTCATCGATGAGTGCATCCTCGTCCAGATTTTGGGCAATTGCCTCATCATCATCGACATCATCGTCGTCATCATCGTCATCGTCGTCATCATCGTCATCATCTTCGGCATCTACATCCGCATCGTTGGAAGCTGTTTCCGATGATTCCGGTTCATAGATATGATCGAATACCTCAATAAACTGACGTGGACGCTCCTCGTCCACATCCGTTTCGCTATGCTCGTCCACATCGTCATCGGCTGCGTCATCATCATCATCATCATCTTCATCTTCAGCGTTATGCTCATCATTCTCCGTTGATACGTCCGAGTCTGAATCACTTGTGCTCACATCTCCCAGCAACGAAGCATTCATTTCGCGGGCAGCGCGTGCACTGCGTCCGCTTACACTGACATTGACACCGACACTGACACTAACACCACCATTGCCACCCGTATCGGATGACGTTGAGGCTCCATCGCTGCCACCGCCACCACCGCTGCCGCTACCTCCGCCGCTGCTGCTTAGGCCATTGTCAGCGCCACCAGTTGCCGCATTGCTGCTCGAGCTGCCGCCAATGGCGCCAATGGCACCGCTCACATCAACGTCGGTATTGTTGCGGAGTCGTGGATCCTGTATGTTGACAGCACCTGATGAGCTGCCGCCTGAGGTGTTACCAGTGTTGGCTGTTGCCGCACCGCCTGTGCCAGCAGCAGCTGCTGCATTGCTGCCATTTTGCTGAGCAGCTGCAGCATTGCTTGTGCCGGAGGCATTGGCAGTGCCATCGCCGCTGCCGCCACGCGAGGCCAAGAAGAGACCCTCGCATTGAAGGAAATCATCCCAGAGTTGATCAAAGTTGAGTACTGGACGCACTGTAGTGCTGGTGGGTGCCACAATATTGGGTGCTGGATCAGTGGCTTCGGTGCCATCGCTGCGCTCTTCGACCACATCGATGATCGCTGCATTGTTGCTGGGCACGATGCCTGGAACGCTGTTGTTGCTAGCAGCGTTTGAGACGCTGGATCCATTTGCCGGTTGGGATTCTTCTGAATCGACAGCCAACTCATCCGAGTTGAATATGAACTCAAAAGCATGACGACGATCCGATAGCACATTCCGTATAATATCCCGGAGCACATGCTCACCGCCAAGGGTATTCGAGCGATCCACTGCGTTGCTGACAGCTGTGCGTGCGGCCAGACGTGGATAGAGGCGACGATTGATGATGGCATTGACGGTGTTAGCACCACCAAGACCATTGGTATTGCTATTGCCATTGTTGGCTCCATTGTTCCCTGAGCTGGCACCGCCGAAGAGTATGCGCTTCGAGCCGAGGGTGGTGGTTGCCACATTGAAACGTAATAGTATCTCCATGGGACGCAGTATGGCGCCCAGAGTGCTCAATGTATTGTGATTGGACAGATCCTTGTACTGGGCAACCTTGGTGAGGTATGTCATGACGCCCTGGCGCAACAGCACACGGTACATGGTGTTCCGGTGCATGTGCACCTTATCGTATAGCATGGGTGCTTCTATCAAATTGGAGAAGAGACTCATCAAGACCTGGAGACGGGTATGTTTCTCTGAGGAGTCCGGTTGGGCCAATGCACGAGCCACTGCTGCATGCAGCTCCTCCGCCACCTGCAGCTGTACGCCCGCCTGCTGATAGCAATCAGACAGGGAGCACAACAGGACGCGGGCCATGGTGCTAACCTCTGGGACGTGCTGGCGCTGTGTCAAAGGCAAGAAACGATCCAGCAGCACTGCCAAAAACGTCTGCTGTGTAGCGCCAATCAGTGGACTGTCCGCCGGATTATACACATGCGCTAGGAGCACGCGCGGCACCAGCGATTGGTAGGCGCGAGTTGCATCCGCCAGCAGTTTGAGTAATGTGGCACGCGACAGCGTTGGCTTCGCGTGGCTGTGAGCACTCGTCGGTATGTGCCACGTGCAGCAGCACGGTTCGAACTTATCCGTGGGAGTAGAAGCAGTCGATCCTCCAATCGATCCTGATGCTGTTCCACTGGCTTTTTTCATTGTTGGAGATAAGTCCTGCAAATACAGAGAGAAAGAGAGAGAGATACATTGACTGAGATTAGAAATTGAGCACGTAAAGTGACTACGGAGGATAGACACAACAAATTCAATGAAAACTGACCATGGAGGACAGCCAAGTAGTGGAAGCTTACAACTTATATAAATCTTGGACACAATTAAAAAATTTTAATGCAAAGTGACCATGGAGGACAGGAGTAAGCAACCATAGTCATATTCTATGCAAATGGATATAATGTCTTATATCGGATATCGGATGCTTTAAATGTTACTGTTTATCTACTAAAGTGACCATGGAGGACAGCAAGTAAGCTACTTATACAATCGATTGACAATTAAGTGACCATGAAGGACGTTTGTAGGTAACTATTAATATAATATATTCGTGTAATCAAGTGACTATGGAGGATAAACAAATCAGCTTACATTTAAAGTGACCATGGAGGACACCAAGTTAGTTAAAGACTTACAACTTATGTAGGTCGAAACCTTAAACATAATTTAAGGTCAAATATTCTACACAGTTCGAGATTTCAATGGAAAATGGAAGACATGGAAGATACCGAGTTAGTAACATACACCTTCCTTTGATAAAGTGACCATGGAGGACGTACATTGTTATTAATTTCATTAATATGTCGCTGCTTAAGATTGAGAGCTTTTCATCGATGAAAACATAACCAAAGTGTCCAAGGTAAAGGATGAACTCTCGCATATAATGTCTATGGAAAGGTAGTAGGTATGACAGGATTAGGAACTTACCTCTTCCAGGTTACCCATTTCATTGGTGAGTCCTGAGGGTTGATCGGTCACCAGCAGCTCCGCTGAATTCTGCTGTGGATCTGGGATAGTGCCGCCATAATGACAGCACGGTTGAACCAGGGCCATGAGAAGCTCTTTGAGCACAGAGATTGATGATTGCACCAAGGGATCATCCTTGAGGTCATCCTTGGGCGGTGGCTCCTTTTGGGTATTGTTTGCAGCCACGGGCTGTTGTCCGAACTTGGATTTAACCATGACACGTCCATCGTCCACCAAATTGCTGTTGCTGTTCGCGTTGATCATATATTCGCCGCGGAGCATCTCCTTGGCGGCGGCGACAAAGATTTTGGGATCACGGGATACAGCTGTGGAGACTTGGGTGAGCACAAAAATGAGATCACGTTGACCAACTGGTACAATGCCCGCTGCACGCATGCCCAGCACACGTTCCATGGCCTCCTGGAGCACCGGTGGCGCCTCTAATACATGACGCAATATGATTATCGCATAAGTTGGGAATCCCATAGAGCTGCACGATTGCTGCAGCTGGAGAAGCATGCGCACACCGCCACACCTAATGAACACCTGGGCGTTCTCAAATTTACGCGTGAGTCGGGCGCAAAGACGTAGCAAGGAGAGTTTCGTCTCGTGATGCAAGAGTTGCGTTGGTTGCAACAATGCCACAATGCTGGTAATGATGCGAGCACAATCAAATTTGCTCAAGCCCACGTTCTCCTCATTGAGGACGATCTTCTGTGTGCGCTTGGGTACGGAAGGTGGTGTTGCTGCAGCCTTTGCCTTGGGCGCAGTGCCGCTCTTCTGGCGAGATTTACTGCGCGTTGTCATGGGTGGTGGTGTGGGGGCGTTAGAATTGTCCCCGTCAGACTCCTCCGCTTTTGTTGGCTCCTGCGGTGTCGGCTGTAGCGAGGTCGTCTCCTGCGTCGGCGACTGCTGTTGCGGTGGCGTCTGCTCTTCTGGCATCTCCTCAGTTGGCGACAGCAGCGGTGGTGTCACCTGCGTTGGTGACAGATCCGGCGGCGTGGGCACCTCTTCGGGTAGTGGCGTCAGAGGTGGCGGCACCGTTCGATCCTGCTGTGCAGTTTGTTGTTGTTGTTGTGGTTCTTGCTGTTGTTTTTTGTTTTGCTGTTGTTTTGCTGTTGAGACAGGCTCATTGAAGTTGATTAGCTGACGCAGCGGCACCAGCTCATCGGTGTGGACGGTACCAGTGCCATCGGCGTCAGTGCGCACGATGCGATTCAATATGTTATCAACTTTTTGTGCTGCGACCGGGTTTTGTATTTGACTGATGGCCTCGCAGATCTTTAGGGCCGGATAGACGGGACGATGGCTGCCGGAGACCTCGCTCACTTGGGTCATGCAATTGAAGCTGACCGTGCAACGTTGTCGTCCAATGTTGACGTGAAGCCAACGCTCGCCTGAGGCATAAGCACTCCGTATGAGGTCGTTGTTGGCCTCGGAATAGGCATTCCATTTGCCTGTGGATGCATCATACCAGCGCCACATGTCCGAGCTAACAGCACGCATATTGGACTTGCGTTGCAGGATGTGACTGATGCTATCAATGGCATCAATGAGATCAACCAGATTTTGTACCCAACGCGGCACTGTTGAACGTGCTTGTGCATCAATTTGGGATTGCTCCAACATCCATTGGCTCATGCAATCGAGTAATTTGACCAGGGATACCATTGCATCCTGTGAGGTAATCGCCTCAACCAGTGGACGATGCAAATCGCTATAGTTCTCCTCAAGGAGCAGCGTTGATGTCTTCAAACGCACAAATAGACGAGTGGCTGTCATGCCCGTTAGGCATTCCTCCAGTCGACTAGCCTTTGGTGCTGGTTTACTACCAGTCGGAGTACCTGCTGACGTTGCTCCGGCGATAGGCTCAAAGAGCTGCAGCGTAAAGTCCACCCATTGGATAATGTTGCGCACAAAGTTGGTGACAAACACCTGACGATTGAGAGAATTGAGGCGTCTATAGAGCACTGCAATGAGATCGGCAGCGCTGGTCACGGTATCCGGTATGGCCTCCATAAATTCGAAGGCACGTGAAACGGCCTCGTCGCAGAATCTATCGAAGATTAGTGGAGCCATCAATTTCAATTGCCTGTAGTCATAGGCGCTTGGTGTCGCCTGTCTTGGCTGTGCCTGTGGCTGTGTCGGCTGTTGCGGCTGGCTTGCGGTAGAACTGGGCGAGGCAATATCCGTGCTGGCATCTGGTGCCAGGCTGGATGCTGGTGTACTGGCGGCCGGTATTTCCATGTCAATGTCCATGTCGCCAGCGACAGCTGCATTCGAGGCAAAGCTGCCTTGAGATAAGCTTTGTGTTGAGCCTGTACCAGTGGCTGTGGTCGGTCCCGATGCCGTTCCAGATCCCGATGCGGTAGCAGATCCCGATGTCGATGCTGTGCTCGTGCCTGTACCGGTGCTAGCTGCTGCTGCTGCTGCCTGTCCAGAAGCTAGAACAGCTGCTTGAGATAAAGTGCTTGCCTCCGGGTTGTTAAGCAGATAATCAGTGGCCTCCTCGAGGGATGCATTGCTTCGCAGCGCCTCAATAATGTGATAGTGGCTAAAGCCCATGTCCGTCAGGGTCTTAATATGATTCGCATTGAGGCCATCGTCCGTGCTGCGGATATAGAGATTCTCGAATTTGATCTCTTTCATGCGGGTACAGTAGCGATCGAGTAGCATCTGGTGTGACTTGATCAGATGCTTTAGGATCAATATAATTGTCTCAAGCATGCTTGCACCATAGTTGGGTATGGGACGACGGCACCAGATGCGGCGCAGCGCCTGCATAGCCAATTGATGGATGTGAATGAGATAGAAGACCGGCTCGAAGGGTACATTTTCTGGTGCATAGTTTAGACGGGAACTCATCGTGTAGGGTGACTCAAGCATGGCGCGAGGATTGACCATTTTTTCTAGTAATTGCAGCCAGGCATCAAGGAACTCACCGGTGCCCTCGGGGCAATCACGTTTATCATCCTCATGCGCTTGCATAAGATCATCCATGGATGCCCACTGATCAAATGCAAACTTCTGGGATCCATTATCCAGGGACAGTGCCCAGTAGAACATCTCAAAGAAAGCTTTCAGGCCATTCTCGGCGCAAAATTGCGAGATCATTAGATGAAATGCATTGCGTTTATCATCGAAGAGCATTGGACCAGTAAAGCCCACGGAACAGATGAGAAACGTTAGCTTTAGCTTTGGAACCGGTTTGGGTAAGATGCTCTCATGACTGAATCCATTTACCAGTATCGAGCTGAGTATGCGTGCTATCTCTCGCGCCTCAGCCGTAGGAACTTTATTAATGTTACTGATGAGGTCGTTGATGCGACGCTGACGCGTCTGTGGTGAGCCCACCGATAGTTTAACCAGTGTGCCCAGCAGTTCGGCTAACGCGCGTCCGAGACGCGAGCTAGCGGCCAATAGGGATTTTATATAACGGAATTGCTCCTCGGGTGTATATTTGGTACGAAATTCGGCGGCGCGTTCCAATTTACGCGAAAGTTCGGCCTCCGTCATGGGATCCGCTGTGCCAGCTGCGGCGGACATTTGTGCAGCAATCTCATCCCAAATTAGGTCCGGATGTTGTGTAGGCTCATCGGAGCACAGATTCAATAATATGGTACTCTCCCAGACCAACGATATATAGAGCTGCACCAGCTGCTGCAGCAGCTGTACGCCCGTCTCACGATTGGCACCCCAACGCTTGAGCAGCACCGTGCGCATCTCTGGCGATGCATTGCGGCAGAGATGCACCAGCATAACGACATATCCATGCACGAAGCTCATATTATGCAATATGGGCGTATACTCGGCATTGGCAAAACCATCCTCGAGACGCTGACAGCAGACGAGCTCCGCGAGTAATACACTGCCGCCGGGAAAGGTGAAATGCTTGATGAGTGGCTTCAATTGTGCCACAATATCCGCCAATTGCTTAAGTGCCACATCCAGAACTTTGTTCTCTTGCGCCTGACTCAATATGGCCTTGCAGACATTGGCCACCGCCTGCGATGTTGTTGAAACGGGTGAGTCGACCGGCAAATTGGGCAGCGACAACAGCTGCAAAATGGGCGTTAGTCCGTCTTTTTGAACGAATTCACGACAATGATCTCCATTTAGGTTATTGCTAAAGATAGCTTCAATGAATTTCATCACATTCAGTATATAATCAATTAAGGGTATTGCTTCCCGTTCAGGCTGTTGGGGCTGTTGCAGCTGTTGTTGTTGCTGCTGTTGCAATTGCTGCTGCTGTTGACGTTGGAGTTGCTGCTGTTGCGTAACTCGTGTCTGCGCCTGCGTCTGTTGTTGTTGTTGTTGCTGCGATGCAGAGCTCATTTCCTCATCATCGTCATCATCATCGCCGCTGCTATCATTATTATCAGCAGCACTCTGTAGGACAGGTCCAGCTGCAACCATAACCATAGCCGAGGGTGAGGGCGTTGAGGGCGCGACATTATGTGTGGAATTTGCAGCGCTGTTGTCCTTGTTTGCACGCCAGCAAATGAAACTGGGATCGGAGCCGAGGCGCACCAGTTCGTTGAGAAGACGCACAATGGCTTCGGTTGCATCGGCACGCAAATATGGATGATGTTTGATTAGATCATCCATGGCATTACCCAAATTGGTTGCTGTGTCGCCCAATGGATCGGAGCTGCGTCGTCGACGCATGGCGACCAGATAGTCCGGTGATAGTAGAACCTTTAACACCTTATCGAATGGATCATACGATAAAAACTCAAAGAGTCCACGTTCGTTGAGGCATAACGCAGAGAAGACATTGGGCAGAGAGCCAAGCACCTCACGTGTAGCGGGTACATCCTTCTGGAGTAGAGCCTTTAGCATAACACTGGTTATGCCCAAATCCTGCAGGGATGACAAGAGCGACGGCTCGTTGAATACGTATACGGTGACCACATCGGTAGCCAGCAGAAATAGCGACGGTCCATAATACTCAGCATTGGCAATAATGTGGCGCAGAGATTGGGTTAAACTGGTCTCCATAATGTTGCGCATATTGCTGAAGTGCGAATGATCCTGTATGCTCTTCTTTAAAAAGTTTAACATCGATTTGAGTAGAGCTGCTCGCTGTGTCACACACGATGGTTTCTTTGGCTGCAAACTGCTGGGCAGCTGCGAGGATAGCTCGGCTTTGCGTTCAGCCAGAGGACGGGCATAGTAGCTATTGGCTGGATATTGCACGGTCCTTTCACGTGCCGGTGTTGCTGCCGTATCGCTGCTACTGTTGCTACTCCCAGCGGCTGTCGTAAGTCGGCTTAATGCATGTGAATCCAAACGTGCTCCTGCATCAAGCCAACTTGCACCAGCTGCAAGAGCAGAGCTTGAGCCACTGCCACTGCGTGCATCACCACCGCTTTGCTCCAAGAAGATGCGAAACGTGCGCTGGGCATTATCGCTGGCACCGTCGCTGCTTGAATTATCTCGACGCGGTGACGCGCTCCCACTGGCAACCGATGCATTCTCCGTTGCAGCATCTGTATGTGGATAGAAGAGATTATGGATGAGCTCACTTTGTTACATCTAAAAACTTCAATTTAAGCTATTTACCATCATCATCCGTTTGTTCTAGTGATGTGTCCAGTTTATCAGACATGCTGAGTTCATCGCGCAACGTTGACTCCTTTAATGTGATACCTATATCAGCCAAGGCGCGACAACAACTCTTGATTTCCTTCTCAAGTCGATCAATGAACACGTTAAGTCCATTGTTCTGATGGAATCTCGCAATGTCAATGTTTGTGATTAAATCAATAACACGCACTGCGCGCGTCACAAACGTTATGTGCTCCAGATCAACGCCGGGCCAACTGATGACCCGCAACAGTGACTGCATCATGCCACTCTTGACCAGCGCCGAGCCGCCCAACTCATAGCTGGCCAAATGGTATAACAGTGAGAATAGGGATGTAGCTAATATCAATGGATATCGCTCTGTTAAACCATGTGTGGTCAAGTTATTGATGCAATCTCGCACCAGTAGTGGTAATGTGCCACCTTGACGCTCTGCGCCCGTATAGTGGACAATCTTCATTAAACGGGAGCCAGCTCTGTGTAAGGGCAAATAATCAAAATAAAAAGGGGATTCAAGAAATTAGAAAGCATAATCAAGTCACCTTTTGAATAATATATAAAAACAAGTTACACAAACTCCGATTTTTTGTGAAACATCGATATCTTTGTACGGTTACATCAATTGATAAATTTATTTAACTATCGAGTTATATATTGTGGATTTATGACTCACCTGGGTACATTGGGATTGCGATCAAAATGAAGCATCGATGTGAGTGTGCGTAAGACAGCTGCACGTATTTCAACCAAATGCACATCTTCCTTATCGATAAGCTCACACAGCTCCTCACCAAAGCCAGCATAGAGCACCTTGTCCGTGTTATCCTGGAGCGCATTTGAATAAATCAATATGGATACAGCCTGCAGGCGAGCCTGCACGAACTGCAGACGAAGCTTATAATTTTTGAAGCCAGATATGAGCCGCACCCGATGTGCAATGCGCATCTGTAATCAAAACCAAAAGAGGGTGTGAGTTGGGGAGCTTAAAAACTATTGATATATTTAAAGGTCATTTGGACAAAATATTTGTAAGAAAATAAATATCCATTGAAATGTTCTTAAAACAATCGATATGATCTAGAACCGACCTTGATGGCCTCACTGGGCTTTGAGATCTGTCCAGCAATGGTTTTGATAACTTCTGGAGCTGCCGCTGTATGACAGAGATCCATCATGTCTGGTATTTCCAACTGAGCGGATTGCCCATCCTCATCGACATAGTCAATGCACAGCTGATAGAGAAACTCCAGCTTGGGATCCCCAATGCAACAATCCTTCAGCGATAGTCCATAATTTGGATCACCCCAGCGCTGCACACAAACGAATGTTTTAATTCGATTCGAATAATCGATAAAGTATATATGCTTACCTCCGCAACGTTGAATAGTTTGACAATCAAAAGCTCTTTTTTCTCAAAGGGTAGCCGTGGTATGAAATTACTACGTTTGGAAAACATATAGAGCAGGTTAAGCACGGCCAGGACAATGTCCATGTTCTGCGATGACAGCAACTGCGTCAAATGCTCAATTGAATTGTACAAATGGCGCGAGAACGAGTGCTCAATAAGCAAGGTTGTAAAGTTGAGAACATGCAACAGTAAAGTTACATCCTGAATACAAAATATACATATATGTATACAGATAATAAATGTTTATTTACATTATTAATAACAATGTTAACGGAATGATTTTTTTTGTTTGCTTATAGGCAACTAGTTACTTACCGCTTCCAGGAATGTTGTGTCACATTGTAACACAAACTCATTGCCATTGACATGTCTGGCCGCCTCCTCAAGTATCTTGTCAAATCGATCCAGTATCTCAATCCAATGGTATAATTCACATTTGCCATAGATCCAAACGTGCACCGTATCCAAGAACTCGAGGAGCTCGGTACGGGTGCGACGTTTGGTTAATTCATCAATTAGTTCGCGACATTCTGAAGTTAGCTCCGAGGAGCCTTTCTTCAGTTTAACGGTATCCACCTTCATGGCTGACGCCTGCTGCTGCGTCAGCTGCCGACGCCGCCGTCCGTATGTGGTTGCTTCAATCAAATTGGTTGTGTGTTGTGTCTCTCAATCTTTTTTTTGGATTCGTATTATGCAGTAAAATAATTAATCCCCCCCTTTTCTTCAATAGCAATGCATCGAGTTGTTCAAAATTTTATGCGTCAAAGTCTTTTATAAACTGTAAATGGAATGTCAGAAAAAAAGAAAAATGAAAATGTTAACAGCTGTCAGGTAAGAAGAAGAATGCAATTCACAATAATTACTTATGGGCACGCACTGTAAACACTGAAAACAAAATCTGTTTTTGACAATCATATATAAAATGCATACACACAAAACGCACAGCAGATATGTATATACATACACAAATACAAATTAACGCGAAAACTAACTGCGCTTGTCAGCTGGGGCGAAGACAACACCAACAACAAAAAGAACAAGAACAACAATACAAATCAGCGTCGCCGCATCAATTCGCCCAACTTTGGGCAACAATAACAACAAAACAGTAGACAATTGGAAGCGAATTTCAACTGGCAGCGAAATTAAGAGACGAATAAATTAAAAAAAAAAAGATCTATATAAAAATGGCACACGCGCTGTTTGTTCTACAAAAATAACAAAACAAAAATGCTAGTTTCTTTGATTGAAGTTAATATAAACAGATTTTCAATTTGCTGTTGACGCTGCCACCGCAAATAATTATGATCAATAATATTTTATTTGTCTCACTTTTCTGCAGCAAGATGCACGACTGAAAAATGTAGTTTATCAAATGTTATCGATAAGCATCAGCTGTTTATTATATTGGGTATTCCATTGGTCGCTTCCAACAAATGTATCTCACAGTATATATCGTTTAAACACAGTAACTTCGAGAACGATACTTTTTGATTTCATTATTATTTCAAAGTAAGCGTTTATTTGTAATCATATTGTGGTCTTTTTATGGTTTTGATTACATCATTGTTGTGCACTTAACTAAATGAAACCAAATGTAAATATCGTATTTATTTCCGTACACTGAGGCATCCACCAGTTTATGTTGTCACGACTTCCAATAAGTAGATTTTTTTTTTTAAACATCCAATCAGCTGTTGACGAGATCGTAATCAAATTAAACTGCTACTCACTCGTTTCATAGTAATGCCTCACTATTTGTACATATAAAAAAAATTTACTGAACTGACCCAGAATTTAATTTATATATACATATATATATATAAAATTAAAAAAAAAAAAACTTTCAAAGCTGGAGTACACAATATATTGTATTAATAGAACTCTATTAGCAAAAATTTGTAATGCATTGAAAATAATTTTCGCTTCGTTTTCATAATTTTCTTGCACCTTGTTTCAATTAAGCGACGGGAACATCCTTATTATGCAGGACGACAAGCAAATGCAGAAAACAGACACGCGCAAGGTTGCAAAGGAGTGCATTATGATGGTTGTAGCTATGTAACCCGCAACTTGTTTATAATTTCTATTAATGTGCGCTTCCGATTGCGCTACACATTTCAGAACAAACAACGAGTCTAAGGTGTCGTCGCGGTCGCAGTGGCGGCCGCAGCAGCTGCAACCACACAGACAAACGAATTCGCCGAAAAAAAAGTAGCAACAAATGTATGTATGTATGCGTCTGTCTATGTATGTGTGTCTGTGGGTATTGCATGAAAGCCACTGCATGTAAAAGAGAATATGGGCAACAAAAATTTTGTTGTAACATTTGAGGCAACAGCAACAAATGCCATTGGGTCTGACATGTATTTTATATAGTATGTCTGTATGAGTGTTCTATGTGTACACTTCAACATTTTGCAACATCAGATTACCTTGTTAATTCTTAATTTTTATACATTTTATGGTCTTTTACTTATTTTCTCCGACACCCACAATCCACACACGTACACATACATACACTTACTCACACACAACGTAATTGTGTACCATAAAGTGCGAAAAAAAAACCAAAAGTTCCGTAGCAATATCAAAATAATCGTGCAGTCGCAAAAAAAAGTAACAACGAAAAAAAAAGAGACTGCCACAGGCCACACAATGCAGCGTGCATGTATGCGTGTGTGCATTTATATAAAAATTATGGGCGGTACTTACATTTACATAAAACTGCAGCATATTGCTGCTATTTGTGTTTTCTTTTTCCGATCTAAAAACGTTCTTATTTATTTTGACAATTTGTAATTTCAATTTGTAAAATTCTCTCAGCACGCACCTACACACTTACACTTTAGAAACAACACTGTTGTCTTGGGTAGTTCGTGAGCGAATTGGTTCAATTCAGAAAATCGCTTGGATGAACTGGTTCCGTTAGTTCACTTAGCGCAGTGGCTCTTTTGAGTTTGAGTTAATTATTGTCGTTAACAGAATTGATCACAAGAGTTTCACAAAAGTAAATGCTACATTATAGCAAATATTTATTCTTAGTCTTTTAAGCCAGATAAACATCAGCCAGGCATTGTTTGTTAAATTCGTTTAGTTAATTAAGTCGTTCAATTGAACTTACTCGTGAGTGGTTCAATACAACCCAATTCTGATTACTCTTCTTTGCAGATATGAACTTGGGCAATGACTTTTAATTTTGTTTTGGTCTGGTGAATTAAAAGTGTGTCACTTCTTTAAACATCTATTCTGTTGTTTGTTGCAGCATTTATGTACACTCTTTTAATTGTAACATAAGAATTATAATAATGTGTGGCGAATTTGTCAACGGAGCCGGCGTCTGAGGCAATAGTTGAAGCAATTAATATGGCTCTTAAATAACTGAAATATTTGATAACAATCGTCACTTGTAAGTAATATATCTCAGAGATTACAGCACAAATATAGATTTTATTTAAAGAACTTTCGATTCTGATATTGTGAGCAAGGTAAACAACCGAATTCATTTATAGTCATGCGAACTAGACATACAGTCCTGTCTTTTGAGAAACGAGGGCTTCGCTACAAAGTTGGGGTACTTTAATAATTATCGATAATTGATAGGCGTTACGATAATATATCTTTGTTACTCCGGGTGCATATTTAAGACACCTTAATATATGTACCTAAAATTACTTCTTTTTTGTTCTCATTAATCTCATTGGAAATTAACGAAACATACTGAAAAAAAATAATTTCACATTAATAATATAAATACATGGATCAATATAGTTAACAAAATCAAAAAACTCTCGATTAACATAAATATTAATTATACTTAAAGTATTAAACATGATAATAATATTTGTCATCGCTTATTATATTAGAAAATCTCAGAGAAACTTTAAAGGAAGTGCATTGAGCCAACCGATGACTGCAATGAGATACTAATATTTAACATTTACATTTAGAACTCTATTTAAATACATTTAGATATAAAATAAATACGTATGCTTAGTATATACATCTATGATTACGTATTTTAACGTATGACTTTGTCTTCATTTGAAGTTTTTCTTAACTGTTTCTCAGAAACTATGCAAGTGTGGACTGATAGCTTCGCTACTTTGTCCAGTTTCCGCTTCAAAGAGAACCTGCTGTATGCGTAACTTGGCAACAGAGCGGGAATATGGATCGGGTATTGTGCGCAATTGAGATGCAATACTTTGACCAAAAACACCTAAATCATCATCGCTATTACTAACAATTCCGTTGGGGCCAGTAAAACAATGGCCAGCATTTGAAGTTGAGGCCAAGTCGAACTGTTGCGATGACGATGGTGATGTGAATGGTGTGGCTAACCGTTGCTGTTGTTGTTGTTGGGATTGCGTCTGTTGGTTCTGGGGGTATTGTTGCATGTATTTAAATTTCCGTTGCGCTGTAGGCTGGTGCGCCTGCTGTTGCTGCTCCATGATGCACAGGGCGGAATCATCGATAATAAGTTCCGGTTTATTGGCATTTGGTGCTGTGTTTCGGGTCGTGGATGTAGCTGTTGTATCATTCAATTCATTGACACAGGAGTCATCCAACTGCTCACCAGACCCACAATCTTCTTCCTCCTCCCCGTCATCAATTAACTCGGTTGACGCATTAAGCGAATTTCTGTTGTTCTGTGATGCTTCTTTTTTTATAGCTACGCTATTCCTAGCTTCGCTAAGCCTTTTTTGAGCCTAGAGAGTAAATTTTACTATTTATTATATCCTAATTAGTTAACAATAAATAAGAAACTTACGCGTTTATAATGAGGAAGCGAAACGGCGCGAAGAAACGAATCAGCGCGCTTGAACCAAAACAGTTTTGGGTCGTAGCTTTTGCCTATTTCTCTTTCGCGCATAAGTATCCTTAGCTCCTTTGAGTATACTGTACGTACACTTTTAATCTTTAATTTTATGTCAAGGACAGTCAGTTGGGGTATATTAAGTGACCTAATTATTGCCTCGTAGGCCTCCTCCCGCGCCACACGATTTTTATAGGACTCCAGCACTGAGTTGTATAGGCACGGTTGGAGTCTGTATGCCTCCAAAAATTCTGTTATTGGTATTTTTGTTTCGCTTAGTTTCGCCATCGTTTAATTTATCTTTCTACAAACAACAACAATAACACAACACAACGCAACAGCACAATATATGTTTGTGTATATTCTGTTGTTTATACTGAGTCTTAGTGATGGCAAGCACTAATGCCTGCTGTGCGCTTGATTATTTTTGCGTACAAAAAAAAAATCGTCATCGTTATCGTTATTCAATTTGCAGTCAGGCAAACAACATTTAAAAATTGGTATCTACATTTGTTGTGTATATATTTTAACTAATTAATTGTTGTCACATGAAACAACAGGCAAACCACAGCTATAGTGGTATGTTATAGATATAAATATATTTTTTTTAATCAGCTGTGATATGCACTGTGCGCGGTTTTTCTTGAGAACCTATCGCTATCGCAAACGATAGTAATTGTTATTGTTTCCCTTGATAACATTTAGTTTATTTAGTTACTTATTTGCAAAATCAAATGGAAATTGCAGTAAGCATCCCAAATAGAGTAGTTTCTTTAGTTAATTAAGTATTCAAACTCGATTAAAGTAATTTTTAGTGATAGTTTCCATAGATAAAGAATGTATTGAAATTCGATTAAATTCCGTTAAAACGAAAACTTACACAAAACATGTATTTTGCAAACATTCTGCTTTAGTAATCATAATTGCTAGCTTGTATTCAAAATATTTAAAAATAAAATATTGTCGGATATGTTGGTTGGTAGTTTGCGACAACACCACCAAGGTAAACCAAAATTTTGAAGCTATATATTTGGGACTACACTACGACATTTGATACAAATTTAAATTAACAGAAAAATTTTTCGATTTTTCTGTTACTTTAAAAGAGTTAATAGCGAATCAAGTTGGTAATGGGGAAAGATCGCCTTAGACTCATACATTTTTCGCGATCAATGAACAAAGCGTTGACCTTATTGCGCAAGTCCTCCTCCAGTATGCAGCGTGTCTTTAGCAACGACTGATGGGTGGCTTCCGCCTCCTGCAACTTATGATGTAGAACATCAACAGTACCTTGAATATCGTGCACCTCTTGCACAAGGCGATCGTGGGCAGAATCCCTTTAATAAAAATTATATTGTGAAAGGAAATATTACATAATTATCGGTTAACTTACTTGCAGAGCTCCATACCCTCGCGATGAGCACGCGCCTCGAGTCGTGTCTGTGCAACCTTAAGTGGATTCGACTTATCCTGTATGGCTTTCTGCAATAGAAACAGGTGTTTCTCCATATCAAACAGCTCCTGTTGCACTTTTTGCAGATGTAGCTGCACACGATTTTTAGCACCGGACATTTCCTGAGCACGTCTGTCCAACGCGTTGTTTGTGTTGTTCCAGTAGTCCCAGACAGAAGAAGCTACCGCATTGACCACATTCTGTGAGTCGCTGCGCAACTGGGACAGCTTGGCGCGTTCTGCTTGTGAACTATACAAAAACCATTCAAGTTGAGACGGAAAATGAAGACGCTGCTGCTTACCGTTTCACATGTTCACTACTGGCGAGTGCCCAGGAATCCTGGGAGCTAACAGTTGGATCGTACTTTTCAATGCCACCGAAGTAAGTTATGCCGCGACTGTAGTTGTTAAGCCGATGACACATGGAATCGATGCCCATTGTGGACTCCTTTTGAGTAACATCTATTTCTAGCAAGTGCTGAGCGCCACGGCAATCGATAGCTTGTTTGGCGATCTTTTCGTGAAGTTCTTTGAGTCGCTCGCGTGCGTTGCGCAGGTGATTAATCTCCAAGAGCAACGCCTTTTCCACATTATCGTGTACCTTCTCCATGCCACGTCGAGCCTCGCGATGAAATAAACACTCCTGGGCAATGTGCAGTGGTATTTCCAAATCCAACATGGCCTTGCCACATTGACGCTGCAGCTCATTGATGTCAGCCATTTCACCAATAAGCTTCTCCAGCTCTGCATTTAGCTCATTGCGCCAAAATGTCAAATCCGTAATACGCTCTCCCAATCGCCTCCCAGCGTCCCGTTGCCCCTGTGATGCCGTCTCGTCCGTCTCACGCATTAAACGCACTGCATCATTTCGCATACGCTCAGACATATTGCTAAAAAAAAAATCAATTACAGGCAAAATCAGTTAAACAGCCAACGGTTAAACGGTCAATCTGTAAGACATTCAATCGGTTTACCAGCAACAGTCAAATAGTCAAATTGCGCTATCGATTATTTATGCAGGCGATCGATCGCTTGGGACAACGCAAAATCAGTTAAACAGCCAAACGGTTAAACGGTCAATCGGTAAAACAGTCAATTGGTTCACCAGCAACAGTCAAGCAGTCAAATTGGGTTATCGATTATTTATGCTGTCGATCGATCGCTTGGGACTCACCGATTCGTATTGGACTCGCCGTAAATTCCCAAGTTGTTGTTGTGCCACTCGTTGTTGGTATAGCGCGTGTAAAGCGCAGCACGGGCTGCATGCTGCGGATTACGCTCGAAACCAGTAACGAGATTGGGAAATATCATGCCCTCGGTTTTCATGCCTTGGGGAACAAAACACGGCTGGGTCATTTGATTCGTTACGGGCTGTTCCGGCATATGCTTGATCTCAATCATTTCAAAAGCCATTTTCGGACGCCAGGGATGCCGCTGTGTTGTCTCGTAGCTAGCTCCCACGCGCGACGGTATATTTGCACCACTGACGGGCTCCATGCAGGGTGGTGCGCCTGCCTGGCTCCATGGCTGCAATTGGGAATACATGACAGTTGGGGTTGGCAACGAATCGTGATGGTTCGACATAGTTATGCTACTTAATAAACTTTGAAAACTGTTAATTTGGTGCAAATACAAAACAAAAAAATACACGAAAGATAAAAATTGCTTAAAAATTTATGTTTCTACACGATATGAACTGTGTGAAATTGTAAGAGAACTGAAAAATGATATAAATTACGGCTACGGATTTAAGCCAGTGCCTACTAAAATACTCTAATATTTTACGTATTGTACAGAGCTTGGTGATTCTTGCTGGAAAAATTGTATAATTTATTTGATAGGATGATAATGATACATATGATTCCATGAGATTGCGATGATCCTTGCGCTCCTTGTACTCATCCATATCCGAAGTGGGCCATTTATCTAGTAGATTATTCTTGACCAGACGATGATCGAATTTGCGATTTTCAAGAAATGAGTGCTTTTGGAAATTGGTGATCTCAGGTGGCCCTTTCAGTGGTGCCATGTTATCCAAATTTTCTTGTGCTGGACTCACGATAGGCACACTTGATCGTAACAGCAGATTTTTGAGAGTTTCAGGTGCCTTCTGGGGATTCGGATTACGATGTCTTGATAAATTATCTTCTACCGCCCAGCAGAGCATTGGCAATTCAATGAAGATTAAGATAAGAGTTTTAGCTGTTGAAGTATCTGCTAGCGACGGTCTCAATTTCGCAACTGAATACAGTTCGTTGGCATTCACAATTTCGTATATCCTATATTATTGATTTAACTTTTTTTGGTAGCTAAGTACCCGCTTAACTGTTGTTGGTTGTTGTTTTTGTCTTATATTTTGTGAAATCAATGGCAATGACAGTATTCTGAATTAGGCTTAAGTTCAATGTCCCACTTAGGAACTGTGAAAACTAGGACAAAATAATTTATTTGTTTGCACTCGACCTAGGGATATGGTGCTCGATATGCACAATAAATGTTGTGTATCAAGGGAGTTGCACGCAACGGTTTATTAGACATGCAAATACAATATATTTTACATGTTTAGGTGCGTAGTTATATACCTTTGTAGCGGACAAGAAAAAAGAAAATAAAACATATATTAATTTTGAATTAAATTTTATGGCGCCAACATTGTGCAGACTATCAAAAATCCGATATCGATAGACTAATCGTGCCTCTGCTAACATTGTCATACGTCAGGATGCACACATTATTATTTAATAGCGTATTCAATGCGAATTAATGCCTCGTTATAAATATGTGCTAACAATTTTTGTCTGATACTAGGCGAATTTTATTAAATATCCAAGTAGAAAAAATTAAAAATAAATCAAATAATTATTGGTTTTGAATTAACATATTTTAGTAGCATTGGCGCCAAAACCTTAAATTTCCAAAAAATATCGATATAAATATATTAATCGTGCATATGCTTGTATTGACAAATGTCACTAAAAAAAAAAAACATACACACTTGTTTAATTGATTTGGCTTTTAAACTGATTGCTGATATTAATTGTAAATATGTTTGTGCAAAAGCAAAATAAACTTACCTATAATCGATAGCTGTGAAATCAAAGTAATCTAATAATCGATAGCACGGCCCAACACGGCATGCGGCATTGTAAATGTGTACACATGACTGACACAGATGTGCGAAGACGAAGGCGAAGACGAATACGAAACTTGGCCAACGCAAAAAGTAGTAGACAACACTTGCAAAACGAAACGAAACAACGACGAAACGCAGGCACGCAGTGAGAAGGCTGAGGCAACAAAATCAAAAAGCGTACGAATGTAACAGTTTAAAATATTTAAATAACAGTTTGATTCAGACGATTGAATAGTATAAATACCAAGTGAAAATATCTAAATAGCAGAGCTAAACAGATTCGATGCGATGAGCGCCAACAAATCAAACGAGGAGACCATAACAAGAACAACAACTGTAACAACAGCAACATCGTCGACAAGTGCTGCCGCCAGCGAGGCGGACGCAGAATCGACAGATGCCGCCGCCGGTGATTCAGCTGCCGTCCAGGCCATGGAGCAGGCCGAACTGCAGCAATTCATAAGCGAGCTCAAGGAGAAGATCGAAAATAAACGTCAGCTTCGACAGCAAAACGCCAACTTTGAGCTGCCTGGCGACGCGTATTTTGCGCGCCTCGACTCCAGTCTAAAGAAGAACACGGCATTTGTTAAGAAGCTGAAACTATTTACAGCCACGCAATTGGATTTGATGCATCGGGAGCTATCGGCTCTCAATCTAAGTAAATACATTTCAGAGATTTGCGCGGCACTCGCCGAGGCAAAGTTAAAGATGACAGATGTGCCCGCTGTGGTGTCGCTCTCCTCCAAGCTGCACTGCACGTATGCGGACTTTGATGCGAACTTTCTTGAGGCATGGCAGAAAGCACTCAACGTGAAGGCTACTGAGAAGATCAGTAATCCAAGTAAATTACGTGTTGATTTGCGTCTTTTTGCCGAGCTGGTCAGCTCTGGAGTCATCCAAATGAAGCCAGGACTGGCACAATTAGGCATGGTGCTGGTACAGTTGATAGCCCAGGATAAGGACGATCATAGCAACTTCTCCATAATATTATCCTTCTGTCGCCACTGTGGAGAGGAGTATGCCGGCCTAGTGCCCCAAAAGATGCAACAGTTGGCCAACAAATACAACGTGGAAGTGCCAAAATCTGATTTTCTCAGTGCCGACAAGCAGCTCAATCTGCGCACCATGCTTAAGGGCTACTTCAAGGCTCTCTGCAAGCATGTTCTCGCCGAGCAGACTTCACTCATGAACATGACCAAGACCATACGTCGAACTATGGAGTGTAAGGGTGAAATAAGCCAGGAGAAGCGCGAAAAGTGTGAACTGATGCAGGCAAGCTTTGACAAGCTATTGGCATCGGCTCAGTCATTGTCGGAGCTGCTGGGCGAGCCATTGCCGGAGCTCACCAAGGAATCTGAATGCTGCAATCCAGGCACTGTTATTGATAATATGCTAGACAGTGCCGCCCTTGGTACACTCGATCCCTGGGGGGACGAAGAGACACGCGCTTTTTATACCGATTTACCTGACCTGCGACAGTTTTTGCCGAACTTTTCGGCACCCAAAGTGGATCTCGAAACGCTCGAGGAGCCCAGCGAACTGACCGAGGAGGCCATTGATGCCAATATCGATGCAGAGCTGGATATAGATGATCCACCGTCGGTTGCCAGTGATACGGTAACAGAAAAAGAACAGGACGAACAGGCAACATCAGCTGGGGCAGCCACAGCCGACACAGCTTCAACATCTGCAAACGCTGCAGCTGCTGTTACTACGCCTAGCGATAAGAAGATTGGCAGCGCACTCATGGAGCTCGGCCGCCAACAGCAACAGCACCAGCAACAACAACAACAACAACAGCAGCAGCAGCAACAACAACAGCAGCAGCAACAAACGGTAAGTGCAGCCTTGATATTACTTGATTGAATCTACTAAAAACCAACCCATTTCCGTTGCAGCAATCGCAGAGCCAGCTGCGCCAGCAATTTGACGTATTCCTGCAGAACTTGTTCAACTGCGTCACCAAAGAGCTGATCGACTCGGCGGCTATTGAATTTCTGCTCAATTATAATACGAAGCATCAACGGAAGAAGCTGACACGGACCATATTTGGGGTGCAGCGTACCCGTTTGGATATATTGCCATATCTGTCGCGATTTGTGGCAATTGTGCATATGTGCAACACGGACGTGGCCGCCGATCTGTCAGAGCTGTTGCGCAAGGAATTCAAATGGCACATACGCAAGAAGAATCAGCTGAACATCGAGTCCAAGCTGAAGATCGTGCGCTTCATTGCGGAGCTGGTGAAGTTTGGGCTGTTCAAGAAGTTCGATGCATTGGGCTGCCTGAAGATGCTGCTGCGCGACTTCATCCATCATCATATTGAGATGGCTTGTGCCTTTGTGGAGGTCAGCGGTGTCTATCTGTATAATTGCCGCGATTCGCGGCTCCTGATGAACGTATTCCTGGATCAAATGCTGCGCATGAAGACCGCCACGGCAATGGATTCACGCCATGCGTCACAAATTGAGAGTGTCTATTATTTGGTGAAGCCGCCGGAGTCAGCGAAGCGCGAGAAGACCCCAAGACCGCCCATACACGAGTACATAAGACACCTGATCTTCGAGGAGCTGTGTAAACAAAATGTGGAACGTTGCATCAAAATGCTGCGTCGCATCAATTGGAACGATCCCGACATTAGCAGTTATGCCATCAAATGCCTGAGCAAGGCGTATCTTCTACGCTTTCCACTGATACGCTGCCTGGCGGATCTCGTCTCGGGGCTGAGCTCCTATCAGCCACGAGCAGTCACCATTGTCATTGATAATGTCTTTGAGGATATACGCGCCGGATTAGAAATCCATTCAACCAAAATGGCACAGCGTCGCATCGCAATGGCCAAGTACCTGGGCGAGATGTATAACTATAGGCTCATGGAGTCGACGCATATACTGAATACGCTATACTCAATTATATCGTTGGGGGTTTCAATGGATCAAAACACGGTCTCACCGCTGGATCCGCCAGATAGTTTGTTTCGCTTGAAGCTGGCCTGCATGCTGCTGGACACCTGCGGCCCATACTTCACTAGCCAGGCCACACGCAAGAAGTAAGACGACGACCATTCGACATTCTAATCCAAAACTAACCCATTCTCTCTCTCTGTCTGTTCCAGATTGGACTACTTCCTGGTGTTCTTCCAGCACTATTATTGGTACAAGAAATCCCACCCTGTGTTTAGCAAATCGGAGAGCAGCTCTAATCTGTTTCCTATCATCGTGGATCATACCTATCGCGACTGCCTAGCAGGCGTGCGACCTAAACTAAAGCTATTTAAGAACGTGGAGCAGGCCAAGGAGGCCATCGATCAGCTACAAGACCAACTATATCCACAGCTAAGGGCCAGCAATGCGCAGGATCCCAGCTTGGCAACTATCAGCGAAATAAGCGAACTGGATGATGGCGTAAGACTTTTCTCTTTCTGGAATATTCTCCAACTGATTTTTTAATTTCGTTTTCTCAGGTAACGGATGATTCTCTATCATCGAATGATCAGCGCGAGAGACAGGCAGCTGGCGAGTCGGAGGCGGAACAAATGAACGATTCGACTGAGTATGAAGTGGAACCGGCGCCGCCACCGCCGCCACCAGAAAAATCCAAAGAGGATATTGAGTTCGAACAGATGTACGAGAAGATGACAAGTGATTCATATCAAGAGCGGCTTAAGGAGCCGCCGCTCAAGGCAACTAACAAGGACATACCCGTACCGATGATGGCGCGCCTACAGAAGAAATCATACGAGCAGCTAATTGGCAACAGTCCGAGTCAGATCTCAAAGACCGCCGCCGCCGTTAATGCCACGGATACACCAGCAGCAGCAGCGACAACAACAACAGTTACCGAGCCACCGCCAGCGGGTAATGGCAAGACAGGTGGGGCTGTGCCCTTCGTGCTGATGGTGCGGGGCAACAAGGGGGGGAAGCAGCAGTTTAAATCATTTGAGGCGCCCTCGGACTCACAGCTGGCCATCAATCTGAAACTGCAGGAGCAGAAGACACGCGAGGAGAAAGAGAAAGTGAAGCGACTGACACTGAATATAACCGAACGCATCGAGGAAGAGGATTATCAGGAGTCGCTGCTGCCACTGCAGCAGCGCAACTTCACACAGAGCTACTACCAGAAGCCAAACAAGCACAAGTTTAAGCATCAAAAAGGAGCACCCGACGCTGATTTAATCTTCCACTAAGTCACCTGTTATACACAGTCACCTGATTAACACGTTACCCAACAGACACACGACACCACACAGACACTCCCAAGAGCAATCAATGCCAATATATATATATATCTCAATGTATGCCGAGTGCTGTCCAGTCCAGACTCCTCGCACAGCATAGCCCAGCCCAGCTAAGAGCCTCACGTAAGCCTGTGTACCATTGTTAGCTGTGCTACCAACTGCTGTGGAACGTACTTAAGATGCAGTATACGATTACGATTACTCGTATCCAATCCATACCGCGCGTCCTGGCGAGATTCAACGAATATGTATGGCTAATATGTGTTATCAATAGAAAACAGAATAAAATGATAAAAAAAAAAACGAAAATATAGCTATACGAGTGTAACTATTTTGTAATTGCATAGATTCTAGCAGTGCCCTCCTCCCCGACATGTTATGGAAGCAAAATTGTTTTTTATTCAATAAAAACTCGATTTCCTTGAATTTTATTTTCAACTTGCAACGACTTTTACTTATCTGTCGGTGCTCTTTTAATATATATTAAGTGGATGTGCGACAAGAGCTGTGACTAGTGTGAGTTGAGGAGTTCCAAGATTAGGAAGCAGTTTTGTTGGATTTGGCACAAATCTGCCTTGACTCCAGTCGGTGGAATGATAGCCATAGAAAGGCTGACCAGGTTAAAAGTCTGGTTATCAAAGATCTGCCTAGGCTGACACTCAAATCCCAGGAGTTAATTGGAATTAGATACCATAGATAGATACAATGGAATTAGATATCATCGC
This sequence comes from Hirtodrosophila trivittata, assembly GCA_035045065.1. NCBI lineage: Eukaryota > Metazoa > Arthropoda > Insecta > Diptera > Drosophilidae > Hirtodrosophila > Hirtodrosophila trivittata. The sequence continues at coordinate 10,280,031 of JAWNNK010001028.1, read as the reverse complement.
CTCCGCCATCATCACTTGCAACATTCAGCAGAATTGAATTCATCTTGGAGACATACCATCAAAATTAGGCAACTTTCGGAGTGCACCCAAATCCAACATATGTGAACGAACCCTATGAATGAATCATTCCGAACAGCGTTCAAGTCTCGTTTTTATAAATTTATATAGAATACTCTCGGGCTGAGTTGTATTTTGGGAATATAAATATAAAGATATCCATACGAAAGTTTATAAAATTATAATTTTAAAACCTATTTGAAAATTTAAGATTAAGTACTTTTCGGCTATTTAGTTCGGAGCATTCAATAACCTAATTGGATGTGTTGGATAATCCAATTGGAAGTGTAAACTAATCTCGTTCAAAGCAGCCCCGAGGCCAGACTTAATTAAATTGTAAGAATACAATTTACACCAAACTTGATCAAAGTGCCAAAATTATACGACTATGTCTTATCGGAGTTTATAATTCATCCAAGCCGGAAAAGGTTAATCAGTAGCCAAAGCGACTGCTTAGTCGCCACGCAATTTCTTCAGATCGGCATGGTTTCGCGTTAGAGGCTAACCACTTCCTGTAACATAGAATAAAAAACAGTGTTAAACTATCAAGTGTTGCTCCAGTCCGACTAGGAGACACATCCTCTTAGGGAACTTCAAATTGTGAAGGAAGGATATACACAACATGAAATGGGATTCGCCTCCTTCTGCATGCATTCGCAGCAGTACAGAATATATATCCTTTTCACTCATTTTCATATTCGTGTAAGGAAAATGTGTCTAAACATGTTGAATGGAATGTGTCTCAATCCTTTCGCAACATGTTGCTAAGCTTCTCTGTTGAAGGCGCTATCAATACTATCTTCTGTTGTGGAGCCGGACTAAAGCGGTTAGTAAGCTCTTATCTGATATATTATAATTAATAAATATAGGGACATTATCATTAATAATCGTCTAAATTGAAAATATTATTGAAAATGTTATTGCTTATTATAATTCAACCACCGGATATAAAGATAGCAGTTAAACAAAATTTAAGCTGAATAGGAGAAATTGGGTCTTAAACATTAGACATTAAACCTAATATTATATGTAAATATACTTACCAAGGACTGTATTAATTGGGTTACTCCGTAGATTGAGTGAGTGTGCAGGGGCTTTGAGAGCTGTTGTATGTACTCCCTGTCATTATGGGAGTCAATTCCCAGTGTTTAACTTTCCACACCCAGACTTCGCGATTGCGGCTCTGGCTGAGATGATCCAGAAGATTGAGTATGAGGGTGGCTGCACTCCAGATATTTCATAGTGCGGCTGGCTCAGTTGGCGGTTGTTATTCCTCTTCAGCTGACAACTCTTTGTGATTCCACTTGGCTATCGCCTCCTCCGTCTAGGGTAATACCCTTCTCTTTCACACTACCTTGGCCAGCATTTAATTGCTGAAGCGAGCAGTCCGATTAGCCAGCTTACCCTTACGTCTCAGTACTTGCTTGGCCATCCCACACACTATTATATAGTGTCACATTCTTGTCCTTAAGCAAAGCTTCTTTACCTCCGTAGATCAGTAAGTCCGGCTCAAGACACGCCCATTTATCTTCTGTAAGCTTATATGAACATTACAAGACTTTAAGGAGATTGTGGATTCTCGGGATTTTACACACATTCACACAAGAAGACACCAAAAAAAGCATGGCCTCATATGAGCTTAAGTGCTACATTTGAGAATCAAGGAGAAGGGCCGTTGACTCACTTAAAAGGGGTAATTCTTAGGAATGTTTGTGATGTCGAAAAAATGAGTAGTAGTAGATAAAGTTGAAGAAAAAACGCACTTCTGTTGTGTAAAAGATAATTTTAAATAAAGACCTAAACAAGATATGCTCCATACACTATATATAACCTATAATTATATGTATATAATAATGATATTTATAGCAAATAATAATACGGTAGAAGTCAAGTTTAACGTACAGTTGAGTGCTCGAAATAACGAACTATTCGATTTAACGCACGGGGGCTTGCATTTAATGGTTCGTTAAGCCGGACTTCTACTGTATTTACATCACTTATTTTATTGTTCAGCAAACTTTGACTCGTGCTTTCATTATCCTTCTTGTCATGACCTTATCGTGTTCATTATCCTTCTCAAATTTTTCACATCCTCCGCATATGGTATAACATTTTCCAAATATCTTTGTAAATCGTTTTAGCAATAAGAATAAATTGAAGCGATTCCGCTCCATGAGAACCACTCCCAAACCATTACGCTTTCTCCTTCATGTCTATCTTTTATCATAAAACGCACGTGGAATTTCAGCCTATATGGAATCTTACATTCCTAATGGCATCATATCCAAACAAATTCAAGTTCTTGGTTAAGCGTTCCATAAAATTCTGTTCCATTTTAATATCTGCAAAAGGAAAGGTATACAGAACCTTCATGCCAAATTTTGTGTCTATATTGCTTGCAGTCCCTGAGATCAATGTGCTCTTCCGGATGGATAGACAGACAGATGGTTATAGCTAATCCAACTCTATTATAGCTAATCCAACTCTATTATAGCTAATCCAACTCTATTATAGCTAATCCAACTCTATTATAGCTAATCCAACTCTATTATAGCTAATCCAAAGCTATTGGTGCCGATCAAGTGTACTTCTGTATATGCTTCATGGAGTAGGAGATGCTTTCTTCTGCCTCTTACACAAATTTTCACAAGCTTAATTTTAGGGATTTTACCCATTTTTAAGGAGTTAAAGGCATATAAAACACACAATTTGTATTATTTTTTTAATTTTTGTTTTATTTCACTAAAAATTAGCATCAAACAGTTATCTATATATTATTTGCATGTTCGATTTCATATTTTATAAATTGCCAGTGTTGCCACACATTTGATTTATTATTTATGTGCATAAACAGTTATAAACTCGTTCCTCGTCTTTCACTTTATCTTTTAGGTAAACACTCAAAATACTCGCTCTTCCCATTTGTTGTTGTTTTTTTTTTTTGTTTTTATATGTTGTTAATCAGTAATCAGTACAAATCGTTTTATCTTTCATTCTTTCTTTAATTTATATTATTTATTAATGTTAAAAAAAAAAACAAGTTAAAAAAAGACGAGCGTTTTTACTGTTTTGCTTATAAATAAAAAATTTGGGGCAAACTATTTGTTTTTGTTTCTGTTTTTGTCTCATATATAAAATTAACAATTAGAAGCTTAAATGTTAATACGCTTAAATATTAATTGTAAAGTTAGATTTAAAATAATAATAGTAATAGTATTTATAGAAAAAAACATACACATAAGAATAAACATGAAAGAATTGACGGCAAACAAGAAGAGGGCGTAAGTCCATTTTTTAAGTTAACAAACAAATTTTAAACTTAATTTTTGTTAAATTTGTTTTAAGTTGTGTATTATTTTTTTTTTTTTTGTGGGATTATTTAAACTAATAAATAAATTGCTACTCGTATATTGCGCTTGGACATTAAATAAATAGGCGATCCGAAAAAAGGTGGTACAAAGCGAAACTTGTGCCAAATACTTGTGATAAAAAAATTATAAAAAAAAAACATAAAAAACAAAAGGAAAACAAACAAAAAAAATAATAAACAAAAATTACAAAAAATTACAATAATTATTATAATAAAATCAGATGTGTGCTCCTCTTTATAACGCTATCCAAACACGTGAGTTTTTAACAGTTGTTTTTCTAAATTTTCTTTTACTTTTCATTATATTTTCTTTATTTTTTTTGTTTTTATTTTCTTTTTTTTGGAATGCTCTCCGAAGCGTTCGGAGTTGTTTGTGAATTGAGGAACACACATGGATATTATTAAAAATGATCGTTCGTAGTTGGTCGTAAGTAACAGAGGCACAAATCGGTGTACTCTACTTAAGTTTTAGATCGTTGTTTGCTTTGATTGATTGATTGATTGATTCAATTGTTGTATAATTGTTTGTGCGTTTCAATTGTTTTTGTCTATTGTTGTTTGGTAATGTAGCTGCTTAGAATGGAAGAGAGAGCTTCCCACAATGAAGATCTATTGTTGCATTGATTGATTGATTGATTGATTGATAATTTGGCTGCTCGGAATTGGAAGCTTTTTCTTTGCTGCTTTTTGTATACAATGTACATACTTGACATATATAAAAATCTATGATATATTTTATATCTTTGTGTGTATATATGTATATATCTCAATATATGTGTATATATTATATATTGCAAGGCACAATTCGTTTGCTTGATAGTATACTCTATGTATTACATATATATATATATATGCGTGTATATAGAAGCAATCCACATGTATGTATATAGGTTGTATATCTATATAAAAAAGTTTGACTTAGTTTAGAACGCGGTTCAATGGCAGTTGACTTTTGTTCAAGCATATTTTTTTTTCTTGCTTTTTTTTCTTTCATCTTTTCTTCTTTTTCTTTTACTTTTAGTTTTCCTTTTACTCTTTTAGTTAGTTAGTCTTCGCTTTTGGACGCGCACCGGTTGAATAAGCTGCTGCATTTAAATCGTTTTGGTGTGAGAATAAAAGTATTGCGGGCGAGAGGAGGGGCAAGGTCATGCGGAGGGTTGGGGCGTAGGTTAAGGACAATATGGAAATTAACAATCAGTTGTTAAATGGCAAATTTCACTAAATAAAAAAACAATTGTTGCAACTGTTGATATCTTTGTTGCTCTTCCTGCAAATTATTTGCCCGCATAAATTGGATTCTTAAAGGTGGATGTGGCCTGCTTGTAGATAGGATTCTCGCCCTGAAAGAGAAGGTATTCAAAATATAAATTAGTTGAGAAGATAAAAGATATTATTGTATGATTGGCTTACCGTATCCCACTTGGCGTTCATGCGCTCCTTCTCGAAGCGTGCGAACTCACGACGATCGTGTATGGTGGTTAACAGCTTCCAGAGCAGCAAGATGGCCAAACCCACCAGCACGATGGCCGCAATGACGCCAAGCACAATGCCCAGCATGAAGACCTTAGGCGGGCATTCTCTCACTTCTTGGGCATGGACGACCAGTGTACCGACTTCGCTGTATTTGAATGTAAACTTGCAATCATCCTCATCAAAGAAGACGCACAGCTGTTCATCCTTGTGCTCATCGATCTTGATCTTGTCCACGCCAATGGGCACAAATGTTGTACAGTTCTTGGCACAATCTTTCTCATTCTTCAGCTGACCCGTCTTATACACTTGGCACTGCACGCAATCCTTCAGCTCATGACAACGTCCCGAGCATGTGGGGCACTTGTCACAGTATTTACCCGAGTAGCGTCCATCGTCAGTGGATTTGCATTTGCAGACGCCGCACTCACAGGTGCCATGACCGGAACATATCTCACCACCGTTGGGTGGCATGCACGTATCCTTCGACAATTGACAGTCACAGCTGCTGCCCGTCCAGCCAGGCGAACACACACAACGATTACACTCGCAAATACCGTTGCCAGAGCACAGCTTGTTCTTGTTACGTTCACAACTGAAGTTCTCGCATTCACAGTATTTGCCAGAGATGACCTCGTCGATATTGGCACGCTTGTGGCACTCGCAGGCGCCGCAAACACAATTGCCACGTCCGTTGCAGTCAGCTGCATTCGTATTGTTGCCCTGACGGCAGACATTGTCATCGATATTCTTCATATGCACATCCGACATGGAGCACTCGCAGGTGTTGCCGAAATGCTGGTCATCGCACTCACAGATGCCGCACATGTATGTGCCTTGGTTGTGGCAGTGCTGCGAGTTGATTTCGTAGCCAATGGAGCCGGCGTGCTCGCATGGGCAAGAGCAGAGCATCTCCAGGTCGACGATCATGCTCTCGTTTATGCCCACCGGATAGATTTGAATCATCTGTAAACAAAAGAGAAACCCATATTATAATAACAGATTACCCTGAGGAATTCGTAAGACTAACCTGATTCCAGTCCCTTGGATTAGCTGGGCATTTGGTCACCGTGATTTGGGCGGAGAACGTAACCTTGTCGCCTACTTTAAGACCGCTGCACTTGTTCGTTTTGATCTGTGGTCCATTGGTCAGGCAGGATGAGAAATATGTGATCTTAACATCACCCATGGCATTGTCCTTCATCTCCACCGTCGATGAGATTTTCTGTATATGAGAGATGTTATTATGCTTGTGTTTGTGTGTGTGTGTTGGGATCATTGAGACTTACGCTGTACTCTTCGCGCACTAAGTCGACCACGTTGGAAGAATCGTTGGACAATATGGCACTGGATGAGCCTTCAATGTGTCCAGATAACTTCTGATAGACGGAATACTGATTCTGTGTGACGGCAAAAATGATATTGATGGCATTCTGTTTGACCTTCTGATTGATCTGGGAAATGCTCGGATAATCCTGTATGATCGAGTGCGTATACATGCCCTGTCCATTCAAATGGCATTCGCCATCGTTGGGCGTTATGACTCCACCCAATTTACCATCGCCAGCATAATGGAAACCCGCATCCGTGGAGAAGACCAGCAGACGACGAGCTTGCTCACGCCAACCCACCTGCTGGCGACAGGCGATCGCCTGCATGATGGCATCAAAGCCGCCCTCGGGTGCATCCAAGTTACCAGAAACAGCCGCCTGCTTTACCTCGTTCTGTTTGTGTGTAGGTGTGGGTGAGAGTGTGTGGGGGGCAGGAGGTGTGCATATAAAAAAAATATATATTTTAATAAAAATGAGCTTAAAGTTGGAGGGGTCGTGGTGCATTCAGCGGGCGGTTAGGATTTGGCAGACTCTTCGAGCTATATACAAGCAGATATATATCATTGATCGATAACGTTACGTACTACTATCGATAATATATCGATAGGTAAAGGATTGTTTATACCAATTTGTAATTTAGCTTCAAATGGAAAAGAATTCTTGGCAGCAACGCTCAATCTATGTCAGCGCAGATAAGAGGCAAACAAAGTTACCCGATAAGATTATATATATATATCTGGAGTATGACTCAAATATTTGTATATAACTGTAAGAGTATGCCTTGGGGGTTCAATGTTAATGGCAATGGCTAATAAAGGGTTTGATAGGAGAATTACTGAAGCGATCACATGCAGGCGATGGTTAAGAGTTATACGAACTACGATCTAATGGCAAGTGCAAGAACATTAAAACTAAATCCAAAACCATGCAACAACAGTTATAATAATAATTATAATAATAATAATAGTTAGCACAAACAAAAATATATAAATAGTCGTTAAGTTAGCAGGCAAAATAAACAAAATTGTCAAAAGTGTCAAAAGGATAAAGGGTTCTGATTGGTTAGATGGAACGTATCTGCATCTAGTTTTTCTTTTTTTTTTAATTTTTGTTGGGCTTTTGACAACTTACAGAAAATCTATATGTGTCCGTGCTCAGCCCCATGATGTTACGATAGCCATAGGGAGCATCGCATTTGGGACATGGCTCCTCCAGGCTAAATTTTGTATACGAATTTTTGTTTTGTTTTTTTTTTTTAGTGTGAAGCAAACAAGCAACCGATATTTTTCACAATATTCATACACACACATATATTTGTATATAAAAAGATATATAGAGAGTGAAAGAAAGAGACAGAGAGAAAAAGTAAGCATAATTTTATGAGAAAAACACAAAAAAACGAACAAATGAAATAAACTAAAATAAAAGTAAAAGTAAAAATTAAGAAATACTAAAAAAAATTAAAAATAAATATAATAATATAATATGTTGTGGATCATTTGATGCACACCGATACGAAGCAACAGCCAGAGTTGCCAGATTGTGCGTCGCATCGGTTTTCAGTTTTACGATATAAAAGTGCAACAGACAAATGCCATACGATATTGAGATATATCTTTACCGTTACATATTTAGTAAGTTACCCAATTTGGCTGACAGTTAAAGCAAAAGACAAGCTATCTGGCAACGCCATAAGAAGTTTATAGCCGTATTAAGTTGGCTGCGACTGATGAACTATTTCTATTCCTCGTCTTTTACTTTAACTGAAAGCCTTTGACGACATTACACACACAGACACACACATGGATACATTAAACAGATAATACCAATGCTTAGATATATATAGATATATGTATATAAGATATAAATATAACTAAAATATGTTGTATATGTATGATATAGAGGCATACGTTAAGATAAATGCAATACGATACGGAATAGGAATGAAAAAATAAAACGATAGTTCGATAGTTAGGCACGATATAGATGCAAAGATATCGATAGCTATATAATAATACCAAGACAATACGATTAAGTAATACAAAGAGCACACACATAATGAAATGATAGCAGATATATAGATATAGATATATATAGGTGAGTATCGAGCTTAGGCAGGTATCGATAGTTAAGTGCAAGACATTGAGTGTACGATAGATAAATATGGAGCTGAACGTGGGAGGATAATATACAATAAGAATATTAATTTGGCTCTTACAGAGAAGCTTTCGGTGTTATTGCTCAGTGGCATGTGATTGCGGTAACCATAGGGGCCTTGCAGTTATCGCAGGGATGCTCGAGTCTTTATATATATGTATATAAAATATAATAGATATATACATGTATATTATCGAACAGTTATCGAAGAGTATATCGGTGATTTTGCGTTGGTTGATCGTGATTTTGTTTTGGTGTTCAATACAAATACATTTTGTTGTTGTTTGTTGTAGTTGTTGTTGTTGGTTGTTTTTTTGTTGTTTGTTGCGTTAGTTTGGTAGTTTTTGTTGTTGGTGTTTTTATAATCGCATAAAAGTAAAAATTAGGTAAAAGATCGTTTCATGAATTAGTCAAAAAATAATAATCAAAATGATAGAGCAACAACTTTAACAATAATTCTATAATTATTATATTATTATATATAATATAATATTATTAATAATTATTAAAATAGAAATTTTCAACTTTTTTTTTTTGAAGCCAATGAATTTTTGTTAGGATTCGAATGTCTGGAAAGGGTATTATGTATATATATATACATTAACTCGATTCTATTCCTAAGTAAATATCTATAATATATATAGTAATCAGCTCTATTAATCATAGATATCAATATATACGTAACGATAACTCATCGTTCTAACTGCTAAATATGACTAACTTATGAGACATTTTGGTTTCTATATAACTTAAACTGGATTCCTAGAAAAGTTCTATAGCTACAATGGATACTTAGGATTAGATTGGATGAAGGGAACTCACTTTTTGGGTATGGTGGAAACGTAGGGCATCAGCACCTTGTCAACAAATGAACCGAAACCTAAACGGAAATTGGATGTTATGCCCTTCATTGTCTCGGAGAGCGTGTCACCCAGAGCGGAAAGTTTCTCTTTGTCATCCTCCATGGATTTGGACAGATCCATCAAATAGTAGAGATCAACGGGATAGTCTTCGGCCTGTGAGTAGCTCACATCCAATTTATGCACCTCATCTATAGAATCGAAGCAATATTAGATCTCTATAACTAGATTTCTATATATATTTATGGGCTACTTACTGATGCGCAGCTTTAGACTGACGCGTTGTGGTTTAATTTGCACAATTTCACCGGCAGCGGCGGCGGCACCGGCGGCTGCTGCTGAGCCTGAACTGGCGCTATAACCTGAACTGGAACCGGAACTGGAGCTAGAGCTGGAACTGGAGCCGTAACTGGCGCTGGAACCGGAGGCACTATAGCTGCCACCCCTTGAGCTCTGCTGCTGTGAGCTACCACTGGCGGAGCCGCCCGATATGTACTGACCACCTGCCCATGCAGCACCGCCGCTAGCCAGCGTCAGTTCCTTGTTGATCAATATGCGCTCGGATGTATCGGGATTCCAGATGAACATCTCTGGGCATACCTCCGCCTTGGGTGTATGCAGAAAACAGCGTGGCCGATCACCATAGTCAGGCTTCATGCACCAGCCGCAATTTTGCGTCTGAATGCACTCATGGCAGGTGGCTTTGTTCATGCATGGATTCTGCTCCAATTTGGCCGGTGACTGTTGTGCCTGCACTGCTGGCGAGTGCGTCACAATGCTGACAAGGATGCACAGCAGTGTGAGGCCTGTCATTCGCATCATTCTTGTCGCTGTTTGGGTCTTGCGATGTGCGGGTGTGGGTGTAGTTGATCTGGTTGCTCTCATCGTCGCTATACAAGCGCACGCACTGTCCTTACGCTGTGCCGTTATGTCTCCTAATATTCCTTTTAGTTTATAATGTTGCTATCAGTAGCACTATCTCCCAAATCTCGTATCTCTCTCCCGATCGCTCTAAAAGTTATGGTGCGAAAGATTTTGGTGCAGCGGCTGCAGAGATACAAAATTTCATATACAATCAATAAAAAGTATACCACATTGAAATACTCTACTCGATCTTGAAGTGATCTATCGTTCTACAAAGTCAAGTCAACTGATCATTCAAAGTTTTATATGCATATATAGCAGAGACACAACGAATTATACAAGAAACTTGTATATTATGCGCCAATCCATATAAATATTTATGTATAAATGTGTGTGTATTTATGTATTAAAAAGCTTTCAATTATATTTTATGCTCGTTCACCTTTCGTGAGGGTAGGGTATACAAACATATATATCTATATATATAATGCTTGTTTGTATGTATAGCAAACATCTGCTCAGGTTTGCCTTGCCTTGCCTCATGTTTAATTTTATTTCTCTCATGAGATATTTGTTCTTGTTGTTTTGCTGTCCAATCAGAAACTCGTCGAAAATCAAATTGGATATGACTCATCCTCTCTCCATTTCTGCTGTCTGTTGTCGTCGTGTGTTGTTGTGCGTTGTGCAAAGCACAGTAACAAAACAAACACACAAACACACACACACACACACGCATGCATGGGACTGCTTTAACATGAATTTTTATGAATAAGGGCCAAAGCCAATTGGCGAAAAACCAAGATTTAATGATGACGACGAGTTAGGAAATGTAGTTATTGCACGTCGTAACTAGTGTAAGCGTTGATATAACGAAACGAAAGGCAATGGCGGGCTAAAGGAAAGTACTGTTTAACGGTTTATTTGTAGCCTGCCCGCATGTTTAATTTAAAACATAAACAAAGAGGGCGCCGCTGTCAGGACAAAGGCGCTTCTTTTATTGAAAGCTTCCCTGTGGCAAATATGGATAAGCATGCTAGTGTGATATACATACATACATACATATATAAAACAATATTTTGCCTCGGCTTAGTCATGCAGCGGCTGCGCTGACGTCTTCTGTGACCGAATGAATGAATAATCGAATCGCCTTACGAATTTAACTGTGGTGAGAGCTTTGTTTGTATTGTTTGCTTATTTTGATTATTCAGACCTTTTTAATTGGAAGAACGGTGACCATTTGCCGATATACAGCACGATGTGCAGATGTATTTATATCTAAATATATGAAGCCACGCGTAACAACACAGCTGGTGGGCTGGTAGGGGAAATGCAGTAATTTGCATGAGCAAAGAGCAGAAATTGGACTGGCAGGCGATTTAAGCATTTGATGCCCACAGCATAAGACAGCATACATACATAGATCATACATCCACATAATGGCCTCGCACGCACGCCCACAAGCAGCTAGCAGGCAGGCAAAAGCAGGCAGTACCAGCGTACCAGCAACAACATCTGCGCTACATAATGTGGGCGTACGAGTTCCTCAATACAGCAACCCAAAAGCAGAGATAAACACAGCTATACAAACATTCACCCATATGAACATAATATATATATATATATACATATGTTCATATGTATGCGGGGCGACAGAGAGATCAATTGGTACTGCAACTCCTTGTGAACAAAGTAAACACGGCGGTAGGGGGCGCTGCTGTGGGTGCTACTGTTGCTGTTACTGTAATCAGTTTGACGTTTGATCGTCAACTTTAAAAGTGTTGCCACCCCACTCAAGAATTTGTGCCGTACTTTGCTCTTAGGCTCCAGCAAGAACACCAACAGCAGTTGAAGTGGAGGATATTCATTTACACTTAGCAAATAGTTCATACACACACACACACACACACACACACACACACACATGCAACACACAACTCAATATAAACGCAAGCATATGAACACATGTATGTGTGTCAGCGTGTATGCATGTGAGCGTTAGCCGCGTAGTCATCGTCATCATCAATGAAATCATCAACACGACTTCTTGTTGCCCAAAAATGCAGTCAAAATTTATACATTTTCTTACGTAATAGAACTTCATTCGCGTTATTTCACGCACACTCTAACATTTGTTGACATTAAATTTTATCGTTTTATGCCATTTCAATTAGTAATTCTATAAAATAGTTCCATCAGGGCGCGACATCACTCGTTGCTGTGGTTTTATTTTGAATTCACGCACACACTTGTAGAGTTGCTCGCACACAAGCACACACATACATTTATATATATAAATATTTATATATACATACACATATACAGTTATAATAACATTAACTTTTTCTTTTATTTTTTATGCACTTTCAGCAATAGCGAAATGGTGCCAGAAAATTTGCAACTATTTAAGTAACAACTACAAAAAAAAATAAAAGATGGCAAAAACTACCAAATATTACTTTTAGCGACGGATCCGCACTGCCTCTCGATTATCAAACAACTGACAGCTTGTGGCCAGGCTTAAATAACTTCAAAAATGACTAAATATACTAGTTTTCCGCATTTTTTATCACATCCGAAAAAATATACTGATATTTCCACTGATTACGTTCGATACATCAAATTGTTGTTCTTTGCCCAATAGGACAATAATTCATTTGGCCGTCTACCCGATTGTGATATTAATAGCAGTATTTCTTTAGATTTAAATGATTTTATGAAATTTGAAATGTGGAGCAAGATATAAGGTTAAAATAAATTGATTATATCATGATTCGATAACCAAATGTATAAATAATTGGGTAAGCTTACGAATAAAAACAACATTAATTGAACTAAGAGTGCTCTGTGTTTTTTTATTAAGAAATTTAACTACGAATTTCCGAATTTATTCAAATAGTTAACATATATCGTATGCGCCAACAAGCACATGCATCTAGTTTCTTTAATATCCTGTACCGTAAAGTGGAAACGTGATTTAAGAGTGACCGTTCACGAACTGCACATACTGCTACATACTAAATAAAATCACCAAGCTAAATAATACAATAACAAAACGTTTGGAAGTGAATGTAAATAAACGACAGGCCATAAATTGCATTTAGTTGGACAAAAACAAAGCAATTGAAGTGAAGTCATCGCCAAACGGCAAGAAAAGTAGAGGACCGCCAAAGACAAAGAAAAGACGAAAAAGGAAGGGAGAGAAAATTTCAGTGTTCCGCTAGCCGAGTGTCGAGCTGCAAGCGTCAAAGGAAGGCGACGCCCGCGTCGCACCATGGACGAATATGACATTGATATCGATTTGAACTTTGTGCAGTTGAGCCGGCAACAACTGCTGCAGCGATACACCAGTGCTGTCCGCCAGCTGCGTCGACTTGCCGAGGTCAATTACGGTGTGCGGCCGCTCAGTTTTGACAACTATGTGATCTTTCAGTATTTCCAGCAGCGCAGTAAGGCGCCGCTGTTCAATACAGAGACGCCTTTGATGGCGTATCTGAAATTGGAGGTGCTCCATCATTTGCTCGATCGCCGGCGTAAGATTCTGTGCTGGTTGTTTTACCTGGCGCTGATGTCGCTCTGCGTGGTCGCCTATCGCTACGAGACGACCAATGGTGTGAACAATGCGCGGATGGTACAGTCTTTGGTATATCCAGGCATGAGAATGTGGCGGCGAATGACCATGCCACTTATCCAGCGTTTCCCAAGACTTACCGAACTGTACGATGAGTCTTGCCTCATGGGCAATCCGTTCTTTCAGGTCGAGGATCTCAGCTGCGGACCCTGCGCAAACGTTGAGAGTGTTTGGCTAGAGAGCGATGAATGCAGCCAGCTGTACGCGGATGCGGGGAACAACAGCAGCCAGCAGGAAGCTGGCACCTTAGCCGCTTACAAACAGCTAGCTCTGCTGCAACACTGCCGCAAACCGACGGAGCATATGCCGTATACGTTCAGGAGCAATCAGCACGGCTTTGATTTGGGCGATTTTCACAAGATTTATGCCAATAATCTGAAGATCTTTCAGCGCGATGCGTATCGCGTCCACTCCACCAATCAAGGCGTACACAATCTTGAAGATCTCTTCGGTCAATTCAACAGTAGCTACGGACAATCCGATGATGATGATGAGGCGACTGGAACAACCGTATTCACATCCCATGCTCACAATCTATGGCGCTGCAATCGGATGCTGCCTGCCCGTTTGCTGCGTCCTATTTTTGCTCGTCCAATGCGGTTGCCTAGCATGGGCGTAGCTTTGGAACGCTTTGTGGCCATTGATACCGCACAGGCACCGCTTATACCCTGCCCGAAACCGAATGCCCCAATGTCTATGTGCATCAGGCCGTCGGCTCTCGTTTTATCATCCTGCGCCCAACCAGCGAATGTCGTCAACGCTGCCGCACGCTTTCCATGCGCCTCACCCAATCCTTTGTGCGTAAGTAAATCGCCTCCAAGAACATTCTATCCCAACTTATACAATTCAAATATTAACTTATTTCTTTTGAATTGCAGTCAACTACAATTGGCTGTACTGGAAACCCATTTCAGCGCCTGATCCAATATCTGAGACCATGTCCATCAGCCTAATTGGTTCCTACTGCTAGGACGAACCATCCACAGCCATCATTCACCAAATTTGGATAGATACCATGCCAAAATTTCTTCAACTCTGTTACGAGTTTTTGCCGATCAGTTTGGAAAGCCCAGCCCAAAAAAGAAAGAGAAATCAAATTAAAACAAAAGATTGAAGCCGAGGCTGTATCCATTTTAAATGGCAGCTACCCTTTAGCTATAAGAAACGTATCCTTAATTTATCCTTATAGTTGATAAGCATAGCATAGCCAGAGCAAATCGGTAACCTTATGATTTAACATTCTGTGTTCGATTCAAAAGAATTTTCGTAACAAATTGCATTTATACTCAGCTCTAAGTTTGCCTTATTTTAACCATATTAATATAATAAGCCTTGTTTTTTTTTGACCACGGAAAATTCATCCGTTGATCTATAAGATGCCACAATACGATGTAACCGTATAGATTGTATACATGTACGTATTCAAATTCCGAGTCGGTTGCCAAATTATGAAACGAATAAATTTCACTGCGACATGTAAACTCCATTTGACAGAACACTAATTATTACTTTTACCAAGCTCTAGAAGAGATCATAACTAACTTAATCTGGAGAAAGGAAAATACAAGTTTTAGAGTCGATTCAACTTTATTGAGATAAATGTTTGGTAGGTCGGTTAATGCGCCAACCTCATCAAGGCATCGAAGTAGGAACCCGTCATTAGATCTTCTGGCGCAATGCCAAATATCTCGTAGAGCCTTTCGGCAATGGCCTGACCCTCTTGCTCTGTCTGATCGGGTCGTAGACACACCTCGAATTCCATGTAATAACCCAAATCCTGGACTTCATCCATATGGATGCGTGTTTGCTCGTACACGTACAACAGACGGCGCTTGGCCAACACGCCCAATGTACCGTTTGACGTGCGCAGTATCTTCTCTAGCAAGTAAGGCTCATCCACTTCGATTTTGTTGTACCTTGATAGCTTAGGGCCGGCCACATCGGGTCTGTTATAGTGGACCAGCTGAGAACGTAACGGCTTCTGTAAGTAGCGCAACTTAAGTCTGCCGCCCTGCGGCGAATTGAAGAACACATCGCGTTGAATAATTAATTCACCATCGCTGTTTGACAGATTCTTGGCTAACTCCAGACGGCGTTCAAACTCCAGAACACCGCCAGGTATACATGCTTTTATCTCCACATTGCGCTGATCTGGAACTACTTCGTCCATGTTTCTTGTGGCTGCGTTGAAATTTTTGTTCACAATATTTTTACTTATTTTTTGTATTGTTAATAAACGACTTAATCTCATTTATTAACTCCTTTATTTAAATTGTATGCGGAGAGCTGAGCTTTACCACCAGCAACTTCTGCAGACACGCGCGCTTCTGATATCGATATCGTCATCGATAAGACGCATGAGCTGCATTTTATAAGGCAACACCGTGGAACTACCGTGTTCAGTGTGTAAACACTGTCACTTGGCGCCAACATATCATCATTTTGAAGTACATTGTTCTGTCAATAAATCAATTCGAATTTTGAATGACCTGTAAGTTTGACCTAAAAATAGGGCACTGTCCTGACGTCTGATTCCTTGCGAGTTTTATTAACATTTAGTATGCACATACATGAGTGGGGGTAGGTATACGCATACATACATAGATTGGCAATGAATAACCAATGAGAAAGAATAGTTTATCGGTATTTAATGACTATGACCCGTTAGTTAAGTAAATGTGCAATTACCTTGCAGTACATGGGTATTAAGTACATTTAGATCAATTATACATACACTCAGATACATACATACATATATGAACATGATTATATATATGCATATACGTCCTAGTTGTGTAAAAAGTTCTAATACCTATATATATTCATATGTATATATAGATATATATATTTTGTTTATATGAAACATATGTATGTATGTGTGAATGATAAATTCTATGTACTCGTATTTAAGTACAACGAAATATTGAAGGCTTACATATACATATAATTTTGTATATACCATATATATATATATATATATATATATCATTTTATCATTCACACATATGTTTCATACAAACAGAAGTTGATTTATACATATATATGTACATATGTATATATGTGTGTATGTGTATATGTAAATTATCGCAAAGGCAAAAGCAACAAAAAGCGAAACAGAAACAAGAAACAACAACACACAACATGTAGACTAACACTCACAACTCAAATAGTCTCCTGGCCAGGCCCTGCTTCGTAACGCGCAATAGCACACGGTAGGTAAGAAGGCGGTACAGGGTGGAGGCAGAGATGACAGCGGTGACGGCAACGGCGGCGGCTATGACGATGCCGCGCAACGACTTGCCAGCTCACACACACTCGCACAAAGAGACATACAACCTCATCGAAGGGCGAAGGTAGAGGTGGCGTTTACGTACCCTGGGCGTGTCATAATGTATGTGGGAGGGGTAGTGGGCGACAGGGATACCTTACCATCAACTTCCCATTTAAAGGCTCTGTGCTCGTTTTGCGGTTCATACTTCGGCTTTAGCATTCGGCTCTCTGCCGATTTCCGCTGTCGCTTATTGCCCTGCAAATTTACTTTTAATTTGCTACCATTGCAACTCCTTCCATCACCTTCTTCTCCCGCCTTTTCTACGTCATCTCGCTCTTGCTCTTTCCATTTCTTGCTCTCTTCACCTTCGCCCTCTTTTGCACAAAATACCAAAACCCTCATAACGCTTATATCAAAAAGAGAAGCAGCAGGAGGGAAGCATTGATTTAAATAGTTCTTCAAGGTATCGTTGGTATTAAATACATTTGTATGTATATCGATAATTTACATATTTATCGGTATAATTTTATTTGAGTGGACAGACACAAGAACGGTCATAAATTATAATAAATCTGTATACATACATACAAATGTGCATACGTATGTAGATCGGCTTAATCTTTAAGTTTTCACCAGACTTTAACCTTTGGAATATTAAAACATAAAATAAATATACAAAATACCGAAATCACTCATTCCAGCGTATAATATATACACATACACGTACATTTCTACATATGTATGTGCATGCACATGACTTTTAATAAGATAAGGTAGCTCCAACACAACTGTAAAAGCATACATATGTACAAACACATAGATATGGAGGTATGTATGTATATACATAAATACTCGTTTCCTTGCTTAAGATCATCGCCCTTGATATTGGATACTCCCCCACAAAGCGCACCGAACCCGTCGGGAGCCATAGCAATTCTCTAAAGACCAGCCCCGGGCCACATTATCAGAGACAAGCTGCCGTTGGGCTGCCGATAGACCAACCCTACACCACTGCCTCGCCCTCCCCCTCTAATCGTGGCAGCATTCCTTTTTCTTCCAACAAACATTCAATTTTCATGTGTATCTAGGGAATTATTATTAACTATGTATGTATGTTTGTATGTAAGTGTAAAATATGTATATATGTACTATGTGTGTATGTGTTTATTCATGGGTGTTTGTATGTATAGAAGCTTTTTTGAACGAGTGAACGGATATCAAACAAAAAACCCGTATCCGACCAACCGGCATACATACTTAACACACACACACACACACATGTTTGTATGTACATAAGTACATGTATATACGTGAATACATACGTAAATATACATATAAATACGCGAGAGTGTGTGCTTGTATTTATGTAGACAAAGACAGACACTCACACAAAACAGATACGAAAATTTAATGCAGTTTTCTGATTTTCTATTTGGAATTCTCCGTTGTCTCTGCCGCGGTCGCAGTCGCAGTCGACGTCGACAGAAAGGCGACAGACGACAGACAAGCACCGATGACGACCTTCGCTGCATCGCGTAGTTTTGTTGTTTCTTCTTCTTCTTCTAGTTTTTGTTGCTGTTTGTTGTTGTTGTTGTTGGCGGTGGTGTCGCTGCTTTTCGTTGTTGTTGCTGTTGTGGCCCTCAGTTTGGTGGCCGCTGCGCTGCTGATGGCACAAAATGTATTGGTCATATACATACATATATATAAACATACTTACCGATGTTCCCGGCGACGTCTCAACACTGGCATATACGGCTGCAATATTTTCATCCGATCGTATTGGTCGCTTTCTTAATGGTCTCTTTGGATTAGACAGGGCATCTCCAGTTTTGAATCTCTCATACAAACGATTAATAGTGTTCTTACAAGGCGCATTTTTCACTTTATTGATTGTTTTAAATCTGCTTGGATTGACAGTTCAAACGCGCTATGTTACTACTCGATCTGACATCGTTGTCAAAAGTTATAGTGTTTCCTTATGGGTCCGTCAAAGATGGCGCACCCTGTAGATACACATACATATATGTATATATATCTATGAACATGTGTGTGTGTGCGTTGATACCTTTTCTGTATGTATCTGTTATGTGGCTGTAACTGCTCCCCTCTCTGAATCATACTATCTCTCTCACACACTCTCTTACGCGCTCTCTCCATCTCTCCCTCTAGCTATGTACATACATAAACATACACATGTGCATATATATATACATATACCATTTTGTGTACGTGTATGTGTAACCAGCTGCGACTTTAAGTTTTGTTGCTGCTGCTGCAAATTCACTCCCAGCTGTGAGTGTATGTATGTGTGTGTGTATCTGTGTGTGTGTATGTGTGAGAGAGTTTTGTATGTTTGAGAGATACTTTGACCTTTTTTCCCATCAAGAAGACTTTGTTGTTGCTGTTTCCATCGCAGCCCCAGAGAGATCATTGCAGATTATACTGTGGTATATATGTACAAGTTTATCTAAGCAAACACACATACGTACATATGTCTGTATGTATATATTTATACATGTATATGTGTGTGATATAAATGTAGATTGTTATATATGATTTGCGTACATACATTTGTTTGTCTATATGTTTTATTTTTGATATATTCTAATTCTCATTTCTGTCCCTGTCTCTGTCTCTGCCCATTTATGACTTTATTTACCGCTTTGTCTTCAAATTTTTCCCAAACTTTTTAGGCCCTTAACCCATTTAGAATGGGTAAGAAGGTGACTATTAAGCTTAAGCAAATAGCAAATCATATAGAAGTAAGCATCTATATATATTTTTGATCAGGATAAGTAGCCGAGAGGATTTAGGAATGCTCTTCTGTATGTCCGTGCATCCATCTGTCCGGATGAACACGTAGATCTCAGAACCTTTAAGGAACAACCTTAAGAGACAGTATATTGGGTATGTCCATTATTGTTATAGAATATATAGAGAACCTATAATATAGGTACTCGACGTACATTAAGTTTGTTTCAGATTTTAGAACTTCTCCCCCCGCACTCCAGAAAAGTTAAAAAACTTTAATTAAGATTAATTTTCAACGGATCATATCTGATTCATAACACCCGTATATATTTAGCGTATTGTAGGGTATTTGTTAATTTGATAAATTTGTTAGGCCATTGTTGCTCTGTGCTGCAAATTTCATACGGTACGCAAAATTACCACGTAAGATATTCTTTTGCTGTTTGGGAACGTCGCAGCTGGGTGTTTTTTTAGTGTGTTAAGGGTATCCCATAGTCGGGCACAATCGACTGGAACATTCTTAATTATTTTGGGTGGCATATTGATCAATGTTTACTCTTAAATATTGTAACAATTTAAAGTAAAGAATTGAAAACAAGAATGTTGTACTGGTGGCGCCATCTAGTGAGAGTAAGGAGAAAAAGGGGTAGAGTATTTTCTTTTAAATTGTTTGAGATGTTTGTCGCCTCTTACCTTCATACCGTTATTATCTACGCTAAAAAACACAAACAAATAAATAACGCATCAGAGGGAAACAGACACTTTGTTATATATTGTCAAATTGCTACATATATACATAGATACATATACATATACATATGTATACTTTATGTTTCTGTGTGTGTGCGTTTATTGTATTTATTTATAAGATATAGTATTTCTTTTGGTCCCACCGCATCGATTATTGCGGGGGCGGTGTGGTGCGTGTGGGTGTTGGATTTGGGTACATGTATATGTAACAGAAAGGGGGAGGGGAGTGGGTGGTGAGGGGAGGGGATAAGCTTGCCAACAAGTGGCGCGGCATACAGAAAGTTATGTAGCAATCCTGGAGCACTCTCATCCCTTGTCAATGCCAACGCGTCTTAGTTCCGGTTCAACGGACTCTTTTGGCATTTAACCAAAAAAGTGGCAACGCTTTCAACTCGCGCTCCCTCTCTCCCGCTCTGTTGCCCTCCTACTCTCTCTGTCTATTTGTCTTTCTTTATTCTTCGTCTTCAGTTCGCTTGTCTTTTCATTGCTGCAGTCCGCTTTGGCCCTGCTTTCGCGGTGCAAAATAAATTACTTATAAATGCTAAATTATACATATAGACATATATATACATATATATATGTATTTACATATATAAATATACATATATACACTTTTTATCAATATGGCGGATATTTCATCTTTATGAACAAACATTTATATATCAATAAACGAGCGGCATTAGAAGAAGAAGCACAATAGTATAGATACATATGTATGTATGTATGTATGTATGTATTTACTCATATATCGATATATACATACATACAAACATACCTATATAGGAGCTTATATATTAAAGTACAAGTATGTGTGCAGATGGTAGCTCTCTCTGCTTCTGTGTGTGTGTGTGTGTGTGTGTGTTTATTAAACGCGGCACGAAGAAAAGCGCAAAACGTAAAGCAAGTAGAAAATCCATATGAAAAACCAATTTTCTTTTTATGCTTTGATTTCTATATGTTCACATTTCAAAGTTTAATACAGTTGTGGGAACCAAATACAGATAGTAGCAAGAGAAAAACAAAAACAAAAAGCACAGCCCGAAGGGTACATAAAAAAAGTGTCTTTGGGTGGGGGGAGGGCATGTTGCAACTAGGGTAGGGAAATATGATATACGGGTAAAGCCATGTTTGAAACTTTCGAATGATGACAGATTGAGGTTAGTTTTCAATGTGATAGGAAGGATTTGAAATATGATTTTCTTTGTGATGAATATTTGGCGGTAGATTAAGTGCTCGATCTTGTCCAATAAGAAAATGCTTTCATTTTTCCGATTCAGTTGATTCTTAACTTTCTTCTTATATAAAACTATAATTTTCCTATGGAAATTCAATGTTTCAATTAAATTTTTATGTGTAAACAATGTTAGAAAACTGAAACTAAACTAAAACCCAAACAATAATTTCTCAAAATTACTCGAATTTCTATTTTTATTTAGAATTATAATATTTTATATTATATTAAATATAATTATACAATTAGGTGCATAGGCTTCCCACCTTCTTTATTATATTGCATTTCCTCATATTTAAAAGGTACAACCCAAAAAGTGTTACTCAGGTCTTCTATCACTTCTGGTGTACCTCAAGGTAGTCTTTGGGACCCCTTTATTAATGATTTACCTACCATTATTTCTCATCCCCAGTGTCTCATGTAGGCAGATGAAGTAAAGTAATTTAAAATTGAAGTGAAATATTTACGTATAAAATTAAAGCTTATATCTGGGGTGTTCAGAATAAGAATATTAAATGATCCAACATTTGCTGCAAGGATTGGGGAAAACCCAAACCCAATCAGATCACTACGATCAGTAAAGCAATTAGTGTTAGTTAGTACGTGCTAAACAGTTAAGAATATGGTTTTTAATCGTATCAAAAGAGGACTCTGAGTTGAAGACTCGAAAAGTCTGTTATAGTCAACACAGAGAACTCGAAAAGGTTCATACAGAGAATAGTTAGTTAGTTAGTATTACAAGTGTTAAGAGAAAGTGGTGTAAGGTTACGAGTACGTCTCAAAGGTACAGAAAAGTTAATTTGGCTCAATAGTCAATTTTGCCAATTATTAATTTATATAAAAATAGAAGAATAAGAATAGAATAGTAGGAGATGGGAGGCTAATCAATAGCAATCTACTGTGGTATGGAGGAAAATCAGTACCTGGAACGCAGTTAAAGCCGCGAAGAGCAAATCGAAGAAACTTTTTTTGAACCGACTCAATACTGTCTTGGTGCACCGAATATTGAGGAGACCACACACAAGATCCGTATTCCAGCAAAGGCCGAACAAGAGAAGTATATAAGGATCGTCAAATTTCTTAGACCATCGTTTGATTTGAGATGGGAGTCGACATGTTGTCTGTAAGCGCGATATGTTGGTCAAATTTTAGTCTATAATCCAGAAGAATTCCCAAGTCGGTGACACAGTCTAAACTCTCAAGAGAAATCCGGTCAAGCATATAATTAAATGTGTGAGGCGTACTTCTATATAATGTTAAGCTTATCTGTTCATACACTGATCCCACTCAAAACTATTTGCAAGAGGATTTGAGTGCTTTGCAACGCTGGTGTTGCATCTTAACTGAAAGAAGAATCCTAAGAGCCAGCACTTCATTGTACAGAACCCCAAAGAGTAAATACAAAAAGTTCTATCCCAATAACAAACTTTGCAATACAGCAAACATCATACGAATAGACAACCAAATAATAAAGGCATATTTCCAGATGCCTAGACAGTTCGACAGTTCCTCTATCTAGACATAAAAGGCTTCATACAAAATCCCAATGGCACCCCAATTGGGGTGAGGAGATCGAACAAAAAAATTATATCTGTTCTTAGAGAACAAACGTTTTGATAGCCCAATTTCCGAAAGAGACAAAAAAGACCAATTAGAATCAAGAAAAACTTCTGGTGGTTAAGCGATACTGAATAACCCCCTTTCCCTTTCCCACCCTTATCTTTTATCTTAAATTTTCACATATTCCACATGCAATTTTTTGTTAACTTTTTTCTTGCGATATATATTGTTAATATCTAATACTAAACTTAGCTCATAGTATATAAATAACATTTTTTTGAAACGAAAACCTCTATAAGAATTATTACTGTACTCCAGTACTCCTTTTTATTAAGTAAATATAATACAATTATCCTAATAAATACACATAAACAAAAAAAAAGAAAGAAGCCAAGGGAGTACTTGGATTTATTAAACGTTGGTCAAAGGAGTTCAATGATCCTTTTACCACAAACATCCTTTACATTTCTCTTGTTCGGCCGATTCTGGAATACTGTTCGTGCGAATCGAATCCGAATTGAATCCGTTCAAAAGCAATTCATGCTGTTCGCTTTACGTGGACTAAACTGGGACCCAAATCTTCGTCTACCGTCATACTCCAGTTGGCTTTTTCTGCTAAATCTTCCTTCATTAATGAATCGTAGAAAAACTCTTGGTGCTTTTTTTCAATTTAAATTGATGATAGACAATATAGCCTCTGCTTTCCCTTTGGGTCGTCTTAGTTTCTTCTATTCCTCGTCGTTGTACTAGGAATTATATCCCATTGTCCCTTCCTACATGCACAACAGATTACGCTCTACACAGCTCTTTCCACGCTTTGTGTGTTAATTATAATAATCTATACAACGTGATCTCAAATGCATCTTCTGTTTCTTCTTTAAAATCTTCTCTTTTCCTATATCCTAGTAGAAAGAATTAGCCTTCTTTCTAGCTACATTTCTTTAATTTATCTTACCTCCTTTTATAACCTTCTAATTCTTCATTATACTGCTACTTTTATATACTAAACCCTGTTTACATATTCACTTATACATTCATACTTCAATATACTAAGCTTCTATTAGTATATACGTAAGTCATAATATAATGTCAATATTTTAATACTTCTATTCTAATATAGTAGACGTCCGGTTTAATGTCCTTTCGGCTTAAAGAATTCGCGAATGAAAGTACTTGTCAAATTTTTACATTGAGTACCTTACAAAACGAACTCTTATACTCATACATATACACATTCACACAAGAAGACACCAAAAAAGCATGACGTTATATGAGCTTAAGTACTACATTTGAGAATCGAGGAGAAGAGCCGTTGACTCACTTTAAACGGGTGTCGAAAAAATTAGTAGTAGTAGATAAAGTTGAAGACAAAACGCACTTCCGTTGTGTAAAAGATAATTTTGAATAAAGAACTGAATATACTATACATAACCAATAATTATATGTATATAAAAATGATATTTATAGCAAATAATAATACGGTAAAAGTCAAGTTTAAGGGTCCTCAGTTGAGGATAGTTATACTCCTATTCTTATACTTCTAAATAAATAAATTAAAGATTTATTTATAATTTTCAATCTTGTGTCTACATTATTCCAAATTTCTATTTTTATTTATTTATTTATAATACTTTAAATATAATTATACAAATAATCCAATCTTCTTTCAATATTGCGTGATCTTAAGCTAAGATTTTTAACCATCTTTAAACAATTCGCTTCCTCTTTGCGGTCCATCCCGGACTATTCCAACCCAACCGCTTATTTTAAACACTATCCCGTGGGTTTCTTCACTTCAATCGGAATCCTTTAAAACGGTTACAAACTAATGCTATCTCTTTCTATCTTTATATATCAGTTCCCAAATCCATTTTCCTCAGCGAATTGCTTTAGTTGCGAATGTCAAAAGTATTTGGTCAAACGGAAATATTCCGACCCCTTTACACAACCTATTTGAAGGGAGTTTCAGGAATGTTTCCTGCAGCTCAGGTAGACGACAGCCGAAATTCTGGCAAAAAGGGACACTCCAGAAGCTTTATAGAAAGGTTTAATAAATCATTAAACACCAGGTAGAAATCATCTTAAAGGGATACAAAGTTATACGCTCTAACAAATGGCAACGGATTCATTATGATGATGATGATGATGACAATCATTCAATGACTGAACGAAATCCTCGGATTAACTTAGGTATTCCTTGAAGATTACTCGCTTGAGCTAGGGCTTATTATTCTCTGATCTTCTATGATTTCATAGATTAACCGGGAATAGCGTAATGAAAATGAAGAACATTTTTAATATAAACAATATTTCCAGCTCCCCAGTTGTATGTAGAAAGAATGGCCGGAAAATTGGGATTTCTAGATTAAGCGGGGCCATGGAGTAGTTCAATAGGAATCAAGCAAACTCCCTCAGCTCCCCACTTGGATATAGAAAAGAAGGCCGGAAAATTGGCATTTTTAGATCGGATCCATTAAGAACACTTTAATATGAACATGTCATGAACCCTGCCCAACTTCCCACTTGCTTATAGAAATACTGTCCGGAAATCGGGATTTTCATCAAATAGTGTTTTATACATCAAGAAAACTTTAATATGAACATATCAAGAACACTTTCCACCCACTCATACAGAAATAATGGCCGGAAAATTGTGATTTTATTCTGATTCCGATTCTGGGATTGTAAAGTCTGATTACGATGGGTCTTCTTTATGATGGTAAAACATATTTTAAGTACTTAAGTATTGTTGTCCAGCAGATTTTCCATCAAATTTAAATACTGTAAATTTGTCCAGTGAAAATTGCAATTTTGTCGCAGCTTTAAAATGCAACGGAAATTTTTGGATTTTTAATTGCAAATTCTGATTAAGATCGCTTTTCTATCTGATGGAAAAACCTATTTTAAGTAAATAAAAACTATCTGGAAATATCTTGACTCTTGAGTACAGTTCCAGCTTTTCCCTCACATTAAAATGCTGTTCGTCTAGGAAAATTGTAATTCCTTTCGCAACGTTAAATGATGCTTCATATTGGTTGGCTTCAATTTAATTTAAAACAAATTAACGAGTGCAGTCAATAGTAAAATGCAATTTGCACTGTGTTTCTCATTTATTCATGGCGAAATCATCTGCATAAATTTCCCAAAATGAATAATAATAATATTAATAACATCCAGGCGAGATTACAAATAAGGTTGTCGCTGTCATTCCAGGTGTCTGAATTCATTTCAGAAATATGCATGTAAATTCATAATTGATGAATCACGCCAAGCAACAAATACAATAATAATAATAATAATAACAGAAGCAAAACAAACAACGCATGTCGTGTCATGAAAATAAATTTACATACACACACACACAGGGAGACATACACACACACATTTACATAAATTGAGTGCGAAATATTGTAAGCGAAAGCAACAATCAACGACAATTTCTAGAGAAAACTGAAAAAAGTTATCAACGATACGCTCACTTATCATTATCTACTTTGATCTGGTGCATGTTGAGACTTGATGCTTTTGAGACGCGGCAACTCTGCGCAGCCTTTTGATCGCCATTTTGCATTAACTGTTGCAACTAGGCAACAAATAAGACAAAAAAATGGCGGCCAAAAGGTTTTTGGCAACTGTACTTCTCAGATTTCTCATTTGTCAATCTCATGAGAATGACCACCCCTGCCAGCACTCTTCCATACAGATACCACCCTCCCCCTGCCTTCCCTCACTCTTTTCCTTCCCCTTCCTCTATGTCGTTATCTTCGCTCATTCTACCTCGCTCCCTCTCTTTCGTTCTCCTTTTATCCAGCATACTGCTAATTTAAAAACATGAATTGGCAAAAAGTGAAGAAGAGGAACCCAAAAAAAAAACCCAAATATGTATGTATGTACATACAATATGTATGTATTTATGTGAAAACGAACAAAGTTTGTTGTGCTGGGTGCGCCGGCGCCGGCATCGCTGCCAACGTCAGCTTTTGTGGAATTTTCTGTTGCTAATTTCACTGCTGCCGCTGGGCCACTACATATAACTACATACATACACATACATATACATATATATACACACAGCTAGGCAGGCAGGCCGCCCACTCTGGCAGCTCTCCCATAGCCCGATAGATGGCAGCACTAGTCAACGATCAAATTTCAGGAAACGGGCAAAGACCATGCCCAGGCACAGGCACAGGCCCTGGCCCAAGACCAATGCCCAACACTTGCTACGTGTTCGTGTGTGTGTGTGTGTGTGTGTTTGATAAGCGCTCCACTCTCACACACACAAGCACAAACTTGTATATGTAAATACATACATATACCATACATATTGTATCTAGCTTATAACTGTGCTTTATACACGGGTACATGCGGAAACGTCGTCGATTGCTTTTTGCTGCATGGGAAAATTTTGCGGCTGGCGCCAGGCGATGGCTGCGGCGCAGGCAGCACTTGAAATTTTCGCCGTCGTTTCGACGCTTTATAACGTCGTGTCATGTTGTAAATCTAAGCGAGCGTCGAGTCCGCGTCGATTCGTCGCTGCAACAACACGAGAGAATGAGAATGCATTGACGACGACGACGGCGACGCTAACGCCAACACCAACACCAACACCAAAACCAACACCAACACCAACAGCAACCCACCAACGTTAGCGTCATCGTCATCGTCGTCAGAATTGCAGACAGTTCGACTCGGTCTGTGCGGTAATTAGCCGGCCAGACAGACACATGTATGCGCTACAGCTCAAGGTCGTCAACTATTCAAATAAATACTCATATGCAATGCTTATCTCTGCCGCAAGAGATCTACAAGAAAATCTATTAAAAGCTCTTACATACAAAACGAGAGGAGCTTTTGCACTGTTTTGAATATCGCTTGCGAGCGCCAAGGCATTATCAATATGCTCGATGCATTTGTGTGTAGAGTAACTGAGAATAGTATTGATAACAATAATAATAAGCACATGGCAAGACACAGATGACGTCGTATGCTAGAGAGAGAAAGAGAGAGAGAGAGAACAGAAGAGGCATAGACAGTGGCAAAAAGAGAAAGAGGAGCACTTTGAAAGTCGTAACGGGTTCTCGCTGCCACTGTTATTGCTGTTGTTTAGGCAAAAAAAAAAAAAGAGAAAAACAAAATAAAAGAAAAGAAAAGAAAAAGGCATTACAGAAAGGAAATTAAATCACAAGCAAATAAGAACAGAAAACGCAAACATAAAAGCGCACAAAGAAGCAAAATGAACGAAAAGAAAAGGTAAAGCAAAGAAGGCGAAAAAAATTAAACAAAAACGAGTTAAATTTACACCAAACACACTCACACACACATAAACACATATTTGCCATTGACAAGCAATGGGAGAAGAAGAGAGGGAGATGGAAATATATGGAGAGTGAGCAAAAAGGGAGAGAGAGAAACGAAACGAACGCACATGCAATCGCTCACGCGACCCGTCAGACAGCAGCAGCCGCCCGTAGTAGCCACCCACAAGGCCCCGGGCCAGCGGCACAGTCATCGTCGTCGGCAACGTCGTCGTTATTACGAATGAAGATATCAATCACCAAAAATCGTTGGCCGGCCGGGTCGCAGCGTAGGGCGTGGAATGTAGGCGGGTTTTAGAAGAAGCGATTGCGATAATAGCGAACGTCTACATACAAACATACTTACATATGTTTGTAATTATATGCATGAGACATACATACATATACTTTCATATATACATATATATGTATATATATATATATATGTAGATTCGATTTGTGATTCTCTACCCCTTTTTTGATACCATTACCAGCTAGCACAATGGTCGGCCTTGCGCAACGCGCTCGCTTACTCATGCCGCCGTTCGCCTCTGCCCGCTGTCGTCTCTCCTGCTCTTTAATCTCGAGAGTCAACAGAGCCCAAAGACTCGCAGTCGAGGCAGGCCCCGTTTCGTGCGCAGCAGGCACAACAAGTTTTTCAGCAGAGGCAGCGATGGCGACGACAATATGTACACACATACATACATATATAAGTACATATATATAAATATATATATGTATATAGGTACAAACTATATACTGTATACATATATTTATATATATATATTTATATAGTAAAGCACACTACATAAAGTATATGAACTTAATAAATCCCACAAAAATCCCCTACAACAGCCACAATTACAAAAATAAAATATTAAGAAATTTATATACAAAAAATAAAAAAAAACAAAATGCTTTTATATGGCCGCCATATAACAGTAACAACACAATTTTACACAGCTCGCTTATCTCTTTACCCCCTCTCTCTCTTTCTCTGTCTGCGCCTCCATCTGCCCATTTCTTACTCTTTCACTCACTCCAAGCATGTTTGCTCTGTCGCTGCCCCCTTTACCCCCAACCCCTTCATTTCGCACGCTCTCTACTTCTCTCTACATTGCTGTTACTTTTGCTGCTTCCACTGCTGCTGCTGCTTGTGTTGTTGTTGTTGTAGTTGTAGCTGCCTTCTTTTTTTCGTTAATTCATTATTGAGGCCAATTGAATTTGTGTGTCTGTGTGTGTGTATGTAACTGTGTGTGTGTATGTGTGCCTAGCTAGCAGCGTGCTTGAATGAGTGACGAAGTGACGGGCCGACGGGCCGACGACAACGACGAACGTTCGCCTTGCTTGCTTTGCTTGGCGGCCGGCTGACGAGGGCCTGGCAAGAGACTATGCAACACGTTTAAATATGCGCATCGAGGCAGCCGACGGCAAACGAGCGAACAACGAACAAGAAACAGCAACAACAACAGAGAGGAAAAAAACACCAAATACATACTCGCACACACACAGACACATACATACACATACACTATCGTATACACGCATAGCCCAAAATGACGAAGCGTTGCGTTGCGTGGCAGCAGCAGCGACGTTGACGGCGACGCCTTCGTGTATGTAAGTGTGAGTGTTTATGTACATACAAAAGTATGTTTGTATGTATGTGTGTTTGTGCGTTTTTAAGAATGCTTTAATATGTACATATTTACAAAAGTATATAAACATACATAATTTATATATATAACGTTCTATATATATATATTCTACATATTATATTATATATAAACATACATATATATGTACATATTATATATATATATATGTGTATATCTGTAAGTCAATGTATGTACATATGTGCAAAATAAAAGAAGCAGCAGCAGCTATTCGGATGGCTACGAAGTTTGATGAAGACGAAAATACTTCGACAATAGCAAATTTCTTACTGTATGTATACAT
Organism: Hirtodrosophila trivittata; assembly: GCA_035045065.1. Lineage (NCBI taxonomy): Eukaryota > Metazoa > Arthropoda > Insecta > Diptera > Drosophilidae > Hirtodrosophila > Hirtodrosophila trivittata. Next base: position 10,249,481 of record JAWNNK010001028.1, on the reverse strand, counting down.
AGATACACATACATATATGTATGTATGTATGTACATATGTATATTGTTGTATATACATATATCTATCTATTCATATTTACATACAAACATCACTTGTCGTTCGCTTCGAACGCTAACTTCGACCCCACCCACAAACCCACACACACACACACACACCTCTAAACGTTTTGCGCGCTGTTCAGTTCGGGTTTTTTATGATTCTCTTTGTTTTTTTTCGCGTCTTTTTATCGTTGTCGATTGTTCTTGTTGCTTGTTTGGGTCAGAAGTTCGTTGCGCCGGCTTGCTTGACATATGGCATGCGCTACGTTTGCATGCGTCACAGAAAGAGAGAGAGAGAGAGAGTAAGAGGGTGAATGAGAGAAAGTGATAGCAACAGTTGCTCTCACCTGTACGTAACACTTAATTTTTGAATGGTAATCAATTAGTGGGTCAAAGATATAATATATATTCGATCCATTGAATGGAGGGAAAACTATTAAACAAACAAACATGCCCCACATAAAGATGAGAAGCGCAATCTAAAACAACAACAACAACTGCAGCGGTAGCAACCGCATACAAACATATACGAGCGCATATATATACATATACACGCATACTTATGTATTTACATATATGTATGTACAAATATATATAGACAAACAGACTTTGACGATGTCGCTGTTGCTCTTACTGCTGCTGCTGCTGCTGCTGTCGCTATTTCTGCCGACGTCGACGTCGCGAAATAGAAAAGGCAAAAAGAAAGATGCAGCTGACACAATCAGCCACAGCGTGTGACAATATCAATTGCAATTATCATGCCAGGTGGCAGCACTGGTTGCTGTCATTAAAGGATACAAAGATGAAAAAGAACGCGTTTTCATTATTGTTCTTTTTGTTGTTATCTAACCGAAAGCTTCAACCACTTGCGAAAATAATTGTAAGCTGTGCGAAAATCTTACAGGTACCAAGCAGCAACAGCAACTACCCTACTTAGGTATGAGTAATATATATGTATGTATGTGTAGATATATGTATGCATGTATTTACGTATGTATATAGCAAGCAAATTTTGTAAATGCGAAATGGGGGGAAGCTACAGCCTTAGCAAGCGAAAAAGAGACATAGGGAAAGAGAGAGAGAGAGCGAGAGCGAGATAGACAGAGGGCGAGTGAGGGTGGGAGAGTGAGAGAGAAATGTGCAAGCGAATGAAAGTGCACGCTGTGCAAGTAAAGCTGTATTGTGCGGGTGTGCATAAGTATGTATGCATGTAAATAGATAGAAATTCATTAAGCACCTCTTGCCCTTGCTCTTCTACTTCTTCTGCTTCGTTTTAGTTGCTTTATTTGCATACATATGCATGTGTATGTTTATATATGTATATATGAATATGTATGTATGAAACGGTGTATATATGTCCGTTGATTACGAATGGCAGCAACAACAAGAAAGTAAATAACAAAATGATAAGCAAAGATGCGACTAGTGATAATGTAGCAGAAGTAAACTTGTTTGAAAAGTTGTAATGATTGTTACTGCCAAGCGCAACGGCATTGCCAACGACAGAGAGAGGTATACAGAGAAAGAGACAGAGAGAGGGCGTATATATATATATATATGTATAAATGTAACTATTTCCATACGTTTCTCACACTATAACAAATGGAATATTCCATTCTAGACCATTCTGCGCTGTGGGGCGAGCGATAGCAAGCGCCACTCCACGACGTCATTTACCTCACCGAAAATCGCAGTTAAAATTGTCCATCTCTTTTTTATAGGCTAAGTCAACCGCTACCCTTTTATTAATACCACTACAAGCAACACATTCCCAGTTACTTTTCATTCCACTCGCGACCTCCTTCAATCGAAATGTCAGTTGAAAATTTAATTTCCTTGTTCCAAATGTCATTCAAGTTTCCATGTGTTTTTAACCTGATAAAAAGCAAGTAAGAATGATGCAGGCAATTGTAGTCGAATACAAGAATACTCTAACTGTACAAATATATATAACATACACGAAATTCGGACGCCCTTTCTGACAACCCCTGCACTCTACTATGTTAGATTCTTTCTTGAATATCTTCTGTGTTTCTCATGCGACCTGATGATATTTCCTGTGCTGAAAATTAAGAGTATGTCTTATATATCCACTTGTATCCTTTTAAAACTATTGCTTCTAGATGAATCTTGCAAACTGTTAAGGATTCAAAATTGTGAAAAAAAGCTTACTAGCTCTTAAAGTGTCTAAGATCGACGCATTTATACAGGCGAACCTTTAAAGTTACGGCTAAAACGACTCGACAATAGTAACTAGATTCTGGATTCTAGATTCTATAGTATATGTATACATATATACTATATGAGCTGGGAGATACTACCTTCTTATATATGTACAAATACATATATACTTTATGCGTTTGTAGATACTTCTTTCATATACAAATCGACTCGACTTTAGTTACTGTTCTAGATTCTATAATATATGTATATATACTTTATGAGGTGGTAGATATTTCCTTCTTATATAAGTATATATACTATATAACTTGGAAGATACCTCTTTCTTATATACATATACCCACGAATACTTACCCATATCTTATGAATTTAGGGTATAAAAAATAGTTTTTTTTATAACCTGTCGCCTTGAAGGGTGTGATGTATACTTCCTTCACGTTGATCTCAGACTTTTCGAAATTTAGAGAGCAGGAGAGAAAGAGAAAGAGAGAGAGAGAGAATGTTACAAGCCCTAAAGTTGTTATGAAGTATACATACCTAACTTCTACTGTACTTTATGGGATTAGCAAACATCCCCTTTAAAGCATTAACAACTTTAAGAAATTCTCAGTCTGTACTTTCTCCGCTGAATTTTGTTCTGGAATTCTTCTGTGTAACTTAAAGATAACTTTTTTTTATTAAGCTTTACTTAGTTCTTAAAGGTGACTTCACGGTTAGAGTCAGAGGGTCTAGAGAGCGTAAGTTATAATAGTGAAAATCAAAATTTCAAAGTGTTTACTCTATAATCGAAGTATAACTGTCTATAAACATAAAAAAAGAACCACGCCCTTCAGGTTGATTCTTTGAAAAGTGATTTATATCCTAATTTCGATATTTGCTTATCGATTGTTATGAATTTTTTAGAATTTCTGTGATATATAATAGAAAACATATCTAAATCGAAATAAACCTGTCTATAAACATGAAAAACCCCTATGAAAAACCCCGCCCTTTAGGCTGGTACTTTGAAAAGAGATTTCTTCCCGAATATCGATATTTATTTATCGATTGCTATGAGTTTTTTAGAATTTCTATCTAACTTATCTATATTGAACAGATAAAGAATACGTGTAAATATGTTTATTTATTTAAGTTCAAAACGTTTTCTTTCATCTATGATATACATACATATATGCATAGACGTGTATATATATAAGTCCGTACATCCTTTTTACAAATTTTATCGAATTTATACTTACTATAAAATAAAGAAAGATCCGGAGACTTGAAAAACTTCCGTATATGAAGCGATCATTTTAGAAAATGATCCTGAAACGATCATAATCTTAAAGTAAGTCCACAAAAGCCTACAAATACGAAGAAAACGTATTGTATCGAATGGTGGGCTCCATTGTGCTGGCGTGTCCTTTTTAATGTACTTCCTTTGAAAGGTTACATAACCAGCCAATACACATTCAATCCACCCACTTCCACCCAATTCTCGCTAATATCACATCGAAGTATACTCAATGCACAAATAGCAACAACTTGCTTCCTGCCCCTGGCCCCCCTCACACATCCCACACCCCATGCTTACAATTTAATAAAGCCAGGCGAGCGCACACACATACACAATCTCGCTCACACACGCAGGCACGCACATACAATTGCACACACACACATATGTTTAGCTTTGTGTGTTTACATAGAAAAACCCGCACGAAACGGGGCCTTTTTTCGAGCTCGTTCGCATTTCGCTGCTGTCGGCTCGGGCTGCTGTTGGCGACGATGACGAACGACGACGACGACGGCGACGTTGACGCCGACGAAAGCGACGGTTATTCGCGATGCCTGTACATGTGTATGTATGTTTGTACATACATATATGTATAGATGTATTTGTATATACATATGTACATATTTATATATAGATGCATTTATATGTATGCAGTTGTATGTGTGTATGTATCAGTATACATATATCTGCATATATATGCATATATCGGGGCATATGTATGTATGTTTATATATAAGTATTGTAATTTACGTAAGGGTCGCAATTCGTTTGCTGAGAAAACCCAGCACAGTCCGGCCGTAGCCCATTTTGGAATCAGAGAACAACGGGAAAGGCCCACACAGCTGACTAATTAGTAAACCGTCCGTTTAAATCAAGGCTTCTTAAAAAAACACACACACATGCATACATGCAAATGTGCTAAAGCCTATTTATAGACACAGCTGCTAAAAGAGAAGCTCTGCTCAAAGCGAGGAAGAAGAAGTAGATAAACCAGCGAGAGAGTGAGTTAATTTTGTGGATTCGTATGGGTCAGGTAAGCGCTTAAAATGGACTGAAATTCTTGTTCTTCCTATTCCTATTTTTTTTTTTTTTTTTTTTGGGGAAATGCACTCAAAGGGCGACCTTTTTTTTTGCGCTGCGCAACTGACGCTAAACGACGTCGGCTTTGACGTCGCAGTCGCTGTTTTGTTTTACCGTACAATGGCCTAACTAACGCTGCGTTGGCAGCGCCAGCAGCAACCGACCATTAACAAAATCAAAAAAAAAAAAAAAGCAACAACAAAAAAACCCAACGAACACACAGACACACACGAAGCACTCTCGTGTCCGCTGTCCGTTGCCGTCCGCACAGAGTATCGTCGGCAGCTGCTGTCTTGTCTGCTGCTGCTGCTGCCGGCTGAAGCGGGGCCTTTCTTGAGCACAGCGCGCGCGAATACCGAAAACTTCTTGCATACACACAGGCCATGGCAGCGAGTGAGAGTAAGAGGGTGAGCGACAGTAAGACTGCGAGAGCTGGAGAGTGTGTGCGTTAGAGGGAGTGAGAGAGAGACAGGGAGAAGGGAACGAAAATGTATATAGAGCCAGGGCCTGCGACCCGCACTCGTTCCCGTACCCATACACGGAGCCGTACCCGGGCCTGCTGCTGCATGCCACATAAACATACACACACACACACACACACACAAGCACACATACACATGCATACATATATATGCTAGGCAGGGGTCGCTGGTTGAGCCGGGTGTTGACGCTGACGGTAACGGTGGGTAAGAAGAGGCGGGGTTAGCATGGTGCTGCCAAAAATAGAGACGCCCCCGCACACTGCTCGCTCTGCTTGCTGCCCCAACAACAACACACACACTCTCACACCCACACACAGATACATCGACGAACAGGGACGTTCGGTGGCAGTGGCACATTTGACCCACGCTGCAGCCAAGGCACCACATAGAGCCGCAGCTACAGCCACAGCTAAAGCCAAAGCCAGCGTCCAACCAGCAACGCAGTCGTCGACGTCGTCGACGTCGTCGCCATCAGCTCTAGCTCTATGTGTTTCGAGTCGTACATGGCTTAAGCTTCACTTGCACAGTGGTCATGGGTCGATGGTTCTGGACTTAGCCTAACTTTCACAAGCCACAGTGTGCAAAAAGTCTGTATTTCTTTCAATCTGTTGTATATAAGAAATATATAGCATGATTAATCATTTGAGTTTCAAACGCTTTGTATCTACTTTTTCCTAATATATAAATAAAACTTTAAATTGAAATTAAGACTTATATATAAATCCGTCAAACAACAATTTGAATGTGTGTGTTAGCGTTGTGTGTGTGTACACTGTACTCGATAACACAGTTTTATATCAAATATACTTAAATTTGCTGTCAAATTAATATTAAATTTGTTGCCAGCTAATTCTGAGGTAAATTGTTACGTATTATTCTAAAAAAATATATTTGTTTATTTGAAAAAAAAAAAAATATATATATATATATATCTAGCAATTATTTTTATTATTATATTATCAGATCAAAAACGAGTTTCTGTTTTTAATTATATATATATTTTTTTCAACTCTTCTAATTTTTTCTATTGCTTTCTGATTTAATATGAATTGTACCACTGTAAAATTGCCGTTGTAGTTGCTGAAGCTAGCAGCGTCGGTTAGCTAGTTGATAGAAGAAGTGCATAAGGGGGTTGCAAGGTGTGCGGTGGTGGACAGTCACAACAACAGCAATAACAACTAAAACAACAACTGCGATGGCGGCGGGATAGCAGCAGCAGCAGCAGTAGCAATTCGGCAAAATGTTCGTTGCATGTCGTGTCTCTGCGTCGACGTCATAGTCGTTGTTGCTGCTGCAGCGTCAGCGACGGCGGCGTCGGCAACTCTATGTATTTTGTATATCTTTTTGCCATTTGTATATGTGTATGTATGTATGTGAGCATGTATTTTGACGTATACACACACAAAGCTGCTGCGCTGCTAGCGTCGACGTCGATGCCACCGCCACTATGTACACACATACATCAACGCACACATACACACAAACACGCACGCACACACTTTTGAGTTGACTTCGGTGAAATAATTTTCGTAACAACGATCACACTCGTTCGTGTATTGCGAAGACGGGAGGACGTCTCGCCGCAGTCCGTAGAGCTTAAAATTAACGTTTTTCCATTTAGCGTCGTTTTAGTCGTAGGCGTCGTGTCGGCGGTTGTATTATCACAATTCAAAATAACAAAAGGAAAATCATTAAAATACCGCTTCTTTATTAAAAAGTAATAATAACCTTTAATATTAAAAGCAAGTATGCCGTTGTGTCAAATATTTTTTGCAAGTTTTATTGTCAGGTGTATGAAAATCAGAAATTCTTGTGAGTGCCAATAGAGTTTATTGCAAAAAAAGGTACAAATTATTGTGCTATTGCTTAAGGAAAGCAACCCGCAATAGAAATATAAAAAACACGAAACCTCGCATTCGTAGCCTCTGCCGCCGCCACAACAAAAACGAAAACAACAACAACAACAACAGCACATACCATAAAACAACAATATAAAAGTGCGCGCAAAAGAAACAGCAAACACAGCACGATATATGTACATACAAATAACATATAAAATATAAAAAGTGGCAACAACAAAATAACATCAACAACAACAATAAAGCAGCACGTTTCTCTGTGGGAGTGTGCGTGTGTGTATGTGTTTGTTCATATATATCTATATACAAATTTGTATGTGTGTGTATTGGCCAACGGCCGAGCCAGTGTTGCCATATCTGTGTCAGCTGAGAGGCAGTTCATGCCGGGAGAGAGAGAGCTCGAGTGTGTATAGAGTAAGGGGGAGAGATAGAGAAAAATGGAGAGAGCGGCGGCAACTACAACTGCATGTGATTTGTTTCTTTATAAAATTTTTTGTTCTATTTTGTTGTGTTTTATTTTGTGTTTATACTAAATATTTGTCTTTTGCCTTATTGCAGCACATGCAAAATGAATTAAATCAGCAAGTTAAACTGCAAAATATCTAAAACAACAAACAATCAACAAACAAGAAGGCAAAAACAAAAGTGCAAAAGAGAATAAAAAGAGAGAAAATTAGAGAGAGAGATCTCTCAAGCGAATAATAAGCGCACCCAGCAGCAGCATTAGCAGCAGCACAAGAAGAAAAAACAGAAGAGTAGCAGCCATGTCTAGCAGCGACGATTTGCAGATCACCAGCGTCATTGACGCCAATGGTCAAGCACTGCCGTTGCACGGCAACAGCATCGGAGCTCCCCTTGGCCCACCGGTCAAACAGGAGCGTCCGGATGATGCGGAAATCCGCGAGTTGGCCGCTAAAATGAAAGAACAACAAAAGCAACAGGCAGCACAACAGGCCACTCGGCAAGCAGCAATGCAGCATGCAAATGGTGGAGGTGGCGCCGGTGGTAGTGGTGCATTGCAACCACCGTTGATAAATGGGAATGGGCAAACAAATATCATGAGCTATTTGTCGCGCCAACAGAAGCTACCCAACGGCTCAATGCAGGTGGTGCCGGCACTCAGCGCTAATGGGCGTATCAATGGCGTCGTTGACTGCGAAAAGTCCTCACAGAAATCGGGCGGTCCCTGCGATGAGGAGTCGATTAAAGGTCACTTTGGCTGGGCGCAATTTGGCAAAGTATCGATACCCTACATATACAGACAATCGGAAAAGTATTGTTCAGTGCGCATGATCGAACTGAAGCTGCTTTGCAAATACCTGAACTGCCTGCATCCTGACATCTACTCCAGTTGCACATGCGTGCGCAGCTATTACATAACAGATTCTGAGGCTCGTCTATTCATTGAAATCAATCACAAACACTGTGATGGCGAATTTGGCCGTGATATATTCACACAAAAGGATTTGGTTGTCCGCCTCAGTGATGCGTCCAAGTTCTATCAATTCTTGGACATTTGCTATCGGAAACTCGTATCGGGCAGCAAGACACCATCGGAGAAATGTGGTTTCATACGCATCAACAAAGAGTCGGTGGTGCCGTATACAGTGCGTAACAGCCAGCAGGTAGTACCGCTCTTCTACTTTGAGGGCGAAACCGAGAATCTAAAGACAAAGGCGGAACTTCTCAATGGCTGGGATTTGGCCTATTTGAAATTCTGCTGTAAGGTTCAGGGCATACGCAATGAGCTTTTCTCCAGTGAGAATGTCGCCGTTATCTCGCTTACGGACATCAAAAGCTATTTCCCCAATGGCACCGAATTCGAGGATTACTGGCCCAGTAAGGTGGTTGACTCCAATTTGCTGATTGGTAATCGCAACAATGTTAATAACTCGGTTAACTGGACACGTCAGCCATCCGCGCCACCACCAAAGGTTAGTGTCGCCAGTAGCAACAGCGGTAGCAGCGCTGCCAGCGCAAGCGCACAAAAGTCACAGCAACAGCATTCCACACTTGCCAGCGCAGTTACTGCACAACAGCAGCATTTGATGAAGCAACGCGCTGCTGCAGCAGCAGCTGCTGCCGCCAACGCAAACGGTGTCTCAAATCCTGGAAATTTCCCCTCACAAGCCGCCGCTGCGGCCGCAGCAGCTGCATTCAACACACAGGCAGCGGCCGCAGCAGCAGCCGCCATGTTGAATACGCAGGGAAATTCGCGAATGTTAACACAGGCTACGGTACAGGCTTTGGCATCAGGCAACTGGATAAATAACCCAAACAACGTGCCGCAGCTCCATGCACAAATGTTGGTGAGTAATTTTTATCCTTTTGCCATTACAAGTGGATTATATCGATTAATCGATTGTTGATATACAAAGCAAAAGTATGTATATATATGTTATCTGCTGCTAAACTTTTATATCGATGTTATTATCGTTCGATAGTTAACAGGCCCTGCTCAAACATTCATAAACAGATGTTTGCTTATATTTTGTATATACACAAAAAATCGTATTTTAATTGATAAGAGCTGCATAAAATAAGAGGAAACCTTACCATATTCAAATACCTTACCCTTGAAAATCTTAAAAACTCTCAGATCCCTAAATAATATCCCATAACATTTAAATCTGTCACCCCCTTCAGAAGCAAACTGAGCTTATACGTTGGATAGTTTGGGTTAGGTTAGGAACTGCTAAAATTGCTAATCAACCGGGTCAAGGCTGAGCAGATACAAAAGAGAAATAATAAATGTGATCAGTATTAAAAATCAAAGATAATGCAATATTGTATAATAAATTTAACCGGTCAATGAAATTGCCCTTTAAAATATGCTGAATATGTTTGCAGTTGCGTTCATCTAAGTTATTTATTAAATAAAATAAACTACTTTTAATGATATCAACATATGCCTATGAACTAATAATATAACTAATATTAAGTTTTTGTTTTATTTAAATAATTTTGGCTACAATCAAATAAAAAAAATATCGATATATTTAAGTTTATGTTTTGCAATCCCAGTTTAAGGCATATAGAATCGATCATTGTTTAATCATTGAAAATTTTCATTTCAAATTTGCCGCTCAGGCGCTTATCCGATTCAAACAACAACAAAAGGTACACACTGCTCTAAAATGTGCTTGTGTGAGAGCTTTTTTGTTTGGCTCTTCCACTCTGACAACGCCGACGCTCAGACAACGCACTCATTCTTTACCTGTCATGTGTGTGTGTGTGTGTGTGTGTGAGTGCGTGTTAGTATCGCAAAAAAAAATTATGAATGCGTTTACATATTAGCTTTTGTTGTTATGACAACACTGCTTTTTGTTTTTTTTTATGTATATTTTAAGTGAGGTATCGAGAGGATTTTGTGCTGGAAAAAGTAATTTCCGATAATGATATAGCCACGTCTGTAATATAGTGTACATACATATGTTACACGCATATGTATGTATGTGTATATGTGTAAGCTGATTTCTAGCTGTCTTTTTTTTGTTTTTGTTGTCACAGTTTGGCAACGTTGGTCGCAGTTGACGCCACAGCAGCTTAGAAACTGGGCCATGCATAGATACACGCTATGCTCTCTCTGTAGTTGTAGATGTTAAAACAAACGTTTCCCACATGCATACATACTTACATGCAATAGTTAGGTACATACATATCATATGTATGTAAGTCAGGTGCATGTGTATGTGTGTGTGTGACAACCTGTTGAATTTTTATCTCGGTCTACTCTCACTCTCCCATACATCCATATGTATGTATGCATATACATATGTAGTATATGAGTATTTGAAAACAACTTTGTTCACAGTTCTTTTTCTCTTTTCATCTCTTTCTCCTACTTTGTTGCCCCCTCCGGAATACTTGTAGGCACAGCAAACGCATACGAGTGCAAACCGCGGCACGTACCGCGAACATCTAAACAACATGATGCTCACTGGAGGCAGCCGTCAACCGTATTCCTATAATAATCCTGCGATTTCCATGGCCTCTGTAAACAATCACAGTAGTGGGGGCAATGCGCCACCACCATTAGTGCGTTCAGCGGCCGGACAGAATGCCAATCACATGTAAGTATGACAAGTAATCGATGTATCGATTGCACTCAAATATTTATTACTGTTGCTATCGATTTGTAACTGCGCCATTTAAATAAAAAAAAAGAAACCAATAATATTCTAAAATAAAATGAAAATGTATAATTTTAAATAGTTACATATAATTTATTTGCTATTTACTTTCAATTTTTTTTTGCTTTTCTTTATTTATTAAACATATGTATGAGAAAATTGCATACATATTGATATTTATTGTTTTGATTGATCATCATCAAGAAAGAACAAAAAAAAAAGAAGAAAAAATTGCGCAGAAATTGTGTTTTTCAAATTTTGTTGTAATTCGTTTATTTTGTGTACCTGAATTCATTACTTTTTCACTCAAAACTAAGTTGAATATTTTTCTGCCATTAGGGTACCACATGAAATGAACAACAATTAAAATCAAAAGCTATTTGTTGTTGTTTCTTTTATTTCGTTACATTTTTCTCTTCTACTTTTCACCGATTGTGTTTTCATCTAAGTTTTAATAAAAACAAAAATAAAAGGAAATTATATTATATTGAGAAAAATCAGAATACCGAAATCGGCGTTTGTGCACGCATTTTATTTAATTTTAATACAAAATTCGACTGTGTTTTTACCATTTTTTTTTTCGATAAATATGTTATAAAATTATGAAAAGTAATCGATTATATACGCATAACTTTTTTGCTCTACCATTCGTTTGCCCCAAAAAGTCACGCCATATTCTTTTTTTCACGCAAAACAGAAAACTACACAAAAAAATAAATATATAAATTGAAAAATGAAATTTATAATTATAATTTTAATTGAAATCCTAACGAAATCTTTCCATGTTTTTCTTATTGTTGTTGTAGTTAAACTAAAAAAAAAAAAAAAAATAAACAGAAAAACCCCAAAAGCTTTTTCATCGCATTCGGTACTTTACCCTATAAAAATATAAATTATGCAGTTAACTGTCAAACTATGTAGCGGTTTTTTTTTTGTTTTTTTTTTTTTTACTGTGAAATTTCCCCTCATACAGTAGGGCGTCATAAGATTTTATGTTTTTCAAAATATCTACAATCATAACTGAACTATAAATAAATACTATACCCAAACTACTATCGCGTTTACTAACTGTCACTAAACACCAACAAGAATACACACAATCTTAATCAATAATTGGCACGTATTAGGGGTGTTCAAAATAAAAAAAAGATCGATATGGATAATTGGGTTTCTTTTTATTGGATTCTACAAGCTTAAAGCTTACGGTGAACGTAATAGGTTTGGTACACTATACGCATACAAATACATATACGTATACATACACATACAAACATACACATACACATACACACACTCACAAACACACACACACACGAAAACACCCCTACCTTCCCTCAAAATGCATGTTCATTTCGTAGTTATACTTGTATTCCCATTCCAATTCCCATTTTTTTTTTTTTTTTTATATATATATATGTACGTAGCTTGCATGCCCGAGCTTAAAAGCTTTCTTTAAAAAAAATCTAGTTCTTTGTAAATGTTCTGCTTACTCCCTCTCCCCCCCTCTTCGTCCCAAGAAAAAAGAAAACTAATCGACCTTTAATACCATATGTCTACATATAAAATATATAATGTTTTTTTTTCTCGATAATTCTGGCTATATAATTCTGTTTTGTATATTATACTACTTATTTTCAATGAGAGAGTTTTGAGACGAAACGCCGATAGAAGATTTAATACTAGAACTACAACATATTTTGAAAAACATAAATTCGCATAAACCACAAAAATAAAAATAAAACTGAAAAAAACAATAAAATTATGAATATATTGTTATTGTTATTAATCTAAATATATGTATATATTAATATATATGCAACAAAGATATGTAATTTATGGCTGTGTGTACTGACTACCCCTAATATTTTCTTAATGCACTTGAAATGATATCGATATCAGAGGACCAACGTGACCATTAAAACTTTTTTTACTGAAACGAAAAGAACAACAATACAATAACAACAACCACAACAAATGCTCTGAAACCAACAGCAACAACAACACAATGTGTATAAAAAAAAAGAAACAAAAAAAATTCTGACAGGTATTTTTCTCATGCCAGATATTTCTCCAATCCAAACACACTCAATCACAACCAAAACCACAACCACAACCTCAACCTCAACTTCAGCCTTAACCGGAACTCTACCGGGCATCAAGAGATGAATTGCGAATTGAGTGTGTACTGTACACAAAAGTACCGCAATTGAAATACCATCATCTGCACAGAGGATATATTTAGTTACTCCCGAAACAATATATATACCAATCCACAAACAGCCGCCCCGCCCGCCCCCTTGCCCCACCATGCCCTCCCCTCCACACAGACACAGCGAGAGATCAAGATAACATTATATATAATGCGTGTACAAGTTGATAGTTGGCAAACAAAAGTTCAAACAAGCAAATACAAAATGTATGTAAAAAATATCGTGTATTATAATCAGACTTAAGAAAGTTTATCGATAACATGTACTTTAAGCTAGAAACACAGAAAGAGAGAGAGAGAGCGAAAAAGAAAAGTTTGTCATACCAAAAAGAAAATGCAACATTCATTTTTGGTTTTTTTTTTCGATTGCAAGCACACACATACACGCTCTCACACACACATATATACACACATGATCATTCATCATGCAAGTTCTGATCTACACAATATAAGATAATAAATGGCAAAAAAAAAAACGCTTAGGTCATAAAGAGTAAAATACAAACCAAAAATCTAATTAAGAAAAATAAATCAAACATTGAACACTTTTCTGTAGTGTTTCTAATCGGCTCCATAACAATTAATTAAAAATGAATAGAGCAACACTGGCCGGTAAGCGGGCAAACAGGCAGCAGCTGCAGCAGCCGCAGAAAAAGAAGGAGAATAAAGAAGAAGAAATGTATTGTACAAGGTTGCCCATAAATTCGATAAGCAATTAACGATAGGTTTTTTTTTTTTAATTTCAACGTATTTTCTTCGCAATCGAACGATTAAAAATATGCAATAAATTATTAGACAAACATACAACACACAGGCACATTAATGATTGTTTATGTGTGTGTGTGTATCTGTGTGCGTGTTTTTGTGTATTTGTAAATAAATACAACAATAGTTTCTATTGTGAGTGGCAGAGTTGTAGCGAGTATCAACAAAATTTGAAAAACGCTTTAAAAAACAAACAAAAACAAATTGCAACAATTTTACAACAACAACAACAGCAACAAAAAACTGGAATTTTTGCAGCCAAGCTAAAAGCGACTCATGTATTGTATATAATGTTTCTAGGTCAAATGTCGAGCAATCACTGGTGCAACAACAACAACTACAACAGACACAACAACAACAACAACAACGACAACAGCACCAAAATAGCACATTTAACCATGCACAACACTCCCCAAACACGCATAGTTCACGTAGCCATCATGGCCATGTCCTTGCCAACAACAGCAACAATTCGCGCAACTCCTCATCCTCCTCCTCCAACAATTCCTCCGCCGCCGGTGCCAACAATTCATCGGCGAATAGCAGATGCTCCCCAAATGTGAACGCCTCAGCTTCAGCGGCTGCTGCAGCCGCTGCAGCAGTCGCCGCCAATATGCACGCCCTGCTCGGCAGTCCCTTCAATTACAATATGCCCTCCACCCGCGCCGACTACACAAATCTCGCACTGTGGAATCAGCTAACGCCGGCAGAGCGTTTGCTCTTCACGCAGCAAATGAAAGGTGCCGGCATTGGCGTTGCCAACTGCATGGGAGGTGGCAGCGGTGTTGCCAGTCCGTCACAAAAGCCGCACAGCTCGCTGGGTGGCAATTTTCCGCCACTTCCCTCGCTGCCCCTGGACACGGACCTGATAACCATGCTGGACTACAATAATCCCAATAAACAAATGGCCAATAGAAGCAACAAGACACCTGCTAACGCAGGAGGTGGTACATTTACCAAGCCTATTGTGCCGCCACTTATATCCGATGAGCATCATCAGCAGCAGCAACAACAACAACAGCAGCAGCAACAACAGCAGCAGCAGCAGCAGCAGCAGCAACAACAGCAGCAGCAGCAACAACAGCAGCAGCAGCAACAAAGTGGCAAGAAGCGTGGTGTTACCACAATTCCATTGAATTCCACGCAAGCATTGGAGGATTTTGAAAAGAAGTTTAATATGACAGACGAGATGCGCGCCGTTATACATAAGGTCCTGGCCAATCCTGATCTCTCCACATCCATACAGACCAATGCAAATGCGAATGCGAATGCAGCGCATAACCACAATAGTAATCCCCATCCCGTGCCCTCATACATCTCACCACCCATGTCGCCGGCGATTGGTGTCACAAATGTGACAACTTTATCGCTGGCCTCCAATCCCAATGTGACCATAACTCCTCAGTTGCCCGGACATTTTCTGCATTCACCCTCCAGCTCTTGCTCTAGCTCGAGTGCATCCACAACGGCCGCATCACCGTTGGGCAGCAGCAGCAGTGGTGGTGGTGCTGCTGCCGGCGGCGGCGGTGGTTACAGTGCAGGTGCAGCAGCCCGCCAAAAGAGCGTCATATGCTCAACCAAAGCCAATTCTCTGCCATTGGCCATACTCTCACTAGCGAGCGGGGGCGGCGCCGTTGGAGGTGGCAACACCTCCGGTTCGCGTCATAAGCAATTGCTTAGTGGTTACGGGCGTCAGACACACAGCCATCAGTTTAGTATTGGTAGCCATTTGGACGGCATAGGGAGCACAACAATTACACCAAGCACAACGCCTACTGACGTAATCGATTTGTCTTCATCCCGAAGGTCGCTAGCAGCCTCCGCATTCCATCAGCAGCAACAGGCAGCGGCCGTGCAACAGCAGCAACAACAGCAACAGGCTGCGGTGGCGCAGCATCAGCGCATGTCCGCCGCCCTGGCCCATCATGCCCAGCAAATGCAACAGAACGGTGGACGTAGCGTCAGTAGTGGTGGCGGTTCCAGTGCTGCCTCCTCATCTGGTAGCAGCACTACGTCAAATTCCAACAGCGCCTCATTGCATCTCCAGCGGCACGCGGCGCTGGCGCATGCAGCGGCCGCCTGTGGTGCCAGTGATGGTACACAAAGATTGTCCGTAATACCCGAGATACCCAGCAGCAGTATGAATCTGACACCGTACAAGGTCCAAAAGGTCTGCGTCGAGAAGCATCTGGTGCCCTGCATTAACATGAAGGCCTACAATGACTCAGAGCAGCTAATGACCCTCACCGAGTTCCAGAAAAACTTCTTCCCCCCCGTAGCTCTAGATCATTGCAAGCGACTGATCGAGGCTCTGGGTGTGGAACTCTATAAGGCAAATCGGTAAGTAATCGGATATGTCCCTCCTTTCTCTTCTATATATTTTTTTTGTAACGCGTAAACAGAAATCGGAGATCACCAGTCTTTGCTTTTATCGAATTTTAACATTTCTGTTTATGTTAATGTTGACTTTTTGTTAAGTTTAAATTTCAGAAAAAGAGAATAGTAAAAATATCGCGTAAACAGAAAACTGATATTTCCAATCTTTGCTTTGATAGAGTTTTAACATTTCTGTTAATGTTAATGGTTATGTTAACTTTCTGTTTAGTTTAAACTTCAGAAAAAGAGAATAGTAAAAATATCGCGTAAATAGAAAACGGATATTGCTAATCTTTGCTTTTATCGAATTTTAACATTTCTGCTTATGTTAATGTTAACTTTCTGTTAAGTTTGAATTTAGAAAAAAAATGCGTACATTTAAGTACTTGCTGCAAGACAATTTTAGTATTTTTCTATGCACGTACATGTATATTTCTAACATTTTTTAGTCCCTTTCTCCGAAAATTCTGCGAATGCAACTCTGTATAGAATTTTTCAGTGTGTCCTTACGGAAGATCAGTTACAATTCAAAGTATAGTTTTTTTTAATATTAATAATACATATTATTAATTTTAGACAAATTTATTAATTTTGTTTATTATTCTGTTTGGTTTTTTAACAGGCGACAAGTGCAGATACTTATGGAATACGATCGTACCTATAATGAGAATATGCCGCTGGTGCAGGTGCGGGACATTATAAAATACATGACCCAGCTGACCTTCATGACCCGTCAAACCGAGCAGCCGCCACCAAAGCGCACTCGTACCAGCTAGGAATTAAACTGGGGAGCACAACAAGTACCTGCGCCACCTACACAAGCCCAACCAACGGCGAAAACGAAAACAAAAGCAACACCTGCAGAAGCAGCACAACCTTCGCCGCCCCCACCCCAAACACAAACAGAACCACAAACACAAACAGAACCGCAAACACAAACAGAGCCACAAACACAAACACTTACAGAACACATTACAACAACACCGACACCAGTTACACCAGCAACACCAGTTCCAACAGCAACACAAGTTACACCAACAACACCAGAATTACTACCACCACCACCTAAACGAAAAGTACCTACAGCTCATATGGTACCGCCAGCAGCACCACCACCACAACGGCACCACCATCATCATCATCACCATCACCACCACCCACAAATACACGAACAAGCACACCAACAAGCACACCAACAAGCACACCAACAGGCGCATCAACAGACACCCCATCAAGTGCCCCCTCAATTGCCCGCGCATGTGCCCCCGCAAATATCACCACACGCACCTCCTCAAGTACCGCCACAGGCACACCAACAAGTGCCCCAAGAAGCACACCAACAACCACACCAACATCCGCACATACATCATCATCAATCACACATGGAACAACAACACCAAGCTCACCTGCAACACCAAGCACGCCTTCAACAACAACAAGCTCTCATGCTGAAACAACAAGAACAACACAAACAACGTGAACAACTACGTGAACAACAACGTAAGCAACTACGTGAACAACAACGTGAGCAACAACGTGAGCAACAACGTGAGCAACAACGTGAGCAACAACGTGAGCAACAACGTGAGCAACAACGTGAGCAACAGACACCGCAACAATGTGAAGAACAGCTACAAAAACAACGTGAACAACAGTTGCAACAACAGCGTGAACAACAGATACACCAACAACAGATACCACAACAACGTGAGCAACAGATACCACAACAACGAGAGCAACAGACACCACAACAACGTGAACAACAGTTACAACAACAACGTGAACAACAGTTGCAACAACAACGTGAACAACAGATACAACAACAACGTGAACAACAGATACAACAACAACGTGAGCAACAGACACCACAACAACGTGAGCAACAGACACCTCAACAACGTGAACAACAGATACAACAACACCGTGAACAACAGATACAACAACAACGTGAACAACAGATACAACAACAACGTGAACAACAGATACAACAGCACCGTGAACAACAGATACAACAACACCGTGAACAACAGATACAACAACAACGTGAACAACAGTTACAACAACAACGTGAACAACAGTTGCAACAACAACGAGAACAACAGTTGCAACAACAACGAGAACAACAGTTGCAACAACAACGTGAACAACAGATACCACAACAGCAAGAACAAGAGCAACACATACAACAACCACAGCAACACATACCACAACAACCACAGCAAGAACAACACATACAACAACAACAACCAGAACACATACAACAACAGCAGCAGGAACACTTAAATCAACAACAAGAAGAACTCTTAAAACAACATCAGGAACACATAAAACAACAGCATCGCATACAACGTCAGAAACACTTACAACAACAACAGCTGCATATGAAACAACAAGAACAGTTACAACAACAAGAAAAACGACATCAAAAACAACAACAAAAAGAACAAGAGCAACAGCGACACCAACTAAGGATGCAGCACCAACATCAACAGTTAGCTGAACATCAACACCATCATCAACACCAACAACAACACCAACAACAACAACTACAACAACTCCATCAACAACAGCAACAACAGCAACAACAGCAACAACAGCAACAACAGCAACAACAGCAACAACAGCAACAACACCTCCAACAACATCAGCAACAACACCTACACCAAGAACACCAACAACAGGCAAGACGACGCAGCAGTACCTACGAAACGTTGTACTCCCGCAGCCATCGCCCGCTAGATTATGCGGCGAAGCGAGAGAGACGTATGTCAATGCAAGGACCAGACCCTCCCCCCGCAATGCACCACGTAGTACTGCCCCACGCGGCACTACATCACGCAGCACTGCACCACGCAGCACTGTCGCACGCGGCACTGCCAACATCACGGACAGCAGCAAGAATCTCATCGCGACCAGGACCGTTGCCTGGTTTGCATCTGCCAGGACCGTTGCCTAGTTCGCACCTGCCAGGACCGTTGCCTAGTTCGCACCTGCCAGGACCGTTGCCTGGTTCGCACTTGCCAGCACCATTGCCTGGTTCGCACTTGCCAGCACCGTTGCCTGGTTCGCACCTGCCAAGACCGTTGCCTAGTTCGCACTTGCCAGCTCCATTGCCTGGTTCGCACCCGCCAAGACCGTTGCCTAGTTCGCACCCGCCAAGACCGTTGCCTGGTTCGCACCTGCCAGCACCATTGGCAGTATCGTTGCCAGGTCCGTTGCCGGGTCCGATACCAGCACAGTTGCCAGCACCGCCGCCAGTCTTAGCGCGTCTGCAGCAGCAACAGGAGCTGCAACGGCAGCAAAAGAAGCGGCAGCATGCAGAACGTAGCAGCAGCGTCATCACCTCCACCGGAGTTGTGGGTGCGAACAGGACCAGCCAGAAGAGCGCCGCACATCGCTCTGCGGAGGCGGAGAATGCCTATGTGTACTCAGGAGCCACTGCCAATATATTAAGTCCGCCGCTTAGTGTCGCCGGTGCCCATCCGCCGGAGCCGCGTTCGCACATCTTTGATTGGAACTTAAGGAACGAATTGCAACAACGACAACGGATTCAGCCGCCTATGCCGATGCCTGTGCCACACGAGTCGAACGTCTCGAACGCACGGAAACAAGCTGCAGCTGCAGTCGCTGATGCAGTCGCTGAAGCAGCGGAACGGCAAAGCAAGCAACGCCGTCACAGCTTTTGCCTTAGTTTACAAACGGCACAGGGCTGCTCAAGCCTATCGCCAGCTTCGTCCACCAATTCATCTGCTGCTTCCCCAACGGCGGCTGCTTTGGCTGCCTCCTACTATGGTGCCTTCACCGCGCCCTATCATCACATCGGCGCAGCGGCAGCTCACCACGCCCATGGGCAACCGTCGCCAACCATTTTCCCACCCACGCCACCACCATCGGCACCTTGGGTGCAACCCTGGTATCCGGGTGAGACCATATGACCCGCGGAGTAATCACATGGCCCAAGACAAAGGCCATGTGATTTATAATATATATATATATCTATATATATCTAACATATTTATTAATTTGTTTCAGAATTACAATTAACAATCGATAAACTAATTAGTATTTAAATTTTTGATTTTTGGTTTGATATTTTTTTTTTTGTTTTTTTGTTTAGCTTTAAGTAGGTTAACTAATTAAATTCTCGGCATTATATGCCGCAAGTAATCGCTAATCGTTAATCGACAATCGATAACTGCTATTGTAAATGTATCGAGGCAAACGCCGCTCGCTAATTGAAACTGTCGTTCGGCTTGATCCTCGGTTAAAAATCATTTTTTGAACCTATATTCATTGAGAACTCAAAGAACTGATTACTTTAAAGCCACAACAACTAATTAAATTAATCTGTGTCAAAGGTCAATGTCATCCCTAGGCCAAAACACAATCATTTCAATTTCGCTACTGTTTTCAATGCGTGCGCTCTCTCAGCCCGCTTCAAAATTTAAAACAAAAAACAAAAGATAAATTAAATTAATATATATATACATATAAACTTAAAATTAAAATACAACCTCAACAAAAACAAAAAAAAAACGAAAAATAATTTATAAAATATAAAATACAACAACAGTTACAGCTCGTTCGATGGCGTCAAACTGACTGCATAGTTATAGATAATTCTTTTTGTAGCAATATATATATAGATATATATATAAATAAATAGCATACATTAAATATAAATACTTACACATACATAACATATACATATATTTATATATAAATATATAAATTATATAGTCATTCATTTGTAATTGTAAGCAAGAAATTAAATTTCTTGCATCCTACTCAATAAATAAAATCAAATGTATAAAATAATTATATACGGCTTACAAAAAGCTTCGTTAAAAACATGTTCCATAAGAAAAGAAACTACTTATAAACTTTGTAAATTAAATATTTCCAACTCTAAATGTTATTCTAAAGAAAACAAAAAACAAAAAACAAAACAAAAAAGCATAAAGTAAATCATATATAAGAAAAAAGTAATGGAAAGTATATCTAAACTAACTGAAAGAAACAAATATGTTAAAAACATACAAAAAAAGAAAAAATATTAATATTATTATTATATATATATATATATATATACATAAAATTAATGCTTATGTTATACAATGTATGCATATAGTAATGTGCATAGACGTGTAAATTACGTAATTAATATCCGTTTTATGGATTATTTGGCAAAGAACAACAACAATACGCAAAACAAATATTTATTTTGTATTATTATTTTATTCTAGTTTCTAGACATACATTTATTTTGTGCTGTTATTAAATTAGATGGGAATTGATTTCAAGAAATTTATTTTGTTCTCTTTATTATTTTATTAGCCTCAAGAAAATCTTCAATTTTAATTTGTTTGTAAAAGCCGTTAAAGTATTTATGCACATAATTTCTTATAATATTTATCGTTTTTTTTGTCCAACAAGAAAATAGTATTAAGAGAAATACAGAATTAAGTAAAATAAATTTAAAAAATCATAAAACGTTAAAAGTGCTTTGTGTGTTTATCATTCGTTGAGCTCGTTAATCGTCACTAAGTGGCAACGCCATTTGACTTTCAATGCTTACAATTGAGTGGCAGCACTGCGATACTCAACAGATGCGTGATTGTATATCGATATATCGGTAGAAAAAATACTTAGTTTGATAATGCAACCCTGTTCTGCGGCCAGCCAACAAAACATCCAGATAAATAATAATAAAGCGCAGCTCAAGGCCCCAAGGCGTCGCCAAAGAACGTGAATGCAATGGGTTTTCCGCGCATTCTTAGCAAAAACAATAAGATATATACGAAGCTTGGGGAATTTTGTCTGTCCGGCGACAGCTTTTGGATTGTCTGTCACACTTGCCAGGAAGAGTTGCAGACGCAGGACGCCTTCTGGAAGCACATACAAGATGAGCACAACTTTCTGCACGGCGTTGCCAAGGTAAACAATACTCTGGTGCCTTCGTCTCGCCCCGCTCGGCTCATCGATAAATTCAATTCTTTTTGGCGCCTAAAATTTGTATGCATAATTTGATGTTTGTTTGTATTCATATATTTACCACAGCAGGAGCACAGCCGCACATCCAGCTATTGCCTGACAGATGTGGACGCAACGGCGACGACGTCGAGCACCACAACAGTCCAGACAGCAG
Source organism: Hirtodrosophila trivittata (assembly GCA_035045065.1). Taxonomy (NCBI): domain Eukaryota; kingdom Metazoa; phylum Arthropoda; class Insecta; order Diptera; family Drosophilidae; genus Hirtodrosophila; species Hirtodrosophila trivittata. The sequence goes on along the minus strand of JAWNNK010001028.1, from coordinate 10,226,933 downwards.
GTAATGTCACATCAGTAACCATGCCGTTAGCCTTATATCACTGTGCCACGAAGTACAGTGAGGATGAACAGAGAGAAGTTGCTGCCGCAGTTGAACTGCACGAGGTGCAACAGCAGCAGCAGCAACAACAACAGCAGCAGCAACAACAGCAGCAACAACAACAGCAACAGCAGCAACAGCAACACCAACAACAGCAGCAGCAGCAACAACATATACACCAGCAACATCAGCAACAGCAGCAGCAACAACAGCGGGATACAGTTAAGGATTTAGCCGAGCTGCATGCGGCGGCTGCTGCTGCCACGGCAGCGGCTGTGGGCGAGAGTAGCACACGTACCAACAGCGGCATTGACATTAAAGTAGAACCTACCAGTCTGACGCTGACACCTGAAATGCAGGCCGCGGCAGCTGTCGCTGCGGCAGCGAACACCACCATCTATCATTTGTCACAGGTGGTGCCCGCGCCTCCGCCACCGCCACCCACGCCTAGCTTCGTCAGCGCCGGACCAACCAGCACAGTTAGAGTAAGCACAACGCCGCCCCATGCGGTAATAGCTGGACCAGGAGCTGTCACACAGCAACCATGCAACACGATCACCATGTCGGTGGCCGCAGCGGCAGCGGCGGCGTGTATGCCACTGCTGGCGGGTCCAGAGCTGGTGCCAAAGGACTCAAACAGCACAACGGCCAGCGCCAGCAGTGCCGTCTCATCGGATGATGGTGAACGTTGGTACATCTGCGATTACAATAGCTGTGGCCTGAAGTTCAAGTACAAGTCGCGCATGGAGCTGCATCGGGTCGTGCATAGCAAGGAGCGTCGTTTTAACTGTGAAATGTGTAGTGCTTCCTTCAAACAGTCGTGTAATCTGTCCACGCATCGCAAAAAGAAGCACTTAATGCGGGGTATGAAGGGTGAGATGATGCCCCAGCGATTCTAGGTGCCTTGCGTCGGCTTCCCAATGGGCAGTGCAAATTTATTAGTGTATAGCTGTTAATCTCTAACCCCCAACCTCCTCCCCCAACTCACTCCTCGTATCCGTTTAAAATTTGTTTTGTGAACGTTTTAAATATTGATTTTAGTTTATACTATACACACTTACACACATATATATATATATATATATATATATATATAATATAATTTGATGTACTTTACGCATAGTTTTAGTCCTCTTCCTGCTCCTAATCCCACTCCTGTTCCCGTTCCCAGTATGTGATTAGACGGTGTTAAGGCTTAAGCGAGGTTATGTTAACCTCTGAGTGTAGAGTATAAAGCGAATCAGTGATCTTTAATTGATTTTGCAATAATACGAGAGCGCATATATATATATATATATATATATATATATATAAATATATATATATAAAATATATAATATATGCTATATACATATGTTAAAATGTACACGCAATTTTTATATAGTCGTTAAGTATGAAAGGGAAATGAATAGTTACCGTTAAACTAAGTTAACATATTTTAAGCAGCCATCATCAAAAGCAGAAACCAGTTTCAAGCCCGTTAGTCAGTTGTTAACAATTATACATATACATATATACATGTATATATTTATATATACACTTATTACATACCTAATTATAAGGAGAATGTGTTTGTATTGTCAACCTCCCAACATCAGCAATCAGTCCATAAACACAACAACAACACAACAACAAATGCAAATACAAATGCCGTAACGATTGCTAAAAAACAAACCGCGTCAACTTTTGATTCTATTCGAATCGAATTTTCCGAATTCGCTCTTATAATATTCTGTGCAAGTTCTGTGACTGTGTTTAAATACGGGGTGTGTGTCGTGACTGGTTGGTGTCCAATCGAAAGACGCTAGTCTAAAAATACAAGTGTTTGTTTCGAATTCGCCGCGTTCGTGTCTGAGCTGCCATAATTACGCAACATAACCAGTGCAAATTTTAGCAGACTTCGGCTCTGAACCTGGCTATGAGCGCTTGTTGTAAGCGCGTATAAGAAACAACAGCAGTTTTAGTAGACTTCGGTTCTGGTCTAGGCTTTTTTGTCAGCAAGTGAATAAATAACGATAAATTAAATTTTAAAATTTAAATAAAAATATTTATTATAGCTAAATTTTGTTTAAAATATTGTTTAAGTAATGCAAATTTTGCTGCATTTAAAGCTTTCCATGTTCTTTTATTTTATTTTATTTCTATCAAATAATGAGCTATAAGTTAGCTGTTATATATTTACTTAACGCATCTGTTTGTAGAGTCTATATATATAATATATATATAAAAAGTAGTATATAACTTACTATAATTAGAGTTGGTGTGAGATATTAACATACAGTGTGTGTGTGCCTTAAGTGTGTAGAAGAAAATTGCGCAGCTTTTTTGTGAAGGATTTTGTGAGTCGCCAGGTTAACAAGTCAAATGGGATGATACGCTTAGGTCTCCGACAAATGTTACAGGTGAGTCTGTTAGCTAATTGAATATACTGGTAGATTAACTCTTTGAACTTGATACTTATTAGAATATATATATCTTTAAAGTTGTGAGTAAAACGTAACAGCTCTGAAAAAGTTGTCAAATTTTGCGGTGTGGAATTTCAAGGCATTTCTAATGGAACTTTTAATTAAATTTACCGCACATTATTAATTTAACAAAAATATCTGTACATCAAAATGGAATTCAGATTTCAATTAGCAAACTTAATGAACATTTCATTGAAAATAAAATAGAGAAAATAGAAACAAGAAGAGGGAAGACGGAAGACGGAAAGGAAGAGAACTGAAATAGAGCCTCGCCTCTAACTAGTTGATAAAAAAGATAACAATTTCAATTTCCATTTACATTTCCTTTTTCATATGCAGCTGCATGTGCACACATACACATTTGTGTGTGTGTGTGTGGAAACACATCAAAAGCTGACTGCTATGACACTTAAATGCAGTCAGTGCATCGGATCGGGTTCCTCTTAAAATTTAATGAACAGACGTCATTTTTGTTTGCTGTGGATATTTGATGTGTGTGTGTGACTGTGTATTGATATTTAGTATTTGTTTTGCGCGTGTGTGCGTGTGTGTGTGTGTGTGTAAATACGTTGAAGGCAAACTGAAGAGGAAAAAAGCGGAAATTGAAATGTGCTGCTCACTAGATTTTTGAAAGGTTTTTTGTGTTGATGGCTGCTTCGCTTTGTATGCAGCACATCGATATCTACTTATGTGTATGTGTGTGTGTGTGTTTGTATGTATGTGCATGCTTGAACAAATAAGACACACATACATACATATGTACACGCACGCTCAATTTGTTTACAGGCCTTGGCTCTTTCGCACTTAAGCAGATACATGCAAGACCAGACATGCACACGCACGCATGCATAAATACATACACAAAAAACACACCTACACACACACACACACACACACACACACACACACACACACACACACACATATACATATGTTGAACTTGAACTGTCTGCCAAAAGGTGCTTTCCATCATTTGCGACAAGCTCTGCTAATGAACAAAGAGTGGGAGTGAGAAAGAGAGAGGGAACCAGACCACAGATGGCGTTTAATTGTTGCAACTGCTGCTGAAAATGCTTCTACAATGCAACATTTGCAACATTTTAAACTATTTTAAAGTTGTTAAAATTGACTTACTTTTGGTAGTCAAACACTGAAAATACTTTATGAACATACCAAAACTTTAAGAGTTGCTTCTTCTGTGAAGTTAACAGCTATTAAATAATGATTGTAATTTCTAGCAGGTAACCTCAGTCTACCAAGTGGAGACCTCTCTCAAAGGGCAAAGCAAAGATCTCAATGAAAGGGTATAACTTCTGTCTTTATAACCCGATCTTTATGTGTACTATGTAATCGTGGGCTAATAATGAAAATCTTTGGTTGGAAAATAAGCTTTAAAATCGCTTTTGATCGATTTGCAGAGGATTTTAACCAAACGTAATCTGCAATTTATTTATTTATTTTATTGATCTTAACTATTTTATTTATTTTTGTATTTATTTATTTTAATTATTTTGTTTTATTTATATTATTTATTTTATCTATTTTATTTATTTTATCTATTTTATCTATTTTATCTATTTTATTTACTTTATTTATTTTATTTATTTTATTTATTTTATTTATTTTATTTATTTTATTTATTTTATTTATTTTATTTATTTTATTTATTTTATTTATTTTATTTATTTTATTTATTTTATTTATTTTATTTATTTTATTTATTTTATTTATTTTATTTATTTTATTTATTTTATTTATTTTATTTATTTTATTTATTTTATTTATTTTATTTATTTTATTTATTTTATTTATTTTATTTATTTTATTTATTTTATTTATATTATTCAATTATTCAATTATTCAATTTTTATTTGTTTGATGTCAACTTTTAAAACGACCAAAAATTTGAAAGTAAAAAAAGATTAAAGTAGTATTAACATAAATTACATTAAGTATAATTTAATTTATTAAATTCTAACTGAAATTAAGAATTTAATATTTTGAATTTTAAACTTAAAATTAAAGTTAAGGTCGGGATGTACAAAGTAAATGTATTAAAATAATGAAAAAAATATTGAAGAGGATTGAGAAAAGCCCAAACATATCACTAAGATTAGTAAAGCTTTTAGTTTTAGTTAAAAAGTTAAGAATTTGGTTTTAAATAGTTTGAAAACTCGAAAAAGTGAGTTACAGTCAACACAGAGCACGCGAAAAGTTTAATTTCATAGTTTGAAATTTCACGTTTATACATTTTAGGTTCGTTTATGGGTGTTACCACGCCCACTTTTTCATAAATCATGCCAAACAGCCCATTAATTGTGAACTAACTAACTAGTTATGCCCTAACAAAATGCTTGAATTAATTGATTTAATTAATTTATGCGAAAAAAGTGCTCAAATTCCCCATAGTGCAATGGTCAGAGAAATACATACAAGTATGTGTATATGTATATGTATAGATATTTATTTATATATATACACGCACACTCATACACATATACATGTGTAGAGTAGCAGCGGCAGTTTCGCAGTGCATTATTTATTTAACAGCATTCATACATTTCCCCAGCTCCTGTTACTTCTGCCTTGTTGCCCCTCCCCTGTTATCACACATTCGTATTACCCCTCCCTGTTACCTGTCGCCGCAACTGCGACTGCGACTGCGACTGTGACTGCGGCTGCGACTGCGGCTGCTTACGACGCCAAATTAAATATTTGCAAAAATTGGTCTCCTCATTTGTTCGCCATATTGTAAAAGCAGGTCAGAATTGTAAAAAAGGAAACAAACGGGGAGATAGACAGAAAGGGACACAGACAGAGAGAAAGAGTGGGAAGATGGGGAGGGGGTTTGCCGGGGTGGAAGAGACAGTATTTAATTAGGCAGCGAGGCTTAAATAGTTACGAAAATGTATGCAGCTGAGTCCAGCATGGAAATAACTCTCAAATTGAAGTCGCTAATTAAAAGCGAAACAACAACATTACATCCTGCTTCTGACTGTGTGTGGGTGTGTGTGTGTGTGTGTGTGTGTGTGAAAGCGTGTGCTGCTTCAAAAGAATAAACTACGCAATCAAATTGAAATTCTTCCTGTTGTGCGAGTAGTTCCCGTCTGTTTTTCATTTGCCTGTTTATAGCGCTTCATTCGCTTGATTGCATGGGGTATATTTGACTCCGACTTCCTTTCATGTCCTTTCATGTCCTTTAACACTACATAACAGAGCAGGAGTGGCAATAGCACTGAATGAGTCCTTTGAGGCAAGAGTTTTGAATTAGAAGTTCAAATGGATTCAAATTTAATGTTTATTGCAATAGTTTCAATCGAAACCGAAACAGATGAAACAGATAAATTACAATAAGAAACAAAAGGGTTCACTCCATGTTCTCCTGGTTAACTATGTTTAAGGATTCAGTGTAACAGGATAATCCTGTGGAATCCTCAGTGATCTCACTTAATTAAAAGCAGATATCCTTTTCTTTTCATGATCCGCATTGAAACGCTTAAAAATACGCAAAACTCCATAAGAATCAGCATAACCCACTGGACTCTTATGTACTGCTCAGCCTTGCCCCGTGATGCTGCCACATACATATGTTGCACGTTAGCCACAAAATGCACAAAGCAGTGGCAACACAAAGATCCAGTTATGGTTGCCCAGGTGCCAGAGTCGTGGGTATATATAATGACTTTTACCAGGTCACTTGGAACATGGAATCTTCCGACTACTATTCCGACTCGTCTTGCGGCTTACCTTGCATCTCAGCCAGCTCGTAGATCCTAGTTTGCAGCAGGAAGTACCAAATCGCAAGTACCAAATACACAAACTTCTTCCAATTCATTATTCGATAAAAATATATATTTTATAAAAATAGAAGCAAACTGATTGAGGTTACATTAAATGTTTCTTTTATCGGTAAATGATTTAATGTTTTTCCTGAATTCGATTCAAGTGTTGCTTAGACGAAAGTTTCAGACATAGAAATTTATCAATTTATAGATATATTGGATCACTGCTAAATGAAGTTCAGTTAAACCCATGCGTATCGAATTATCTAAAAAGTTATTTTAATCAATTTATCGATAAGGAACTTCTTTCTTTTATCAGTATGTTTTATGTTACCTATATTCCAATTGATTTCTCGACTCGAATAACATAAGTTTCAGTGCATCTATCGGAATATCCATAGGTTACACAATCTTTTATACTTGCAAATCAATTAATCGATAACAAAAACATAAGCTGCAGTGTGTCTATCGCAGTATACGTTATATTTTAGATAGTTGTATGGAAATATATTAGGATATCAGATAGATTAGATCACTGCCAAACCAATTTCAGATAAACATCGTTGTCGATTTATCTGTAATAATATTACTCTAGTAGTATTTTAATACATTTATCGATAAGAACTTAAGTTTCTGTGCTTTTATCAAGGCATCCAATGTGGTCCGTATAGTCCAAGTGCTGCCTTGATATCAACAGTGCATATATTAGAATATACGTTAAATTGTATTATATGCGTGAAAATCGATTAATCGATAACTATATAACATAGATTGCATAATATATAAGGGTATCAGTTAGATTAGATCACTGCGCAATCAATTTCACATAAGCATATCAGTAATATTTATTTTAATCAAATTATCGATAATATTCTGCTTTAATCAATAACATGCATATGCAATAATAATATGTTACGTATATGCGAATCTATTTCTTGGTAGCAACAGCATAAGTTGTAGTGCATCGGAGTATACACTACATTATGTTAAAAATCGATTAATCGATAACAATACCATAGGTTGCATTGTATATGTTGTATATATCGGAGTATATGCTACATTATAGATTCTCCCATAGAAATACATCAGGATATCAGATAGATTAGATCACTGCTCAATGAAATTCAGATAGACATATCTATGTATTGCTATCGATTTATCTGTAATAAGAGCAATAATAGGTATACCTATCGATTTATCGATTACAACCTAAAGTTGAAAGACATCCAATGTGTTATGCTATGTATATTCCAATTGATTTCTCGATAACCATAACATATCTTGCGCCTATCGAAGTATACCTTACGTTATGTTTTATGCGAGCAATTCGATTTATCGATAACAACAGAAGTAGCTGAATTGCTGCTAATTGCATACCATTAAGTTTTACAGGGTATCTGATTACAAAGCAGTGCAACACACTTGAATCTCCCTGTGTTTGTCTGCTTCTTGCTCTGTTTGTTGTTCGTGTGTTGGTGCAGCAGTTGCTGCTGCAGTTGCAGTTGCAATTGTTGCAGCTGGTGCGGTTTCAGTTGCTTGTTGCTTGAGTGATGAGAGCCCTAAACGTTTGTGATTACTTGTGCGGCTAATTGGGGCGCTCCTTGATAAGCTCCTGGCTTGTGGCAAGCAGGTTGCAACATTTGTGGCACTTGCCACTTAACATGTCCTGTCTCTCTCTCTCTTTATCTCTTTCTGTGTGTGTAATTACTTCTAAGGCCTGCTGGCCGTAAATTATCATTTGCCTAAAAGTAGTAAATTTTCTGCCTGTCATTTCATATTTAATGGTACTTACACACACACACACACACACACACACGCACACACACACGCACAGCAGTTGGCAACAAGATGCAAAAGGCAAAGTTGTTAGCTTGAAATGTGCAATTAATTACATTGAAAGGACGAAGGACTGCTCACTGCCACTCAGGAGTGGCTATCGTCGCCTTAACAGAGTCCTGCATATTTAATGAGCAACTGTTGTTGCAACTGCAACTGTTGTTGCGACTGCAACAGCTGCAGTGACAAATTAGTTTTGCTGCCATATTAAATAGCTCATTATTTGAAATTATTTGCAATTAATTGCATTATGGATGTCAAAAACGATACGTTGGCGCCCACTCTACGTTCGTGCAACATGCCACATGCCGCACACCACATGCCACACACACACACACCACAAGCCGTTAGCATAACCGTTAGCAACAGCTTCTATCCAATTTGAATTACAATTTGTGGTTAAAACAAGTTCTTTGGGCAATTTTCTCTTACACTCGAACTTCTTCTCACGTCTGCGCTCCGACTCTTTGGCCTTCCAGTCCTGGAAGGTAGGTGATGCCTCAATGCGGCATATGTGTTTTTATGAGACGTTGGTGACATTAGACAGCAGTTGCTGGTAGAACCGTTTCTTGTGAACAGACTCCAACGTGTCTGGCAGCTCAATAAAATTCTCGGTTGAGATGCTACTTGAAGCTGATGTCCCGCGGGGTGTAGGGGCTTGGTGTCTGTTTATTGTAGTCCTGGATACTCTGTAGTCTCTTTTTCTTGTCCCAGACATTCTCTGGACTGCCTGAACTGTTGACGTTGATAGCTTCAAGGAAAGCAGAAGGTCCACTTCGATCTCAGTCTGTTTCATAATTTTTCCTATAAAATTTATAGCAAATGCTTCTATACGACTTTTCCAGCTATAGCTAACTTATACAATATAAATTTTCCTGTTTTTCTCCAAGATTTTCACCCTATGTTAATAGAGAAACTTAAATCTGTAGCACATTTCCCAGTCTGTGCGAACTGGCACTCATTTTCCAGCCAGTTTCCAGTGCGTTCTCTTTGGCGCTGGGAAATTTTCTCTTTCGCTTCAGTTTTAAGCTTAAACTGTTAAGCGGACCAACAAGCCAGCGTATACCCCTTGCCCACGTCTCAGCCTGCCCCCCATATCCAGCTCATCCCATTGTCAGAGCCGTGTGTGATAGACTCGGTTCTTAGGCACGCTTAGGAGCAGTTACATGTGGGATAACGTAAAGGATTTAAGCTACTTGCCGTTGAGCCAGCGTTCCGGATCCAAAGGGTTGGCCTAAAGTATGTGTGTGTGTGTGTGAGTGTGAGGTTAAGTGGCACACAGAGCACATACAGGTAAATGTAGCCGCTGTTGGTGTAGGCATACCAATTTTGGGGGCCATCTCTGGATTATGTCTAACGGTGCTTTGTCAAGGACAAATGAGACGCGGCATCACTTTTCATAGCCTACTTATGGGCGCGCCAAGGTAGTTGCAGCTGCAGCCTCTGCTTTCGGTGGGAAAGCGTATCCCAAAAGTGCTGGCACCCAGGGATCGGGAGGGACACACACACAATGGCCGTTCAATTGAGCACCATTAAAGCGACGGGATAACAATGAGCAGCGGCGTATGAGTCATCCTCTGCTGCTGCTGTTGGTACTAACAATGCCAGTGGTGGGCGTGGCAGTTGGGCTGTAGAGGGTAGAGGGTAGAGGCCAGGGCCTAGGGGGGTCTCATGTGAAACAAAACTTTTGGATGGGTATCGTAATATTTTTCTTCAGTTCTTTTTTTTTTTTTTCATGAATTTGGCAAAGTTTAATGGAATTTGTTTTCGGTTTCGCTCGTCCCTTCAGTCGTTTTTCACATGCAGCTAAATGTTTTATGTACATATATATATCTTATATATATATGTATTTTCTCTCAGAAGAAAACTGCTTTATGGTTTTTGCATTTTTGTATTGGATTCTCCGACGAGATTAGTTTGGCCATTAAAACAACGTTCATAACAAAATAACTTGCCAAAAGCTGACGAAGTACATGCTATAATATCAGTTTTGATATTAAACGCAGCAAAGCCCGTTCCACGAATTCAGCGCACAAACTTTAAGCCACGGACATACATATATAATATATATATATATATATATTTTTGAAAACAAATTTGTTTTCGTCCTGGCTCCCAAAATGAGCCTTAGGCTTTACTTGAGACCTGCTCGAAAAAAGCCCCTGAAAATCTCTATGGATTTTACATTTAATTGGTTGCAAAATCGTTTCGTTAAATATATGCGTAAAAGAAAAGTTTCCAAGTGGTGCAGGATGGGGGTCTCAATATCACGTAATCTTCTGGCGCAGCCAACTTAATGCACCAATTAAATGCTTCCGCGTTGCCAGATCGTTGACAGGTAACAATCCTCCAGAATTCATCAAAAACAACAAAATGTACCATAAATTGGGGCAAATTTGCTCCCTGAAACTCATACTATAGATTGACGTATGTGTGTGTGTGGGTATGTGTGAGTGTGTGTGGGTCTGTGCGTGTGAGTGGGTGTCTGCGTCTCTGTTTGAGTGTGTGTTCGTTGCCATTTGACTTAGTCATTTGTCCATTTTTGGGCTTTGTTCTCTGAATGCTCAGTCCCTGCAGTGCCCTATCGCCCTCCCTCCTTCTCTCTCTCTCTCTCTCTCTCACTGTCTGTGCCTATGTCTGTGTGTGTGTGTGTGTGTGTGCGCGGCGGAGGCATTTCATTTTATTACATATTTTTCTTTTAATGTAATTTATTTGATTTGCTTTCGCTTGGCTTTTTATCTGCTGCGTTGTCTTGGTTCGTCCTTCCCCTCCCCCTTTCTTCTCTTCTCTCCCTCTCTCTCTCTACCCCTCCCTTCCTTCCCAGCGATCCCCATTTCCCACTCTCCCACCTTATCTGCGTTGACCAGGAACATTCATTTGAGTTTTGTTATTTGGCACTTAGTTTGGCGGTTCGCTTTTGTTTTTCTACCCTGGACGGGGATTTCGTTTGAATGGTCGCTTTGCTTTGCTTCTCGCCTTGCTTCTCACTTTCCTGCTCACTTTTACTTCTCTTTTTGCTTCTTCCTTTGCTACCCGTTGTGTTAATAGTTTCTTTTATCGCGTTGCTACTCGATTTGCTTCTTTGTTTGCTTCTCTTTTTGCTTCTTTTTCACTTCATTTCGGTTTAATATTGTTGTTGCTTATCTTCTTGCTTCTCGTTTTGCTTCTCCTTTTGTTTCTTGTTGTGCTTAATGCTTTTTTAGTCATTGCCTTCGTCACCTTTTAAGTCGCTTCTTTAGTGACTTTGCTTCTCACTTTGTTTCTCTTTTTGCTTCTTATATTTCTTAATAAGGCAACAATAATGGTTCTCTTATTGCTTCTCACTTTGCTTCTTGCTTTGCTGTTCACTTTGCTTCTAGCTTTGCCTCTTGCTTTACTTCTATCTTTTCTACTCACTTTGATACACGTATCTCTAATCGTTTTTTTTTGCTTCTCCAGCCACTTCCTTTCCCTTTTCCCCCCTTTGCTACCAACTTTGAATCTCATTTTGCCTCTCCCCTTGCTACCTACTTATTTAGTCGCTTCTTTAATCACTCAGTTTGACTACTCGCGTTTCTCCTCTTCACAGTTTATGCCTGTCCCCCAGCAGCAGTTACAAATTTGCTTATTACAGCAAGAAGTTAAACGCTTCTCGCTTCACAGAGCTGACTCCGCATGCAGCGAGCCTTAACGAAAGATATCAAATTCTTTTCTTTTATTTCCACTTTATTTGCTCAATGCAAATCGCTCTGAGCTTGATATACCTTATGAAAGTGGTCGCGTATAGGGTATATTCACTGTAGTTGCTGGTCGCCTCATATTACCACAGGCCATATAAAATAATAAAAGCAAAGGCCAGCGCCAATATGAAATGGGCAGTCAGCCAGTCAGTCAGCTAGTCAGCTAGTCAGTCAGTCAGGGAGTCAGGGAGTCCTCTGGCTAGTTCCCAGACCACACATGGCTGGCTCCAGTTGCAGGCTGAGTCCATATATTCCGGCTATATCCAAAAGTTTATTGCTTTTGGCTGTGAATTTAAGCTGAACGCGAGGCTGGCGAGGCGGAGGCGAACTAATTTGAAGACCATAGAAAATTATGTAAAGTGTTTGGCAGAGCAAACGCAGAGAGAAAGCAAAAGCAAAGGCTGGATTGGATTACCCATAAGGAGGCAGGCTGAGTAGGGGGAGGAGCATCCGGCTTGTCAGCATGTGAAGGATATATCGTTTATTATAGTTAAATGTCTGCTGCACGTCAACGCCGGCAACTTGCGAGCAACTTGAGCAACGCTGACTTGATGCCTGACTGGCAGGGACTGAGGCGGCGATGATGGCCAAAAGGTGTGCGAGAATGGGTGTGCGGGTGGTAGGAGCAGCTCTTGCAAATGTCGTTTCATGGTTTCCATTTGGCTGCACACCCACACACCCACACAGCCATACACACATCGCACACACACAGCAAAGAAAAAGGGTGGGCTGCGTGTCTGAGTGATTTGCTCAGTGAACATTCTGAGATCCATGGGAATCTGCGAGTTGCCTAACACAAAAGGATAACGGAAGCGCCAAATGATAAACTTAAATTGACTTTCCAACTTTGAATCTGTATAATTTTAAATATTCTTATTCTTCTTCTTATTGTTGTTGTTGTTGTTGTGCCTGTTGTAATTGACGCCAGGCTGGCCGATTGAATTGAGCCTGAAACAGCTTGGCTAACAACGCGCTTTGGGTTGGGGCCCAGCAAAAAGGATACACATTCTAAGGTGGGAGGCATATGAAATCAGTGCCAAGTTTAATGACATAAAATAAACGTTATAAGGGTAGGCACCTGTACAGGTAGGAATATTGCAGCTGTTGCAGCGATTGCAACTGTTTTGGCCAAGCAACATAACAACGGTTGCTCGACACTCGGCCAACACACACAACCAACAACAGGGCAACAATCATAACAAAGACCAGGACATTTAAGCATTCATTCATTCCATCATCTGTACTCCACTCCACTCATCCATATGTCCATCCTGCCAGGCAGCCCCGTCCTTTCGCTCCTTTACCTCAAGGCGAACAAACTCTGCTGCCTGCCAGTGGATGCATAAATAAATGATTGCGCGACCCAACGTCAAGAACTATAGAGTATATACACAATATATATACATGTATATAGCGACTATATATAGACGTTGTATATAGTATATATATGTTTATATATATGTACAGTAAAGCCTGCTCAGCTGCGACACTTTAAACTTAAGCTCGTTTCCTGCTAAACCCTTTACGCACTTACTTTGACAAATGCCTGTAACGTGGCAATATGCGACCTTTTAATACCCTAAATTTTGTAATTTAAGCTTCAATTTTTATATGGATTATGCATTTATATATATACTATATCTATATCTGTATATATACGACGACATTTGATCATTATTGACAGTTAAAGTCGTTTGCTTAAAGACTTGCTATAAAAAACTTGATACTTGCTATAACTCTTATACAGGGTGTCAGACAAGTAAGCAGTCTATGTGACACCCTGTATATGCTGGTAACGGTTTCTTATATATATTATAAAGTTGAGATTGGAACTATAGGATAAAGAAACTAAAGATAAAGATGCAAAATGTGAACTGAAGCGGATTCTACTTGGATTATAATAGAGCTAGAAATCTGAGAAAGGACTTTTCAACAGACCCAAAGTTAAGCTAGAATATATATAATTATAATACCTAAAGATCAAGATTTATCTATATAACATCTTTTACATAAACTTATGTATATTTGCAGTATATTTAATATACCAAATATACTGCAAATAAATATACTTTTATCTATTATAAAAATATGCGAAGAGCGCCAAATATGTTTGCTTGGAAACTTCCTTTGTTTCATTTGCTGCTGCAGTTGTCGCACTTAGCCTAGTTTCACTGTACTATATACTATATATAGAAGGTATTTCTATGTATTTCCCTGCCATGATCTACTACCATTTTCCAACTTTTGTATCCTTTTCTCTTGTCGTTTCATGTTGAAATTCATGCATGAACAACCAATATGAATTGTCCCCAAGTTCCCGTACCCCTACTCCAGCCACGCCTACTACGCCCCCGTCGCCCTTTTTCTTTTTACAAGTCAGTTATTGTTGGTGGTGCCGCCGTTGCCGCTGCCACTGCCGCTGCCGCTGCTGTTGCTGTTCGAGCATTAAATTGCTTTATTATGCTTGACGTTATTATGCCCGCTGTGCAATTTGTTGCTGGTCAGCGTACCCCCCACCTGCCCCTACGCCTCCCCTCACGCCCATCAAATACCCTTGTATGTCCACTTTCTATATACAAATATATACATATATACAAATATATGTATGTAGCATATTCCCATTTTCCATCCGCTTGCTTTGTTGGGGCTTCTGCAAAATTGAAAGAAAGTAAAAGAATAAGAAATACAAAAATGAGACACTCGAACAACTTTCGCTGTGCTTCCAACTCGGAAATCGCCTTCGAAACGTCTAATTAGAGTTTCTTATAGAAATCAGAAATAATATCTATAGTAACCTGCATTTTCGTTTAGTTGAATTGGTGAAGAAATCAAAGGGAAATTGTCTTTTGGAATGCTGGAAGTAAAAATGAAATTTATTGTATTCATTTTGTTTTTCTTTCAAGTCGCAAATCTGATTATAGTATTTATATAAAAATTTGAAAATGTTTCTGCAAATCGAATTATTAACTGCCCACTGTGTGTTGTGCGTGGGTGGGTGTGTGTGTGTGTTAGTTGGGGTGCGTTTGTGTGTGTGTATATAAAAATGTATTGCCTATGTTTGGGCGCAAATCGTTTGCTAATTGAAGGTAAAGGTAACACCGTAAATCACTCAGTAAGCGTTGGATTTGTACATTGATGGAACTTCTAAGCCCCTGCCACGCCCACTGCGAATGTCAAAACAACAGTAAAAGCTTAAGGCCCAACGCCTACCACCACCCAGTGCCACCCACCGAACATGAAAACTGTGCGAGTTGTCGTTGATTTTGTGATTGCGTTTGGGATCGAAACTTTGTGACTTTAGAATGCGAATATAATGCCCATATATCTTTCGATTTGCACTAACTCTCACAGTGTACTGGTATCAGTGTCTGTCTGTCTGTGTGTGTATGTGTGTGTGTGTGGGTGGGTATTGCCTGCTGTGGCATTGATTCAAACGTGACTCCATCGTGACTACTATCACACCATGGGGTAGTCGCTCTTGTATGCTTATTCTCGGAGTAAACAACATAAATTTTTGTTAAAGTCAACATGGACAAGCTCGCTGAATGTCCTTGTACTATATCTGCACCCCCTTTCTCCCGCCCACTGCCTGGAGTTGGGCTTAATGCTCTGGACGCAGTCAACGGCTTTAACTGCCAACTGGATTTGGGAGTTGAGCAAGTTCTGTGGACCAATTGGAACAACTTATTAGCCACTTAACCAAAGGCAATTGCAGCCAACTTTAAGCAAAAGGGGTGCTCACAATGTGCACAGAAAGTTCTTAGCTCTCCTCCAAGCTGAATACCCCTAATTCAAAACTTTCTTATACAATTTAAGCTGATAAAATTTCTATAACATTTAATTGGTTCAACTTAACAAAGCAGACCAACTTCTTTAGCTATAATCTCTCTGTGTTCAGGCAGGTAAAGAGGGAATTAAGTAAGCTAATTAGTAATTAGTAATTCCATACTTAACACACACTATAACAGCAGACACACACACCTATAGTATATATTAATGCTGTGACTTTTCCCTCGCTGGAAAAAACTGATTTTTTTAATAACTTCTTCAACTTTATTGCTTGTGCTTCACATACTGTGTGTGTGAGTGAGTGTGCGTATGTGTGTGTGAATATATATATATATTTCTGTATGTGCCTTCATTGGGTAAAGCTCACTCCCAGTCGGTTACTCCCTTCCTATCCTTTCACAGCATTCTCACTTGTTTCTGTTATAAGTTCCTATAAAATGCTGGCATATGCCTTGGCTTTAGCTTTGGCTTCCAATGGCCTTCGGCTAGGACAATCAGAACATCCACACCCCAGCTGGGAGTCGAACCCAGGCCCCCTCGAAGTGTTGACTTAATTACTCGGGTCAACTCTCATCCAGCCGGAGCTGTACGTCAAAATAAATACGCTACTTTAATTATAAAACGGGAAAAGTTTTGCAAATATTCAGATTAAACAACCGATTAATAGGAGCGAGTTTTCAGACACGAAATAACTTACACTTATAGCTATAAATACCAGAGTTTAGCTTAATGAAGTGCTTGACTAAGAGATACCCTATAAAAAGGACTGAAAAATAGTTTTATAGGGTTTGACTTGAGGAAAAACTTAGATTGAAAATATAATTATAGCAAGTAAGAACAGAGGAGGGACAGACTGATAGAGTAACAGAGAGAAGGATATATACTTTATTTAGCCACTGATTATAGATATATATATTATATATATACAGTATAGGACTAGATCTATCCTAGAAACTGTATTTAACCTGCCAACTTGAAGTATATAACAATATTTCTTAGCTTAAACTAAGAAATCTTTTCAAGACTTTCTCAACTTATAATTTGCCTCTAGCAGCTATAAGTTTTCCTTGTAAGCATAAGTTATATACTTGATTATAACTGATATATCAGGCTGTATGTCCTTTCCTTCAGTTATCCTTGTTTCACCTGCCCTACTCGAAATTAACGCGAGACAAATGTAATTATTCGCGCCAGGTGTAAACATAATTTTCCCTGGTATCTCAAGTTATCTCTGTTTGGCCATATTTCACTGGAGGCAGCGCATCTGTTGCTCCGCTACTGATTCATTCCTTTCTCAGCATATATATACACTGTGAGAAATACACTTGCACACTGTGAGAAACTATGGCAAACTTATTTTGTTATATTTACGACTTTCCCTTGTTAAACTGCAACTCAATTTGAGTGCAGAGTTTGTCTTAGCTTGCGTTTGGTTTTTGTTTAAGTATATAGGTATTTTTTCTCAGTGTATTTGGCCAGAGACTAGCTGTGCTTTGGAGTTTCTTATACGCATTAAGGGAAAAGCAGCCAGAGCCAGAGCCAGTGCCAAAGGCAGCTTCATAGCTGCTGCTATCAGTTTCCCCACTCGTGCATACACACACACACACACACACGCACACACATTGTGACACACACGCACATAAAGGACTCAGACTGCTCGATGTCATTTTAAAGTCAAGTGAGACGCCACTTGGTACACATTTTTCAGCTGCGCTTTCACCAGCTTCTGTGTTCATCCTTGAAACAGAAAGGCAGAAGTTATGCATGTGTGTGTGTGTGTTGTCTCTCAGCGAGATTGTCCTGAGCCCAAGCAAATTGATTGATTTGCCCAATGCCCAAATGCCCTGTAGATGCCTTGGCAACTGGGTGACCTAATGGCAAGCAGGACGAAGGACTCCGCCTGTATCCAGCTCCTGCTCCTGCTCCTGCTGCTGGTTTAGTGTTTTTAAGCAAACATCATAAATATTTTATCACTGTACAGTGCATTGCACACACGACACACAACACACAACATACACACGAGAGGCGTGGCAGGGGGCAGGGGATAATAACAGAGATGAAGCAACACACATAAAATTCTGATTTTTTTTCTTCTAAGACTCTTGTGGCGTAGGAGAGGAAAGTCGGCCTTGTGTATGCTTTTGTTGACTCATGGCTCATTAGCCAGGAGCCAGGAATTTGCAGCCCAACTGTGATTACGTTCCCAGCTACTGCTCCATTTTCAATTCCAGCTGCTCCTCCCTCTCTCTCCGCCTGGTGTTCCGGAGGATGAAAGTGTGGGAGCTTTAAATTTGATTCAATTTTTGTTGTCCTTTCGAGTTGGGCCTGAGATTGAGTGCATTAACCTGTTGCCAGAAGTCGCAGCTAACCCTACTTGGCAGCCATTTTGTAGGATAAGTAACGACTTGCAAGTAACGCGTAGCGTGTAACGAGTCACGAGTAGCAGATAATGTATTGCGTGAAACGAGTTATACAAACAGCCGCAGTTCGCATTACTCAGAGCTGTGAATGCCCAGGAGTGCAATTCAATCATACACACACGCACACGCACACACACACACACGCACACATACTCATAGGGAGAGTGTATAAGAATCTGTGGCACGCTTTTGCCCCAAAGCAATGCTCGTCTATGAAGTGCAAAATAAATAAAATAAAAATCGTTAACGAGCGAAAAACGCCAAAAGGCAAACAATAAAACAATAGCCCTTCCATATGGGAGCTGGAGCAGGACTAAGAGCAGGAGCAGTAGCAGGAGTATGTGTATGGGTGGCAGGATCCAAGGGTAGCAGGGTACAATCTTCAAGCAAAACCTTTCCGACTCAAATAATGCATGCAATAAATAAGCAAAAAGCTGCCGAAAACTGTAGCAAACACTCCGAAGCTAAAGGGAAAATCCTGTATACTCTCCCCGGGAAAATATCCCAGAAGAAAAAACTCCTAGAAGAAAAAAACCCTAGAGTAAAAAACTCCTAGGAGAAAATGGGATAATTTGGTAAGACTTCAGAACATAATATAAATATATTTATACACAAATCAGTTTTAGTTTCGAGAAAGAAATAGAAAAGCAGCTTAGAGACCTGATGAGATTAGCATCCTTTAAGGACATAGGAAAACAATTGGGAGGACAAAAAGGATGTCTTGTTTGTAGCCCAGGATAATATCTGTTATGATATATCATTATGAGGGATAAGCTGAAGTACCCAAAAGGTTGAATGACTTTGATTACAAGCAAACGTTGTTTAACCTTAGCCAAAAGCAACAGCTTGTGTGTGTGCGTGTGTGTGTGTGTGTGTGTGTGGGAGTGTGTTAGGGTGCGAAAAAGAATGGTATAAGAGCTTTTGGTGTGAATCTTATTACACGTAAAGTGCCAGGGAAGAAATTCGATCACGTAAATTGAGTTTACACTTTAAGGACCAACCCAAGGACATCCCGGCCAAACAAAACATTTGCGGTAACACGTATCTCAAATGTATTTATAGTGCTGCCATGTCCTCGCTATTTGTTTAGCATTTCAAATGGGGGTGCAAAATTCTGGATACGTTCTGGATATAAGTCAAAATGCTAAATGGCGTGTGAGATAAGGTTACACCACTTGCCGAGTCCTTGAACTTGACTTGTATGAGGACTGCTTCATACGTTGGATTTCAATCAGTTTTGTTACAAAGTTCTGCTCCCACTCGCCTAGCAACTGGTCAGCTGCCAGAGAGGAGGAACAATTGTGTGTGCTTGCTATCGAAGTACTTAATGGGTTGGGTTTCAATCTGTTTTGTAAGGAACAAAGGACTCAACTAAATTGTGCAAGGTTATGGTATGTACCCAGTCTTCTTTTGATGGGTTGGGGTGCAATCTGTTTGGCCAAGGAAACACAAATAAATTGTTGCACAGACTTTTGCCTGTGCCTCGTAGGGTGGGTTTCAAGAACTATAGAAATAGTCCTTGAGTAGAATGGGGCTTAATCAGTGCAGCAACAGAGTCCTTAACAGTTTTCTTCGGTCCAAGGCAAAGAGCAGGACCTCAATTGTGCAATTTGAATAGAGGTGAAGGTAGAAATAGACGTAATGATAGAGGTGGATCTAATGGTAGAGGTAGAGGTGGAAGTAGGAATAGAGTTAGAGGTAGAAGTAGGAATAGAGGTAGAGGTAGAGGTAGAGGTAGAGGTAGAGGTAGAGGTAGAGGTAGAGGTAGAGGTATAGGTAGAAGTAGAAGTAGAGGTAGAGGTAGAGGTAAGTGAAAGAGTGAAAGAGCTAAATGTGAAGCTAGATGTGTAAAGCTAGGGCTAGAGATAGAGATAGATAGAAGTGGACCTAGAGGTAGATAGGTAGAAGTGGACCTAGAGGTAGAGATAGAGATGGACTTAGATGTGGACCTAAAGGGAGATGTGGTCCTAGAGGTAGAGGTAGGGATAGAGGTAGAAATAGACTTAGAGATGGGCTCAGAGATGGACCTAAAGGCGGACCTAAAAGTAAACCTAAAGGGGGACCTAAAAGTTGATCTTAAGGTTGATCTAAAAGTGGACTAAAGGCTGACCTACAGGTTGACCTAAAAGTGGACCTAAAGGTGGGGATAAAAGTAGACTAAAGGTGGACCTCAAAGTGGTCTAAAGGTTGACCTAAAGGTGGACTAAAGGTTGACCTAAAGGTGGACCTAAAGGCGGATCTAAAAGATGGACCTAAAGGTTGACCTAAACGTTGACCTAAAGGTGGGCCTAACGGTTGATCTAAAAGTGGACTAAAGGCTGGCCTAAAAGTGGACCTAAAGGTTGACCTAAAGATGGACCTAAAATAAGACTAAAGGTGGACCTAAAAGTGGACTAAACGTTGACCTAAAGGTGGATCTAAAAGTTTTACCTAAACGTTGACCTAAAGGTTGATCTAAAGGTAAGGTAGAGGTACAGGTTGACCCAGAAGTAGAGGTAGAGGTAAAGGTGGAATTAGATGTGGAGCTAGAAGTGGACCTAAAAATAGAGGTGGCCCTAGAAGTAGAGGTAGAGGTGGAGCTATATGTGAACCTAGAGGTTTCTCTATTTCTCTTATATTTTTGTTTATTTTTTATTTATTTGCTCTTGGCAATTATTTAAATATGTTGGCCAAGCGAGGCGATGAGCTTTATGAGCTGATTACGCTTGGCCTTGATCACATCCAGATGGAGTGGCTGGACGCCATCGACGCTGTCGTAGCGATTCACATAGTCGGTCAGCTGATCGGCCATGCAGATGACGTGGATGCCACAGTCGTAGTCGTTGGTCTGCTGGAGGCAGCGCATGCTTCGGAAGCGTGCATGGTGCATCTCCAGGACACCTTTAATGTTGTTGATCAGCTCAATGGAGTTGTCCGTATTCCCGCCGCCATACGAATCGAAATGGTAGAAACTCTTGTCCGGCCGCGAGGCAACTAGTAGCGTCCAGTGGGCGCCACCTCTATCACGGTTTTGAGTGTCATTCATGGCAATAAAGATGAATGGCTTGTGCGTTGCCTTGTGCTCTGTCAGCAGCAGAGATTGCAGCTCCTTGTCGTCCATATAGAGCATGCTCTGGGATAGCTCTGGCGTCACGAACAGAAAGTCCCCATTCGATTTGTACTTGACCTCCTCGAGGTAGGCAAAATAAAAATTGAGTATCGCATCGTTCAGCCAATGGGGTCCATGGAGCAGCTGCACATCGCTCATACGCAGCGCATTCTTGCTCAATGACGCCAGTATGGGATCTGCTCGGGATGCTTTCGGTTTTTTGGTATGGGAGAAATTGATGCTGCTGCTGCTGGAGCTGGCATTCGCTGGCAAGTTATTGTTATTAATTATGTCACTATCGCCCATCGCATTCTCATCCAACTCGTTATCCAGCTTTCCATTATCCATTGCCGATTGATTCAACATCCCATCATTCCCAGCGCCAACGCTGACACCAATAGAACCGCCACCAACTGTTTCATTCCCAGTGGCCAATCCCTGAAGGCGTCTATCGCTGCGTTTCTTCTTCCGCACACTGCGCGGCATCTTTGCTCCTAACAGACAATGAGGGTCAATGACCAGATTATAAATCGGATATATATATATATATATATACAAGTATATTGCCAGTACAACTAGTTGATAAAGTGAACTTACACAAATTATGAAAGATAAATACAATTGTTGAATGCAAAGCGAAGAAATGAATTGAAATTTGTTCAGTTTTGACAACTTTTTGCTTTTCCTTTCTACTCGTAATTGTACGTTTACTTTTTGACCCGACCAAAACGAGTCTTTAACTCGATTCTGTTCCAAGAACAGATCTTAGTGCCATTAATACAGAACTCGCGGATAACACCAATTAGATAGATTAGCAGATTTTATATTTATTAATATTATATATTGTATATATTGTATTTATTTTATTTAATTTATTTATTTTATTTATTTTATTTATTTTATTTATTTTATTTATTTTATTTATTTTATTTATTTTATTTATTTTATTTATTTTATTTATTTTATTTATTTTATTTATTTTATTTATTTTATTTATTTTATTTATTTTATTTTATTTATTTATTTTATTTATTTTATTTATTTTATTTATTTTATTTATTTTATTTATTTTATTTATTTTATTTATTTTATTTATTTTATTTATTTTATTTATTTTATTTATTTTATTTATTTTATTTATTTATTTTTTTATTTATTTTATTTATTTTATTTATTTTATTTATTTTATTTATTTTAATTTTATTTATTTTATTTATTTTAATTATTTTATGTATTGTATTTATTTTAATTTTATATATTTTAATTATTTTATTTGTTTTAATTATTTTATTTATTTTATTTATTTTATTTATTTTATTTATTTTATTTATTTTATTTATTTTATTTATTTTATTTATTTTATTTATTTTATTTATTTTATTTATTTTATTTATTTTATTTATTTTATTTATTTTATTTATTTTATTTATTTTATTTATTTTATTTATTTTATTTATTTTATTTATTTTATTTATTTTATTTATTTTATTTATTCTATTTGTTTTATTTATATTATTTGTTTTATTTATTTTATTTATTCTAATTTTTACTTAATTTATTTTATTTATTTGATTGGAAAGTGAGTCTTTTGTCCATTTCCTTGTCCCAAGTACTTTCCCATTAAGCCAGGCCGCAGATAGTGTGGCACGTCTATTTCAGCACATTTTCATCTTTATTTTCCTTTCCCATGTTTGTTTTTCCTACTTTCCTTCATTGGACATGCAATCTATCAACAACTATGCAGAAAATTATCTAGTTGCAATTGAAACAACTTTCTTGGGCACTTTCAACTACTTTTACTTCGGCTTTGTTCAACTGCTATCTTCTAAAGTGGTCAGGATTAGTAGACGTGCTAGGCACAGGACTATCTTTCATTGTGCTATAAGGATACGGCAAATGCATACTGATTTCAGCTTAACACACTTCGACTCTTGACTGATTTATGAGTGCAGTGCAGCAATGCTCTAATTTGTCCGTTTATTGTTTTATTCCCATTCTGATTCCAGTACGCATTGAAAATGTTTTACACAGGGTATGATGAACTAGTGCTTCAGTTTGTAACTGACATAGTGAAGCTCAAAGAGCCATATATCAGTATATATTTATAAGGGTCTGTATTCCTGACCTAGATCAAAGTTTATTTTTTAAGTTTGAATTTTATTTCGCCGCAAAATGGGTTAAAATTACTTAGACAATTGTGTGGAGTACGAAAAGTATGTTAGAAGTAGGAGAAGGAAGCATCTCAGTGCCAATACTGTATACATATATGTTCCTTATCTACATCCATAGCCTAGTCGATATAGCTTTCCTTGTCAATTTCTCTGCCTGTTGAGCTAAGGTCAGATCCTAAGATACTAAATATGTTCAAAGATTTTTTTTTAGTTATTTTTTTTGATTCTTGGATTATATCCCTTGCCTCTTTGCAGAATATATATATATGGAGGAAGATCTTATAAGCCAATTCTGAGACTATATCTTTAATCTTTGGCTCCTTTATATACTACCATAAACTTGATCCTTACTAAAAATTTTCCGAGGATCGCAGATGATATCAAATAGAAAAACAATTAACCCTTGCGCGTGGCTCTTACCAATTTACACAGCACTGCTTATAGAGTGTGTGTAAATGTGTGTCTGAGTGTGTGTTGCACTTAATTATGTTGTGTGTTTAATATGAAAAACGTGGGCTAAGGATATCTCGTAGTTAAGCACACTCGACTTATATTCCTGCTCGCTTTTATACTTGCCTTGCGGCGGCTGCCATAACAAATCTATTTTATTAATTAAAATTTAATTTAATCTTTTTTAAAATACAAGTACATAACTACACGTGTATACACACACACATACATACAGATGTATATATGTATGCATATTTTTTTGCCCTTTATTTTAACTCATTTCTTTTAGTGGCCATTTTGCTGTTGCACGCGGTCAGGATTTATTTAAAGGGATTTGTTGATGTCGACGTCGACGTCGCCTTAATTTCATTTACTCGACTGATGGGTCGTGCGCATATGCCACGCCTCCACTTGCTCCTCCTCAGCAGACCCCTAAAGTTGTCGATGCTCACAGCTTGGTAATAGCTGTGAAAAATAACATTAACGCTGGCCAGGATTCGCGCGCCATCAAAAAAGGACCAAAAAAAGAGAAGAAAAATGAATATAAGAGGGCCAGCGTGTGCGTGACTTATTTGCATATAGAGATATACATACATACATATATATATTTATATATATGTATTATATCGGTATGTATGCAGATGTATATAAGCATAGCCACATCCACATCCACATCAACATCCTCATCCATTTCCGACTCATCCATGTGACCGAAAAATCTTCTTATCCATTTGGCATTGTCATGTCGAGGCTGTTTATGGCCTGTGGCTTGGCTGCTGGTCGGCAGCTCATTTAAATTAACAGCTCGACGCTGCGACTGAAGGAGTGGAACTGCATGGAGCTGTGGGGAACTGTGTGGAGTGGATATTTGTGGTGGGACAAACTGTTTTTTTGGGGCATGCCGCCAGCTCGAGGCCAAATTTGTCGACTGTTTAAACTTTAATGAATCGATTTGAGGCACTCGAATTGAAATTGCTTCAGTGCTGGGCAATTGTTTGACTTGGGCGTCCCTCTCTGATTGGCATACTGGTAAACAGCCACCCACCAACCCACCAGCCACTAACCAACATAAGCTGCACTGCTTGCAAGTGGCCAAAGCAAACAAGAAGAAGCTGTCGCAAAGGAGCAGCTGCCAAAGGGGTGGCAGCCCCATAATTTCCTCTTTAATGTGCATGCAAAAAGGTGGCAACTGGGCAAAGCGTCAGGGCGACTTGGCGGGGGTAGACGCAGCGGGACAGGAGACAGAGGAAGCACCTTAAGGTTGGGGCTGCTGAAAACGCACGCAAAACGCGCACAAAAATCGCACGCGTTTCCAAAACGCCCCAAAAAGAAAATGGCACTTAAAATGCAATTATAACATTATGGTCAGGGGAGTGGGGCAAGGAGGGGCAGGGGGAAGTGGTTACATTAGAAGCAGACAAAAGGGTAGCAGTGAAGCCTCTGAAGGAGCTTAGTTGGAACAACAATCAGCAGACACTTTCAGACGATAAAAACCACAAAGCGAAATTGCCAAGTTGCAGCTGCCAAAGAAAACAAACTGCGAAAGAGTTTCAGAAAGGGGAAAGAAAAATATTGGATGCCACTGCTGCTCCATATCCGTATGGCACAGTTTTCCATTGTTGTTTTAGAAAGGGATATGTATCGCGTGGGCTACGTATCAACCAGCCCAAGTGGGTGTCGATAGGGAGCAAGTCAGCGTTCCAGCTGCTTGCGTCTCAGTCAATCTCTTTGACCCAGATCTTCTCGTTAATTTGGGCACCGTAACATATCGTTTGGTTCATCCCACAGCGCTAGTTCTGGGCCCACTGGGCACATTATATCGTAGCCTTAAACTTCATAAGGTTCTTTCCCATCAAATGTTTGAGAATAGGTTAAGTCTTATATATAGTCTTATATCTCATCTGATATATAAGTGTAGTTATTCCTAAAGTTAGCCTCAGCAAGTGCTATAAAACTCGGCGTGAGCCTCTACAGCAGCTTTGTGAATTCTTTTCAATTGAATAAGCAGTTCATTTCAACAAATTCTAAACGCTTATTAAATAGTACAGTAGAAACTCGCTAAATGGAATATGGCCTAGTCCGGGTTGTATTGTTCTTTAGACAGAGTAAAATTTGAAATTTTCCATAAGGTCGCGTGTAATCCAGATCGAATACAGTCGCTTATTCAGATCTCATGTCACATATGATAATAGAAAGGGGGAAGTTAAATTATATATATTATATATTAAAACAGTAACTGGAATTATATATATTATATTCTACCCATTTTCCGATATATTTTAATTTTATCTTGAATTAATACATACTTTCCATTATTTTATTTCAATTTCTAAAGTTTCTCCTGAATGAATTATTTTTGTTTTCTTATCATTTTATTTTTCTTATTATTATAATACGTGCTTAAATATTTGATAATATGTTTTTATAATATATTTAATATAAGCCGTATTGTGGTCGTCTTTATACAATCCTCTTTAGCGGGACTCTACTGTACATAATTTACGAGTACTTTGCATCTACCGATGGCGGGCCACTCCATATTCCTTAAATAAATTGCTATAAATAAAAAAGAATCGTGTGCGCTCCATAACAATGCATACAATTATTTCCCTTCCGCCGTAGTTTCAAGCAATTCACGTAACCATAAGTTCGGCTCACGTCTGTCTGAGTCACGTTTGGATACATTTTGATTGTCGTTAAATCATTTTTGTCATATAGTACAGTCAAGCTACCCTAGGTGAGACCAGCATAAAGAAAATAATAGGGAAATAAATTGATATTCTTGGAAAGACAGCAGAAAATGTTCTGAGATTATCCGGAAAAATTCGACATATAAATATAGACGAATTCTGTTCGAGTTATGGAGGTATTCGAGTTCGAGTTAAGTCTATTCTTAACTCGAACTCGAATACCTCCATAACTCGAACAGAATTCGTCTATATTTATATGTCGAATTTTTCCGGATAATCTCAGAACATTTTCTGCTGTCTTTCCAAGAATATACTATACAATTGTCACTCTAAAGTTTAACTTTTATTATAAAAGTTACAACGCAATTGTTATTTTCAGGTTTTTTTTTTTTAAGTTAAAAGTAACAGTTATAGTTTAAATTTTATATAAAAGTTAATAAATAATAATTATTTTAGATTTTTATTATTGAAATAAATTTTAACAGTTGAAAATAATTTTTGTAACAAAAATAAAAAATAATTTTTATTTTATAATTTTTTTGAAATAAAAATTATAATCGTTACGGTCCCTGCGAAAAAAATCGAGTAACAGATATAAAAAAAGGTGGAAAACTCAGTTACAATTCCTTGCAGGATTCAAGCTGAAATGTAAATACAAAAACTTCTGTTTATTTTATATGGTTGTTTTTGTTTTTTTTTATTTAAATTATCTTGTATATGTAATAAGAGCTTAAAATACAAATTTAATTTCATTATCAAAATACATTGTTATACAATTTCCTTAGTTGTTTTTTTGTTTTTTTTTTCCTTGTTTTGTTTTTTTTTTTTTAGATCTTTAGTTGCTTGTTTACCATTCATATTTATCTTATTAAATTAGCTATTTAGTTTAGCTTTCTATACTTGCACACGCTATTTCCATTTTTTATATTTTGTTTTTCATTTATGCATAATTATAAAATTAATTAATAGAAAAAATACTAACAAAAAGAAGAGGTCCTCTTGGATATATCCATCTTGAATATATATATATATATATTATATATTCATATAAATTGTGTGTATATTTTTTATGTAGAGAGTGAAGTGCTGCACGTTAAACAATTTGAAGGGACTCAATATAATACAGAAAAAAATTAAGAAAAAGAACAAAACAATTTTTTTTTACTGTGGATTTGCGAATTGAAACAAACTTTACACCTCTCGGTATCGAAAGAAGTTATAAATATATATATATAAATATACATATATATGTGTACATAAAATAATTATAATTAAAAGAAAACAAACAGAAAATTGTTTTTACAATTGAACTACTTCATTGCAAGCATTGTGCCCCGTGTGTCTGAGTGTCTGGGTGTGCCCTATTTTAATTAGAGTGTGTGTGTGCTTGTGTGTGTGTGTGTTGCGTGTGTTTATAAAGGAACAAGGCCTGAGCAAAATAAATACTAAAATCTATACGCGGTTGCTCCTAAAATGCGTTTATAAATTTATACAAATTAACTGCAAGATAATGATGAGCATATCCTTAACTTCCTACACAAGATTATAAAATAAAAAACAAAATAATTTCGTTAATTTTATAAAACAAACTAAAAGCATTCACCGCATAAGCTCAGTACATGTTGAAGACGATTAAAAATTAAAAACATATTTAAAAAAAAAAGAAACACCTGTTTGTGGGGAAGAGCACAATGCGCACATACTATTATTATTATTATTATTATTATTATTATTGTTATTGTTATTATTATTTTTATTATTATTGTTGTTGTGGTTGTTGTTGTCGTCTTTTGTTTGGATTTTGAAATGGTTGCAGAGCTTTTCAAACTGTGTCAAGAGCAGTAAGTGCTGCCTTCAATAGTTAATATTATGGTAACGACTATTGAAATTGTCTTTATGAGATATATATATATTTTGTCATATATGAGATATATTCATTAATAGATAGATTTATCATACTAACTGTAACTGTAACTATAATTGAATTTATACACGTTTGTTGCTGTTGCTGCTGCTGGTTGCTGTTGCTGTTGCTGTTGTTACCGATCCTACTACTGCCTTTTGATATTTTGATACATGCCAGAGATAAAGAGATGAGCGTTATTGTGTTTTTTTCTGTGTCAAGTGAACTCAAACTTTATATATTATCGAAGACTTTCTTCTTTTTTTTTACGTGCGAAGAACTATCACAATTCATAGTCATTTTTTAAAAACTAGCAAAACTACCGATTATCGTCGTGGGCGTCGATAGTTATCATATTGTTCTGGAATCTAATTAACTTCTGCATAAAATTTTCATTGCTCGCTGTTCAAATTTGAAAAGTACTATGAAAACTATCGATAAATTGACATAACTACCTAACGGTACACAATAAGTCTCAAATAAGATCGATCTCTGGCTGCTACTGGCAACTGATATGTCACACTCTAAACGTATAATTGACAGTAGAAAATATTTATAAACTGGCTTATAGAGGACTGCTGTTGGTGTTGCTGTTGGTGTTGCTGCTGCTGTTGGTGTTGCTGTTGTAGATGTTGCTGTTGTAATTGTAGTTGTAGCTGTTACTTTTGATATTCATGCCACAAGATTGACGCGTGACAAGTGACAGCTACATAAATGCCCATCATTTCTACTACATGTGTATTGTAGCCGCAGTGTAACGCGCTTCACCACGACGCCATGACCATTGGCTGGGACGGAACTGTGAATGGAGGAGAATCATTCGATTATTAAAGCTCATAAAAAAAGATGTGAGTGAATTTAATATATAATCTTAACTATAAACCGACCTGATGTAATTGCTTGGACTGCATGTAAGTATATAATATAAATACATATGTAAATTTCATATAAAAGTTTAATAATTTTCTCTTCTTTTTTGTTGCTTTTTTCATCCCGCCCTTGACTCACCTGTATGAGGAGCTGTCCGCTTCTTGTGTGTGGATTTCGGTAGGCATAGAAGAGCCACAGTGTTACGGCGAACACCAAGCAAATTGGTACTAGGAAACCAAATGCCACGCCGACATTCTTATTATCCGGCGGCAATACGGCGCCAAGATGCTCGCTCTTCTCCTTCTCTTTGCCAGCATCGTTTGGCGACTCGCCAGACGCCGGCGACTGCGTGCTGCTTACGGTTGACTCTGTAACCGCTGTGCTGCCAGGAGCTTTGTTGGCTGGCGTGGAATTGACTGCGCCACCGTTGCCTCCATTGCCGCTGTTGGCGTTGTTGCCACCGTTCTTGTCCTTGGTGGCATTGTTGCCCACCTGGCCCACTGCTGGGCAATGGTCAATGGTGCTAATTAGGGTACGCTCGCATCCTAAATGTGGCGAAGAGAAGAAATATGTATAAATGCATGAGATATATATGTTATGGATATATATATATACATCGGGTCAGATATCGATATGAGCTATATTTATTATCTGACTATATGTAGGAATATAAACAGTAGAGATGGGCGATTTTCGTAAAGTGGCAGTGACAAAATTTCACAAAATATCGGTGACAAAATCATCTTTATCTTCTATGGCAAAGGCAGTAAGTCAGTCGTATTTGTTATCGATATGTTTGACTTCAGTTATGATTATACTTTTAATAACTTGTGTAGCTTATGCGGTATCCAATTAACAATGCTCTTTGACTTTGTGAGACACGTTGATCACCATCGGACAAATCACAGGATTTTATGAGGATCATTAAATCATTATCGGTAAGTGCACGAGTAGTCATACGCATAACAAGCAGTAGACTGATTGTTTTCATATTTGATTAATTAAGCGATGCATCAGATTCTAGTATTTCTAAAGAAAATAAGTTACTTTCGAACAATTACAGCATATAATTTAACTAAAAGAACAAAAAATCATTGAGACACGATTGTGATTGGCTAGTAGATATCTTGAAAGTAGGTAACACTTTAACAAGAATGTTGTAGTCGAGCATACACGACTACGAAAACCTCTTAACCCATCCAGAACCATACATATATCCATATACACGCACTCTTCGTAATTAATTTAACGTGGGTTCAGAAAAATCACAATAGATTTAATTTTCGTTGATTAAACAAGAACCAACATACCAAGTTTAAGTCTTACAGTCTCTGAAATCGAACACCTTGGCTATTAATTAGTGCTTATCAAGAATATAATATATCACACACTTTTCATTTAAAAATCTAGTAAAAACTTCGCTAATTGTTTGGGCACACTTCGATCTTTGTACGTCGATAACGCATATTATTAATGCAGAAAAGTATGCATAGCTTTTAGAAGATGCTTTGATTAAATATTGGTTGTACTCTTGGATTTTCCAGTAGGATTAATACGCCTATCTATACTGCTAAGCAAAGTAGTTTATATCACAATCTTATGCAATCTTTAGTAGGATACCAGCTCATTGGGTTTAAGGACTTAAAAGTAGCAATTACACTGAAGAATGTAACCGTTCCTTAATTATTAATTAACCCAATGTAAAACTATCAATAATTGTTAGGAAATAATAGAGCTAAGACTAAAACCCATGATGGAATGAAGATGTACGCCTCCGGCATCCATGAGTGATTAAAAATATTACCCATCTGCTGCCAATCCTGTTTCTTGCGATCATTGCCAGTAATTGTGGAGCAGCGATTCAGTGTGGGACACCAGGCGCACTGCGTAAGGATAAAGTAAATATTAAAATTCACGAATGAAACAAAGAAAAAAAGGACTCACCTCAAATGTGGTGTTGTGATTGATGCAACCCTGGCAGTCATTAAAGGCTAGACAGGTGGGTTGTGCCGTTAAAACAATGATTGTAGCATTGGTTATCTCCTGTTGGCCAAATGTGACGCGATGGTATTCATAAATCGTCTTGCGGCGAGCAACTAAATGGAAAAAGAAAGTTATAAAATGTATATTAGATAGATTCGAGGAGATCTGTTGTGTAGCTGGACATACAATAAAGCATTTTGTCGACGATGTAGGCATCGGAGAGTCCAACCTTAACCGGATGCTGATTGTCTTGAATGTTGTTAATCAATGTGGGCAGCTGATAATAGACAAAGACAATGTCTCCATTTTTATGCAGTGTGGCACTGAATGTGAACTTGCCATAGTCTGGCTTATCCTGCAGAGTCACGTTCTCCCAGACGACTGTGAATGCGGTGCCTGGTCAAAGAGTAAGAGAGAAGATATATAACATTTTCAGAATTACCATATTTAAAGTAAGACTTACCGTTGTCACGTAGCCGTACAAAGGAATCGTTGGACATGCTTGTATCAAAGTTGGCCATAAGTGGAGCAATATATTGGGTTGCGGCCAGCCAGGAGTGCACATACTCGCCGGTATAGAGAAAGCCACCAGTGGCAACAGTCACGTTACGCACATTGTGACCATAGAAGGGGAAATCGAATTTCAGTTCAACGGTCATAGCCCGTCGATGCGACGAGGATAGCATACTGTTTTCGGGTATAATGCGGAATTGTGACCAGATCGATGCTGTTTCGCCCTGGTTAACATATAATAGACTTTTGTAATAATCAAAATGATCTTCGCGTCTTGTCAGCGATTGATTGGCTGCTTCCTTGGTGATGACCTCATCGGAGACATCAACATCATCGATGAGCGCTCGCTCGGTGGTCGTTGACACTGGGACGGATGAGGGAGCCACCTTCTTGGGATACAAGGGTGGCTGTTGGGCCAATAGTTGTGTTTTCTTTGGTGGAGCAGCCGGCGCACCACCCACATTGGTGCCAGTGGTGGGGGCAGTGCTATTGCTATTGTCAGCTGCACCATCCCCACTACTGCTGATATTCTTACGCTGACCTGCACCATTGACGCCCACGTTGTGGACATTGTAGGAGACGCTGCCAGTGCTAGACGCCTTGCTGTCCACGGTGGTCACAGTGGTATCTGCACCAGCGTTGCTAGAATTGTTGGACACGCTCTCGTATTGATTTTTTGCATCCTGGATTGGTGTCCCAGTTTGCGCTGGATCCAACGGACCCAGTGGGGAGGCGCGTTTCTGGCGTTGCACTTCATCCGTTGATAATCTTAAAATCCTGTCCGGATTGATGTAATTGAGTTGCGATTCAACGATTTCGTATTCATCTGAAGCTAAAAGCAAACAAAATGATTACAGTGAGTATTGACGTTAAATTATTTTATTCATGTACAGTAAAAACTCCTTTGGCCGGATGCACATACAAAGTTCCGGCGTTTAAAATACCCGTATAGAAATTAACGTTCAGGATACAGATAAAGACTGTAGACCGTTAACTGTTCATATAATTATATATTTGGCAATTGACGCAGAGATAGTAGCCCCCAAAATATTCCCTAACCAAAAATTTATTTGAATAATTCTAAAAAATATTTAAAGAAATTATGAAAAGTCTTTATATATAACTCGGATATCAACCGGATATATTGTTATATCGTATAAGTCACATTGTTGCTAACAGTGAAACTTATGCAGAAACATGTGAATCACTGCTAAAAAAAAAATCCATTCCCTTATCTCGCATCTTCTGAATGGAACTCAATCCCATTCACTCATCGTTATATTATATATATATATGTATAAAATAATATATATATATTGTGCTGAAATAACAGATGATTAAAAAATGATGAATGAAAAATGAAATTTAAATAAAATTATACAGGAAAGCTTCGCTTATTTGGACAATTAAACCCGATCCCAATCCCCATTATGAGGGCTTCGGAATTATTCTATGAATTTTTGCATTTTTGATCTTTGCACTTTAGAAAAAGTGTTGCGGATAAATGAAACTGTGGTCGGTTCGGATAACAAGCAACCTAATGGTAATTCTCAACTTTAGACTAGGGCGTGTTCGATTTAGCGGGTCTCCACTGTGCTTCAATTTCAAATAAGATATGCATTCATATGCAATGAGATGATATCATATGTACATTTCATATGCATGTATCATAAATAAATATAATATGGACATTTGTCTGCAATATTTCAGCTGACTGTTCATATTTGTTTATATGTATATATATATATATATATATATATTATATAATAATATCTTATAACAAACAAATAGGAAAAATGTATCTGACCTTAAAAAAGCCCAAGAAAAACTAAAAATTTCACTTGTGAAAATGGACACGTAAATTTTCTGTGGTTCCTTTTCAGACTAAATTTCAATCTAACATATTTTTCGATTTAACGACAACACATTTATAACATTTATTAGTCCATTGAACTGGATATCTACTGTAGTTGATAGTCGTGGATTCTTTTTCTGTCTAATTACACACAAAGCGCGCAACATTATTAAGTAATTTTCTGAGCCATTTTTGAAACCATTAAAACCGCAATTTGTGCCTATTTATAAAAACACTTTTATGTCAGCGGCTGTTGTAATTGCCCTGAACAGAATATCGATTTTCTATTTTAATTCACTTTTATATTTTCTGTTAATTACTACCCACCCCTGCAGGGCAACCACCCACCCACCCACTCCATCTTCATCACATTATATTCTGGCTATGCTCCTCACAGCAAAACAAGCCACTAAAACAATCAAACACACACACACACACTTGAGTACGTACCTAAATGCATATGTAGCTGTGTGCGTGTGTGCATGTTTGTAAGCTCAAAAGGGCACTGCGCCATTAATCGCATTGTTATTGTTATTGTTATTGTTTTCGTTACAATTATAACATGTGGTCAACTTTGCGCTCTACTCACACTATCAATTAAGCCACACATACACACACACACACTTAGGCATAGAAACACACAAAACAGAATGGATAACCTATGTACTTGTATATCGTATTACGATTATGATCCCATTGAATTTTAAAAATGACAAAACTTTTGTTTGTTAGCAACTTAAACGAAACGAAACTCACACACACACATATATATATATATATATATATGCCTTTAAATTGTCTGCTACGCAAATGTCACGATGCTCGTATATCAATATATATATATTCAGATTTCGATGGCAAAAGTATTTGGCAAGTACAGCATTAAATTAAATTTTATACACAGCAAATTTTGGGTTTAAAATTTTGCAAAGCGATAACTCTTTTCCCCCTCCCCACTTCTCTCCAAATTCTTCCCTTCTTCCTGTTGTTGGTATAACGTTTTGTATAATATGATAATCCCTAGCCACATGATAATACAGTATACCTTCGGTATACTCGGATAATCGGATAATGCAGTATATTTAAATATACAGTTAATTGTCGATTAGCCGGATCTCTATTAACCGCGAATATCTGTTAAGCGGATGTTGAGTGCTAATAACCGTAATTTACCTCTATCATCTGTGATATCTATATTTATTTTTATTTAAGTGTTTTTTTCAGGCCAATAGAAAATTATTGTTTTGGGCTGATTTTAATGATTTCCGTTAATCGAGGGCATACTGTATATAAACATATGTACATAGGTACTAAGCAGTTTACGATCATGTACAGTTAAACTTGAATCAAGTTAATAAGTTCTCGTGTTCATCATAAAGATTGTCATATGTATTCAAATTTTTATATTTTTAAAAATAAAAATTGTCTCTGAATAGAAATTATCATGATTATACACACTTATAAAGAAATAAAAACAGACATAGAGAGAGAGAGAGAGAGAGAGATAGATAGATACACACACACACACTCAACAATATGCATATGCATACATTAAGCATCATCCAACGTCATTCTACGTATTTTGATTTCTCATTGCCTTGACTAATTATTAGCTGCGGTCACACTGAGTCACACACCTGCCGCGGCTCTTGCCCTCCTACTCGCACCCGCGCAGCATGCACTCACGATCTCGCTCTTACTTTTGCTTTTTGCAGCTGTTTATTTGTATTTATCTCTTCTTTTTTTTTGCTCTTGTGCGGCGTTTGATTCAATTGAACCCTGTGTTAATTGTTATGTTAATGGTTGTTGTTTTTTCTGTAGTTTTGTTATTGTTTTTTGTTGTTGCTTTTTGTTTTTGCTATTTCTTATAATTGGCGCAAATTTATACAGCGTTTGATTGAAAAACGAAAGTTGTTCTTGTCACTTGCTACTTGTGTTGTGTTAACTTGCTGCTTGTGTGTTAACGACCTAAAAGGGCATCCTCACAAACACACTCATACACACACATGCGCGCATGCACACCCCGCACATGAGAGTGACCCAATTTGTTAAATTTCTCTGGTAAGGAAACGCCACTGCAAACTGTCTTTCTTGTTTGCAACGCAATTGAAAGCTTTTTGCTTTTTGCATGTTGCCCACTAATTGTGTATAAAAAATGAGATAAAATTTTATTTTTGCCTTATAATAACTGTGATAAGAATTATGGCAGCTTGAGGTGTTTTGAGCGGTTTCTTATTTTAAACAGACAATTTGCGTCGCAAAAATTGTGCAAAATGTAAACAAGAATTCGTTTGAATATTTCTTAGTGACAGCACTTGGTCAACGCCAACGGGAACAATAAACAAAACGGTAAATGGCAAAGTACCTTTTTGGGCTTTTAGCGCCATTAGCCCATACATACGTAGGGCTACA
This sequence comes from Hirtodrosophila trivittata, assembly GCA_035045065.1. Classification (NCBI taxonomy): domain Eukaryota; kingdom Metazoa; phylum Arthropoda; class Insecta; order Diptera; family Drosophilidae; genus Hirtodrosophila; species Hirtodrosophila trivittata. Next base: position 10,190,948 of record JAWNNK010001028.1, on the reverse strand, counting down.
TATAGGCGGTATCTATAGAAACAAATAAAACATAGAATGAAATGCGTAGAGTTGCCAGAGGGCCAAGAAATGCATTGGCCCCAACGCGTACGTCAATGACGCAGAGTACAGAAAGACAACCAGGAGAATGAACGGGATAAAGAGAAAATACGAAGAGACGGGGGAGACTTTGTTAATAGTATAGTTGTTGATGTTGACGATGTGCCAACGTTAACGGCTCTGCTTCCTGATGTCAGTCTGTCTGTCTGTCTGCGTGAGTGCGGGAGGGAGTTAGAGAGGGAGGGAAGAAGGAACAGCGGCGGTGCGATAGCAAGTGTAAGACACACTGCAGTCTGTGAGGTGGTGTGGGTGCCAATGCATACAATGGGTACAACTATTTTGGTCAACGCAAGCAGAAAGCGAGAGAAAGAGATGTGCGGGAGAATAGAGAGAATATGAAAGAAAGAAAGTTTTACAACATGCAAAATGCATCTTTACTGTTCAAAGTCATAGGAATTTCCAATTGGAATTAGCGTTCCCCTCGTAATAAATACAAGTCATATACATAAATGTCATTAACTTGAATGCCTGTTCGTGTCTTATCACACACCTGAATTCTCGATTGAATATCGATTGCAGGTATATGACAAACAAGAAAATATGTAACATTGTTATTTGTCTAAAAAAGCTCTGCGTGTTCTGCTTTTCACATCTACGTTGTACGTTTAGCGTTTAAATGTATTTGTGTTCAGCTCTATCTTTGTGAACAAATAAAATTATTATCGAATATGAGTAATCATAAGTATAGAACTTAAAAAACAAATGCATAATCTGACTTAAAGTATATGTAAACTTCTGAAAGACTTGCTAACATTTTGCTTTATTTTCTTAAGAGATTATGCACCCATAAGTGGAAAATGTGAGACATGTTTACAAGTATTTCCCGTTTAAGATAATCGCCACGGTTACATAAACTATAGTGTGTCACGCGTCCATCTCTAGTGCCAAAGTGTCAAGCGATTACAGATCAGCAATGTAATATTCATTTTATATACATACATATTAGCTACATATATATTAGCTACTGTAAGCTACAGAAAGCAAAAAAATAATAATAGAATTAACGCAAAAAAAAAAAGCGTCAACGGGTTGCCACTGTAGATAAGCGCACCAGTGATTGTCCCGGGGTAATTATCCGGGTCCAAAGAGAATTTTTTTTTTCTTGGGATTGACGATGGATTAGCTGGCACTGCATATGCAAATACTAGGGATAGTGCAGCTTAATTGTTTACTATCCAGAACAATAACAAAGCTGGCACACACACGTACACATACACAGTGGAAAACAAAGCAAGTGCAAGAAATTGATAAAGTGGATGGAAAACAAAGAAATACATAATCTCAACTGTATCAACAAAATCCATACTTAAGTATGTGCTTAAGTATATGTACATATAGTATACTCAGTCTGTGCAGTGCTTCTAGTTGGCTGTAAACAAGTAAATGGAATACGACTGTTAACAACGAAACTAACAGTGCTTTCTGGCTAAGGCAGCTGTATACATAGAACATAGCATTGGTATAACATTACATTATTGGTTAAAATATCAGTGAAAAATTACGATATGCCGTGGGGTCAGTGAATGGTGCGAAGAGAGTGAAATAGGTACGAAGAGAGCCAAATTTAAATGTGGCTAACGGCACTTTGGGTCAAAAGCAGCAGCTGCTGACAAGGTTGCCACCTGTTTTGTTCTTTGATCCATTTAAATTTCAATTGTAAATTGCGAGACCGCTGACAACGACGACACAAACAAAAACAATAAGAAAAACACTCGCCTATTCTTTGCGCCTTAATAAAAATGCGCCACAAATTTCAATTGAAATGTGCAACGACTGAATGTCTCTATACAATTGGTTGGGGCTCCAAGTGCGGGGATTTGGCTTTGTAAATTGTTGCACGTTAAGTGGAGCATGGAGCAAATAAGCGTAGAGCACGAAGAAAAAAATGTTAAAAATAAAGCAAACGTGGGCAGTGGATTAGAGACAGAGCGAGAGGGACAGAAAGGCCAGGTGACAGGACGTTCGTTTCTTAGTTTGCTGCTGCCTATTTTCACACTCGGCTGCGCTACACACACATGCACGCACACTCATACACATTAAAACACAGCGATTCGTACACTTGATATTTTGTTGTTGTCAATTAACGCATTTACTGCCAGGCTGTAGAAATAACAACTACAATAAAAATACGAATTTGTTTTAACAGCAACCACAAACAAAAGAAAACAGACAAAAAAAACATGGCAGCAAAATTTCACCATACAAAAAAGTACCAACTGGCAGCAGAGCGCGCACTGGCTCCCCCCACCACTCTATGACCCCATCGCTAACTGACTACGACCAATCTTTACATTTTGTCTTCTTCGACATCGTCGTCATCATTATAGTGCTGCTCTATGATGATTTGTCAAATATGCATACTTATGTGTATTTTGACATATTATTTTGTAAGCATTTATGTGTAAATTTTTGTACACTTACATCCTGATTTGACACACTGTATTGATCCGTATATTGTTAATAAAATAGCGATTTGCGCGCACGCACGACCGACAGATTTCGCCATTTTCTTGTCCAACCCGCACGACACACGCACACGACCGCAGCCACTGAAAAATAAAATATTAGTGGCAAACAAGAAGATACCCCTTTGGAATATAATTTGTATTTTATTGTTGGCGCAGCTTGGTCTCACTGATTTGGTTTTAATCCCGCGATACCAGTGTGGTATTTTTAAGTTTTTAAAATAAAATACTAACATCTAGTATTGAAGAGATAATATATGTTATTGTAATAATAATAATATTGTGGAATCTATTTAAAACCAAAAACAAATATTTGTTTAGATAATAGGCGATGATAATGTGTGCATTAGCAAACACGTTATTCAATATTGCTGGAAGATGGCGAAGCCATAAGTAAGCCGCTTTCTGTAGAGTAAAATTCAATCGTAAAACTCTTTGTAAACACTTTGCGGGAAGCCAAACAAACGGCTTTTTGGTACAGAATAACGGTACACTGGTCTCCGGATTGTATTAAGTATTATCAATATGCGTACCATCTAAATATTTTTCAAAAGTGAGCATAAATGAAAATGTAGTAATAAACGTCTTTGTCTAATTTTTTTCTGGTTTATAATTTCGTCGTATACGTACATAATATATAAACTATTAGAACTAAAGCGTTATAGTTGTCAACAATTGGTCACACTTAGCGCTTATGATACATCGTGGAAAAGAAACACTTTGCTTAAAGCCGAAATAAAAATATTAAATTGGAAACGTAATTGTAAGCGTATATATGAAAACAATAAAATGAGCGAAGTAAATATTTAAGTTTGCTCAACATTTAATTTTTGAATATTTTAATCGATATAACTTGAACAGTTTGCTTGGATTAACACATTTATCGATAAAATCGATGAAGACTTAAGTAAATCCGATTTACCATGCTCTTGTATTTTCTCATTTCCATACAAGTTTAGCTTTATTTTTTAGATTTTCAAGCTTACGATATTTTTATAACAGAAAAATAACCATCGATAGATCGATACAGTCATATGTGAGCATAACGGCTTGTGGCTACAATAACAGCAATAATAACATTGCTTACAACTGCCACTCTGCTGTTATTGTTCAATCTAACTGGGTCAGTTTTAAAGTCGCTGCTATTTGTAATTTTATATATGTACATGTGCATTTATGAAAGTATATATATTTATATAGAAATTATTTATATATTTTTATAAATTTTAAAAACTAGTGTTAAGCGTATTTGCATTATTTTTTGGACAAATGTTAATAAAAGTGGAAATTGTGAAGGTGCTGCTGACGCCGTTGCCGGCAAATGCACCACACACAGAAGGCGCGCTCGTGTGTGTATGTTAGTGTGACAGTGTGCGCAAGATTAGATCACTTTTTTGTTGATTCTGTTGTTGTTACTTAAATACAAGTGCATAGTAAACACTTAGGTTAACTAATTTGGCGATGTGTCTGGTCTGTGATTATTGGAATTGCATAATCAATGAATGTTTTGTTCATTGCGTGTGCGTGTGAATTGCGTCTGCAGCTGCGACGGCTGCTGAGTGCGCGCGCGTCATATCTGAGTGTTGTGTGTGTGTGTGTGTGTAGGCGTCTCTTTTAACTGAATAAATGTGACAAAAATGTATACAAAAATTATTTAATGCGTATTGATTGCCTGTTATAGCAGCTTTGATCAACTGATTGTTGTTGTTATTGTTATTGCGCGCGCGCAACAATTGCTGCTTAATTGGTCAAAACAATGTTGGCCAACAGTTGGCGCCCAATGCAATTTTGAGGGTGTGCGTCTGTGTATTTGTTACCAATTGTATATATATATATATAGTTTTTGTATTTCGGCAATGCAACGTGCTTGACCTACATTTAAATGCTTATGTATCACAATTCTTTTGGTGTACGTTTTATGCGCGTGTGCAAGAGAGAGTGGGTGCAACTTTTGTTTTTATTGCGCTCTCACTTGCTCTTTCACAGAGCTGCTCATATGTACTTAGCATATAACGCTAAATTCAATTACCATTTGAATTTTGTACTTTGTATTATACATATGCCTATCTTTAAAAGTGTGTAACAATACAATGAAAGAGAATAACAGTGCGCACTTACAGTGTGTTAACAGAGTGCGCTCTGAATTTCGTACGGATACGAATAAAGTTCATGCATGTGATAAATGCTAATTTCAAAAGACCAAGTGGCAATATACTACTACTATAATTAAACACTTGATAAGATTATACATCCTCACATACATACACGCACACACACACAGACACACTCACGCATACGCAACTGCGTTGTATAAAATTTTTTTTAGTGTATAGTCTACAGTTGATGGAATAACAGCAGCAACAACAAACTAGGGTCGCAGCTGATAATGATAATTGGGTGATAATAAGAACTCTGATTGGGTTCCGCTTCGCTGACCGATAAGCATACGTTCCCTTCTCTGTGCCAGCCATTCACCGTTACTCGTGAATTTTTAATACAAACATACAAATATTTACAATACTACAAAGTGACCTACATATAATATAATACAATATATGTAATTCCACCTTACAACAACGATAAGCTATATACGCGAAATAATTAACTAAAACAGCCATCATAGACGCTTAACCTTGAATAAAACAAATATATATTTTTTAAAAACCTAAATCTGGCCCAAAAGGTGGCACCCTAAGTAAGAAAATATTTTTTTTTTTTCATTTGCAAAATAGAGCACATATAAGTATCGAAACCAACCTAGTTTTGGCGAGAGAATAAAGTTCTCATTTATTCAAAAGGGCTAAGAAGTTGATCAAATAACAACTTATATACAACCTGTATAACTTTGGGTTGAAATAATAAATGAAGTATTAAAAAAATATCCCATTCCCATCTTGTTTTCAACAGCAGCTGAAAAAATGAAGCTGTAGCACGTCTAAAGGCCAATACCCAAAAAAGAAGCTCAGTCAGCCAAAGCAGCACCGTCCAGGCATTAGGTTGTATACCTAAAAGCTATATATAAGTTCCCTATCCAAGGTTAGTCGGAACAGCAGTAATAACATGCATAATCGAAAAAATGGTCAGTGCCAGCCGCTGGTGGAGAATGGCGCCTGTAAGGATGCAACTACAGCCCCAAAAGATCCTGTGAGGCCCACAACCGCCCAAATGATGCCTTTGAGTTGCGGTTGCTACTTGTCACTGGCCTGTTCCATTGGCTCGATGGGCTTGGCCTGTGGCAGCCTGTGGCAAATACCGAACACCACAGACCGCATCACACTGCAGCGCGGTCTATTCCTTACATCCTTGGGCTTCATCTATTTCATTTCCCTGACGGATTTTTGCAACAAATATCTGCTGGAAACGAAGCATGGACAGCAATTTCGCCACAAGTATCGCCTCATGGTATCCGATGTGCTCGAAATAACTAACAAGTAAGTCTTTCATCTTCTTATACGCCCATTTATCCTTATTGACTTGGCCTAAATACGAACTATGGGTTTTATTTGGCCCAAGGCCAATTGTCAATGGTTTAAGGGTATTCTTTATACTCATTGGATAGCTGCCAGCTACCACAAGGGGTATTAAATTTAACCAAATTTGATATCCTTTTTTACGCCAATCGAAATTACTTTGACCTTTTACCTTTATGCACTTCCATTAAACTACAAAAAGTTTCACTGTAAACGACGTCATAAACCGACTATTGTCTCATTAAGGGAAAGAATAAATATACCTATAATCAAGCTTATATCGGATTGAAATTGTTGTCGGCGTCGATTCAAACTGGTTCGGTTACTGGTTACCCCCGACCCTTTTCCTGTGTTTTGCCGTAGTAGCCGCCCAGTTGATGAGTGTTAATTAAACTGTATATTCAATTGCTTAGTGCAATTTGAATGAGTACCCTCTTAACCCCTTCTCGTCAGCCGTATATTATTCACCTCCCCTCTCCCATGTGTATAACGTTTACATTTTGTGAAATAGCTGACAGGGGGGAAAGCACTTACGGTCCATATATTCAATTGTTAGACCGATGGAGGGATCATGTGACTGCTGCCCAATGTTAAGCTGAATGCTGTTATTTAACTGTAATACGAGAACTGTACATATTTTGTTATACGCGTTCCTCATTTCCGTATTGGATAATACTGTTATACAGTAAACGATAGTCCGAATTATTGGTATCTTCCTCTGGAGTCTAAACCTGTGTTATACTGTTATACATTAATATGTTTGTCCTCTGTTATCGCGGCTTGTGTTAAACTGTTATATAGTCAATGGGACATAATGTTAAGTGCTTTATCCTCTGGAATCTTAACTTGTATTGTACTGTTATATTCTCTGTGGAAGATAGTAGAGTTGCTTTATTATTCTGCAATATAAACTTCTGTTACATTGTTAATCTATCATTGGAAGATAGTATTATTGCAACATTCCTCTGGAATCTAAGCTAGTTTTATACTGTTATACATTCATATGGTACTAAAGTAAAATTATATCTCCAGATATAATTGATTTGTCCTCTTTTATCGCAGCTTGTGTTAAACTGTTATATAGTCATATTGTTATTAGTTTATAATTCTGCAACGTAACTTTTTGTTATACTATAATTATGAAATACTTTTATCAATTTATCTGAATTGAATCTGTAATTCTTTAGAATGAGGTTTACATGTATTAAAAGTTACAGAAAATGATGTTAAAACCAATTCATTGTTACTGTTATACAGTTTCATCCTACTGTTCTACTTCAATACAAACTCAAACAATTAGATAGCTAAATTTGGTTTGCCATTCGAAAACTATATGGACAGGTTGACTTTAAGCTTACAAGCTCAATTTAGTACATGTAATTTCTATATTTAGATATACCTAGGTTGTTATACTGCTATTTGCCGTACTATTCTGTTATACTGTTCTTTTGAAATTGTTATACGATGACAAAGAACAATCTGAATCATTGTTTTAGAGCAACTTAAACAAGTTCTTTCAAATATGGTATAAATTCGAGACGCAATACCATTAAATTGATTTATACTGCTATACAGTATATATGTATATTTATACAATTTTACTCGTGTGTACATACTAAGACACGCGAAATGCTGATCAACTAAGCAAATGCCTAGTACCTTGCTTTAATATTATTATTATTATCGTGGAATATCGTGGTTCTAATGGGACATGTGCGTCACTTTATTATTATAGATAAACATACTGTGCCTAACGGTAAAGACAAATATGTGCCTGCAATCATATAATTTAGGTGCTTTCTCATCTGGCAGTCCTTGACGAGAAGCTACTCTGTACCTAGATACAGCCTATCTGTCTTTAGTATACAAATCAAACAGAAAGATGATCAGGCGATAGGAATATGGATAGATAGACCCTGTTTTTGAGTAGTGTATACCCTATTTACCTGTTCTGATCATAGGGTATTCAATTGAACTATGTACGGTACACGGTACGAGGCAAGTTGTATACTAAATAGAGGAAGGTTTCCATTGTCTGTTGTTTATGCTTAGTTCTATTGACTAACGAGTCTGAGAGTGGCGGCAATTTGTGATTGAGTGACTCGCAGCTCAACCCGTAGACCCCATACTTTACCCTATACGCCGTACCCCACACAACACACACCACATACACGACACACTACTTGCTACACCCTAGACATAACGGGTTGCAACACGAGCAGCCTTGACTTTGATCATAAATCTTAATTAGACATAGTTGTACCATTTTATTGTTATAATAGTAACTGTTGGTTTTTTTTTTTTATTTCTATATATATATAATATATATATTTTTATTATTGTGGGACACAGCACAATGAGTCGAGGTGGATGGCCACAGGCACCGACCCACTAACCGATATCAATATAATATATATATGCACATATATATAGCACAATTGCTTTTGATTGTTATAATAAATGCGAACTGGTCACTTCCCTATTTTATGCCCAATGAGTCCATATTGACACCTAGGGGCAATAGGCCACGCCCACTCGTAATTGGAACTAATAATTCTTTGTTTTCGTAATGCCCAGTTAAGGGCGATGTCAAGGCTGAATGAGCAATTGGCACGAACGCTGGAGAAGCGCAGGAAGAGGGGAAACAACTTGTTTCAATTAATTGTTACATAAATCATTTTTAGATCTCCACGCGATAATTATCGATAACAATTATACGAATATTATTTATATTAATTGTTGCCACTAAAAAATTTCTGCTAAGACAATTATAAAATATATATCTATATATTTTTTCGGAGACTTGCTAAAAATTTAATTCCGTCGCGTCTTTTATAATTAAATAATTCATTTAATTGTATATAAAATTAGTCCGATAACAATTAGTTAACAGTTAACCAATATTTAATATGGTCTATTCCAATAACAGAATAAATAAATTCCCTTAATTTATTAAAAATAAATGAATGACGAAAAGGAAAACTATAAAAAAAGCAACAATTAAATTTTAAAATTTTGTAAAAATCGCAAAAAAAAAAAAAATAAAAATTAATATCAAATTTAATATAAAAAATATCTGAAATACAAATTACAAAAAAATTTTTAAATTGTTTTAATTGCAATAGATTCATTTTAAAATTGATAAAAAATATTATTTGTCAATTTTGAACACAAAAAAAAAAAAATAAATAAATAAATTTATGAATCTTCTTAAATCTTCTTCTATAGTTTTGATATACTATCAGATAGTAGATACGTTTGTTAATATATATTTATATGTATATACCTAAACTATACATACATACATAATAGTTATATAATATATAATACTGTATGAAAGTTATGTATGAAATATATGAAATTAGAAAAGGACCAAAGGCACACCCGCCCCATTATGCCATGCCCACCTGGTTAACACCCAGGTACAGGTGTATGCGCGTGTGTGTGTTGCTATAAGTTTTTCCATTTTCTTTTTTAATTCGCACTTGGACCACTCCGAGTTATGACATAAGTAGATGTGGGTGTGTGTGTGTGTGTGTGTGTGTGTTTACAACTAAACAAGCAGCAGCTCCACCCAGAGTCAGGAGTTCAGGGCTAGCCCTTGTCCAGCAGATTATAAATGTATGTGTGTATGTGTGTGTGTGTATATAAGTCGACGCCTTATTGTGGCATTTTGCCCTTGAGTTGACCGTGACCTTCTGGCAAAGTGCCCAGTGACTTTTATTGCAAGTGAAGTCATCGTCGACATGGTATTAAATAACATAAGTCAGATATGAAAACAAACTTTAGCTTATTTCTGATTGTGGCTTAAACCAAAAATGATTTATCGAATAATCGAATTGAATCGAGAATCGATTTGTAAGTTATTCGGGCAACGCTTTTTCTTTTTATATATTGTACATTCAGTTGCTGCCCCATGGGAATCTTTTTAGTTATCGCCAAATTACTTGCGATTCTTGTTCTTGCCACGCGTCTTGGTCTTCCTCTTCTTTTTCTCAATTTTTACTGGCGTCTTGGAAGACGTCTTGGAAGACGTCTTCGATGGCGCCTTAGACGACGTCTTGCTGGGTGTCTTCATTTTGTTGGAAAAGGTACGAATGAGTATATTGCTGTTGGTGTTGCTGTTGCTGTTGCCGTTGATGTTGCTGGTGCTGTTGCAGTTGCAGTTGATGTTGCTGGTGGTGTTGCTGTTAGTTTTGCAGTTGTTGCAGCTGCAACTATTGGAGCAACTGTTGTCGATCTCGTTGTCAGTATTATTGTTGCTGTTCACATTGCTGCAGTTGCATTTGCTGTTGCAAGTGCTGTTGCAAGTGCTGTTGCAATTGCTGGTGCAGTTGCTGTTGCAGTTGCTGGTGCAAGTGCTATTGCAATTGCTGGTGCAGTTGCTGTTGCTGTTCACGTTGCTGTTGCTGTTGTCGTCGTCGGCTTCCAGTTGAAAACTAACAGATTTACCACCGGAGCGTAGCATCTCAATGTCCTCGTAGGTAACGGCAGCAATCATAGGACCATTGGTTGCAATTGCTTTACTTGACGGATTCGATGTGATTGTTGTTGCCGACTTGGTTTCAACAACTGTTGCTGCTGGCTCTGCTGCACCGCCAGCACACATTCTTATCGGCGCATGAAAGCAAATGTTGGCACCACCAACAGCATTAAGACGCGTCACATTTGGCTGAAAGTCGATCAATATCGGACGTGATTTGAGCTTTTGTTGTTCGTGTGCCAGCAACTGCTGCTGTTGCTCCTCTATCAGTTGCTGTTGCTGTTGTAGCTGCAGCTGCATCTCAATTAACAATTGCTGCTGTTTCTCGTGATGTTTCTGCTGCCGTTGCTGCTTGAATTGTTGCATCTGATGGTGCTTCAGTTGCTGTTCCATCTGCAGTTTCTGTTCCTCTTGCAATTTCTGCTTGTAGTGTTGCTGCTGTTCCAAGTACCTCTGATGTTGCTGCTGCAGCTCTGTCTGCTGCTGCAATCCTGTTGGCAGATGCCAAGTACGTTGCTGCTGCTGCCCCTCAGACAAACGTTGATTGCCCATCTGCTTCATAAAGGGCATATATTTCGACTCCACCTGCAGTGCTGGTGGCCGATAGCCTTTGTCCTGGCTACGCAAATCCGATCCTGATCCTGATTCTGTCTCAGAGTCAGAGTCTGATTCCACATCACTGCTGCCGGCCGATGCCGATATCGTATGCTCCTGGTCCAACTGCTCATCCTCTGTCTTGCTCTCCGATTGACCCTTCTTGCTGCGGCGTCCACTCTTGCCCGCGGCTGGTGCATTGTTCAGCCTGCGCATCATCGGACGATACAGATATCGTATGGGAAATGGTTTCTTGCCGCGCGCCAATGGAGTCGACACAAAGTACTGGTAGCTTATATCAACGCCATCCTCAATCGTCTTTGGCACCTTGTGCTGTTCCACACGGACTATTTTGGGTGTCTTTGGTGCTGTCGTTGAGGTTGATGTTCTTGTCGCTGTTGTTGCTGTGGACGCGGATGTTGCTGTTGTTATTGTTGATGTTGTTGCACTTGGATTGGATAGTTGCTGCTGCTGTGACTTCTTCTGCTGGGGTAACTTGAATAGCACTCGCTTCGATGATGATTGAATTTGGGATTGGGCCTTCGGCAACGGTTGCCGGTTCACACTGGTTACTGTTGCCGCTGTTGCAACTGTTGCAACTGTTGCTACTGATGTTGTTGCTGCTGTTGCTGTTGGTGTTGTACGCACTGGCGATTCGGGCATTATTTTGATGACCGTTGAGGTTAGCTTAACGGACTTCTTGGCTCCAGATCTATGCACAATTGGCTTGTCATAGAACTTGCCACACGACCAGATGCAGCTGCTGCTGCGACTTGCCTCGAGTGTTGAGTGATACTCACTGCTGTTGCTGCAATTTGTACTGCTTATGGGACTCTTGCGCCTCGTTGGCTGCCTCGCTGGCTGCCTCGCTGGCTCAATACTGTTGTGGACGGACGACGTCGCATTGACGCTGTCCGCCTGCAACAGCAAAGACTGCGGTTGCTGTGGCTGCTGCTCCAGCGGTTGCTGCTGTAATTGCTGTCGCTGCGATCTGACGCGTTTTGGCTGGAGTTGATTCAGTTGCGCCTGCTTAAGCTCATCCGCTAGCAGGATTCGTTGGCTGGGCACAGAAAATACACGGGATTGTTTGCTTGCCTTGCGCTGCACCTGTTCCACCTGTTGCTGTGGCGTTGGTTGCTGTTGCTGCTGCTGCTGCTGCTGCTGTAGGTGCTGCTGCAGGTGTTGCAGCTGCTGAGGATGTCTCTTCAGCAGTTCCTTATGCTCCATGCCGGCCACATGTGGCCAGGACGTCTTCACACGTAAGTGCTGCATCTGCTGATAGCTCACACATGCCTCAGCCTTGCATATGCTCTTCATATGCATTGTCATGCTGCTCACCTCAGAGGATGATTCGCTGGATTGCTTAAAGTTGCTTTGGGGCAGCAGCAGCCACTTCGTTTGCGGCGGTTCAATGCGGCCACGTATGCCACGCCGGCAACGCTGCGCCGGCTTCTTGCCACTTGGTGCTGCAACCGTTTTCACAGCTGGCCCATTCCAGTCCATTCCAGAATTTGGATTCTGGCGTGTGTTGCCGCCGCCGCCAGCTGTGCATCTTTGCAACCGATTGATCATTGTCGTGGCAATCGCTTTTTTGGGCACACTCTCCACCGTTGATCCTTTGGATGCACGCCTCACTGCTCCACCCTTTTGTGCTCCTGCGGCTGTGCCCAGTTTCTTTGCAGCTCCTGCTGCCAATGCGGTTGCTCCTGCGGAACCCTGCGTATGTTGTTGTTGTCCGCGTCGCTTAACAATTGTCTTCGGCGCCTCCAGCTGTGTCCGCATCGGAACAGCATTACGTCCACGCAGTGGAGCCGCCATTGTTGCTCCTTCCCCAGCACCCAGGGATATGGAGCCGAAGAATGCGTTCGTATCAATGCCGCGAGTCCCGGCATAAAATTTTGACCTTTCCAAAGACATTTGCTTGGTAGCAAATTAATTTTAATGAAATTTTAACTGTGCCCTCTAATTAATTTCCAAATGGTTTTCAAAATTTCTACAATCTAATTAAAATCGTTCTAAACTTATTTTTTTTTTTGATTTTTAATTTTTTTCCTCTGGCACTCTTACATATTTCCGAAACCATGCACTCAATTTGTTGTTATCTAACTTAAATTCCAAAGTGTACTGTGATAATACTCCCAACTTTGCAGGGAACTTCAGATTTATTTGAATCTAATATTTTCTTTCAAACTTCTAATCTGGGCTTAAAAATAATAATTATAAGCGGAAAGTGGTGCAATAAATCCTTATTTGTTTATTAAAATTAACAAAAGTTAATTTCAAATACTTAATTATATTTTAAAAGATTTTTAAATACAAGAAAAAAGAATTAATTTTCAATTTAATTTTATTATTTTCTTTTATTATTTTTTTAACAAATAAGAAAGTCATCACTAAAACAGATTATAAAGAATTCACCTTCAATATTTTTTAAATCACTTTCTATATTTGACCAGCAAATAAAAATAATTTTGATACAAACATTACATAAATTTCAATTATTATGTAAAAATCAAATATTATTTTCTTTTAAAAATTATTTTATTTTTAATACTGTTGAAAATATATAAAATTAAATTTTTTTTTTAAGTTTAATAAATTTGCTCTATAAATTATTCTTAATTCATGACGAAATTATATTGAAAGTTGTAATCGGTTTTTGAATTCTAATCCAGTATATATATACGGTACACACATACGATATACACATGCGCTATACGTATACGATACACACATACGATATACACTTACGATATACACATACGATATACACATACGATATACACATACGGTATACACATATTACCAAAATAAGCATAATAACCGTATAAAAGTGCACATACGATATACGTATAAAATACAGTATACTTATACGATATACACATACGATATACTTATACGGTATACAAAAACAATACATATAATGTATGCACATACGATATACATATAAAATATACAGTATACACATACGATATACATTTACGTTACACACATACGATATACATATACGGTATACAAAAACTTAAAACATATTATGTATATGCACATACGATATACATATAAAATATACAGTATACTTATACGATACACACATACGATATACATTTACGGTACACACATACAATATACACATACGGTATACACATACAATATACACATACGATATACACATACGATATACACATGCGATATACATATACGGTATACACATACGATATACTTATACGGTAAACAAAAACTTAATACATATAATGTATATGCACATACGATATACATATAAAATATACAGTATGCATATGCAGGATACATATACGATTCACACATACGATATACACATACGGTATACACATACGATACACGGTATACGCATATTACCATATACACTTTCAGCTTGCAAATACGGTATGCACATACGGTATATGAATATGGTACATACATACCGTATATAGATGCAGTGTACAAATATACTCGTACGGTATTCAAATACGGTAATCACATACACAGACGGTGTACATACACATAAATATACGTATAAACTTTTGGCTTACACATATAGAATACAAATATGACCAAAATATTGAGCATTTGAGTGTCCGATCTTTAGGATTTATCAGAATGGAATTCTATACAAATCTTACAAATGTCTTTTAAGTGCGATACTTAAGAGCTTAGAAGTTATTTAAAATTTGGTTTTAGGCAACATTTTAAACCTAAGCAGATTCTGCTATAATATAAATACTGCTCTCTAAATTTTTAGCCAGGCCTATAGAAATTGCACCAGAGTTTAAGTTTACTATGTACTAATAAATAGTATTTCCATTTAAATTAAAAAAAAACATTTATACCTTATGCGGTGCTCAATCAATAAATAGTTCGTTATCATTATCCAAAGTGAAATGCACTGAGTGCATATATTATTGTGGCCATAGGTGTACATCGGACAGCAGCTCCTTTACCTGCCCAACTTAATAACATAAGAAGAAGTTGATGTTGATCAATTGAATGATAATGATAATTATTTAATATTGAGGCTCTCTCTGGATATGGATACAGATTTTCTATAACCCTTCGATATATAATTCAACTCAACTAATCTCCGTTTTATCCTTCGTATCCCACATCCATCTGAGTTATTGTTATGGAACTCTTCGTACCTTTGCTCGATTGGAGGGAATCGGAGCTGAGGGCCTTAAGAAGAATCCGCAGCAGCTTCCTAAGAATTCTTGAGAATCCTCTGGAATCAGTTGTGCAACTGAATAGAAGAAACTGCTGCCGATTGACTTTGCCTCAGCTACAGTGAAACCTCTCGGGGCGACCACCTCTATAAGACGCGACACCTTTCTAGGGCGGACAATGGTGGGAGACGTTTTCGCCCCAGAGAGGTTTCACTGTACAACCAAACTGGCCAGATCAGAAATATCTACTGATTCCATGTCTGAGTTTAGTTCTGATTGAAGAATGAGATGTGGTCCAGATTCTTGTACAACTGTTGCTGCTGGAGGGCATCATAGAGGAGCGCAGGATTATGCAACAACTGGCGTAGTTTGCGCATTTGGGCGTTGTTTAGGTACAAACGCTTGAGCCATTGCAGCTGCTCCGACTTGCTCATGGGCAGCAGATTATCTAGTAGGGTCTGTAGAAAGCGTCGCTGCTGATGGGTTAACGGCTCATCCATTGGCGAACTGAGCAACTGCATCAGCATTTCCTGATCGCAAAGTCCCAGCTCAAAGGCTGGCTTACCTTTTGTGACCAAAAGAGTTGTCTGAATGAGGCGCTCCAGCTGCCGCAGTGGTATCTCCGTGTAACTGCATTTCAGATGCCTGGTCAGCTGCTGCAGCTGTGAAGGATTCAGTTTGTTTAGATACTTAAACAGGTCCAGCTTTTGCAATCGAATCATATATTTCATAGAGGCGGCCAAGAGACGTCGTGCCTGCGACTTGGGATGCTTTTCTCGAAGCGTCAGGAAACTCTGCAGCAGCTCAAAGTTCTCCGAACTGCTCATATCCAAGCGATTATATGGCAGTTCCGATGTGAGTCGGCGATAGAAACACAACAAGGGATCGCAGCTATTCTTGGGCAGACGGTGAATGGGCAGCATCTGTTGCAACTGCTGCAGCTGTCGCGCATCCAGGACGCCACTCAGAAAGGATTGTTGCAGCTGCTGTGCCAGTTGCGACCCGGGCAGTTCCATCAGATGCGCCAAGTGACCATTTAGCTGCTCCTGCTGGGCTACACCCAGCCGCGTGGAAGACTTGAGCAGGACACGCAGCTGGATGAGTTCACCCTCAGCATCGATAAAGGTCGGAGCTGTACGGAAATTGTTGTTACCAAAAAAGTTAATCCCATAGAGCGAATTCATATTGCCAGCTGCTTTCATTTCCCGCTCCATATACCGCACCAGCATGGGTATCTGCGGCTCCAGTTTTGATTCCAGCTCATTTTTTACCAGACAGCAGCATTCGCTGGGCAGATTCCTTGTCTTGGGCGCCTCCTTCGGTTTTGGTTTCCTTTGCTGAACGTTAGGCGTGTCCGGTTTACGTTTGGGTTCCTGCAGCCCCGGAATCGGTATAACTTTGCGTTGACAGTGCTGAGTATTGGTCGTTTTCTGCAGGCATTCCGTGACATTCCAGCTCGGATACTGCGATGTGGAACATGTTAGGCAGTGGATAGGAGGCTTTAATACTGTGCGCGGAATACGTCGCTTGCGATTTTTAGGCATTTCTGTAATTTTGTTGATTTCATTGACGTCTCCTTCAATGACATTTGAAAATTTTGAATCCTACTACAGTATAAACTCGATTAACCGAACAATTAAACAAATCATGCACATATTTCGAATAATTAATTAATTTTTAATTAACAAAACGTTAAGGAATTCTTTGCATAAATGGCCTAAAAGTTTTGTTGGAAAATTAAAATCAGCTTGCTTGAGGGATCTGGAATCGGTTTCCATATTAAAGTTAATTGCCAGTGCAACTTAATTATAATTGTTAATTATTCTTAATTAATCTCTTAGCATTTCATTCTTCATTTTGATAAGCAACACGAAATTTGATGCTAACTTTCAGAGCAGGTAGTAGGAACAGAGTTGGGCTAGGGACTAAATATTCAACCCCAATTTCAACCCCTCGGGAAAAAGTTTCTTTTGTCCCTAACCCGCTTAACCCCAAACTGCTTCTAATGGGTTTTCTGCACCCATCTTCAACTTAGACTCAGCGGTAAAGTTTCATCTTTGAGTAGAAACGTTTGTCAGGGTCATCCCTAGGGGTTCGGTGTGAAGCGTAAGTCAGTGATTAGGCTCTTGACTGTTGTCCAGACTATCGAGTTACTACTGTAGTATGTAATGAATGAAATCTTGGCATACAAATTAGAAGCTGAATTGGTTGCTCAAAAAGAAAGTTGAGAGCCGCAAACATTAGACTGAACCAAAGGAAGATCAAGACCAATTCATACAGTCTCCCCCTATGACTCGATTGATCTCTGACTAAGTTCAGTTCGAAGTATAATGAATACACCTAAAGCAAAGTCTACTGAATGGTTTGGGGAAAAATGGGTTTGACTTTGGGTTGGGAAGCGACTTTGTCCGTTTGACAAATTGACACGCACATTTAGAAAAAAAAAGGGAAATAATAATTTAAAAACAAAATTCAGGGCTCAAACTAACAACAAAATTATTTAAAAATGTGCGCTCCGTGCTGCGTGGGCTGCTTAGGATCCATAAAACGATGCGAGGAACCAGCGTGTCCACGGACACTGGAGAAGCTGCGCTGTGCGGAAAAGTATCGCTGGCTGAGGCGTTGCGGGGATAAGGCTTGCGTGGGCTGCCAGAACGATGAGATCGATCATGAATGCGAATGCATCTGTCGACGCAATCGACATATTGTCGAGGCACTCAGCTGCCTCTTCAATTGCACCCTACAGTATATGCTTTCCATACTGTTTAAGCTTGCCTTTCAGCAGTATGAGCCGATGAAGAGATTCGCACGGGATCGTGTCTGGGATGTGATGGAGAACATTAAGGCGCCATACACAGAGATCAATGATCTCGAGATCTATGATAGCATGTACGATCGCTGTGGCAGGCCCATCAATCCGCTGGACTTCGATAATATATATAAGGTTGTCCGCATGATGTTCCTGACGATGGTGCTTACCAAGGATCAGCATAAGTATCTGGTCCGTATGCTGAAGGTTCTTAATGCGCACGCCCACTGTCCCGTGGATCTCGATCTGTTACTCCGCACAATCGAAGACGTTGACATTAAGGAGCTGGTTGCCAGCATTCGTATCCAGGAGGCGCTTGCCCGACGCTTCTACACATCCCGCCAATGCGCCGAACTCTGCAAACTCTATCAGCGAGTGACAACCACGGACAAGAGTAGGGTTAAACGGCATCGCAAGAAACGAAAATCCGTTAAGGCAACCAACGAGCAGAGGGAAGAAGCGGCCTCCGTACGACAGAGCATCTTGAATCGACAATTCTGCGAACGGAAACCGGGCAGGAAAGCCAGCGAACTACCTGGCAGCATTGCTGCCACAGGTGGTGGCTCTGGCAGCACACCGAATTCCCATCGTCCAAGCTCCTCACTGACAAAGAGTCCCCGATCTTCTAACAGCGGTTCCCGTCCTATCAGTCGTTCATCTAAACAGCAGTCGACGTAACACACGAGCGCCCATCGGAGCCACCAATCGGTCCACTAATAATCCAAATTTATGTTTAATTTTGTTGTTGTTTGGGCATAAAAGCTATCAAAAGTTTTGCTAATTCTCAAACTTTTTTTTACGATCAAATCAAATCTTCAATATGGGTCGACATAATCATAAAAAAAAAACATTCTGTCCACAAGTAAATTTAACTTTTTAATACTCTATTTGTAGTGGCTCCATCTATTGTTGGGTAACTGCGTTTCTATCGCTAAGTGCATATCCTATGGGTATTTTGGAATGATTTGTTGCATCAGAGTTGATTATAAGAGTCTTATATTATGAATCCGTTTCTGCTGGCGCCACCTAACGTTGGGTGACTGCGTTGCTGAGGCACATCTTTTATCGAGACCTCTTCAGAATTTCAAAAGAATCGAATGTCAAAGCGAAGACAAGGGGCCCCAAAGTAAACAGAACATTATATATGTATATATCTTTTTATGTATATATAATATTCCTGGAGGAGTAGTCAGGTTTTCGTATAGAAAGTAAAGAAAATAATTGAAATCGATTCTATATTCTGCTATAATGTTTATTTTTAATACAGTAGACGTCCGGTTTAACGTACTCTCGGTTTAACGAATTCGCGATTTAACGTACTTGTCAAAGTTTTACATTGAATATTTTAAATAACGAACATAAAATAAAATCAACGCAAAAATATAAATGTAATACATCATACATCATACATCATACATCATACATCATACATCATACATCATATATACATACATCATACATACATACATCATATATACATACAACATTTATACATACATCATACATCATATGTATACATCACACATACATACATCATTTGTATACATACATCATAAATCATACATCATACATCATACATACATACATACATACATACATACATACATACATACATCATACATCATACATCATACATACGTACATTTATCATACATACATACATCATACATACATACATCATTCATACATACATCATACATGCAAACAGTTATCATACATACATACATCACACATACATATATCATTCATACATAAATCATTCATACATACATCATTCATACATACTCCCCCACATACACATTCACACAATAAGACACCAAAAAAAACATGGTCTTTTATGAGCTTAAGTACTTCATTTGAGAATCGGGGAGAAGGGCCGTTAACTCACTTAAAAGGGGTAATTCTTAGGATTGTTTGTGATGTCGAAAAAAATAGTAGTAGTAGAAAAAGTTGACGATAAAATGCACTTCTGTTGTGTAAAAGATAATTTTGAATAAAGAACTGAACAAGATATGTTCCATATACTATATATAACTATATATAACCTCGAATAATTATATGTATATAATAATGATATTTATAGCAAATAATAATACGGTAGAAGTCAAGTTTAAGGGTCCTCAGTTGAAACAACGAACTATTCGATTTAACGTACAGGGACTTGCATTTAATGGTTCGTTAAACCGGACATCTACTGTAACTCTTTCTAATAGTGCCAACAGCTGCATATCATATCATTCATATCAATCTCTTAGCGATATCCTTCCAAAACATCGAGGTCTATCGATGCTATAAAAGTCAACTTATTACACTGTTTTTTTGCTATCGGCATAAAAGTGACAGCCGGCAAAGATAAATTCCTTTTTTCTATTGACCTGACGTGTCTATAAATGACATCAAGTTTATATAGCATATAATATATATAAATATCGTATATATATATATATATCGGTTGCAACTGATAATCAATTATCGGGTAGAAACCACGAAATGGTCTTGCCAAGACTCATCGATTAGTTCTGTCAGACCCTACCCCTGCCTCCCTTCCCATCGATACGACAAGCTGATTGGGAAATCGAAACAAAGATTAGGAAAATCAACTAATTTTAGGTACAAGCTAAGATAATACAGGTATTTACTACATAGTATATAGTACGATATGATAAATCAGCTGTTTATTTTTGTTTTTATTAATGTTTTCCCCCTCCCCCGGCCCTGGTTAGCACCTATCGCTTGCGTCCATAGAAGAGAATAGGTAGACACTGTTGCTGCAGCTGTTGCTCCCGGAGCGCAGCGTGGGTTGGTTGTATGACGAGGGGTTCGTCCGGCAGGCGGCGCAGACAGCAGCGACGTCTCGGGAAATAGTTGTCCTGAATTCTGTCCTTCTCCAGGCAATCGTGTGTCAAACAGGGAAGTCGCTTCAGGCTGCTCATGCCACGTGCAGGGTCCAGTGCGGGTGTCCTGTGCGCCATGCGGCACTGCGAGGATGTTCCATGCGTGCTGGCGTTATCCTTGTTGCGCAGCTTGTGCATCAGGGAGGACAGCAGTTGGGGTGAGGGTGGGGTCAGGTTCCTGTCATTTGTTAGATTGGGTGTGATGCTTCGCGAGGCAATGTAATGGGTATTGAAGTCCAGGTCGGAAACCAATGTCACCGGCGGCGGCATTTGATGAGAACTGCCGGGAGATCTCGCTGCACGATAATCGCTGCGTCTGGACAAGAGTTGGGAGTTCATTGGCAGCCGATTCTCGTCCACAGATTTCTGCTCATCCGTAAAACGTGTGGGCAATCGCTGGTAATTGGTCATTTTGGCAACCTCCTCGAAGACATTCTGGGTTGAGGTTGTCGGCACGGCGAACAGCGATGGAGTCTTCATTTCCTTGGACAACGGACTCACATTTGTCGCCGCACGTGCAGCACTCTGTGCCTGGGCACGTGACGCACTTGGACGTGGCTCCTGATTCAGAAAGGTGAATCTATGTGGTTCACGGCTGGACAGCATGGGATCCGAGCTTGTATGAACCGCTTGGGCACGGGGAATCGTTGGACGCCTGGTACTGGATTGCACCGTAAAGGTGGGAGCTGGTGGGTGGCTCGGAGTTTGCTGGACACTTGGACACACACATCGAAGATTCGATCCAATTATTGGTTGACTCACAAAGTTGACGCGCTTCAAGGGATTACTGAACGTTCGATTGGCGGACTTTAATATGGAGCAGGGTTGGATGGGATTGGAGATGGGCTTGCTGGCTGGGAAGCTATAATGCTGGCAGGTCTTGCTGCTGCTCCTCAAACTGGGTGCGTTTACATCGTAGGACACCGATAGACGCTCATCGTCGTGGGAGCTGCTGGTGCGCGCGCTGCTTGTGCTCGGATATCCAAAGGATTCGCCAAAGGCGGGTAAATTCGCGTCTACAAAGAAGTTATTCGAGGCGGCCAGAGATCGGCTGATGGGATGATCCGAGCCGGACAAACGGCTAAAGGTGTTCTTGAATACTTTGCCAGCTTCCTTGGTGTAATCCTGCGGAGCAGGACTATAATCGAATGCCGCATTGAACTGTGCCTTGCGCATTCTGTGTGCCTGGTTGCGTCCTTGGAACGCATAGCGCTGTGCTATGTCCTCATCCTGTGCGAGTTCCTGTCTCTGATCCTTGTCCTCCATCAGCTGGGAGCTAAATGAACTTGATCCTGCCAGCGGATGACCTCTAAACATATCCTTCTGCTCATCCATCATGGCTGCATGTCGAGCCTGTTGCTGATAGGAGTCGTAGGAGGAATCGAATTTCCTTTGGTTCCAGTTGAAGCTACTCTCAGACAGCTCCGACTGGTCCGGGTAGGCATTGGACATCTCCGTCTTCAGACTGTACGCTGAGCTGGAGGCTGCTGGCACCTGGTAACTCTTGAACCTCAGGTTCTTATCCTTGCCGGTTATCATTGTGCTTGAGCTTCGCAGGTTGGGGGACTCCTCTTGCATGTGATACAAGAGATTGGCTTCCATTTGGTTCACGTGCTCCGCTGGTTCATCCCTAAAGTGCATATCGCAGCCAGAACGTGTGCGACAGCTGTTCACATCGTCGCTAAACGGTGTGGTACTGGTGCTATCAGCCTCCTCATTGTCCGTGCTGTAAGGGCCCTGATCCCTGGTGAGTTGCTCATTCAATTGCATCGCCAATGCGGCTTCGTACTGCTCCTGCTGCCTGCTCGGCAGTTGCTCTGGCGGATAGAACGTATACCTCGGAGCATTCGGCACTTGTTGCTCCTGTGACCAGTCCTGCTGCTGATCCTGCAGATGTAGCAGCTCCTCTGAGGTCGCGAAGCTTTTCGATAAGCGCGGCGGCTTGGGGCGACGGGTGCGCAGCGAACAGGTCGGCTTTATGTGGCTAGTCGCGTATTTCTTGGGCTTGGGTTTCGTCGTGGCCTCGCGCTGCTTGATGAGCTTCTCGTTGAGGTGTGGCTTCCTGGAGAAGATCATGGGCAGGAGGCTAGGTGCTACTGGTGGAGTGGTAATCGTTGTTTCATTGAGCGTCAGCGCCTGCGATGGGATTCGCATGGACGCTTCTTTTAAGAATATGTGAGAAGGTCTGTCCGAGTAGCAAGTGATTCTACCAAGGCGCTCGGCACTGCGATGCACTGTTTCCATTGAGGGTACACGGCTCTGGTTCTGTTGCGGCTGCGGCTGCGGCTGCTCCTCCATACTCTGTTCTCCTTCGATGCCCTCCGAGCAAATCGATTGACCGCTGGATCTTCCCTCCAGCTGTGTCAAGTTCTGTGACTCCGACTGGCCAGCAGCTGTATGGTAACTGGTTGCTTCCGGCTGATAGGCATAGTTGGATACGGATCTTATGTTGACTGTGGCCGGAAAATCCTCACTCTCAACCTGACTCTTGGCACTGAACTGTCTGGACACGCGTCCAGCTCGGCTAGAGTGTAATTTCGAAGGTCTCGTGACGTTGCTCAACGGACGATAGCGAGAGGGATAGACCCCTCGGCTTTGTGGCGCATTGTTATGCCGCTTGGTCATCCTCCTGGCATAGTGCCAGCGTTGGGAGGATATGGTGGTAGCTCCGGAAGTTGTCGGGTCTTGAGATGCCTGTCTTGAGCTTCTTGTGGCTTGCGATCCCTCATTGTCAACTTCTGGCTCCTCAACTTGATCGCTTCCTAGTTCATCCTGACTGTAAGGGGTTCTAGTTGAAGCTCTGGAGCTCGGGCTATAAACACTATTAACTGGAGTACTCATAGAAGCTGGGGAATCTTCTTCCTGGTAACTGTATCTGTATATATCATTCTCCCGTTCGGTGGGATAGCTGCGCCGTTCCATTTCGCTTGGTTCCTTTTTCGATTTTCTTTTACATTTCAGTGGGATTTGATTGTATTCGTGACAGCTGTGATCCGGTTGGGATTGCCGATAATCCTTTGAGTTCACAGCCAGCACATCCGCATATTTGATCTCCATTGGTTTACTATTCTTGTCCCGCGCTGTGCGCATGCCTTGACTCGTATTGCCGCAGGAGCTGGTCTGTGATCGCTTCTTTGTTTTGCGGGTCTTATTGGGCACGGGTGGACTGGGGGCTCGGCACTTCGCTGGTTCCTTCTTCGGCTTTGGCGCTGGGAGCTTGATGCAGCGTTTAGGTGGGGCTTGATTGGAATCGGGCGTTGGCTTTCTATTACCAACCAGGGAGACGCTTCTCGATTGATTCTTTGATTCGGAGAATGTCACCGTGCATTTCTTGTTGCGCGTTGGATTCGTTTTGGAGCGTTTCCTGCCCACCAGACGCATCAGCTCATTGTAATCTGTGGTGCGTTTACCACGCAGCTTCAGTGAGCTACCCCGACTCGAAGCCGTTGCCGGAGACGCAGCCGGCGTAGGAGCAATAGGAGGAGTCACAATTGTGGGCCTTGCTTCAATTGTAACTGAAACTGGTCCACTTATTTGACTGGCTCTGTCCGTATATGCTTGGCTAGCTCCTGTCGCAATGGTCACCTGACTCGATGGTACTCCGGTCTGTGAGCTCACCTGTATGTACTTCATAACCTTCGACTGGGTGTTCTCCGTTGAGTAAGTGCAGCTCGAAGGAGTCGCTGGCTCGAAATAATCTGCTGACTGCAAATACTCCGTCGACTGTTGGGAAGATTGTGTTGAATACGGGAAATCCCCCAGCTGTGTTCCAGTGCTGCAGCTTGATTGATTGGCTGGTGACGTGTCTGTCTTCCAGTAGCTCACATGCTCCGAGAGTTGTGTGCCCTGGTCAGTGAGTGTAGTCGATGGAGCTGGCCAACAAGTGGCAGGCGGCACATTTTCTTCTGGCTTAGACTGCTTCCAGCTGCATTGTCTGGGTTGCCTGCTGAAGAAGGGCCGATCTTCCCAGCGCACCTGGTCTGATCTCTGCTGAGATCTATCCTGAAACCTTTCCTGTGTTGTCTCTTGAAATCCCTCCTGTGGTCTATACTCTGTTTCATTCCTCCATGATTTTTCCTCTGGCGGCTTGAAGTTACGCTCCGGTCTATTGTACCTTGGCGGATCATAGTTGGCTCCAAACTTATAGAGCAGATAACGTCCTGGCTTGAAGGCTCGCTTACACATTCCTGCGAAGCTGCCCAGGATCCCTTTCCGTTTATGGCAGCTCTCCGCATTGCAATACCTCAGGGCATTGTTACGTGCGCGCTGCTCCAGATATCTCTGATAGTTCTGCCGCTCCGTGCTGTCCTTATACCTGTCTGTTCTGGTCTGGGCTGCCGCCTTTGAATCCCCCTCAATCTGGACCCTGCCAACTGACTTATCTCTGGCAGCGACGGGTATTTCCTTTACGCTGGCGGCTCGAGAAGCTGGCTGGGATTGGTTTACGCGTCGGCGGTATAAGTCGCAGGTGCTTGGTGTACAGTATGGCACACCCACTGTAGAACGGTCCTCGATCTGTGCATCATCATTGTCATTCTCCTCAATGCCCGCATCCTCCTGCTCATACTCCATGCACTCCTCGAAGTCGCATTCGTTCTTGTCACAGATCTCTTTGGTGCAAACTCTCTTCGTCTTCAGTTCGCACTTGTTTTTGATGCATTCTTCGGATTTGCATAAGGGACAGACGGCTGCAAAAGATGGCTCCTTGGTCTCATCCCCATCCTCAGATTCATCCTCATCCGTTCTCGTTCTGGGAATCGTATGCTTAGCACCCTCAGCTACTGACTGATCGCCCAGGCACTGCTCAGTGCACGCGTCCGCTGTGGACTTTTCACATGGACAGCAGGGCGCCATCTTGCTCCAGTAGCGTAGGGGCATACCGTAGAGCGGATAGCGCTCGGACATGCCGTCCTCGTAGCTCTTCAGTAGGGTATAAAACTCTGGTGAAATGCGACGGAAGCAGCCCGGATCGAGTCGTCGCTGCGGCGCCTCTCGCAGATTATATTTCTTGCGTAGGCGTGGCAGCGATGGCTCCATCTGAAGTGCTGCCCTGCATTCATCGCCCATCGGTTGTCCGTCCGCCTGGAAGATGCAGGCACACGAGTTCCGGCGCTTCACTGGCAAACAGTTGCAGCTCCGGTGCGGATACAGTAAACCCTCTGGCTTCAATGTACTAATCCCTCCAGTGGCGCGACCCTTCTTCGCTTTGTCCGCTATATTACGCTCGCTTTGGCTCTTTAGCTGTTCCTGATCTTGCTCCTTCTTTTCCTTCTCCTTCTCCTTCTCCTCCACCCTCTCATTCTCTTCAACTTTCTCTGATTTTTTATTCTCCTGCATCTTCTTCCCTTTCTCCTTGGGCTTCTTCTTAATACTATAATTATTACATACTGGCAAAGGCTTCGGCGGCCAGTTGGGTGGATCAGCGCATTTGCATATGGGTTCACCCTGACGCAGCTGCCGCCGCTGGCGGTGCAGCAACAAGCGACGGCGGCGCAGCTCCTGAAAGTAGTCCAGGTATTTAATGCTTTCTTTCAAGGATCTTTCATAGCAGCCGCAAGTCTTACAGTCAGATGGCAGAGACGTTATCGATTCGTTGTCCAGATCTTTGGATTGCTCCAGCTGCTGTATTTCCTGTAGCGTCACACTGTCCAGAAAGACCTTCTGCTTGCGAAACCATTCCGTGGCCAGATCCGGCACCAGCAGACGCTCCTGCCCACGTTTATGGCATAAAAGCTGCTCAAACATCTGCTGGCCGGAACTGCGTCTCCTCTGAGGCGACGCCGATCTGGAGCCCTTTCTGCCGCATATGTAGGACAACGACTTGCGCGATGCGACGGCCTCTGAGCGTGGCGGAAAGTTCTCCAAGCTCCTGGCCACAAAACGATCCTGGCAATCTAAGGCACTGATATCGTTCGCCTGTGGCCAGCGGCACAAGTTGAACTCTTTTGTGGTACAAAGGACCATTCCCTAGCTGCTCCTTGGTTTGCTCTCTTCCTTTTCGTAGATGTATTCAATGTTGGTGTTGTTGCACCTCTATTTATGGCCGAGTTTGTTGCAATTGTCTCCTGGCTGTTGCATAGTAGGGAACCCCCAACGCTGAGGGCACTCAAGTTCCGTATAGCACTCACTGCCAATTTGGAAATGCCAAAAGAACAATTAAAATTATTTTGGAATTTCAAAAAAATATATTTCAAAATTACTTTCAAAATTCAAATAAAACTCAATTGCTTAACATAAAAAAAATTGCTGCTCTACACCTAAGATATATCTTAGCCATAAGAAGAAGCGTCTTAGAGAATGTCTAACTTCTCTTTCCTTTGTCCTACTTCATTTTCTCTTGGGTAATAATAGCCTACGTTTCTCTATTATAATTTCAATTCACATGGCAATGAAGGGTACATATTGGATTCTATGTTCTGCTTCTGTACCCAATTAACGTACCAAATATCCAGGGTACATCAAATATGGTGGGATTATCTATATTATATAATAGTTAGATCCAAGTAATTTGACTTTCTCTACACGTGAAATATATTCTTCATCTGCAACTGGGAACAGATACACGTTTGCTACATTTGGTACATATATTTGTACCATAACTGATACATTTATTAGTTATAGGTACATTAGGATAATATTTCTATTAAATGGTACACTTTAATGTTTCTTTTTGCTTCTGTGTAAATTGTTTTTTTATTCACTCAATGTTAATTTTATGTCTTGGTACATTTTGAGTGTCTTTTGGTACATTCTTTCTGTATATTTTGGTACAAACAATGTCCTCTTTAGAAGGGCTGGTGCTGAGGTTATGTCAGTGCATATTACGTTCGAATAGGATTTCTGGGTGACAGACAATTCTCAGGAATTCTTATCTCTCTCTCTCTCTCTCTCTCTCTCTCTTTCTTTCTCTTTCTCTCTCTTTCTGCTGTCTTGCAAATTTGACAAATTTATAACTATATATATAATATTTTTTTTCTTGTTATTTTTTTTATTATTATACTATTTTTATTTTATTATTTTTATTTTTAATATATTTTAGTATTATTTTTATTTTATCATTATTATTTTTTATTTTTTTTTACTATTTTAATTTTATTACTACTTATTTTTTTATTTTATTGTTCTTTACTTTTTTTATTTTATTTATTGATTTTCTCAAATTATCTGTTAATTTTATTTTTAATTAATATCGAATATAGAAAGCAAATAAGAATAAATTAAGAAATATATATTTAAAAAAATATGATTAAAAAATTGATTAAAAGTGCAGAAAAAAGTCAAAAAAATAATAATATTAATTTCAGTTCTTTCCTCCACTCTATCTCTCTCTTTCTCTCTCTCTCTCCCTCTATCTTTATTATTTTATATTTATATAATAAAAATATTATATTAATATTATTCTTCCTTTCTTGCAGAATCGTCTCAGCCATTCAGGCATCCTTCTCCTTCCTGGTCGGCCTCATTGTCTGCAAATCGACCTGCAGCAAGTCCTTTGTGTATGCATCGCATTTTCTAATGGAGGCGTACGGCTGGTTCGGTACCGCCTACTTTATGTATGACATATGGGCCATGTACAAGGTGCACACCCAGAAGATAGCCGACAAGCTGCATCTGCTGCGTCTGACCAAGGCTCAGGTGCTGACCAATGGAAATGCCAGAAACTATTACGACAAGGCGGGCGGTGGCGTCTCTGGCAGAGCTTCGGGTGAGCTTCGTAACAATAACGGCAGTACCCCGGGTACACCACACGAGATCTGTGACTATGATGGTGCCTGTGTCCAGATACCAAAGGACGGACGCTGGGATTTCCTAAAATACGTGCTAACCCATCCAGTTATGATGATCCATCACGTGTTTATTGGCACCTTTGGGCTGCTTGTGGTAACGGTGCGTATATTCTTCTTCTTCTTTTTGGGTTTTCTTCTTATTAATATCCTTGTATCCTTTGTATCCTTTGTATCCTTTAGTATATTCGCGGCGGTGGTCACTGCATCTATAGCTACATGTTCATGATGGAGTTCTCGACGCCATTTGTCTCGCTGCGCAGCATTTTGAGCACCATGAAGCTAAAGGAGTCCCGTACCTATGTCATCAATGGTCTGCTCATGCTGGCCACCTTCTTTATATGCCGCGTCTGCATGTGGCCCTATGTCATGTGGCGCTACAGCCAGGCCATCGATTCCACTTCCATGTGGTCTGCCATGTGCGGCTTGCCACGCGGCTGCCTCATCAGCATTGCTATTCTCTTCTTACCGCAGCTGTATTGGTTCTATCTGATGGTGCTGGGTGCGCTTAAAGTATGTCATTATCTTCCATCTCTTTCTTTATGTTGCTGTCACACTCATTTCTATGTTCTTACAGGTGTTTCTGCCTAAGCGGCGCCCGCTGCCAGCCGCGTCCAGCAACGAGCTACAACCGAATGCTTTAACGGCCAAGACCACGCCCACGCCCACACCCTTGCCACCTCCACCGCCTACGGCCATACCCGTATTGGCGGCCACAATAAATGGAAAGAAGTAGTGAAAATTGTGAAATGTTTGTTAAAGTTTTTGAGAGAGAAGGGAGGCAGTTGCCTGGCCACCCTAACGCATAGCTAATACGAATATATAGATATATATGCACATATATAACATAATATATATATGTATAATATTATTATTATTATTATTTTTTTGGCACAAGTTCCAGCCGCTTATATACAAGCAAGCAGGCATATATAGGAAAGTTTTGCTTATTGTTTTAACCTATTTAACAACTATAACTAATTCTATGTTATTCTTTGCCAACGTTGAAGAGCTTCTTAGGCAGCTGACCGGTTCAACAATTCTAATAATAACTTTAATAACAATCAATATAAATGCAAAGACAGAAAAGCAGCAAGACAGCTCCAGCCCAGACAATTGTTTTCTTTTAAATTTTTTATTTTTAAAGACCTTACTAAAAAACAAAAACAAAAACAAAACACAAAGATGAAAACGAGTTACAATAAAAAGAGAACATATACGCTGTTTCCCTTTACAGCAAGAAAACAAAATATATTAAAAAAAGAAGGGATATATATATATATATATATATACCTGAAAAACTATATTGCAAAAATATTGAGCATAAAACTATCGTATTGTAATCTATCTGGATGTTGCTTAAAAGTGAATCTATCAATGAATATTATATGCGTAGTGCATATATACAATATATGTTTGAATGTTTGAACTGAAAACAAGGAAATTCCCGTACATATGTATGTGTATTCGGTATGCCGAAGCTTATATATATATTAAATACCTTTGCAAATCGATTTGATCGACATATATGTACTCTATATACCTGAAATTCTATGAAAGTTATACCAATAGTTATTTGTTTAAACTGAACCTAAAGATACATATATATATATATGTGTTACATACAAAATATTTAAAAGCATTTCAAATGAAGAATCCTTTGGAAGAGCATACGAATGCCACACGATTGAAACTCTGATTAAATTAAGCATTTTATGAAAATGTGATAAAAATATAAACATAAATCAGAGTATAGTCAAAATCTCTAGAAGAGACGATTGAGCTACATATATTTATCCAAATACATTTATAATAATGTATGCTAAAGATTATATGTATATCAAAATAATCTTTCAATATTATATAATTGGAATACAAGTGTTTACTTTTGCATTTCCAGATCCATTTATATATGTAATATTTTTTTTTATTTGTTTTTAATTTTAATTTTTTTTTTCCAGCAACGCCGAAAACCGAATTCCAATTGAGCTTATAAATTACAGCGAACATTTTACCGAGCACAAATGAGTTAACTATATGAAAATAATATACAATATATATATATTCTATATATCTGATAAGAATTGAAAATGAAAACATCGAAATGCGGCAAATAGCTCCAAAAATACAAAAAAAATGCTTTAACGTTGCCTTCAAAAAGGCCCAAAAGTTTCAAGAGTGTAAATGTCTATATATGTGTAAATATATATATATATATACATAACTATTAAATATCCTAATGCAATCTATATACCAGAAATTGTACTACATATATGTGTGTTATTTGTGAAACACTAAGAAAATCGGGTATGTCCCGTCATATTTACAAAAAAACCAAAAAAAAAAACCCTCAGCAACTTTGTTTACACTTTGTCGGTTGGTGAAATGGAATCCTTAATATTCCTTAAGATCTCCAATCTAACCAGGATATTAAACAAGTTTATATTGTATATTTTAACAGCAGCTTATTATTTTGTTAAGTAAAGCATCTGATTTGACTTTCAATATAGAAACTGAGATTAACGCCAACTTGATTGGACTTGCAACATAAAGTTACAAAAGAAAATAGATAACAATAAGACAGAAAAGTAGTTATTATTAAACTAGTTTGCTTCGATAAAAGGTTTCTCCAGCTCAGGAGCTACAAACTGAAATAATACATAAAATAATATATATATGTTGTATTTGCTCTGGAAGGACAGAAAATGAAATATGTGTTCCATTATCCCTCAATTGTCAGCTTATTATCTACCCGAAGTAGTGTTTAGCCGTAGTTGATTCTTATAGCCAAACTTATACTGACCTTATTAACAGATTTTGGATTCAGACAGCTTTATTTTAAATCAATTGCCAAAAACAATAAAGAGGTTGATAGCGGCATTTTGTTAAGAATTTCCAGAGGCTGACAATAGTAGAATTGGGTGAATCCCATCCACAGTTCACAGATATATAGCGCACTTATACAGAAAATAAATAATTATTAAAATTGTTTTTAAACTTATATTTGAAAGTCAGAAATAGTAGTGACAGTTCAAGTTTTATTGTTAATTAAAAGAACATTTAGTTTTTATAAGAAAGAAATCAAAATAAGATAAATTTTTCAACGTTTATCTTAAAGGTCATTTAAAAGTTGATTATATACCCTGAATTGTGAAATAACTTATGTTTGTAATAGTGTTTGTATACACATATATATTATCGCTGTTTGAGTATATATATACAAGTCTATATATGAATTTGTGCGAAAAGTAACACCCAACTATTAACTTATTTTATAAACTCGCTTGATATGGATCAGATATAGATTCATCATATAAAGACATAACTAATTAAATTTTAACCAATGTAGATTGCAGTTTAGAAAGCTTTAGTTGCCCTAAATAATTACTCTGCTGAATAGAAACTACAGAGAGTGTTCAAAAAAATAGCATTGGAGCGTTTCAAGTTTGGCAACAATCGCAAGAATGGGAGCATCGACTGCTGGCAGAGGTTGATCAATAGTTTTCAAGCGGATGACCGTAATAGTTATACTTATAAAAGACTGTTATTACGCCAAGTCATAGAAACCATCAACCATGGAGAAGGTAGCTTCATGTTGTGTGATTGCTTCACTTGCATCCATATGGGTCCGTTAGTAGAAGTACAGGTAGAAGCTATGTTTGGCACTTCTAACTTCTCTTCTGGACGGATAGATAAATCAACCTGATCAAGACAATATGCCCTACAGTATAATCGTGGTTAAGTTAACCAAATGTCAGTGACTACGTTCTAAAGAGTCAACTTTGACTTAACTTTACTGAACGTCTCAATTTTATAAGTCAATTTGTCAGCCAAGGAAATTGCGAGCTCCAAATGAGGCAGTATTTATTTTCTTCAATCTTTATTTTTTCTACCTTTATTAAAGTTAATTACCTCTGGAATAAGTTAGTTAAATTTACAGAGATTATAATGTAGTAACAACTGAACTGTACTACTCTTTTATTTGAAGCATGTGTCAACTTTTTGCAAAAATAAATATCCATGATATAAATCTATATCGACATATAGAGACACAAAAATCATATATATACAAGTAAACACATCAATACAAACGTATTTATTTATAAGAAACTTCAATACTTCAATTAAAAGTTTATTTATTTATATACTCTCTGATTTTTATGAAGACCGTTGAAATATAACGCAAGTTTTTTAAACTTTTTTTGGTAATTAAAAATTGTAATTTAACTCAAATTTTGAGTTCGAATAATAGTGACAAAAATAATAAATATTTCCTGAGGAAAAAACGAAAATTGTGAAGTGATAAATTAATTCCAATATTTTTCTATAACCTTTAACATTTACGTGTCTCCTAAACTTCTGCGAAAACATACATGGAAAACGAAGTATCACCATCCCAGGAGCCCCAAGACCCCCTCGCATGGGTAAGTAATCATAACTTGGTTTGTTTTTTTAATATACCTTTTTTATTTATTAGAAAAAAAATCAGTATTCTAAATTCTCTAAATTTTTTCTTATAAATATGATAAATCTAGACATAACATATCATTTTTATGCATGCCTCGTTTCTACATTGTGTTCCGTTTTTTGCTTTCGGGCGAGTCGGTTTCGCCTCCGGCTCCTTCATCGTCGCTGCGATCGGCGCGCTTGCGCTTCTTCTGATGCTCCTCCACCAGCTCTGAGATGCGTATATTATTGCCGCTTAATTGCAGCCAGTTGATGTACTAAGAAGAAGTTAAATAAGTGTTAAAATGTGTGTTACCAATAGTTCCAGCTATTATCCCTTACCTGGGTATTGGTGCGCACGCCTAACTCATGCAACTTGGATTCAATGTTGTCGAGCTTGTGCTCTGGCTTGCTGTTTTCCGAGTCGTTCTTGGATATGTCGAGCAGATGCCGCACGCGTTGACGCAGTGTTTCGAAAATGATGCGTCCAATTACGTGATTCCGATCGTATGGTGTCAGATACCGGCCGAACTCGTAGAAGTACGGATGCAGTCGCCCAAGCTCAATATGTGTCGTTTCTGCCTCGCAGACGGCCTTGTGGACGTTCTTGTAGATTTCAGGTACGGCTATAGTGAAGTATGCGTTGTTTACTTTCAGTTCCTTAATGTACCACAGCGGCAGATTAATGGTGCGTCCGGGCTCCAGATGTTCCGTTTCTGCGCCGGCATCTAGGAAGCCTGTATAAAAATGTGGATTAGCTACTTAACCACCAATTGCTCTTCTCCTTACATACCCATGCGTTGTAGGCGTGTATTGACCTTGCACTCGACCTTCTCCTGAGTCACGAATATGTCCTCAATTGAATAATAATTTGGAAAGTAATTCATTGCCAACAAATAAACAAAATGCAGCCGCCCTTTTTACAACCGCTTGGCGCTGACTTGTAATCTGTTAGTAAACAGATTCCTGTAAGCGCACGATTGAGCTGCTTGAAGTTGGCGGCGAACGCAAAAGAGAGCAGCTGAGTTTAAAGACTAGGAAGATAAACTAACCGCTCGTTTTGTCATAAAATTAAACATTACATTAACAATATTGATAAAAGCAGTATTCATATTTTAATTGAAGTTTTAGAAAATGAGTTTTTCTTGCTCTCTCAAGTTGGCGCTGATGTAAATGTATCACAGCTGTTATACATATGTTTGCGGCATCTAGCAATAGTACTAGTTTCTGTCAATTTGATACTCACATTTAGTTTTTTTTAGAATGTTTTTTGAATGGCAGTTTTTGTACATGGAATGCAATTGTTTAAAAGTGCATTGTATATTTGAAGTGGCAAAATGTGCAAGGTATTTTTTTTGAAGCCAAACTGCTTGTTGGTATTTTTGTCCAAAATATGTCGGTATTTTCGCGGTTGTTTCTTGTGGTCACACTATCTTGTAGTTCACGCGAGTCTGTCGCCATGTTTGGTTATTTTATTTGTTTTTAAAGCGGAGTAACATCATACAAAGTAAGCGGTCCTAGTCTTGTGTCGTGGAATTTTGTTTTATTTAGTACAAGAAGATCGCGTCCGCAGTATATTATTGTAAAATTTTTTTGACAGTGCAACTGCATCTAGTGAAATTACAACAACAGTAGGCGTTTCACTTGCACAAAAATAGGCTCAAAATCCAACAGAAATTCAGCGGCGGTAGCAGCGGCACCATTACCAACATAAACACCAACGACAACACCTAACTGTAAAAAGCCGCAACACGCCGCAACGCAGCATAGCAAAAGCTCTGAAAAGTGTTACAAAGTGAAATTGCCTTTTGCGGCACATAAAAATTAAGTACACGGCATCAGCGGCAACATTAACAGCAACAACAATAACATTTTGTGCGTGTTTGTCTCTTGAGTTGCAGCTAACAATTCCAATTGGAATTATCTGCTGCCTGCCTCTGGACTCGGGTACCGATATTAACAAAAAACATCGAAAATGGGCGACTTTGATTTAAATGTGGACAGTCTCATACAGCGGCTGCTTGAAAGTAAGTACAAAAGAACCTCTAGCAGATGCTGTTTATCTCCACATTATGTCCAACTATTCCTCCGTATTTTCCCCGTTTTTTATTTATTATGTGTGCGAGCGAGAGAGAGCACTACAAAGCGATTGCATTTTCTAATTATTGCACATTGTTCGTTTAATTATCAACGAGCGCAGCAATAGTAACAGCGACAGTAACAACAACAACAACAACAAACAATTACGTACAAACAGCCAATTACAAAAACAAGAAACACAAGGCGCGCCATAAGCGGTGAAGCCCCCCTCTCCATCTCCACCTCCCCCTTTTAATTTGACTTTTGAATCAATTAATTTTAATTGATTTTCATTGCTTCTTAAATGCAACCAACAAACCTTGTTACTATTGTTGTTTTGCCGTTTTTTGTCAACATGCTTAACATGGCTCATTAACAATTAACAGCGCTGCGACTTTACATAACAGTGGCCTGCTAATAACATGATCGTTAAGTCAATTCGGCCCTGTTAAATTGATATTTTGTAATTGTATTCATTGTTTTTTCTATTTTAATGCCCATTTGGGGCATTGCAAACGGTTAGATAGTACGCTACGAGCGGCATGACGTCATTAAACAACGACACAATTAGCAAATTTACTGATAACACGATAATAAATTAGGTTAAAACTAAAAGAACACACAAAGTTGAGTCACGTGAATTAATGCTCCTTCGACACAAACAAAAAGTCTTAACGTTAACACGTTAAAGTTAGCTGCAATTTACTATATAAGTTTGATAGACAAAAGTACGTGATTCAGGCTTTTTTTGGTCATAATCATTATCATTATCATTATCATTAGCATAAACATGAACATACACAATTACAATCAACATTAACATTTGCATTGACATCTCCACCTACATTGTATTAACATTAAGTATAACATTAACACCTTGACATTTCTAAGCGTTAAATAGTCTAAGTGGAAAATGGAAAAGCCTTCGGCTAAATCCGCTTAGTGTACGTCTCCTTTTGGGATCGGTTTATTGTCGACTTTAGCTTGTCTGCAAAATTGCATTTTGCAACAATTTTAACTATTTTTGTTTGTATTTTATTTATTTTATTTCTGAACCTTTCCGTTTCCGCAACGTGTGGCTCTGACGTGGCCGCTGGGCCACCTTAAGCTATTGACGTCTCCATGGACACGCCACGCACCCCACAGATCTGACAAAACGAAGAAAAACTCGAACATTACTCATGACTGAACTCGGGTGTCGGGGTGACAGGTGACACACCCCTATTCCAAGGTCAACCCAATGGGCTAGGTCATGCACTCTGTTGTACTGAGTGATGTCGGCGACGCGAAATTTTCATTAATTTTGATCCCCACTTGGCGGTCACAAATTTCATTTTTCAAATTGCGAATTGAAATTGAATTTTCGAGCACTTTTGTCAGCTGCTGCCTTGTGCTGCGGGTGCTGCTGCAGTTGCCATTACTCTCTACCTTCTCCCTCGTCTGTCAGCCTCATAAATCTCATCATCGTCAACATCATCATGAACATCAACATCAACATTGCCGGCAGCCCATCTCATTATCATTTCAGTTATTTCGCCTCGACGGGCAATCGATTCATTCGTCTTCAAGTGCCCTCAAGCTAGGCACGTGCCGAGCTCCAGTTTTGACCAAATTCATCAATCTTTTGCCGCATTTTAGTTGACACATTTATATATTCTATGCATTTGTTATGTAACTGTGCAAAACCTGAATCATTAGGTAATGCGAACAGATAACAGATAACCGATTCAAAGGCGGGCCAAGATATAAACTTCAAAGTTACTTACAAACAAGAGAAGAATAGAAATAAATAAATTGATAATTGAGACCTTATAGAGATCGTATAGCTTTATTGGTTGTAACTGTTATTGTTTTCTATTTATTATAAATTATCTCTCTTCATATGTAATGCAATTATTGGGAATCTTAGATGATAGATTTCCTTTGCTGTAAGTCAATTATTGTAACCTCTTTAATACAATTGACGATCCGTTGCGTCGCCTTTTTCATTTCTAAATTTCTATATTCAGTCGTGCGATAGGAAGCCTCGCTCAAAAAAACAATAATTAAATCTAAAAGTTTTTCTTGTGCTCAGTGGCCATAAAGAACCAGAACAATAATCAATATCAATGAGTAAAAACAATGAAGAAAAAGCATAAATAAAGACGAAAGAAAAGTAATAGGAACGGATAAGAATACAACAAAAAATGCAACGCTAATTTTTTAACCTCTCTGTCTCGCACGTTTCTAACGGCTTATTCCTAGCCGCAAGTTGAAATTATCCTTACTGAATATCCCGTTTTAAGTTGTCCTATGATTATATTATTATATCGATATATATATAAAAATATATATGTATATGTACGTATGTGCCAAACAAAAAGATTTTAAAAAACAAAAAGAGGCCGAGGAGCATGCCCAGAAGCTGCTCATTGCTCAACAATTGGCTGCTGCTGGTGGGGCCGGCGGCAGCGGCGGAGGCGGCGCCTCTTCCTCATCGGCCTGTTCGTTGAGCGGCAGCGGCGGTGGTACGTCCATCACTGCCAGCAGCAGCAGCGGCAGCATTGGTGGCGGTGCCTCATCATCATCAACGCAAGATCCGCTGGACGAACTCACCGAACAGCAGCGTCGCATGTTGCAACAGTACTCGATATCGCCGCCCAGCGAAACAATGATATCGGCCGATGGTGATCAGATAACGGTGCATCATCCACGCGAGGAGCCCAAGAAATCCAGATTGAAATTGCGCGATTTCTTCGTTGCCGAATTTGGTATACTGTGATGATATCTATCCATCTCTCTCTCTCTCTCTCTCACTCGTTCTCTCTTTGTGCAAGTTTAACAAAAAAAAAACAACTATCATCTGAATTCATAGGTAGCACAAGCTTGTGTCCTTCTGTGTACATATATATACCACATATATGTATGTCCATATGTATACGTATACAACACTAGTCAATCCCCTGCAAACGTTTTCAAGTGTTCCCTGCCGCAGGACAACATCGCCAAGAAGATGTTGCAAAATCTTAAAAAAAAAAAAAAGATTGTGAAAAGAAACTTGAAATAAGGACAAAACTTAAGCTTCCTATGCTTCGGGCGAAATGTGCTCCCCAATGGGGAATGTTCATATGAAGTGACAAAAGCGAAACTATTGGAAAAATCTTGTTCAGGTTTTCTTTTCGCAATAAAAAAATGTTTGCAGGATTTCATTCCGAAAATCCTTAAACTTTCGCACTAACATTTCCCACTCAACTACAACAATCAATTGGAAATTGCTGCTTACACAAGTAATCGAAGTCCTAGAGGACATTGAGAATCTTGGCCTAATCCTCTCATTACATAGCTGAGCACACTTCGATACACACACACACACTACAGCAACACCAGCTACTACAGCAACTGTAATGATGCCTATTGCAGAGCTTGAAATATGCAAAGCTTTTCTTTCCTAACGAGATTCTAATTATCTCATTATGTACATAACTAATCAAAATACATTTAAAATATATATTAATATTATAAATCATAGCTAAATGTTCATTCGAGTAATTTGTCCTTTTAGAAGAACTAAACTGTAAATTGTGTTTGATTTTAAGATCCTTTCTAGTTCCCTTCTTAGTTCGTTCAAAGTTCCTTTTTAATGTCATATCTAGTTCATCGTATAAAAGCTTGTCTCTTTCTCTCCTCTCTCTATTGCAAGTATTTGATCTTTGAATTCGTCTTTGTATCTCCTTCTTAAACGTTTTATCTAAAATAAGAAAATGTGATTTAAATGCTTTGCGGTTCACATAATTAGCAAATACACAGAAAAAAATAGCTAGAAACTTTCTCTCCAAAGATTTTCTTTTATGCACAACGTTTTTACCTTGAGCTAGTCCCCATTTTGTACTGTGTTTGTTTTACTGCCATTTTCTATTTTATGCTATTGCTTTACCCTTCCACACATCTCACATGGTTTATGCAACAGAGTGCACTGTCATTGTCAGGCCCATTACCAATATTTGTGGTGTCTGTTTTGTGACGTCTGACATGTGACATGTTTAGCTTGTTTTCCAGTAAACTGCGGTATAAGTGCAACATAGTATTGCCTCCCCCAAAAATACAGTAAGTAAAACATAGATACCCCAAAACACACAAATTCAGGTATCTAATTGTTTTCACACGCCAGATTTGCAAATGTCAAATAAATTTTGACATATTATGCACCCCGACAGATGTCGAGGGAAAACGAGAAATACATAACATATATATATAGTAGTGTATATATTTATTTATTTAAATATATTCCGTTGGCTGTGTGTGTCCCTGTGGATAACAGTAGTTGAATGTGACACGCGACTGACACCCATCTACTCAGCACCAACAAAATTCACTGCGCTTCCTCCCCCATTACCCAAAAAACAATAATCGTAAACTATCCCAAAATTGATTGGCGTTGAGTGCGCAAAAATTTGCCATAGACATGAAAGCGGAAATAGTTACACAAGCAAATTCTGCTTTTCCTTTTTTAATTTTCTGTATACCCTTTCCAATTGCATAAGAACTTTGGCAGGAAATGTGCAATGAGGGGAACTGATCGAAGCGATAGCTGGACATAGAAATATATGTAGATATAGAGATTTACATATAGATTATAGATATCTCGATATATAGCTATTTACATAGAGATCTTCCATTAGGATATAGCCCACGCTTTACAATATTTACTTTACTTTACTCTGGATTACGATTCAGATCAGTTTTCTATATATCTCATTTGAATAATTCAGAGTATACAAAATCTTAAGCCGAAAATAATTGTTCCTTCCCTTTTTTTTATTTATGATTTATTGTTGTCGTGTGCAAACAAGTTCATTCACGTGCTTTAACATTGACTCTCTGCTCCTCCTTCAACTCGTCCTGCTTCTCTCTCTCTCATTGCCAAAGTACAATGGCAAAAATAGCAAACATTTAACTAATCAGCCGTTGTGCCTAACTTATCTTTCAAAACAAACAAACTTTACACCATTTAACAAAGTTCTAGACAAGTTTGAATCTAATTAGGGCCACACGAGTATTTTTGGAATATGGAAAAAAGGAAATACATTACTAAGCGATACTATAAATACTTCCACCATAGTAAGCTCGTCTGATAAGTAGTATTATGACAATATTTATATATATAAATTTCTTGATATCAGATTATTTATATGACACATACGAAGATGTCATTCTCGACTGACGTTCGATAGGCAACCTTCAATAGTCAAACTGTTATTCGTTTCGGTGTCCAGTGGGTTATCAAGACACTTGTGAAAGACTTAGTTCTTATGTAGATAAGATATAGGTGTATTTATTTGATATTGCGAATAAAGAATCTATTATATTTATTATATCTATATTTAGTTTCTGCTACGTTTGTTATGTTTGATTGCATAGTGCTATCGATTTCTCTAATCGACTGTGTGAAGACGATTTCAGTTCCATTTATATTTTCACATTTTTCACGTTTTTGTATACAAAAGTTTCGTGCTCAAATATCCTTCGTTATTTTGATGCATTTATAATGTTTGTATAATTGAGTTGGTTGACTTGTCGTCGACGTCGTCATCGTCATCGTCGTCGATGTCGATGTCGCCAGAGACCCATACCGTGCCATATGTTATCGTTTATGTTGTGCTTGTTTTATCGTTCGTTTGTTTTTTTGTTGTTTTTTTGGGGGGCATCTTTCAAGTTTGTTTGGCGTTGATTGAAAATAGAATTTGAATTTGAATGTCATAACCTTCACTTGAGTCAATCAGCGAGCCATAATAATAATAATAATAATAATCACATGTAATAATAAAAGGAATAATATTAGATGATGTTATAACAAGCAGTCGACTGCCAGCGGCTCTTTGCGTGCAACTTTTGCAATATCGCGACGGGAAGTCGAAATCTAAATAGTTCCTTGCGGGCTATGTGTATATATACACACATACATATGTGTATGTGTGTGTTGTGTGTGTATGTAATCTTAGTATGTGTTCTGCTGTGCTGTGGTATGTGGGTGGCCTTCTCGCTAATGCCTCCATTTCGTTTAAATAGTTTTTGATTAGATTTTACCATTTACTTCAGCATGGGGCATGTGGCATGTGGCATGGGGCATGTGAACGGCGCAGTAATTTCTTCAGGCAGGCGATATTGATGATGGTTTTATGGCTAATTGGGTGTTGCCTTCTAATAGAAACGTTGCAAAGAACCTCTTTTGATTTATAAATACATTTTCCTATTACTATCTCAGCAATATCGTAACAATATCATAATTCCAAATGCAAGTTTATTGTTATCAACAAAAAAGAACAGCAAAGAAAACACAACTGCAATCATAATATGACTATGGCAAGTGGCCAAAGTAAAGAAAAGAACAGAAAAACTAAACAAATACAAAAACTGCTTCTGTAAAGAAAACCAGGCTCCACGTTCTTAAGCAACTAAATAAATACAGTAGACATCCGGTTTAACGTACTCTCGATTTAACGAATTCCCAATTTAACGTATACTGTCAAATTTTTACATTGAATACCTTATTTAACGAACTCTTATACTCAATTTATCGAAAAGGGGGATGTATATGAATATAACATAAAATCAACGCAAAAATATAAATATAACACATCATACATCATACATACATACATTATACATCATACATACATACATACATACATCATACATACATACATACATCATATATATATACATCATTCATACATACTACATTTATCATTCATACATACATCATACATCATACATACGTACATCATTTATATGCACAGCATACATCATACGTACATACATCATACAACATACGTACATACATACATCATACAAACATACATACATACATACATACATACATACATACATACATACATACATACATACAACACACATACATCATACATACGTATATCATACATACTCCCCCACATACACATTCACACAATAAGGCACCAAAAAAAAACATGGTCTTTTATGAGCTAAAGTACTTCATTTGAGAATCGAGGAGAAGGGCCGTTGACTCACTTAAAAGGGGTAATTGTTAGGATTGTTTGTGATGTCGAAAAAAATAGTAGTAGTAGAAAAAGTTGAAGATAAAATGCACTTCTGTTGTGTAAAAGATAATTTTAAATAAAGAACTGAACAAGAAATGTTCATATACAATTTATAACTAATAATTATATGTATATAATAATGATATTTATAGCAAATAATAATACGGTAGAAGTCATGTTTAAGAGTCCTCAGTTGAGTACTCGAAATAACGAACTATTCGATTAAACGTACAGGGGCTTGCATTTAATGGTGCGTTAAACCGGACTTCTACTGTATATCAGAATATAAATAATATAAATAAAATAAAGTACTGTTATATAAGAGTATAAGGGTCCCAAAACTATTCTAAGACGCAAACTTCATTCAGTTTTTTTTCCAAGAAACAGTTACATTTAGCTGCCAATTTACTGGACAAATACTAATTAACAACAGCTGCAAATGGCTCACGGCTTATGGCTTATTCTCAGCAGAATAGTGGGAGGTGTAGGTTATATTACAACAGGGACAGGCTGAGATACTTGAAGAGTCGAGCAATGTAGGCCACATATAATTGCTGTCTTATCTATTATTTAGAACGTTCGATTGTCATTCAATATTAAAAATATCGTAATATATCTTTCAAATCAAGTTTC
Source organism: Hirtodrosophila trivittata (assembly GCA_035045065.1). Classification (NCBI taxonomy): domain Eukaryota; kingdom Metazoa; phylum Arthropoda; class Insecta; order Diptera; family Drosophilidae; genus Hirtodrosophila; species Hirtodrosophila trivittata. The sequence continues at coordinate 10,147,962 of JAWNNK010001028.1, read as the reverse complement.
TTTAATTATTTGTTGTCTAAATTTGTTGGGTATAAAACGACGCATATGTCCGACCAGAACTAAACTCAGTTGCTTAATTATTTTTTTGCTAACAAAATTTAAGTGGCTTCAAGTGGAAGCGAGTTGGATGTATGTTCTCTTTTTCTATGGATTTGGGAATTGCTGCTTTATATATCATACACAGATGTATATAACTATGTTCTATGATATGACATTGTAATTATCACCAGAGACCAAACAAGTGTCACGCGTACTGCCCACTGCCTGCCAACCTACCTACCCGCCCACAGCCCAACGCCTACTGCCTGGTTTTTCCTTCTTTTGTTGCTTTTGCTTTTGTACTTTGACACATTGCGTGCACTTGGCAAATAAAAATGAGTGCGAGGTAGAAAAAGAGAGGAAAAAAGAAAGGGAAAATGTGAAAGGGGGGTAAAAGTCAGCAGTGCAAAATGTTGTGGCTAATGACATGTGTGTGTGTGTGTGTGTGTTGGCGTGTGCGTGTATGTGTGTAGGCGTGCGAGTGTTGCCAAAAGGATACTTGAAGCCTTACCGTTGCTTTCGACCAATTTTGAAGGTCGCCACTTTGACGAGGCCAATGAAAACCGACAGCAAGTGTAAACCCACCGACAGCCTGACCATTTGACCCCAAAAATTTAATTTCTTTAGGCAACACACCCTACACACACACACACACACACACACACACATTATATATACATCTACACTGAAGCTAAATAATAAATTTGACCTTTTGACTTAGTTTTTCTTACTTTATTTTTGCAGCTGACTTCCTTTTTTCATTCTCTAAATTTTCTTCTGTGTTACTTAGCAAGTAGTTTATTACAATTTTTCTTTTTCTGCACTTTTTGCTGCTGTTGCCGTTGGTTAGTTAGTTGGCCAGAAGTGAGAATGAGCCGGGCCAGAATACTTTGAGGCGCTTAAAAGCTTCAACTTTGGCTAACTAAAAACTCATCATGAAGTGAGATGAATGATAAGAATGTTGATAAATATCAATAAAGTTAAGTTAATTAGCTGTAGCTTACTTATTTAAAAGGTTTTCTTTTTAGATAGGGAAAACATATCTTGTATCTGAATCTTATCCCCTCGGATTTTGTAGGCTTCCTCTTAACGTGGCCAAAGAAGACATTAATCAAAGTCGTCAGGATATTTGGTATCTTCTGCAAGCTGTGGGTGCACATAGCTCTTACCTTTTGACCTTTTCCATTCAAAATTGATGAGCCAGCTGACAACTTTCTGCTTGGGCGGGGCTCGTAGTCATTACGAGACGATTTTGTGGGAATTTATGCATTTTGTCTGATTTGCACCTGCAGAAAACAACAGCAGCTGCAGAAACGGCAAGCTACGCCCACGTAGTTAACGGCTTTCTGACTTTGACGTCACAAGCCAAGTGTGTGGGTGGCTCTCTCGATGTGTGTGTGTGTGTGTGTGTGTGTGTGGGTGTGCGTGAGTGTGGGTATCTTTGTGCATATTCGGCGCGTGGCTTGCGTGTGTATGCCATGATTTATGGTGCACTCTCACATTGCAATTGGTCGAAACGTGTTAGTTTAGTTGGAAGAAAGTAAATGCTCCTCCTTATCCTTTGCGTGGACAAGTGGCTCCACCATGCCGTACCGTGCCGTAGTTGGCCTCTGTTCGTTCCATTTCTAATTGCTGACATGCCAGTGTTACTATTTGCCCATTTTCCCATAGCCCGTTGCATACTTTAGTGCGCATGAAAGTTTAATGTCCATTGCCAGAGCCATTACATAAACCCGTCGTCGTTGTCGTTGTCGCCGTCAAGTCCTGCCATTTCCCATATACCGTATCCCGCTATCCGCTGCTGCCTCTCTTTGCTGCTGCAACTTTCATGAGCAGCAGCAGAAAAATATAAATCAACAAAGTTTCTTTCAAGCAAAGCATCAGCATCAAGCACTGCAGAGAAGACACACAAGGACTTAAGTGAGTAGCTACTTCATTGGGGTCAAAAAGTGCCAGAGTGCGTGCAGCAACTCTGGGGCCTGAGTTTGAGGTATATGGAGTCAGAGCACAGCTGCTATATAATACATGACATGGTTCGCTTTTTCATCGATGGTTTCCTACTGAGTCCCTCTGTGGATTCCTAAGTCCCTCTGTGACTTGGCTTGAAGCTGCTTACAAAGTTTCTGCTTTAAGCCGTTTATAGTACAAAACTCAACTAGTTAGAGACCAAATTGAGTGCAAACTTGTTCCACAGAACTAGTTGATGGCAGAACTAAACTTCTGCTATACAATAAGCAAGTGATTCATCGATCTAGCAATCCAATCAAGGCACACTCATTAAATTTTCTTTTATGGTAACTTGAGTGCCAACAGAACTTGATCTGCAACAAGAGGATAGAAACTTGAAAGTTAAATATAAATATATACAATTTGATCCTTAGTTTTCCTTCTAAAACTGTTAGCTGAGCTCAAGCAGAGTACGATTGAAATTAGAATTTCAACGTTGAAATTTGATATCCAGCTTTCTAAATATATCTAACAATAAAGTAAGGTGCTTCCTATTACCTTTTATATATATATGTGTATACTTTTCATTTAAGCCATAAGGATACTAAAGTATCTCTATCTATCTCAATCAATTATAAATCATCCATAATATATACGACCTTGTCTCTTTCGCTCTTGCTGTTTATTGCCCGTTTGTAACTGTTTCGACCAACTGACCGACTGTCTGTTTACTTTTTTGCTTGGTCGCACGTGGCCCAAATGGCTTTTGGCAATATTTGAGGCCTTTTGGGGCATATTTTTAAAACAAGTTTGGCCAACAGACGACAGCTGAAATGAATGGAATGTAATGGAGGTACGAACGCCTTGACCTTTGCCACAGCCCATGAATTTAGCTAAAGGTGCAGTCAGTGGGCGTGGCCAATGCGCTACGCCTCCAACTAACGTAATAGCTTCCTGCTACGGCAAATTCTGAGCCTGTCCTGGCCTGGCCGGGGTGCTGCTTTGGGCCGAGTGAAAAGGCACCACAAACGAATAGGAAAAGGTGGCAGGTTATTTAAAGCTCTCGTTGTTGTTGCTAACTTTTGCAACACACCAGACCAAACCCATCAGCAAAGATTGTTGCTGTTGTTCAAGCATATGCTACAAAAATGGCACAAAAAAAGGAGAATGCAAAAAATACAACAACAATGAATCCAAAAGAAGGAAAGAAGCAACAAAAAAACACAAAAGAAAAAACAGTGTAAAAAACAGCTGAAGTCCACCACGTCATTGCTGTACATTCAGAGTGTGCCACAGAATGGGGCAACATGGTTTTAAGAACTTTTTTGTGACACAGCAACAATAAAATGGCAACGTAAACAAATATTTAAGAAGTTTTGCTAAGTTTTAAGCTAAGCCCAAAGAGAAGACTTAGATAGAGCTGAAAGAATTTCCAGTTAAATAATAATGAAATGAATAATAAATTAAACAAAAAATAAATAAAACTAAATAAAAATATAAAAAAGATAAAATCAAATTAAAAATCTAATGCAATCAAAACAAATAATAAAATAAAATAAAAAAGTTTAAATAAATAATACAAGAAAATAAATCAAATAATAAATTCAAATGAAATAAATAATGAAATAAAATAAAATATAGAAATAAACAAGAAATAATCAATAAAGTGAATAATAATAAAAAAAAACAAATAATAATAATAATAATAAAAAAAACCAAAACAAATGCTAAAAATAATAATATAAATATTTAAATAAAATAAAATAAACAATATTATTTTTTGTCACATGATTTCACACTTCAACTCAAATGCACTGCTATTTCTTTGAAATCAGCTAATTGAGATGACTGCGGGACACTGAAAATAAAATCGAGGATCGGAAATAATTCAGAATTTGGAGAATCATTTTCCTTCACACTTTCCTTTGTTTTAATCAAAAGAGAAATCTTCCAGGGGTCGTTTTATCGCGTTCACTTGAATCTATTTGCATAGTGTAAATTTGTTTGTTTTTACCTTCAATATTCTGTTACCCATTTGATAGATATATCGAAAAGCTATATACATTCATATATCAGTTTAACGTGCTGATTACTAAGTGGCACTTTGACAGAACGCAAATCTGATATTATAAGAGATTTGGATCTTAGAGACTGAATAAGGTGAAGCAGGTTCCTGTATACTCTACCTACCATATAAAATAAGTTTTTGCTTTAAATTTTAGTTACTTCTCTTCCATAAAGCAATGGAAACTAGCTGCAATCATAAGATACCCCTGTCTCTGCTAGGGTAGCTCAACTCTCCTACGTTCAGGGTATCTTCAAGTCGACTGGAGTGTCCTTAATTATTGTTTTTAATTATATTTTTGTGTAAATGTTGTAGAATGAGTTGGCAAATGTCATCAGTGTTCTTGTCGCTGACACGGATTAAAATTTTAGTTGTTTGGGTCAAATTAAAGTATTTTTCTGTGTCATCTCCAACCACTGCGTGAATCCAAGCAAGAAAACTTTTTTTTTGGGGTCAACAATTAATGCAACCAGAAAAAACAACACACAAAGTAAACAACAAAGAACAAGAACAATAACAAAATATGTAAAAAATCAACATTCAAGGTAAAATCGAAAATTACGTCAATGGGCAAAGTAGGAGCCGTTGGAGCAGTCGGAACACGTCTGGGAATGGACGCAATGGGACATACTCGTAAAGTCCAAAGCGCTGAGGGCATTTCAACTGAAGGCAGGGGAAAGTGGGGTGTGTGGGGTTGTAAAGTGTGGGGCTTTCTGCAAGGTCTTTCGCGTTATTATTAATTAACAAATAGGCCATGCAAATATATAAACAAATGCGAGTGCTGTCTGCCGCTCACCTTATGAAATTGAGGCAACAGCAAATAAAGACAGGTGAAAATTAAAGTGGAAAAAGCGAAGGTAGAAAATTGTCCCTGGTTTCTTTTTTTTTTAATATTTTTTATTTCAATTGAGTAAATATCCTAAAAGTAATTAAATGTATGAGAATGAATAAATATAAACTTGAGTAAATCTAATTAGTTTGATGCAAGTCTTGGGTAACTTAATTCAATAGAAAGAAATTATAATGATAAATAATGAGAGCTTGGAAAATATTTATGCAATTTTCTTGATCAAAAAAGCTAGTTCTAATATAAACAAAAGATGTCTGTTTGTTCTAAATAATTAGAAAATATTGTTCAAAGTTTGAAATGACAACTTGCATTTACTTAGAATTCGTTTAAGAATAGCTAAAGTTTTTCTTTATATAATAAATTTGTTTAGGATTCATCAGAAATATTTATGGAAAAATCTTTTTAAAACAAAACATTTTTTATGAGTAACAACGAGAACACTTTGTATGAGCTGTTTGCGTTGCTTTCCATAGTTGGAAAATACAATTTGTGAACAATATTTTAAGCATTTGCAAGCATTGGCATAAAAAGTGGGTTAAGCGACAATTCGAATTGCCCATCAACTGGGTCGTCCCGGCCAAAATGAACTCATAAAACAGTAGTCGTCGTTGCGTTGGCCTCGTAAATATAAAATGGAATAATATATGGGCATTTTTTGTATTTTGTTTTACGTTTTTTATTTTTCTTATTTATTTTTAAATTTTTGTTGTAAGGTCGTCGAGTTGCGTTCCGTTGCGTTGTTTTGTGTCTTTCAATAATTGGCGATAAGATAAGTGGGAAAAACTGAACTGCTTACAGCAAAAAATGAGAAAGAAATAGAATAGAAATAAAAATGGCAAAAGAAAATTATCAGCCGAAAGCCCGAGTACCTGCCGAAAACTAAAAACCACAAACTAAAAACCGAAAACCGAAAGTTGAAATGAATCAGAGTCTGAGATGCTGGCGTTGATCCAAAGGGGCTGCAGGGGCGGGGCAGAGGCAAGCCGCATGCGGTAGAGTTGGGTGGGGCAGGTGGGAGAGTGCAGTGTGGCAGCGTTGTGCAAAAGCTTCCGCGTTGCCCGTTACGTTTCCATCAGCACCAGAACCAACACCAGAACCAGCACCAGAAGGAGAGAGTAGAGAGTCGCCTAATTAAGCAAAGAACACAAGTAAATAAAGTGAAAATGGAAAATGGAATTTGCACTCAGCGAGACAGATGCACAGGTGTAGTAGCTGGAGGTAAACAAACTATGATTATAGTTTATACAGTTAGGTAGGAGGCATGAAGGAAAATAGAAGAAAAGCAAAGAAGAAGAAGAGTGTACAATATCGATCGCAGGCAGATTACAAGGGGTATCCCTAATGAGGGGAAATTGCAATTTTTAGAGGGCTTTTTTTTCGCATTAGCTTCTGGTCGTGACGTGTTTTGTTTTTGGTTTTCTTTAGACTTGCTTTGAGTTTTTGTCTTTCTCATTTTTCAATTTTCATTTTGCCAGCCAGTTGAGAACTAACAAGAAAACGAAAAAGAAAAACCAGCAAATCAACAACAACAAAAACAACAACAAGAAGCACGAAAGAGCTAAAAATAAATGTTTATTTTATAAGATTTGACGTTGTTGTTGCACGCGCTCTATGATGCCTTCAAGATTGTCATTGTTGTTCTTGTTGCTTCGATGGAAGCCTTGGTAAATTGTAAAGTTTTTCTGTCAATAGACAACAGGAAAATGAAACTAGAAAGAAGCATAGACAGTGTGAGAGGGAGAGTGAGAAAGATAGTGGGAAAGAGACAAAAGAAAGTGAAATGCCATGACCTCAACCTCGACAATGAAACCAATTGAGATCGTAGAAGATCGTATAGTCAGGTGACCTATAGATGATGCTCAAGTAATGTTTATCCCTGAAATCAATCACTAACTGACTGAAATCGTATATATATGCTAATATCTGAAGATAAGTAAAAGAAATGATGGGGCAGAGTCGGAGGAAGATTCTCGATATGATTGGGCTCTATACTTATTCCTCAGCTCTGCGCTTTTGGTTTTTGGTCAAACATGGTCAGCTTATAACAGATATTATAATATATTTATATATCTATGTACACTACCTGAACGATTATCAAGGAATATATATATGCTGTTATATGAAAAGAAGTAGAAGTAAAGCGAGGTTGAAATGTTACAAAAGGTAACATATATATGTTGCGTGTCAGCTTATCGCTTTCTGCTTTAGATAAAACATAGAACACATAACTAACAACAGATATTATAGTATAGAAATATTATTTTGCCTAAATCAATGATTATTACGGAGCTTATATATATGCTGATATCTGGGAAGAAGTAGAAGTAAATCAAGGCAAGAATAAGTATGTCGATTTGTTGGATTTCAACTTTTCGCTTTCAGTTTAAAATAAAACATAGAACAAAGATCTTATTACAGATCTTATAATACAATTATAATTACTCTCAACATTCATTAAGAGATTCAGAAAGAGGGAGGAAGGGGAGGTAGAGGGAGAATATAGAATATACAATATGATTGACCTCATTAGCTGGACTCATTATGGATCTAATGGGGAAAATGTCTTTATGAACTAGAAGGCAATTTTTAATTGGCAGCTACCGTTGCTGTTATTCTTATTATTATTATTGTTATTGTTATTGTTAGTAGTATACTTTCTTCATATTTCTTGTGCTGTTTGCTTCTGGTTTGTTTTTCTTTTGATTTTCTAGTTGTTTTGTTGTTGTGTGTGTGTTGCTGCCAAGGCAGAAATTGATTTTTATAAATAGCGCGCATACGCAACGTGGCACGCACTGAAGTAGAAAGCACATTGCTGTTTCTTTATCTGTGTAAGTTCACATGTGTGTGTCTGTCTGTGCGTGTGTGTGTGTGTGTGTGTGTGTGTGTGTGTGTTTATTTGTTTGTTTGTATTGCTTTCGCGTTTGCCAAGAAGGGGCAAACAGCAGCTGCTGTCACGGCATAGCTACAATAGATCGTGTAGACTGCTGGCAAAGTTTGCCATGCGATGAATTTGATTTCAAGTAAATGGAGTGGGAGTGAAATCAAATGCTGAAATAGCAACTGTTCCAGTTAGCACCAGGAACACAAAGCACAGCAGCAGCAGAGGAAAATAAATTCACCCTGATGCTGTGTTTACTCTTTATGTTTGGATTCTTTCAGTTTTGGTTTTTCTCTTTGCATAAACAATCGATTTGAGGGTCTTCAACGACGACGACGACGGCGACTGCATGTGGCCTATTTATTGGCCTATTGCAACATTCTCCTGACCCAAAATAAAGTACAATTTTCAAAATATTTCAATTTCAATACAATAATAATATGTTGCCACATTTGGTTGCCTTTTGTTTGGATTTCATTTTTGCTTGTTTTTCATATGTTTTCTTTTATTTTTATTAAAAATAATTCTCTTGCCATCTCTTAAAAGTTTATGAAATATTTCAAATTATATATAGATACATACATATATATACACGTACAAAAGACATAACGCACACATGCCTCATGTGGCACAAACAGAAATTGCATTGAGTGCCCCCACCCCCTTTCTACCGCCTCATCCCCCTCCGCCCATTTCATGTAAATGCCGTTATAATCAGCGCTAATGTGCTTAAATAAGGCCAGGCGAGCCGTTTGGCGGTTGTGTGGGCTGTGGGTCGATTCGGTGGTGCCATCACGTGTTCAAGTTGCAGTTGGGTCAGGCCCAGCCCTGCCACGCCCCACCGCACAAGCTTCCCTCCATTTGGGTCAAAGCAAAACGGAAGCATTTACAAATATGTTTTTTTTTTTATTATTGTTTTCGCCCACGTTGCGATCTCAGAATCTTTTCAATTCTTGGAAATATTCCTTGTAATTCGCATGGAACAATGCACCAACCGATTCATTTCTCGATATGCAAATACTTGAAATATCAAATACCGTTTCTTATAATATATTACAAGTGCTGGATGACTCAAAATTTAACCGATTCCGCGGTGTGAACCGTTGCCCGTTTCCAGTTCTGCTAATACAACATTTTAAGCTGCTTTTTCAGCTTGTTTCTAAATAAGAATCTAGTTTAAATCGTTTACTTAAGCGTTTCAGAATGCTTAACCGATTCATTGAACAAACCGCTTTAAGTTTTTAAGATTTTCGACTTCTTGATGAATATTTTCATTTGCCTTTAAGAAATTTTTCTTCGGACAGTTTCATGATTCAATTGGGATTCGATTTTTGGTATTTACCTTTGCAAAATGTTGACATGCTTTGTCAGCTTGTTTCTTAATAAGTATCCAGTTTAAATCTTGTGCCTAACCGTTTCAGTATCAATAACTTGAAACGAACAAACCGCTTTAAGTTTTTTAAATTTTCGACTTCTTGATGAACATTTTCATTTGCCTTTAAGAAATTTTTCTTCGGACAGTTTCATGATTCAATTGGGATTACCTGTGCAAAATGTACGCTCGTTTCTTAATAAGGATCTATTTAAAATCCCATTTTTAACCGATTCAGTATCAATAACCGATTCACTGTCTAAATTAAGAACGAACAACAGCATTAAATTTCCGACTTGTTGATGAATATTTTCCGTAATTTTGCAAGGGACATTTCCATTATTCAATTGCGTTTCGATTTCTGATATTTACCTTTTGCCACGCCCACGCCCACGCCTACACCCAACACCCAAATAATTTTCCTTAGCCCAGTGCCAAGTGGGTCAATGCAAAAACGGAACAGTTTTTGAGCATGTGTTGTGTGCACTGCCTAGTCCCAGGCGCGTTTCAGACGCCTCAGACGCTTCAGACGCTTCAGACGCCTCAGACACGAAACAATTTAAATCGAAATTTTCTTGCACTTGTCCTTAATCAGCGTGTGCTGGCCCCAAAGGCGTTTATCCTTGTTGCTGTTGTTCGTATCCGTATTCATCGTATGTTAGTTGTTGCTGTAGATAGTTGTTATTGCTGTTGCCTTTGTCGTTGTTATCTTTGCTTCATTTGCTAAAATTTCAACTTGAGCACGCAAAGGCCGACGGCAGCGCCAGGGGCAAAGGGCCAGGGCGTGGCAATTAATGACAGTGCTATGCAAATTGTGTTTTCGGTAGGAGCTAAGGGCAGGAGCAACAAAAAAGCAGTAAAGGAAGCATATCACAAAAAGAACAGAACAGAATAGTCAAGTGAAATCAAGTCAAGTCACGAATAGCAGATACCCTAAGTAAATATCTAAAGTAGTCCAGAGAAATTTTTTCATTGAAAGATACTTCGACTATTTGTTGACCAGCAGATATCCTAGGTAAAGGTCTTAAGTACTCCCAACATAGTTTTTATTCTTCAAGATTGTTTTTCATTAAGAGATACTTCATGTCTTTTTGTATCTGCCGCTGTTTGTCACATACCCTACAGAACATTCGTCATACTCTTAAAGTGATTATAGAGTATCCCATGAAAGGAATTACGACACTGAACCCTGTAATCAGGGGAATATATGTAATTACTTGCAAGTCGACTTCACACGCTTCTCGAGACAATCCCAAAAAGGCGAAGTCTTATCGATTGCCACAACAAAGGTCAACTGTACTCTAAGTTCGTCCTACTCCCCCTCTCTCTCTCTCTTATTGTCCTTGACGGGCTTTCATTCCCTGACTTCTCGATCGGATGGAGCATATAAATTGAATCAAAGTGTCGATTGTGGGTCAGAGTGGTGGTTGTGGTGACCAGCACCAGAGTCACCCACTCGATGTTTGCTTTCAACATGCTGACCAAACTGTTAATTAAATTTTAAGCCAACCATTGCACATTTGCGAATATATTCGCATATGCGAATATTCGCTTCGATGTTTGTGCTCAGTCGGTGGGTGTGAGTGTGGGTGTGGGGGCGGTGACATTCGATTGATTTTTGTCACAGGCAGCAGATTGTGAAGAGGGCTTTAGGGTTCGGTCAACACACTTAACTTTTTTCTACTTTTAATTAACGAACTCAAGCGGTTTCAAGAGCACGTAAACCGAGTAGAATTCTTGGTCAGAAGTAAGAAACTAACTTAAAATATGGAGAATAATGGTTTTCAATGTGGTTACCAGCTGCTTCAGTAGCTCTGATTCCAGTGGTTTAACTGCGTATCTACGTAGCAGTAGCTCCTTCTACTGGGATCTTAACCTAACTAACCGAGCACAGAAGCTGCCATCGTTCCCATCTTTCGCATCTGTCTATGCCTTCATTTGGAAAGCCTTTCACTTAATTTGTTTTTGCTACGTTTCGTTGCATTTCATATCCTTTGCCCACCCACAGACGTTATCTCTGTCCTCTGGGTCCTCTGCGTCGCCAGCTTCTGTCTGAGACTTTCAGTTTGCTATCCTTTTAAATGGCTTAAACATTTCCACACTGGCGTCACGGAAGCTGGCCCCCAAGTTTGCTCAAGCAGCGGCAAAATGTTTAGCTCCTGCAAGTGTCTGCTCCAGTTTACTCTACTTTGTTCCACCGCCACCTTCACCTCCAGCTCAACCTACGCCTCCACTGAAGTCCATCCTGTGCGTTGCCTGTGAAGAGCTGTCGAGTAATCGGGTCATGAAATGGCAGGCAGATTTTTCATTAAGCCAAAAGTGAGAGGCATCTTCATCTTGTTTACAATAGCCTGCCAAGAGGGGTTCTTATCTTTTAGCCATGACGCACACACACTCCTACACACACACACACAGACAGACACTGAGGTATAAAATATGTTGAAAAATAATTAAATTTAAAAATGCAATCAAACACTCTTCGCATGCTGAAATTTGATATCCCCATTTGATTGGAAATAACATTTTAGGATTACAATTTTAAAAATTATACTTAACACAAATTGCTTGTTATTCGATATAAAATAGTTTCTGGAAATTGATCAAATATAAAATTGAAATTTAAATTTAAATTGATAGATTCGAAAATTGATTGATATTTATCATTATGGAAAAAGATTGAGCTACAAATTCGATTTATATTTATATTTATATTTATATTTATATTTATATTTATATTTATATTTATATTTATATTTATATTTATATTTATATTTATATTTATATTTATATTTATATTTATATTTATATTTATATTTATATTTATATTTATATTTATATTTATATTTATATTTATATTTATATTTATATTTATATTTATATTTATATTTATATTTATATTTTATATTTATATTTATATTTATATTTATATTTATATTTATATTTATATTTATATTTATATTTATATTTATATTTATATTTATATTTATATTTATATTTATATTTATATTTATATTTATATTTATATTTATATTTATATTTATATTTATATTTATATTTATATTTATATTTATATTTATATTTATATTTATATTTATATTTATATTTATATTTATATTTATATTTATATTTATATTTATATTTATATTTATATTTATATTTATATTTATATTTATATTTATATTTATATTTATATTTATATTTATATTTATATTTATATTTATATTTATATTTATATTTATATTTATATTTATATTTATAAATTACATAAGTGTATTTTGAGTTTGGAATTCATTGTGAAAATTTGCTGGAAAAGCGTTTCTTGTGATTAAACGCTGTGCGGCTAGTTGGATACGTTGCAGTGTTGCACGTAACTTGAGCCATCAACTGCAGAGCACTGGGCACACCCCCGTCTATTTCCGTCCGACCGTCCCTAGGGCTCGGGGTGTGTAATGTCTTTTATATTTTTAATTTAAGCCCTGCGGTAGGAGGCGAAATGTTAATCATGATGAAACAGTTAGACACAAAAAGGAATAAGAGAGTAGAGTCTGCTCCGATGACTGACTGACTGACTGACTGACTGACTGAGTGAGTGACAGGCGGCGGTGACAGGAACTTGTCTTTCTTTGTCGCATTTACACACACACACACACACACACACACACCCACCCACATACTGACACACAGATAGCATTCAAATCAAGAGTATCTTGTGCATGTGTGGATGGATGGGTGGGTGTTTGGGTGTTTTGTACGTGCTCTGCGTCGTCTCTCATGTAAAATGCATGAAAAACAAACACGCGCGTCTTTTTTTTCATACGCATAAAAGTTTTTTGTTTTTTTTTTTTTTTTTTTGTTTCCAACCCAGCCCAAGCATCCTGGCTCCATTCCTTGCCTCTGTGTGTGTGTTATGCTGACAAATCTCTGTTCACTTGGGAGTGGGTGAAGTGTTTAACAGGGTGGAGCAGGAGTGGGAGTGAAACCGGGGGAGGGGGCGGGGGCTTGTTGCACTGCGGAAATTTGCATAGATATACTTGAATGTATGTTCACATTCATATGTTGGAAATGAAATGCGTCGCTTTTGTTAGGAGCTGCCTCTTGAGTCTTCTGGCTCGCATCTCTCTTGTTTCTGTCTCATGTGTGTCAATGTGTTGCTCATAAAAGTCTAAGGACGACGTTGATGAAAACACCGGAAAATATGAACAGATTATTGAAGAGGATATTAAACATACTTTAAATCAAATCGATTGTAATCAGTTCGAGGGTAAATATAGCTCTAAGGATTGGATGTTATTATAAGATCGGCTTCCAATCGGAATTCCCGAAATATTCTAACAATTTAGCAGGATTTCTCAGCCTATTTGAGTTGGTTTCACATAGCATAACATAAACCATGTGATCCATCCGCAAATTTAGTGCTTAAATGCACATAACTTAGACACACACACACGCACACTCTCACCCACACATAGTCGAGTCGAGCAGCTGTTGCATAAATTAAGCGTGGAACGGAAGCACTTGGGGTTGTCCCGAGTGTCCTCTATCAGACTTGACGCCAAATTATGCAGCCCCTAAAAGTATGCAGCATACCTTAGGCAGCTCCAGCTGTCTGCTCCTTCGTCCTGTAGTTGTCAGACAGATGCTCCTTAAGTCACATAACTAAGCGAGCCTCTCCTCTATTCCCTAAACTGCGCATAATTTAGTGTTTATCTTAACTTATCCAAAATATCCTTCAGGTTCCTTCTGGTTCCGAGTGTGAAGATTCCTTGAGTGTTGTCTGGGAAATGGTGGCTATAAAATGCTAAAAGGATGGCGGAAATGCTGGAAAAGCTGCAATTCAATTAAGCGTTACAGTTGGATAATGTCATATGGTGTTACCTGTTAACGACAGTTCTCTCCCTTCCTCTCTGAATCCTTTTTCGCTTTATTTTCAGGACAGAAATTAATTAGAAAATCGCAGCTGCTGAAATTGCAATTGGAACTCTTTGTTGTACGAGTCGCCAGAAGCCGTCAACTAATTAGAAATATGCATATAAATAGGAAAATCCTTTTGCCCTGCCCTTCGCCCCTGCACTAGCCATATTGGTGGCTTCCTCTGGTGCACGGATCCGCATCCCAAATGTGAGAAGCGGCGCTTTATTTGAATTGTGGCCAAGTTCGGGCAGCTGCTGCACTTCTGGCCAAAACGTTGGCGCAGCCTTTTTACTTTACTCTGTTTTGAACATATACCCTAAACATAGTTAACATGGTATAGTTCAGTTGTTATATATAGAAAGAGTATGCTATAAGCTATATATATATATATATATATATATCATTAGTCGCGGCAAACTTGCAATTTCCATTTGCTGCTTGTTTCTCATTTTGTCTGACTTTTGATCATAAAATATGGTAGAAGTAGTAGAATTAGGCAAAGCTTATGGAGTGTCTCTTGTTGTGTATGTGTGTATGCTGTGTGTATAGTACAGTTTTCCCCAATATTAATGGTATTTCTGATCAAAGTTTAGGGTATATTCCAGTCGACCACACTTGCCTTCAATTTTCTTACTTGTTTTTCATGTTTTGTGTTTGCAAATTTAATTACTTTTTTTTGTTGTTCTTGTTATTTTGTACACTCGAACTCAGCTTTGCTCTAGTGTATGTGTGTGCGAGTGTGTGTGCGAGTGTGTGTGTGTGTGTGTGTTCCGTAGGGCGACCTACTTGCAGTCCCAGCACAGGGACACGTTCTATTCCCGGTTTCCCTTGCATAGAAAATGTTCATTTTTATAGTAAATTACAGCAAATAAAGAGACAGCGCGCCCGAAAGGCGTGTCTTCCTCTTCCTCTCTCTGTGTGGGTGTGGGTGTGTGTATGTGTGTACGCCCACTTGTTGGGCTTCGTTGGTTGCTTATGCAATTAAAAATTTGTATTGCGCTTGAAATAATCCTTACGCGTTGACATGTGAAGCTGAGAACATGACACTTACACCCACACACACACACACACACAAGCAGCACACTCACACACACTCATACGCATACTCAGCTTACTTAGTTTACATTGCGCTTTTGTGTTGCACAGTTGAAGGTCAGCACATTCATGCATATATGTATATGATAATCGCAACGTGCCCCACGCCTTTTGCTTTTGCGCCACAGAGTATGCAACACTTTTTGTTTTTTTTTGCTTGGCAATCAACGTAAACAACAGCAACAACCCCGACAACAACAGTAACAACAACAACAATCAACAACAACAAACAAACAACACTGCAACAGCAGTTACATTTTTTGGAGTCCGTCCCATTTCCTGTGCGCGTCGATAATCTAGTTTTGTTTCGTGTTTGCAATTGTTTTGATAATGGCGCCCAGAACTTATGCTAAACTTAATACTAGTCTATATATATATGTAACTGAACAATGGAGAACTTTAACTAACGGTTGCACTTTGGTGCACTTTCTGCAGTGCGCAGCTGCCGTACCGGAAAACAGGTGCAGATGACGGAGGCGGAAGTGCGGGGTTTGTGCCTGAAGTCACGCGAGATATTCTTGCAACAGCCGATCCTGCTGGAATTGGAGGCACCGTTGATCATCTGCGGTGATATCCATGGACAGTATACAGATCTCTTGCGGCTCTTTGAATATGGCGGATTCCCACCAGCTGCCAATTACTTGTTCCTCGGCGATTATGTGGATCGGGGCAAGCAGTCCCTGGAGACGATCTGTCTGCTTCTGGCCTATAAGATCAAGTATCCGGAGAACTTCTTCTTGTTGCGCGGCAATCACGAGTGCGCCAGTATTAATAGAATTTATGGTAGGAGCTGCTCCCATTTTGGATGAATCATTTAACTATATCATTTACTTTAAACTGATGCTTCAGGATTCTACGATGAATGCAAACGTCGCTATAATGTCAAACTATGGAAGACCTTCACAGACTGTTTCAACTGTCTGCCGGTGGCTGCGATCATCGATGAGAAGATCTTCTGCTGCCATGGCGGACTCAGTCCTGATCTGCAGGGCATGGAACAGATACGACGCCTGATGCGGCCCACAGATGTGCCAGACACTGGCCTGCTGTGCGATTTACTTTGGAGCGATCCCGAAAAGGATGTCCAGGGCTGGGGTGAAAACGATCGTGGTGTCAGCTTCACTTTCGGCGTGGATGTCGTCTCCAAATTCTTGAACCGACACGAGCTGGACTTGATTTGTCGTGCACATCAGGTAAAACTTTCTATATATAGAGAATATTTCCAAAGATTAACATTCTATTATTTCCAACAGGTTGTCGAGGATGGATATGAATTCTTTGCACGTCGTCAGCTGGTCACATTGTTCTCGGCGCCAAACTATTGCGGTGAATTCGATAATGCTGGCGGCATGATGACCGTGGATGATACGCTCATGTGCTCATTCCAGGTGAGACACACAACGATTCACACTGATCGAAGCATATATAATATCGTTTGTTATTATCGTCTGTAGATATTGAAGCCATCGGAGAAGAAGGCGAAGTATTTGTACAGTGGAATGAACTCATCGCGACCCACAACACCGCAGCGCAGTGCTCCAATGCTGGCGACCAACAAGAAGAAATAATATATCCATCCCCTTCCATTTCCTTAAAGGTTAACCTATAAATCGAGAAAAAAACAAAAACAGAAAGAGAAAGAAAAACAAAAGAAAAAGAGAAAGAAAAAGAGAAAGAAAGCGAAGGAAACGGAGAAGAGAAGAGTGCAGCATCAAGAAGAGCATATACATCACGATCTTTTATGTACACATATATATCTATATCTATGTATGTATATATATATGCATATGTGTATGTATATATATATATACATATATATGTGTATATAACTGCAGGGAATATGTCGAAATTTAATGTGTGCAAGTAATTAACTAGTTGAAAGTAAACAAAAAATAATAATGATAATAAAAATAAATAAATAAATAATGATGAAATGCAGATGCAGAAGCAGAAGCAGATGCAGATGATATAGAAAAAAAGCGTTGAGGCGTTGGCAAAAGTTGGCTAAGACGTGTTTACATTATATATAAAATATATATATATATATATATATATTATCTAATGAATAAACAACAAATATATATATATATATAAATGTATACACTTACATGAATGTATATATAAATATATGCTGTATATGCATATAACTAAATGTTATTACTATCTGTATACAACTTCTATATTATTTATTTACTCTACATGTACATACATGTTGCTATATGCATATTGAAAACACAACACACACCACACACACACACACACAACACAACACACACACACACACACAACATTCAACCCAAGAAACACTTAAGCTCTTGCATTTTGCTTTAAATGTTGTGAACAGAAAATTGTTTGCAAAAAGTTCTCCAACTCCTCGTTACCCCTGTTATCCTTTAGCGACTATATGTGTATATGTATATCCCCCCATATATCCCTATATTATCCCATCCAAAAGAAAGTTACACGCAAAATGAGTACAGCGATTTAAGCAATGAATTTATATAGTCATATTATATTGTAAACTCTATACGATATCTAATTATATGTACTACAACCAAAATACAACCATACGAAGGGGCAGATAATAATATCGCGAATGCAAGTGAATAATAACTAGGCCACAAGTCCAGTGTTTCGGAATAAATTATGATAATAAAAACGTATAACAAATTCAGTGGAAAAAAAAGAAGGAAACTTGTGAAGGAAAGTTAATGTAGTTTATTATTATTATTTTTTTTGTTTTCTGTTTAATTTTCAGCAGAGCGTCGTTAAATGCTAACATTAAAAACTGTTTATAAATTAAGTGCGCAATTTGTCTAACAAAAGAACTATGAGAAAAATTTATGAGCTAAGTTATGGCAGTTAAATCTATGTGTATTTTTTTATTTATTATTTACTTGCTTACAACTTTATATACTATATATATAATATATAAATAATTTTTTTGTTTGTTTAACTTATTTATTATTATTGCAGTTCTACATTGTATTTAACATAAATCGTGAAATGAGCAAGTGACAACACAAAAAACAACAGCAACAACAACAACAACTGCATATATATTTTTAGCGATTGACAAAATATTAATTAATTAAAAATATATACTAAAAATAGATTAAACAATTGTTAACTGCAAAAATATATATATATATTAAATAAATCTAAATACAAATACCATTTAAAATTGAACATTAAAAGGTAAATGGGCGCTTTGGTATGTGCATTTACTGAGGCTTCTCGTTTCTTCTGTTTGTTTGTTTGTGATCCAAAAACATTTCAAAGAAACCAAATATAAAAAACACAACAAAAAAAGAGAACAACAATAACAACATCATCAAACATGCCTAACAATCTTAACTTGCCTATCGAAAACTTAAAAAAAAAACAACAAAAAAATATATATAAAAAAAGGAAGAAAAACAAAAAATTTACATTTTAAACGAATTTTTAAGCATTACTTCGAGTACTTGAAACACCAATTTATGTGCATGTTTTTAAAAATTTGAACCTAGAACACAAGTTGTAAACTGTTTCTTAATGTATATATATATATGCATACATACATGTATCACATATATATACATGTATATATAAAATATATACATAATGTGTGTATATAAAATATACATATAAAACATGCAAATTTACTTTTTTCATTGTCGTAACCTATTTATTAGATTGTAGTGCCTTTTTTGCCTCCCAAAACAAAAAGTGAAAAACTGAAAACCAAAAAAAATAAATTAACAAAAAAAAAAAGAACAAAAAAAAATTAAATTCAAATCGAAATCGATATCGAAATTATGAAAATCAATAAACAAATTAAAACGAAAGTGTCATACGAATTATAAAGTTTATATATATACACATCGTAAATAGATATATAAATATATACATATTAAATATAAATATATATGTGTATATATATATATATATATATATATATACCTTTATAGTATACATTTTATATGTGACTAGAGACGGGATAATTGTTATCAGAAGCAAGTTAACTTGCATGTCATGCAGCTCGTTCATCCTGCCTGCCTGCATGATGTGGCATACAAGTCAATTAATTGCATTATTCTTTATGTTTCATACAGTTTACAGTTATAATTTCAAACTTGCAACTGCAACAGCAACATGCAACATTTTCCGTTATCAACGCTTTTTAGTCCAATCCTTGAACTCATTACAAATTTTTTTATTGCTTAACAAATTAAAATAATTTACAAGTAAAAACTGTTACAAATTATCTGTGTGTCTATGTGTGTGTGTGTGTGTGTGTGTGAGTGCAAGTAGAGTCCATATTCGAAATAATACACACATGACACACACACACACAACACACTTGAGAGTTACAAAGAAGGAAAAACAAAAATTATAGAAAAAATACAAACAAAAAAAAAACTATTGTGGATTGAAAATAATTATGAATGCATCCAATGGAGAATATAGAAAAAGAGATAAATAAATAAATATATTTATTATTAAAAATCAAATAAAAATTATTACAAATTTATGTCAACAAACTTAAATGTGTTTTATTTGCGATAATTAACTAAAGGCTAACAAATCGAGTGTAAATCGCGTGTCTACTGTGATCAAGAAAACAATTCAGCGCATATTTTGGGAATTATCTATTATAAATATGTTATTATATATATATTAATTAAGTGATTATTCCTATAAGTAGTTGAATTCGTGGCTAATTCCATGAGCTAATCAAGTGCTTGGGTGTCCTTGTCTTCATAAGGATGAGGTCTCCCTCTCTCTTTCTCACATTTGGGTGTCCAAATCCGTGTGGTTAATTCCTCTTCACTTTTCTCATTCTCTGAAATGAGAAGGTAATCGGCTTAAAGCCCTGGCCACTTTATTTGGTCGAGTGTCCAGCTTGTGTGAGTCCTTTACTGATTTTTCGTTATGTATTTCCCAGTCAGATCTCGCAATATGAATGAGTCTCTTATGAGTTTTGTTAAAAACATGTGAAAATTTCAATGAGGGTTTGACCAATTGGGAAAATGTTTTTTTTTTTATTATTTTTATTTTTTATTCGCAGTAGAATCGGTTTACAGAAATTCCTAACTAACTTACTTCTTATGTATGTTAATTCGCTTAGTTAACAATGAACGTATAGTTTGATTTCATTTATTTATTTATTGAATAAAGTAAAAAATACATCATTCAAAGTATTGTCCGTCGGAAGCGACTACTTTTTCCCATCTTTCTGGTAATTTTCGATTTCTATCTCGAAAAAATGAGCCCTTTCTGGCCTCGCTCCAATCATCGAGCCATTTCTTTATTTTTGAAAGAGCCGAACTTGTGGCCGCCCAAATCGTTTTGCATCTGTCCTAAAAGCCAGTAGTCGGAAGGAGCAAGGTCTGGAGAATACGGCGGGTGGGGTAAGACCTCCCATTTCAGCGTTTTCTGGTCATTTTTGACCTTGGGGCCGAGCGTTGTCATGTTGCAAAATCACCTTGTCATGCCTTACCGCCGTTTCTGGCCGTTTTTCATACAATGCACTGCTCAAATGCATTAGTTGAAGTCGATAACGATCCGTATTAGTGGTTTCGCCTGGATTAAGCTGCTTATAGTAGATCACACCCGTCTGGTCCCACCTTATGCAGAGCATGACCTTTGATCCGTGGATGTTTTGTAGGTGTCGATGTAGACGATGATGGGACGGGTTCACCAGGCTTGGCATATTTTTCTTCTTGGGATTATCGTAATATATCCACTTTTCATCTCCAGTCACGATCCCTTCCTTTGATGTCTTTCAAGAAGCAGTTCAGAAGTGAAAAATCGCCTTTCGACATCTCTTGGCTTCAACTCGTACGGCACCCGATTTCCTTGCCAGTTGTTTTTACCGAAAGGAAATTGCTTGCTGAGTCACTCCCAACGATTCTGCGAGTTCAGTTTGCATTTGGCACTTGGATCTTAATCCGATATAGCCTCCAAATCCTCATCTTCAAACTTTTTTGGTTGGCCAGAACCACTCTCTGCATGACTTATCGGTTGGAGCTGATTCACCATAAACTTCCACAAGCATTCGATGAGCTTTGGCTGCACTTTTCTTCCCATTAACAAAGAATATCAAAACTTCCCGCAAATGTTGTTTATTTAACACAAATTCAGACATTTTTGAAGAGGCAAAAAACAATGTTGTGGTCACAAACAGCCGATGATTTATTGACAGATGTCAAACCTTTCCAATGCAATATGTATACACTTCTAAGATTAGCCACAACTTACAGGTGGAGCCATCTTTTGAAACAGACCAAATACAATTTCAATTTGATATGTGAATTCCTATATACACTCATACAGTCTTCACCATAAATAGACACCAATTCACTGTGAATCTCATTACCGTTTAACCCTTTTGTAGTTAAAAAACGAATAACCGAACGTAATTCACAATCGGATACGCCTTGCACTGGTAACTCCATGATTTTCGAGCTCGTATTACTGAAAACAGTATGCTTGGTCACCAAAACTAATTCCGTTGTTTCCGGTAGAAGCTACACTGGAACTATGTTCAGCTACAGTCCGCAAGGTGGCGACTGAGTGAAACGCCAGACTAGGGAAACTTACTTTTTGAATACCCCTCGTATTGACTCTGATTAATTGCGGTTTCTTGGCAATATCGAATGCCCCACATTTAATCTCTTTAACTTCCGTATAGGCTGGCAGTTGCAGAGCGCTTCAAGGCTGTCATTGTAACGGCATTCAGTTCCGGCTTCAATTTGCCTCAGCACCTTAGGAAATTGTTTTAGGGATATATTTGGCATGTCAGTCTTAGCCTGGCCAAAGAGCGTATGAGCCAGTTTGATTGTCGTGTCTATGTAAGCAGCTTTTGATGTGTTCCAGATTAGTTTAATATGTTCCTGAAATGTCAGGCCTATATTACTCCTAAGTTCCAGTGAAAACGATTAATTGAAAGACATTCTTCGGGTAGTTTAATTTATATTTATTTAATTAAGAGTCGACTACAAGCAGTTGACTAAAAGATTAAAGTTTAATTATAAAAGAATTATTATAAACTATATTATTTTATACGAGGTCTGTTCAAGAGAAAAGGTGAATTTAGAATTTTTTCGAAAGGTATTTATTTATTTATCAATATCCATTTTGTACCCTTTAAGGTAATCCCCCTCAGGTATAATGCATTCCAGCATTTCTTCTAATCCTCGAAGCACTTCTGAAATGTTGTTTTTGGTATGGTCATCAGCTCCTTCTTGGATTCCGACTTTATCTCATCAATTGTGGCAAAACGCTTTCCTTTCATGGGTTTCTTCTGTTTTGGAAAAAGTCGCATCTGTTGGCAATAGCTCGTTATGCAGCACGTTGAAGAAAATAGTACTTTTCTTTTGAACAGACCTCGTATATATGTTCATCAGAGTATATTTTGATGTTCTGTTGTTCAAACATTTGTTTTCATTCATTCATTTCATTCATTTAATTCTACGTGGGCTAAGATAAATATGGGGATTATATTTATACTCTCGCTAATGTTATTTTCTTTTGAACAGACCTCGTCTAAATCTGTTGAAAGTAAACTGGAAATTTAAAAATATATAATGGAAAAAGTCTACAAGCAAAGGTAATGCAAAAGAAACAGCAAATGGATAACAGGGCTGTATCAGCGATATAAGACTTAAGACAGGAACAGACTGGACAGACATAAGCCATAAAGTAGCACCTATAGAAGCTCCAGGGGTTAAAGCTAACTCATAGTAAGGCTGACTTGAATAGAAATTGCTTCCTTGTTCCACAAGTTTATTCAACGTTTTGTTGGTGTAATCTGTGCAGTTGCCTCACTTTTCAAATTCAAAAGCTTTAACTGTAGGCTTCAGAGCTTCTTTGATCTGGTTTCAAAGCTGGAAGCAGTGCGTACACCTAGGTAAAGCTTAAAGTTAACTGCGTTTTCCGAATGCTTTTCGGAGTTGAAGCTTTTGGCAGACTGTCGCTCTGTTAGGTAACAGCAGCAGGCACTGTTAGACTGTTAGTTAACAGCGGTTCCCTAAGGAAACACTTATAAGTTAAATGTTGGTAGATTATATTATGCCAAGTAGGTGGTCCCCATTGACTTCCACGTAGCTTTCCTAATGGCCTGAGCTGATGACTGTGAGCAGATATTTCGGGAGTCCCTGCTGTGCTGCCTCTTGATGTCCTTCGAGCAATGTATAAAAGTAGTTGCCATAATATAATTGAAAACAAGCAGATTTTTTTGTGGTTAAGTTCCAGGTTTTTTATTTTTTTGTATGTTAAACATTTATATTATTATATTTCGAATGGCCGAAGTGATGGGTAACCCTAACACGAAGCCGATTCAATAAAAAAAAACGTTGCCAAACTTTGCTTGAGAGTCAAGTCTACATTGTATTGAATCTGCGATGTTCTAATGAGCCATACACAGTATACACTTTGTATACATAAATATATATTTATATATATATATATATATATATATATGTTTAGTTAAATACACATCAATATTAATAGAGCTGCCAGCTACATATGTATAAATATGTGTCTTGTATATCAGGCGATAGGTTTATATAAGTTTTTCATAGTGTAAGCTACCGCCCAAGTTTTTGATATTTCTTTTGTTTTTCTGTGTGTTTTCTTTTTCGTGTTTAAAAGTTTTTTTGTGTTTTATTTTTGTGTACAGAAATGCATCACAATGAGATTTGTTGTGAAATTTGTGTGTGTTATTGAAATTGTTGTTTAGTTTAAGTAAAATCTGTTTACACATATTATAGAGGCATAAATGGGGTCCTGATGCTGTTGCATACACTTATATATATATATATAAATATCTATACGAATTATATATTCCATCAATGTTTTCAATCTACTTCGATTTATGACAATAAATAGTTTGTGTTTGTTTTTTTTTTTGTTTTTTTGCTTGGCTTTAAATTCATTTTAGCTCTTGCTAAGGATTAAAAACTAGACACTCATATAAACTTTTAGTAATACATTTAGTATATATATATATATGTTCATATATTCAATATTCAATTTGCTATTTGCGGATATACCCTTACAGCTAACATTTAAAATCGTCGGTGCAATATACGAGTATGCGATATCCTTGCAATCCTTGCCAAGTTCTTTGAGTACTGCAAACGTATCTCGAGATTCAAATTAATTCTCTGTGTACTGACTTCCAGGACAGACCTTATGCAATTGTAATTCATTGTCCATTTCAGCAGTGTAGTTAATATATATTCTTTTAAATATACATATAGTATATACTTGTATGTGTGTGTGTGTGTGTGTGTGTGAGCAAGTAGCTAAAAGAACTTTTTCGTCTTCGTTGACATTTGTTTTATATTTAAGTAAAATATTGCATACATACATATATAGCATACAGACATACAATACATTAAGCAATCCGGCCGGATATTTTACTAAGCGTTACACACGATCAAGAGTATATATAGTATATATAGTATATATATATATATATGCTTAAGTCAACTTCTGATAATTTCATCATAATTCGTTGATTTTAAGAGCAAGTGCAAGGGTATATAATATTATTTTTATTTTTATGTTTTTCGATATATCTCAGGGATCAGGGGACTTACGTGTCTGTGTGTGTGTGTGTGTGTGTGTGTGTTTGATATTTTTCTTACTATTTCTATTCTTATTTCCTTGCTTTTAATTGGCATTTTAATTACGTGTAGAAAGTTTAGCTAATGCTTTATTTAAGACTTGACAAACGCTTTAATTATTCTCTTTATTTTCTGATCTTGATATTGAGATATATGCTCTATATATATATATATTGTATTGGTATTAGGAACCACATGGGTGTTCACGTTTCGGCAGTCCGAATTTTACATTTAAATATTGAGTATTTTGAATAAGAACTTGTAATTTTAATTTGTAATTTCAATTGGCAATTGGCAATTGGCAATTCGTGTAAACATTTTAATTAACACATAATTATTCAATGCAAATCTCTTTTTTTTATATATTTTTCATTTCGTTGAAATGTCATAAAAACACCAAAAGGAAAACGATTTGGACAAATTACAGGAAAATTCACAGATATGTATTCATCAGAGGCATATTTAGTATAAATACATTTCAGGTGAAACCGCAACAGTTTTATTTTTATTTATATTTATTAATTATCCTTTGGTATTTGTTTTTTCCTTTTTCTATAATATTTTTGCAAATTTTAATTTGATTTCATTGTTTTTTTTTTAATTATTTGTAAATTTCACATGCAACGCATTTTTTTCTTTTCTATTCTTTGTGGTACAATTACAGTTATAATTTGTGTGTGTGTTTTAATTTTTTTTTGTTTATTTAATTATGTTGAATATGACATTTAATTTGTGTATTTTGTAAGTTTGATTTGTGGAATATATTGGCTAATTAAGTTTATGTTTTGAACTCGAATCGAAGCAATTTCATCTACTTGTTTGCTGCTGACATATTTTTGTCATTTTATATGGTAATTTATTTATTTATATATTTATTTTTCACACACATCGAGAACACACAAATTTAATACGAATTTCATAAATACGTCAATACTTTATCAATTTTATTGAGAAAATGCTCGGCTATACGTTTAATATATGTATATTTAAAATTACGTTTTTATATTTGATTTTTCTTTTACGCTGTTTTTCCGTTTCAAATGACAAATTCACAAATTCACATATATATATATAGTATATATATATGTTTGACTATAATATGGAGTATATATATATTCTTCATTTTTATTTTTTTTGTTGAATTTCAATTTAATTGTAATTGTAGTTGTAAGTTGTAAGTTGTAAGTGTGAGTGCAACTGCAATTGCAATTTGCATTTCAATTTTTAATTTCCATACCCAATTTTCCTTTTCCATTTGCTGTCATTCAAGTGGAGTCCAAGTGGAACTACCACCCACAGCAATCGAAACTTAACTCATTCCCTTCTCTATAAATAACTAACCAAATGCCCATTTCAATGTGTCTCCATCCTTCAATCTTCAATCTTCGTTCTTCAATCCTTGCAGTCTAATTGCTGCTTCGCTGCCAATTGTCAATCACGTCAAACGTCGAATAAAATATTTTTTTTTTTTTTTATTAAGGGTCTTCCTTTTGTTTCCCCACACAAAAAATCCTCTAAGCCAACCGCCGATGTCGTCGTGTGGCAGTTGTGCACCCAATCGGGGGGGCAGGCTGTCGGAGGTTGCCTCCTTGAAACCGAAACTGAATCTCAATTGTAATTGTAATTGTAATTGTTTGCGTAAATAATTTACACCTTTTCGTTTTTCGTTTTTGCTTTTCTTCTAAAATTTAGATAATACATTGGGAGTAAAACGTCGCCTTGCCTTTCCTTTCCTTCCTTCATTCAAAAATTAACTGCTCTTCAATGCGTCACCCTGTTTCGGGTTACGGTTTTTTGCGCTTGGCAAACATCTTGGACAATCAGAATCACACACGCGATGTCTTTGGCATGCCATCGTTCTCGGCGGCAGCCTGGTCGCGCTCCTCATCCAGATGCTCCAAGTGCACCTGCACAATGTGACGCTCCAAGTGCTCCATCTGCTCCTCAAAGTCATCCGAATCCCGGGCCAATGTCTCGCTGCGCTGCAGACGACGCCTGTGGCTGTGCGTCGAGGTGCTCTTGTTCACTTTCGTTGGCACCGGCACGCATATGTTGAAGTCCTCATCCACGGTCTCAATGTAGTCCAGTTGTGTTATGTCATTGGCATTAGCGACGGCGGCGGCGGCAGCTGCAGCAGCGGCTGCAGCGCTGGTTGAGGGTCCATCGTCAATGGAAGCGGAAGAGTTGCTCTGGGCTAATCTCTTGCCATTTCGCCGTCCGGTGGGCACATCCTGGAGCGCCATTTTCTCCAAGCGCAACTCGCCCAATGTGGCCGATGTATAGCCCGGACGCAGTGCCTGGTCAACATGAACGAGCACGAATGGTAGCTTCAGGGACAACTCCCCACCCATGCCGCTTAGGGTAAGCTTCACCTTTACGTAATATGAAACGTAAATGGCAAATACGTTGCGATCATCGAAGCAAGTGGCACCGCTGGTGCTGGTGGAGCCGGATCCCGTTGCAGATGGCGGCGGATGCTGTAGAGCAGCCAAAACGGGACTCGCCAGAGGATGACCTGCCAGTAGCTGAGCCGCCTGCATAACAAAGTTGGGCGAGCGAATAGCCGAAGCGGCAATCGCTCCAGTTATTTCCTCCGGCTCGGTGCTACGTTGCAGCGTATCCTCAAGCGCAATCCAGTTTTTGGTGGGTCCACGCTGTGGCCGCAGAGCAACAGTTGTATTCAATGAACCACCCGGCGGCACAGTACGCTCCACAGCTGGCGACAAGTTATCCGAATCGGCGACAACGTTCTTGAACTTCCCATTGTTAAACATGCAGACATCCACGTGCTGAATCGCGCAGATCTGTTCCCCAACAAGAAAACACCAAATATTATATATAGAGAGAGAAAAAACCAATTATATATTGCAACCATATATATGGCTGTAGGTGTATCTGGCAGGCGGACCAGGTGTCAAGGTCAACGTGCTGCCAGTCCATAGACCCAAGTGCCATCTCAATACCAATACCACACAAGCGTCGCATGCCCCAAGCAAAGGACACCGAAACGAGGATACTCTTGGCACAGGCAAGTCCTTCAAATCTCATGCACTAACTCTCAAGTTGATTCCCTAGGGAATCAGCTGAATATCTGTCTGGAAATTCAATTATATATCATATTCATATCATATTCATATCATATTCGTATCATATTCGTATCATAGTCATATCATATTCATATTCATATTCATATTCATATTCATATCATATTCATATCATATTCGTATCATATTCATATCATATTCATATTCATATTCATATTCATATTCATATTCATATTCATATTCATATTCATATTCATATTCATATTCATATTCATATTCATATTCATATTCATATTCATATTCATATTCATATTCATATTCATATTCATATTCATATTCATATTCATATCATATTCATATTCATATCATATTCATATCATATTCATATCATATTCATATCATATCAGATTCATATCACATCAGATTCATATCATATCAGATTCATATCACATGATTCATAATGTGTCATATTCATATCATATCAGATTCATAATGTGTCATATTCATATCATATTCATATGATATTCATATCATATTCATATTCATATTCATATTCATATTCATATTCATATTCATATTCATATTCATATTCATATTCATATTCATATTCATATTCATATTCATATTCATATTCATATTCATATTCATATTCATATTCATATTCATATTCATATTCATATTCATATTCATATTCATATTCATATTCATATTCATATTCATATTCATATTCATATTCATATTCATATTCATATTCATATTCATATTCATATTCATATTCATATTCATATTCATATTCATATTCATATTCATATTCATATTCATATTCATATTCATATTCATATTCATATTCATATTCATATTCATATTCATATTCATATTCATATCATATTTATATTAGATCCATATCAAGCTCAAACTTAGGGAATAGTTTTAAGATTTTAAAAAGGAATCAAAATTTGTCCTTGTTTTGCTCATACAATCACTCATACTTTGTCAGACAATAGATAATATAGGTACTATATATAAAAGAGAACAATATATATATATACAGGGTGGTTCAGGTATAATGCTTATAATTCCCAAATAGATAAAGCAGCTGCCTGATGCAAGTGCCAACCGCAGACTTGAGAGCTGCTGCAAAAAAGTCATAAAACTGCTAAGAAGCTGCAAAGAATGTTAAAGGATTACAGGTATGGAATGTATATAGATATATATTGTTTATATATATTACAACTATGAAATGTATATAGATATATATAGTATATATATAACTCTGATGCTGTCAAAAGTTTTACACAAAAAACTGAAGCAAAGCTCATAACAAAGTCTCAAAGATCCTTTTCCAGAAAGGACAACAAGTTGTGGCAATGAAACGTCTCCAACGTGTGTGTCTGTGTCTACGTGTGTGGGTGTGGTTGCGTGTGTGGGTGTGGTTGCGTGTGGGTGTGTGTGTGTGTGTGTGTGTAATTGTGTAGTGCTGTTACGGTCACATTATTTGATTGTCCCACCGCGCTTACTTCAACCTTATCTTTGGCCAAGGCAATCAAAAGTAATGCGCTTAATTACGCCCATAAATATGGACAATGGGCAGAATATATATACAGGACACGGTGTACAGGACATCGAACAATGGTCGTAGCGTAGCCCTCGCAATTGATTCACCATTCGTTGATGCACTTTATTTGGATTTCTGTTGAAATTAGGCCCATTTGTGGACAAACCTCTGGCCCAAACGACAATGGCCAAATGGCTAACACAATACTCTTGGCTGCTTTTGCCATTGATTGGACGTGTCAGCTTGGACAAGTCCAGGACATGTTTCTTCAGCAATTGACAGATATACATATATATATGTTATATATATATATATATATATATATATATATATATGTATATATATATATAGAAGCTGGTCTGGCATATAGCTTGAAATGAAAGCAGCGTTCGCCAGCAATGAATTCAATGAAGAGTTTCTATATCCTTGAGACTAGCATAAACAACTTCTACTGAAGCAGACTATATATATTCTATATGAGTTGAGGTTCTAGTTCTAAGACTTACATTAAAGAAGAAGAAAGCATGTATTTAGAATGTTGTTGATTTAGTTAGAATGTTGTTAAAATTTCTGCCTTAAACTTGCTTTTTAAGCAGCAGCAAAATTTCAAAAATAAATTTCTAAGGCGAAAGACGCACAGATCCTGTGCCTAGTCTGTGCATCTAAGAGTCAAGAATCTATATAAAATATGTATATATATAGATCTATACTAACGCATACATTAAGTATTTATATAATTCAAAAGAATTTCAACCAGAAACGTGTTAAAATCTCCCACTGTCTTAGGTCTTCGCAAAGGTTGAACCGAAAATAAACTTTAATTTAAAGAAAGTTCTGAAAGTGTCCTGGAAAGGATATTAAAAGCATTTCTCAGCTCAAGCAAGTTCTAAACCATATGTGGATAATGCATCAATATGCTCTTAAAACATTACCTCGAATTTTGAATATTCAATGCTAATTGATAAGTTTCCAACATTGAGGCAAAGGCGTTGATTTTCGGCAGGAAAAACTTGGGAAAGAACGAAAGAATTTTCCATACGGAAGCCCTTGTGGTTGTTTTATGTACTTTGTGTTCATTTATATTTTTTCTGAAGGGCAGAACCTGTAACACAATTCACACCTGAGTTGAGGGTATGCTGCAGTCAACGACCCTCGCCTCGAGGGTCCTTACACATTGTATATGCATTTTTAATAAATACTTTTTCTGTTTACTGCAGCGTAAAGTAATATTGGACAAATTAAATTAATTAATTTAATATCCTGTTAATATGTGTGTTAATAAGTGTGTGTGTGTGCACAGTAAAAGCCTATTTGGTTGAGCCGATGAACGTGTAATTTATAGGAAAACATTGCTCGAACATCCAGTTACAGTTTATTAAAAGTTAAATGTTAAAATGCGAAAACATTGGAACAAATGTGCTCATTAGTGGCCCAGCCAGAGATATATTTACTTATATCTATGTACATATATATGTTTGTATGTATGTTTACAGACAGGAAGAGGAGTTCGAAGAGCCGTTTCTCATTCATTAAACGTTTGTTGTTATTTTCGCTGTAGTTATTTCCGGGCTTTTGTTGCCAATTTCAATGGGAAACACGGGCGACATGGGAATATTGTTAAATGAATTGGCGTGGGCCTATTTAATCAGTTGCCTTTCAATACTGTGTGTGAAATGATTCAGTGTGTGATCGGTATCTGAGGCCGGAGATATTTGCCTTCGTCTTCATTATGCAGCATCATCAAATTTGCCCTTTTGCTTGCCTGCCCAAAAAAGTATGCTAACAATTTTTCGCCTTGTCAATTTTCTGCTCTGTCTTCTGAACTTTGTCCTCGCTTCTGGGACTTTTCTGTTCTCTGTTCAATTGGCTGCCAGCTGCCAGTCAGCACT
This sequence comes from Hirtodrosophila trivittata, assembly GCA_035045065.1. NCBI lineage: Eukaryota > Metazoa > Arthropoda > Insecta > Diptera > Drosophilidae > Hirtodrosophila > Hirtodrosophila trivittata. The sequence goes on along the minus strand of JAWNNK010001028.1, from coordinate 10,116,697 downwards.
GTTGCTGACATATAGAAAAACACACACTATATTTTCATCTTCTCTTTCTACTTCTATAAATAGTATATGGTATATATATAGACGGCGCGATAGTTGCTTAAATGAAACCTGACGAAAGTTGCTAGCAGGTCCTTGTTGATCTGTGTACTAAATAAAGACAAAGCACTTGAAATGTGCTGTGTGTAGTTTTCGTACACAGATCTAGTTAGTTTTATATATATATTTTGGTACACACTCAAAACCATAGAAACTTTATTGTATAACTTTCCTCTTTGACGGCGGGTCCTTTGACATAACACTAGCGGACCCATCCAAGGACTTGTTGCTGTGGGAACTCGGCTTATTGCTTTAGCTTTTCATAGTCCATAGAATCTGTTTGGCTTCCCAAATATGCTGAGTACACAATACTCTCTCTCTGTGTGTGTGTGTGTTTGAGGTTTTACATGTTTTGGCCAGCTAGATAACATTTTGCAAAGCAAAACCATAAAATTTTTATTGCAATTCGACAATAAATGCATAAAGGACAAACATAGTAAAGTCCTTTAGCTGGCAAGTTACCCAGAACTCGAATGGAAATCATTAAAATACACAAAAGGTGAAAGCAATATATTGGTTAAGTGTGCGAAAAATCGTCAAAATACAATTCAAATTGGACTTATTAAATGCAAATTTTCCATTGGATAAAGTGTGAGGCCAGACACGTAAATATTAAATATATAAATTTCAACAGAATGCCATAAATACTTGTATGCAGGAGTTGCATTGGAAATTTCCTACCCACAAAAATATAATTACTATAATTCAATTTCAAATTGGATTTCCTAGAACGATTAAACTAATTGAGCAGCTTTCAGTAGAGCTGCGAATAAAATGATTCTTAAATCGCTTGAAACATGAAACTGGCATTAAAATTTATGTGCATCACATGAAATGCACTGCATTAAAATGAAGTGAGAAGCAACTCACGTAGTTAGAAAAGTTAGTAAAGCCCAACAACTGTTACTTAAAATAGATTAAAATGATGACCTACTACTACGGCTCTGCTCTGCTCTGCCTCGCCTCGTTCTTTCAGTTCAGTTCATAATTTTAAGCGTTGCGTTGATGAATATACACTGGAAACCTTCTATATAAATCACTATTTATACTACAGTGAAGCTCCGGTTAGACGAACAACGCTACAAAACGAAACGCCTGACAATCAATCCTCAGCTCAACTTAACGCTTGGCTTAGGAAACTAATAAAAATATATGCAAGAATATGCTAGAAGAAAATTTAAGGAAAATTTAAGGAAAACTTGGAAAAATCTGGTGTGGGAATAAGAGAAACTGACAATTGAAAATCTGAAAATTCAGTTAAAAATTTATGGCCCAATAAGCGATTTATTTTGTGCCTCGCTATAATCATTTTTTCTCTTTAACGAATAGAAATTTCCATATACATTTTTTAGTTCATCAAATCGAATCTCTACTGTATACAGTCGATAACTTGTAAGCGGAAAACTTCTTCAAAATTCATCGAATTTCGATTTATTTTTGTCTCCTTAATAATTCGCATTTTATTTTCAATTCAATAAACACAAAAACCTTTGTGAAATCTGAATTTATTTTTCATAACCTCTCATAAAAATAAATAAATATAAAAAAAAATATAAAAAATTATAAAAAAATATAAAAAAATTCAAACATTTTCGTTAACTTTTGTAGAGACAATTTTGTACCCGTCCAACTGCCACTTCAATTGTTAAAAAAAAGTAGAATATATTCAATCAATTGAGATATTATATTTCAAGTGATTTTTATTTTGGGGAAAAATGTAAAAATTTTTAGAAATTGCCAGAGAGAATCTCAACAAATTTGAAAGGTTTTTTCTGTGAAAATATTTTTGTATTTTTCTGTTTTATTTTAGCTCTTAAAAAATGTGTGAATTTTTACTTAGGACTAAAATGAATAAATAATCGAATTAAAATGCTTTGACAAAGTAAAAAAAAAATATATATAAATATATATATAAAATAAAAGGAATATGCAGATGCCTAGAAATAAGATTCAATTGGTACAAAAATAAATGAAAATATATATTTGTATAACAGAAAATAATTCATATATTTGCAAGTCAAGTTGAAACTGAAAAGTTATAGAAAATTGTTTGTTTTGAGTTTTTAAATAATTTAAATAGTTAATAGCAAAAACGTTAAAATATCGTTAGAAATTCAGTAGAAATTTTGTATGCAAAGAACTTAAATTTATTTTTTTATGTTTCCAATTTGTGGGGCTTTACTGTATTGCTACAAGTTTAAGTACTCTCCAATATAAACTATATATATATATATGATAGATATATAGTGAACGGAAAGTAATTGAAATGCATTTTAAAATTTCATAAGTTAAATATGTCTTTCGGCCTGTCTGACTATATTTTTGCTGCTTTTCGTTTCAGTTTGTTTTTGTTTTGCTTTCTTGCAATTGGCTGATTGTCTCTCAGACTGCTGATGTGTCTCTTTGTCTGGCTGTCTGTTTGTCTCTCTGTCTGTCTGTTTATGTGTTCAATAAATAATGTGCTGTGAAAATATTGCGGCAACAATAACATAAATAATAGCATTTGACAGGCGCCCCGGAAAAACATTTGTAAGTGCACTCAAGTCTGAAAGCGTCTTTGCTGACTTCCTCGGAATGTCTACAATATGAATATGAGTATGAATATGAGTTTGAATATGAGTAAGCGAGCTTTCCCAGCACTCTCTCTACCACTCAAGTCTCGCCTTGTTTACTTAGTCTACTCAATCTTCCTTGTAGCTCGTCTACCATCAATATATATCTATAGATATAGATTTATACCTGTATCTTGAGGCTTTTACTCGTTTTTGCATTTTGCATTAGCTTTGAGTGGCCTAAAGCTACTTTGTGGCACGCAGCGTTGTTGCCAGCAAATATATAATGCAGCTGCCTTTGTCTTTCTCATCCTTCAATCGATCCTACTTATTGGCTTACGCTGCGTATACGTAACGCGGCAATCATCCGCCACAGAATTAAACTTGAAAAATATATACTCGGTACGCATAATGAACATTTATTCATATTTATGGCTTACACTCATTTGAGTCTCCTTCCGTTTTCCGGCAAAAGCCTCTACAAGTAGGCTTAGTACTTTTCACAAAGTTAACCCTGAGCAGTGGGCGGAGGAGGTGTGGTTACCTGCCGCCTTAATCGCAGGCTGAGGATCAAATTTGATGAGGAATATTACCAGAATGAAGGCAGATCTGAAGAAGGAAGCGAATGCGGTTACAGTTGGAAACGGATGGATGTGTGTGTGTGTGAAGTAACAATGCAAAATTGTAGCACAATTTTGTGGACAACATTTGCCGTTAATACACACACACACACACACACACACACACACACACACACACACACACACACACACACACACACACACACACACACACACACACACACACAGCTGTAGGTTATGTTGGTTAGGCTTAGTCAAAGGGTTTGCCAGTTTGTGGAAAGACGCTGCAGGCTTAATAGAAAACCTTTGGGTACGTGCCTATGTCTCCGGATACGCTCAAGTATGTTGGATATAAAATACATCCATAAATTGTATAAACACAACTTTCACTTGAACTACGCCTTGTGCCAGTCTCAGTCTCAGTCTCAGTCAGAGCTTAAGCCTTGAACAAAGTGTTGGCTCAGCCCAGGCGGGCTTTTCACTTTCCACTTTTCGCTTTTCCCTTTTGGCTTTTAGCTATTCGTTTATATTAAGGTTTTTCATTGCCGATTGGCAACACCCTAGAGATTGCACTTTAAGCTTCCCCTACACACACGCGCACACACACACACACACACACACACACAGTTGGAATTTCATTTTCATTTTGGCTAAATGTCATTTGCATTTTTTGTGTGTGCCCTTTGCCTCAAAGCGGCAATTGATTCGCCATTTCCTGGATCCTGGCAAGCCACAAAACATATGGCCAAAACTCCTTGTCAAGTGTTTTCCCAGTGGGGCGCTCGTTTTGTCAGTGTGTGTTAGTATGTGTGTGTGTGTGTGTGTGGCAACAGTCGCAACAATCATCGGCAACAAGAATCACAGCAAACACAACAATAAATAGCCCTGTTTGCACGTCAGCTCACACGTCGTATGTGTGATATTCGTCTGGTGTTTATTAAAAGCTTAAGGCTCAATCGCCACTAGGAAAATCTCAATGAAAGTGCCAGCAAACAAAGGAAATGCCACACCACACGTTAAATACTCTCTAAATTCGCTTAGCTACATATTTCAGACTAGCTTGAGGACAATCGTCTCTATCCTTTTCCATTCAAATTCTGCTTTAGCGACAGAGTCCATATGGATAGAAGAGCTACAAAAGCGCATTTTATGATGTTTGCTTGACTTTTTTTTTAGTTTACAGCTATGTAAACAGTATGTTAAGTGTACAGCTGTTAGCTTAAGAGATTATTTAACAGGCGGCCTGGATAATATGAAGGAGTCCTTGAACGTTAAAAGGACACTCCCAACGATTCCACTCAAGTTTTGTTATAAGAAATGTCGGAAAATTTCAAGAATTTAATTTATTTTATTCCATTCCGATTGGTTTTTACATCGGTTTTTACTTTTCGGATGTTTCAAATGGAAATATGTGCTATAAATTCGTTTTATAAATTTATTTGTTTTTTTTCTTATTATTAAAAAAAATAAAGAAATAAATAATTTAATAAATAAATATATAAGATTAACAATATGAAATAATAAATATAATAAAAAAAGTAAAGTAAAACAAAATAAAATAAATAAAAAAAATACAAAAATAAATAAATAAATTAAAATTAAATAAAAAGTTAACTAATAAAATAAATAAATTATTACAAAATAAATTCAATTAAAACAATGAAATAAATAAATTATTAAATATATAAATTAATATTATCAAATAAAAAAAAGTAAATTGAATAAATAAACAAATAAATAAAAATAAATAAAAAATACATTAAAAAAAAAATTAAATAAAGTTAATAAAATAAAAAAATAAATAAAAGAAATAAATAAAAATATGAAATTAACAATATCAAATAATAAATAAAATTAAAAAAAGTAAAGTAAAACAAAATAAAATAAATAAATAAATACATAAATAAATAAATAAATAATTAAAATTAAATAAATAGTTAACTAAAAAAATAAATAAATTATTACAAAATAAATTTAATTAAAATAATTAAATAAATAAATTATTAAATATATAATATAATATTATCAATTAAAAAAGTAAATTGAATAAATAATTAAACAAATAAATAAAAATAAATAAAAAATACATTAAAAAATACATTAAAAAATACATTAAATAAATAAATAAAACAAGTAAATAAAATAAAATAAAGTTAAAAAAAATATATAAATAAAAATGAATTATTAAATAATAAAACAAATAATAGATAAACAAATAAATTTAATTTAAATAGATAAATAGACAAACAAATAAATTATTAAACAAATATGAAAATTAAAAGTAATAAATTATATTAAATATTTATGAAATAAATATGAAAATTAAAAAAAGTAATATTAAATATTTATGAAATAAATATGAAAATGTAATTTAATGATAATGATAAATAAATAAAATTATAGATAAAATAATAGATAAATAAATAAAAGTGCGCTCTTGCAATTTCTCGCATTCAGTTTGAGACGCTGTTACAGTTCTTGGAAGATCTTTCACATAGCATCGTGTAGGGTATGTCATTATCTATGTGTGTGTAGCATTATGTATGTGTATGTGATATACCCGCTCCTGAGGAGAGTTCGAGGCGGAACGTGCTTATAATATTTATACGACGCTTTGCACTTGTTCGTATCGGAATAACTGATTTATTTATATAAGAGATTATGTGTGTTTGTACACACACATATGTAAGTGTGTGTAGGTGTGTGTGTGTTTGTTTATGTTTACATTGCTCTTGAGAGCAGAAGAAATTGCCGAGCACTGAGGAGAGAGGAGGGGCCAGTCCCAGTCCCAGTCTGTACATATTATTACCAATTATTGGGTTTAATACGAAAATCTGCAAGCAATTGACTTACACGTATTTGCCATTAGAAGCAACAAAGGCGGACAGGGCTTTGACCAGCAGCGAGAACAACAATAACAACTAAAGGTGGCAGCACTGGCAGTGCATAAAGTCAGTTCAGTTATTGAAATGTTGCAATGCCACGTATTCCAGGAATTACTTATGCTTACAGCGAGAGAGAGAGAGAGAGAGAGAGAGAGAGAGAGAGAGAGAGAGAGAGATATCTGATCTAATTAGCTGGTGGGTCAATGCAATGTTTTAAAGGGCTTAGATTGAGGTCCAAAGGTTCTAAGAGCTAAAAAGCCGCAGCCTATAACATAACAGGATGATGCACAATGTCTGTTGCATGTTGCAAGCTGTAAGCTGCTCCCTTGTGCCCGTTTGATTGACTGTGATTACTTTGTTGGGCCAGTTGCACCCACATGCGGTGGCATGTGCTCTGGTGCATGAATAGAATATATGGAAATGTGGCCTGTGTGTGTGTGTGTGTGTGTGTTAGTTATACAATCCACAGTAGTACAGTAATATATCACACACACATATACATAATTCACTTATTTCTGCTGGAGCAGAGGCATTGGCAATCGCAATAGCAATAGCCATGGTATATATATATATAGTATGTGGCATGTGGCATGTGGCATGTGGCATATGGCATGCAGCATGTGCTTAGCAAGCTGCTTGGTGCCTGTCTCGCAGCCCAAGCAAATTAATCATTCCATACTTTACAACTTTGCTTTCGCTTCGTTTCGCTTCCGATGCAACAGTTTAAACTACTTTGTTTGACTTCGTGTGGCACGTTGCGTATGCGTAATTTATTGTACATGCAGAGCAAGCAGGATAGCCTGCTATATCAATGGCACAATGGGCTACCTCTTGAGCACAAAATGCAGAATAGAATGTGCACAAAAGTAAGCCAAAGGGCCCTTTACTTATTCTCACAACTTACCCGCACTTTGCGCACTGTTTTGCGACTATCGTTGCGTACGTTGACAGTCACGTTGACATCCTCACCATGGGTGTACCAGCCCTTATCCAAGCTGGCCCTCAAGCCCACGCGACCGTCATGCAGCAGAAAGGGTTTGTCGACAGTGCCCTGTGGACCGCCGCATGGTCCAACGCTTATGCCACCGATGCCCCCCGTGACGCCCGCATTGCTATGTGGTGGCAATACACCGGTGCCGGTGCTGTCGCAATGCTGCAAGTAGGATCAAAATCCAGCTGAGATTAGTCCTAGCCAGCTATTTATTTTGCTTATAAGAACTCTGCTAACTAAAGGACTCGCTCTGAACAGGTGTTAATTGAGTGCATTAAGTGTATTACACTATTTAATTGGGTGTGCGAATTAATTTGAAACCCTTGTTCCGAGCATAAATGCTCATAAATTGATTAATCAACTTATTGTCAATTGCATTTTCCATTTCCCATTTGCCATTTCCCATTTGCCATTTCCCTTGCAGCACGTATTAATCTATTTTCACATTTCCTTAACTAAAGTCAACCGCTGCTGTGGCCATTTATCGATCAGGGGAAATGGTAATACGAAGGTCACTCGAATACTCCTTCAAGTTCTATAATCCCATTAAGTTTTTGACAGCTCTGGCAACATGCAACATTGCCTTGAGGCAACTTTGTTGTCACTCTCTAACAATTTTGATGCAGAAATGTTTTTCTTCTTTGCAAATTGAATCGCCTGTTTAGGTCTCTTTAACTTTAACCCAGCTCCAAGTTTTTGGATTAATTTCTACGGGATAATTTCTGTGGTGTTTGGATTTGCACTCAAAGGAAATTTTTCCTGCCTCTGATATGAGGTAAAGCCTGCGTTTCTTAGTCTTCAAGTTTTTTGATTAGCAGAATTCTAATTTTTAAATTACGTATACGTATTAAATATATCTCTCAGCTCGTTTATAAGATAGCTTAAAGCGAATTAACTGATGTTAGTTTTATTTTAAACGCATTTTATAACTCCTTTTAAAGCGCTTTAAAACACAAAGAGACTTGGCAAAGGATCGGCTGATATCGAGAATATCAATTCGTGCAGAATTACTTCGCTTTATTTTTAAATTTTTATTCTTAATTTTGTTAATAATATACCGCAAAATCATTGGTAAAATTTATTAAAAATTATATTAGGATTTTTAAATTTATTTTTTATGCTATAAAATGGGATTTTTTTAATTTATTTTTCTTTCTTTTTTGAGGCATATTAAATTTTAGGCAGCTGGCAAAATGCATTCAAATACACTTAAAATAAGTGTTGTTAAGGAAACCGATTTGATTTTGAATCGGTTTAAGATATCTTATAAACGAAGTATCAGACTCTGAAGAGATTATCTTTATACCTATAAATTATCTTATACATATATTATATGTTTCTTAGACATAAGTAGGAGTATAACTCGTATCTTTTCTGCAAGTTTATCTTGCGATTGCTCGTTGTTGTTAAAGGATCCCATTTGATCTTGAATCGGTTTAAGATATTATATTATCCAAATATTAGATTCTAAAGGGATTATCTTTATACCTATAGAATATCTTATACATAAGAATAAGTTCCATAGATCTGCTCCTAAGTAAGGGTATAACTCGTATCTGTTCTCTAACTTTATCTTTCGATTGATCGTTGTTGTTAATGGAACCGATTTAATCTTGAATCGGTTTAAGATATCTTATAAACTCAGTATCACACTCTGAAGAGATCATCTTTCTACCTATCGATTAACTTATGTCTCTCGTATGTAAGTTCCATAGATCTACGCCTAAGTGAAAGCATAACCTCGTCTATCTTTCAAATGGTCGTCAAATTATCGAAATTATTATTGAGAGTACAAATTAAGATCAAAAGATGGTTCCAGCTGAAATTGGAAGTGTATACATATTCCATAGGAAAGATTTGATATCTGAGGCCAGAGAGGACTCATTTTTTGAGATGGTATTCGCAAATTACCAGAGAGATGGAAAAAGTAGTCGCTTCTGACGGACAATACCTTGAATGATGTATTTTTTACTTTTTTCAAAAAAAAAACATTTTTTAAACACAAAAAAACGGAACTCATTAAAATGTACACCCAATATATATAGAAGTCGTTTGAGAGTATAGGATTATATATGTATATATGAACTGAAGTTATACTAACCTCCTGGAATGACTTGCTATAACAGTTGACTGGGTCGTTGGGACACTTCTCGATTTCGCTCTTGCTGCGGCCAAAGCGACCGCTGAATCTAAAGGCTTTGGGAGACAGGCGTAATTTGGGGAAAGAGTCGCCGCGCTCTGACTTCGACTTGGACTTGGCTCCGGTGGATGTTGGTTGCTCGCTGCCAGACGATGATGGGTTGGCCTCGCTGTTGGCTGGGGGCGTGGCACTGGCTGGCGGCGATTGAGCTGTCGCAGCGTTTTGACCGGCAGAGGCGGCGAAATTTTCTGGAGCCAAATGTTGTTGAAACACATCTGTGCGGTAAATAACACGCACGCCCATTTTAACGGAGGCGCGACGATGGAACTTCTCATCGGTTTTATCCGCTGGAATAAGATGGATATAGAGAGATTTTTTGGGGTGTTTCGGTTAATGCATTTCGATTGAGAGCCGTTGATAATGCCGCTGCCATTGCCGTTGCTCGCAAAGCTCATTTGAAACGCAGCTGCTTGATTAAATTATAAGTTAATGAGAATTTTGTTAGTCTGTTTGGGTACAAGTCCGTCCTAGACCGATTTTCCGAATTATATGTTACATATACATAGATATATATATATATATATATATTAAATGAATTTGATGTGCATTGCCAATCATTTTTTTTTGTTTGTGAGCTCCTATGGCAGGCGGCCGGCTACTTGAACGGATTTACACAGGAAATTACACACACACAGTTCTAATACTTAAGATACTGGAAGTGATAGAGATGGAGATGGATATGAAGAGAGAGAGATGGAGAGAGAGAGAGAGAGAGATAAAGAAATACACATATTTAATGGGAAGGGAAGGCGGGAGCAGGCGGTTGCACACTGACACACATACATACACAAATAGACAGCAAGAGAGAGAGAGAGAGATGGCGAGCGAGCGAGAGGGGTGAGTGAATGAGACACACTGATGAGGGAAAGTGTGAGAAGAGGCCAGCCCGAAAGCTCGAACTGGCCACCAACTTATACGTATAGAGTAGCACTACATGAAGCAAGACAACAACTTATTCTAGCGATTTGAATTAGAAGCCAAGGCGACTCATCGACACCAAGTTAATACACTAATACAAGACACAAGACAAGAAGAGACAAGATAGTACAAGGCAAGACAAGACAACACATAATTCTATGTTATGCAAGGCAATACAGGACACTGTGGTAGGTCAAACATCGTCCTGCTTACCTTGGATCGAGGTGCAGAAGCAACAACACTGGCACCTGCAGCAGCGCAGCAGATGCCAGAATTTGGTCAGAATGGACCTCTGACCCCGTCTCTGTGCCTGTCTCTTGCGCTCAACTCATTGAGGCTCCAGAACAGTGCCAACTGGGTGCGATAAGTGCAATAAGCATGAACAAACAATCACATGACACGGCAAACACAACACAACACAACACAACACAACATAAAACATTCAACACACAACACAAGGCAGCATAATAATTTTTATTTCTTTTCATTTTATTTATTTTTCTCTCTTTTTTTTCTGCTGCCGAGGACAACGACGAGGACAACTCCAGATATATATATCCGTTTGAATATATATATATGTTTGCTTGTAAAAAAAAACAATGTATTTATTCCAAATGATCGTCTAAACAAAAGAATATATATTAGGAGCTTGTACAGAACTTGTTATTCACATCCTTCGAACTGGTTCAAATAAAGACAGTTGAAACCCGTTTCGAAGATGCTTCAGGACACGCATGAGCTCTCCACCTCATACGATACATAAAATAATAAATAAAAATTAATATATATATATTAATATCGAATTATAGACTTAAAATTTACATATTAAATGCTGTATAAATAAAATATATATATATATATATTCTAGTATTTGAATGATATATTCTGGCTGACTTTTGACTGTGCGTATTGTGTGTGGTTCGTGTTTCATTGTAAGTTTTGTGCCGTGGAACCTAAGCTGAGCCTAGAACTGGTTCAGAATCAATGTTTCAAATTGAATTCATATATAGAGAGATTAAAGATCTATCTAAATATCTATATATAAAAGCAGAGGAAGTTGGTTTGAATTTTAAAATGAAGTTGAGTCTCCTGGAACTTTGTCGTATTGCTCACACTTCATTTTGAATGGAAAGTTTTTCACTTAGAGCTGAGCTTAGAACTGGTTCAGAACTCATTTCTAGTATTGAATTGAATTATAGAGATATTATAGAAAGATTAAAGATCGATTAATGAGTGCATTTGCACCTAGCTTTCCTTCTAAATAAATATAAAAAAAAGTGGCATTGAGTCTCCTGCAACTTCATCGTATTTTCCGTACTTAATTTTGAATTGACAGTTTTTCACTTAGAGCTGAGCTTAGAACTGGTTCAGAACTCATTTCTAGTATTGAATTTATATATAGAGAGTTAAATATCTATTTGAATTGTTTTGAATTTTAAAAGTCAGCCAAATAAAGTTGATTTTCCTGGAACTTCAGCGTATTCTTCGCACTTAAATTCAGAAAAGGTCTCGAATAAGTTAAATTTTTAATTGAAAGCCTTTCACGTAAAGCTGAGCTTATAACTGATTCTTCTTTCTTTTAAGTATTCCATTTATATATAGAGAGATTAAAGATTTATCTAAATAAATATAATAAAAAAAAGGGATTTTTTTGAGTTTTAAAATGAAATTGAGTCTCTTGAAACTTCGTCCTATTTTCCGCACTTAAATTCAAAAAAGATGTCGGAAAAAATTAAATTTTAGATTGAAAGTTCTTCACGTAGAGCTGAACTGGCCTAGAACTGGTTCATTATTCATTAATAATATTGAATTGTTATAAAGAGAGATTAAAGATCGAATAATGAGTACAATTGCACTCAGCTTTCTATCTAAATAAGATATATTTATAAAAAATGAAGCTGAGTCTCCTGGAACTTCATCGTATTTTCCGTACTTAATTTTGAATTGAAAGTTTTTCACTAAGAGCTGAGTCTAGAACTTGTTCAGAACTCATTTCTAGTATTGAATTTATATATTGAGAGATTAAAGATCTATTTGAATTGATTTGAATTTTAAAATGAAGTTGAATCTCTTGAAACTTCGTCCTATTTTCGGCACTTCAATTTAAAAAAGATGTCGGAAAAAATTAAATTTTAAATTGAAAGTTTTTCACGTAGAACTAAACATAGAACTGGTTCAGAATTCAGAATTCTAATATTGAATTTATCTATAGAGAATATCTAAATAAATATAGCAAAGAAAATGGATTCGATTTGAATTTTAAAAGCCAGCGAAATGAACTTGTTTCTTCTGGAACTTTTCCTATTTTCCGCATTTCGGAAAAAATTATATTTTGAATTGAAAGTTTTTCACGTAGTGAACAGCAAACACCTTTTTTTTCTATTTTCGTCAGTCAACTTAAAAGCCATTTGCGTCGAGAATGTACAAAAACCTAAATTCGCTTCGCTCGATGCTATCGTCCTGGCGCAGGTACTGGCCCTAAGAGCCTTGCAACGCGGCAGACACCGCCAAATGGCAACAGTCGCTGGACTTGTGGCATTTAGAAGAGCCACAAAAAAAGAAGAGAAAACAAAAGAAGAGATAGAAGATGGATCTGATAGTTTTTGAGTGATACTTTGTGGCCGCTGACAACTGTTTCATATCTGAGTGTCCACGGAATTCCTCTGCCTGCCACAAATCCTGCACTCAACTGTTCTCACTCTTGTTTGGTCGGATTTGGCCATGTCCTTTGGAGTACCAATTAGAACAGAATATAGTTCAACTGATTCCAGTTCTTTTTGTATATAGTTTTTGTGAATAGTTTTTGTGACATATATATTTTTGTGTTGATTCTGTGAACTTATTGAAAAACTTGCGAAAATTATAATGACAAGAACTCCTTGGGAGTTATGAGGACATTGATCAATGATTTTATGCCATGGATGGTCTCTTCGACATATATTTATGTACTTTATATAAATATATATATGAATGTATATATGTATGTGTGTAGGTGCTGTGTGTACTCAATCCATTGCGGTACCTTGCGTAAAATGCCCGAAAGACAAAAAGGACATTGGAACGTACAGCGGCGCAAGGACAACGCCCGTCGGCGATTGAACGGAATACAAAAATGAAAAATAATAATAGCAAAAAATATAGAAAACAAAAACGGAAAAACAGAAGAAAATGCTAACAAAAAGAAGCAGCAGAAAAACCATCAACCAGCAAGGCAAATCTCAACTGGGAGCGAAAAGCTGAATGCTCATTGGCAGCGCATCGCCTTCTGCATGCATTTAATATTGATTATATCCAAATACCCTATAAAATGGGCAGTCTATATTATCGTATATAGCAGGCGATATATCGTTTATACTATTCTATATATATATATATCTATCAAAAATGCATATCGTATTTCTATAGTAGATTACGGTCTGTCCAGCCTACTGAGAATCAGAGTTTGCATTTTCTTTAAAGAAAAAATATTAATTCTAATTATTTTATATATACACGTGCATATATACTATATACATTCCCAATCGGATAGAATCATCTAAGTTATTCAGTCTAACAGTGCCGAACAGTGAAGAGTGAAACCTCGGGACAATAAATTTATATTCATTCTAGATCTTTCTGTGTGTAATATATCTGGGATTATGACTAGCAGCTGGACACGGAAGAGCTGTCTATTTATAATAATATAATTATAATTATAATTTTATGTAATTAAAAAAAAAAATTGAAGAATTCAAAGAATTTTATTTTTAAACATTTAAAATATTTATTATTATTATTATAATTATATTATTATTATATTATTAATAAAAAAAAAAGTCAACTATTTTTTTTTTATATTCTCACCTTATCGGTTTCATTCTAAAGATTCTGCTTGGGATTATACTAATTAATTTAATTTTAATAAATCAATTAACTAATTTAATAATATAATTTTAATAAATTAATCAATGATTTTTATTTAAATTATTTTTAATATTTATTTTAATCTCTTTTTAAATTGAAAAAATTGATTTGGAATTTTTTTTTATTTCATTCTTTAAAACAATTATCTGGAGCTCTAATTATTAATGGAAATTATTAATTTCATTAATATATATACATATATATTTATATACAATTTTTTTTTTTATATTTAACTTTTCAATTGAAATTTAAATCATATATTTGGGAGTTTGGGTTTGAGTTTGAGCTTCAGGATTTAATGTAGAATATAGAAGAGGAGCATTTGTTTTAATTTTTTTTTTAGTAGAATATGCAAGATTTTTAATTATGAAAATAATTAATTTCTTAGGTTGTGATATATTTAATTTAATATTTTATTTTAAGCTATTATTTTTTTCATTTGTTTTTACTTGAGTTTCAGTAGTTCAAACATTTCCTCGACGAAATTTAGCTTGTTCCATAAAAATCTAATTTGAAAACTTGGCACTTAAGTACAGAGCCCAAAAGGTAATTTTAACTGTCATAGGGTATCTCCACTGTCGAGCACTGCCTACCAGGACACACTTATTTGTTGTTTCTATTATTTTGTGATGCTGCTTTATACACAGTGACCCCCACAGCAGCTCCAGCTCTGTCCTTGAGAAATGAAATAAAATTGAAGGAAACTCAAAAAAAATTATATCAAAATCAATCACAGAAGCATTTCTCCATCAGGCACAGCTCCTGCCAATGTCAGCAGCAGCAGTGGTAGTGGCAGTGGCAGAAGCAGTGAAAAGGCGTATGGTGTCATTTGGGGGGCGTGGTCATCGATATTATTGAGCTGTGTGAAAATACTTAGGCATCTTCTTTACTCTCTCGTTACATTCGAATATATTCGAGTATTCGAAGTAGCTGGAGACAACACGAGACGAGTACTCATACTCGTACTCATACTCGTACTCATACTCGTACTCATACTCGTACTCATACTCGTACTCATACTCGTACTCATACTCGTACTCATACTCGTACTCATACTCGTACTCATACTCGTACTCATACTCGTACTCATACTCGTACTCATACTCGTACTCATACTCGTACTCATACTCGTACTCATACTCGTACTCATACTGTCTATACTCGTACTCATACTCGTACTCATACTCGTACTCATACTCGTACTCATACTCGTACTCATACTCGTACTCATACTCGTACTCATACTCGTACTCATACTCGTACTCATACTCGTACTCATACTCGTACTCATACTCGTACTCATACTCGTACTCATACTCGTACTCATACTCGTACTCATACTCGTACTCATACTCGTACTCATACTCGTACTCATACTCGTACTCATACTCGTACTCATACTCGTACTCATACTCATACTCATACTCGTACTCATACTCGTTCTTATACTCGTTCTTATACTCGTTTTCGTACACACGTTTCTGTCAGCGTTTGCAATGGATTTATGGGGGATGATTGGAGTGAGGGGGATGTAAGCTGGTTAAAAGAATATTTCGGCTTCCTATTAACAAAAAAAATAACCATCTTACCATATTTTTTTGTATACACATATATATATATTAAATCTTAAGCAATATCAAGTCTCACCTGTGTTTACACGTTTACATTTATGGGTTAGATTTATATGAGTATATCCTCTATGTGCCATCCATTACATCACTTTAATCAATGTCTACCATATACAATGTACATTGCAACTGATGTATATGTACTATTTACATATTTATATGCCGTCAGACTAACTAATTGATGTCGTCAAACTAGCTAAGCTTAGTCAATGATTAAACTAATAGAGATGTGCTTTAGGTGGAATCATTTTTTCTTTCTTTTTTTAGATTTTTAAATGATTGTAACTAATGTTTATATTGTATATAGTGTTCCAGCTATGCTGCTAGTGCTACGATTATGTTTTGGCTATTAAAGTCTTCTGTTTCGTCCTTCATTTAACCTTATTCAAAGTCTCTAGTTACGCTTAGTTAGGTCCAGTCTCAGTTTTGTTTGAATTGAATCACCTGAAGTCCTTCGGTTCTTGGTCTTCTTCGAAAGTCCATATCAAAGCGTTAAGCAGAGCACTTACCAATGAAGCAACGTACATCATAGCTGGTGCCAATGGGAGCTCCATAGTAACGCTTGGCCGGCACCAGCTGGACACTGGGTGGAGCGTGAGCGGTGAGCGATAAGGTAAAGGGATGTGCACCTTCGCCCAGACGCTTCATCAGTGCCTCCTGCAAAAGAAAAGGATAAAATTCATTGAATCATCCAGCCATGGGCAAGCAAGGATATCAGCAAGGATATATGCGTAATACTGCAGTTGCCTGAATGAAAATTGAAATTTTGCATTTTAATTGATTTTTGTACCGAATATTTTTCGACTAAATCGTAGAACAAAAGGAGGCTTAAAAATACGACAAATACCGCAGCAGCTAAACTCACATGAGCTCAACAATTTCTATAGGTATTCATGGATACCCAAGTCTCTCTCTCTCTCTCTCTCTCTCTATGTGTGTGTGTGTGTGTTCATTTAGTTTTTAATTATGCATTTTTGGGCCTTTAGCCTTGTGATTAGTACTCGTACTCGCAGAACCATTCAAATTGCTTGCCTTTGTTTTTCGGCTTTGTTTTTGTTATTTCTTTTCTGGTTTTGGCATTTCATTTACATTTGATTACGGCGTATTTATTCGGTATGTTATCGGTGGGAGAACATGAGCTGGTCTTGTCTCTAGAGTTCAGCTCTATGCCTCCTGTGGCGCCTCCTGGATTTATATTACGATGTCTTTTCGACGTCGCGCGTCTCATCAGCTGAATAGCGCGGGGCAACCTGGTTGGAGGTTCGATGGGGGGTTCCCCCTCTCAGTCTGGGCAATGAGTTGGCCTTAAGTTGTGTGCGGGATTTCAATGGAAAACATTTTAAGACACTTTCCAGCACACAGCCCCCCAGACAGCGGAAAACAAGGAGCAGCAGGATGTTTTCTTAAGCTGCAATTGTCAGACGTGGGCGACGCTCAATGTCCTTAGGCTTGAAAGATAAATGCTCAACTTTACTTGTACTTGCATATCTAATGAGGATAAATGTATCCTGCCAAATCTACATGATCTTTTCGCACAAATAAATACCCAATTGCTTTCCACCAAACAATTATTTCCAATGTTCAGCCTCGCGGCCTGAATCTAACTTTAAACTTTAAGTTCAACAGACATTAGCTTAAGTCTATTTGATTAAGACTAACAATCGATCCATCAAACGTACTGCCCGCTCTCAACGAATACCATTTATGCCAGATATATAGATATCTGTGCCTGGACCACACACAAGATGTTCCAGGGGCAACGGGCAAGTTATTAAAGTCAAATTTATTAAATTATGCATATTTCTGTTTGTGTTTGACTCTAGATAGCTGAAAGGGAGAAGGCTACGGCTACCGAAAAAGGCAACAGTAAATAAATAAGTAAATTTACTATTATGCAAATCAGGCAGGACAAGCGAGAAACTGAATACTGATTGGCCAGCCTAAAGATTTCGCCTGTCAAAATTTGTGATGGACCAAAAAAAAGATGATTGCATGTCAAATTTAATAAATGGAAAAAGTCTCAAAATTGAAAGTTTCTTAAGGGCAATCCTGTTACCTATCCTGTCTATCCACTACGACTATCCTAGTGTCCCGTATCCGAGCACAAGGACTAGAGAGTAGAGAGTAGAGAGCTGAAAATAAACGTTAAGGGAATCGAAAACATTTGTTTGGCTTTTAGTTAAATGAAATTGATTTTCAATTGGTTTAAGTGCAAGAAAATGCCCTCTTTAAACTGAACAAAACGAAGACGAAAAACACCCACACACACACACACACACACACACACATAGATGACAATAATGGTAATCTCTATTACAAAGGACACGTGTAGCATACTCCAAGGAGCACGTGAAATAGGACTATTAAATCTAAGCTAAAAGCAACAAAAAACAACCAAACTTTCAGCAATAAAGCAGCCACTAGCTGAAAAAGCTGAGACAAGCCGGAAAACCATCTGCTTCACATAAAAACACACAAATAAAAGCCATCAAAATAAAAAATTACCTATTTGTCAAATTGAACAAAAATCAAGGCTTTAACTTCGTTTTCGATTCTTAAAGAAATCTTAAAGAAAATTTATAAAATTCACAAGGATATCTGAATCTGTTTTGGATGTAAATTTATGCTTAAAGCTGAGGCAAATACTTTTTCAGCCTAAAACAGTCTGTAAAGGGAAACTTTAAGACTTTTTTACTTAATTGCAACAGAAATTCACAAATGATTGAAGTGCCTGAAGATTTATCAAATAAATCCTTTTTTTATTTAAAATAAAAGTAGATTCTATCTTGAGTTTCATCAAATTATGCTCTGAATAATAAATTTATAAATGGAATATAAATTTTATTTAATTTTCCTTTAATTAAGCTGCTTTTATTATTCATTCAACTGACCATTGAAAGGCTTAAATTTTCTACTGATTATGTAAAAAATAAATAAATAAATTAATAAATATTTTTCTAGCACAAATCGAAGTTTTTCTTTATAGTTTATATATTTATTAAAGTTATTTTTATACTTTTTATTTTATATCATTATAAAGGGTGTTTTTTTTAGAGGCATAACTCTTAACAGCTGTTAAGTGATTTATTCTCAGTTTGGTTTGGCAATTCATCATGAATAGACTCGCGATCATCAAGTAAGGCGTAGATTCCTCGAATGGGCCTAAATCGAGATTGCCGTTGCTCCCGATTTTCATAAGCGAGTGAAGCTAATCCTCAAGTGTATGTTGACACACCGTTAGATCCAGAAAAACTGACTATTTGGTGCGATTATAGGCAAGTGGAATCATTGGTCCGCACTTCTTCAAAAACGATGATGGCCAGAACGTTACAGTCAATGGTGATCGGTATAGAGCCATGATTACTAACTTTTTCATTCCTGAATTGAACAACCCTGATGTCCAGGAGCTGTGGTTCCAACAAGACGGCGCAACATGCCACACAGCTCGTGCCACACGTTTGGTGACCGTCTAGTTTCACGTTTTGGACCTGTGAATTGGCCTCCAAAATCTTGTGGTTCAACACCGCTAGACTACTTTCTGTGGGGCTATGTAAAGTCATTGGTCTATGCGGATAAGCCACAAACGCTTGACCATTTGGAAGACAACATTCGCCGATATACGGCCAAAAAAAAGTCATCGAAAATTAGACGTCCAGATTGGTCTACATCCGAGACAGCCGTGGCGGTCATATGCCAGAAATCATATTTGATATGTAATGCCACAGGATTATCTTTCGGATAAAAAAAATGCATGTCAATCGAATAATCCATCGTTGTTTTATTGCAATTTAAAGTTCTATACCTCTAAAAAACACACCCTTTATAATATTGTACTTAAACCAGCTGGAAACTATTTCATCTATTTTTTATATTTGATATTTTGGTTTAAGTTTCCTTTTCTTTGATACCCCAAAAAGTTCAAAGCAACTTTTGCTCCTATCATTTTTTTTTGTTTTTGAGTCAAA
This sequence comes from Hirtodrosophila trivittata, assembly GCA_035045065.1. NCBI lineage: Eukaryota > Metazoa > Arthropoda > Insecta > Diptera > Drosophilidae > Hirtodrosophila > Hirtodrosophila trivittata. The sequence continues at coordinate 10,096,978 of JAWNNK010001028.1, read as the reverse complement.
TCAATTTCAATCAATTTATTTGCCACGTGTTTCCATGACTGGCGAAAAATGTATAAAGAGTGTCAACAAACTTGTTGAAAGCAACTGATTTTTCAGGACAGTTGAACTCAACTCTCACTTAGTTATATACAAATTTTCGACTTGATAAAAATCAATTTGTATTACTGGACAGCATTGACATTGAAATTGTATTTTATATTTGCAAACAACGAAATCTATTTCAAACTCTGACAACTCGCTGAGAATATCAAATATTCCATTAAAAATAAGGCGCTTAACTGCAGAGTGAAGTCTCAAACTATTTGTTTTTATTAGTTTTGACCTAAACTGAAGAGTGGGGATTAGATTTTATTTTGCTTTGTAATTTTGTATTTTAATAATCGACTTGATCTCTGTATAAAAGCGGCTTAAAAGTGTCTTAAATTTAGGAAAAGAAATGTTTGAAGAAATGTAGAAATTTCCACTGCGGATGTGTAAAAATATAACTCAAAAAATAATCCTTAATTTTTTTTATATTTTCTCAAAAATAATGAAATGAAATATAACTCTAAATTTATTATTATTTCTTTAAATTATATATAATTATTATTTTGCAATTCCTTAAAAAAACTTATAGTAATTACAGTCTCTGGTTTTGGGCTGTTTTCAGTAACAAATGAGGAAAAGAACTTCGACACTTTTTAGAAGATGCTCAAGATGAATTTTGGAGTAACAAATTTTGGATAGTTTTCTATCTTTTCTTTGCTTCTTTACTTCTTAACCCATTGAGTACCTTTGAGGCATTCTATTCCAAAGAATTTGTGCAAATAGATGCAATATAAGAATATAATATCCGAGGCAAATTGTTGTTGTCATAATTTAATTTCATAAAAATATTCCTAGATAGTTGTTTAGATAAATTAATATGTGGATTTATAGTTGAATATCTACATAATCTGTCTTAAAATGCATTAAACTGTAATTATTTTTCTGAGTGTAGCTGAATAGTTTTCAAGAAAGGCTGCGGCGGAGGCAGAGCCAGGCACAAAGTTTCGACAGGTGAGTTGCTGCTACCACCTTTGATGGGGCTAGAAAGTTGGCAGCACACAAGTAACAAACTAGACAGCTGACTGCCTGACTGACTGACTGACTGAGAGACAGACTGACTGAGAGACAGACAGACTGAGAGGCAGACTGACTGAGAGAAAGACTGAGAGACAGACTGAAAGACAGACTGACTGAGAGAAAGACTGACTGAGAGACAGACTGGGTGAGAGCTCGACTTGTTGGCCAAGTGCTTGCGTTGCAGCAGCAGCAGTCACGGCTTTAAAGTGTCCTTGGAGCGGACAGTTGACCATTTGGTGGAGATGATGAGCTTATTTTGGGGCCACAGTGCTTCAATTAAAATGATTGCAACTGGCGACTTGGAGCACTCACCTGAAGCGGGCTGAGCGACTCGCGGGTCGGCTCCTCGGTGCGGGGCCAGATCTGATGCAGCGACATAATGGCCTCGTTGCAGAAGCGCAGACCCATCACTTCCTCATCCTCACGGCCATAACTGAAAGGAGAACGGTATCAATTATTTATGTGTTATGTGTGGGTGTTTGGAGCTTAGGTTGCCAGTCAACTGGAAGCTACAAATTCAATTTACAGTAAGCTCTCTCTCTCTTTCTCTTGTGGAGGCTGCGATTGCATTTAATTGAAATCATCTTACCGAAATGTCAATGTGAGCTGAGCATAGACACGATATCCCTGAATAGCTTTCGGATCCACGAAGACAATGCCCCGGAGCATGGATTGATTGTTTCCGGAGAGGGTTATCTCCCGTGTCGGCAAATACAATGTAATTACGCAATTCGGTGAGGTCTTTTTATAGACACGTTGGGTACCGAACTCGTCCTTATGCGATCTGCAAAAGGACAAACCAAAATCAGGATAATTGTGACACTTTCATTATGTCGATATATGATTAAATAAAATATGCTTAATTAACTGCACCTGAGGCGTGGCATGTGGCATGTGGCATGTGGCATGTGTGGCAATCCAATTAAAATTACCTCCAAACTTTATATTAGCTTCTAATGTAGGTGTGTGTGTGTGTGTGTGTGTGTGGTGTGTGTGTGTAGTTATGCAGGCAATTTGGCAAATTAACATTACCCAAATGCTGCGGCAGCTGTTGCGAAATTTGCATATATATATCCAGATATTTCGTGGAGGATTCATTGATTCGCCGAATGACTAAATGACCAGACCGAATAATGGACACATTGACAGATGGACAAGGCGCCAAAACAGACTGTTTATTAATGAAATGTAAATTGCTGTTGTTGTTCTTGTTGTTGTTGAGCAATTAGCCTGGTTAGTAGAGAAGTCGCAGCAGGCGGCTGCAGCTTGTGACTCCAAGTTTCAATTAAGAAAAAAATTCCTTCTGCAGCTGATGCACAGCAGAGGAGAAGACAAACAGGCGAAAGGCAAACTGTATTAACAAAGAGCTCTCCTTTGAGCTAAGACTCTTAATAAGTCCATTCTGAGAAATCTGAGCAAGAACATGTCAGCAGCACAAATCACTCCAACTCGAAGCAGCAGTCTCTCAACTCTTTAAGTAGCTGCACTCAATATTCATAAAATTCATAAATTTTCAATTTTCCATTTTCAATTTTCAATTTTCGTAAGTTTTCTGCCAAGTGTTGATTGTTAAATTCATTAATTAGCAGCATTTATTTCATGAACTTTGCCAATTAGTAAAATGATTTCTTTTATCTCTTTCCAGATTATGTTTTATGCAATTGGCATTCTGCATGGGCACACACTGCGTATACGTAACATTGACGTCTGCAATTACATCAGCAGCACTGAAAAAACGTATATAGGTGATACTAAGTATACGACTAGCTGATACTCTGCTCTGTCGCTAAGCTAGCAAAAGCTTTGAGCTTCAATGTTCCATGAGAAGCTATTGGATCTGTTTCGGTTTCAAGGATTTGTTTTCAGGACTTGTGAGGGATCTTATGAAAGGTAAGTACCTCTCCTATTACATATTATATATATATTGTATAAATTAGATATTATATACTATTATAAAGCTTTATATAGAATCAGCCATAGCCAGTTGAAAGTGTATACTCAACCTTCGAGTTTCAAAAATTTGTTTTTAAATGAAAAAATTGTTCATTGTGAATTTCGATAGGCTTTGCATATAATAATGTGGAAAATGGGAAAATTGCTGTGCGAGTGCAACTGAAAATGCCAAAACAAACTAATAAATTACACACACAGACCTCTGCCCAAGGGCTGGTGTAGATTTGTTGTTGTTGTTGTGTGTAAATTATACAGTTTTGTTATCAAAACGTTTACGCATTCAGCCAAAATTTCAATTTCCGCCAAAAAAATAATAATATCTGTAGCAACGAGCTCCATTTTTGGATGAACAGGTACATCAACAAGCTGCATTGGTCAGATTGGGCCTGATGTTGCCCCACCAAACGAGATTCACTCCCAGAAAGTCACTGATTTGTGTGGCTTTTGGTTTTTGGTTTTTTGGCCAGCGGCAACATCCGTGGATAATTCTTAAAAAAGAGACGATGCAATTTCTATCGCTGTCAGTGCGAACGATGATAGTTTCATTTGGGCCAAACTCGTTTATGGAACTGTCAACAAGCGTTGTGTGTGGACACTGCAACGTGCCACACGGCCCTTGCCCCATGCCCATGGGCTCTGCATGGGCGATTTGAAAGCTATCTCACCATGAGATCATGCGATTTACCTACGCAACAGATTTTTTTTTAACTGCTGTTTTATCTAGTTACGGTTCCCTGCCAATTAGCCGCAAACGAGCAGTTCCATGTCCACCTAATCCCCGCCAGCCCCCAAACCTCAAGCCTGATCTAGGCCCCAGTGACATCGCAAATTGAACTTGTCCCATGAAATTCATTGGAGCGTTGTCCTATTCCACACGAAATTTCATTGAAATGAAAACAAAACTTGTCGATAAAACTCGCATAAAATAGATTGCAAGTGCATATCGCAGAAACAGACTAATAAATGAGTCCGCATTAATTTTCAGCTTTGAGGTTGAAATTATTATTTTATATATTCTGTTAATAGCAGTCGAATTAATGGAATTCTATCTAAACGGAATAAATATGTTTAAAATCAATTAATGAGACGGAAAGATAAAGATTTATTTCAATAAAATAAATATATAACTTATAAATAAAAGAAAATATTTAAAATTAAATAATGAAGTGGAAATACAAAGATTTATTTAAAAATAATTAATATATAATTTATAAATAAATAAAAATATTTAAAATATTATAATGAAATAAGAAGATAAAGAATAAATATATTTAAATATATTAATAATATATAAATAAATATATTCCCTAAAATAAAACAAATATTGAAAATTAAAAAATGAAATGAAAAGGAAAATATTTATTTAAAAAGAACTAATATATAATTTGTAAATAAATAAAAATATTGAAAATTAAATAATGAAATGGAAAGATAAAGATATATTAAAAAAATATATATATATATAATTTATAAAGAAAAAAATATTTAAAATTAAATATTGAAATGGAAAGATAAAGAATTATTTAAAAATAATTTAAAAATAATAAATATATAATTTATAAAAAACAAAATTGGAAGTAATGAAATGGAAAATGAAAAATTTATTTAAAAATAATAAAAAAAAAATGTTTCCAAAAAAAAAAAAAATATTTAAAATTAAATAATGAAATGGACAGATAAAGATTTATTTAAACATAATAAATATATAATTTATAAAGAAAAAATGGAAAGAATGAAAAGAAAATGAAAAATTTATTTAAAAATAATAAAAGAAAATGTTTTCAAATAAAAAAAATATTTAAAATTAAATAATGAAATGGAAAGACAAAATAAATAAAGTCTATATAAAGTCTGTCTAAAACTAAATACAAAATTTGATGCAACATTTCTTGCAAGGATCGGGCAAAATCCTGTCAGATTAGGACGAAACCTAAGACTGATTTATAAGATGATAAATAAATTTCCACTTGAATTAAAAAGGAATTTAATTTCTAGACAATCTAAAAGAAAAGAAAAAGAGTTTTAAATAAAAAAAAACTATTTTTTGAATTAATATTTAAAATTATTATTATTCAAGGACTGTAAATTAAGCTCGATCAATGAAGAATTTATAATTTCAGTATATATTTAAATTGAGGAGTGCAACACTTTTCCAAAGAAAATATAATTATAGAGATAGAAGAGAAATCAATTCCTATTCCTATCTACAATGTTAGTTTTATTTATCATTTTTCCTACAATCAAAGTAGATTTTCCTTTTTCGATCTATAAAGAACAAAACTCTTTCGAAATGAAAAACTTTCATAATTCAAAACAAATTCAAACTAATTGAAGGCAATTAATCTAAATAAATTATAATATGTTTGCGAACTGATGAAATTTGGGTAAATTTTGAAATGGGAAATGTGAAAAAAAGTATTCAAATTAAATATAAATTCCTCTGCAATTTAGGCGCCTATAAATTAAATTCAATTAAATACCTAATCTACACAAAAATAGAAGTTCAGCTTAGACAAATTCAATAAACAAATTCAACTAAAATAGAAACGAATTAATTACTAACTGATTATAGAATTTTTAGCTGTTTCCATTCGAATAGAAATATTTATTGCAATTTCCAATTGACAATTTGTGGCTTTTGATATTTTATGAAGAAATGCGATTCCATTTTGGTTATTTTGGACACATGCTAATGCAGAGTATTAGCCTGTATTAAAAGCTTAATTCGTGTCTCAATTGACACTTTTTTCTTTAAATAAATAAAATAGTTTCAATGCAAAACGATTTTAGTTCATTTTGTAACTTTCACATAGCTTAAATAATAATCAGCTGTGGCTGCAAATAAAATCCACAGTTATCTCTAATTTAGTCAATTAGCAGCTAATTATATATAAAGTATCTAAATTAGGCAGAGCTGTAACTGCATTCAAATGCTGAAGTTGAAAGTGGAAATGAAATAAATTATTATATATTAAATTATATTCTCTTTGCTTTTTAATTATTTCATAAACTATACTCAGACTGTAAAGACTCAGACAAAGCTGTCTCCTGCAGCTCAGCTGGCAACATTTGTGTTTAAATAAACAAGAAATAACTTTGTAAGGCCAAAAGTCCAATAAGTTCATAAATAAACTCTTAATTTAGATCATAATTCCGTTGTGTATAAATAAGAATCCGTATATTAATCGCTCGTAACATGTTTTTGTGTTACATTGAATTTTGTTTTTCCTCAGGCGAATGGAAAGGAAAATGCAGAGAATCCTTGTGTGTTGTGTCGTTTTTCCTCTACTTCAGAGCATGCGATAGAAAGAAGTTTTAATTAAAGGAAAACTTACAACAAATAAACATGAAAATTATAGAAATAAGCTGTAATTTTCTCTCGATGAGTAGGCAATGCAATTTCTATTAATTTTCAGTAGTTGTTGTTGCTTTGAAAAATTTCAGAGTTTGGGTAAGCTTCGGAGACTAGAGAAATTTTAAGCATTTACCTGCTAAAGCGACTATCAAGGACAACCAGCCAGCAGCACATATATATGCCATACATATATATGAATTCTTGTGCATTATCGAAGTCAGACCAACAGCGAGCTCGCCCACTTGGAACTATTGCATATATTTAACTGTGCCTGGGCTCAAACTAAGGTAAAACGGTTTGGCCAACTTAATTAATACTTGGCTCAAAGTACATTGCAGATATTTGTGGTTATGCTTTCAGCCATGCCGACAGAGCCGTCCGTTAAGAACGCTGGTGGGGGAACTGCTGACTTGATACATCTATTCGATGATATGGCCGATGATACCTTAATGCTAACATTGACAGAACAAGAGATTCGCCTCTTTGCCGACTTGTACGATGAGGTGATGCGGGGGGATGAACAGCACAGTTCACCCGCAGACGAACCGGACAAGTGGATTGTGAGCGGAATTGTTGGCATATAATAATTCCAAAGGAATATCGACAGGTTTTCAATACACATTTTTCGTCTTCTTCGTCTTTGTTTGGCATCAAACCAAAGCTTTTTCTTCTGAATAATATAGATTCACCAAAGAATTTAATACACGTATAATAAGTATAATATGGATATTGCTTGCTTACATCTTCCTGCGTTTTTCTTAATGCCCTTAACTTATTGGAAATTATTCAAAAAAGGGATATTTATATTGGGGAAATGTGTGTAACTAGCAGACGGAAGAAAGTCTGAGAGAAGTGTCTATATATTCTTGACAATCAATTGAGACTACTTTAGGAGCTAGAGATTTGGTATATATCGTTGTTTAAGCTCAACTTTCAATTGGTTAAACCTTGCTGAAAATGTGTATACGATTTGGGCAAGAAAGCAAAAAGATATTCAAACATCTTATAGATAGATAAAACGAAAGATAAATCGCTGTTAAAGCTCTACTTTTAATCGATAGCTTTGACTTTGGGCTACTCTTCAACTCAGCTGCAAATGTGATGAAAAATTGGGAAACTAAATCTCCATTTTCATTTCCTTTAAGTTATAAAAGACTTGAGTTAAGTGTAACTCCTAGTCAGTAGCACTCGACTAAAGCATTTTCCATTGATTTTTTTGTATATAATTCCGCATGAAATATCAAAGCCAAGTCTGCAATTGTTGCCTGGCTCATTTTTATATCATTTTTATAGCCAGTACCTAAGCATTGGCTGGTCCTACCTGAATTCTGTTATGGCCCAAGAAACTAGGCTAACTTCAACTGGAACTGATTCAGCTAACACTCGCCTCGACTGTCAACTTAAAGAGCGTGAACTGTTTCAGATTCCGAGCATATTTGGGCAGAGGCTTGTATCCTGTCATAACTCCAAAACACACACAAAATTATCCGCCGACAATTTGCATTTATTTACTATAACATTTAATGGCCACCCACCAGCCCAACCACCCAACCAGCCAACCGCCCAACCACCCTGCGACTCCAGCAGCAACCACTGAGGCAGCCAGCTTTTTCCGCCAGCTCTTCCAGCGGTGTCTATATGTTTGTGCCTTCATATATTAGTCGCCGTGCTTTTGTTTGCATGCCATGACAGCTGCCTTACTCCAAGTTGCTCCTGCCCTCCCCTCCCCTCCCCTCCCCTCCCTCCCCCTTTTGACCGTTGCCTTTTTGAGTTTAGTGTAAATTTAATTTGCGGCCAGGTGGCAACAGCGAAAGGACAACGTGAAGCGATTGCTAATTGATATTAATTTAGCAAAACTGCTATTTAAAGTACCAGCGACCCAACGGAGCAAGTTCTAATGATAAGTTGGGTGGGAGAGGGGCACAGGAAGGAGAGGGAATGGGTGCTACGGGTATTACTGGGTTGCGTGGCGTATGCGTAATGTGCCTCATTAAGATGAATCGACACTTAGCCGAGTGCGAGTTATACGGGTTTGAGAGCTCAACGCTTGATGCTTGCTTAAGTGCAATCAAATCCGGCAAATTCCGGCAATTAACCCGTGTGAAAGCAACTAGAAATCAATTACAGTCCAATTTGGCTTAATTGTTTCACAGGTTTCAATCAACACCTTTGTATTTGCATTTTACACGGCCGTCATAAACGGCTCCATTTAGTGCTCAATCAGAGCTAACTACAGGATAAATACACCTGCCAACTGATATAATCCCCTTTGAAATCGCTTAAGTACTTTATTTGTTTTTAATCTGAATAAATACTGTGGAAAACATTTTCCACTCTTGGATAATTTTGGTTTGAAGAATCAAATTTTAAAGTACTTTTAAGTCACTTTCCCAAAATAAAATAAAATAAAAACTGATATAAAGTAAAATGATTAGTTATATATTTGAAATAAATAATTAATATATAATAAAATAATAAAAAAAGGAAATATATAAATAAATAAATGAATAGATAAATAAATAAAAATAAATAAATAATTAAAGTAATAAATAAAATAAATAAAATAAATAAAATAAATAAAATAAATAAAATAAATAAAATAAATAAAATAAATAAAATAAATAAAATAAATAAAATAAATAAAATAAATAAAATAAATAAAATAAATAAAATAAATAAAATAAATAAAATAAATAAAATAAATAAAATAAATAAAATAAATAAAATAAATAAAATAAATAAAATAAATAAAATAAATAAAATAAATAAAATAAATAAAATAAATAAAATAAATAAAATAAATAAAATAAATAAAATAAATAAAATAAATAAAATAAATAAAATAAATAAAATAAATAAAATAAATAAAATAAATAAAATAAATAAAATAAATAAAATAAATAAAATAAATAAAATAAATAAAATAAATAAAATAAATAAAATAAATAAAATAAATAAAATAAATAAAATAAATAAAATAAAGAAACTAAATAAAATAAATAAAAATAAATAATTAAAGTAATAAATATTTATTTAGATAAATTAATTAATAAAAAATTAATTAATAAATAAATAAATATGACAAAATAAAATAAAAATATTAAATAGAAACTGAGCATAATTTATCCAATTTTTACAAGAACTTTTTCAAATGATCTAATTTATTTATTCTTAATAAATTCCTATAAATTAAATAAATTAATTTAATTATATAAAAGTGCCATAAGAAGTGATTTGAATATTCTCAAGACATTGACAGCTTACATAAAATTATCACAGATAGTTTAGTACCTATATTTTATATTTTTAAAGTCTTTTAATTGAATACAATGAGAGAGAGAGAGAGGAGTTTCTTGCTTATTAAAATAACGAGTCATTCTGTGCAGCTTCTCCATAGTTTAGTGGCAGCGCTTATCCAGGTGGATAATTGCATAGTAATTAGGACGGGATTAAAGGTAACAGCAGCCGCAGCAGCAGTGGTTGCGGTATCGCCTATGCATCAAGGATATTGCGGCAAACCAAAGCAGGAATTGTAATGAGGTAAAGCAAAGCAAATCAAATAAATGACTGAAGCAACGATGGCCGTCGATAGCGTGGCAGCAGGCGAAGGAGAAGGTCGTCGTGTCAAGGATAATGCTCTAGCGGCACTTTGTCGTGCATTATATTCGATTTGCGACGATTCCCCATCCTTGCGTTCAGCAGGTGGTTCCAGAGACAAACCCATCGCACGGCCGCTAAGCCAACCGCTAAGCATTCCTGCATTCCTGCACCACCTGCCAGATGCCAGATGCCAGGCGACAGGCGACAGGCGACGTAATTCACCTTCATTGGTCTAATTGCATTGCAATGGATATTGTAATAGTATGTTGCCAGTGGGAGTACGAGTACGTGTACGAGTTGTGACATTGGCATTGACTCGGACCTTGACTGTCCCATCTGTTAAGCTCTCATTGGAGCGTTCGATTGACATATCAAGAATGCAGCAATTAACTCAGAATGTCGCCATCTGGCGGCTTACGACACGCATATGCAGGTCACCCAATTACTATCAACGATTTAAATTTCAGTTATAATTTATGGCTTAGAGATATGAAAACATTGATGATATTGATATGAATTATATAATATTTAATTATATGTTATTTTATATCATATTAAATTGTTAAATTAATTTGATTCAGTTTAATTATGTTTATTTACTTATTTTTTATTATATTTTATTTCATTTAATTTTATTTTATATTATTTTATTTTAAATAATTATAATTATAATTAAATGAAATAAAATAAAACATTTTATTTTACTTAATCTAATTTTCCTTTATTTCACTCTAATTCTTTATATTTTATTTTATTTTGATTTATCATATAATATTAAATTATTTTATATTTAGTTCTTTATTTATTTATTTTTAATTTAATTTATTTTATTTTAATTTTTTCATATATTTTATATTTTTATTTTATTGGTTTATCATATTACATTCACATTACATTATATTATATTTTGTTTGATTAAATTAAATAAGATTATTTTATACTTATTTTCTTAATTTTTTTATACTATATTATATTATATTGCATGTTTTTTTATATTTATTTTATCTTATGTTAATTTATTATAATATTTTATTATATAGTACAATAAATTAAATGATATTTTATATCCTTTTTATCTATATGATTTTTATTTATTTTCTATTTTGTTTTATTCTGAAATATTATTTTATATCATATTATTATAAATTAAATTAAATGATGTTTATATATTAATAATGATATTTAATTTAATTTACTTTATTCAATTATATTTTATTTAATTCAATTTTACTCAATGTTATTTCTTATTATTTTATTTCATATTTTTTTATTTTAATTTACTTTATTTTATTTTCTTGTATTATTTTATTTTACATTCTTATATTTTATATCATATTATTATTTTATTATAGACTTGTTAGTATAAATTTAAAATGTTTGCAGCAAGAACTGCTCTTAACTTAAACCTAACATGAAAAGTCAACAAGAATGGCGACACCTTCTTGGCCTTCTTTTTATTTAAGACCAAATGCTTTTCTAGCCAAATCCATTGTTGACTCGAGCTGCGACTGCAGTTGTGTCTGGCGCAAAGTATAAAAAGCGTTCTTATTGAATTAAGATTTGCACTTAAATCCAGCAAATTGATCAAATGGAGCAAATATTCTTTTACTAACACTTTCGCTTTGCGCCATTCACGCACAAAGTTCAGTTCCATTTAATTAAACTCACTTGCAAACGTACTTAATTAATTACTTCAAGCTTTTAAAGCCCCATATTTATCTCCTATGCAAAATGCTTACAACAATCTGGGTGCATTATGAACGAGAGAGGATTCCTTGGACTTGTGATAGGCCGAAAAACTTAACCGGCAAGTGTGTGGCACAAGGCAACAGGGACCCAAGGAAGAACCTCACCAGCCCAGCAGCGTTCCGCCTAGCTAAGAGTAATGCGGTTAAGCCTGAAGAGAGCTCTTTGGTTGTAGCAAGTGGCAGCCACAATTATGTTGTCAACATCGCAGCTGCAACGTCAGCAGTTGGCTCATTATAATTACGAGTATGCCCTGTCGCCGGGCTGCTCCTCTGGCAACACTTGCCATAATTACTTAGTTTTTGTTGAAAACGGAATTTACTTTGCCACTTTGATTGACAGCACTCGCTGCCAGCGCGGGGCAAGCTCTGCACCAGCTTTATATAGCAATCTCTTTAGGCGTCTCTCGCCACTCTTGAGTCCATTGTTGCCCAAGTTGCCCGCATAACTCACTAACCGCAATCCGATATTCAATCTCAAGTGCCCTACTAGTTGCTCCACCAAGCGCTCAAGCGCTCAACTTCGAGTCTTCTAGAACGCATTATTTTCATATATATATATGTTTTTTTTTTGTTTTGCCTCAAGTTGCACGCTAATCAGCATCCTTCGCTTTCATCACGCTATTTATCCTTATCAAAGTTTAAGTTATGTACTTAGTTTCTCCTCTGATATTCTGCATGGCATGCAGATGCTTCCAAGTGCCACTCTTCACGGAGCAACAGCAACAGGCACTTGGAATATTAAACCCCAGGATAAATGCCCAAAATGTATGTAAACTTAAGAATTTATTGCACGATATCCGCACAACATTCATGGTGTAAACATAGGATTAGCAACGTTTTTATTAGCTGCAAGAAATCAAACCAAATTCGCTACGAGCTTTGAATTTTATATTTGAAGCAGCTCTCCTCAACTTGTGGCAGCCTAATTTGGGTCCAGGTCTCAATTCCCAGCTGGGTTGCGGATGTTGTGACTCGCTTTGCCGCAGGCCAAAAAAAAAGGTTTATCTGTCAGTTTTTTACTGCATTCGAACTTATTATAAATAATTAAATAAATATATTTCACATCTGACCTTTGTTAGATATTTTTTTACTCTGGTCTTGCTTTTTCTTAGAAGTCACTTGAACTGAACTTAAAGCGTGAATTAAAGTTTAATTTTTCTGCTAAGTTTGTCTCAACAATCGCTGAAGGTAATTTAAAATATAATTTAATTTAATTTTCAGCGATGAAAGTAAATTTGTATATAGCTTGCTCTGAGAATTTAAGACTTTCAGGTTTCTTCTTTCTAAAAGTTGTACATATAGCTGCCATATAATCTGAGTAGCATAGGACGATAAATTCTGACTGATTTGCATCATTAATCATTCGCTTGAAGTAACTGTTGATGTGTTTTATACAGGTTTATTTTTAAGGTATAAAAAACTTTTTTGCTAAAAATAAAGTAAAAAATTCCATGGGAAATGTTAACTCAAAACTTAATTGGTTGCTGACGAGCAAAATATGGAAAGCAACCCTCGCATATATTATAAATAATTATCTCAGAATATTATAAATAAGGATTATTTAGCAGGTGAGCTGTAGAAATCTCGAAGGATTATAGGAATATCACAGATTTACTTGAAAGCGTCAAAGAAAATGAAATTCTAATTGGGAAAACTGATTTGTCTGATAACTATTATACCTAATTTATGTTACTTTAATGGTATAATTTTACGCAGAAATTAATATTTTATATATAATAAAAACATATAATTTATTTATATTTATAGCTCCAACAAGCAGTTATTATTTAAGAGATTAAAAGGCAAAAAAATTGAAAATTTCATAAGAAAATGTTTAAAAAACTTACAGACTTCAGCTAGATTGGATTGGTATAACTAGTATAAATTGTAGAGAAATTGTTTTAAAATATATATATAAATATAGATACGTATTGGATGTATTGAATAAGTGTTGGTTTTGATTGTTAGATAAATGTCTAATGGATTAACTAGTTAAGTGTTTATGCCGCTAAATGGATGAATACATAATTAGACACATTGATAAATAGGTTGTAGGCGGCAAGAGAGCAGCATTTGAAGCCACATTCTGGGAAAATCTATCAACTTGCGTTCTGGGTATGAGTTTATCAATAATTTATGCATATTACGCAAACATTAGGGGCACTCAACAGCGTAACGATTTGGTTTATTGGGTCTGAGACGTCTGCTTAACGACGCATTAAGTAGCCGTATTAAGTATACGCCTGTTGGCTGCTATTTATTTTTATATGTGTACGCGTGTATGTACGTGTGTATGTGTGTTTGAGTGTGTGTGTGTGTATTATATTGTTAGTCTAATGATTGACTGCTACCTGTGTCCATTAGTTTGGCTCTTTTTGGCTACCAGCTGGCCAGTGTCCATCTGCAGGAGCAGCTCCTCGCTCTGAAAGCTGGCGGAGCGATAGAGGTTATCTAGCTCAGCGGCATCTGCATTTAACTGACCTGTGGATACAGGTTGTATGGAGGATATTGTTGATTGTTCCGCCTGTTCTTGCTGCTGCTCCTGCTGCTTCTGCTGGGTTCTTGCGGAGCTCTTAGAGCTTGCGTTGATGGGCAAAAGGTTCATAAAATGCGTGAGACGGCGTAATCTCCAATTGCCGTAGCTGCTGCTCTGGCTTAATGTCAGTAACATCGTTCTTTTTCGTCCAATGGCCATAAAATATCATCATCATCATCATTATGAACATCAACAACATCATCATCATCATCACAGCAGCAGGAAAATAAGGAGGAATAACAGTTGCAGGAACAGCAGGCACACAAATAATACTTGTATGTATGTCAGCTTATGAAAACAGAGTACTAGCACATTCCTTGAGTACATACATACATATATGTATATATGTTTATACAGTTGAACTTCAGTATAATGAATACTTAACTTTATGCCTTTGGCTTCCCCTTCAAGAGAAGCCAAAAACTAAAGACAATCTAAGATTTGCTTAACTGTTTCATAAATCCGCTCAAAGGAGCTGAGAGTAGAGTCTCTTCAGGGTATATATATATATATATATATATAGAACAGGTTAAATTGAATAAGATTAAGAGCTATACATATTATAGCTTTTATATGATATATAGATGCTATACCATATCTGAAGCAAAGTTGGATTTGCCAGAAGTTCTATCCATCTAGCTCCAAAAGAAGTTTGATATTCAGAAGGAGTCGTTAGGTTAGTTATAGTTAGGTTCAACTGTACACACATCTACATATATTTATATATATGCGTGTATTATTATTTACTTTCATATATGAATATTATGCTGCGTATTCGATTGCGACGCAATTCTTTTATTGCTTCAAAAAAGTCATTAGTATTTTGTTTTGCTTTGTTTGTTTTTCGTTTCTGATTTTCAACTGACTAAATTATATGTATACATATGGCAGTATATATGGTCATACATATATGACATACATACATGTATGTGAATGTGTGCCTTACTCATCTGTTTTGTTACATTTTCTTGGATATTTTTTATTCTTTTTCATTTAGTTGGCAGGCAATGTTCCGTTTTTTTTTTTTATGGAGTTTTTTAATGTGTCGTAAAGTGAAAACTTTAACTGGCTTTGGGTTGGTTTTAGCTGCTGTTTTGCTGCTTTGCTCTTTGTTTATTGTTCTGTACACAAATGTTTACTTTTTTTTGTTTTTACGTACAATACATGTACAATATTTGCTCTGATGAACAAAGTCAGTTTTTTGTTTTAAATTGTATTTAACCTTTCTCATGCGGGGGCGTGCGAGAGGTAAGAGAGGTAAGAGGGGGAGGGATAACACTATGAATATGGTTTATATTTCACATTCGTTGTGACAGCAACTTTTTAGCATACTCAGACTCTCATGCAATGCTCAAAATAAGAAATAAAATATTGTGAAAATATTTTTATTATTTATATACAAAAATCTCATAGAGCAAATGTTTATTTTGTAAGCCACGTTAAGTTGGCCACAAGTTAAACTGTTAAATAGCCTGAACTAAGCCCTAGAATATTTTCAAAATAAAACACACAAATTTCTCTCTGCAAGCAAATTTAATTTAACTATTTTTGCTTTCATTTATATATTTTATTTTGCTCACCATCCAGAGATCCGTTTGATGTCTGACATGTAAGACATATAAAACAAGCTGTATCTAAAAGCATTTGATTTAGCTTAAGAAAGTTAAACAATACCTGGAACTGAAGGTCCTCTAATGCCATATAATATATAATTCCTGTGTAAGCAGGGA
This sequence comes from Hirtodrosophila trivittata, assembly GCA_035045065.1. NCBI lineage: Eukaryota > Metazoa > Arthropoda > Insecta > Diptera > Drosophilidae > Hirtodrosophila > Hirtodrosophila trivittata. Next base: position 10,080,952 of record JAWNNK010001028.1, on the reverse strand, counting down.
AAACTTTCGAAATTTCCACTTAGCAATTTTGGGAATGCTTTTGTTGAATTTCCAAAAAAAGTTTACACAAAGCAGAAGCTGAAGATTTTTGTGGCTATTAATTGCTTGTAAGCTGCGATTTACTTTGAAGTTGATAATTTAGCTAAATAATCTCGTAGTTGTTCTTCTTGTTGTTGTTCTCGTTGGATTAAGTCCAAAAATACAAAAACAGAAAAACAATATTAAAATAATAAAATATTAAAGCAGCTGCAAAATGTTGTCTTTCCGCTGGATTACCACAGAACCAGAGTCCACTCATGTTCGCTGGCCAACAACAATTCTTGTTGCTTTTCAATTTTCGAGTATTTTCCTTTTTTTCCCCTTTGTTTTATTTACATGTATCCTTTGAATTTGTTCTGTACGTGCTCTTCCATAAGGACAATGTGTCATTCTGTGAGTCTGTGTCTGTTCTTTTTGTGTGCACCTTCGGCGCATTAAGAGGGATAAGTAGGATATGAGAGTTATGAATGAAAAAGTTTTTATATATATATTACAGAAGTTGAAAATTGAAATATATACGCGTATCAGTTATATGGTATATGTATATGATATGATATATATGATAAGGGTACCAGATCTGCTTCTGTCCATATCAGAGTCAGAATTCCATATAACTTTCTGCAAACTTTGATTCATTTCACATAGTTCTAAGACTTTATCGTTTGACTCACATATATACCTTTATATACTCTATACCATTCTACAGGGTATCTCTTAGTGCAGCTCATTTGAGTGAAGCATTTTTACTTGTTTTCATTGTAATTTAATGAGTTTTCTCCCCAGGGGCAAAGCAAAATCAATCCACAGACGAGAAAAACAAAATGACTAAGAGCTTGATTGCTGGTGTGTATGTCTGTGTGTGTGTTTGTGTGTGTTCTTGTTTATTCCTCTCAAAATGAGACCGTAGCGAAGAACATCATATGTCAGCTTATACTCGTTGCTGAGTTGCCACAATTGGTCCTTAATCAACATCCTGCTCTGTCCCATTGCCATTGGCAAACACTCCTCTCGTTTTTATTGATGTGGCCCAAAGCAAAATGGACAAATCATGTGCAAACTTTGTTATAGCACCTTTCCGCTTATTATTGAGTTTACAGCCATCGACGGTGGGAGGAGTAGGGGGCGGTGTAGGATCAGGAGGTTTAGGTGTAGGACTAACAGCCGCAGCAAATGGTCGGAAGGATACTCAATTCCCACACATTTCAATGAACACAATTCTCAGTTCATTTCCGGTCAGCTTAGTTGGGCGATTGCTACAAATATACACACGTCAAACACCATATATAACAAACATATATTTGAAACTTTTCCAAGGGATTTTCTTAGCTAGCGCCACCTGGTGTTAAACATGTTCATTTGTCGCCTATAATTATGCTGGAGAAACTTTTGCTGCCAAGAACAATAAATCAATAGGATATCAATTACACGCTGCCCATCGGTGAATGGGTGAGCATGTGTTTACGTATGAGTGTGTGTGTGTGTGTGTGTTGTGTTGTGGTTTGTGTGTGTGTGTTTGTGGCACTTTTGTTTATAAATAAATCAAATGGGAGGCGCATCAAAATGGAAACAACTTGTCGGGAACGTGGCTAACATGCCAAAATTACTAGTAGCAATGAAGTCTCTAGCGACATGTTGCACACATTAAATATACCCAAACACACACACAATCACACACAACTACACACAACCACACACTCACACATTCGTTAGCGGAGTGTGCCTATGCACTCAGTCTCTCATACAATTTGGTGACATTAATGTCAATTTCAAGCCGAAATGAGAAAGTAATGTTGTACTAACTAAGCTAGAGCTTACTTTATATACTTTTTATACATATATATAGACTATATATACATACCTATACATACACATATCTAGCTACAAATATAAACCCCCAGCTCTGGGCTCGGGTATAACTCACACCAAAAACAGAGCTTATGATAAATGAAGTCGGTATTTTTGTGGCACACTCGTTAGCAACTGGATTACTTACACATGTATGTACTATATATACATATATATATATACGATACGATATATATACACGTGATATAGAGCAATATTTAATTTGGAAAAACAAAAGCACAAATATACATATTTATTTCAAACGCGATACACAATAAATTGCCCAAATTAAGCCGTCTACTTTATCGTCTAGACTGCGCAGCAATGAACCCATTAAAAAGGAGTTTAAAAATATCAGAATATATATTATATATATATATATAATATAGGTAATAAATATCTTAAAGATATTCATAGGTTAAATACATATACTGCCGATCAGCAGAGGTAAACCAAATTCCGATTGGCCTTGATTTATTTTTGGCTGCAACATTTTTTGGTTTCTTTGCATTTACTTTCAAGTGGAAATTCTGGGAAAACTCATTTTAAATCGATTCCTTCAATTTGAAGAGTAGATCCCATAACCCTTTGCACTTTGTCAGCCTCAAGAGAACAAAACATTTAAATTAATTACTTTATAATGAGGTGATTTCCCTTCGACTCCTTAGGCATAAATATTGCCTGCCTAAAATTACTCAAAAGAAAAACTTTTTTTCTTTCCTATTTTTCCAATCTTTAATGCACTTTCTTAGTACTTCTCTGTACATTGAAATTGTTATTAAAAAAAGAAAAACTAACTGCTAATGTGCTTCTCGTGTATGTTCCAGTTCTGGACACTGCCTAGGACTGCCTTCCTTCAGACTTTCCTAATCACATTATTTACTTTGTCCTTCGTCCTACTTGACGGGTATTGTGACAACTCGTCCGAGTCATTAAGCCAACGGAACAACAACAAGGTCCTGGCTCGAATCCCAGCCCAGGGAATGGGTAATGTGATGACTCTGTAGTCAGTGCTAAGCAAATATTATTTGTTGTTAGCTAATAACTAAAATAGTGCTTCGATTATTTCTACACGTTCTCTTCAATTCGTTTAACAAGAAATGCAAACAGTTTATATAGAAATTTTAAGCCTGAAGACCTTAGACTAACTTTGGATTCGTTTCCAGCTTATAATTATAAAAGAAATAACTGAATAATATAGAAATTGTTGAAATTTCAGCTATAGATATATCTAAGTATCGTTCATCGCTGTCTACCCTCAATTAGGTTTGTTCGAAATATTGATCTTCAGCCAGAGAAACTGATGCGTTGAGATTTTAGCAAGAAAAAATAATATAATTTATAAATATATTCTAGAAAATATATAGACTATAATAACATATCATAGATATTATAATGGCATGAAAACCAGGAAGTGTTATAAACTTTTTATTTATTACATTCTTATTCTCAATCAATCAATCTCAAACTCTCTGATCTCCTTCTTCGTGTTTAAAAGTAATTTTGATGACAATCTTTACCGATTCCACATTTAAAGTTAATTTTTAAGCAAGTTTCAATTTGGTTTCATCGATCTATGGAAATTTCCTTTAATTTCTCACACATTTTAATCTGTTCTTTAAATTTTCTATCCTTAAAAATATAAACTTTTTTTTGGCTACTCCTTCTGATAGGTTTGACATCCTTTAAGCATTCTCCTACACTTCTGTTTCTTATAGCCTAACAAATACTTCTACAAATAGCTCTTAAGATAGAAATGAATAATTTATTTTATGTGGTTGTCCAGCGTTTTCAATCATTTTGCTGTCTTGGCTATGGCTTTAAGGAATGTGTGATTCCCCTTCAGCAATGGCTTTATGCAGAAAGCTTTAAAATAAAGGAGCTTGTGTCGTCAAAGAGGATTTTATTTCCTTTTTTTTTAATTTTTATAAATATTTTGCACCAAAAAAAGAAAAATGAAATAATTTACACGAAAATCAAATAATGTAACTTTTAATATTCTACCAAATGCATTTTTTCCATTGAGAAAGAAAGAAAATGCCGTGTGAATAAATAGTCCGTGCCTCTGTCTATTATTTTGGCCCAATTTGTATATAAAAATGAAATTTAACGTGAAATCGTGAATCGCTTTGAACGCATTTTTTTCTGGTTGATTCTGTTTGATTTCGTGGTCGATGTCGTTCATTATCCGATGTGTCTGTTCCGGCTCAAATTGTCCTCTTTGACAAAATTTATCATTAGTTGGGGCTTTCGGTATAAATCCTCGCTTCCAATTCGGGCATTTTGTGCTAACAGTAAGTTAAACCTTTGTACGTTTGTACACAAAAATAAAAGCAAACGTTTTCTTTTATGCTTTCCCCAAAAAAAAAAAGTAAAAATATTAATGCAGAGCAGGAAAAAAAAGAAAATATCTGTGACTTAAAAAGAATTACACATTGTTAAAAGTTTTAAAGGAATCCACAATCTCTTCTACAGTTTCTCTTGGTTTTCCCCCAAATCTCCTGCATAAATTTAAATACAACATTTTCATATATTTGCGGCATAAACTCGGCAACTTGGATCGATAAATTTGAGGGAAATTGAAAACTCGAATTACGAATAATTTTTAATTTGGTGAAATGTTTTTTGATCAGGTTGCATGATTATTGCGTGCCACTTGATAGCCAGCCAAATGTTGTGTGTAGGCGTCTTAGGAAACATTTCTGTGGCAAGCTGCAAGTTTGCTCGCAGGATTATTTTAATTATAAAAGGCAACAGGGTTGGGGCGTCCTTTGATTTGAGTGGCTTTTCTTGGATTCCCAGATTGTTTGCAACTTTTATAGGAAACGCAGCTATAGGGACTTACACACACGCACACCCACACACACACACACACACACATGTTGAGGAAAGAAACTTGAGTCAAATTAGCAAACATTTTGGCAAATATTGGCAGACAGAGTTTCTCCTCAATTCAAAACAGCCGCTTGCCAATTGGCCAACCAGAGCGATCAAATGAGCCGCAAATGTGTACACAAGTGTATCAAGATGTGTGTGTGTGTGTGTTCGTGGGTGTGCGTGCGTGTGTGTGTGTGGTTGGAGCCTATAAGGCAGTTCAAGTCAAACTTCTTTGGGTTAGGCAAAAGCATCTACCACAGAACTGCCAACAACTTGCCAACAATTTTGTGCACACAAATTACCCATACACCCCTCTACACACACACACACACACACACACATACGTAACTTCCAACGTGTGTATGTGCAGCAGACACTATAAAAAAATAGTATATCTAATTAATGTCATAAAAATATTTAATTGAATCAACACAGTTGTCATTAATTGCGCAGCACATGTAACACTATACGCGTAATTCCGCCAGCTTATTTTGCAATTGCTCAACTCACACGCGGCGGCAGCCCTTGCCCCGCCCACCCGCTCGCCTGCACGCACACCTGACCATGCCCACTGCCCACTGCCACATAGTTAACAGCTTAGCGGTCGCTTAGTAAAACCAGAGAGGTAATATAAAATAAAAGTAAAGCACAGGCGGCAGGCGCACCAATTGAAATAAAAAAAAAATACATCAAGTAGTCTCCACGTGTGTGTGTGTGTGTGTGTGTGTGTGTGTGTGTGTGTATGTGGGTGTCCGTGTGTTTGTGGGTGTTTGCCTGTATGAGAGCGTGTTTGAGCACGCTAAGTGTATGTGCTTTGAACTTTTCATATTTACATACAAATTCGTTCGCCGCGTTTACTGTGTGTGTGTGTCCCAATGCGAGTGTTTGTGCAGAGTATGTCTGTGTGTGTGTGTGTGTGTTTGCTTTGCGTTTTGTTTTGCTAAAGTCTAACAAAGAAAGTCCCGCGTCGACTAGCAGCTACTCTGCACACAGCTCAAGCCTCTCTTTGCTGTCTCTCTCTTTATCTCTCTCTCTTACTGCATGCATAATCTTTTTGCTTGCAATCACACACATATTTCCAATCTCTTTCTTATCCTTTATAGATCTCTGATCTTAGGCAGTCTCAGCTTGATCTGTCTAGCTGATATACCATATGCATTTGCTGAGTACAGGGTACAAATGAGAGGAACAGAAAAATGATAAAAATAAAGAAACCCAGCATGACTGCTGCTCCGGCAATTCTCTTTGGGCTTTGGGTTGATTTCATTTCAGTCTTCGCTTCTTTTTTTTTGTTTATCTACTTTTTTCTCTTATTCTTCTTTTTTTGTTTCTTCCTTCTTTTTTTTGTTCTTTCTGAAAGGCCTTCGGCTTGAGTCCCAACGCAAACGATATTAACTTGTGCCGATGGCAAAAGATGTAAATACAACGACAGGTTCTCCGTCTCACTTACTGTATGTGGTCTTAATATGTGTGTGTGTGTGGGTGTGTGTGTTGCGTGTGTGCTGAGAATACAGCTCAACTGGAAAGCAGCAGTGGGACCAACCAATTTATCAAGCAATTGAGGACAGCTATCGGCACAAAATTGTGACAAAATGCTGTGAAATTTACGGGAATTACAGTGTCAATCATAAGTTAAGTAGACGATTCAATGTCAAAATAAGTGCATTAAACGCCTCTTTAGTCTCACATTGAATTATTATATTTGAATAATACTATTAATTCTGGGCAGATACCAAATATTAGAAAAATTTATCATTTCTTGAGCTATAACTTTTCAACCAAAGTGTTTAGCAATTGCCTTAGAATGATACTTTTATATTGTGACTATTTTTTTGATTTCTCAACTAAATAATATATATTCTAAGTGAATTCTTCTGTAATATATATTAAAAAGCAAAGAGAGTATGTTTGCTCATATCTAACTACTATTTTTCTGAACTCCCAACTGAATATTCATAATATATATTCTAAATAAATTCTTTTATATAGTAAGAAGCAAAAAAAGTTTGTACACTACTATTTTTTTGAATTCCCAACCGAATATTCGTAATATATATTCTAAATAATTTCTCCTATATCTTAACAAGCAAACAAAGTATGCATACTCATACTACTATTTTTTTGAATTCCCAAATGAATATTCATAATATATATTCTAAATAATTTCTTCTATATATTAACAAGCAAATTATGTGTACTCATATGTAACTACTATTTTTCTGAACTCCCAACTGAATATTCATAATATATATTCTAAATAAATTCTTCTACATATTAACCTTTTTTTATATTTATAATTCTTGAATTCATTAATTATTTAAATAGAATTATTAAGTTAATTTATGCTTATACATTTTCCGCCTATAAAGTTTTAATTTATTTTAATTTTGTAATAACTTTATGCTGATTTATTTTCGCGCGCTTTTTCAGTCATAATTCTCGAACATATATAAAAAGATTTTATATATAAATGAGAAATTGTAAAAAAATGCTTCCAAATTAAAACCCATATGTTGCAAAGGGGAAGGTAAAAAGAGACAAAAGTGTTGCATGTTGCAACTTAAATTTTCTCCCCAGTTACGACTGTATACATATATATATATATATATATATATATATAGATAAAGTTGAAAGTTGTGTGGTAAGTGGCGACTTTTTCCACATTTTTTTTGGCACTAATTTGCACGCCGGAATAAACACGAAAATGTGAGGATTTTGGCAACTCTGGGCAAGCACCTTGTTGGCCAGGCAGGCACTTCGCCATCACTTAGCTGATGTCCTTGCTGGTCCATAGGCGTGCTATTGATTTTGCCAGTTTGACGCAAACACACACAGACACACTCAAAGTCTTAAGAAGTTTTGCCTCAAGCTGTTTGCAACTTCTTGGCCAAAACCAAAAAAACAAGGCTTTTGTGGTAGTTCGTAGCATACTTATAGCTGGAGCTGTGCTGCTTTACCTAAAATGCTTGAAGCCTTTTTGAGAACGCATTTTGTTTTCTTAGCCAAGTCTGAGGACATCTCGAAGGCTCTAATATTATTATATTCATATGCATTAAACTCCCACACAATGTCAGCTATTAAATGCCTTATGCTCATATTTGGCTGAGGCATTGCGCATACGCAACGTGTCTCAAAGTCTGCTTCCTGCCAGACATTCACTTGTGTAATCTGCCGCTTAGCAACTCTATTAATATGTGCGTCTTATTGTGAGCCAACCGCTTCAGCTTGAAGGACCTGCCAGTAAGTCCATATTCAAAATTGCTCGTCACAATGACCACGCACAACAATAGCAGAAACCCCATATGAGCCTGGAAAAGTCGTTAAAATGAACTAACGCAGCGCCCTATTAAATGGCCGCGTAGTAAAATTCCAAGTACCCTCAAAATGTTGGCCTATAAAAGAGCATTCAGCTAAGAGCAAGGCGTGAACATGACCCTTGCCTTTTCGCCGAGCTCATCACCTATTGACCATAAAAAATATAAAGAGAAATATGCAAACTTAAAGAAAAGAAAACAAATGTATAAAATATGCAGTAGTTTTCCGGCTGAAAGAAAAGATTTCCATAAGAAGCTCAAGTTTGTTTTTAATTAAATATAAAAAATTCCTACTTATTTCTTCAAGCTTGCTTACTTTTTATTCAATGCTTTTAACGCCTGTTTTATTTTTCTCAGAATTAACACTTGGACTTAGACAGTTGAAAATTATTTATGGTCTATGGTTTTTCTCCGGAAATTCGCATCGTAAGAAAATTCTTAATAGAAAAGAAAGAAAATCAAAAGAATCAATTTAAAGCTTATTTAGACACAATTTTTATTTACATATTTATATAAGCTCAGTGCATAAATTATTTATGCTTGATCTTCTTCAGGAAGTTAGAAATTTGATCCGTATGAAAAGAAATTGATACTGGAGAGATACCTTGTTGCTAGTTCAAATATCGTTTTAACTTATATACATATCTATGTCTTAATGTTATCAGCATAAATCGGTATATAGAGAAAAACGATAATATTTTAATACAAGTTCATATCTCCAAGTCTTTTGGCTTATTTAGTTTTGCACATTTTCACCTTGGTTATTTGACCGTTAATAAGTCACGCATGAAGCACTTTAGCATTTGGCTTAGAGCCACTGCCATTGGTATTGGTATTACCACTGTCATTGCCAGTGCCACACTTACATATGAAGTAGCTGATATAGGAGGCTAATTCAATAAGCCTGTTGACATAGTGCGAGTATCTGACGCTGAGTAGTTTGGACAGTGACAGCGAGAGATGCATAGCCGGGGGGAGGAAGGATTCACTTAGTCACCTACTAAAACACTCAGTTGTAGCCTTGGCTAAATGAAAAGCGCATTATGGGCTTACTCAAGCCTTTGCCGCATGCCGCATGCCACATGCCTCAGGCAGCATGCAGCACATCCGCACATCTCTCAGCAACATGCTAAAACCTGTAGAAGAAAACTTCAGTGAGGCTTAAGCCAATTTAAGTATTTGCACCGCACGCAGCCACTTGAAGGCGACACAAAGTCTGAGAATTGCTGCCGGACGGGCTTCTGCCTTCTGAGATGTTGTTGGCTTAAGTGCGGTATTTGAGATGCCATGTAATATGCAACGACTCTGTGTGTGTGCGTGTGTGTGTGTGTCTGTGGGGGTAAGCTGCATGAGCATGTAAGGCGACTCAAGTCACGCCTCCTTCTGCCTACATTGGCGACTTGGGCAGATGTTTATTTACATGCAGGCACCAGCAGAGTAACCGCAGTAACAGCAGCCCAAGGATCCAACATAACATACATATAAACAAACACACACAAAAACAGACTCAAAGACTCATTGGAGCTGAAGCAGCTGGAAAAGCATAGAGGGGGCGTGCCCTAAACTGTTTGCGTTTCACAAAGCGAGGCACAACATCAAAAAAAAGAAGCGACGAGAAAGGAGCAAAAAAATAACACAATCATCAGCGCCTGTCTATCAGCCTTTCTTAGTGTCCTTTTCGCTGTCACCAGTTGAATCTCCTTTGTGCTATTTGCTTTGTATTTTTTTATGGCGCGCTTTTTCATACGACGCGCTCTCCCTTTTGTTTGTTTTTTTATTGTTATGTTGATATGTTTAGCATACTCTTAGGCTTTGGGCATCGTTTTTATGCGAAGCCATAAAACACACATCACGCATGCAGCTACTGCACAGCTGTCCATTCCTCTATATTCCTGTATGATAAACTGTACAGTGAGCTCACCTAGCAACGAAATATCAATAATGCTACAGTGGAGCGGGAGAGAGAGTGAGAGACTGTGAAGTGGTTTAGTCATAAATGTAATTGCAGAACTTAATCTGTTGCGCAACTTGGCGACATTTAAATATAAATTAAAAAGTTACGCATACGACGCGTTGCACGGCCGCTTAAACGACACTCTAAGGGCATAGACCGTTGAGCATACAGTATAAATACATTTCCATAGACGGTCACAGCTGAGGCGGCACAAAAGCGGAACTCTCAGTGACATTTGCATATCGCCATTGTGACTGCCAGCCATGGAGCACATGTTGTGCAAGTCAAGAGGGAAGCACAAAAATGTATTAAGAACATACAGTTCCCCTGGGTAAATGTCTGCGAGTGTTCGTGTGTGTGTGTGTGTGTGTGTGTGTGCACAGCTTAGCATGGCAACAATTGAAAAACGACGCTGCCATTTTATGGGCTATTCCCTCGCATAAGCTGACTCTTCTACATTGTTTAGTGTAATTAACATAAAAAACGCTAAAGAATTTTCACCTTTTAGTTAAGTTAGAGCCCAAATATAAATAAGGAAAAGGGGGGAAACAATTGCGGCAATTACATGTATAAAATCAGAAGAATGTAAAGAAAATTACATGAAAACGACAAATTGAGTAGAACTCAACTTAAAGCTGTCAAAATTTATAGAATGTATATAATGATGTGTTAAACAGGTGCCAAAAAGTTGAAGCCAGAAGTAAATGTAAGTTTCTGGCGGAAGGAAAAACTTAAAACTTTAATTAAACTGTGAAATATGAGTAGACTATAAGGAAACTCAAAAAGTCGAGCCGGAAATATCCTTCTCCCAACTCGTGATTCAGAAATCTGATCTGAAACATTTCTTAAAGACATTTTAAACGTCAAGCAAACACTTAAGTTTGAAAGTGAGTGGTAAGCCACAGCTTCCACTTCATAAAATAGACATAAAATGTTAAATAATTGATTATTATGCAATACATTTAATTACAAAGAGATTTTTTTCTCATTAGTCAACACCATTTGCGGCTGAGGAGTAATTATTGACCCATTTAATATGCATAAAGATAAATGCTATTTAAGATTATCTTCGCTTTGTTTCTCTCGTTCTCTTGCCTTTGAGTAATGAGACCAATAAATGAGCAACAACAATAAGAAATTGTAGCTTTAATCAACAGCAAAGGGCATAGGGCAAAGCCTTTGTCCAAATTTAACTAACATTTCTAGAGCAAACAAGAAAAGGGGTATTCATCGTGAGGGTGTAGAACGGATAGTGGAACCTCTAAGGGGGAGCGTTAACCTCAGCAGCACACTGATATGTGTGTGTGGCAGTTTGTGTGTAAGTTATTATTTCCCCGGAGCCTTGCAACCGCACTCATAATTAAGCGCACTTTGAATTTAATTATGATTATGCGACAAAAACACGATTAATTCACCCACAAAGCAGCCCTATCAAGCTCCTCTCCTCCCCTCAGTGAACCCCATCCCATTTGCCATATTTCTTATATACCATGTCTGAGCCTTCCCCTTTAAGCTTCGTCTGTGGACTGGACCATATTGATTATGCTTTCAAGCTATTTCGCAGAAGAGGCACTGCTAGACATAAATTAAAAGTGAATACATAAATAAATACAGAAATAAATAAGAAAAATAAATAAGAAAAATAAATAAATAAGAAAAGAATAAATAAAATAAATAAATAAAATAATAAATAAATAAATATAAATTAATTAATAAATAAATAAAAATATAAATTAATAAATAAAATAAAAATTTGATATAAAAATTTATTAATTCCATAAATAAATAAATCAATAAATAAATGTATACATAAAAATTAAATAAAAAATTAATAAACACATAATCTAAAATTTGAATTAATAAATAAATAAATAATTAAAAATAAAAAAAAAAAAATTAAGTGAATATACCAAAAATTAATGAATAAATTAACTAAATAAAAATATAAGAAATAAATATATAAAAAGGAAACAATTTTAAATAATAAATAAACTAATTTTTTTATTCATAAATAATAAAAAAAATAATTAAAGATATGATTGAAAATTTATTTATGTAAATAAATAAATAAAATTTACAAAAAACTTATTATTAAACAAATAATAAATTGTAAAAAATATTAAAATATAACAAAAATAACACATAAATAAATAAGGTATTAAATGAATTACATAAATAAATCAATGTAAGAATATAAGTAAATAAATAAATTAATAAATAAACTAATTAATAAATAAATACATAAATTTACAAATTAATAAACAAAAAAAAAAACACATAGATAAATGAACAAGTAAGTAAATTAATAAATACATAATATAAATACATATACAGTAAATATTTCCTTTATTTACATGCGAAGGAGACACAACGTCCACACCCTAGCTGGGAGTTGGGCCTACGAGCTACCCAAATTACTCAACTCGGCCATTTAGTCAACTTGCTCACCGGAGCGGCAAAATTAATAAATAAATACTTTTTCATATACCAAAAAGAAGGGGAAAGCAATTACTTGTTGGGGTGTGTGAAAATCGATGTGAGGCCTGTTAAAGGATTTCAAATCGTTGGACACACTTGGCAAAAACACTCGTGCTCGTTATGCGGCGTATCTAACCATCATTGTGTGACTCTGGGTAAGTGACAAGAGCTATATTTATACATACTATAGAGCACCTGAGGCACTTTCCGCTTTTTTGCTTGCTTTTGATTCCTTATCTAAGAATAAACTGAAAAGTTAATGCGCAGTTCATTTTCCACCTCAAACGAGTAAATATATGCACACGCGGGTATCGATAAGATCAGGTGTTGATATTCTAAATTGAATTGCAATGCAAAATTCGTAAAAATAAATACATATTTAATAACTATTTATATTTATTTATATTTATTTATATTTATTTATATTTATTTATATTTATTTATATTTATTTATATTTATTTATATTTATTTATATTTATGTATATTTATTTATATTTATTTATATTAATTTATATTTATTTATATAAATTTATATTTCTTTATATATATTTATATTACTTTATATTATTTTATATTTATTTTATATTAATTTATATTCATTTATATTTATTTATATTTATTTATGCTTATTTATATTTATGTATATTTATTTATTTATATTTATTTATATATATTTACATTTATTTTTACATTTTATTTTTTTGGTGTCTCTAGCTGTTTTATTCTCTGAGACACGCTTAACCAGACGGACGGACAGACAGACAGACTTAATTCTGAATAAGAATTTGAATACTTGATAGGGTCTGGGATGGTTTCTTCCGGCCACTGCATATAATTCCACATCTTTATTTAATTAAGTTCGTATTATGACCTTTTTACCCATTTTTAATGGATTCAGGGTATAAAAAGGTGTCAGGTTTCGCTTAGTTGAGCGCTTCTAACTACAGCATTCTCACTCGATTAGTACGTATCTTTTTTCGACACGTTGAAAGAAAATTATGAAATACACAGAGGGCACAGGTCGCAGGGGCAAAAGATACATTTCAGCAACTGGCGATGAAATTCCCAGAGCCAGGTTAACGCAACGAAATTGGCCACAAGTGGATGGATGAATTGGAGGCAGGTGGGAGGGAGGAGCCCGATGCCGATGCTGAGGCGAATAAATGAAATCTAATAATAAAAGCAAACTGTCCAAAGAAAAGGCGAAACAACAAAAAACAAAGCGCAACAAAACGAAATGAAATGAAACGAAAACAAAAACTTTTAAGTATGCTATTAATGTTTAATTCGAGTTATTAAAGTTCGGCACTTAATTTAGCAGCGGCAGGCACTTGAAATTGCCAAAGCAATCCCTCTCCTGCCCCGACAGGAATCATTCGATAGTTGCCAGGACAAGGAGGGGCTTCTGCTCCTTAGGAGCTGAGGAGCTGAGGAGCTGATGAGCAGCCGGACCCAACTCTCGGCGCTGTGTGCGTGACCTTTTCTCATTAAATGTTAATAACAAAAACACAGCCAACAGCAACAAAAACAGCAACAACAACGACAACAAATACAGAAATGTGAAAGTGAGGAGAAAAAAGCGAGACAGAGTAAGAAAAAAGTTCACGAAAGAGAAAGATAGAATATTAGAAAGAGCAAGAAATAGACTGGAGTCTGAGCTTTATTGGCCTGTAGCCAATGAAGTTGTCTTAATCCGGTAATTAATTTCTGTGGTCGCCAGCAACAACAACAATACTGAGGCTGGAGCCGAACATTGTTATACATCCTTGGTGTGCAGCTCCAGGTTGGGATTCAAGTTTAAGGTAAGAGCTTGGGGTGCTCCATTAGAGCTGGGAGTACTCAAAAGGCAGCAGCAGTTCCTTAATGAAATCCCAATAAAAATCGTCAAACGACAGTATAACAAATTAGCAAAGTTATGCGAAAATCCACTTCAGTTAATAACCGTAGCATAAGACTAACCCACATAAATCAGTCATAAGACAATTACAGGCGGAATGCTTAACAAATTCTTACATTAAATCTGATTCCATGACAAACCAAAGAGGATTTATTTTGAAGATAAATTCAGTGGAAACCAGAAGAAATAAAGGCTTAGGTCAATGGCCATATCATAGGATAAGATATATTGTGGTTACAGATAGTTCCGATCTACGTCCACACTATTGTTTATTTTTGTTCATTAACCCATTTAAAAGTGGTAGAAAGAGTATATTAAGCTGTGCCAAATTATGTAAGAGGCAAAAGAAAGGGAAATTTTCATCTATTACACATTTATTTAGTTATTTATTTCTAAGGAGTAGTGTAAAAAAAGGATATAAAATAAAATACAAATAAATTAAAAAATAAAAAATAATTAATAAATTTTTAAATTATTAAAAGATAGCACAAAATTAAAAAAAATAAATTAAAATAAAATATTTTTATAAATAAATAAATAAAAAATAATAAACATTAAAAAATAAACAAAAAAATTAAATAAAAAGAAAAATAAAGTAAAATAAAATAAAATGAACAAAAATGAAATAAAATATAATAATAAATATAATAAAATATAAACAAAATAAAAAATAATTAAAAAAAAATATATAAAAAAAATAATAATAAATAAACAAAATAAAAATTAAATAAAATAAAAAATAAAACTAAATAAAATAAATAGCTTAAAACAAAAAGCTGAGCAGAGACAGATAAAAGTTGGTGGGAAAGCAGATGAAATTTCCTGCCGCAAAACGACAAAACGTTTTTCTCTATAAAATTTTTAAGCTATACTTTTGTTTTTTTACCTGTAATATTATAAAATATTATTGATCTATGCTACAAACTCTTTGAAGATCGAAGAACAAACATAGAATATGTTCAAGCTACTATTTTCAATTGATTTGCGAATTATTTCTGGAAACTACTTTTATTTTGTGTGTTTGAGAGTTGGAATTTACAGTCGTAGGTTAAGGGCTTTTGCTAGTCAAGCACACTTCATTCTAGTATTTCTATTTATTATTGTGTTTGGTGCGTTTCACTTTTGATTGCCACGAAACGAGAATAGCTGAAGCCAGAGTTTAAGAGATTTACTCTGAGCTCAGTATTTTCCTATTTCGAGTTTTCCTTTTCTATGCGAGAAGTATCGATTTTCCGCTGACAATGCATAGGCATCGATACAGTTTATCTTGCTGTAGTCAGAGAATGATACAAAGTGCTGAATGTGGCAAATGTAAAGGATTGGCGTGTCCTAAGGCCATAATTTCTTACATGTAATAAGGCTCAAGGATTTCCATAGAGTTCCATGGAATTTCTCTGCTCGCATTTAGTTCTAATGGAGCTTAAATTTTAGAATGACAGAGCAGATACTAGTTCCAGGAACTGAAACATATGTTATTTGCACAATTGGCTGGCTGAGTGCATAACAAAACGATTGAAGCATAATTTCAAAGTGGCTCTAATGTGTTATTTAAAGGCAATTTCAATTAGACTCTGAATCAAAGATGGCTAAAACCTGCCACTTCCTTTGGAAGCCTTTAAATTTTGTTGGCTACATTTATTGATAGAGTGAGATTGAGGTAGCTTCCACTCCGAGTGAATGGCAACAATTCTGTTCAGAATTTCACAAACGTGTCCTTCTCTGGCAAATAAGGCTGCCTTTGTAACCATTGAGCCTTTATGACCATCGAAATACCTAATATCAGATGGAAGTAGACTTTATTACACTCTGGGAGCAGGCCTACTGGTGCTCGTACGTACATTTTGCGACCAATATTTGGCCTCCTCCAGAGTCTTTTGAGTATTCAAAAGCAATAAGCAGCTTGGTGAACCGGAACCGGTTGGTAGGTAATGAGTCATTGGGGGGGTGGGGAGGGAGGTCGTAGCATGCGTGCAGCAAATATCTTCTGCGTGGGAAATAAATTCTGGGCGACAATCTGCATCTCTGATAAGAGAGATGAGGTCCTGGCGGGATATGATGAAAGGTAACCATGAGTAACACATTTAAAAAGCCACTGAAGGTGATTTTCAACAAAGTCATGAATTGGTTGTCCTCATCCACTCGTTGCGTTTGCTATTTCCAGCTGCATTCCGGAGGAGCAATTCTTTGCCTTTGACCAACAAATAAACTCAAAGCGACAGCAATCGAGCAGCGCTTGGGCACAAAGGCGGGTGCAACAAGGGGAGGGGGGGGGGGGGGAGGTAAGGCAACGGAAGCGGAAATAGCTTGCGCGACGAATGAGGCACCAGCTGCACCTGACATTGACTCCATGCAGCCAGGACGCAGTCACAGGACGCAGCGCACTTGCAACCGATGGAAAACTGTTTGGAAAAACATTTTGAAAACATGAAAACAGGAAAATTTGTTGCGCTTTGCTGCCTGCTGGTGACTTTAGCGCGTGTCTTTTGCTAAATGTCAATCGTCAGTTGCCACTTTATGTGCAAGTATGTGTGTGCGTGTGTGTGTGTGTGTGTGTGTGTGTGTGAGAGTGTGTGCGCTTGTTTTGTAAGGACATTGCAGCTATTATTGTTCTTATTATTGGATGTTGTCGCTGGCTCGGCTGCTGGTTTACGCTCATACGCAGCTGGCGACAATCGATATCAATCAATATATTCTATGCACACACACATGTGTGTACGTGTGTGTGTGTGTTTGAATAGAAAAACTGTTGCACAGTCTGGAATCACAGCAGAAGTGTCCTCCTTTTACTCTCTGTGTTAACATTAACAAGCAAAATTAATGGCCCTGCTAATCCGTCAGCTGCTGCAACAATGTGCTGTGCCCCAGCTTGTGGCAAGTTCACTGTTAACCTAAGATCCTGTCAAATTGTTAGCCAAACAATAAATAAACGAACTCATTGCTCATTGTTTAACTACAACTTATTGCTTGAGGAGTTCTTCATTCGGACCAACGCGCTGCTCCTCGTCTACAATTTATCCTTTAAAGGAACACACACATATCCTTACACACACACACGCACACACATACACATATGTATATATCTTGTGTGTGCTTTAAATTTACTGCAGCTGACTTTCAGACCCTTTCTCCTGCTGCAAGTGGCTGCAATTTTTCATTTACTTTCCACTTGCAGCTCTGGTTTTTCATATTGTTTTAATGAAAATTTTCGAAATTCTTGTGAATTACGCAATTAATTAAGAAATAGCTGAACAATTAAGCTCATATCTGTGCATACTTAACAACACTAACATGCGATTCTCACTGGCATTGTAATGTATGCGAAATAAGTAGAAAAGTTTTCCATAAATTCTCCTGCAGGTTGCAAGAAGTTTTTCCACCATAATTTCGAGTATTTTCGGTTTGTTGCACTCAATTAAATGCAAACAACTCATGTCTGATTCCCTATCATTTTCCCATTTTCCCATTTTCCGATTTCCCTTTACTGTTATTTTAATGAATGAGTCAACAAAAATATCATATGCATATCGTGACCCGAGTTGAATAAGTTATTACTTGGGTGACTCCTTGAGGGCTGCAGGACTCGACTTGCAGCCAGGCTGCGGATGTCCTGTTGCCTCAGGCATATTCAGACTGGGGTAGGGTCAGCTTTCGGTTGAAATAATAGAAAAAATAATATCAAAATACAAAATGTAACAACAGCATTTACATATTTCAAATTAACATAATATATTATATAAATATAGAAAAAAAATAACAAATATTTCCCTTTTATTTTACGACAGAGTCAAATCAGCGAGAAGCAAAGGAAAATGCCGGAAAATTCTAAAGGTAAAATCAAAATCAAGACATATTCAGCATAAATTATATGAATCCATATGAAGTCGGTGAAAGTTATTTCAATTTGAAGCACAAATGAAATTTCAGCGGAAAAGTGGAAAATTTATTTAAATTTAAAGCAAAAATCAGCGAGTTTTTTGTATCGAACAAAACTGTTGAAAGCAATGAGAGTAAATTCTAAATATTATATATTTTAATGTACTGTTAATTAATTCATAATTTCATTCCTATGCATGTGTGTGTGTGTGTGTGCACAACAATAAGTTGGTTTTAAAATTTCAAAGCCGACTTCAATGACAATTTATTGTGGTTCTACCAACATGTCGCATACATTATACACTTTTTTTTATTATTTTCTATGCATGTATCTGTGTGTGTGTGTGTGGGTGTCTGTCTGTGTCACCTTTATTATTATTTCATTTTTTGGTAGAACGAAACACAAAAATCGATGATGCGAAGACCAAAATAAAAGCCAACAGCACCCAAAAGTCTATGTGATAGATACTTTTTCTTCTTTATGACTTTCCGGCTCGCTTTTCCCCTTTGCTCTTCAGGTATATGTTGTACTGGGTGTGTGTGTGCGTGAATGATTTGTGACTGGACCGGAGACATTGCGTCGCTTTGAAGCTGCCTCTCTGCCTGGCAATTAAGCAAGCGAAAGCGAAGCAACAGACCCTTCAGAACATCATAAAAAAAATATATAGGAAAAAAAATGAGAAGAGAAGAACTTGGGCAGTACAAAAAAATCAACGAACCAATTGAACTTGAGTATTATATAGCCTGTGACGTCATAGCTGTCGCTGGTGCTGCTGCTGCTGCCACGTGCCCCACAAACGCGCAGCGAGTGGAGCGACAACTGAGCCCCAAAGCTGCCAGTTGAACGTCAAAGTTGCCCCAAATTGAAGGGCAATGGGCGTGCCAGGTCCTGTTAGCTGTTAGCTGTTAGCTGTTTGTTTGTTTTGACTGGCATGACACACGCACAACAACACACACACACACACGCACACACGCACACACACAAAGAGAGTCGCACGCCAATGCATACTCGTATAATTATTTCCTCAAATCGCACAAAAGTGTGCAAGGCTTTGTCCCTAAGAATGCAAGCTGGCATTTTAGAATTTCTAAACAAATTCGACAACAGCAACAACAACAAGGAACAGCCTAAAGAACAATGTTAACAACAACAACTTGGCCAAAGGACACATAAGAAAGGAGGCGGGGCCAAGATAAATAAGCCAAAAAATGTATAAAGCGAAAAAGTGTTGAAGTTGATTTCAATTTCCCAGCGTGGCTTCTGCTTGCTTGCACCCATACACACACACACACACCGAGGCACACACATAGGCAGACAGGCACGCACAACCAGACACACACACACACCCAGGCACACGCACAGCTGCATAACCTTGACCAATTGTGATTCTTTGTCACATTAATTATTTATCCAAGGACAAATCGATAATTTCATTATATATAGCTATATATATTGCTATAGTTTGATTACATGCCGATAGGCTGGAGTACTGGAACATGTCCACCTGCAACCACCCACTCGATATACACAAATCCCACTCGAATTATTGCACCTTTCTTTGAATATAATTAGCTTCAATTTGGAACAATTTATGAAATTAATTAATTTAAAACAATTAAAATCTGACATACGTTATGGAAAATTAATTAAAATCATAGAAATCATATTTACAAGGCACAATTAAATTAACACTTAATTATATTATCAGTTAGAATATTAAATTTAAATCGAATCTATGAAGAAAGATATACATTTTGTACTAATAACCTTAACTTTGAGGCGAGAGTTCAAAATTTCTGATCGCAAATTCAATTGCCATAATGAATACAGGGAAAAAGGTTGCTTATCTGTAAGTAGAGTCTACATAGTCTCCATACTCTACATAGTCAAGATACTGAACAGAGTCTATACAGTCTATTAGTCTTCATAGTCTTCATAGTCTCCAGAGGATACACAGTCTGCGCAGTCTTCATCGTTTACATCGCTTTCTCAATCTTCAGAATGTAAGTTCTCTACACATACTGTATACTCTACATAGTTAACATACTAGTCTACATAGTCTACACAGCCTTCACGTCTGCGTTTTCTCAGTCTTTATAGTCTTCATTGCCTTTACAGTCTTCATAGTCTTCATAATCTACATAGTCAAGTAACTGCACAAAGTCCACACAGTCTTTACAGTCCATATAGTCTTCGCTGTGTGAATTCTCTACATATACTTCATAGTCTCCAGAGGATACACAGTCTTCATCGTTTACATCGCATTCTCAATCTTCAGAATTTAAGTTCTCTACATAAAGTGTTTAGTCTACATAGTTTACATACTCCTCATAGTCTACATAGTCTACACAGCCTTTACGTCTGCGTTTTCTCAGTCTTTATAGTCAACATAGCCTTTACAGTCTTCATAGTCTTAATAGTCTTCATAGTCTTCATAATCTACATAGTCTACACAGTGTAAGTTCTCTACATAAAGTGTTTAGTCTACATAGTTCACTTACTCCACATAGTCTACACAGCCTTTACGTCTGCGTTTTCTCAGTCTTTATAGTCTACATAGCCTTTACAGTCTTAATAGTCTTCATAGTCGTCATAATCTTCATAATCTACATAATCTACACAGTGTAAGTTCTCTACATATTGTGTTTAGTCTTCATAGTTTACATACTCCACAAAGTCTACACAGCCTTTACGTTCTGCTCAGTCTTCATAGTCTACAAAGTCTCCAAAGTAAACATAGTCTGCTTAGTTTTCATAATCTACATAGCCTTTAGAGTCTTCATAGTTGATTAGTAGTCTCAAAGTCTGCATACTCTACAGTCTTCTTAGTCTACGTAGTCTCCAAAATGTACATAGTCTACACAGTCTACATGCTCCGCAAAAATGTAGAGTTTCGATGTAGTTTAATTTAAGAGTCAAATACGTTTATTTTGATAGTGTCGAGATGGAATAAAGTTAACAAGGCTTGAACCAGGTTGTTCACTTTTACCAGGTTGTTCACTTTAACCAGGTTGTTCAATATATCAAGTTGGACAATTTGTTAAAATATTCCTAAAATGCGTGCCTTAAATATGTTTCATATTAACGTATAAAAATGCTAAAATTCTTTAGAATTGGTTGAGAAATCTAACAAGATTTTGGAATTGATTGTGTGTCATTTAATCGCAATCTTCATCTAGTCATAATCTATATCTAACCATATTCTATATATGATCATAAACTTTATTCAATCATTATCTTTATGTTAACATAATCTTCATCCAAGTCTTGAAGTAGCTTCTAAAGGATCTTTGATCTTTGATCTGTTCGCGTTGTTTGTCCTCAGCAGATTTCGAAATATTTTTAATATTTTCTGTTCGCTGATTTTGTTTTTATTCCCTTTGTCAATATCGACTTCAGTCAGTGCGTCAAGTAATCAATCGCGTTTTGTATTAATTAACAGCAAAATCTAAATTTATTGAGTATTTATTTTATTTTTTAGTTACTTTTCTTGTTGTTGTTGTCCTTGCGAATTTCTGTTCGGGATTTCGAGTTATGTCGAGCGAAGTCGCTGCTCGGCATATCGAGGCTTAGTATGTGGGGACTTAACTTTCAAATAAATTTACATTATGTGAGAGCAAAGTGGCTGTTGTATCCACAGTGGGGCAAGCAGCGGGGGCAAGTAACTGCGTGTCAGCGCTGAGCTGGTGGCTTGTTTGAGTCGATTCTCAAATCATGTCACGTGCTTGGGTTTTACTTGAAATGCCATTTGGCCAATTGCTTTTCTGCCTCTGCCATGTGTGTGTGTGTGTGTGTGTGTGTGTGTGTGTGTGAGTAGAAGCTTGTCTGCCACTATCACAGCTTGTTCACGTAAGTTGGCACATTTGCCTAACAAAAACATTGGCGAAACTGCATGGCAGGAGGCAAACTCACAATTGATTAAAAATCTAGCCGGCTTGACGGAATTGTCATTCCCTGCACTGGAGGATCTCTCTCTGTCTCTGTCTCTGTCTCTGTCTCTGTCTCTGTCTCTGTCTCTGTCTCTGTCTCTGTCTCTGTCTCTGTCTCTGTCTCTGTCTCTGTCTCTGTCTCTGTCTCTGTCTCTGTCTCTGTCTCTGTCTCTGTCTCTGTCTCTGTCTCTGTCTCTGTCTCTGTCTCTGTCTCTGTCTCTGTCTCTGTCTCTGTCTCTGTCTCTGTCTCTGTCTCTGTCTCTGTCTCTGTCTCTGTCTCTGTCTCTGTCTCTGTCTCTGTCTCTGTCTCTGTCTCTGTCTCTGTCTCTGTCTCTGTCTCTGTCTCTGTCTCTGTCTCTGTCTCTGTCTCTGTCTCTGTCTCTGTCTCTGTCTCTGTCTCTGTCTCTGTCTCTGTCTCTGTCTCTGTCTCTGTCTCTCTCTGTTGGTGAGCTAAGCGGCTGCAAGCGACACATATCATCGAACTAAATGCTGGTCAGACGATTTGACAATTTGCTTTTGGTGCTGGTGAACTCGACGCTAACATCGACAAAATGTTCAAGCGCCATTTGTGAGAACTTTGTTCGAGATGCTTTTAAGTATGCTACAAACTTAACATGACAACATGACGTATACGCAATTCAAATAAACGCTGCACTCACTCACAGATCCAGAGCCAGACTCAGACCCAAAGCCAAACGCAGACTTTTTTATATATGGAAACCCAATCGAAGTGGGGCTTAGATTTCAATGAGAAAACTTGCAAATACTCTGCCTAAAGCATTGACGACTATGAGATACGCTTTACCAGTTTGCAGGGTATAAAAGATGAGTGTCAAAAAGTAACAAGAACTGATTTATTTATATTTGTTTTTGCTGCTCTTTTTGTAGCAGCGGCTTGTCCTCCTGTAAAGAACAAGCAATGTCCTTAAATGAATCTCTCTTAATTGATAAATGCAATTTTCTGTGAATTTATTTGCCACACGCAGCCAAATGTGGCAAGTATGGAGCTGTGGCATGTGCATAAAATGCGTTGCAGCCACCTCTCAATATTTGGCAGCAGCAAAAGAAGATTTTTTCTCAAGGTTCTTCGTGAAGATGAAACATTAAAGGGCTGTCCAGAAGAAATATACCTGGGCAAATGTACTACTAAGGCATGCTATACAGATATATATATATATAACATATATAAGATAGATACATATAGATATATATATATATACATAGCATATAACTTTTACTTGACTTCAGCTTAAATCCTTATAAAAAACTTTCACGCTTTTTCAGCTAATTGCTCGAACTATTATGAAACTGGTTACTGAACTTTAGTGTATGCCATTCTCCTTTTTGTATCATAAAGCATAATATCTGATATATATATATCTGATATATCTATATATCTATACATATCGATGCTGCTGCTGAGCGTCAAGTTTTTCTACTTGTTCGAAGAGTGACAAATGCTTTGCTCTAAGTCTTTAACCCATTTGGCTGGAAAGGAAAGGGAATAAGAAAGTTGCTGGCTAACCAAGCTAAGCAGGCAACATCAGCAACTTTGTAAATTGCTATAGAAGTCTTTAACTTACGCACACACCCGCACACCCGCACACACACCCGCACACACACACATCAAATAGAGACAGATGAACTCAAGATTGTGGCAAAGTTTAAGAAAAACAAGTAAGAATCCTGCAGTTAACTTTGAGGAAACCTGAACCCACATCTGAAATAGACACACACACACACACACACACACATGCATACATACTCATGATTTGACTGTTGGCCGCTGTGGCCTACCCCTGCCCTCAATAATAGTAAATTGTTTCCTAAACATCTGCTGTGTTAATTGTCCGTTCGAGTTTTCTAATGAGATTCTTTTTGCTTGTTACCAAGCCGCACTTTATACCCTACGTCTGTAGGGTATATTGAATATGAGTAGAGTATGTAAGCAGCTCTGATCCATATAATATCTAGCTCAGAGACTCTAAAAGCTGAAGACAGCAGAACTTGCCACAAGCAGATTTATTTTAGTTTAGAATTTGGCAGCATCAAACTTAAATAGAGTATAAGTATATAGATATATATATACCCTATACATACCCTATAGCTATGCCAACTATATAGATATATAGTGGAATTTAGTTATGTCTAAAGGAGTTTATACCCAGCACGCCAGGACGTACACCCTTCTCCCTTTAATCCACAAAACGAACACATGTTTCGTGTCATTTGTTTGGGAGAGCGGCGCACACAGTGCCTGCAAAACGTATGCAACACATACTTAAACCCGTATAAATGTACGAAACCTGCCACGAATTGAGCTTCGGTGTTCTCTCACTGGTGGCCCAGTGAAAATCGTTCACAGATACAACTGCTGCCTTCGGCTTGGCCAGCAAATCCAGAGGAGCCTCTACTTGTAAGCTGATCCTTGGGCCCGGCGGCTGATTAATCTGAGGCTCAACTCAGGCTGATGCTGGCAGGTGCTGCATAATGAGGGAACACAAGCTGGACGAGGTCCAGCGATACGCACTGCATCAGCATATTTTATGGAGGTCTTGAATATCTCACGGCCAGCGCCAGCAACTTGCGGGCCTTGAATTATAGATGAATCGCTAGCTTCAATGCAAACTGCAATTTGTGTGGTTTAACCCAACGATTTAAACGATCTACGACGAAGTTTTTAGTTTTTAGCTGTTGATTAAAGTTAAACAGCTAATTACCATATAAATTGTCTGTATGGAAGAGCACAATTGAATTTGTGCAGGACTCAATCAAAGTGTCAGGACTCGATTGAGCTCTGGCCCCTGACTGATGCATCCTGAAGCTGTCGGAGCAGTTTACAGCTGCAGGAGATTGAAATTGCAGCTGCGTGCAGAGAGAACGCCTTAAAAATTGACAGGTGAAGGTTGGTTCCGCTGGTTCCGCTGGCTCGGTCTGTTCTGGTCTGGCGAGCTGGTCATGTATCAAGTGTCATACCATTGTTGACTTTTGGCACATCAATTTCCCATAAACGGAAGAGGCAACTGGCAGAAACTGCTCGCATGAGTTTCCCCAGGGAAAAATCAGCATATTCTGTGCCGTTTCTCTCTCAGAGAGATTTGACAGCATAATTAAGTTATGTTATTCTTTGTAGTGGGCATACAATTTGTATAGTCCTTTCCCCTATATCATATATTCTGGGTCAAAGGATATTTGACACAATCCAAAGATTTATTGCTCCTTGGCATTAACAACATCATTAACTGGGCGTGGCGGACACCCACCCAGCCCAACGCTCTGTCCCTGGAATAACCAATGAGCTCGACAAAGACTGCACGTGAGCTGACTGTCAAAGCAGCCAGAGAACTTGCAAGGAACCCAGAGAAGCCTCCTCCATCTTCCACCTGCGACTTGCTTCGGCGTTGGCCAAATTGTTATTTGAAATTATTAGTAACTTTGCGTTTAATAAGCCGCCAAGGTAAAAGGGCTTAATGCAGGTCGCAGGCCCAGGACGAAGTTTTTACTAAGCGCATTAAAAACTGTCAAAAAACTAAGCAAATTCTCAAAATTTCAGCTCCAAAGTGAATATGAAAACTTTCCCAAACTCGAACAGGACCTAGGCACCTTTTTCTTTGCTCCATATTCAGTTCGATAATATCAGTGTACGCTGACTTTTACTTCTGTTTAGAAATCCAATTGGAAGCGACAACAAACAAATTTGTCGACTTTAAATATCGGTTGGCCTTAGCTCAACAATTTCCAGTATATTTCCAATATATCTAGAAAATGCACGGTGAACGTCCCAGTCGAACGGGCTCCAGGGCAACTGCTCCTCTCAAGGCCGACGGCAAGTTTCGATGTTACCGCTGCAATAGCATTTTCCACAGGAAAATTGACAAGAAATTTTGCAATTCACAAATAGTTAAATTAAAATTAATGAAAAGACAATTAGTGCGACGCTCAATGGGTAAATTTTAGCTCAATTTCTAGATTATTTACTCATGATTATTCCCTCAGATGCGAATGCTATAAAGAAATTGAATATGGCCAGTAAAGCTTCACTTGCCAGCAGGTCGCATCCTCGTTCCAGCTCCGAACCACCCAAGCAACGCATCTCCAAGGAACCGATGGAAACTGACCACCCTCTGCCCCCAGATGAGAAGCAACTCAAGGAATTGGATGCGAATTTCAGCAACCTCAACATATGATTGACTCACACGAAGCACAGAAACAACAACTTATTGTTCCTTAAGCCCGTTTATTTCAATATATAATGCATTGATTGATGAAAAGTCGGGCAGCTTTATCGATTTCGACTGGGAAATGGCAGAGACAAATCTTTCAATCAGAAAGTATTTGACAACTCCCGTCGGAATATTGAATATTTCCCGCTTACCACAAGGATAAGCGAAACATTTCCCTATCAACTATATGTTGTATATATATTTATATATAGACATATATATTCACATTCATATTCATATAGGAAGAGAGTAATCCATAGAACTATATCAGAACTTCTACTTCAGAACTCAAGTTCCGTTGGGTGCTTCTGAAAATTTCCCGCATTTCGCTTGTTATTAACTTCTAGGAAAAGCGAAAGATTTTCCTACTATATGTAACATAATATATATAATATAATAGATATCGGACAAAGCTATTCTATAAAACCATTGTTGATTCTTCGTTTTTCTGCCTATGTCAACTTGGCGATATCAGAAGTCATGCATATTCCGTCGGTTCTGAGGATTTTGTTGGTTTCCCGCAATCCGCCTGTAAATAACTTCCCGGAACAGCGCTAGATTTTCCTACTACAATAAATATAAGTATAGATATCGAATGAGGTTATTCTATTTAACCATGTCCGTTTCTACGTCTTTCTGTCTGTGTCAACTTGGAAGTATCTGAAGTCACATTCCGTCGGTTCTGATGCTTCTGAACATTTCCCGCAATCCGCCTGTAAATAACTCCCAGGAAAAGATTTTCCTAGATTTTCCTA
This sequence comes from Hirtodrosophila trivittata, assembly GCA_035045065.1. Lineage (NCBI taxonomy): Eukaryota > Metazoa > Arthropoda > Insecta > Diptera > Drosophilidae > Hirtodrosophila > Hirtodrosophila trivittata. The sequence goes on along the minus strand of JAWNNK010001028.1, from coordinate 10,053,766 downwards.
CTACAATAAATATAAGTATAGATATCGAATGAGGTTATTCTATATAACCATGTCCGTTTCTACGTCTTTCTGTCTGTGTCAACTTGGAAGTATCAGAAGTCACATTCCGTCGGTTCTGATGCTTCTGAACATTTCCCGCAATCCGCCTGTAAATAACTTCCAGGAAAAGTGCTAGATTTTCCTATTATATACAAATAAAGATATCTGAGATAAATGTGGCTATTCTATAAAACTATGTCCGTTACTTTCTGGGTCAACCTCGCGCTATCAGACATCCTCTTCCGTCGGCTCTGATTATTCTGAACATTTCCCCGTTCTTCGCCTGTAATTAACTTCTAGGAAAAACGCGACATTTTCCGACTACAATACAAGTATATATAATGTTATATGCCTAATTAGTAAGCAAATTGTACACTGTAAGCATATGTCCTTCTATACGTCTTTCTGTGAACCCGGTGACAGACTCGAGATAAACAACTGACCTCTTTTTCTATGCCTCTTTCCCAGGCAAAATGATTAAATTTTTAATGTCAGCCTCGGAAAATTCTTGTTTTGCTGCAACAGAAAAAGCTAATGAAAACTGAAAGTCTAGTGAAAAATGTAGATTGTGTTGAAAGTTAATTCTGTGAGACCACAAGTCAAATCGGGATTAGCCGCATTCTTGGCACGGTGTGTGGAAAATGCCTGCCTTCATTTTCACAGTTGCAATCTCTGACCCATCTCTCTCTCTCTTGTTTATTATTGTTTCGTGTGAGTTTTTTTCTCTGTTTTCGGGTTGGAACGTGTAAACACGAGTTAATCTGTGTGGCAACCTGGACACATTTGTAGGTATTCAGTATAACGACGATGGCTGCAGCTTTCATTCAATTTCAGTTCTCATCAAACATTGGCTTCACGGCAAAAAGGCCAAAAGCGGAAGTTGTCTCCTGCTGCTCCTTTCCCACATCACGTCTGCATTTGCGGTTCCAGCTGCGAGAATGTTGCTGCTGCAATCTCAATTGTTGCTGCTGATGTGGTTGTGGTTGCTGCTGTTGCAATTTTCTATGTTGTTGATGAGGCTGTTTATGTATCGTCTGGTCGTTGTGTCTGTTTCTGATGACTGTCCGCATGCTGCCACCGGATTACTCACAAAATAAGTTTTGCCATCTTAAATTGCTGCAGCTTATGGGATTATTTTTATATCCTAAACTCATTAAAAATGGATAATAAACTTTCTCGTGTAATCGGCAGAACGAGAAGGCAGCAGCTTCGACCCGCTGAACTATATATAATCCGGATCGAAATCGAATCGATTCATGCTTCGAACTGACTAACTAAAACCCCTTTTGTTTCGCATTTTCTCTTAAGCATAAAAACGTTTTTCCAGCACACTTTCTTAGCTTTAGTTTTCTAGTATATCTGGTATTATATTTAGTATATTTTTGATACCAACTGCACATTTGTTGCAGATTCAAGTATGAAGAACGAAGATTTTCTTGAAGCCTTTTTCTATTCTCCAGCAGCCCTTGGTCAAAGATTGCTTGTTGTGTGTGTGTTTAAGTCTGTGTGAGTGTGTGTGTGTGTTTGTGTATTGTAGTGTGTTTCTAGAGACAGAATTTAGTCTCTGCTTAGTGTGTTAAGGGTATCGCCTAGTCGACATCACTTGACTGAAGCATTTTCACTTGTTTTCCCGTTATTGTTCGGCTTTGATTGGCTTGGATTGCGATATCGGACTGGGTCCTCAGATATAACTATAAACATATCTATATATTATATATATGTGATATATATCTTATCAAAAATCAGTAGTTTAACCACGAACTAAGCTCTTCTATCAGCCAATCATCTCTCTAGTTGGTTTCAAGCTTCGCCTCAACTATTTCAGCTGCAGCTTTTAAGCCCTCATACTTATCCTTATATTGCCATATATCCTTATACTTCTTCCATTCAGAATGTCCTTGTTAGTAAAAGTAATTAAAAATTCAATAATTCGATGTTGTATAAACGCAAAAGGATTATCGATTTTGGCCATTTGCAGTGACAATAGACGAGAAACTTAGCTAAAAGTTTGCAAACAAACTGGAAACAATGTGCTTTAATGTTGCAAATGAAAAACTGAAGCTGTTAACGAGTGAAGCCAGTGTTGGGTTAAGCTCAAGGAAAATCAGAACGTTGCCCCAGCAACGTTGTGGCACTGTGGCAGTGTGGCACTGCCACAACATGTTGTGCATCTAATGGCGCTAAGCCAAAGCAATTTGAGCTGATTGAGTGGCTTCCAAGACGCGTGTGTGTCGTCTAATTGGCACCTTATTAACTACAAAGTGAGAAATGTCATTGACATCGGGAAAATGGAAAATGGAAAATGTTTAGAATGAAAAGTTGAAAGTTTAAGGGAACTCAGTCAGCAAGAGATTAGTCCTGGCTCAAACAATACGCAGCCAAAATACTTCAAGACAAAACAATTAAATATCGTATATACAATAAAGGGAAGATAAACAAAGGGATTTATACACAAATTTATATATATATATATATACTATATAATACTTTGATTCCTGGTTAAGATACAAGTTGGAGAGAATACGATTAGAATCTCTCAGAGTATTTATGTACAGCGATATGTCGATTTTATCAGATGAATATTCATTTTTTGGCAAGAGGGTCGCAGCTTGTGCCTTAAAGCCTTCAAAGGATTCGATGTATGATATTCATATAATGTAATCGTATGTATGTAATATGTAATCGTATGTATGTACATTCTTGGCGACCCTCTCGTTTGGGCCATTTTGGGCAGATGGCCCAATTAGCTAATGGATATTAACAGGGACGACAACACGCAGGCAAAAGAATTTAAACACACACACACATATATATATATATATATATATAGGATATGATACATAAGACTTGATATATATATATGTATGTGATAATGTGTAGATATAGAGCTGAAGTAAGGAGCTTGTACTCACCTGTCGCCATGCGAATCCTTTTTCTTGTGACGTGCCTCGCCTCCAGGACCATCGGGTGAAGCGGCTCCAATGATGGCACTGCTGCTGCTGCTGTTGCTGCTGCTTGGGCCCTCCTGCTCCTCGGTGGATGGGGGAGCTGGCGACTCTGGAGGCGTCGATTGGCTCTGGCTCTGGCTCTGGCTCTGGCTCTGGCTTTGGCTCTGGCTCTGGCTGCTGCTTATATTATCCTGACCGTCAGACATTTTTTTTGCTTGGTTTTCTTCGTACGGTTTTTATATTAATTTAGCAGCTGCTTTAAGTTCAATTCAGGTTTTGCTGCATAAACCAAATTTTGTGTTAGCTTTTGCGATTGGAATAGGTCAGCAGTGGGTTGAGTTCATCTAATTACTATTTAATACAGCCTCTTCTCCTCATTATTAACCTTAGCCTTAACTTAATATATAATATATAGAGCAGACCCCAGCGGAGTCTGTGTCCTTAGCAGCTACCCCAACGATTTATATATCTGCCTAGACTCAGACACACATAGAGCATACACACATCTAGCAATAGCTCTGCTTCTTCTACTCTAAACTCGATCTACTTCTATATAGATCGAAAGCCAATTCCTGGCTAGAACCTCCTAAGTGAAACTCCAGCTTAGATCTAAATTTCGTATGAAAAAGATACTTAGAATAAGCTGAAATTAATTGAGAGAGATTCTGGCTGAGTTGCTCAACCCGACGGAACTTCATTTTGAACAGGAAGAACAGGGGAAGTCTTATATAATATAATATATCTAACTCATTTCAAATGGATTAAAGACACAAGAAATGAAGAAAGTAAAAATATAACAGGAATATAAACTTATAAGGAATTGTTTCAGCATCTCATTTTCTTTCTGTTTCTATTAGCTTTTCAAATGAAAAGCCAAAAAATTCTTAGATTTCATTCGAGATTGCTCAAGACTATATATAATTTACAAGTTTATAGATGCCCAAATCTATGTCTCTCAGCTAGACTTGAGAAATTTCAATATAATACAAGATATCTGAGACATATTAAATGGAAAATGGATACAAAAATTGAGGAAAACTGAAAGATAATAAATAAGAAAGTAATTAAAACAAACTATTTTCGGATTGATTGGCCCATCTTTTAACTTCTGATAGATACTAAAGATATCTTCATTTCAATCGGGAATTGGTCAAGAAAGTGCTTCATTTAAAGGTTTGGAGATGCTTTTGTCTATCTCTATCTCTGTGTCAGCTATAGTTGAATATAATATAACATATCTCAGACATATCAAATGGATTGAGGATTGGTACAAAAAGTGAAGAGAGTAAGAAATAAAGAATATGAAAATAATAATCAAAACTATTTAGGGATAAACTTGGAGAATTTCTTCTTAACTTATAATCGTTTTTGCTTCCTGTTTTAAATGATAATCTACAAAATTCTTAATATCAATTTGATATTGAATAGGAATATACTTCATTTATAGGCTTAGGGGTGGCAAAGCTTATGTATTACAGCGACATTTGAGGAAGTTTAATAATAAATGGATGCAAAAATTGAGAAAAACTTAAACATAATAAATAATGAAATGAAAATCAAAACTATTTAGGCATAACTTGTCAATCTGCCTAGTTTCTTGTTTCCTGTTTTGCATCATAAACTAGAAAGTTCTTAGTTCAATATGAGAAAATAATAGAAATATATAAGAAATAAAACAAATTTACTTAGTTCAAAATTGTTTCTTTTAAATGAAAATTAACTACAATTTTCATTTCAACTTTACAACTAGATTTGATTTGAGTCTTGGCCCAAATGGAAGTTAGTTTAACAAGTAATAAATACCTCAATAAGCGATTAAGTAGAAGACTAAACCAAAAGAGCAATTAAACCATTTTAAACCTAGCCTTAACATACGGTTTAATTGCCTGTAATTTCGTTGAAAGCCAAACTATTAACTTGTGCTCCTTTCATAAGGATTCTAGGAAATATATCTACGAGCGAAGATTCTTGCATTACAAAGGCATTTTCCAAGAATTTGCAAATCGCCGTCAATTGGCGTGGAGAATGTCATGTAATGGGAAAAGCAGCTGACTTTGGCTTATTATGAAATGATTGGAAAACGCCAAACAATGTGAGAGAGACAGCCCGCTGGGCTGGAGCTTTAAGCGGAAATGCCAACGGTAAGCCCGCTGCCCACAGCCCACAGCCCACAGCCCCTCGCTGGACCCACACAAAAGGCGCATGCAGTGGGTAGAGATGAAAATGCAAGCGAATTTAAGCTGACAGGCGACCGCATTGACATCAGTTTTTCATTCGAAGCTGCCAACAAGTGGTCGGTCGGATGACAGCGAGAACTCTTTTCGAGAGCGCAAACAGAGTAATTAAAAAATAATTGTGATTTCATTTGAATAAGGTTAACTGATTGAAAACAATTGACAAAGGAGCGTGCGAACTGTGCGCACTCAATGTGTCATCGCTCACTCAATAAAAAGCAGCAGCAGGGTGTCCGACCGCAGACTAAAAGTGAATACGAAATGAATAACTCAGCGTGACAACTGCAGACAGTGATTAGATTAGAATTGTGCTCATAAATAAAGCGCACGCTAAAAATCATTCAATAATTAAGGCCAGCCCAGGCAATTCCGCCCGCCAGCCCCGATAAGTATGCTACGATATTTTGTCACACTTTTACGGCGCAAAGGGCGCTCCAGAAAACTTTGTCTGTGTCTCTGGCTGTGACAATGACAGGTGATAGCAAGTGATAGGAAGGCTGCTTAAGCTGATCGAAAGACACTCGGACTGAACGAATGCATAGCTGCAAGCTGAAGGCGTGAAAAGCGGAACAAAAAGAAAGCGAATATTTCAGAGCATTTGCATATGAATGATTCACACAGCGATGCATAACAAAGGGCTGAAGACGCCGCAAGAACGCGCAATTGTTAACATAAGTAAGGCGGCAGCTTAGCTGGCTAGAGTCCGATGTGGCGTGTGGCATGTGGCATGTGGCACAGGGTCTACTGTGGTTTTATGCCCTCTAACGTGGTGCAGGCGTGGCCAGCGGAAAGATATAGCTGGGCGCTATTTGCCCAGCATAAATTCGCAGCGCTCAGCACGACACAAACCTTGATTGTCCTTCACACACACACAACAAAAAACTGACACCCACATGCTGCACACACACACATAAACACACACTCATACAAGCTCATCAAATATGAAAAGGCATGAAAATTAACCAAAAAAAAAAAAGATGAGTAAGAAGCGAAAAATAATACAATATATATTCAGGAAGAAGCTAAGGCAGAAGATGAAGAAGATGAAGAAAAACCTGCAGATGTTTGCATAAAACGAAATCGCATCGAAAGCAAAAGTGACTTTATAATAGCGGGTCCTGCGATACCTGACCTGAAACCTTTAACAGTTTCACACACACTCGCACACACATTCACACATACCTCGCGTTCTGTCAGTCACCTTTGTGATTGTTATTTCTCTTGTTGTTGTTATTATCGTGCCCAAAAAAAAAAAAAACCAAAAAACAACAAGAAAAAACAACAAAAAAACAACACACAACAAACTCTTATCACGCTGCTGCTGCTGTATTTACAAGGTTTTTCAATAACACTGAAAACACTCAAAAAAATATATACAAATATATATATATATACATATATATATATAGAATGTTACACGGTAAAATAGTAGCAAACCTTTTGAGTTGACTTTCACTTTTGTTGAGTTCCTTCTATGTTCTTGGTTCTTAGCGATGTCTGTGCTAACTTTCGCCTCTTAACTCTTAACTCTCTAGCTCTAAGCTGTAAGCTGTTAGCTGTTAGCGGTTAGCTGCTAGCTGTTAGCGCTTCGGTCTAAACTCTTAACTCTTCACACTGCACTCAATTGGAAATTTTGGAAAATGTTTTCGAATGTTTTTGAATTTAGATTCTGAGTCTCGGCTTTGACTTTGGCTTTAGCTATGGCTTTGGCTTGGCTTTGGCTTTGGCTTTTGGCTTTCGGCTTAGGCTTGTTGGTCTCTTCGGTTCGTTTTGGCTTGGCAAACGTAACCGACAAAGGCTTGACAGGAACTGAAGTCGCTTGCCAACAGGACACGTTATTTTAAATCGCACAACGGCAGCAGCAGCAGTGTCTCGACTGTTGCTTCCTCCTGTCCTGTTACACAGCTGTTGAATGGTCGCCTCTGTTAAGCGCTAACAGCGGCCAGCTCTGTTAACGCATTCCGAAAGCTTTCCTCTTGTCTGTGGCACAAACTGATTCGTGCTTTTCGGAGTAAGCTACCAATGATTGACCCCAAACTATTGGTGAGTGCGTAATCTGGCCCGTAAGCTGCTTTACGGTATTCCCATTAATATTGCTATGGCAAATGCTCATGCACTACGAATACATTGTAATCCTTACGGGCGAACTGCTACGTAATAATCGCCACGGATTAATCTTATGCACAAATGTATTGTACTGTATAAATGCTCTGCGGCAACCTTAACCAATATTACGTAGCGTAAGATGATGCACGATTTAATTAACTTGAGCAATGTTACTCATAATATAAGAAGAGTATTATGTTCGCTATGAAATGCTGAGATTCTGGACAGGGTGTCAGGGATTACTAGGCAACAGCTCAGCAGCAGAAATCGAATTTATTTTCGAAATAGGCTGAAATCTCTATAGTCTGCGCCCACTACTATTTATTTGTGCATAGCAATTAAACTTTCCTGTGCATTGCCGCTCGCCAGTTGAGAGGCAGCGACTGCTACAGGTGCCCAGAAATTTTAATTAAATCTGAAAAGTATTTTTCTCTATTCAAACAAAGGATAGGGCTATGCTTGGACAGGACTCATCCGACGCAAATATCCTGCTGTGGTGTGCTGGAATTTATATGAATTTCGTTGTAGGAAAAATTCTGCATAAATGTGGCTGCAATTTGTTGCTGCAGCAGCGTTGCAACCTTCGTCCTGCGACTGTTTGTTGACTTTAAGGAAACATATGGAAAAAATGCCCAAGGGTGTTAAATCTTATGATTATTGGCCCGGAAGGATACAAAGACGAGTTTGTATTTCCAGCAGTAATAAATTCGAATTTTCCTTCTTAAAACTTTAATCCTGTTTTTGTTTCCTTTAATGCTCGATTTCAACCCAAACCTTTTGATGTGCTCACCTTTAAATATAAACAGGCTCTTAATACTTGTGTTTGCTTGCATTTAAAAATAAATATAGAAAATATTCAGAATTCAATTTAATAGCTGTTTGTATTGAGTGTGTGTGTGTGTGTGTGTGTAAACCTCTTATTATGCATCCTTGCAAAGTGCATTTACGCATATTCTACTTCTATGAGAAATTCGAGCAAATTAATCCTGCAAAACGTATTCACTCTTGCACTTTATTATTCTACCTTGTATTTATTGAACCTGACAGTTAATTGCATAACCGGCTTAGGCCAGTAACTGGCATTCATATGCTCGTCTATCCCTCTCTCTCTCTCTACTTGTTTATTTAGTTATGTTGCTAAAAGATTGTAATTAAGTTTCATGCTAAGCTCCTTTTCACTCAAATTAAAATTTCCTCTCATCTTCCCAAGGATTTCTGTTCTGAGAACGCCTGCAGCCCTCCCAGTTCAGCTCTCAATCGAAGACGTTTCTATTATTTCAATGTAACTGACATGCAAATTCGCTACAGCGACACATGTTCGGTTAACTACGGCGTTGATAATTCTCAATAATTAGCTACAATTTGCAATTTGCAGTTGCAACTCTATTGTTCTTACTCGTGTACATGGGAACATAAACATGAGTTGGGTCAAAGGGTAGGAGCAGGCGGAGACTGTTTCTAAGGATGAAAAGGGTTTCCTCATAACTTAACCAGCGCTTTCTGACTTATTTCAATTTAGTTGCTAAACCTTTTCTATGTTCCTTTTAATTAAGTTTATAATGTCATCGGATCGATGCATTAGTTACATCTTTCACGTGAGGACTCTCAAAGCAAACCGGCATCTAATGAACTTGAGGGGATTACTTTGGGCCCGACGTCAAACCAACTCAATACAAATGTTTCCCTTCTAGGACTATTATTATTATTATATAAGGAGAATTTTATTTTTACGAAAGTCTCTTGAAATTGTTGTCATTAGTTAGGGAACAGAGCCCATTGATAATATTTTGCATTTAAAGCGAAAACTTGCATATAATTTAAGACACAAATGTTTTTTTATTTTGTTGTTTAAAACTCGTTCTTTGATTGCGTTTATCAATCTATAATTTATTAACATTCCTTAACTCTCGACAACATTCTTGTTGCTGGCTTTCGTTACACATTCTCTACGTTTGCATCTCATACAGGTCCCGCTATGCGGCATCCAGAGTTACGCCACAACATTCTCGCAATGGAAGAGACGCAGGAACATGGGCATTAACAGCGAATGTTTGCTTCACCCTGCGACGCAGATCGCCTCCTGCAATAACAATTGAGAGCGCTTCAGTTCAACAGGCCAACTCGGCAAAATATCTGGTGGTCATCCTGAATCGCAGAACAACCTGTGCTAAGCACGTCTCATTGCTTAGGACCCGGATACGTTCAGCGGTGTCTAAGTGTCGCTAACAAACAAGATGACAGTCTACAAGCAAATCATAGCACCGATCTGGAGATATGCGTGTCCTATTTGGGGACTGACCTGTGACAGCCAGATCAGGAGAGTACAGGCGGCGCAAAGCCTCATAACAAGGCTCACCACTGGCTGTGGAACACCACATTACACAGGGATTTAAAATTGGTAACGGTCTTTGACCAAATCAACAACCACTCCAGCCGGTACAACGAGAGGCTCTTGCGCCACAAAAATAGACTTGCCAGAGGCCTGAGCACACCAAGAGACCAGACAAGGTTAAACAGGCGCAAGCCGATAGACCTAATAGTCCGTTGCAGTAGACGGTCTAGAATTTAATACTTGTTATTTGTTAATCGATAAGTGTTAGTTATCATTAATGTTTCATCTTGAAAATGCTAAACTATTTCGGTTAGCAGGAGCACCATATTGGCTGAATTCTTAACTAACAAGGTCATAAAGGGGTTATACAGTCTACCCCGTTTATCATAATAAAATAAAATTAAAAACAAAAAAAAAACAATCATTACTTCAACCGAAATATGTAAAACTGAAATAAATTAAATTGAAATTTATTGTTATAAACTGTTATCGACTTGTTACAATATTATGAACATTTGTTAGTTTAAACTATTCAATAAAGGCTGGGCAAAGTATCCCTGAGGGATATTTAGAAGTATCTAAAATAGATATAGAGAAACATCGCTCTGTAAGGAAGCAATACTGTTCTCCTTACAGTCCTTATTATTTTATATTGAACTATGTAAATCTCTACCTAGACATTATCAAGTTTTATTATTCATAACTTTACTCTTTTTCCAGGAATAAAGAAAGGATGTCAAGATGCCTAGTCCAAAGAAGATCTGATCCTTTTGTTTGAAAGAAGACTCATCTGGATTCAGAGGAATATGGCTGGTTATAGGTATATTTTAATTTGGAAAATGCTTTTATAATACGAAAATTTAAAAAACCTTCTTTCTTTTAGTTCCATTTGACGAAGCGATTCTGACTACTTTTACACACTGCCAAAGGATACAAGTCTACTTCATCAAAGGCAGGCAGAGTCCTGTTGCATTGCTCGTTGAAGCAGCACTGCACTTGGCAGGAAACACATCCAAGTATCTGATAGAATGCTGCACCGATAGTTCCTGCAAGACTACTCCCAGATGCTGGCGGAACAATATATAAATGAAGTAACATAATGTAATTAAAATTTAAATATAATATTATTACAGATATGATGTAAAATATTCCTAAGAAACATAACAAAATAAAAAAAAGAAAGAATAAAATCTGAGAATAAAAATTACTTGTGTTTTCATTTATCCATTTAAACAGGAATTAGCTTAAACGGCAACTGATCAAACTCTCCTCTTTAGTATTAAAGACAATTTATCAACCTCCCCTCGTTAACAGTATCGTTAAAATATCACACTCCCCTCGTTTGCATAATTTGCAAACTTTTCAAACTACCCTCGCTAGCATAAACTTCAACTTATTAAGCTTCCTCGTAGGCAGCCACACCGACTTTGTTGTTTGTAAGTGTGTGTGTCGGAGATTTGCTTGATTTTATCCAAGAAAAACCCATGTCATCGGCTGCCAAGTACCAGGCGAACAGAACCTGTCAGAAGGCAGTTGATCTAAAATTTTTCCACAATTGACTGTAAAAGTATGCACCACTTTTTATTCTTTCTCAGTGGCAAATGACTCTGGCTAAAAGTATGCAACACTTTTCGGCGAATTGCTTTTAATGTGTGAAAAAAGTGGGGCATACTTTTAGGTGTCCATTTTAAACGTAATGCATCTACTTGCTGATAGGTTCTGTTCGCCTGGTACCTGGCAGTCGAAAATAGGTGGATTTTCAGCGAAATTCTTACGGGAAATGGATGGATGATAGCGAGGGGTGTTTAATAAGTTAGCAGAAGGACTAGCGAGGGAAGTTTGATAAGTTCGGGTTTTTTTTAGAAAACGAGGGGAGTTTGAAAAGCTTAAATGGAGATTAACGAGGGAAGTATAATAAATTGCCATCGGTGCGAGGGGAGCACTATAAGTTATCAAACCATTGGCATCATTTTTTATGCAACTTTACCATGTTTAATAATGAGAAGAATGTCGTTTCGTTTTTCAATGTTTATTTATGTGCCTTTTATTAAATAAAATAGTTGTTTTATACAATATTAATTACAATTAATTATTGCTGTTTTATCTTATATAAGTATATAATTATTTTAGTTATTTATATAATATATATTTATCGTATTTTTATTATATAAATTATTATTTTGATCGTATATTAACATTTATTTATTTTTACTTATTTATAATGTATTTATTAGTATTTTTTTATCCATTATAAATATTTATTTATTTATACTTAATTCCTTTATATTTATAAATTTATTATTGTATATTACATTTACTTATTTACGCAGCTATTTTCAAATGTCGAATTGCAAATCGCAATTGATCTCAATATATGAACAATATACATTTAATTATTAAGTACCCTTACTATATATTCTTAAGTTTATAATTATTCTTATATATTTAAATAATAGTACATTGGAGCTATTATAATAATAATAAATGGTAAAATATGCCAATGGGTGAAACAGCTGCTGATTGTGAAGGAGGAGGTCTCCTTGAAGCAGGCCTACTTGGAACTCTTGTGGTTGCGCTTGGGTGGAATGGAATCCTGTCCTGATTGGCTGTGGAACCTTTTGGACGAGCTGCGTCGATTCCAGTTAACCCAAATACGTAGTATTGGCTCCCGCTCTGTTGTTTACCTTGTATTAAAAAAAAGGAAGAAGTCAATGTTAATGATATTTCGAATATATTTGAAGATTAAGCTTAAGTTGAATATAAAAATTAATCGGATAAACTAAACTACTATATCCTTTTTTTGTTAATTTTTGTCTTACGATATAAGGTTATTATATTATTTGATTTCTATCTGTGAAAATGACTACAAAATGGTAGCCTAAGCTTTAGCTTGTCTATAGAGCTTCTCGATGCGTTCAGGTATAATTTTTCTATGTTTTATTAAAAAAAAAAAGTATAAATGCTGTTTTCTACTCCTTTACTTCTCTCTTCCCTCTTGCTGTACTCCGCGCACAGTCCGCCTAATAAATTTAATTAAAAATGCTTATTCAAAGAGAAAACAAAAGTGCAGAGGAATGCATTGTATCAAAATTTATATTGTCTAAATAAAACGAAGTATTTACAATATTAAAAGCTTATGTCTGAGCAGACAATAGGAACATTGTCAGGGGCAACCATTTAAATTAAGAAACTTTTGCATGCGTTCTCTGGCAATGACGTTGTTTGAGTTGTGCGTTATGACAGCACGTACAGACACACACAGTATTGTGTTGCAACGCAGCTAAGCTGCAACCTCTCAGCCTCACCAGCCTCCCACCCTACGTCCTTATCCCAAAGTCCAATTATAGGTATTGCCATTGTTTGCTTCTATTTCGAATTAGGGAGTGCGTAGGGAAGCCCAGTGCTATAATACGTGAATGAGCAGTGAATTTGGCAGTGTGCTGTCAACAAATACGTTGCATGCCCCAAGGCAACTGTTGAAACACCAATGAAGTAATAATTAAGAACAATGCCAGCTGTTGAATCCGCTTAAGAACGCATTTTGCTGCTAGCCAATGTTGCTTGCTTTGTGCTTGCATTTCTGGCTGCCTTTTAGGATTTCGTTATCTCGCATTTACCTTAGGGCACACACCCTAATCCCGCCTATACTCCTATTCTCACTGCCACTGCCACAGCCACTCGTATGCCTATTAACAAGAAAATCCAAAAGCTGAAGCAATGGCCAAAGCGTGAAACAATGGCTTATTTGAATGGTGTAGCACCATTGGCTTGCAGGCACAATGCAAATTTCAGAGTGCAGAAGGCACTTGTAGGGAGAATTTGGAAATGGAAAATAGCAAACAGCCAAGGACAGGACAGGGTATCCAGGTGGGGCTTATTTCGGCTACTAACGGTACACTAATTGAGTCACCTGTAGGCAAAGTTTCAATTAAACCTTTGCCACAGAATCCCGACAAAATGTTGCCAACAGTTTCTTGCTAGCAATTTATTCATTTTATTTCACAAGCATAAGAAAGCATATAAAAATCTACTGTACTCGACTTTCAGATACCCTTTCCTTCACACACGCAAACACACACACATAAGGATAAGGGATATAATTTGTATTAGGATTCAAACTCTTTACGCTCTGTTTAGTATCTCATACTAAGAGATTCATATCAAACTTTCTTCGTCAAAGATATAGCTTAAAAATTGTGAATATGAAGCTTATGAATATAATGAATATATAAATGAATAATGAATATGGAACTAATACATATTCTAACTGACAATCATATTCATTGTTCAGATTTACATTCAAATTTGCTCTTACTTATTTAAAGTAAACTAATAGCAGGCGACTACATAAAAAAATTAATATAATAAAATATTAATTTAAAAAATATTTATAAAATATGCATAAATATATAAGAAAAATAAAATGCATAATTATAAAAAGAAGAAAAAATGTAAACATGAATAAAATAAAAAGAAAATTTGGAGCTGCCTCTAAAGAGACATTCGCCTTGTCCACATCCACTGGGATCTCTTCCAGCCAAGATTTGTATCCTGCATATCTTCACTTTCCCTTCTTACTACCAATTTCCACTTTTTTGAGGTTCTACTCACCTCTAATTACATCCAATCTGAGAATCTGAATACTCACAGCAACTATCCTTATTCATGCTTACTTTTACAGTTAATACGCAGTTCGAAGTATAAATAAATTGAAAATGTCATTGTAGAGTTAATAGGAAAACGCGCTCTCGTTGCGTGTGGCATAGACATGAGGCAAGCCCACACACCCACAAAATTCTAAGTATTCTTAGCGTTTACCGTGAATCTCGTTTTGCAAGAAGCGACTGCCTTAAGCAAATGTCTAAAATGTTTTTCAGCCTTGAAGTTGTATCCAGACAGCTTTTCTTTCTCTCATTTTGTTGCACTTTTTAGTAAGCGGGGAATGAGCTGTGCGCGCGAGATAAAAGCAAACAGATTGCAAGTAATTTTCAAGCAAAGCGCAAATATCATACTTCGCCTGTGGTTGGCTGCCAGACTACAGTGAACAGTACTCAGCACACCCAGCTCTCGGCTCCATGCGCCACCACCTACGCTTTTCCTTTTTGCAAAGACAGAAGAGAAAAAAAGAAAGAAATTGTGCGTTGCACGTTGCACGTTGAGCGCTGAGCGCTGAGCGCTGGCAATCTCTTGTTTCTGTTGCTCGAACTGTGATTGATGAGCAAAGGAGCAGCAACACCAGCAACACATCAAGCTCAAGTCAGCAACTCAAAATATAAAGTATACGCAACGTTGCGCTGCGCGATTGAATTTTTTAGCTGCGTCTTGTTGTTGTTGTTATGAATGTTGCTTTTCCTGGTATTATTGGGTGTACTGCATCTGCTATTTATATTTTTCCTTGTCCCAGCGTCTGGCTTTGTCTCTGTCGCAGTTTGATTGCGATTTAAGATAAATTTCTTTGCAATTCCCGTTGCATTTGCTTGTTAGAGAGGGAGAGGGAGGGAGACACAACGTCCATACTTAATTACTTACTTCGACCCTTTTGATAACATGCAGCTACAGTCTAAGTACATATATATAACTCTACATATATATATACATATATACTCTTGTCTATTATCTGAAAAATGTTAAGCAAAGCAGCTTTGAGCTGCAGCTGGTAGCCTTGGCTTGGCTTGGCTTGGCTGCGTAGCAACACACTCGACTGATTATATTTCAGTTGACGTTGATTATGCCCTGAGGGGAAATAGGAAAACTGTGCAAAAATATGTAATAAGCAGAACAATGCATTGCCAACTACATATCCTTGCCTTGTTATTTCATTTTCATTCATGCGTTTACATGCGCGTTTCAATCTCAAGGACATTTCTTGCTTGCACAACTCTGCCTTCCTCCTCTGCTATAATTAACTATTTATATAATGTACAACGTGTATTTTAATACATTATTTAAAAAAAATTCATCCCATTCTCTTTATTTGCACATAAATACGCTTTTTTCCGCATGTTCAGCCCACTCCACTCAGACATTGTTCGTATTGTAACTTAAAAATATCACGTGTATGCCGCTAGCTGACAGCTGTCTACTTAAATAAAATAATTAATGAATATGTAACGGAACACAACAAAAAAAACTGTATACAAAAGGAACTGAGCTCAGCAGACATACAGAAAAAAAGTACACACACATTCACACACACACAAGCATATATTTTCATGGATGCTCACGCGTTGCAGTGTGTTTAATTGGAACTTGAATATTTTCTACAATTATAATTGATTCCAATGCAACTTTTTAAAAATAAGCCAGGTGAAGGCAATATCTGTTCGGACTCATTATCATCTCTTGCTGCAATTATAAATTTAAATAGCAACAACACATATCCAGCAATTACAAGGTCTCTAGTGACTGAACTTTATCGGATGCCAGGTCATTACCAAATCAAAGAAAACGAGCTGGCTGATAAAGCAGCTAAAGCCGCAATACAAATGCCACTAATACAAACAACAAACATTCATGAGAACGACATCAACAAATTCCTTAAGAAGAAAACTCCACTTCAAAACAAAAAGATACTTTACAACTCTGCACAACTCTGGTACAAAAACATAAACGCCAACGGAATAAACATTACTGAATATCTGCACCGAATTGAAAATATTGCACTCGATGGATTCCATGGAAAGGAGTATGCCGTTGGAGCGTATCTGGATATCCAGCACGCATTTGATAGAGTGTGGCATGCAGCACTCCTGCACAAACTTAAAGGAATGCTTAACCCACAGCTCTACCTAATAATCAAAAGCTTCCTCCACAAGCTCCTTCAAAGTAATTCAGGACGGCGTGTCTTCTCGAGCAAAGAGAGTCAGAGCTGGTGTACCTTAAGCACCAACTCTGTACAGCTTATACACGCATGACATGCCGTCTGCTGACAGAATGCCAATCCTGGACCCCAACAACATACTAATTGCCACCTGCAGTTCTCGTCAGGGACCTTCTCCAGATGTACCTGAAATGTTTTGAAAACTGGGCCTGTATATGGAACATTGGTATAAATCCTGATAGGCATTTCTCCTGGCGTGTTCTTACATGGTGAGCTCCTAGCCCAGAGAGATGCACACAAATACCTTGGAGTCATCCTGGATAAACGCCTGACTTTCCAGCGCCACATCACACAAATAGCTGGTCGCATTAAGACAAACGCGAGCAGCTTGGCTTGGCTGCTTAATCCTCGGAACAAGTTATCCCTGAAGAACAAGGCCAACATCTACAAGGTCATTCTGGCACCCATATAGAGATATGGTATCCCGCTATACGGCATTGCAGCAAGGTCGAAACTCAGCAAAATACGAGCTGCACAATCTCAAATTTTGCGAAGGAGATACGATCAGCGGCCAAGCTGCCGTATACCTGGACAAAACTTGCACATCATCCGAACCAACTAGCACGAAGACTCCTGAGAGGGAGTCGGCATTTCAGAGTAAGGGTAAGAAGGAGACTCCTGAGAGTTCACCCAACTGACTTACCTAGCAGAACCATCTAACCCTTTCCCTTTCTCAGTCATGTATCTTTTATCTAGGTTTAAGTATGTACAGCTGTCTATATTAAGAAGTTACTATTAACAGTAACAATTGGCTATAAAGATAAAAAATATAAAAACAAAACGAATCCCATAAGTTTCCCAAGGAGAATGAAACTTTACAAACGAAAGGCTAAATTTTTATATTCGCAAATAATTCCTGTTAACTGTACATACCTGTACAATACCTTTTCAAATCGTATGATTCATTTTTATGACCTTAACAAATCTTTGCGAGTGTGATTATAATCACAGAAGCCTTAATTGTCATGGTCTTCGCGCAGCAACTGCAACGCGACTGACAACTGCTTTAGAATGTCCCGAGTCAAATTCTGAGCTGGTGATAAAAAGAAAGCGGAAAATAAGTTGACGACAACTGCGGCGGAAAGGTCATAGGTGCACACACGTACCCATTACTTACCTGAGCCACTCAAGGTACTCAGCATCATCACGAACAGACTTCCCACATTGATGACGCGACTGCTAAGTAGCTCACGGCTGAAGGTCATCCAGCTACCGTCGAAGTGGGAAGCCAACTCTGGCCTTCCGCAAAGTCGCAGACATAATAAATGAAAAAGGAAGTGCACCTTGTTCCGAGTGAGTATTAAGTCCTCATGTTCCCAAATTAGATGAGCGCTAACCGCTTCAAGTATATATAGACCCGACTCCGGAGACTTCAGGTAACTGGCGCTCGGAATGCCACGAGGATGCACAGGTTAACAAATTGATTGATTTTTATGCTTTCTTGAAGTTAAATTTCTTTGAGACCTATCGAAGGATACTTTTAAATTGAAGGACTATGAAGAGCAGTGCTTTAGTGGGAAGGAGTTTTATAAATCCAGTCGAATTGTGATAATTCATACCCCGCTAAATTGAAAATCGCGATTATTAGTAACAGACAGCGTTCCCTTAAAAAAAACCTCTTATAAATCGTAATTCATTTCCGTAACCTCTTATTATTCGTAATGCAAACTGTTAACAAACAAAACTCAAAGAATTGTTGTCAGTTAAACTACTTTTCAGACAGCTGTGTCGCCTTTATGTTTTCCTCGTCTCACCTTTGGTTCATATTCATATATAAAACATGATCAATTGCTGAAAAATAACAAATAATTACAGCAGTTCATATTGCACAGAAAAAAATCGAGGTAGCAAAACAATTTGGAAATGCTCCACCCTCAGTTCAATACTACTAAAAAAAAACTTTATAAACGAAACATCCACCAACAGTAAACTAAATCTTAAAAAAATAATAAATTAAGATGTAAATAAATGTGATAATCAATGCAAACAAACCCTTTAATACGAATTTTTATATTTTAGCCTCGTTAAATCGAAGCCTCGAGAACACAGTTCCCTTGCCTTTCTCTATGTTCACTATAACAGACTTTTTCGAGTCTTCAACTCAGAGTCATCTTTTGAAACGAATAAAAACCATGTTCTTAACTTGTTAGGGTGTAGTAACTAACACTAATTGCTTTACTAATCGTAGTGATCTGATTGGGTTTTTCTGGGTCTTTCCCAATCCTCGCAACAAATGTTGTATCATTTAATATTCTCATTTTGAACACAAATATTTAATTTCAATTTTACTTTATGTTAAACTGAATTTGATTGTTACTCTCAAATTTTGGTTGCCTGATAGTAGTTGACATTAATTAAAAAAAAATTAAAAAAAATAAATTATTATTCCGAGTACTCTTGCTTATATTGCCTTAACATTTTAATGTGCATCTAAACACCTCGGGGAATGACAAATAAACCAAGCAATCAGTATGAGCAGTCAATTGTTATAAGCGTCTTAGGACAGTCTGGGAGCTGTAAAACAACTAAGTTGCAATATGCCCAAAAAGGCCCAAGCAGTGTCTATGTGTGTGAAGTATGTGTGAAATGTGTAAAGATAAATACGGTGACGTTTCACCTCAGTAGGCGGAACACAGCACCTGCATCTACCGCCACCCTTTATAGGAACATTACCATATCTTACAGCAGACTCAGTTTATGTATACCCATAAAGCTATGTCTGATAATACCATCTGACCTTTATGTTGTTGGCTGGCTGCATTTACAACTACTTGAACTGACCGCAGCAGCTTAACAAGAGACCAGAGCCACACTTCTGTAAACATCAATGTCGAGGCTCAAAAGTCCTTTATTATTTGTATTTCTGGCATTCATAAGGTACGCTAAAAGGATTAAAAGGCAGTACTCAACAACATTGTGAAAGTTTTTTCGTATCTACCCAAACATTTCAATGAGAGCTCTGAATGAATTAGGAACAGCATTTAAAGTTTAAATCATGTACGTAATTAGGAAAGATTCCTAAAAGCTGCTGTTGATATTAAGGGAGCGAACAAATATGATTATATGATAAATATACAGTAAATTAGTGCTTTTATCATCAAAGAAAAGTTCAGGCCATTTGAAATGCGTGCAGCTTTTGTATAACATTTATCGATAATTTGCAACTGTTAACTAGCAGCTGTTCGTTTTAAGTCATCGAACTTTAACAGCACGCGTTGCCCATATGTCAAATAAACATTAGAGTTGGCAACGCTACGCAAAAACGACTCTAACACATACTGGCAACACATGCACAGTTGTATAACCTATTCGCAGAAGTTTTTTATTGGCAATCGAATCAGTTTCAACCTTTGCAGACTAAACTGAAAGTAAGTAAATGCAGCAGTAACTGTTAGTAACAATTAAACCTCAACATTAAATACATATTACCTTATTACCAACTTCAGCAATGGCGGGTGAACATGAGAAACTGACCGGCCTGTCAAAAATCTTCAATGGCACAACCATGAGCGGCCGTGCCAACGTAAGTATCAATCATCCGGCAGGGACCTTTATGGTCTATCCACAAGCAGCGTTACTATCTCTGGTTTTATTTTAGGTGGCAAAGGCAACATACGCCGTGATGGGTCTCTTGATCGCATACCAGATTCTGAAGCCAAAGAAGAAGTAGGATGCCTCTTCTGCTAGATGCCGCCATGTAGACGTGCTCGTCGTCTTGGGCCAAAGCAATTGGCTCATGGTTCAAGATAGCATCCATGTATATTTATGTGTAGTGCAAGATCTTAAGGGAATAAACATTTTTAAAACGTAACACACGGTAAAAAAAAAATAAATTTGATTATGTAATGTTTTGATATAAGAGCTTGCATCGCACTCTTGGCATGGATATCACTCTGACATGGATATGTATATATATTATAATGGCACTGTAAGGCACTGACAGACAGATATAATCGTTGCTTATTGGGTCAAACGATTGCACCCAGAAAATCCTGGTAATCTTCAGAAAGCAGCAAGATTAACTTAGTTCCTAAATTTTTCCCTTCTAGATGACTCGGCAAATCCGAGGCAGATGCATAGAAATTATGTGTTTTCATATGATTTTCATATATAAATATGTGACATGCTGAGGACTCGTATACGAGCCGCGATGACCAAGCACTTCTGGGTTCTGAGGTCAAATAGCAAACTGTCACTCACTAATAAGACAATCATATATAAACAGGTCATTGCACCGCTCTAGAGGTTGGGAGGATCAGGCGAATCCAAGTGGCTCAAAACCGAGTTACAAGGCTCATCACTGGCTGTAAGTGGTACGTTAGGAACACAATCCTGCACAGGGAATTAAAGCTCAGCACGGTTTTTGACCAAATTAACAACCGCTCTAATGACAGACTGGAACGCCACAGAAAGTAACATTAGCTAATGAGCTGACCAGGAGAAGACGCCCGCTAAGGCTTAAGAGGTGCCACCCGAGAGATCTCCCAGAAGAAGACTTCGCCAGTATACTTAATATATTTTGTGAAATTTGCTATTATATTTTGCCTCACAATCACCTATTAAGCCGGCCAAATACCCAGCTATTTCTCTTGCTTTCTAGCATTCACTTCTCTCGCTCTAATCAATGTGCAGTTCTATAGTCCTTCCGCAGTAAGGATGTTATAATAGGATAACAAAGTTGTGAAAATGTATATATTATAAAGTGTAGGGCGCAGCAGGAAGCTTTTCTGACCCTATAAAGTATATATATTCTTGATTACTGTCATTAGCCGAGTAAATCTAGGCCGTTGTAATGAATACGTATACTTGAAAGACAAGAATGGCAAGATACAAAATGATTGTGGGTTCCTTAAAGCCCTAAACATATATACTGTACTCAAATCGAGTGAAATTCCAATTTAGGAATATTTCTGTTCCATTTCCTTACCGGAAATACCCTAGGAGATTGATATAAACAAAACATAAACAGAAAAAAGAAAATTGATGCACGCTCATAATGGATATAAAAGAGTTATAAAAAGAAATGTTTGCAGAAACAAATCTTAAAGAAAATCTTATTCCCGATCTGCTCTCAATATAATCGGTTATATTTTCTATAGCTTCTTTTCATAGTCAGCAAATATGTTAAGATTGAACAAGCTCCAGCCGATGGATCTAATACACCGCACTCCCAGTGCGAGACGCACTAGAAACTAATATTTCCCTATCTGTTATTTGATATTAATTGTTATTTCATATTGAAGAGGCTAATCCTAAAAGGGAGGAGCGCCAAATTGGCTGAATGTAAAGCTAAAAAAGTCACAAAGAGGTTATAAGTGACCCAGTATACCTTGAATCAAAAGTAAACATGTAATATAAATATTTATATACATATAAGTGTAGTTTTGATCTTATTGGGAATGAAGTTTGTCTGATGAATGACCCGATTTGCATTAAATGAAACTATAATAAGACTATAACTAATAATGTAGTATGACGACAACCAAAGCCCCATGGTTATGCCAATAATGGACCCTAATCTCTATTGACCGACTAGCCATACAGCAGAGTAAATCGGTTCTATATGCTTAGCACGACATGACCTTAAAACAAGACATGCTTTCAGAGTGCCTTTTCCAAAACAATTGAAACATCATCTAAATGCCCATTTAGACTTGGGAATAACTAAAACTGATGATTTTCAAAAATAATATTTTCCAATGAGACAAAATGTATCCCTAAAGGCAGCGGGATGTACATCAACTCGGCAGCTTGACAAGAGCTGTGAATCGAGTTGGTTAGACTTTGTCTATCCTGGAGTACATATAGATATTTGATACACTGATCATGGACTTGCTTGGAGATCTATTCGGGATAACTGGAATTCTTAGCAGGATAATGATCTAATGCATTCTACTTATTTTGCCTTTGACGATAGCCAGCAACCAGACTGAATCGTAACCTTAAGAAGGATCTGTGTATACTTTCTGTCGAAGGCTATTAACATGGACCACAGTTGGAGACATTATAGCGGCCGAATGTAGGTGTTCAAGTATAGAACATAAATTAAGACAAATTAAGACAGTAGGATTATACAAGGAGTCGGAATAAGGAAGCCCAGATCACAGCAGAGGAAGAACAATAAAATATATGACAAGGGATTCTCGCGATCCCGAAGATTACTAAGCAAAACACATCTCTTTTTCTTAAACTGAGACCCATCAATAGCTCCTCCAGGTCTTTGAGTGCGTGTGTGTAATATTGGTTGTGCGAAGTGCAGTTAAACTGTGTGTGTTAAGTATTATAGACTTGGCCATCTGGTAGCTCATAGAGCTTTATTAGATATTGTTAAAAAGATCTGTTAAAATATGTATATAGAAAAGGATAAATTTGGTTTTAAATATTTTATTTATTTAAAGTATTTATTTCATTTCATAGAACTTGCTTTAAATGTTCCATTGTTGGGTTAATTTGCTTAGCCCGTTTTTTTTCGAAATTTTAGTATTACTAAAAATTAATTTGAATGAATTGAATGTAAAAATGGTTTACATATATATATATATGTATATATATATATATAATATATGCCCATGTAAATTTCTTTTTGCTTGGTAGAGATAGAGACGAAAAACCAAATATGCAATTAAAATATATAAATTAATCAATTATCAATTCTATGTTTATGCTATAGCTATAAAATATATCTTTTACATTGTATCGTGTTGTAGCAAGCGCTGGCCATGTTGCATCTGCATCTGCTTTTATTTTTCATTTTTACTTATTTTTTTTTGTTTTTTTAGTTTTTAATAATTAAATCGTTTGCCCTGGTAACACATCAACATATATTATATGCAATCATAATATTGAATTTTAGATTTTTTTAGCAGCAGCAGCCGAGCGAAGTGCGAAAAATACATACAAAATGTATATAAGTTTGTATGTATTCGTATGTAAATCTGTAATTAGTTTGCCATTTTCTTTCTTTTTTTAGTTCTCTACTACTTTTCTCATAATATGTTTTCTTTTTTATCAATATTAAGTATGTGAAAGGGGGGAAGGGGGGTTGTCAATAAAAATTGGAGTGTTTTTCTCTTCGATCTTCTCTTGCTTTTATAATGTGTGTATGTATGGTATTGTATGTATGTATACGCATATTCTATATCCATTTTAAGTTACAGTTACTTAATCATTGTGTTTTACTTTCATTACGAGCTTTCCTTTTCATAAATCGCCTTTCATTACCGTTTTTGAGCATATACAACATAAAAAAAATGTTATTCTTGTCCGATTGCAGTTTGTTTGCCGCTGCCCCCCGCGCAGTGACGAGGTCTGGGTCTAAAAATCGACCCGCTCTGTGGGGGGGGGGGAGGGCTGTGGGCGGGATAATACTAATAGATAATTGCAGCGGCGGCAGTGGCTCCAGCGACTGCAGTAATACTGGCGAAGCACTCTCTCAATTCTCAATATAAACTCGAAATTTCTGCTATATAAAATACTAAAGTGGCCACTAAATTTCATAGTTTAGTTTAGTTTTGGTTTTTTTTTTGTTTTTTCGATCGTAAAAAAAAGGATTAATTTTACAGTTACAAATTAGTTACACAAAATGCATTTGCATACAGCAAAAAGTATCGAATCTATCAAATCTAATTTCATACAATTCATGGATTAATACCAAAAAATAAGTTACTTTTCTGATAAGTGTCATTCCAGTATAACTAACAGCCGATGGTGACAGCACCTGTGCCGCAGGTGAGTGCGACTTGTTGTTGTGTGAACACTTTTCCGAACCGAAGCCGAGGTCAAAGTTGAGTTTATGTGTGTTTATGTAAGTGTATGTATGTGTGTGTTGGTGTGTGTATGTGCGTGGGCGTAGAACTGATCGGGCAGGGTACACTTATAGAGTTTGTGACGCACACATGAATATCTTGATTTCAGCACTTTTTATAAAAAATTGTAACAAAAAATATACATATTTGTCTTGTTGTTGTTGTTGTTGTTGTTATTGTTGCTGTCATTTTGTTTTTCATTTATGTTTTCCTTTTTCAACTTAACTTTGCGCTTAAACAAACTCTTTCTCTCTCTCTCTCTCTTAATGTGTCTCTCTACACTGATACAAATACCTATATAGATATCATATTAGATTGATAGATGTATGTATATACATATATGTATGTATTATGTATAATAATAAGTTTTAATAAGAGTTTAAAAGTTGCTTTCAGAATTCTTCTTCTTTCTTCTATTGTTAAAAAATACAAAATAAATGAAATAAAATAAAATCAAATCAAATATTTCAACAGATCAAACGAAGTGCCAAAAATTATAGGCTGTAAGAAAATAATAAGTATATATGTATATATATTTATGCATGTGTATAAGTATGTATGTATACATGAATGTTTATACATACGAATATATATATATATATATGAATGTGAATATATATATATGTATGTATGTATGGTTTATGTAGATTTGTTTGACAAAAAGTACACTCTGCATTAAATTGAATTTTTTTGTTGTGTTTGTTGTTTTTATCATTATTAAACATAGACTAAACGCTAAAAGTTAACACAATACATATTAAAAAAAATGATAATTATAATATAAAATATATTTATGTGAATATTAATTAATGAAAAGCATATTGTTTTTGTTGTATCTTTCTTTTTCTTTTTTTTTGTTGTGGCTGTTTTAATTTGTTAATTGTTTAATTTTGTTTTTGCTGTGTGTGTGTGTGAGTAGGTGTTGTGTGTGTGTGTGTGTGTGGGGCGGGGGAGTGTGGGGGTAGTCGCGTTTGTCAATTTCTTTTTTTTATAAATTTATTTAACGCAGCTACAGATTCAATCCATTGTTTATATGTATATATGTTTATATATGTATGCATATGTATATATATATATACGTACGCATGTGTTTGTGTGTGTGTGTGTGCCCGTACGTACGTGTGTGTGTTGTGTTCTTGTGTGTGTGTGTATGTGTTTTACCCAACTAAATTATAAGTTTCTTTTGCATATTCTTCAGCATATTTTACTTTGTTTTTCTTCTGCTGCAACTTTTAGCGCTCATTTTTCTGGTATTGTGATCGTTGTTGGTTGTTGTTGTTGCTGTTAAGACGTTTTGGGGGCGTGGCATGGCGTTGTTGCGTTCCTTTCTTTAACTCGCCCTCAATTCAATTTTTTGCTTTAAGGTGTTGCATTTTTTCTTGTGTTTTATAGACTTTGTTTTATTTTTTGATTTTTTTTTATATTTTTTTTTTGCATTTTTACTTATTTATTTTAATCTTTTTTTTTCGTTTTATGCTTTTTTGTTACTTTTTATACTTGAAGTTTTAGTTGATTTTTTTTTGTTGTTTTGTAATTTTTTTTTACGACTTTAGCTGAAACTTGTAAGATCTTTACGCTTTGCCTCCTCTCGTTCCTCGTTTCTCTTTTCTCGTTTCTCTTTTAGCTTTGCGCTTCTCCTCGCTATTTCTGTTTTGTTACATTTATTGCATTCTCTAGTAATTTGTTGGTGTTGTTTCTTTTTATGTTTTAGTATTATATATTTATTGTTTAGGTATAAGTAAATATTTCACTTGCTTCGCTGCTCTCTCTCTCTCACTTTATCTCTCTGTCTCTGTCTAAACGCACACTGCCTAATTTCATTCATTTGTGAATCGCGCCTTTTCTTTTTCCTTGCGTTTGTTTCTTTATGTTTGTATATGAGTGAGTGTGTGTGTGTTTGGATGTGTATGTGTATGTGTGTG